>CM069524.1:23419875-24668625 GCA_035773235.1 Eospalax fontanierii
ATCCAATAATTTCCATGTCTTCATTGAGGCTGTACATTTTTAATTATTGTTAATATACTTTCCTTTAATTCTTTAAACACAGTTTTCTTTATTAAAGATATTTATTAATATATGAATTGTTTTAAAGTCTTTGCTGTATCTGACATCTGGGAACTTTTCTTGGTGGTTGCTATCGACGGCTTTGTTTTGTTCTTGCTTTTCTCTCAGTTGGGTCACTCCTTTTCTGCCTTCTTGCCTATCCTGTAATGTTGTATTGAGAAGGGACAATTCAGATAGTGCCTCCTGGTAGATCTAAATTCTGAGTTTTATCTTAGAGAGTTGTTAATGTTGCTGGGATTTTACGATGCTGTCGTTATTATGTGTTTAGTAACTTAACTGGACCAAAGCTGTGAAAACACTTTCTCCTGATATGTGGCCACCAATGCCTCTGTTAATTATCTTTCCTCCTCCTCCTTGTCCTTGTCCTCCTCCTTTTCCTCCTCCTCCTCCTCTTCTTCCTCCTTCTTCCCCTCTCCTGTTCATCCTTCCTCCTCCTCCTCCTCCTCCTCCTCCTGCTCCTCCTCCTCCTCCTCCTCCTTCTTCCCCTCTCCTGTTCATCCTTCCTCCTCCTCCTCCTCCTCCTCCTCCTCCTTCTCCTGTTTCTCCCCTACTGTTAACTCTAATGTAGTCTGTGTCTGCCCAGCTTTGGGACAGGTTGCATGCTGCATGTCCAGCCTGAGGCTGGTCAGCCTCTACCTTGTGGGTCTGGGTGTCCATCAGCTGACTGTACGGACAGCAAGCGGACCTCTCTGTCTGTCATAGCTCATACATCTGTCACAGTTTCCACTAGTCTCCTGCTGGGTTACTGCCCCTGCTGGGCTCTCAGTTGAGCTTAGCAGCCTCGCTGGCTGTCCCTTCACTGGCCACCAAGATTGTCACACAGCTCTGACAGCACCGTAGCCCAGTGGAGTTTAGTGCCTTCTTCTCTGAATCAAATCAGCCTCTGGCAAAGAAGCTTCTAGTCTCCATGCCTGCCTGGCGCAGCTCTGTTTAAATGCTGGGTCAAGCAAGCAGACTGGGGAGACAGCAGTTCCAGGAAAGAACAGCACAGGCTCCCTGTTTCATCCGGGGCCAGTGGTTTTTCCTAAATAGACACCTTTGGATGGTTTCAGGTTGAAGAAGTGATTATTGTTGAGGGTTTTGACTAATTTGATAGCTGGAGTGTGTGTGCGTGCGTGCGTGCGTGTGTGTGTGTGTGTGTGTGTGTGTATGTGTGTGATGTGCTTGCTTGTGCATGCACATGTGGAGATTAGAGGTCAGTGCTGAGTGTCTTCCTCAATCACTCTCCCCCTTATTTTTTGAAGCAGGGTGTCTCACTAAACTTGGAGCTCATGGATTTGGCTAGACTTGGTGGCCAGTGAGTCCCAGGGATCTTCCTGCCCCCATCCTTTCAGTGCTGAGGCGATAGATATGTGGCTTGGCCTTTATGTGGCTGCTGGGGATCTGAACTCATGTCTTTATGATTGCACAGAAGGACTTCACCAACTGAGTCATTGCCTAGCTCCTGATCCTCCTGCTGTAATCTCCTGAATGCTGTAATTATAGATATGTGCTGAAGCTGGTACTTGGAGAAAAGATTTTACCACCTATTTGACACTACAGAGGTGTCTCCACCTCCTTCACATTATCTTATTAAACACAAAACTCTTGGGCCAGCAAGATGAATTGGAGGGCAAAGGTGCTTGCTGCCGAGCCTGATGACCTGACTTGTATTCCCAGTGAACCAACTTCTGAAAATTGTCCTCCGACTTCCACACATGTGCTGTGGCATCAGTGTGCTTGCACACACACATACACACACATGCACACACCAAATAAATGTAAAAATATTTTCAAATAAAACTTTTAAAGAAGCAGCACAGACAGCTCTATAAAATATCAGAAAGTGAACACCATAGAACACTCGAACTCAGAAGTAAAACACAACCTCTTCCACACGCCCTCTCCCCTTAGGGATAAGTTTTCTGATTTGTGACCCACGCATCATTTAGCAGCTTTTATACTTGACATGAGTCACAGTGCATGTTCTGACGCTGCTTCTGTTTAGCACAGTGTTTGAGATCCCTAAGTGCTGGTGCTATAGATGTTTGATTATGCTCAGTGCTGTGCAGATGGATGAATGTAAGGGTGGATGGATGAGTAGATGGAGGGATAGATTAATGGGTAGGGGATGGATGAAAGTGAATGGATGGATGGGTAGACGGATAGATGAACGAATGGGTGAATGGGTAGAGAGATGGTTGGGTGGGTGGGTGGATGGGTGAGTACATAGATGAATGAATGGGTGGGTGGATGTGTGAATGGTTAAATGGGTGAGTGGGTGGGTGGGTGAGTGGTCAGGTGAGTGAATGAATGAATAGATGGCTAGGGGGTAAGTGGGTAGATGGATGGTTGAATTAATGGATAGATGGGTGGATGGATGGTGGATGGTTGGATGGATGGATGAATGGGTAGATGGATGGATGGAAGAGTGGGTGGATGGATGAGTGGATGGTGAATGGATGAATGAGTGGAAGTGTGGGTGGATGGGTGGATGGATGGATGGATGGGTGGATGGATGGGTGGGTGAGTGGATGGATGGATGGGTGGATGGGTGGATGGTTGGATGGATGGATGAATGGGTAGATGGATAGGTGGAAGAGTGGGTGGATGGATGGATGGATGGATGGGTGGATGGTGAATGGATGAAGGGGTGGAAGTGTGGGTGGATGGGTGGATGGATGGATGAATGGTTGGATGGATGGATGAATGGGTAGATGGATGGGTGGAAGAGTGGGTGGATGGATGGATGGATGGGTGGATGGTGAATGGATGAATAGGTGGAAGTGTGGGTGGATGGGTGGATGGATGGATGGATGGGTGGATGGATGGATGGGTGGATGGATGGATGGGTGAGTGGATGGATGGATGGATGGGTTGGTGGATGGATGGGTGGGTGGATGGATGGGTGGAAGGGTAGGTGGATGGATGGGTGGATGGGTGGATGGATGGGTGGATGGGTGGGTGGATGGATGGGTGGATGGGTGGATGGATGGATGGATGGATGGGTGGTGAATGGATGGATGGGTGGATGGGTGGATGGATGGATGGGTGGATGGGTGGATGGATGGATGGATGGATGGATGGGTGGATGGGTGGGTGGATGGATGGATGGGTGAGTGGATGGGTGGATGGGTGGATGGGTGGATGGATGGGTGGATGGGTGGATGGGTGGATGGATGGATGGGTGGATAGTGAATGGATGGATGCGTGGATGGGTGGATGGGTGGGTGGGTGAATGGATGGGTGGATGTGTGGATGGATGGATGGGTAGATGGTGAATGGATGGATGGGTGGATAGGTGAATGGGTGGATGGAGGATGGGTAGATGGATGAGTAAGTAGACAGATGGTTGAATAAATGGATGGATGGGAAGTGGGACCTAACTGGGCCAGAACAACAATGCACTGACTGATTCCTGTAGGCAGGAGGTCAGTTTGAGTGCTACCAGGCCAGGTGAGAGGATCTAGGGTCTGCAGTTGCAGTTGCCTTACTCCTGGCCACAGACACCTACTGTGCACCTGACGCAGGATAAGCCACAGAGAGTCAGAATCAGATAGTCTTGTGGTCCCTCACGATAGGGTATCCTGTTTATATGTGGGGTTAGGATTGATGCCCCCAAACACCATGTTGGGCTGGGAGTCCCTGCTTCCTGGAGCCCATTTCTTGTATCACTGGCTTTGTCCACCCCCAGCTGTGCATCCCACAAGCCAGCCACTTGGTTAATGTTTCCGGTAGTATCTGTGGGTGGTGACAGATAAGGGCATAGTGGGAGTTTCATAGAGGATGGCCTCCCGGAGAGTGCCTTGGCTCGCATGTAGGGTGTTGCTAGGCTGTGTCTAAAGGCTGGGCCTGGGAGCCTGGGAGATGTTTAACTTTGAAAAATAGACCTTCACAGCTCATTAAGCCCCAGCCTCTCGGCCTGGCGCCTCGCGCGGCTCCGGGAAGAGGGAGATGGCAGGGCATGAAATCGCTGAAGTATTTAAAGGCCGATTCTCATTCTCCGCCAGTGGTGTCTGTTCGTCAGGCTCCAGGCTAGGTTGCAGGATGGGTGGGATGGCTGATGGGTCTTGTGACCTGACTGACCCAGGTTAGACCCTCCTGGGTCTGTGACTTCAGTTAAGTCAGTTCTCAGTTGATGGGCCTCAGTTTCTCCACTTTACCCATGTCTTTGTTTTTTGACTCTTGTTGGAACAGGATCTCATATAACCCAGACTGGCCCTGAACTCACTCTGTTGCCAAGGATGACCTTGAACTCTCACATGCTGGGAATCCAGGGCTTTGTGTATACTAGGCAGGCACTCTGCTAATGGAGCCACATTCCCAGCCTTGTTCTTAGAAAGAAACTGGTTATAAGCTGTCCCCAAGGGACCCTCCTGAGGATTCTGTGTTTCAGCCCCCCTCCTGACCCTTGATTAGGGGACACCAGCCCTGACCTAAGGCTGGGCTTCCAGAACTCTCCACACCATGATGGTTGTCTGGACAGGAGAGGCTGAGATTTCAGTCTGGGACATCCACTCAATGTCTGTCCTGGGGGTGGGGAAGCAGGACTGGGGTGAAGAGGATGAGGCTCATTTGCATGGAGCAGCAAAGAGACAGCCAAGAAAAATCAGTACTAATCATTAGAGCGGCCGCTGCCACAGGGCTCTAAAATTGCATTACGGAAGTTTCTGGACTTCATTGACTGGATCAGATGCAGAGGCTGAAGCAGGAAGCCCTGGCAGGGTGACCTGCCCACCACCCCCTTGGCATCTGGACATTTCCTGAAGCTAGGGGCAGTTAGGACCCCTTTTCACCTTCCTCCCAGCCCCGCCCCCCAGCTGGCTCCACAAACACTTTCTCAGGGCTCTGTGACCTTGAACAAGTGACTGTTCTCTGGGCCTCCTTGCTTCATGTACACCAACCCCACAGAGCTTCTTCCTGGGAAGAAGCTCAGGAGGGTGTTGGAGGAGCTTCCAGCTCCTCCCACCTGCTCTGTAGAGAAGAGCAGAGATGCTCATGGGGGCCCTGTGTGACCCTGCTCTGCTGGGGCTGTTACCCTCTGAACCTCAGTCCTGTCTGTGCAGTGGGCACAGTTCAGTGCGTGGCATGTGTACCCAGCACGCACAAAGACCTGGGTTCCATCCCTGGCTCTGCATAAACCAGGCCTGGTGGTATACACCCCTCAGTTTAGCACTCAGGAGGTAGAGGCAGGAGAATCAGGAGTTCAAGGTCATCATGAGTCCTTCCTGGGGGAGGTAAATTGCTCAGGAAATGATCTGGAAGCAGACCCTCTCTGTGAGCAGATGCTGGCTCCCTCTTCCAATAGACCTTGTGAGGTTCCGGTAAGTTCTGGAGGTGACCATCCAGGCCTGGAGGCCGTTATTGCTGGAGTCTCTTCAGAACCCAGGAGACCTGGCGCTTGGCAGAAGCGATGCTTGAAGGGAAGTGTCCCATAAGGCTCCAGGGACACTTGCTTTCCCAAGCTGGTTAGATGTGTTGGTGTTCCGTGACCAAGGCTCGGACTGTCCCAATGGTGTGTATGTACTCCATGCACAGCCTGCCTGTGTGTGCTGGGAGAGCCATGTCCCCTTCAGGGACAGGCAGAGCTGTGTGTGCACACACATGTGCTTGCAGACTCGTCAGGGTGGTCCGATGCCTGCAGTTATGTGGTTACTATAACTGCCCTGTGCGGACACACAGAGTGACATGTTCACATGTGTGCCTGTCTCCCATCTCCCCGCTCCTGTGCTTACATGCAGCTGTATGCACTCATACTTGCCCCTCCTGCTCATCCCCATGGCAACCCCAGCAGTGCGTCCAGGCAAGGCATAGAGCAGCTGTTGGGGAGACCTCTGTTGGTGTTGGGAGGTGTCAAAAGAGATGAACTCCTTAGAGTGGTCGGGGCCAGCTGAGGCCTTTGGGCAGAGGATTCCGGTTCAGGGGAACCTCATCTGGCTGTGATTCCTATAGGATGAGCCACACTCCTATTTGACCAGGATTTAACACTGCACACGGCCCCTTGGTGACAGACAGATCAGCTGTGGGGATGGAGGACCTCAATCCCATTTTCTGGGAAGGGAAACTGAGGCCCAAAGCTGCTCCCACTGTGGACCATCATCCCCAGGCTGACATAAGCCCCTCAAACCTCCTCTCTTAACGTCATGGGGAGAGAGGGAGGGACCCACCTCCAGTTTCCAGGTCTGGGCAAGGTGGGTGGAGCCATCCCTCTAAACCTGCCACCTTTTGCCAGGGGCCCTGCTTCCTCTTGCTAATTGTGGGGGTTCTCTGCTGTGAGACCCGGCCTTGGTCCTCCCCGCTTGCCTGTGAAGTCATTTGGCTCTGGCTGGCAAGGTTCCCATGGCAACAGCAGTGACGTCAAGGAGTGGGGTGAGGCATGGAGGGGATTCCTGCTTCTTCTAGAAGGACAATGCCCTGGCCCCTGTCACCCAGCAGGCACGAGCCAGTGACACTAGAAACAAGTCCCAGGTGCCCCTCGCATCCCTTGGAGATAGGAGCCCCCACTTGAGGGAGCAAGAGACTCTCTCCTGTCAGATGCTGAGTCCCTTCAGCAGCGAGGAGGCGGACATGGACCTCAGAAACCATGTCATTGTCACCTGGCCTGACTGCACAGCTGCTCCTGCCAAACTTGGAGCATTGGCCTTGGAGGGCCTGCGATTTCGCAGGTCACCTGCCAGCTGTGGGGGCTGCATGGGACCTGCATGCAATTTCTTTTTCCCTTTTTATTACATTTATGTGTGTGGCATATGTGTGCATGTGGTATGTATGTATATGTATGTGTATGTGTGTATATACACACATGCAATGATGAGGTTGTGGAGGTCGGAGGACAACTTTCAGAAATCAGTTTTCTCCTTCCACCACGTGGTTCCAGGGCTCAAACTCAGGTCACAAGCTTGACAACAAGTGCCTTTCTCTGCTGAGTCATCTCACTAGTGTACCTCCCCACTCCCGCCTGAGATAGAGTCTCTCATGTAGCCTAGGTTGGCCTCAAACTCTATGTAGCTGAAGATGACCTTTGACTTCTGATCCTCCACCTCTACTTGCTGAGTGCTAGGATCACAGGCATGTACCACCAAGCTGTTCCTTTGATGCCGATGGAACCCAAGGCCCTGTGCATCCTAGGTGGGCCCTGAACCGACTGGGTCATAGCCCCAGCGTGTACTGGATGGAGTTTCTTGGTCTCTACCAGTCTAGAGATCAACTGCAAAGGGACTCTCTGACCCTTATCTCCCCATCCTGACACCACAGCAGCAGCACTGGAGACCATTGGGCGCCCCCTGCTGGTGGGGCAAACTGGCTTCCTGCTCTCTCGCTGGAGGGCTGAGTGCAGGTGGGTGCTGTGGAAGGGAAACCTGCCTGCAGACCCTTCCTCCGGTAGTCCTCACTGCCCGGTATCTCCGGACATGGCACTGGGCAAAGCTGGCGATACAGTGGGCCATGAGAGTTCCAGGCTCCACTGTAGAGCCAGCGCCAACCAGCCCGGTACTACCAGCTCATGGAGTTTCCGTCTGCCCAGGGACCCACTTTCTACACTTACCAGCTGCCTTCTCCCCCGGCTGCGCCCTCCACGCCTAAGTCCCCACAATGATGCCCGTGTTCTGAAGCACCAGGCCAAACCTGCACATGAGCTGCCTTCCTGAGCTGGAACCCTTACTTTTAAAGCCTGGCTGGTCCTGGCTGGATTGACTCACATCCGTTCATTCACAAATATTCATTCACTCAGCAACTATTACTGTTTTGTTTTTTTGAGTCTCTGTAGCCCAGGCTGTCCCCAAACTTAGGATCTCCCTACCTCAGCCTCCCAGGTCCTCTGCAAGAGCAGCCAGTGCTCTGAACTGCTGAGCTGTCTGTCTCTCCAGTCACTGGGATCTGGGGCTCACAGATTGGTCTAAGCTGATTGACCGGCAGCCCCAGGGATCTGCCAGTCCCCTCCTCAGTGCTGGGTTATAAGCATGAGCCACCAAGACTGGCTTTTATATGAGTTCTGCGAATCAAACTCAAATCCTCAGGCTGGCACAGTAAATTCTCTACTGACCGAGCCTTCTCTCCAGTCCCATCGGTCAGCAAATCCTGTTAGTCCACCTTCTGTTTCACCCTGGGGTCACAAAACAAAGCCTCAGACTTCCTGGGTGTGCACTTATTAAAATCCTACTGTGTGATGTGTATGCCCTATATTAGTTTGGGTGCTGATGTGACCTCAGCGCCTCCCCGCCTCCCCCAGGTGTCTGTCTCTCTCCATCCTCATCTGTACTCTACCTATGAACACTTTGGGCATCTCTGAGCATCCCGCAGTCACTTGAAAAGATGTCCATCAGGTTGGGCACAGGGACACAGAGTAGAACACAAAGTCCCCCTTCTCAGATGCCACTATCCCTTGGGGAGGCAGCCTGGTGCATGGGGCTGTCACCCATCTCACACAAACGACTCTTCTCAATATCCCCCATCTGTCACATGGTCTAGAGACAGGCTCTGTAGCCTTCTACTGTCCTAGTACTCAGGAGATAGAGGCAAGAAGATCTTGAGTTCCAGGCTAGCCTGAGCTATATAGCAGGCTCCTGTTGTAAGAATCAAACAAAAGATGGACCCCGCAGACTCAAAGTAAGAGAGATGATAAAGGAGAAACCTCTGGAAGGGGGGTGTGCAAAGTAAAGTGTTCTGGGTTCTTGGAAGAGAGAGAAGGCAGGTACATGGCAGCTAGCAAGATGGGGGCTGATGCCACACCTTCCTATGAGAGCTTTATAGAAAGAGAGGCTGGAGTCAGCTGGACACATACATGGGGGACCAGAATGTGCCACTGTCTATGTACCTAGTGAGCATGTTTACACAGGGCCCATACAACTGTCACCATTTCTCTGGATATTGCCTCTGTCTACACGTGTCTTATTTTACGCCTACATTTGAGCATCTCAGCTAAATTTTTTTAGCCCACTGGGGGCCAGGAAAAGCTCAGCTTCATTTCAGAAAAACAAGCAAACTCCCAGCCTCATTTTCACAGCTCTAATAAGCACATCTCAAATTTATAGCTCACCAGTACAATTCGTCAGGTTAATGTCTTCGAATCCTCCCGCCTCCCTTCTGTGGTGATTTCCCTCTTCTGCCCCGGTGCCCTGGATGCAAACTCGCCTTCCAGCTTCGCTGAACAAATTAGCACCCTTGGCTTCCTGGTGGGAGAAGAGCCACTGTTTGGGATGCAAGAGTGCAAATGGGGAGTGAAGGTCCCCCGACATCGCTGCCAGGAGCGTTAGTTTCCAGGAACACACAAAGTACTGTGCAGCCTGGGCTACCGAGTGAGACCCTGTTTTAGAAGAATAAAAAAGTAATACCTAGCAAGGATGCTGTTCTTTTACCTAACATTTAGAATGATATTCTGTGGTTTTGGGGGTGTGCTCATATGCATGATACAATATGTGTGTGCATGTGTGTGGAAGCTGAAGATCAGCTTCAGACTCTTGTCTGTCTTGGTCTTTGAGACAGGGTCTCTCACTGGCCTGGAGCTCACTGTCTTAGAAGGCTAGGCTGGCTGGTCTGCAAGCCCCAGGGATCCATCTTTCTCCACTTCAGTGCTGTGGCTGCAAGGGCACAGCACTGAGCCTGGCTTTCTATATGAGTTTTGGAAGATTGAACAAGAGCCTCATGGCAAACACTTTACTGACTGAGACATCTCCCTAGTCTGTTCATTGTTTGGAGACAAGTTTCTGTAGCCCAGACTGGCCTGGAACTCTTAATCCTCCTGCCTCAGCCAACCAAGTGCTAAAACTACAGGTGTACACACCTGGCTCTTTGATTTTTTTTTTTTTTTTTTGAAACAAGGTCTCCCTGTGCCCCAGCTGGCCTGGGACTCACTATGTAGACCAGACCTCGATCTCACAGCAATCCACCCGCCTGTATCTCCCGAGTTCTGGGATCAAAGGTGTATGCCACCATGCTTGTCATAAGGTTTATTTATTTATGGTTCTGGTGGTTGGACCCAGGACCTTGCAAATGCTAGGCAAGCGCTCTACCGCAGAGCCACACCCTCAGACCCTCCCTGGGGAATCCCAGCGGCTCTACTGCTGAGCTACCTCTTCTTTTTACTTTTTCATTTTGAGACAGGGCATCACTAAGTGGCCCAGGTTGCCCCTGAACTTACTCTGCAGCCCAGGCAGATCCTGAAGCTGTGATTCTCTTGTATCAGCCTCCCAGATCTGGGATCACAAGCTCGTGCCAGAATGCTTAACATATGGTGCATTTTTAAGAGTGTAATTGCTCATTTCTGAGTGGTGATATTTATTAGTGTATAATTGTAGGGGTAGAAAGAGATTCTTCCCCGTCACTACTTTATTAATATGTTTTGATAATGATATGATATATAAAGCATATTCCCATTTTATAATATGTACAGTTCTTTTTCTATGTGAGTCTGTACTCAGTCTGAATTACTTTGAAGTGTGATGCAGAGAGGAGCTCACGTTCACATTTCTTGCATTTAGATATCTGATTTGTCGAGAAGCACCTCCTTCCCTGGTGGCTTTCCAGACCTCAGACCAAGGACAGATCACAGATACATTTTCAGGGGTTCCATCTGCTCTGTGGCTTGTCTAATCTCGTGCTGTCTTCATATGATCTCACTTGATAGTCAGTTATCCAGTGAAACCCTACCTTGTCCTCTCCATTTGGGGCTATTTTTTTTTATTTTAAAGATTCCATTATTTATTATTAATTATTATTATTTTGTCTTTTTGAGAGGAGGTTGTGAGCCTCCCAGTGTGGATGCTGGAAACTGAATTCAGATCCTTTGTGAGAGCAGTATGAGTCATGTCCCCAACCCCAGGTTGCTTTTTAAAAATCAATGTTTATCTGCTTAGTTATTATAAATGGATGGTATACAGTTGTGTGTGGGGTTTATATCTATTGCCTTGACTAAATACTTCTTATTAATATTATATTGCATGCACACTTTGGGATTTATGTACACAATTACACCCTCAGCAAATGCCTAGAGTTTTATCTCTTCCTTTTCGGGGCTTATAACTTCCGTTTCTTTTTCCTGCCTTGTTGCGACGGCGGAGGTCACTAATAGAAGGTCAGAAGTGTTGATAGTGAGTTCCTTGCTTTGCTCTTGATCTCAGAGGAAAAGCTTTTGCTCTACCATGACATGTGCTTTCTGCTGTAAGCAAGGTGCGTTTTTATTTGCTCTTGGGAAACAGTCTCATGGTGTAGCCTTGGCTGGTCCAGAACTGGATCCTCCTACCTCAGCCTCCCAACTGAAGTGAAGTACATTTTGAGGACTTTCAGTTTGAACTAAGAAATGACTTTGTGACAGGACTTGGCCAATTCTACACAGTCTTATTAGCTTTGCGCTTCACTGGATGTTAGCTTTAGCTTAGGGTTTTGTTGTTGTTTAGATTGATGTTTATTTGTTGAGCACAAGTGGAATTTCATGATATTTTATTAAAAATACACATTTAAAGCTGGGCATGGTGGTGCATGCCTTTAACCTCAGTACTCAGGAGACAGAGGCAGGAGGATCTCTGTAAGATTCAGGCCAACCTGCTCTACATAGTGAGTTCCAGGCCAGCTGCGGATACAGGGAGACATGCATCTATGACTGTAGAGATGGCTCGAAATGAAGAGTATTTGCTGCTCTTTCAGAGGACCAGAACTTGGTGCCCAGCACCCATGTTGGGTGGCCTGTAACTGCAGCTCCAGGGGCTCCAACAACCCTTGTCTGGTCTCAACAGCTATTCTACCCCCAATGCACATAGCCCACCACACATACACACAACTTAAAAATAAACATCTATCTTTTTAAAATGCATGTCAGGGGCCGTAAAGATGGCCCAGTGGTTAAAAGCACTGGCTGCTCTTGAAGAGGACCAGGGTTTGGTTCCAGCACCCACATAGTGGCTGACAACCGTCTGTAACTCCAGTTCCAGCAAATCCAATGCCCTCTTCTGTTCTCTGTGGACATCACATACATATGATACATTTACATACATGCAGGCAAGAGCCCATACACATAAAGCACAAGGTTGATGAGGCCCAAGGTTTTTCATGCCCTGAATACTTATTAACTGCCTCCACTTTCTCTTTGTGTCTGACTCTCTGCTCATGTGTCTGGACATTGTTGGGACATCAATGTTGATATGAATGAGTTCTTTACATAATAAAGACTTGTCTCTGCCAAATATATCACAGACATTCCCCCTCCGCACCATAGAGCTTCTTCATTTTTGTTATTTTTTATGTTCCTTTTTCTTATTTTTATTTGGCTAAATTTGCTTCTCTTTTCTTTTACAATTTATTCCATTTCTTCTGAGCTTGGAAAGCCGGGCTCTCTCTGGAGACCTCATAAGGATTGAATTCTGTTTCCATCCAGCCTCTTTTTTTTATGACTTAATATTTCACATTTAACTGTTTGCTCCGTCTGGAATTTGTGGGGCTGTGGGTGTGGAGTGAGGAGTTAATTGCTGCTCGAAGTTTACCAGGGGAAGGGGCCTCATTTGCACCCACAAATCTCTGGGGTCTGGCTTCCTGAGTCTGTGCTGAGCGTTGAGAGATTAAAGGGAGAGGGAAGTGGCGTGCTGCGCTGAGGCGCGGGGACCACACAGCCCTAATTACCACTGGGACAGTGGCTGCTGCCTCCGCCTGGGTTTAAGTTGGAAGCAGAGGAGTCTTAGCCAAGTTCTGTCTTACGCTGTGCCACCTTGGCTATGACTCAGTTTCTCCCCTGCAACTGAGGGGTCCGAGCTGGATGCCGTGGTGCATCCCAGCTCCCGGGGAAAAAACGGGGTCTTGAGAGATAGCTCAGCTGATCAAGTGCTTGCTACACAAGCCGGAGTTGAGTTCAACCCTCAAAACCCACGTAGTAAGCTGGGCCTGTATCTGTAACCCCAGCTTTAGGGAGTAGAAACAGGAGGCTCCCTGAAGCTGGCTGTAGGCTAGCCCAGTCTGCTTGGTGAGCTCCACACCAGTGAGAGACTCGTCTCCCAAAGCAAAGTGGGCAGTTCCTGAGGAACAGCACCTGAGGCTGACCTCCAACCTCACATGCATATACACAGACACACACACACACACACACACACACACACACACACTCACAAAGTCTAATGACACTGTTGATGAGACATGTCACCTGAGCTGGTGTGCTGGGCCACATACTTCAGGAAGGAAGGGACCAGGCAGACTCAGTGCAAACCTAGCTCTTCTATGTAACCTCAGGCTAGTGACCTGACCTCTCCGAGCCCAAGTTCTGTACTTGGAAGCAAAGATCATGGCAGGCAGTTCCACAGGACACCCCATGAAGTGGGGTACCTGTGGGGTACCTTCTAACAGCACAGTACTTCACAGTTGTTACCACTGCAGTGATCTTTGTTTGAGAGAGTGTGCCCACCCCTGTGGTGTGGGCCAGGTCCTATTGTGATGGGAACAGCTGCCCATGGGTCAGCTCTCTGCCACTGTGCCCGAGCTGTGGTCTCTCTTCCTCCTCTGAGACCAGGTGGTAGAAAGGGCTGCAGGCAACTCCCAGTCTCTTGGCCTACCTCAGACCTCTCTCAGACAAAAGGATTGCATACCCTGAGGAGGCCTACAGTCCACATGCATGTGCACAAGCGTCCATACCCACATGCATACAAACATGCATGAATACATGTACACACATATACACATGCATATACACATGCACACACATACAGACACACATGCACACAAACACAGACACACATACATATATGTATGCACAGACCCACATGCACATGCACACATGTATGTATTTAAATGTGCATGCTTGCTTGCATGTACATGCATTCATGCATGTGCACGCACACATGCAATCACATACATGTGCACTGCCATGCAGGCATGCATTACACACTGCATGAACACTGATGCATGCTGTGCACATGCATACTACCAGACTTCTGTGTACACACAATCCTACAGAGATACATAGACTGAAGCTTGAACATATTTATACATGCATACACACTTATACACCACATACACACAGTTGGAGCCTCAGCACACACATGATCATACAACAGACCATGGACACAGTCCTACACTCACACACTCGGTGGCTGAGCTGGTTGGGGAGGTGGGTCTCCTGGGTTCTGAAGTCCCATCCCCACCATGGCTTGGCCGCCCTCTGGCTGGCTAGTGACTTCTGCACAGCTCCTCCCAGACCCCTGGGTTCACTCTCCTGCCCTTGTCTGCCTTGAGGCAGCTTCTTAGCTCCAGATAATGCCTGGGATCACCCCTAGTCTCTCCCCTTTGCAGCCCTGGGATGTTTATGCTGTATTGAGGTCCAACTTGAGGCTGTGTGGTGGCCCTGTGGCCTGAGGGCTCACTGAACCCTCACGTGTGTGTGGCTCCACCCAGTCCGGGGACAGGAGTCTTCATCACCTGCTGGGACTCCAGTCATCATAGCTTGACCCTGGTAGGGGCAGAGGTGCTCAGCTGGCTCCAATAGGGGAAGTGCGGGACGAGTGGAGACCCCCGGAGTCCAGGGCAGAAGCAGTCATGGAGGTAGACTGCTGAAGCTGGGCTCCTGCCCGGGGTGGCCAGCAAGGCCCTCCTGCCACAGCCCTGGGGATGGGCTTGGGGTCTTGAGTGTGATTCGGGGTCAGAGTGGGAGCAGACAAGTTCCTTACCCTCTTCCTTCCCAGTTGGACCCCACCCCACATCAGTTCCCCTCTTCAGAGCTCCGTGCAAGGCCTGGCACCAGCATCCATGTGTCCAGAGCTCAGCTAAAGTCAGGATCTTGGGTGGGAAACAGGGGGCTGACTGCCCCTCTCATGAAAGGGTCCAGGTCATCGGGTGGAGCTTTGGAGCCCAGGGCCCAGCTTATTTCCCTCGTGATGGTGGGAAAACCACTCTTAGCTGGGCTGGGAGGGAGGGGGCTGGAAAGATCCAGGTCCAGGGATCTCGGGCCAGTAGACCTAGATGTGGGACACCCTGGGTGAGGAGAAGGACTCAGTGAGTGGAGGGGAGGTGCAGGGAAGATGTCAGACATCAGAGGTATGAGCACAGGGGAACGGAGCCAGTGCTCTGCCTGGGGTTGGTGGGTCAGGTATTGGTGGGTCACGTTCCCATGCTACATGAAACCGGAGGTGTGGTCTTTGGGACCAGGATGGCAGGCAGGCATGGCGGGCTGCACAGCTGCGCAGGAGGCTGACTGCTGGCATCAGCAAGCACCCCTCCTCCCCCTCACTAAACAATCATTGCACAAATATGCAAATGGTATAATTACTGTTATTTGTTTTGCCTGTATAAGCGTTTGAAATGCAAATGTCAACTTTGGGCGCTGTGGGTTTTCCCACCTCTCTCCTCGGGGATATTAGCAAGTCCATCTCTCCTCCTGAGAACACTGGGGGCACCCCCACCCTGGGACAGCAGAAGCACAGGGTGCCACCTGCCCTGGCGAGCCCATAAACCCAGAAGCCACAGCCCTCTGAAAAGGGGCTTTACACCCTCCTCCCACCACCTGGCTGAGTGATCTGGTCTCTGAGCCTCCATTTATCCCTCTGTCTAATGGGTCCAGGCACTAAATAACCCATTGCAATTTGATAGATGAATCCAGCCTCTGTTTCCCACCTATAAAATTGGAGCTTAGAGTCCCTGAGTCTATTGACCCGATGTTCTCTCCAATGAGAATCAAAGATAACAGGTTTTTAGGGTGGGTCCTGAGTTCAAATCCTGAAGCTCAGGAGATAGCTGATGCTCCCAGGCAGACCTAGGAGGCATGGCATGCCAGAGACTTGTTAAGGGACACACTAGTAAGGGGTGTCGCTCAGGTGCTGCGGCACACCTGTGACCTGCAGGACATTTCCTGTAGTCAGGATCCAGGAGCTCTGTATGCACACCCCATTTGAAGCAGCCAGGACCAACCAGATCTGGGCCATACAAATGGGTGACATGCCTCCCTCACATGCAGCTTAATGGGCCCAGACCCTCCATCCTCAGCAGAGCTACCAATTCCTCATTCCCCACTGCGGCTCACAAACCCTCATTGCCACTTACTGACCCAAGCTCCAGAGAGACCTGCCCCAGGGCCAGCTCCTGGCCTTCAAGCCCACACTAACTTCTTCCTGTTTGTGTGTGCAGGTATATGCACACGTGTGCATATACATGTGTGCATGCTTGTGTTCACACTATGTGATGGGCTCTGGGCAGCTTCCCTGACTTGGACATGGTACCCAACACTGAATAAGAACACAGACTGTCCAGGCAGGACAACAAAGTCCCTGACCCAAACCCTGGCCCAGCCTGGTCTCAGCTCACACCAACTGGTGGTTTTGGTATCAAAGTTCGGACTTGGACAGTTTCTCTGGGAGGCTGGACAGTCTCTGGAACTGTGGCCTGGTCCTGCCCTGCCCTGAGGTCGGTGACAGGCCACGTTTTTTCAGAACTTAGTCTCCTTCCCTGACATGGGCTTGCTGCATAGTTGAGTCAGGTATAAAGCAGGTGCTCACCAGTGTGCACTCTTGCCTCTCCTCCAGATTTCCCTGCATTTGGGGTTCTGTAGCTAGGCTATACTTGGGGTGACAGGTGGCCCACAGAGAAGGGATCTCGACCAGCCCCAGAGACTCTGGAGAGGGTGTGTAGCCAGTTGGGGGTGGGGGAGGTGGTGCAGAGGATTTCTGTCTTGGTCTTTGGTTTCCTCTCAGCCCAAGGCCTTTTGCTATTTTTATTTCAATTACCTTTTCCAAAGCAGGTTCAGCCTCATTAGCATATTCAAATACAGTCCATTATTATTTGAATTAGCTGTTAAGTAATTAGCTCTAATTGATGAGCGTCCCCCCCACTTCCCCACATATTTTTTAGTTATGTACATCCGCTCCTAACCCACAATTTTAGGCAATTACCGCCACTCACTGGCTATTTGAACACATGTCCTCAGCGACAGGCTCCTTAGCGCATTCAACACTCCCAACCACCAGGGGGTTGCGGGTGGGAAGGTGGGGATGCTGGGACAGACAGGGCTGGCCTCCAGCAGTGCCTTCTGGGGGTTCAGGTCCCTCAGAGCCTCCTACTATGAACCCCTTTGCTCATAAAGTCACCCACCCCTAGGTGTCACCTCCGGCGGCTCCCTGACCTCCATCCCGTGGCACCCGCCACACTGCCCTCCATTGCTGCTTCTGCAGGAGTTCAGAGGGAGCCCGTGTCTTCAGACACCAGTGCAGGGTGATGACGTCGCATGTGGCACTGGGCTTAGTCCACACATGGCTCTGCGCCACACTCCAGCCACTCTCCTTCCCAGCCTCAGTTTCTCTAGTTGCCTTGAGACTGAAGGAGGAGATGATGGCCAGAGAATGCTTCCATACATTCCAGAAGCTCAGAGACTTGAGACTGATGCAGTGACTAGATGGATGGATGAACAAATGTCCTGTGTCTAGTGGGGATGAGTTGGCCTGAAGGGTACCTTTATCCAGCAGAGGTCAGGTGGCTTCTTAGGAAGATGCTTCTTGGAGCAGTGACCTGGGAGGCCCTTGTAGGAGGCATCCACAGAGGACAGAGAGGAGCCCGTGCAGGGAGCTGAGGGAGATAAGGCAGACGTGAGCCTTGTAGGGGGTTGGCAGCGGCAGTGGGCGGGGCTGAGGAGTGACAGCACCAAAGAAGCACCAGCTACCAGCCATTTGCCAGACCCTCTGCAGTGGCGTAGGTGCCCTTCTCAAGCAGCCTCAGTCCGGACAGACAGACGTCCCCATAGTACCTGGCATCAAAAGGCAGCAGTGGACACTGGGTTTTGACTGCATCACACAGAGAGAAGAGGCAGCTGCTCTGATGACCCAGACCCTGAGACTCTGAGACGTTGAGACCGAGACCCACGCCGCTGGAGAATGTGACAGAGACAGGACAGAGGCCCAGGGCTGCAGGGAGATGGACTATCTGCAGGAAGCCAGGCACGCTTGGCCATGCTGACCTCAGGCCATTGGTGCAGGAGCTGCGAGGCTGTGGAGCTCTGCCCGCTTTCCTCCCACTCCCTCCCTAGTCCATCTTCTCTGACAGTGTCTCTGCTGGGCTCCAAGGAAGTCATTTCCACCCTCGCCCTCCCGTTTCTATCTGGGAAGGGCTTCACAGGCCTGTCTGGTACAGCCAGCATTTATGGGATGTATGGGTCCTCTGGGAAAGTAGCTGCTCAGGAAACTGGGAGGAACAGTACCATCTCCTAAAGCTCACAGCTCCAACACCCAAAGACATTCTCTCCCTCCTAGGGTTTCCTGTAGACCGGGTTTCTCTCCTCCCCTCACTTTCTGCAACTCCTTTTCTGCCCCAAGCTTGACAGTCCACACACTGAAGCGCCTCCTTGCCTGGCAGGCAGTAGCCATGGATGAGTGTTCAATGAATGGAGGATGAGCTAATTCCCAGCCGGTTACCTAGAAAGGCAGGTGGCAGAGCAGATGGCCTTGTGGCTCCTGCAGGTCTGAAGGAGGCACATGTGTGCTCCGCTAGGTCCTTCCTCAGGAACCCAGAGGTGGGACATGCTGCTCCAGGTTCCTGCAGGGAGCTATTTTGGCAGTTCTGGGGATGTAATCTAGGGCTTCATGAATGCTAGACAAGAGCTCTGCCAAGCCACACTCTAACCCTTCACTGGGGTTTTCTAGGCAGGTGCTCTACCACTGAGCCACACCCCAGTCGCTCACTGGGGGATTCTAGGCAGGTGCTCTACCACTGAGCCACACCCCAAGCTGAGGATTTCAAGCCAGTGCTTTATTGGCTGGCCAGTCACATCTCTAGACCTTAGGATCCTTTTAGCTGCAACATCTAGTTGTCCTGGGTGCTGTCACATCCCAGGTCTCCATTCCTGTCTCTCTCTTGTTCCTGGTACAGAGGCCTGGTCCCAGAAATCTGCTTTCACAGAGGCTGAGACTCAGTCTGGAAGAGGCCTGTGCATTATGGAATCACTGGCTGGATATTGTCCAGTGGTGGTGGTGTTAAAACATTCTGGAACTGGCAAAATGGGGTTCAGACCCTTCTCCCCTCTTCCTCCATTTTCCTGTCTGAGAAATGGACACAGCCTTGTATCCAGCGGAGGTGCTGTGTGTGACACAGGTGGTATTCACTGACTTGTCCCAGGCCACCAGTCCTGTGTGTCTGTCCTCTCTCCATGCACTTAAAGCCCAGCCCCTCACTCACCTCCCCAGCACAGAACTGTTTATGTGCCCCAGGGTGACAGGGGGTGACAGCAGCCGTGTTGGCCTGTTGAGCTGCTGTTTAAGGATCAGCTGGCAGCAGCTGAACCAACAGTTCCAGCTAATTAGCAAAAGGTCAAGCCGGCCTGAGCCTCTGCTTTTGAAGTCTCGCCACACATGGGTGGCACAGCCCCAAGGAGGCTGGAGTGACCAGGCTCCCCCTGTACCCAGCCCCAAACAGTCTATCCCATAACTCTAAGACTGCCTTTCTAGAAAATTCCCAGCCTCAGGGGAGTCTGAGCTGGACAAGCCCTTGGGAGCAACGCTGTTCCCAGCAGGCGAGCAGGCGCCTGTGGCCTTCACAGTTCTGTCCTGTCTCATCTCCGTGGGGATGGAGGTGGTGACTCAACTATTCAAGGGCTGAACAATAGACTGGACTCCCCCCACCCACACTCCAGAGAGTCCCTCGTGGACCCCACCAGCCTTGCTGTGACACTCTTACAGCTCCTCCCTAAATCAATCCGCTTTTTAAAAACTTAAATACATTTATATAAAACGGAAGTTTTATGGCATTACACAAATGGAAAACAGGTCTCCCTGGCCATAAATAGAATTCATAATCATAAAAATAAATTCAGTGGAAAGGAAACAATGTTATTAAATTCTCGTTGGATGCTGTAGCCCCAGGGAGGCTTGGAGCCCAAGGCCTGCTATTGCTTTATTAGAGGGGGGGGGCGGAGAGAGAGAGAAGCATTCAGAGTTGTTCACAACCTACCAACCCTGGTCTGAGACTATCCATCCAATAGAGTTAGAAGTACTGGACGGAATTGGATTGAGACTCACTTCCTATTAAGCGGTCAGTATTTTTTCTTGCTGTGCCAGTTGGAGTACACAGAGCAGAGCCTGCGCACTGCCTGGCTGATCCCCACACAGGAACTCCTTTTTCCTCACTTAGAGAAGCAGCAATGGGATTCCGCCCAGAGAAGTCAGTGGTTCTGGTTCCTTGGAGCTTCCTGTTCTGTCACTGAGCAGTTGACCTCCTGCTCTTGAGATGATTGCACCCGTGTCTCAGGCAGAAAAAAAAAGCAGAAGGGTTCAAGAGGGGAAAAAGACTCTTCTAGATGTATCTGTTTCTTGTTGCCAAGAAGGCAACTTCAGGCTGGTGAGCTCATTCTACCCACCAGGCCGAGCGTACCAAATATTTCAGCACATGCGTACCAGGGCATCTCATAATTCCCAGCTGCTTGCTGACCAGAGCCGGTGTACACCTGCCTCCACCCCCAGCATGCCTCAAGGCCTCACTGTGAGCCGTGAGCTGGCTTCACAGTGGGTGAACCCTACTGCAGTAGGGGGTTGCGTCCGGTGCTGAAGAGGAAGGGGCCAGAGGGAGCACGGGCAGTGGCCAGAGCAGCGGAGGGCTGCGGTCACGGCGGTGGCTTCCTCAGAACTATAGTGTTGTGGGGACCAGAGCTGGGGAACATTTACTGAGTGCCTACTACGTGCAGGCCCTTCCCGCCTGGGCCCACGCAGTGTGTCACCCAAGCAGCCTCTGGTGCTGGGGCTCAGGGGACAGACACACGGGGGCAGGGTGCTGATGCTGGCTCAGACTCCAGCCTAGGCATCTGTCTTTCCAGGCCTGCAGCCTAGCTGCTTGTTGTATAGAGGCAAGCATCTAAGGGGACTGCCTGTCCCCCAAACAACCCTAGCACCCAGCAGCGTACTGTCCCAGCCCAGCTCTGCTCAAAGGAGGGTGCTGGGGGCTTGAGACTCAGCTTCTGCCGGGCGTGTGGGAAAAGGTGCTGTCTCCGCAGTATACCGTGTTCTCCAGGGTGGGCCAGGGAGGGACACCGGAATGGCAGGGACAAGCTGGGGTGGAGATATAGTCCCCTGTCCCTCTCCATTCCCAGATACCTCCCGGCTCCCACTGAGCTTCCCCTCCGCAGAAATCTGATCCCCCTGGGAGTCTCTCTCCTGTATTGAAATATGCTATGGGACACAAATCAGATAGAAGTTCAAATCTCATGCAGGAAACAGCCTAGAGGTCAGCGGCCAGGACTGGAGTGCAGGTCACCATTGCTTGTAGCTTCTTTGCATGTGGCTGCTCTAGCTTCCAACTCTGAATCTGCTTCCCAACAGGGAAAGTGTACGACTGTCTTTTAAGGTAGCAATTCAACACTGGAACCTTCAACTCCGCTCATACCCCATCAGGGGATGCCAGGCACCAGTTGCGTCCAGTTGCAAGAACAGCGGGAAATATCTTTAGGTGGATCTTGTTTAAGCTCTGCAGTTCAAGTTGACTACATTTTAATGTTTTTAGTGAATAGGGGCATGCATGCAGAGGCCAGAGGACAACTTGCAGAGTCACTTCTCTCTTTCCACAATTTGGGTCCCAGGAATTGAACTCAGATTGTCAGGCTCGGTGGCAAGCCCCCTTAAGCCACTGAACCATCACATTGGCCCTCAAGTTTAAGGGAAGATAAAAGGAATAGAAATTGGTGAGCAACCAGAGGTCTTGGATACAGAGTCCCTGTAGAAGTCCTGGACCTCAGACCTGGCAGGAGACAGCAGGTGCAGGGTTCCTCAGGGTTCTATGCAGTGCTGAGTGACTGGACCATTCCCAAGGCTTGCTGCCTCCCCACCTGCAGCCTGCTTTGCTAGAAATTCCCAAACGAGAGGAAACGAGGAAACTCAGAAAGTGAAGGGTCCTGGAGATTCCAAAGTCAGGTGTTATGGAGTGGAAGAGGCCCCTTAACAATGCTGTTAAAACCACATATCCATCCAGACCCTTCTGTCCTTGGAAGCTGAGAGCTGGTCAGGGTTCGGAACACTGCCCTCATGGGGACTCCTCCAGCTTCTGTCCAGAGGCCCTAAGGCTGTCTGTTGGGAACATGTGTGTGTGTGTGTGTGTGTGTGTGTGATGAGAGGCTGCAGAGCTGTGTGACTACCGTGTGCACAGGTAGCTGGTAGACCAGAGGGCTCTCTGTGAGGCGGGACCCTGAGTGGGTCATAGCTGCTTCTTCTGGTCCTTTCCTGAACATGGGCGTCTTGGGAGTTCTGGATCGTCCCTTCTCTTCCTGTGACTGGATATCCTCCCCAAGCTCATGCCCATTTCTGTTCTCGTCTCCCTGGCACACTAGGCTACTGGCTACCACCGTGTCACATGCCAGACTTGGTGATGCTTAATGGCCATGTTCCCAGTGGGCAGCCTGACACTCACCCGTGTGGCTTTGTTGGAGTCCCAGATTCGCCCTTGAATGCCTGTGCCTTGTGTTTGAATCAAATCAAACATGTTGTGGGAATGAGCTGGCCTGGAAGGAGTTCACTGGCTGATGGCTTCCCAGTGGGGAAACTGAGACACAGAGACCCTTGTCAGCAGAGTAGCAGAACCCAAACAACCAGCCCTCCCCTGCCCAGTCCTGGAGACAGAGGGCCACAGGGAGCACGGTGAATCTACCTGGCAGGAAGTTGTCTCCAGGCCCCATGTCATCAGGGAGGGACAGAGACGCCCCTCTGGAGAGGAGTCAAGGTTGCCACCCTCTCTTTCTGCCCCAACTTGGTTGTGTGTCTCCAGGGTAATACCTTTTCCCCTCTGGGTTGAAGTCAGTGATTGTAAGATCTAAGAGCAGAGACAGAGGTTGGGGGACACGAATGACTGAGCCTGGCTGCACTGGCCGGTGTTTCAAACTCCTTATTGGCTGGGTCAGGAGGGCCCCGAGCATCAAAGACAGCAGCCTGTGGGAGGAGGGCTCAGCCTCCCCATCCTGGGGCTCTGAAGTGTGGTGCTCCTGCACTGGGTCCTTCAGGCGGCTCCTCTGTAGCTGGTCCTCAGGAAGGAAATGAGATGGCCTGAGCCCCTGTCCCTCACTGCCCCAGAACCCCTGACATCCCAGTCTCCGTGTATGGTGAGAGAAAACACCAGAAAGACCCCTAGGCAGAGCTGGAGACAGACAGACAGACAGACACCTAGTCCTTGCCCACATCCCTTGGGGCTCTCGGCCCCCCAACAGCCTGTCCCCACTTTCCTTTGAGGACAGGAAACTCAGTCTCAAACCACAGCCCAGTTCCTTTTCAAAACATTTAAAAATTTATTATAAAATAGTCAAGACATCTCAAATATTTAAGGAACCCTTAATAAATATTTCACTAATTGTAAAATATTTAATATGACCAAAGGTATGAAGGATAATGTGATGACTGTCCCTCCCGGGTTAAAATAGCTCCGCGCACCCCAGGAGCTTCCTCCACACAGTAACAGATCTCGCGCTTCTTCCCGGCTCTGCCTTCGGGAATGTGATAAAGTGCATGTAGCAGAATTTACCATCCTAACACGTTGGGAGGAGACAACAGCGTTCCTTGTGTAGCCCAGACTGCTTCCAAGCTCGCAATTCTGTTCAGTCTCCTGAGTGCTGGGTCACAGGTAGAGCTTAGCCTTGTGTGTGGCAGTGGGGGGGTCGTGCATGTTTGTATGTGCACATATAAGGCCAGAGGTTGATGTCGGGTGTCCTCCCATGTTACTCTTATCTTCAATTATTTATTTCTTTATTCATTTTTGAGACAGCATTTTCCTGTAGTCCCAGCTAGCCTGGAACTCACTATGTAGACCAGGCTGGCTTCCATCTCACTCTGCCTCCCGAGTGCTGGGATTAAAAGGTGTGTGCCACCACACCTGGCTTCACTTTATTTTTTGAGGTAGGGTCTCCTACTGAGCCTGGAGCTCACAGATTGGACTAGACTCACCAACCGGTGAGCCTCGGGGATCCCTCTGTCTCTACCCCGACCCCAGGGCCGAGGTTGCAGGTACATGTCACCATGTCTGACTTTTTACATGAGTTCTTGGGATTAAACTCAGGTCCTCACACTTGCCCCACTGAGCCATCTCCCCAGCCCCTGGGCAGCTCAGCCAGTCTGAAGAGATGTTCCTCCACAGTCACTGGGTAATGAAGGCCATGTTTAGTCCCTCCCCCTTCCTTAGTTTTTACATTTTACATTTACATTTAAATGAGTCCGGTTCAGGGCACTCACTGCTGCAATTTCTAAAGCTTTGGACATGTGATAACACAACAGGTAAAGCAGTTCACCTTGGGCTGAGTGGTTTGTTCCTCTTCATTGCTGTATGATACTCCACAGTGCACATGTCTCTTGATGCTTACTCCCTACACTGTGTCACTCCTGGTGTCCGTCTCTGGCCATCATAATTGATACCACTATATGTATCCTCAGATAGATGCCTCTCTCAGCTTTGGCAGGGGTTATCCTCAGCCTGGAATTTTGGCTTATTGGCTCGTGTGTCTTTTCTTGCTGTCTTCCAGCCACTCATCAAGCAGGCATGGAGAAGTCAGTGCCTGCGCACATGCTCCTGGATTCCAGGACCTGAGGCACTTTCCCCAGACACCCCTACTTCCTCCCACTGCCCAAGAGCCTCTGTGTCCCCGTCTGGCAGCCCCATTCTCCCTGGACTACGCCCTGTTGATCTGCAGGCCATGTGACCTGAGGTTATTCACAGGCTCTACACCAGGCTGCTTGACTTGAACTCTGAGCTGGTCGCTGTGGGGACCCAGGCAGACGAACCAGACTTTCTGTGTGACATCTGTAAATGGGAGCCATCTCCAGCCTTGCAGGTGGCTGTATGCTCAAGCTGATGTCCGGGAGGCTATCTGGAGTCTCCCAGAGTGGAGGTGGGGAGTGGTGCTGCCCAGGCCTCCAGGCTGAGGTGCAACAGCTGCAGAATGGATGGTGACCCCAGAGGGAGGTTGCCGGCATCAAATCCAACCCTGGCCAGCCCTGGATTCCTGGTGACTGGGTCTTCAATAAAGAGCAGAGAGACTGGGCATGTACGAAACAGAGCCAACCTGGTGGCAGGTGACAGACGGACAGGGGCAGGCAGGGGAAGAGGCTTGGCCAGAACCAAACCCCAAGGGCTTCGTCAGGAAGCTAGCCAGGTGCGCCCCTGAGGTGGCGCTCACACCCCAGTTGGGTGCTTTCCAGGCCTAACTGTGACACCCAAAATGGAAGGTCCCAGCTGCTGTGGTGGCGGGGTTCCTCCTTCCAGGCGGGAGCAGACACACGTTTGCGTGGCATGTGGAGATGGTAAAGGTAGCACACAGTAGGAGTCAGAGCTGGGAACATGCGCAGACTCCAGAAATGCTCAAGCCCATGTTTATTCTCTCCCTAACCCCGGCAAGTCCTGGAATAGATAATGCTAGACTCTGGAGCCCCTATTGCAGAATGTATCCTTAAGCTACGGCCCCTCCGCAATGCTGTACTCCAGCTGCCACCCCGGGACAGTGGGGAGACAGGCTTTTATTTGGGTGGGGAGATCTCCTTATACTCTGATATTTCTAGGGGCCATGTAACTGAGGCGAGACCTGCTTTTACTCGTTCCCATGAGAGGGTTCGCTGAAGGGAGCCTCTTCATATACTTTAATTGGGTGTCAGAATCGGGGTGGCAGGCTGGCAGGGTCAGATCCATCCACCCACCTGTGGCTGCTTCTGTCCACCACCCAGGCTTGTGGGGAACCGAGCAGAGCTCAGGACAGGATGTGGCTCTGCCCTTCTGCCTCTGGTCTGTCCCTCATCCTCTGTCCCCCTCACTCCTCTGCCCCCCCATTCATCCTGCACCCCTGCCTGGCACACCAGCCTCTGGGCCCTCTCTCAGGCATCATGAATGTAGGTTTGTTTGTTTTAAGAGACTCATTTTTTTCAACTGTAAAAGTTTTTTTATGTGTATGAATGCTTTGCCTGTGTGTATGTAAGTGCACCATGTGCATGCGGTACCTGAAAAGGCCCCAAGAGGACGCTGGATTCCCAGGAACTGGAGTTAGGGATGGATAAGCCACCATGTAGGTGCTGGGAACCACCAGCGCTCTGAACCGCTGAACCATCTCTTCAGCCAGTTGGTTTTTGTTTCGTTTTTCCCTTTTCTTTTAACACCCTGATCAGGCTGGGGGTAGGCCATCATGCCTGGTCCTCTCTCCTCATGTACCTGGTTATACTTCCCCTTTCCTGCCACCCCCGCTTCAGCCCAGTAAAACCAGCACCCGGGAGCCGCCTTGCAGAGGGTGTGGCTGAGGGAACCGGGTGGGTGGTTTCCCTACGCCTCTCTCCCCCATGAGCCCAGGGCCGGTTTACTGCCCCCTGTTTTTCAGAAGGGACAGAGGTCAGAAAAGACAAGCACTTTGCTGTGTAGGGAGCTGAGTCTGTTCCCGTATGCTACTGTTCCTCTGGCCGAACCACACAGCTCTCTCTCTGTGCCTGCTGGGCCATGGACATCTCCCACGTGCTGTCATGGAGACCCTGTTTGTGACTGTCAATGGCCCCACTTGTCAGAAAAGTCAACTGATCCAGATGTGATGATGCCTGTCTTTATTCCCAGCACTTGGGAAGCAGAGACAGGCAGATCTCTCTCAGATGGAGGCCACCTGATCTACATAATGAGCTCCAGGTCAGCCGGGGTTACAGGAAGACCTTATTTCAAGAACTCAAAAAAGAAAACTGAGGATCAGAACTGTTTAGATGTGTCCATGAGGCTGGGGAGATGGTTTGGTGGGTAAAATGCTGGCTATGCAAGCATGAAGCCCTGAGTCTGAACCCCCAGCATTCATGTGCAAAAGCAGAGCACGTTGGCACCCATCTGTAGTCCCAGCACTGGGGAGGCAGAGACAGGAGGATCTCTAGGGGCTCCCTGGGCAGTCTAGGTTACTTGATGAGATCCAGGGTAGGGTGAGACCCTAGTGGACAGCTCCTGAGGAACAGCACCACAATTTGTCCCCTGTCCCCACATATGCACACTCACGCACACACACACACACACACACACACACACACACACACACACACACACACAGAAGTTTCTAGGGAAGCCTCCAGCTGCCGTGCATCAGACCGCAGGTGCAGAGGCTCAAAGCCCCGCCCCCGGCTCCTGCAGCGTGGACCAGCCATCCTGGTCCTCAAGCCCATAGAGGGGCCTTGCTGGCCCTCAGCTCAGCACCCAGGAGACTCAGGCCCCTTACTGTGGTTCTGAGGCCTGGAAACTCCTCTTGGCAAACGGCGGGGGCAGGGAAGCCAGGTAGGCAAGGGTCACCAACGGCCCCATCTCTGGTGTCCGGTTGCTCTGTCTCTTTGGTGCTGCTGGGTAACCAGTAGCTTATCAGCCACTCCATGCCTGGGATTTTCAGCGAGATAACACAGGGGTCCTTGGCCTCTTTCTAGATAGTTCTGCAACCCCCACGTTCCGTGTGTAACTTGCAACAGAGTGGAGGATATCTCTTGCAGCCTGAGGCCTGCCAGTTTCATGGTGCCGGGTTCTGAGCAGCCACAGGAGGTGAGGCTTCTGCCCTGTGTCTGGTGTCTGTTGGAAGGGCTGTCCAGAGGCTGAAGCTGGGTTCTCCTCTCTGTGACTGTGTATCCTTAGTGCCTCCAGGGTGTGTTGCAGGGTCCACCTATCCATGCACAGATGGCCTGGAGTATATCCCTTGGAGTATGGACCTTGGAGGGGTGCAAGAGGTAGCTCCCAAGTCAGACCTCTCTCATCAGAGGGTGTCTCCTGAACTGCATCTGAGCTGCTCTTATTGTGCAACAGGGAGGGAGGCTTCTGGGCTCTTGTGCTTAATGTGTTCTCAGAGGAGGTCCACCCTGCCACCTTCCCTACTGCGAGCCAATCCTAGATAGTGACAATCTAGAATGGACAAGGGGGACTAGAGAGGTGGCTCAGTGGTTAAGAGCACTTGCTGTTCTTCCAGAGGATCTGAGTTTAGATCCCAGCACCCTCATCAGGTGGCCTTCAGCTGCCTGTAACTCCAGCTTCAGGGGATTTGATGCTCTCTTTTGGCCTCCTTAGGCCCTGTACTTGTACACATACACACACACACACACACACACACACACACACACATTTGTCTGTTTTGAGACAAGGTCTCCCTGTAGTCCCAGCTGGCCTGGAATGCACTATGTAAACCAGGCTGACCTTAAACTCATAGAGATCTGCCTGCGTCTGCCTTCTGAATGCTGAGATTAAAGGCATATGCCACCACGCCCAGCTCAGACACATCTTTTAAAAGTTTCTTAGAATCTGGGCTGGGAGAGACGGCTCAGGAGTTAATAGCATTGGCTTCTCTTGCAGAGGACTTGGGTTCAGTTTCCAGCACCTATGTGATGGCTACAACTGGCCTTAACTCAGTTTCAGGGATCTGATGCCTTCTTCTGGCCTCCACGGGCACTGCACTTACATATATGCAGGCAAGCACTCATACATGTTAATTTTTTTTTTAAATCCTTAGAATCCACGGTGAAAAACACAATGACACTGTACTGGATGAAGCAAGCCCACCTTTACAGAGGTTTTGTAGCCTTTGCTCACACGGCTTTCCAGAGCCTACCATGCAGAAGGACCCATCTCCCTTAAGAGTGGAGGTGCCCACCAAGAGTTTCGGTCATTAACCCATGACCACTGACTTGAGGAGAATGTAGAAAAGGTTAGAAATTCCCAAAGTGGCAGAGACGACCCCAGGAATGCAACCTCATTCCAAACTTGCCCATGAAAACTAGATTTTTAAAAATCCTCATTCAAGCATAAGCAAATCCAATCTCAGTTCTGCAGAATATTAAACAGATGGTCTGCCTTGATTATGTGGGATTTAAACAAGGAATTCAGAGAGATCTATTAATGTAATATATAATATCAGCAGGTCAGCCAGCACACCATGTTAATAAATGACAAAAGGCTTTTGACTGAGCCCCAGTGCCAACTTCTGATTCTAAAGGAAAAGCTAAAAATAGACCTTGAAAGGTCTTTCGATCGCAATCAAGACTCTGTCTTCTCTCTGCAGCCAGCACCATTCTACATGACAATGTTTTTTTAAAACGATTCCCATTCAAAACCTTTTATTAGAAAAAACACAGCCCATTTTCACGTGCTGTGATGGTAGGTGCAGCAATAAGACAGGAAAGCGGATTAAACGACCTGTCTCTGGGAAAGAATTGCAGTTATGTGCAGTCTGTGTGATCTGAGACCCAAGAGAAACAACCGAAAAAATAATTTAATATAAGAATTTAATAGGAAGGTACAGAGCCAGAGAGAAAACAGACATAACACAGATCAATAATTTTCATCTGTGCTAAGGAACAGGCAGTTGGAACACATAATGAAATAATTGGTCCCCACTCACAGCTGTGATGAAACAACACAGAAACCCCGAGGAATTTCTAGAAAAATTTGACAAGAAAAATTTAGGATCCTTATGAAGAGCTCAATAATGTTTTCCTTAGGGACACGAAAGAAAACAAGAAGAATTCGATGAGGTTTTCCGGAACATTCCCTAGAAGTTATTCAGAAATTAATTTACAGTTTGAATACAGTCTCTCAGCACTGGGTGGCCAGTTTTGAGAAGCAAGAGAGGATTATACTAAAGGTTCAGCTGGAAGAATGCTCAGAGCTGGGTGTGTATGCTGTGTGGAACCCCAGCACCTGGGACGCTGAGGCAGGGTTGAGCGTTCGATGCCAGCCTATGCTACATAGCAAGACTTTGTCTTCAAATAAGTACTCACTCCCACAAAAATATTCAGAAAAGAATTGGGGCTGGAGATGGGACTTGACAGGTAGGGTGCTTGCCTAGCATGTGCAGAGCCCTGGGTTCGAGGGTTAGTACCACATAACTGGTGTGGTGGTGCTCTCCTTCCAGCCCAGCATCCTGAGGGTGGAGGCAGGAGGATCAAGAGCTGAGGGCCATCCTCCACAATACAGGGAGCCTCCAGCTTCCCAGCACAAAGGTGAGTATGAGGCGCTATGTGAGAGGGTCAGATCTTTGCAGCACTTGATGGGGCTCTGGGGAGACAGAGGTATGACTCAGCCCCAACCCAGTCTCAACCCAGGACACTCAGGCAGGAATGGGTGGCAAGGTGCTAGTGGTCCTGGCAAATGGAACATCATCCTTTAGAAAATACGAGGAAGCCAGGCTGAGTCCAGCCTCCCTGGTCCAGAGCCTGGTTGGGTCATTTATTTAATCAGTTAGTTATTAATTTGTGTGTGTGTGTGTGTGTGTCTGTCTGTCTGTCTGTCTGTAGAGGCCCAAGATCAACCTTGGGTATTGTTTCTCTGGCACCATCGACCTTAGCTTCTAAGACACAATCTCTCACTGGCCTGGAACTTATCAATTTGGCTAGGCTGGCTGGCCAGGGAACTCCAGGATCCTCCTGTGTCCACCTCTCTAGCATTGTGGTTATAAGCATTTAAACAATATTTTATTTTATTTTATTATTTTTTACGTGTATGAGTGTATTGCCTAGGCGTAGGTAGGTGTACCCCTGCTGTGCAGTGCCTACAGAGGTCAGAAAAGGCCGTTGGATCCCCTGGAACTGGAGTTAGGGACAGTAGTGAGCTGCCATGTGATGCTGGAATTCAAACTTGGGTCTTCTGCAAGAGCAGCCAGTGCTCTTAACCACTGAGCCACCTCTCCAGCCCATACCTGGCTTTTTATGTGGGTTCTAGAGACTGAACTCAGATTCTCATGCTTGTGGGACGAGAATTTTACTGACTGAGCCATCACCCAAGCCCTAGTGCATCCATTTATAATGACATTGAGACTTTCTTGAGGGTGCTAGGGAGCAATGCAGGGCTGTGGAGAGAGAGGAAGAGCAAGAAATCAACTGGAAGGAATAGGTTAATCAATACACCATGTCAGGAGGATTTGCCGCTCTCCCAAGAAATGCATTCCAGGTGGAGTGAACATTAAATGTGAGAATTCAAACAAGAAAGTGTTAGAAGGTAGAGGCAGTGTCAGCTCTGAGGGTGGGCGGATGTCCCCAAGCTGCAGAGCAACGGAAACCAGAGCTGGGGTCACAACCCTGGGGATCTGGTGACAAACTCATGAGTCTCCTGCCTCCGTCTCTTGGGTGGGATGACAGTTGTGCACCACTGTGCCAATTTTATTTTTCTTCTCCTTTTGACACAGTAATTCTCACTATAACCCAGACTGGTCTCAGTCTCACCATTCTGTGCCTCAGCCCACCTCCATGACAGGGGAGCCTCTTTGCTGTCCAAACTCTATTTCCTGGGGCCCAACAGGTACCTGTAGGGGTAGACACTGGAGTGGCCTCTGAGAGAGGGCTCGTGGCTGGGACAGGTATCCTAGGGGTGGCTGGCATTGTAGACATCACCCTATGGTCTAGATGCAGGGTGAGCAACAGGCAGGTGGAGGATTGAGTGGCGGGGGAGGGGCTCTTGAATGCACAATGTGCCGATGGCTCTAGGGACAAATGGAATTAAGACAGCTACAGGCTCTTTCTTCTCCGCTTGATCTTTTCCTTCCCAGTGACCCATGCCAGGGCTGGGGACTCCGACACAGTACAGACATGCATTTGGTAGAGATGAGTCCCACACAGGGATGGCCAGAGGCCCAGGTTTGTCCTCGTTCTGGCATATTTCTCAAAGCTGGTACCCTCAGGCTACACCTTGTGTATGTTTTAATATTTTATTTATTACTTTTACTTTATGTGTATGAGTGTTTGCCTGCATGTATGTAAGTGTATCATATGTGTACAATGCTCAAGGAGATCAGAAGAGGGCATCAGATTCCCTGGAACTGGAGTTATGAACAGTTGTTAGCTGCCACCTTGGTGCTGGGAATTAACCCAGGTCCTCTGCAAGAGCAGCCAGTGCTCTTAACCACTGAGCTATCTCTCCAGTCCAATGTGTGTTTTTAAATTTTCCCTAATTAATGTAACATTGATGGGCTAATTGCTCATTAATCGTGTGTGTATGTGTGTGTGCATGTGTATGTGATGGATGTGTCCTTTATGACTGTGCATATGTGTGCATGGAGGACAGATGCCAATATCAATTATCTTTCTCAATAACTCTCCACCTTATTTTTTGAGACAGGGTCTCATTGAGTCTAGAGCTCACTGATTGGCCAGGCTGGCTGACCAGTGGGCCCCGTGATCCTCTGGTCTGTACCTCCCCAGTGCTGGAATTATAAGTGTGCACCTTGAGGCTAAACTTTTACATGAGTGCTGGGTATTGAACTCAGGTCCTTAAACTTGCAGGGCAAGAACTTTACCCACTTAGCCATCTCTCCTGCACCCTTGTGTGGTTTTCTAGTTCTTTAATGGTTGTACTATTTGAGGGCTAACTGCTCATGTACAACCTCATCTAGAATGATGGCCCCAAATTTTCAGTAAAACAAAAATGACTGAGAAATGAGTGGGGACCAACAGCCAAGGTGCAAGTAATGCAAGGCTCGGCCTGACCTGGGGAGCAGCTTGTGGTCCCTGGGCCTGGGCTATTGGGGTAGAAACAGAGGGATCTGGCATTTGGTATCCCCCAGGCACCCAGCCAGCCTCCAGAAATGAAGCCCTGCCCTCCCAGCAGGTTGATATTAAAGATCCCAAATAGGATCAGAATCTGAATCCTTGAGGCTAGGAGAATCAGAAAGACCTTTCTGGAACTCAGGGACTCTCAGAGGTCAGGCCAGTACTACGGAGAGAACAGCAGATCTCAAGCCAGCCTTCCCTCAAAACAACTGGAGAGATTCAGGTCAGACTAAAGATAGAACTTCTTGGCTGTCAGGGTTATGGGGGTGTGATGGGACACCCAGACCTATGCCTGGCTTCAAGTGACACTCTCCCTGTGATGGCAGGGATGGGGGTAGGTGGGTGGGAAGAGTTCCTGGAGAGGGTCACACATTGTCCCTCATCTCTAGGGACCAGCCAGGCACACTCCTCCATAAACGCCTGCCAGCGCCTGAGCGGGGAGGTTTGCAAAGTGATTTCTCCTTCCAACGAGGCGATACATCTTGTTTTTTTAATTTAAAAAGATGCCTGGTGGAAGCTTAAGAGACCATTAAATGCTTGGGTCCCTAATTAACTTCAGAGCAGCCTGGAGCAGGAGAACCACAGGGTGTGATCCCTGAGCCCCAGCTCCAGTTAGGGAGGAAACCTGGGACCAGGGCCTTCCTTCCGTCCCTCCTTCCCAGAGCCCAGGCATCTGGGGGGAGCCTGACTGCCTCACACCTTTCAGCCCCCTCTGAAAATTTAGGGTGAGGCAGGAACCTGATTATTTACCAAGCTGCTTGGTGAACTCTTGCTGGTCTTCCTTCCTGGCTGGCTCTCCCTCTCTGAGCCTGATTCTTTGTCCATGTGCTGGGATCATTGATGTTGGCTTGGGTATCTAGAAGGCACTTGATAAATGCAGATTGTGAAGGAAATAAGAGGTTTCCTCTGATGCATGCTTGCAGAGTCTTCCTGCTCTGGGTGAGCACAGCCGCGAGGCCTGAGCTTATCCTACAAGGTCACCGGGCATTGGCGTCTCCCTGGGACCTCTTTACTCTCTTCACTTCTGAGTCCTCACAGAGAGGGACAGGGGGTGGGCAAGGGTGTTCTCCGCTCTCCTACCCCTGGGCATCTGGAGGACAAGGTCAGGGCCAGCGGAGGTCTGGGGACTGCCAGCCTGACCCTACAGCCAAGTCCCAAAGAGTCAGGCTTGCTGATTCAGCCGACCTGCACACCCGGCTGGGCTGAGCTCAAGCCAGCCTGGTTTGGACAGGGAGAAGGGTGCCTGATGCAAACAGAGCCCAGGCCTCAGCCTTAATGGGTGATGGGGAGAGCCCAGAGCCGGGACAGGCTGTCTGCTCAGAATGTTTTACATGGCACTGTCTCTTCCATCTCCTGGGGTGAAAGAGGGTCCAGGTGACCCTCTGTGAAGACTAGCCAGAGACCCCTTGAACATGAATCCCCACTGTAACTCCACTTGAGGGTCAAATTCATCTCCACTTGAGGAAACCAAATTCAGAAGCCAAAACCAAGAGGGTCAGTAACTTGCCCAAGGTCACTCAGCCAGAACTCAGCCCAGTCAACCTTCTTGTCCTGGTCTGAGCTGGTCCTCAGTCCTTCAGCACAGTAAGGGCACAGGCCAGTCCCCATCTGCTTTTGGCTGGCTCAGGTAAGCACAGTCTAGCCTCATAGGCTGCAGCCTCCCAGACCTGCCCATCACAGCCATGGGCTCTGCAGCAGAGCGCGGGAAGGTTCTGGCTGTAGCCCTAGCAGAGGTTGGCAGACATTAGCAGTAAACATGATCTATTGGCAAAACATTGGGATGGTGGAAAGTTATCAATCGATACGTTTCTACCCATTTCCCTGCCTCCTCACCCTGGCCCTCAGCCCACGCTGCCCTGGAGGTGCAAGGACTAGAGGGAAGTCCACTCTGTCAGCAGAATCCCAGGGCCGGGCCAGGCCCAGCCCCAGCCCTGCCCTGGCTGCTCCTCTAGCGCCATGATCCTAGTGTATTCTGAGTACTGCACATCTGACCATAAGTTTAAAATCCTGCAACATCGTATTTCTCTATTTGATTACCATAAAAGGGCTTCAGAGTTGGCAGATGTGATGGGCTCCAAGTTATCCCCACATTCCCCACATGCTGTCCTCACTGGTGTCTCCTGGGACACATGCTGTCTGTGAGCACAGGTAGAGAGATGTGTGTATGTTCACATGTACATGCCTGTGTGTCTGTATGTGTGCAGGCACGTTTGCATTTATGTGTATGTGTGCATGCACGTGTGTTCAGGAGTCATCCCCAGGGACCTGGCCTTGTCTCACATACCTAGTTCACCAGTTTCCAGTGGGGAAACTGAGGCCTGGGGTGGGAATTTGGGAGGCTTGGGTGGTCCAGGCTCAGTATCCCAGAGGATGATGGGATAAGTCCAGGCTCCCTTCTCTGCACCATGGGCCCTTCCTCTGCCCCAACAGCCCCTACAGCCTCTGGAGAAGGGTGAGTCTGATCACAGACGTCCTTCCCCGACATCTGGTATGCCCGGGCCTTTTGTGCCTAGCAGATTCCTATCCAGCTGCTCAGACCTTCCTGCTGTGCCCCGCCATCCACCTGTGGCCCAGGCCCAGGCCACCCCATGCCCAGCTCTCCTCAAACTCCTCCTTCTTTCCAGTCTGCGCCCCTCTGTCCAGGGTCCGTTGACCCCTCCCTGCTGTTCCTGAATTCTATGCCCAGCACTCCTTTGCCATGGGCATAGAGGAGGGAGCAGCCGGAGGCTGGCCTGCTGCCACCTGACCTTGTGGCCTGGAACATAAGGGAGATCCACCATCCACGTGATGCTGGTCCTAGGATGGGAGGAGGCTAGCCCTCTGTCCCGAGGACAGAGAACTTTAGAAAAGCCATATTTGGGTGTTTCCATCTTGCCTCTGAACATCCCTTAGACTGTGATTTCCCTTCCTTTATTGTGTGTGTATACATGTGTGTGTGTGTGTGTGTGTGTGTGTGTGTGTGTTGTGTAGGCTTGGAGTCCTGAGGCTCAGCATAGGGAGTAGCTGTCAAGGGAGTGGGACAAATTGCCCCAGGGGGTGAGATGGCCCAGAATAGTGCCCCATCCCGAGACCCGTCTCCCTACCAACTCATTCAGTCATTCTCATTCGTTCCCCAGAATAGATGTCCCTCAGCCCTGGTCACATGCTACATTTTGTGTTGGGGTGCCTCTGGCCACGTTTGGATACTGAATGTCAGAAATACAGCCCGTGGCTGTTCTGTTGGATAGCATCCTTCTAGAACCTTCTATTGAAAAAATAACAACCTAACTGACCTGTGTGCCCTCTTCCCTGTTCACCTCTTCCTCTCCCTCAAAACAAACTGTTTCCAAGGCATGGCCGGCAGTTTCCATCCTGTCTCCTTCATTTTTTCCCAGTCATTTCCAGTCATGGTGTTGAGACACCCCTAGTTAAGGTGACCCATGACCTCTGGGCCATCAGGTCTTGACAGTGTTTGGTGCAGTTATCTGCAGCCCGCAGTGCCCACATCCTGTCTCATGGGGACCCCTGCCAATCCTTGACCGGGCTGTCCTCTGAACATCTGCCTGTGGCCTTGTTCCATGTGACTGAGCACAGACCTATCTCCACAGCCCCAACACTTGCCACCCCAAATCCAGGGGTTCCAAGGGTTGGGCGGGTGCTTTCTCAGTTCTTTGTGACTAGCAGGCAACTCTGTTCAATGAGCTACGGGAGCAGGAAGCATCACCCAGGGAGGTGTTCAAGTGGGAGCTGGGAGCTGAGAGCCAGGCCACCAGGCCAGGGTAGAGATGGTTGAGGTCCCTGGGGGAGTGGGTTGGCTGTTAAAGGAATGCCACAAGATGACTCAGTAAAAAACTGAAGTTTCCATGCAAGCACAAGGATCAGTCCAGATTCCTAGCACCCGTGTAAATAGCTGGGTGTGCTGGTACACACTTGCAACCCCCGTGCTGGGGAGGCAGAGACAGGAAGGTCCCTAAGGGCTTTCCAGCCAGCTGGTCTAGCTGAATCAGTGAACTCCAGGTCGGTGAGAGACTTTATCTCTGAAAGACAATGGGGTTGACCTTTGCCTCCTGCTGCACCTGTCACCATCACATCCCAGCCTCTGTCCCGTGGGAGAATAGAGCACAAGTTACTAGACTGCCACAAGCAAGGCAGCATGGGACAGAACACGTTCCCATTTGTGGGCAACCACATGTGCAGGTGAGCACAGACATGCAGAGCACGAGTGGGTGGACACGAGTGTGCCGATGCGTGCACACACACCTGCACTGTGCGTGGAGGAGGCAGACGCGTGGCAGGAGACATCACGGTGCCTCTTCAGGCCTGTAATCCTGCTTAAATCGACTTTGGGTTATTTTGAGCAGGAGATTATAGCTGATTAAGATCTCACACTGAGGCACCACCCCTCCTGGAGGCCCAGGGGCCCACAGTGGCTCCCTCCCCCCAGGCCTGTGTCCTCACATTGGAGCGACCATTCCTGGTACAAGCTATGGTTGCCAGTACAGGTTTAGGGACATCATGAATGGATCTCACTACCATTGTGAGTTGACATTGGTGATGACAGCAATGGAGAGGAACCCAAAGGGCTTCCCAGGCCTCACCAGCTACAGAACACACCACAGGCTGTCCCGCATCCCCTCTCTTGTGCTAGCACATGTAGTTCAGCAGACCCCAGACTGCTCATCCCTGAGGCAGTACCTGGGTCCCTGGAGGCCTTTCTGGGTTCCCCACCTCCTCTGATCTCTCTCCTCCATCTCTCTAAGTCTGAAATATATACCTGGAGCCAGATCGCAACGGTTCTTTATGAAGTTTCCAAAGAGAAAATCCATTTTTGAGCATTATATATGTATTTTCCCCCTCATTTGAGTCGCCTCAGTGCAGCCTAGTTACAGCCGTCAACGCTGGTGAAATACACAGAGCTGGCTTTCAGCCAGGCCACTGAGTGGTGACAGAGCTGCTGTAAATTCCAGCATTAACAGGCAGACACCCGTTCTCTGTTCTGCAGATGGGTGGGGTGTGTGTGTGCAGGACCCCAGTAAGTTCCACCTCCAGTCTCCTCCTGTGACTTCACTGTCCATCTTCACGTGCTCCAGGCTCTGAGACTGGGAACAGGAACAGTTTGTCTTGAGGGATGTGCAGGATTGAGGAGACAGGTAGAAAAGGGTGCTTGTATGTGAACATAGGTTGCGGATGGAGGGAGGTAGGCCAGATCCTCGGAACCAAGAGGTTGTGCATGTCCACAGTGTTACAATGCGTGTGAGGTCAGAGGACAGCTTTCAGGAGTCAGTTCTCTCCTTGTACCATGTGGATCCTGGGGATCAAACTCAGGTCATCAGGCTCAGAGACAAGCTCCCTAACCCACTGAGTCATTTTGTCAGTCCCGGGGGACTTTGTGGCAGAACGGGCACCCCTCCTCTTTTACCAGGAGGGGACAGCTCCAAGTCCTGGTTATCTCCTGCATAGACATTCTCGGAGATCACCCAGTTCCTAGGCCCCAGAAGTCCCGGCTTGCTGGGTCACGTGGCAGGAGAATGCATACCAGACTCTGAAAGTCATGAGAACCTGCACCTGTTGAGTGCCTCCCCTGCCTGTCTTCTTAAGGGCAGAAGAAGAGCTTAGTTCCAGAAAGATCTCCTTCTGGCTGGGGACCTTGACTGAGTGCTCGGCACCCCCTGCAGGCGGCTCTGAGGGTGTGGTGGCTGGCTTAACTTCCCAAGTGGAGGGTCAGCTTCTCTCAAGTCACTTAGAGGGGAGGTCCCACCTTCAGCAGGCCCTGTCTTCTTTCAGCCTTAGTTTCCCTGTGCTCAGTGAATCAGATTATTTGTAGTCACAATTCCTCTGAAGTGGCCACTCGGGGAACGACACATCCACTTTGCACAGGAAGAGCCTTTATTTTCCTCAGTGGCCCCATGCTTTCTCAGGGCCCTGTGATCTGAGTACCAGGGAGTCCCTTTATTGCACAGCAAACGATGGAGGGGGTGGCTCTCAGCTGAGTTCTGCCTATACTCATCCAGTGACCTTGGATGTGGCCTTTTCTGTGACGCATCCCCTCTTCTCTTGTCTTACAGCTGGAACAACTTCAGGCAGAGGAGCTGGGCGAAGCCGCCAAGATTCACAGGCCCATGGGAAAGCAGGCCGTGCTCACCTCAGGACAGGGGCGAACAACCAGGGGTGGTGGGCTCTGAGGGAGCCGCACTCCCCCCAGCACTCACACCATGTGGCTTGGGACAGGACATCTCTGACAGCACAGACAGCTCCCCATCACACACCTAAAGTCTCCTCTGGGGGGCCACAGTCCAGCCCCCCCCCGACCCTGTCCCACAGGTGGAGTCCCCCGAGATGGCTGGGCACGGGTGGGGAGCACCTTGGGTGCTTGTGGCAGCTGCCACCCTGCTCCACGCAGGAGGGCTGGCCCAGGGCGACTGCTGGTTGATCGAGGGCGACAAGGGCTTCGTGTGGCTGGCCATCTGCAGCCAGAACCAGCCTCCCTATGAAGCCATCCCTCAACAGATCAACAGCACCATCGTGGATCTGCGGCTCAATGAAAACCGCATCCGCAGTGTGCAGTACGCCTCGCTGAGTCGCTTTGGGAACCTCACGTACCTCAACCTCACCAAGAATGAGATAGGCTACATTGAGGACGGGGCCTTCTCAGGGCAGTTCAACCTCCAGGTGCTGCAGCTGGGCTACAACCGGCTGCGCAACCTCACGGAGGGCATGCTGCGGGGCTTGAGCAAGCTGGAGTACCTGTATCTGCAAGCCAACCTCATCGAGGTGGTGATGGCCAGCGCCTTTTGGGAGTGTCCCAACATCATCAACATTGACCTGTCCATGAACCGTATCCAGCAGCTGGGCAGTGGCACCTTTTCAGGCCTGGCCAAGCTCTCGGTGTGTGAGCTGTACAGTAACCCCTTCTATTGCTCCTGTGAGCTGCTGGGATTCCTGCGCTGGCTGGCCGCCTTTACCAACGCCACACAGACCCATGACCGAGTGCAGTGTGAGTCCCCACCTGTCTATGCTGGCTACTTCCTGCTAGGACAGGGCCGCCACGGCCATCAGCGTAGCATCCTTAGCAAACTGCAGTCCGTGTGCACTGATGATTCCTATGGGGCTGAGGTACTGGGACCCCCCCGCCCAGTGCCAGGCCGCTTGCAGCCTGGACACTCACTACCACCATCTCCGCCACCTGAGCCCAGCGACATGCCCTGTGCAGATGACGAGTGCTTCTCGGGCGACGGCACCACCCCACTGGTGGTCTTGACCACCCTGGCCACCCAGGCAGAGGCTCGTCCCTTCATGAAGGTCAAGCAGCTGACCCAGAACTCAGCCACCATCATGGTGCAACTTCCCAGCCCGTTCAACCGCATGTACACTCTTGAACACTATAACAACAGCAAGCCCTTCACCGTGTCCAAGCTGACGCAGCCCCAGGAGGAGATCCGGCTCACAAACCTGTACACACTCACCAACTACACCTACTGCGTGGTCTCCACCAGCTCGGGCACACATCACAATCACACCTGCCTTACCATTGGCCTGCCCAAGCCACCCAGCCCTGCCAGTCCCGTGCCCAGCCCCTCCACAGCCACTCATTACATCATGACCATCCTGGGCTGCCTCTTTGGCATGGTGCTGGTCCTGGGCGCCGTCTACTACTGCCTGCGCAAGCGGAGGAGGCAGGAAGAAAAACACAAGAAGGCGGTGGCCGCGGCTGCAGCAGGCAGCCTCAAAAAAACCATCATTGAACTGAAGTATGGGCCTGAGACGGAGGCACCTGGGCTGGCCCCGCTGTCCCAGGGCCCACTGCTGGGCCCCGAGGCTGTGACGCGCATCCCGTTCCTGCCAGCCAGCAGCAGCGACATGGAGCAGTACAAGTTGGTAGAAAGCAGCGAGACCCCCAAGGCCACCAAGGGCAACTACATCGAAGTGCGGACTGGGGAGCCCCCAGAACGCAGGGGCTGTGAGCTGAGCCGGCCGGGCCCCGAAAGCCAGGGCTCAGTGGCCGAGATTTCCACCATCGCTAAGGAAGTGGACAAGGTCAACCAGATCATTAATAACTGTATTGACGCCCTCAAGTCGGAGTCCGCCTCCTTTCAGGGCACCAAGGCGGGGGCGGTGCCCACCGCCGAGCCTCAGCTGGTATTGCTGTCCGAGCCTCTGGCCAGCAAGCACAGCTTCCTGTCCCCTGTGTACAAGGATGCCTTTGGCCACGGTGGCCTGCAACGACACCACAGCGCGGAGGCGGCCCCTGGGCCCCCGAGGGCCGGCACCTCGTCCGGTGGCTCCGCACGCAGCCCTCGCACCTTCCGGGCTGAGGCAACCGGCACGCACAAGGCTCCGGCCCCTGGGACCAAATACATCGAAAAGAGTTCCCCGGTGCCCGAGACCATCCTCACTGTGACACCCGCAGCCGCTGTGCTGCGGGCCGAGGCCGACAAGGGTCGCCAGTACGGCGAGCACCGGCACTCGTACCCCGGCTCCCACCCCGCCGAGCCCCCCGCCCCACCACCACCTCCGCCGGCCCACGAGGGCCTGGGTGGCCGCAAGGCATCCATCCTCGAGCCCCTGACACGACCTCGACCCCGTGACCTCACCTATTCGCAGCTGTCCCCTCAGTACCACAACCTGAGCTACTCGTCCAGCCCGGAGTACGCCTGCAGAGCATCCCCGAGCATCTGGGAGCGGCTCAGACTGAGTCGCAGGAGGCACAAGGATGATGAATTCATGGCAGCTGGTCACGCCCTGCGCAAGAAGGTCCAGTTTGCCAAAGATGAAGACCTGCATGACATCTTAGACTACTGGAAAGGGGTGTCCGCCCAGCACAAGTCCTGAGCCTCCCTCCACCCTCTGCGGGACCCAGGCAGCCTGCCCGGTCCTGCCTTCTCCGAAACTCGTGATGCCCATCGGACCAAAAACGGACGTAAGATCCACCGCAGCTATCCGTGACTCGGACTCAACACAAAACCCAACACACGTGCACAACAGGGGTTGCCGCGCTCAGCACTGGGCCCCGAAGGGACAGCGTGAAGAGGCCGCAGATGGCTGTGACAATAGCTGTGCTAATCTTTGTGGAAACTGCATTGTGCCCAGTATCCAGGGCAAGCAAGCGACGTACACACACACACACACACACACACACACGCACGCACGCACACACACAGAGTACACATGGGACTTCAGAAAACTGTGTCTTATGGGTGGGGTGGGGGAGGGTTTTTCATTTTGATTTCTCTGCCTTCGTCCTCTTCTCTCTTTCCTCTTTATTTTCCTCCTTTTTTTAAAAAAAAAGATATAAAAGTGAAATTATTAAAAAAAATAAAAGACCTAACTCACCTAGTGTGGGGGTGTGACAGGTGTGGCCCCATAAGATCCTCCAGTCTGTGGCTTTCCGGGGATTCCCTATTTAGCTTGTCTCTTTGTTGAAACCCTTGGAGGCCACTGCAGAGGTGTGGAGCCAGGGAGATGGCCACCTGCCTCTGGGAGGATCCTGAGGCCCTGAGACTTGGATGTGGGGAGGCAGAGGCTGTGCCTGGGAACAGGCACAGGAACGGGGGAGGGTGACAAGAAGGGTGCAGGTTGGGAAACACTGTGCGTCCTCCCCACTAACCCCGATTTCGTTGTACACTGTAGTTCTATTGTACAGAAAAATTTCTATATTTGCAATGTTTGCTGTAAAATGAGAGAGAAAAAAAAGAAGACTATGTCTACTAAAAAAATTTGCAAAGGAAAAAAAATCCAAATATATGTGTGTGGTGGGCTTTTACTGGGGGGTTCAGGAAAAAGATTTTGGGGTCCTGAGTCTTGTCTGGAGGGTGGGATTGTGGGTGGTGGATGAGGCAAAGGAGGCAAAGGATTGCACATGAGTGAGAGTGGGACGCACAGATGCAGAGCCTGAGGGGTGGGAGCAGCCTGGGGCAAGACACTCCTCTGAGCACAGCCCAATGGTGGGTTGGCATGCCCGTGAGTGAGCGTAGCATGGCTGGAGGGCATGTCTAGGCGTCCTTTGATGTCCAGAGCCCCATCCCCATGAAGAGTGACCCCGTTCCTGCAGCCAGAGCCTGGAGCCAGCCCTCAGCCCCCAACCAGGCCCTGACAACCCCTCTTTGCCTCTTGCCCACTCTCTGCCATGGGCAGCCTTCTCCAAGTGGCCCTCATTCTTGGTCTGTGGGTGAATGGCACTAGGCTTCTGGACCTGGTGGGAGGAAGTCCCTCCCCAAGGCTAGCCCCAGTCTGCCTACTTCCAAGGCTGTGGTCACCCCTTGTTGAGGACATGACTCCATTTGTGCATGCCAGTAGCATGAGAGCCCTGTGCTCACTCCCGACCTGGACCTGATTGTTGTGAAAGGAAGGGAGACCCTGTTCCTCAGTCCTGTAGGGCCCTGAAGCCACTCTCTACCTGGTACTGGGCAGCCAGGAGGCAGGTCTCCCAATCAATATTCCCAAACTGGCTTGGGGACCATCCCCTAATCTTCCTAAAGTCCTGGTCACTGAGGACCCTCCACTCAGAACAAACAGCTTCCAACCTGGACTCCTGAAAAGGACCCAGTGAGACACCAGGATCTCGGATCCAGCAAGGATGCTGGGACTCGAGGGCAGAGCCACAGTTAGAGTGGAAAGCAGGTTTTGAGGTCTGACGGACTGTGGGAGCAGCTCCACCTTGGCCGGGGAGGAGGGCAGAGGGTATGGAGGAGGGCCGGGGGTGGGAAGAGGGTCTCTGTTTGTATACTCTCAGAGACTGGAAGCTCACCCCCTCACCTTTCTCCTCCAACTTAAGCACCTTGCTTAGGTTCACATAGCTCCAGCATCCAGTTCTCGCTCCCTGGAGGTCATAGAGCTATGTACACAGGGACCCAGGGTGCTCTTAACCAGGATGAGGTTGATAGGCACTCTGCCGGTGAGGGCCCTAAATGAGGACACTCCCTCCTGAGGGCACCACATGTCCTGTGCTTTCCTATCAGATCTAACAGGCACCAGGTCAGCCCCTCCGCAGCTCTGGGAAGTTCTGCTGTCCTGAGCAGGGAGAGAACCCAGGATCCATCCATGGACAAGACACAATGCTTCACAATCAGGTGAGTACATAGGATCCAGGGCCAGTGGTGAGGCCCAGGGAAAGGCCTGCTCTACCCAAGGTCACACAGCCACTTGATGACTGTCCTGGTTACAGGACAGAAGGAGGTAGTCAGGCCTCAGCTTACTGTTCCCTGCCAGTGAGGAGATAAAAAATGAACTATTTATAGGGGACCAGGGAGAGGGACAGAATAGAAGTGCCAGCCGTGTAGGCCAGGCAGACAGCCAGACAGTGCAGGTGAGTAAAGGGACTGGACAGACAGAGCTAGCACCAAGAGGGGCTCTGATGGAAGGGTCAGGGCCTGGAGAGGACAGAGAGGCAAGCGGAGCGAGGGGCACCATGCTGGACAGCATCAGTTGTGAACTGGACACACCTGGGAAGATGGAGCCTCAGCTGGGAAATTTCCTCTATCTAGATTGGCCCACGGCCTGCCTGTGAGGCATTTTCTTGTTTGTTGAGTGATTGAGAGGGCCCTGCCCAATGTGGGTTGTGGCAACCCTGGGCAGGTGGTACTGATATGTATAAGAGAGCAGGGTGAGCACGGGCCAGGGGAACAAGTCAGTAAACAGTGTTCCCCTATGGTCTGCTGCAGTTCCTGCCTCCAGGTTTCTGCTCTGACTTCCAGTGATGGACTGTGACCTGGGAGATATAAGACGAAATCAATCCTTTCCTCCCCAAGTTTGTTCAGGTCAGTGTTTTGTCACAGCAACAGAAAGCTAACTAGGACAGGTGTATAGCATGTCTAGCAGCTGGAAGCTTGGTCATCGATTCTACTCTGAGCTTCCCAGAATCCTCTGGGGTCAATGGACTGCATGTCAGCCTAATTCCCAGGTGGGCTTGGTGACCGAGATCCACACACTCATCACATCCTCACTGGGAGAGTTCAGAGTGGGGTTGATAAGGCAACAGGAGACATTAATGCTTATCAAGTGCCTACTGTGTGCATAACTCTGCCCAGCTGAATTGGGGAACTCACAGGCTGACACTTGCCATGGAGGAAAGTAGTCAGCTCAGGGGAGCACCAGAGATGCTGGGGCATGGATGGAGAAAGGCTTGGGGGGCTTCCTGAGAGGGATGGGACTTGGTTTAGAAAAAGGGGATGCGAGATCTCTGCCCGTGGTCCCTGTCTGCTGCTTCTGGGGAGCAAGCCCGGGGGGATGGGAAGTCTGGGGGACCAAAGCAGGGGCACGTTCTCAGGCTCTGCCTTCTTGACTGTACCCACAGACAGCCTGGAGTCCCAGCCACCTCATCTGTCCGGTGTGCAGATGGCTCCCTGACCTTTCCTTTCTGGGATGTGTTACCATGAGGATCTCAGAAACGATGCCATGTCTATTATTCATTGTCACAAAAGGACCACACAGGAAAACCTGGGTAGATAGATGATAGATGATAGATAGACAGATGAACTGATAGATCGAGATGTATGTATGGATGGTTGGAAATAGATGGGTAGAAATGGATGGATAGATAAAGATATGGATAGGTAGGTGATAGTTCGACAGAGATGGATGGACAGATGGATATATGGGTGGATAGGTGGATGGATAGATGGGTGGATGGGTGGGTATATAGATAGATAGAAAATAAATAGATGGATAGATATGGATGTGTGGTTGGATGGATGGGTGGATAAACAGGTGGACGGGTAGGAGGCTGGGAGGGAAGTTGAATCAGCTGGCTGGAGTTCCCCATCCAGAGTACTGGGTAGAGAAGAGCTTCCCCTCAGGTGAGGCTTCCTAATCAAAGAACAAATAGCTGCAGATAGAGATGACATCATCAAATCCAGGGCTCACATCACCCAGTAGAAACTGGCTGGGAAAGCTGAGCTTCCTATGTGTGAATGTGTGGCTTCTCTTTCCCACTGCAGACACTTTTCTATCATGGATGAAGAGTGGTAACCTCTGCTGGGAATGGGTCACCTTCTAGCTGTTCTCAGGGATGCAGTGTTACTCTTGGGCTGTTTCACTGTTCTCTTCCCTCCCTGCTGCAGAGCTGGGGGGAAGCCCATCCCCAGACAAGGGACAGAGGACAGGACAGGTGAGACAAACAGGCTTGGATCTGAAGTGTGGGATTAGACTCAACTTCTCAGTGAGCTCAAACAGTACATGACAATTTACCAATATCATATCATAGACAGTACCATATCATAGACATTACAGTATCCCGCAGCATGAGCAGGTCAAAGCCATGGGAAGGTTTGAGCCACTCCCTAGAGACACATGACAACTAGTCTGGACTGGGGCAAGGGAAAATGGGGCACCAAACACAGAGATCTTCCCTCTCTAGGGTGCGGGAGCAGAAAACACATCCATTCATTTACTCAGCATTCATTTATAGAATACCCACTATGTGCCACACTTTAAGAGAGAACAAATAATTCCCTCACTCCTAAGGCTGTATCAATCCTAGTCCTAGAAAGATAGTGTAGGGGGCCTGCAGAGGAGGTGAGCTTCCTCCAAAAGCAGGAAAGAGAGAGGCCCACAGCACCCTGGAGAGGGACCCCGGGGGAGGAGGTCACAGTTGCTCTGCACTTAGGTCTGTCTTCTCCCTATCGTCCTCTGCACACCTCAGAGGCCAGATGACAGTGCACCAGGAGGCAGAGAGCCTGGGTGAGCATGAAGAGCCTTGGCTGGGGTGCCAATGCTCCAGTTGGGACAGTGGGAGAGGGAGACATTTTCGAGGCCATGAAGGACAAACAAGGAACCAGCAGCATAGAGACAGGAAGGTGGGGGCTGCGGAAGGGGCCTTGGTTAGTGGATATGCCAGAAAACCAGGCACAGAGCATAGACCCCAGGCACATACCTGGGAGGGAGGAAGGCAGGTGCTGCTGGAGTTAGAAACTGGGGCAGAGTGGGCGAGGGCATTAGCCAGGCTGGGCAGCCTGCCTCACAAGTGCGAAGAAATCCGAGTGAGCTGCGAACGCCAGGGAGCCGGAGATGGTATTTTAAAGCATAATAACTTTTATTGATTCTTCTTATCTCCAAAGTAATCCTTTTATTATATAAGTTTCAGAACACAGCTAAACATAAAGAAAAGAGAACTCATCACATCACTCCACCCTGAGATCGTCATGGTAATTTGAGGTCTGTCCACGACCACTGGGATCCTCTGGGAGCCTGTCTTCCTTAGGGTCCTCTCTCTTCCCTGGCAGGGAGTAGGGTGTGCTACACGAAGGTGGGGGGAATGGCGAGGCTGTGGGTGTGGGCTGTGCAAGAAGTATGTAGAGGATTAGAGCAACGGGAGAGAAGTGAGATGTGGTTGTCTGGAATGGCCAACAGTGTTCAGCACCGCGGACAGCTCCCCATCCTCAAGCCTGGCAGTTGCTGGATCCACTGGGACCCTGAAGTCTGTTCTTATTATTTTCATGTTATACTTCCTGGGAGTTTTAATTTTTTTTTTGAAACAGGGTCTCAATATGCAGCCCTGGCTGGCCTGAAACTATGTACCTCACGCTGGCCTCAACTCACGGAAATCTGCCTGCCAAGCGCAGGGATTAATGGTGTGTACTACCATGCTTGACCCTAAGAGATGTATTTTTTTTAAACTTTAATTTTAAGAAAATACATATGCGTGTGAACATGAGTGCAGGTAAAGCCCAGAGGTCAACTTTGGGTGTTTTCCTTTATTGCTCTCCACTGTATTTTTTAAGATAGGATCTCTCCCTGAACCTGGAGTTCATTGATTTGACTAGACTGGTCAACCAGTGTGCCCCAGGCATCTTCCAGTCTCCACCTCCTCAGTGCTGGGATTACAGTGCACATCAGCATTCCCAATTTTTATGTAAGTTCTGAGGACCTGAACTCAGATCTGTTTGCTTGCAAGGTAAACACTTGCACGGAGCCATCTCCCCAGCTCAATATGTGTATATTTTGTGTTTGAAATTTAGAGTTACAGAAAGTTGCAAAGTTACAGTGTCATCCAGACTTCCCTGTCCAATCCTTACTTATTTGATTTACAACAGTGTTCACGTGTGCAAATGTATATGTGTGTCTGTGTGTGTTTGCAAACTTGCCTTCTAATCTAGACTTGCCCAGCCACTGCCTCAATGAAGACGCACAGGGACAATGGACCCTTTATCATTCAGAACTCCCTTCCTGAATCACATTCTTGTTGCTAGTGGCAACTACAAATCTCTTCCCTCTCTGGCCTCAGAATGGTACATAACTGTGATCTTTGGGTCTCCCACCCTCTGCACTAACTATAAGGCTCTGGAGACCCATCTGAGCTGATACATATCAATATTTTTCTCCTTTTCCTCTCTGAGTAATATTCCACTGTGTGAGCAATAGAGCAAAGCTGTGTAATCTCTCGCTTATGGAAAGGCATTTGGGATGTTGACAACATGAGCTGTTGTGAATGAAGCTGTTGTGAAAACTGCACATGGGCTCCTTGTGAACATGTGTTCACTTCTCTGGGATAAATGAGGAAGAGAAGAATGACTAGTCTAGGTTTCAGCCTTCCTCTTCCCATTCTCAAGTCAGGGAATACACCGTGCTCAGCCTCACTTGAACTTTTTGGTGTTGGTTTTTGAGACAGGGTCTCCCTAGAGCCTTGGCTGACCTGAAACTGGCTATGTAGAACAGGCTTACTTCTTTCTTACAGAGATCTGCCTGCCTCTGCCTCCCCTAGTGCTGGGATTAAAGCGGTGCACCACCGTGCCTGGCCTTCCTTGAACTTCTATGTTGCTTTAAACAAGGCTGGCCTTAAAATTGCCATGTAGCTGAGGATGATTATGAACTCCTGGTTCCCCCTACCTCCCCTTCCTGAGTGCTGGCATTACTGATGTGCACCTTCAGGTCACAGCCCATCATTGAGGGAAGTCAGGGCAGAAACTCAAGCAGGAACCTGGAACAGAAAAGACGGAGGAAGGCTGCTGCCTGGCTCCCTCGTTCCAACTCAGGCTTAGCTTGCTTTCTTTGTTTCTTTGTTTCTTTTTTCTTTTGTTGTTGTCTTTAGATATGGTCTTACTATGCAGCCCTGGCTGGCCTGAAATTCTATGTAGCTCATACTAGCCTTCAACTCACAGAGATCCAAATTCTGGGATTAAAGAACTGCACCACGATGCCCAGGTTAGCTAGCTTTCCAACACAGCCCAGAACCAGTTGCCTGGGAATGGTACAGCTCACAGTGGTCTGGACCCTCCCACATCAATTTACAATCTAGACAATCCCCCACAGGAAACCCCACAGGCTGGTCTCATCTGGGCAATCTTTCAGTTGAGACTCCCTTTTCAGGGGACTGTAGGATGTGTCAAGTTGGCAGTTAAAGCTAACCAGGACATACACTGACTGTCACATAGGTTGAAGGTTATCCTTGTTTCAACCAGCAAGCAAGTATTCAGTTGCCCCATGAATGGAAACAAGACCTTCACGTCCCTTTCTAAGGGGTAATCAGAAATCTCTCCAACTAAGATCATCAGTTTGCTCTCCCAGAGATCTACCTGTCTCTGCCTCCCGAGTGCTGAGACTGAAGGCGTGAGCCACCAAGCCTGGTTTCAGTGGGCTTTTAACTTTTGACTATTATATTTTTTCAGTCCTCTATTTTCCATTTGGTTCATTTTTATATTTTCTATCTCTTAACTGAGATTTTCTATTTCTTTGTTTCAGACGTGTTTGGTGGCTCAGTGGGCGACAGGCTTGCTGTTCAGCCATGAAGACCTGAGTTTGAAACCCCAGGACCCACTTAAAAAGTGTTCCTTACTGTCGTTTCTTCGAAAGGTCTGCCATGTGATTTCAGGGCCTCGGCCCCCCTCAGCAGCAGGGTCTAAAGGGTCGATTTTTTTCATGCTGCATATGGACCAGCTAGTTCTTAGAAGGCTGTTATTTTTTTATGTATAATTTTAATGAAAGTTTCAAAGTTTGTTCTTTTTTTTTGACATACAGAAACAGTGCAAGGTAACACTCTTAATAACTAAGATAACATAGAATAGGTCAATCAGAAAGCAATCATATGCCGGGTGTGGGAACTGTATTCCCAGAACTAGGGAGGCAGGGCAGATGGATCTCTGTGAGATCCAGGCCGGCCGGGTCGTCGGGAAACCCTATCTAAAAACAAACAAGCAAACAACCACTCTCTGATGGCATTCATTCTGCGTAACCAGCAGTACGGGGAGAAAGTCATTTATGCTCTGAAAATACTTGCTCTAATTTTATTTATAATGTGTATGGGATTGTATGTGTGCTGGTATGTGAACATGTGCGTGTGTCTACATGTGGAGACTGTAAGAAATTAATCGTTATGGTCCATTTTCAGTATGAAGTCCATTTGCAGCCTATCACTGAATCACCCTGGGCCCCTGTCTTCCCTGCTGGCAGTGGGTCCCTACTCGCCTGAGCGCTTTTCAGGGTATCATAGGTTTGAAAAATGATAGTCTGCTACATGACTGAGTGTGGGGATCTGGTTACTAAGCAAGGCAAGCAACTCCTGATACCCTAAAGGGATGGCAGGTGTCTGACCTGCTCTGCCTGTGTGATAACCTGGCCCCAGGAAGCTACTGTAGATATGAATCTTCCTTTCCCCCACCCCAGACCAGAACCAGGTTTTTGGGTTTCGTTTCCTCGTTCCTGAACTTCCACAACCTTCCGGCCTTTACCCCAACACTCCACCTTTCCCGCCTTCTGTAACGGTCAGAGAGGCTCCCCTATATAAGCCCCTGCATTGGCTCTAATAACCGAACTACCCACCGACGTAGTCTCCCGGGAGGGAACTCCTCCCGCCGCACTCTGAGCCACCTGAGGTCCCGTTCCATCGCCCTCCATTCTCTGGCATGGCTGGAGCACAACAGCCATGCTGGAGATGGAGACGCACCCACAAATGGCGCCCAACGTGAGTGGACAGAGACCAACAATGGCGACTGAACAAGGGACACTCCACATGACTGAGCATACACATCAGAAAAGGAGGGGATCTCAAACCCCAATAAGATGGGAGATTAGGAGTGGAGGCTATGCTAGGTGGGCAAGAAGACTGTGCTCATCCAAAGACCAGCCATCGAAGAATTCAGAGGGGAGGGAAATGCAATTGTGAATTTAAAAAAACAACAACAACAACACTGTTTTGTGCTAAATCAGCACAGTAGCCACTTTCGGCATTTTTTAGGCTCATGCCCAACTTTTAAGGTTGAAAAATAAACTGTGCTGCTTTTGCTATTCTGAGTCTCTAGTACTCTTATTATGAAGTGAGGATCATTGTTTCTCACAAGGCCAGAGGTCACCATCATGTGTCTTCCTTCATTGTCCTCCACCTTGTTTGAGACACTCACTGAGCCTAGAACTCACCTATTCAGCTAAACTGTCTGACCAGAGAGCCCCAGGGGTCTGCCTGTATCTGTCTCCACAGTGCCTGTCTCTGCTTCCCTGTCTCTGCACACGGCTTTTATACCATGGGCTCTGGGGGTCTGAACATATGTCTTGCAAGGCAAGCACTTTACCCACTGATCCAGCTCCCCAGTCCCTTAATGATCCTTTGAAAGGAGTCCTTTTCTGATACCCTACTCAGCTCTCTGTGGTGTCTTGCATCTCAACTCTTTCTACATGTAACAGAGAGAGACACCCTCACCCTCGCAGGGTGGCTAATGTGAAGGTCAGGCAGGTAACCTGGCCAGGTGCCCCAGGTGGAGACAGAACTGTCTTCTCCCTTTGACTTGTTTCTCCAAAAACCATCCAGACTGTCAGAGCAGCAGCGGGAGCAGCGGGAGGCTCAGGAGCTGTGTAGGAACTGCCACTCGGCCTCTGCCTTTAAAACAGGCTTCCTCGTTCCTCCTTTCCCAGAATGAAACTTCCAACCAAAGATGGTTGTTCTCCTCCTCCCCTCCTTCCCTGTTCCTCCTCCTCCTCCTCCTCTTCTCCTCCCCCTCCTCCTCCCCCTCCTCCTCCCTCCTCCTCCCCTCCTCCCCCTCCCCCTCTTCCTCCTCCTCCTCCTCCTCTCCTCCTCCCCCTCCTCCTCCCCCTCCTCCTCCCTCCTCCTCCCCTCCTCCCCCTCCCCCTCTTCCTCCTCTCCCTCCTCCTCCCCTCCTCCTCGTCCCCCTCTTCCTCCTCTCCCTCCTCCCCTCCTCCTCCTCCCCCTCTCGTCCTCCTCCCTTCCTCCTCCCCTCCTCCCCCTCCTCCCCCTCCTCCTCCTCCCCTCTTCCTCCTCTCCTTCTCCTCCTCCTCCTCCTCCTTTTCTCCTCCCCTCCTCCTCCTCTCCTCCTCCCCTTCTCCTCTTCTTTTTATTTATTGTTTTTATTTTATGTGTATGAATGTATTGCCTACATGTATGGAAGTGCACCTGTGTCATGTAATGCCCAAGGAGGCCTGAAACGGGTGTCAGATCTCCTGGAACTGGAGTTACAGACGGCTGTTAGCTGTCAGTGGGTGCTGGGAACTGAACTCAGTTCCACTGTGAGAGCAGCCAGTGCTCTTAACTGCTGAGCCATCTCTCCAGTCCCCTCTTCTTATTCTTATTCTGTGTGTGCCTGTGGATCTGGTATGTGCAGAGACCAGAGGTAAACCTAAGCCCTCAGGCCCTTCTGCCTCAGTTTGGTGCATGTGTGTGTGTTTGTGTGTGTGCATGCATGTGCGTTTGTGTATATTGTGTCTTTGTGCATATGTGTGTGGTCTGTGTTCATATGTATATGTATATTATGTACATGTTCATATGCTTGTCTGTGTGTGTCTCTGTATGTGCATGTGTGTATATATGTGCATTTCTGAGTATGTGTATTTGTATGTGTATATATGTATATGTGATGTATATATGTTTATATGTGTATGATGCATGTATATGTATAATATGTATACATGTGTTTGTATATGTACATGGTGTGTGTATGTGTGTGCATATGTATAAGTGGTGTGTATATGTTTGTTTGCATGTATTTATGTGTATATATGTGTGTATGTGTGTATGTGTATGGGTGTATGTATGTCTGTGTGTGTCTCTATGTCTCTGTGTATGTCTCTGTGTCTCTTTATGTGTCTCTCTGTGTGTGCATGTATCTCTGTGTATATGTCTCTGTGTATGTGCCTCTGTGTCTCTGTGTGTGCCACTGTGTGTCTGTGTGTCTCTATTGTGTCTCTCTGCATTTGGGTGTGTCTCTGTATGTATGTCTCTATGTCTTTGTGTCTCTGTGTGTCATTGTGTGTTTGTCTCTATGTGTGTCTCTATGCCTCTGTGTCTGTGTTTGTGTTGTTGTATGTATATCTCTATGTGTTTCTCTATGTCTCCAAGTCTCCATGTGTGTCTGTGTGTGTTGCTGTGTATGTCTGTATATGTGATTGTGCCTGCGGACTCCTCAGATTAATGAGAGTCTTCTGAGATTACTCTCCACTTTATTTTTGAGACAGGGTCTCTCACTGTTTCAACTTCCTTTCTGATGCTGGGATAAAATGTCTCCATGAAATGCAGCTTAGGGGAGACAGAGTTTATTAACTCATAATTCCAGGTCACAGTTCATCACTGCGAGGAAGTCAAGGCAGGAACTTGAAGCAGTTGGTCACATCACATCTGCAGAGCAGAGAGAGATGAATTCGTGTCTGCTCAGTGCTCAGCTTGACTTCACAGTCTTCCACAGCTGAGGGCCCAAACACAGGAAATGGTGACACCCACCGTGAGCTGCCTCTGCCCAACTCAATTAAATAATCAAGATCGCCCCCCCAAGACAGCCCACAGGACAACCTGATCTAGACAGTCCTCACTGAGACTCTTCCTAGGGGATTCCGGGTTCTGTCAAGCTGACAGTGAAAGCCGGCCCTCACAACTCAGAACCTGGAGCTCATCCATTTGGTTAGGCTGGCCAGCCAACCAAAGACTTGTCTTGTCCTCCTAGTGCTGGGGTTAAAGGAACACACCACAGTCTTCAGCTTTTATACAGGTACTAGGATCCAAACTTAGGTCCTCAGGTTTGTGCAGCAGGTACTTTACCCACACCGAGCCATGTCCTAAGCCCCACCATGGTTTTTGAGAGAGGGTTTCTCCCTGGCCTGTAGCTTGCTGATTCAGCCAGGCGGGCTGGCCAGTGAGCCCCGGGGAACCTCCTGTCTCCACCTTTTTAGTGCTGGGGTTGCACGCAGGCATCACCACACCTTTTTGTAACATGGGTTCTGGGTTTGAACTTTAATCCCTCATGCTCGGCAAGCACTTGACCAACGCAACCATCTCCCCAGTCCAAGGAAGGATTCTGTCTACCATATCAGCTGGTCATTGACCCCAACCTGTCCCAGAGTAAGGAGAGCACACCCCAAACCCCTCCACGAGAGGGAGCTTAGATCTGGTGATGCTGGGTCTGAAGCCATGGCCATGGCTGGAGTGTGTACAGCAGATAGGCACAGCCACACGCAGCTTCCAGGTGGGCACCAGGCAGGTCCCATGATGCCTTGCAGCGTTCTGCCCTGTTGGAGTCTCACTGCAGAGCTGTCCTGTCTCACTGGCATAGTTGGGCTGCAGTGGGTAACAGGGAGCACTGAGGAGAGGGTGGTTGTAGGTGCACACCCTGTGGTGAGGCACGCCCCCACCTAATAGCTGATGTTCATCAAAGCTCTCCTGAGGTTTCCAGATCTATCCAAGCCACTGTGTCGGGCTGTGTGGCTTCCTGCCGCTTTCAGATCTCTATGACCAAGGGATGAGCCTTGGCTTACAGTCCTTGTCGGGTCCATGCTACTGATCTTTACCTTTATGTTAAACCTGGGCACAGCCACACTGGGGCACCAGGAGTCTGTGAAGTGAACGCACATTCCACCCTACCCTAACTGGATACAGCAGCCTTGCTTCTCCCTGCTGGGCAAGCCAAGCACTCTTGCTGGCACGGGACTGGCTCCTTCACATCATGGAGAGCTACGTTGTGAGAATGGAAAGTCAATACCGCATAAGGAAGTCACTGATGGGCCACACCTAAACCCCTGGTTCTCTCCTATCTTTTTAAATAATGCTCAGGATTAACTCCAAGGTTTTGTGCATGCCATTCAAGTGGTCCATTAAGCCACACCCCAGTGCCTCACTGGGGGATTCTAGACAGAAGCTCTACCACTGAGCCATACCTCCTGCTCCTCACTGGGGGATTCTAGGCAGGGGCTCTACCACTGAGCCACACCCCAGCCCCTCACTGGGGGATTCTATACTTCACCATTGAACTATATTCCCAGCCTTCTTTTTTTTTTGTAACAGAGTCTCACTATGTAACCCCATCTGTCCTAGAACTTACTATGTAGATAGGACTAGTTTTGATCTCGCATCCATTCGCCTGCCTCTGTTGCCTGAATGCAGAGATTAAAGGCGTGACTACCGTGCTCCCAATGTCTTTTGACCTTTTATTTTGAGGCAGGTCTTGCTGAATTGTTCAGGCTGGTCTGGAACTCAACACCCCAAATAGGTCTTGCATTTGCTCTCCTCCTGTGTCGGCCTCCCCAGTAGCTGGGGTAGCAGGCCTGTGCCATCAGGACTTTCACTTTAAAAGAGGTGCTTATTTAACAAAATTCACCAAGCTCTTTTTTTTTTGGTTTTCTGTTTGTTTGTTTAGACAGACAGTTTAAACTGGCCTGGAACTCACTATATAGACTGGGCTGACCTCGGTCTCACAGAGATCCATCTGCCTCTGTTTCCCAGGTGCTGAGTACACGCCTAGCACATCAATTTACTCAATAGATTCTACTTTTTTCTCTGAATATTGGTAACAACCTATTCACCATAGCCAAAGTGGAAGCAAACCCAACAGAAGGGACTATCTGGTGATCCCAAGATCACAATACCCTTTCATGTAAGGCTGAAAGGTTCCAGCACACAGAATTCATGTGTGAATCTCTCTCACGCTGAGCCACATAGACCAGCCATGAAACACTATACAAGTTTGAGTCCCAGGATGTCTATTTTTTATATCTTTACTATTTATTTATTTACTGAGGAGGTGCCACAGCTCTGTGTGGAGGTCAGAAGACACTTGCAGGGGTCAAGTGTGTCCTTCTACCACATGGGTCCTGGGTGTCAGAGTCAGCAGAGTCAGGTAATCAGGCTTGGTGACAAGCACAATTATCTGATGAGCTACATTACTAGCCCCCAGATTTTAACATACGAAGAAACCCAGCCTGCCCACTTCTAATACAAAATAATACTCACTTTATTTTTATGTCTTGTTATATGCCTTTCTTTCTTTCTTTCTTTCTTTTTTTTTGTCTTTGAGACAGGGTCTCTGAAGTCCCAGCTGGCCTGGAACTCTCTAGGTAGATCAGGCTGGCCTCGAACTCACAGAGATCCACCTGCCTCTGCCTCCCCAGTGCTAGCATTAAAGGCGTGCTCCACCATGCCCAGCTCTGATGTCTTGTTATTTCTAATACATACCATGTCGTATTTCATATCATTTGAGCTTAACTATGTAAGGCTAGAGCTGGTAGAGGCACTTGTAGCCAAGCCTGATGACTCAAGTTCAATTTCCAAGACCCACATGACAGAAGGAGAAAATCGACTCCCAAAAGCTGTTTCAGGATCTCCACACACAGGTCCTGGTACACATACCCACACATGTGTATGCACAAAATAGCTAAATAGAATGTAGTACATGTTTTTAACAGGAGGCCAGTCATGGCGGAGCACACCTTTAATCCAGCATTTGGGAGGTGAGGTAGGCAGATCTCAGTGAGTTCCAGGAAAGCTGGGGCTACAGGGAGACCCTGTCTCAAAATAACCAAAGTGGGGGGTGCCCTCAGGAACTTACCTTGGCTCAGGCGTTGGACTTTCCCATTAACAGCCAAGTTGATGATGTTCCACCTTGTTCGGAGCCACTGTCCCACAGCTGCTGCCTGGGGCGCCCTGGCCACACGCTAATCCCTGTGTTTAGTCCCGTCTGCCCCTGCACCAGAGCTCTGGCTCCAGCATCATCTGTCCCTTCTCACTCTCTGTGTGTATTAGTTTGGGCAGTGACACGTCTTAAAAGCAGACAAGGCAAGACCCTGCGTTACCCTTCTCCAACTTCAGTCTCTTTCTTGGCTCTTCCAGAGATGTGCGGGCAGCTGCCGAATCCCACTCCAGGAGCCGTGCTGGGCTTTTGTACAGGATTGCTTCAAATTTATAGACGAACTCAAGGAATATGGCATCCTTACATTGTTCAGGGCTCCGGGGTAGCACCCCACAAGGCGCACCTTTGATCCACAATCTTCTGTGAGATGTTCTGTGTTAGAAGATGCTTTTTCTTCTCTTTGTGGTGTGCTGCCTCTGATCTGCCCAGCAGCCCTTCCCATGTTCTGAGTTCCAGCTCAGTGGTCTTTCCTTAGAAAGATGGATTCCTCACCCAGAAACGAGAGTTTCCTTCTGCTCAAGAAGGGGAACATGTAACCTCAGCTGAGCCAATCAGAAGCTTGGTCCTGCAGGAGGCCTGTATCTGGTCTATGATCCAATAAAACTGCCTCTGTGTGTGTGTGTGTGTGTGTGTGTGTGTGTGTGTGTATGTATAACTGCAAGAATGTATGTAATAAATGTTTTTTCTTGCACTGGGAATGTGGCCTTTTGGTAATGTGCCTGCCCAGCATGCATGAAGTCCTGGGTTCCGTCCTCAGCACTGCATAAGCTGGATGTGGTGGTGCATGTCTGTAATCCCAACACAGGGGAGGTGGAGGAAGGAAGGCCTTGAGTTAAAGACCATCCTTAGATGCATAGCAAGTTTGAGGCTAGCCTGGGCTACATAAGCTCCTGCCTCAAATAACAAAACAAAACAAAACAAAACACTCAGTCTTTTTTATATGTGACGTTGGTTCCATGTTCTTGGTATTGTATATGTATGTTTCTGTGTATTGTGTGTACATGCTGTGTGTCGATAAAAATCCACCAGCACAGGAAGGCATGACAGTAGGAGACTGAGGCCAGAAGTCACATTACCTTGCAACTAGGAAGTAGAGAGTGAACAGGAAGCAGGGCTAGCTACATAACCTCAAGGCCTACCCGGAGGGACCCACTTCCTCCAGTAAGGCTCTACTCTGTAAAGGTTCCATAATCTTCCAAAATAGCCTGGTCAGCTGGGGACCATGTGTTCAGAGATGTGGCCTGTGGGAGAGACTGCACATTCCAACCACAGCAGATCCAAACTTCAGCATGCTCCTGGCCCTGCCCCATTGGAAAATTAGCAGCTGCCCCAGCCTTCACTGCACGACCCATTCCTGAGTTGGAACACATGAATGGCTCTATCCCTACCCTGTCCTTGGGTTAGCACAATGTCACCACAAGGCAGCCGCCACAGTCTGTTTTGTTCTCTGGGAGACCGAGGGTCTCCCTCATTTTTGAGCCCTTGCTCTTTAAATTCTAGAATCAGCTTGTCAAGTTTCACAGAAGTCTCTGCGAGCTTCCCACAGCCCCCCTCTCTGTGCCGTGGCTGAGGTCCTTGGTTAAGGAAACTTCTGCACGCTTTGCTAAGCATTTTTATTATAGAGAAATTGACAGTACCTTAAAAAAAAGCTGTTCCTTCAACTGAGCTGACCAAGGATTTCCTCCTCTCTTCTGTTTCTATGGAGAAATGCATAAAGATATGTCCTGATGCTAACATTTTAAATGTTAGCATTCAGGGGAGAACTTGGATGCGATGGGTTTGCATATGCATATGTGAGCACGTGTGCACACATGGAGGCCTTGGTATCCGCTCTCATCCTCCATCAATTTTTTTAGGCAAGGTCTTGGTTTTACTTGGAGCTCACCAGCTAGGCTCAGCTTGGCTGGCTGGGAAGCTAACCCAAGAGGTCTCCTGACTCTGCCTCTCCAGGGCTGGGATCACAAGAGCACACCACCATGCCTGGCTTTTCTACATGGGTCCTGGAGATTTTATGAACAACCTTCATGCTTGTGAGACACTTCTCCAGACCCTTGACGTGGTTTGTTTTCATCTCTACTGATGTTGACCTATTATAGTGTGGCCAAATAATTAAAATATTTTTGTCTATCCATCCATCCATCCATCCATCCACCTACTATCTATCCCTTATTAGCCATCTATCTATGTCTCCATCCTGTATGTATCAATTAATCATCTACCTATCCTCTGTCTTCTATTGATCACCTATCTATATATCTATCATCCACTATCTATCATTGATCTACTGTCTAAATAATCTACCATCTGTCTATTTACCATTTAGCTATATTTATCTGTCATCTATCAATCATCTATATCTATATCTATATACCCTGTATATAATAGCTGTCACCTTTCCATCTTCTATTGATTATCTATCATCTGTTATCTATCTATTAATAATCTACTACCATCTATCTACCTGCTATCTCAATCTATCTATCTATCTCTATCATCTGTCTAATGGCGATCTCTATTACCTGTCTATTCGTATCTATCTCTATCTCTATCTATTCTGTCCTTTATGTGTCATCTAATTATTTCTATCACCTATCTGTCTACATATCTCTATCTGTCTAAACATATAGAATACATGGCTGGGATGTCTGTAGGATTTTGCATATATGACTATAATCCCCAGTCACAGAATCAGTAGCATTTCCTTTTTTTCTGTTTTCTGGAGACTTGAATAAACTCAGAATCATGTGTTCCCACCACGTTTTGCTAGAACTCGCCCATGGAGCTAGATGAGACCCATTTTTCTGTTGTGGGAAGATCTCTGAAGCAATGATTCAGTTTTGTTGCTATAATACAACTCAAGTTCTCTCTTTTAAACCTTCCTTTTTGGGGTTCAAGTCTTCCTGGAAATCCATCCATTTCATCTGTATCTCTATATTTGTTTACCAAAAAAAAATGTGTGTAGTATCGTTAACCTTTGTCGTCTCCAGAAGGTTCTCTTTCCGGCCTGGATTGCTCATTTGTGCATCTGCCTTCCTTCCCTCCTTCCTTCTTTTTCTTCCTGCAAATATCACAATTTAATTTTTCTTTATGGATGAATAAAAGTTCATTGTGTATCTACATCCTATTGTCTTCATTCAACTGTTGATGGACATCCAGGCCTGGTTCTACTTCACAGTCATGAATAGGGCAGCAGTAAACACAGAGTCCTTTGGGTATATGGGTCATATGATATATATATGTGTGTGTGTATACCATGTATAGAATATATATTATATAAGAATATATATATATATTCTTTCTTTTTGTTTTTGAGATAAGGTTTCCATGTAGCCCCAGCTGGCCTGGAACTTGCTATGTAGACCAGGTTGGCCTCAGTCTCACAGAGATCCACTCACCTCTGCCTCCCGAGTGCTGGAACAAAAGGCCTGTACTACCCGCCACCCTACATGGCATATATTTTTATTTGTCTCTCTTTTTCTTTCTCTTTTTTTTTTTTGAGACAGGGTCTCTCTGTAGCCCCAACTGTCCTGGAACTCAATATGTAGACCAGGCTCACAGAGATCCACCTGCTTCTGCCTTCTGAGTGCTGGGATTAGAAGCCTGCACAACTATATTTGGTTATATATTCATTTGAAAGACGTCTGCACACTGATCTCCGTAGTGGTTACAGGAGTTCACATTCCTGCTGCCCTGGAAAAGGGAGCTTCTTTCCCTACCTCCTTGCCAGCATTTGTTGTCCTTGTTTCCTTAATAGTGGTTATTCTAACGAGGGTGAGATGGACTCTCAAAGCAAAAATTCCCCCACAATTGTGTGTGTGTGTGTGCATTGTGCGTGTGCATATTCATGTGTGTGTGTGTGTCTGCACACGCACGAGGAAGCCGAAAATTGATGCTGGGAGTCATCTTCAATTGCTCTTTCACTTTAATTTTGCATAGGACTGTTCTCGGAAAGATAGACCATAGACAGATGCCATCTTCCCAAGCTCAGTTGCACTCGCTTGCCTAGGATCATCAGAGCTAAGCCTATCCGGCTGTTATGCTCCAGGAGAAAGGAGGGACTGGGAGAGTCAGCCATGCTCCCCAACCAGTCCGTCAGCCCTAAGCTGCACGAGGGGGAGGGGCTAAGGGTATATAAGCTGAGGAAGTGGAAGGGGAGGCTCTGTCAGCATTTTGTGCAGCTGTGGGCAAGTCATGATCCACGCGTGGAAGAAGACTTTGCAGTGCAGCCTCAGGAGGGGTCACCCACATTCCTGCCAGCAAAGCCTCACCCCCTGCACTGTAAATAAGGTCAATAAACTCAGTGATTTTCCAGAGTGTAGTTTGGCTGTAGGGTTTGCTGTAGGGACCACGGGAAAGGGGGTGGAATTGCCTATACCCCTCCACTAGTAATTTTAGATACATTAATTTGTTGTGGCAGAGTCCCACAGTCAAACCCAGAGCTCAGCACCATGGCTAGCCAGTTTGCTTTGGGGATCCCCTGTCTATGTCTCCCGAGGCTAGAATTACAGGTGGACAGCCACACCTTCCCAGCTTTTCTTTTAGGAACTCCAGTTCTTATACCAGCTCAGTAAGCTCTTTAACACAGAGCATCCCCTCATCCCTCAAAGCAGTCTTAATTTGCATTATCCTGATGGGTAGGATGTTGAGCAATTTTTCAAACGTTCATTGGCCATTTGCAATTCTTGAAAACTGTCTATTCAGACTCATCCTGTCTATTAATTAGAAGAGTTCTGGCTTTGAGTGTTTAAATTTTGCAGTTATTTATATATTCTAGATATTAACCCACTGTGTGATACACAGTTGGGAAAGATTTTTCTCCCATTCTGCAGGCCGTTTCTTTATTCTGTTTTCTCTGTGTGTGTTTGTGTGTGACTGTGGGAATACATACATGTGTGTTGAGTATGTATATATGTGTGTGCATGTGTAGCGTACACATGGGTATGTAAATGTGTGTTCATGTGCATGTGCTCACATGCAGGTGTGTGAGTGTGAATATGTATAGTGGATGTGTGCATGCACACAGATGTGTGTATGAATGTGTATGAATATGTGTATATCCATGTGCACACATTCAGGTGTATGTACTGGTGGGTGTACATACTCATGTACATGTATACACACAGAGGTCAAAGGTCAATCTTAGATGTCTTCCTCAGGTCCTCTCCTCCTTCTTTTTGAGACAGTGTCTCTTACTTTTTCCTGGAACTCACCAAATTGGCTAGACTGGCTAGGCATGGAGACCCAGGTATCCACCTGTCTTCCCTGAGCAGTGAGATTACAAGAACACACCAGCACACCCAGCTTTTTAAATGTATGTTTGGGAGCTTGAACTCCAGTCTTTATGCTTATGTGGTAGCCCTACGTAAGTCTTCAATTTCATGTGATCCTAGTTGTCAGTTCTCTTGGTTATTTCCTGTGCTGTTGGAATCCTTTTCAAGATGTTCTTGCTTATTTCTATATTTTGAAGTGTTTTCCTCTGGTAGTCTCAGCATTTCAGATTTTATATTAAGGTCTCTGAGTCATTGATTTTATGTAAGGTGAGAGATGTGGTTCTAATTTCATTCTCATTTTTTTATATGTGGATTCCCAGTTTTTCTGTCACTATTTGTTGAAGAAGATATTTCCCCAATGTATGTTTTTGACGTCTTTGTGGAAAACTGTGGCTATAGCTCTGTGAGTTGCTTCTGGGTCCTCTATCCTATATCCTTGATCTATGTGTCTGTTTTGTGCAAGTACCATCCTGTCTTTGTCACTGTGGCTCTGTAGTGTATTTTGAGGTCAGATTCTAGTTTCATTCTGTTGCTTTGATCCAACACTCTGACCAAATCAACTTAGGGGAGGAGAGGGTTTATGTCATCTTACACATCCAGGTCACAGTCTATCACAAAGGCAAGTCAAGGCAGGAACTAGTAGGCAGGCCTGCTTCCTTTTCCAATATTCTATATGGCACCATCTCCTACCAAAGAACTCCCTTCACAGCCAGGGAAGCACAGGAGATACCATGGAGGACGCTGCTGGCTCGCTCACAGGCCAGCTTACACTTAGCCAGCTTTCTTATATGTCCCAGACTGACTTGCCTAGGGATGGTGCTGCCCATGGAGAGTTGGGTGTTCCTACATCAATTAACAATCAGAACCATCCCCACAGACATGCCTACGGGCCAACCTGATCTAGGCAAACCTCAAGTGAGATTCTCTGTATCAGGTTGACAGCTAAGGCTCACCAGGACAATCAAATCAGATATTGTGATGCCTCTGGCATTAAATTTTCTGTTGGAGCTTCCCTGGGAGCCTTTTGTGCTTCCATACGCATTTTAAGATTGCTTTTTCTGGTTCTGAGAATGATGCCACAGGAATTTTGACGGGGGCAGTATTGAAAGTGTAGCTGCCGCTCACTCTGTGAGCACTGATCTTTCTATCTCCTGGCATCCTCTTCCATTTCTTTAGTGCCTTTAAATTTTCATTGTAAAGGTCTTTTACCTCCATGGTTAGCTTGATTCTGGGTATGCTATGATTTAAGTTATTGTGATTGGGATACTTTTGTTATTTTCTTTTCCAGTATATTCGTTATTGGTCTATAGAAAAGCTACTGGTTTTGCATGTTGATTTTGGATGCTGACACTTCACTGAAAGTCTTTATCAGATCTACGAGTTTTCTAGTGAAGTCTTTAGGGTTTCCTAAGTATAGGACCCTGTCATCTGTACTTAGGGATAATTTGACCTCTTTCATTCATGTGTCCTTTTAATGTCTTTATCTTGTCTTATTGCTGTAGCTAAGACTTCACACCATTATCTCATTTCAGATTTTAGAGGGAATGCTCTCCATTATTTTCCCAGTTGGTATAGTGTTGACTGTAGGCTTGCTGCATAAGTACTTTATTATGTTGAGACATGTTCTTTTTGTGCTGGTTTCTTCAGGGATTTTATTGTGAAAGGATGTTGAACTTTGTTGAAGGTTGTTCCTTCATCCATTAAGGTATTCATGTGGTTTCTGCCCTTAAGTCTATTTATATGTTGTGTTATATTTATGGTCAGTGTTTGTTGAACCAGCCTTGCATTCCTGGGATGAGACTAACATCGTCATAGTGTCTGATCTTCTTGATATGTTGTTGAAATTGGTTTGTGATTTTTTTTTGAGAATTCTTTGCATCTATAGCGATCTTGGAAATTCACTTGCATTTGTCTTTTCTTCCCTCCTTCCTTTCCTTTCTTGATATGTTTTCACTCAGTTTTGGTATCAGAATAATGTTGACTTCATACAATATATCTGGTAATGTTGCTTCCCTTTATATTTTATGGAACAGTTTGAGGAGCATTAATGCTAGCTTTTCTTTAAAGACTCAACCATGAGTCTTTTGGGTCCTGGGTTTTTCTTCGTAGGATGACTTTCAATTACAGTCTCAACGTCATTTCTTGAAATGGGTCTTTTAAGTTAATTTTGTTATGTCAGACATGTTTAAGATTTTATCCATTTCATCTAGATTTCCCAGATTTTTAAATATAAATTTGCAATATATTCCCTAACAATCCTCTAGATTTCATTGGTCTGTTGTAACATTTTCTTTTTATCTCTAATTCTATTAATTTGGGTCTTTTCCTTCTTATTTGCTATATTGATTGGTTGTGTGCATGTGTGTGTGGTGTGTGTGTGTGCCAAATCTCTCATGTGGAGGTCAGAAGACAACTTGTGAGAGTCGGTTCTCTTTCTACAACGTGGGTCCTGGGGATCCAACTCAGGTCGTCAGGTTTGGTGGTGACAGCTTTACTCAAGGAGTCATGTTCCCAGCCTGTGCTTTCTCTTTCTCTTAGTTAGTTTGACTGGGTGTTGGTTAATATGGCTAAGCTTTTCAAAGAACCAACTCTTTCATTGACTTTCTCTTGTTCTTTTAGTTTTTTTAGTTAATTTCTGTCCTAATCTTTATTCCTTCTTGCTGTCTACTGTATTTGAGTTTGGCTTATTTCTGTTTTTATAGAACTTTGAGGTGCATCATTAAGTTATTTACTGAAGATCTCTTGGGAATTTTTTTTTTTTTGGTCTTTTTGAGATAGGGTCTCCCTGTAGCCACAGCTGGTCCAGAACTCGCTATCTAGACCAGGCTGGCCTCTGTCTCAGAGAGATCCACCTGCCTCTGTCTCCCAAGTGCTGGGGTTGAAGGGGTGCACCACCATGTCTGGCCTCTCTGGATTTTTAATGGAAGCACTTATAGCTATAAACCTTCCTCAGAATTGCCAGAGCTGTGTCCCAGAGGTCCTGGAAGTTGTGCTTTCATTTTTCATTTAACTCTAGAAATTAAAAAAAAATTCCTTCTTGATTTTTTTTCATTGCAAAATGTGTTGTTCAGTCTCCAAACATTCACGAGGCTTCTCTTGCTATTAATGTCTAGTTTTGTTTCATTGTGACCTGAAAAGACACAAGGAATTATTCTGATTTCATGTATTTGTTGAGGCTTGCTTTGTGGCCTGCAATGTGACAAATTTTGGAGACAGATGTATGGGACCCTGATAAACATGTATCCTTATGTGATGGATGCAATGTTCTGTGGATATCTGTTAAATACAATAGATTCATGGTACAGTTTGGGTCTAAGCTATCCAAAGATGAGAGTGGGGGGTGGGGCTGCTCACCTGCACTGTTGTATCAGGACCTATTTGACTTTGATGACTTTTAATATTTGTTTTATGGAACTGGAAGCCTCAACATTTTGTTATATACAAAAAACATTTGTTATATATAATATGCACACTCATTATACATTCTTGATGGATTGCTCCTTACATTAATATGTAGTAGTCTTCTTTACCCCTTCTGATTAATTTTGGTTAGACATATACTTTGTTAGAATAGTTATACAAGCTTGTTTTGGACTCTTATTTGCTTAATATACTAACTTCTCTTTTTTCTCCTTTGTGTGTGTGTGTGTGTGTGTATGTAGTATTTGCACAGGTGTGTGAAGTTACACACACTCTTGCATGTGTGCAAAGGCCAGAGGACACTGGGTGTCCTCTACCACTCTGCCTTATCCCTTGAGACAAGGTCTCTCACTGAATCTGGAACTAGACTGGTGGCCAGCAAGCCCCAGTGGTCTTCTGTTTCTGTCCACACAGCTCTGGGGTTACAGGTACTTGTGGCCACACATGGGTTTTTATGTGGGTGCTGGGGATTTGAACTTGGGTTCCCTTGCTTGTACATCAGGCATTCTTACCCACTGAGCCATCCCTCCAGCCCTGACTTGCTTCTTCTGACTCTTGGTTTGCTGGTGTCTTTCCCATTGAGGCGTGTTTTTGGCTGTTTTTTGCTTCATTGGGTGATTTGTTCTTTTCTCTCCCATCCCCTCGCCCCTCCCCGTTGGTATTGGGGCTTCCTGCACTAAGGTGTTGGACATGGCCACTTATTTCGGGTTCTCCCTTGTCCATCCGACTCTCCCAGGATGCGTGGCCTTTCCTGAGATCCTGTGTATAGAGCTGTCTCACTTCTCCCTCTGCGCACACTATTCCTTTAAGTCCATTCTGCAGTGTTGTGAAATGCCTTAGTTTGTGCTTGCCTTGAGATGTTCTTATTTCTCCATCAATTTTAGAAGATAACTTGGCTGGACACAGTGATCTTGGTTGAAAGTCATTTACATTCAGAGCTTGAAATATATCGTTCCATGCTTTCCTGGATTTTAGAGTTTACTGTCCTAGTTGGGATTAACTGTCAACTTGATAGTCTAGAACCACCTGAAAAGTCTCAATTGAATAATTGTCTTTATCAGGTTGGTCTGTGGCCACGTCTGTGCAGGAGGGCCCATCCCACTGTGGGTGGTGCCCTTCCTTAGGCTGGTGCCCAGGACTGTATAAGAAGGCTAGTTGAGTAAGAGCCAGTGATCAAGCCAGAAAGACGTGTTCCTCCACAATTTCTGCTTCAAGCTCTTGCCCTGAGTCCCTCAATGATGGACCTGGAAGTTTAAGCCAAATAAACCTTTCCCTTCCCACGTGACTTTTGGTCAGAGGTTTTATCACAACCCCTCTTTCTTTCTGTCTTAATTGATCAGTCTAGCTGGCGGTGTCTCAAGCAAACTCACTGTAAAAACAAAACAAAAACATTGAATTGTCATTCTTCCTGACTGTATCTTTATTATCTTCATTTTTGTAATTTTCTTGGTACAAAACTCAGGGTCTTGAGCTCGCTAAGCAAGGGTCTACCTCTGATCAAATCTCCAACACTTTTACCTTAATTTTTGAGACAGGGCCTCACTATGCAGCCAAATCTGGCCGTGAACTTCCGATCCTCCTGCCTCAGCTTCCTGGATGCTGGGGTAACAAGGATGCACCACCATGCCTGGCTTCATTTCCTTTTTTAAAAATTATATTTTGGGGTTTGAGAAATGGCTCAGTGGCTGGAGCATATGCTGCTCTTGCAGAGGACCTGAGCTTAGTTCCCAGCATTTGTGTCAGGTGGCTCCCAACCACCTGTAACTCCAGCTCCAAGACAGCTGATGCTTTTGGCCTCTGTGGGCATTAAACTCACACACACGTACGTATACACACACACACACACACACACACAATTAAAACTATAGAGATGGCTCTGTGGTTAAGAACACTGGTTGCTCTTACAGGAGACCCAGGTTTGGTTCCCAGGACCTACATCATGGCTAACAATTGCATGAAACTCCAGTTCCACAGAATTCAATGTCCTCTTCTGATTTCCTTGCGTACCAAACATATGGTGCACATATGAGTGAAAAACATTCATACCAGGCTGAAGAGATGGCTCAGCAGTTAATATCACTGACTGCTCTTGCAGAAGAACTGAGTTCGAATCCAAGAACCCACATGGTGGCTAACAGCCATTTATAGCTCCAGTTCTGGGGATCCAACACCCTCTCTGTCCTCTGTGAGCATTGCACGACACGGATGCACTTACATACATGCAGGCATAACACTTATACATGTAAAATAAAAATAAAAAAATTTAAACTTAAAAAAGTTCATACCCATAAAAAGTAAAAAATAATAAATAAATCTGTTTTAAAATTAAATTATACTGTATTTATTGTGTGTGTGAGTGTACAGCTATCAGAGGACAACTTGTAGGAGTCATTTCTCTGCCTCCACCATCTGTGTACCCCTGGGGATTGAACTCAGGTTATGAGACTTGGCAGCAAGTGCCTGTGCCCACTGAGCCATCTTGCTGGTCCTGCTTCTTTTTTTCTGGTTGGCTGTTTTAATATGTCATCCATTTGTTGTATTTTCTGGCTCCCTCTTAAGCTTCTAAGTGAAATGCTTAAATCATTAGTGTTTAGCTTTTATTCTAATACATGCATTTATGATTATAAAGCACTCCCTAATCACCACGAAGTATTGTATCTTATTATTTTTGTTATTTTCATTATTGCTTATTTTCAAGTACTTTATAATTTCCATTATGAGACTTATTTTTCACCTATGAGTAATTTAGAAATGCTTACCAGTGATTAGCTAGAAATATGCTTTGGTGTGTGTGTGTGTGTGTGTGTGTATGTGTGTGTTTGTGTGTGTATGTGTAAGTGTTGGGTGTGGGTGTTTATATGTGTGTGTGTTTGTGTGTGTATGTGTAAGTGTTGGGTGTGGGTGTGTATGTGGGTGTGTGTATTTGTGTGTGGGGTGTGTGTTTGTATGTGGAGGGGTGTGGGTATGTATGTGTGTGTATATTTGTGTGTGGGGTGTGTGTATGTGTGTGTGTTTGTGTATGTAAGTGTTGGGTGTGAGCGTGTGTATTTGTGTGTGGAGTGTGTGGGTATGTATGTGTGTGGGGTGTGTGTGTATGTGTGTGTGTTTGTGTGTGTATGTGTAAGTGTGGGGTGTGGGTGTGTATGTGGGTGCATATATTTGTGTGTGTGGTGTGTGTGTATGTGTGTGTTTGTGTGTATATGTGTGGGTCAGAAGTTGGATCAGATATTTTACTCAATCACTATCCACCTTATTTTCTTAAGGGAAGGCGGCTTTAATTTTTTGACACAGGATCTCTCTGAAACCCCATCTGGCCTGGAATTTAATATGTAGACCAGGCTGGCCCCCGTCTCACAGAAATGGGATTAAAGGTGTGCATCACCACGCCTACTTCCACCTTATTTTTTTGAGACAGCGTCTCTCATTGAACTGGAAGCTCACTGAGTTGGCTGGACTGACCGGCCAGCCAGCCCTGGGGATCCTCCTGCCTCTGCTTCCCAAGTGCTGGCCTAGCAGGTGTGTGCTTCCACATCCAGCTTTTCTTAGGTGGGTTCTGGAAAATTGAACACAGGTTCTCGTGGTTACACAGGAGGCACTTTACCAGCAGCCGCCTCCCCTATCCCAAAATATGCTTTAAATTCCAAGATTTGGGGCAGGCAGCGTGGTGCCCACCGGTCACCCCAGCACTGGGGAGGCAGAAGCAGGGGGTCCGGGAGTTCAAGTACATCTGTGCTGCCTACAAGCTTGAGGCCGGCCAAGGCTATGAGAGAGCACATCTCAACACACAGCACAGTGTAACAAACTTCCAGATTTATTCAGATATTCCGGTTTTAGAGTGCATTTTGTATCTCCCTTTTCTTTCTCTTCCTGCTTCCTTCCCTCCGTTGGGGCGCTGTTGGTAAGCTACAATCCCAGCCCTTTTTAATTTGGAGTCAAGGTCTTACTCTGTAGTCCAAGCTGGCCTCCAACTTGTGATCCTCTGGCCTCAGCCTCCTGAGGGCTGAGGTAACAACTTTCCCACCCCAGAGAATAGACCATCCACTGACAGGTAACTGATTTTAGAATGTTTCCTTGAGGCTTACAAACCTCCCTCTCATTCCCAAAGTTCTGTAAATATCCTGCAGATCAAGTTTGTTACTTTGTTGTCCAAGTCTTCTAAATCCTGACTGATTTTTAGCCTTTTGCTTAGTCAGTGACTGAGGGAGGCACCTTAAAATCAGCCTGTGCCAGCCAGTTTGTCAGTGTGCTCTTGCAGTGATTTCTTCAGGAAGTGCTTCCTCACACCCCTCCCTTCTCCTTTTTTCTCCTCTCCTCCTGGACTTCTTTTTTCACGAGTGTGTCAACTTGACCCAAACTGGAGTGACCTAGGAAGAAGGAACCTCAGTTGAGGAATTTCCTTCATCAGATTGTCCTGTAGCCATGTCTGCAATAGGGGTGGGTAGTGGGTGGCATTCCTTAATTACTAGTTGATATAGGAGGTCCCAGTCTACTGTGGGCGGTGCTATCCCTGGACAGGTGGTCCTTAGCTGTATGAGAAAGCTAGCCGAGGCAGCTGGAGAGATGGCTCAGTGGTTAAGAGCACTTGCTACTCTTCCAGATGACCTGGGTTTGGTTCCTAGTACCCATATGGTAGCTAACAACCCAGAGGATCTGACACCCTCTTTTGGCGTTTGTGAGCCTTGCACATACTATGGTGCACTTACAGGCAGGCAAAATACTCATATATATATATATATATATATAATAATTAAAATATAAAAATGTAAAAAAGAAAAGTAAAGCCAGGTGTGGTGGCACATACTTTTAATCCCAGCACTTGGGAGACAGAGACAGGTGAATCTTTAAATCTCTGTGAGACCGAGGCTAGCCTGATCTACATAGTGAATTCTACGCCAGCTGGGGCTCCAGAGAGACCCTGTATCAAAAGACCAAAATAATTATATACAAACAAAAAAAGAAAAGTAGCTGAGCAAGCCAGGAGGAGTAAGCCAGTGAGCAGCATTCCTCCATGGTCTGTTTCAGCTCCTGCCTCCAGGTTCCTGCCCTGAGTTCCTGCCTGACTTCCCTCCATGATGAATGTGTAAATGAAATAAATCCTTTCCTTCCCAAGTTGGTTTTTATTGGTGTCTTATCATAGCAACAGGACGCACACTGGAACAGTGTTCACATGTGTTTACTCACCGGTCTGTGCCTGTGTAAGCCAGAGGTTGGCATGAGGTGTCCTCCTCAGTTGCTCTCCACCGTGTCATTTGAGGCAGGGTCTCTCACTGAACCCAGAGCTCGCCGCTTAGGGTAAGCTGGTTCGTAGGCAAGCTCTGGTGATCAGCCTGTCCTCACTCTCCTACACTGAGGTTACAGATGTATGCCACCAACCAAGCTTTCTCTGGGCTGTGAATTCACACCCTCACAGTAAACATTTTACCAACGCAGCATCTCCCAGTCCTTTGTCTTTAAGAACTGAGTTCTGCTGACTGGTATCACAGGTTCAGCGTTAGTGTGCGGCTGTGAGGTTGGATGTGCCACTGTAACTCTCACATTCTGATTAGAGAATCTTTTCCCTTCTCATCTAGCCCAGTGCTGAAGTTTTAGGGGTGTTTCTCATAGATGGGGTGTAACGTGGTGTCTGTGTGCGTATGCAGGTATACCCATATCGTGGTGTGTGTGGAGCTCAGAGGACAGCCTTAGGTGTCCACCCTTGCCTCCCACCTTGTTTGAGACAGGGTCTTGCCATCACCCCGTGCTCCAGCCTGGCTTTGAGGCGCTCCTCTCTACTTTGCATCTTGCCGCCGGAGTGCTGGAATTACAGATGTGTGCCACTGTGTCTGGCTCTACGCGGGTTCTGGGATCTGAACTCAGTTCTTCTTGCTTGCAAGGTGAGCTTTCTACCCACTGGGCCCTATTTCCAGCCCCACCTTACCTGCTTCCGGTTGGAAGGTCACACTTATTGTGAACATTGACACATCCTGAGTTTTTCTTCGGAGCTTTTATCTTTGACACACTTGTTTTTCAGTTTTTTAAGTCTTTCTTTATATTCTGAATTGATTGAGGGGTTGGGGCCTAATTTTTCCTTCTCATTTGTTTTGTGTGTGTGTGTGTGTGTGTGTGTGTGTGTGCGTGCATGTGCATTGAGACAGGGTTTCTCTATAGCCCCAGTGGCCTGGAACTCAATATGTAGACCAGACTGACCTCAGTCCCACAAATCTGCCTGCCTCTGCTCCTGAGTGCTGGAATTTAAGGTGTGTGCCACCATGCCTGGCTCCTTTTTCCTTTTTGAATGTGCAGATTTGCTTAATTGGTATGTTTTTATGCAAGGATTACTGATTTTCTTTTCTTTTTTCTTTAATTAATTTTTTTTGAAGACAGGCTCTAACTATGTAGCCTTGGGTTGACTTCAAACTCACAGCGATCCTCCTGCCTCATTCTTCTCATTCTTCCCAGTACTGGGATTACAGGTTTGTTTCACCATGCTAGGTTCTCCTGAGTAATCTTGAAAATGTAAACCTGATGTGCAAAACAGAATATGAACCTGTTTTGCTGGACATGCTTTAATCCCAGCTCCCAGCACTCAGAGACAGAGGCAGACAAATCTCTTTGAGTTTGAGGCCAGCCTGGTTTACATAGTGAGTTCCAGGTCATCTGGGGCTACATTGTGAGACCCTGTTTCAAGAAAAGAGCAGGGTGGGGGGGCTGCAGAGATGGCTCAGTGGCTAAGCTGCTCTTTCAGAGACCTGGAGTTTGGTTCCTGTCACCCATCAGGCAGCTCACAGCTGTCTTTAACTCCAATTCCAGGGGATCTGACACCCTCTTCTGGCTCTTGTGCTCACTACATGCGCATGCACATAAACACACAGACACACATATATAATTAAAAATAAAGTAAATCTCTGCAGGCCAGCTGGAGGTTACATTGTGAAACCCTGTCTCTAAATAAATAAATAAACAAATAAATAAACCAAACAAAAACATCACTCTGTGTCTTCACCCTTTTCAAGAGCCTTCCAAAGCTGGAGCCACAGCCACTGTCCTGTCACTGGCGTGAACTGTCTCCTCATCTTGCTGTCTCTTTCATTCTCTCTGGCTTCTGTCATTCTTTATTTGAGCCAGGTCTCCTTGCGCACCCATCTGACCTTGATCTCACAGTCTTCTGGCCTCCCCAGTGCTGGGATGACAGGAGTGCACCACCACACCCACCCACATTACATTTTACATCAGCCATTAGGAAAATAGGATCAGATGGAACTTTCCCTAGTCTCAACAAAGAATCGCCCCACACAGTTATAGAGAAACATGACTAGGGGCTGGCTAGATGGCTCAGTGAATAAATCACTGGCTGCATAAGCCTGAGGATCTGAATTTGATCCCCAGAACCCAATAAAAGCCAGGTGTGGTGGCTCACATCTGTAACCTGGGTGCTGGGGACAGAGAGAGGGGAGGGTCCCTGGGGCCTAATCAGTGAGCTACATGTTCCATGAGAGACTCTGTACCAGAAAATAAGGCGGGGTGGTGGTGAAAAATGACTCAATGGTTAAGAGCACTGGCTGCTCTTTCAGGGGACTTGGGTTTGGTTCCCAGCACTCATATGGCAGCCAACAACCTTCTGTGGCTCCAGTTCCAGGGGATCTGATGTCCTCTCCTGGCCTCTGCGGATATTGCATGACACAAGTGAACTTATGTGTAGGCAAAATATTCACATACATGAAAGAAAGAAACAAAGAAAGAAAGAGAGAGAGAGAAAGAAAAAGATGGAGGGACTAGTAACATGGCCCAGTGGGGCCTGCCGCCTAACCTGAAGATCTGGGTTTGATATGGGCCCCTGTGGCTTAAGAGTTGTCCTCTGTCCTTCACACATGTAAACATACACATAGATAAATTTAAAAATATAAAATAGAGACCCATAGGGGAAGACATCTGATATCAAACTCTGACATCTACACACAAACCAGCAGGCACATGCACTACAGATACACACACACACACACACACACACACACAAAATAAAACAAAGACCATGAACATTATCATTATCATGAGGTCCCAGCAGTCCTGTATGGCCCTGTCCTTTCACCAGCTGCCACCCAGGCCATCCAACCCTTTGTGTGTGGAGTTCAGTAATTAAGACAACCTGGTATTAAGATCACACAGATACAGTGACCCAGAAAAAAGACCGGAACCCTAGAGGCGGCCCTGCTCCTGTGTGGATGCCTGATTTATGGCAGTCCAGGCCCACTCAGGAGCAAGGGGACTGTTTAATAAATGCCTACTGAGACAATTCGCTATTCATGTGGAAAAAATGAAATTGAATTTCGGCCTCGCATCATAAATAAAAGTCACTTGTGGAAGGCAGGTGGGAGATTCACCCCTGTCCTTGCTGTGGCTGTGCTCGAACAAGACATGGAGAGCGTGGACCAGAAGGCACAAGACTGATCCGTTTTACTGTGGGAACAGCAAGCTTTGCTCACCAAAAACTAACACGAGGAGGGTGAAGAAGCACCTCGGGATGAGGAGATGCTCCGTCAGGAGAGAGCTTGCTGCAGAAGATGAGGCCTGAGTGCGATCCCCACCGCCCAGCTAGAAAGCTGGACATGGCAGCACCTGCTTGCAATCCCGGTCCTGGGGAGGAGGATCCCCAAACTTGCTGGAGAGCCAACCTAGTCAAATTGACAAGCTCCACGTACAGTGAGAGATCTTGTTTAAAAAGAATAAGATGGACTGGGGTCAGCAAGATGGCCCGGCAAGTAAAAGAGCTTACTGCTAAGTCTGAGGACCCGAGTTCAATCCTCAGGACCCAAAGGGCAAAAGGAGAGAACTGACTCCTGATAGTTGTCCTCTGACCCCCACAATTGCACAGTGGTATTCTTGTATATACACAGACACACACATAGAGAGACAGAGAGAGAGGGGAGAGAGAGAGAGAGAGAGGAGAGAGAGAAAATATAACTAAGTAACTAAATAAGTGTAATAAAAAATTTTAAACCAGGTGAACAGAGATATTGAGGAAGACACCTGATACTGACCTGTTGTGTCTCCACACAAAAGTCCACATCTGCACACACATAATGTATGTACACAGACACCAAAGCACATCACAAAGCAGGAAGGCTTATTTTCCACACATGTAACTATCAGAAGAGATAAACAATCTGGGTCTACAAAGACGCCCCTCCCAATGCGTAGAACACGTGGCCGGCAGACAGGCGCAAGCATGTGGCAATGCAACACCCATGACTCTTCTTCACCGTGAACTTGACAGGGTGGGGAGACTCGGGGGCTGGGCAGGGCACAGCACTCAGTGTGTCTGTTTCCACAGAGGACTGACTGGAGGGTGCAAGGGTTAATACTGATCACCACCCTGACCAGACCTACCGCCTGCGGGCATGTCTGTAAGGAGTTAGAGCAGCCTCTGGGACTGCCTGTGGGGATTATCTTGATTGTGTTAACTAAAGCAGGAAGACCTTCCCACTGTGGGCAGCACCCTCCCTAGGACTGTGTGAAAACAAGTAAGGGAGCCGAGCACCACCATTCATCTATCCCACATCCTGACTGTGGGTGTCACGTGACCAGCCGCCTCATGCTCCTGCCGCCATGACGGATTATACCCTCAAAGTGTGGGCTGAAATAACCCTTCTTCCCTTGAGTTGTTTTGGTCAGGTGTTTTATCTCAGAAAACGGAAAGCAACTAAGAAGCCTCCCTGAACATGGGTGGCTCTGTTCCACAGACCCGGCTGGAAGAGGAAGAGGCCGCCTATCTAGCATAAGCCAGCTCTTACTTTTTGTCTCCTGTTCACCTTGATGTGAACAAATCTCCACCATGATGCTTTGCAAAATGAGGGACGAACAGCCCACAGACCAACCAACCCCTCTGAAACTGTGAGCCAAAGGAAATCCTCCCTCTAGTTTTTTCCATCAGATGTTTGGTCACAGGGACAAAACACTAATACACATGGCCATGTTTCTATGAATGGCAAATAATAAGCCGGTCCAATTCCTTGTATTCCAGGTGATACATCTTCCATCCACCCTTGTGCTTCCACGTGGGTCTCCACCTGCTTGCCCAAACTTAATTGTCAGTGACCAGGCTTGTCAGGAAGCACTTGGACCTTGCAAGGGATGCAAACTGATCTTGATAGATTTTTTTTTTTTTGAGACAGAATCTCTCATAACCTAAGTCGACCTCAAACTCTCTAGGTAGCTGAGGATGGCCTTAAACCCTTGACGCTCCTGCCTCTACTTCCTGAAGACTGAGATTACAGCTGTGCATCACCACACCTGGTTTATGCAGTGCTGAAGATGAAACTCCCAGTTCATGCACGCTAGGTAAGCACTCCATCAACTGACACATATCACAAGCCCTGATCCCACACTTTAGAAAATAATCTGGATTTATCTTGGGGAGTCAAACATTTCAAAGTACCATGACCCAGTGGTTCAACACTGATTTATATCTAAGAGAAGTGTTTAAACATCAGCCCAAGTATATGATGTACCAGAATATTCCCAGCACACTGTTCTCAAAGCAAAACCCAAAAAGAGCTCTCATACATCCATCTGATGGAAGGATCATGTTTGGAATATTATACAGTGGGAAAAATAAACAACAATCTACAACATGCCTATGTCTGAAATACACTAATGAGAGAGAAAGATTAAGTTATATAGGATTACATGGGTGAAGTAATCTGAAGGACTGAGGACTGGGGAGACGCTCAGACTTAGTGACGTATTTGCTGTGCAAGCTTGAGGACCTGAATTTGACCCCCCGGAACTCATATAAAAACGTCAGGCTTAGTGGGTTGAGCCTGTAATCCATCACTTGGGAGGCAGAGACAGGAGGCTCTGTGTGACTCACTGGCCAGTCAGCCTAGCTAACATGGTGGGCTCCAGGTTCAGTGAGAGACCCTATCTCAAAAACTAAGATGGAGGAGCTGGAGAGACAGCTCAGCAGTCAAGAGCACTGGCTGCTCTTGCAGAGGACCTGGATTTGGTTCCTGGCATCTACATGGCAGCTGACAACCACCCATAGCTCCAGTTCCAGGAAATCCAATACCCTCCTCTGGCCGCCACAGGAACTGCACACAAGTGGTGCACTTGCATACATGCAGGCAAAACATACACATTAAGCATCCCCCCCCCACACACACACAGGCTAGCAGGGCTAAGCCATTTAGCATAACCCGAGTGAGAACTGTGATAAAAGACGGTCAGCTCCAGGGTGAACAGGGAAGAATCAAGGTGGGTACCCAGTTCAGAGCGAGGAAGGTGGGAGGAGAGGCAGAGGTTCAGTCAGGCCACCGGGGCACATGCTGGGCTATCTTCTCCAGGGCATAGTGAACTTTCCAGCGCGCGCACGTGTGTGTGTGTGTGTGTGTGTGTGTGTGTGTGTGTGTGTGTGTACGCGCTGAAGTGTCCTGTGAGGTCAGAGGACGCAGAGGAGGCAGTTCTCTCCTTCTACGATGCGGAGCTCAGGGATGGAACTCAGGTTTGGTGGCAGGCATTCTTACCTGCTGAGCCGTCCCCAGCCTTCCGCTTTGTTTGTACATTCCACTCCCTGACCCCATGGGCTCAGGGCCATATCATAATGCAAAATGCATTTAGTCCAACTTCAAAAGTCCCCATAGTCTTTAACAGTCTGAACACTATTCAAAAGTCCAGAGTCCAAAGTCTCTTCTGAGACTTAAGGCAATCTCTTAAGTGTGAGCCCCTGTAAAATCAAAAGACAAATTACATACAACATACAACAGCACAGAATACACATTACTATTCCAAAAGGGAGAAATGAGGGCATGGTGTGGAAATTCCAGACCAAAGGAGTACCAAAACCCAGCGGGGCAAACACCTAATTGTTGGGGGTCCCAGCACTCAGGGCCAGCCTGAGGGGGACCTAAGGATCTCCACTGTGGGGGAGGGGGTCAAAACACCAACTCAGGGAGTTGAGCAGAAAGCCAGCAGTGGTGGTCTGCTGCAAACTCATTTATTCAAGAAAGAGCAGAGTGTCTTATAGGTCTTGTTAGCCAATAGTCTTATGGGGTGGGGTCCTGACCACAGCCAATCGCAGTTTGTTTCCAGGTGGATCAGCTTCCCTCCAGGTGCTGGGCAGAAACTGGCTTCACAACCAACCGGTGTGGAGCACCACACCCACGAGAGCCATTCCTCCATTCCTCCTGGCAGGTGGCCTACCTAGGCCCACCTGCATTATGCCCAATACCTAATCCAATAGCGCCATATCTGAAGTCTTTACTTCCAAAGGGCTTACTTAGATGGCGCAGCCCCTCCAGCTTTGCTGAGTGCAACATACATCTCTGTCTTGGGCTCCACTCCCTGTATGCAGCTCCTCTTGGAAGATGCCTCACAGCTTTGGCATCTCCAACCTCTTGGGGTCTCCACTGCCAACCAGGCTTCACCGTCACAGCTTCATGCAGTGGCCTGTCTGGGCCTTCTTTATGCAGGATGATCCTGCTGCATGCTGCCTGGCCTCAGTGGCTCTCTGAAACCATGGAGGAAGAACTGAGGGCCCCTTCACTCTTGTGTCTTCCCTGTCTCTAAAGCCAGCACCATAAGAAGGGCACTGCCGAGTTCGACTGCCAGCCTGAGATGGACGCTGGCCTGTTTCATCACATCACCACAGGCTTTTCTAGGTTGCCATTCTCTAAGAGAAGAAAATTCCTTAGGCCTTTTCTTTTACAAGCTGGAAGCTTGGCTGGGCATGGTCTTGCGCTGAGGTTATTCCTTCCATTGTCCAAGTGCAAATCTGGAGGCCCTTTCTTTTTTTCTTTTTAAATTTCTTCTGTTTTAGTCTTGGCTTCATTCAGTACACATGTCTTCTTCACCAGATTCCCCGACGTGTTCTCTTTGTTTCATGTATATTTTTATTGAACTTTTGTGTATTTCATATAATACATCTTAATTATATTTAGACACCCTTCCTGATAGCCTGCCCACAGATTTTATGCATTCTGTCATAAATGTTAAGGCCTATCAAGTCAAGTTTGTGGCCCCAGATGTTGTGTGAGTTCATCCTCTAGAGCCTGTTGAGTCGACCTAGCCTCACTCCCTCAAACAAGATCAACTCTCCCTCAACCAGCAGTTATCAGTTGCTTCCTGCCCATTTCACCAGTTCTGTGCTGGTGTTTTATCTGATTGAGTCTGCATGGGTCTTGTGCATGCTGGCAATGTTGCTACAAATTCATATGAGCAAGTTTCCAGAGGCCTAGAGGATTGTTTCCTTGTGGTCATGCACAACCTCTGGCTCTTACAATCTCTCTGCCCGCTCTTCTACAGTGGTCCCTGAGCCTGAGCCTTGGGTGAGTGAGGTTTAATATAGGAGTCCTATCCAAGGACACACACTCTGCAGTCTCTTATTCTCTACACGTTGGCCAATTGTGGCCTTCTATGTTCATTGCCCCCTGTTGCATGAGAAAATGTCACTGGTGAGGGCTGAGAGATGCATTAGTATTCTCTCTACCCCATGTTCCATGTTCTGTGAGTCTTGGGTGTAGAGGTTCCATTGCAGATGTGTTATTTAGGATTGAGCATCTCTCAAACACTTCTCTCTGTGTGACCAGTTCTGGAACTCTGTAATAGTCTCCATCTGTTACAAAAAGAAGCTTCTTTGATGAGTGGTGACTGCTATACCTGTCTGTATGCATAATAATCCATATTTAGCATACAGTAAGAAATTACATTTGTCATCTGGGTATGGTGGTACATGCCTGTAATCCTAGCACTTGGGAGGCAGAGGCAGGCAGATCTCTGTGAGTTCAAGGCCAGCCTGGTCTACTACATAGTGATTTCCAGGCCAGCTGTGGCTACAGGGAGACCCTGTTTCAAAAAGATTTTTTAAAATTTCATTTGTCTGGGGATGTGACAGACACAGGATTTCTAAGATCTATGACCTCTCTGGCCATGTGTATTTGGCTGTTCACACTGCCACTCACGAGTTTCCTCCCATTGAGCCAACTTTAAGTCCAGTTAGATAGCTGTTGGTTGCCCCCTATATAAAAGTGCCACTATTGGGGTTGGAGAGATGGCTCAGTGGTTAAGAGCATTGCTGAGGACCTGGGTTTGCTTCCTAGCACCCAGAGGTGGCTAACAACTGTCTATAACTCCAGTTCCAGGGATGTCTTCTTCTGGCTTCTGTGGATACTGCACAGCACAGGTGTGCTTACACACATGCAGGCAATACATTCATACACATAAAATAAAAATAAAATTTTTTTTAAAAAGTGCCACTACTGCACTGATATAGTTTGCTGTTGTGGTTTTTAGGCTTTACAGCTGGTTGGACAATTGATTGATTTCCTCCCTTAGCACCTTGCATAGTGTCCTGTAGAACTGTGAGAGCTAGTCTTCAGGGAGGAGGTTTCCAGGTCAGCTCCAGCTCCATTGCTCCAAGTCCTGTGTCTGAGGTATGTCCCATCTTCATTAGCAGGGTCTTCTCTTCAAATTCTGGGAGGTGATCAAGCACTGTGGCAGTAGCCTGTGTTATTTTGGGAGTCTCATGGACTACCCTGGCCGACAAATGGAAGGGATGTCTTTCCCACCTGGCACTGTGCTTCTTGTTACACAGCTGTCAGCTGCGCGTGCTCACGTGCAGGCAGTGTTTGTCTGTCAGGCTTCTGAGCTAGTACAGTTCTTTCTGGTTTTCATACCACATAAGCATTATTTATCCCTCCTCTTGCTTCCAGTCTAAACTTCCTCCTCTCTCCCCAGTTCAAGTACTCCCATTCCCCTCCCTAATACCTGTCTTCTATTGTTAAGGGCTCTAATCTCCTTATCAAAGAGAGCCCCTCTGTAAACACAAGCCTTAGCTCCAACATTAAGCTGCCTAGTGCTCTTTTTCTCTCCAAATTACACATTCTGAATTTCTTTTCCTCCACACTTGTTTTCATTCTTGGAGATCTGCATAATTTTCAACATTAATAACCACACTACCAATTCAACATTAAGCTGTCTTGAAATTTCCTCCACCAGAGAAATCAGTTCATTACTTTTTAATTTAGCCTCAGGCAACTTCTTTGACACTGGGCAGAGTGCAGCCAGACTTCTTGCCAAAATATCCCAGTCGCTGTGTAAGTGCTTGCTTCCCTCTCCCTCTGGAACATCTTGAGCCAGGCCTTTCCTAGAATGGCTATTAAGCTTTATCTACAGCATTTAACCACTTTTCTAGTCCAAACCTCAAAAATCTTCCACATTCCTCAAAAAAATGTGGTCAGGCCATTCACTTCAACACCCCTCCTGTACCAACTCTATATTAGTTTCTTTTGTGTTGCTGTGATAAAACACTGTGGTCAAGGCAACTTATATAAGGAAAAGTTTATTGGGCTTACAGTTTCAGAAGGATAATCCATCATAGCAGAAAGGCATGGTGACAGAGGTCTCCAGAGCAGAAAGCTGAGCACTCACATCTTTAAACAGGCACAGGAAGTAGGCATTGCTATGAACTCTCAAAGCCCACCCCCAGTGATGTGCTTCCTCCAGCAAGGCCACACTTCCTAAAGCCGCCCCAAACACACGGCCAGCTGGAGTCCAAGTGTTCGAATGATTGGAACCTATGGGGACACGCTCATTCAAACCACCACAGACCAGGTCTCTTCCTGAAGCCTGTAGCTTTTTTATTTGTCTGGCTAGGCTAGTTAACCAATGGAGATTTGTCTGTCTCCATGCCTCCCCCAGCTCTGGGGTTACAGATGTGTGCCATCATGCCTTTTTTATGAGTGCTGGGGATTTGAACGCAGGTCCTCATGCTTGCACGGCAGGCATTTACTCACTGAGTCATCTCCCCAGGCCTATGTTGACATCTTGCCTCTCGATTTCACTGTGGCTTGTAGCTTTCCAGTCTGCAATTATCATGACAAATATTACTTTTCTGAGTAAATCTAAATCTTTTCTGACTGATCTATTTGGTGAGCTAACATAGTCCCCATGTGGGCGGTGGCTCCTCATGACTTCTGTGTCTGGCTAGTGCACTCCCAGTTTGAAGAGAGCTCCATGCTTGCTGGAGCTCCGTGCTTCCTTGCCTGGTATCACATGGGACCAGGAATTTTCCACTAAGGCCTGAGTGGGCCAGGTGCAGGGGGTGTGCTGCCAATGGCCACACATGTTGAGGGACACACAGAGCAGCCCTCAACTTTAAGCCTGTAGTATTTGGAACTGATATAAAAATACATGGACTGCAGCTCAGAGGCAGAGCCCACCTCATGCACACAGTCCGGTCCTCAGGATCCTAAACACAAAAGATCAAACAAAAGCCCCTCTCCAGCTGGGCATAGTGGTGCACACCATTAATCCCAGCATTTGGGGGGCAGAGGCAAGGGTAGCTCTGTGAGGCTGAGGCCAGCCTGGTCTACACAGTGATCTGTGAGAGTGAGGCCAGCCTGGTCTACACAGTGATTTGTGAGAGTGAGGCCAGCCTGGTCTACACAGTTAGTTCTAAGCCAGTCAGGGTTACATAGTGAGACTGTGTCTCAAAAACCAAGAAAACAAGCAAACAACGGAAGACCAACTCCAAGCTGGGTGTCAGTACATGCGTTTAACCCCAGCACTCAAGAGGTTGAGGCAGGAGGACTGCTGGGAGTCTGAGTCCAGCCTGAGCTTCATAGAGAATACTAGGTCTTCCAGGACTACACAGAAAGATCCTGTCTCAAAACCCAAACCCAAACCAGCCCCCTCAAGAAAACGGGGCTGGGAGATGGTTTGGCTGGTAAAGTGTTTGCTGAACAAACGAGGGGACCTGATTCGAGTTCCAGCACCCACAGAAAAGCTGAGCATGGTGCCGCATGTCTATCATCCCAAAGGTAGGAAGTGGAGGCAGGAGGATCCCTGGAACTTACTGGCCAGTCAGTGTAGCCACAGCGGTGAGCTCCAGGTTCAGTGAGAGACTTTGCCTCAAAGAACAAGATGGAGAGAGATCGAGGAAGACATCTGACACTGATTCCAGCCTCTACACGCACATACACATGTACACACACACCCCACAGATACACACACAGAGGATTAAAAGTTAAAAACCACAAAGACTAGAACCCAAACCACTCCCATCCTCATATGAACTATTTACTGACTACTGTATGTGTTTGCTTGCACACACATATACATATGTGCTTGCCTGTGGAGGTCTGACCAAAACCTTGAGTACTGTTCCTCAGGCTCTGTCAACCTTGAGTTTTGAGACAGGGTCCCTCACTGGTCTGCAACTCTCCACGGAGGTTAGCTGATTGGTCACTGAGCCCCAGGGACTGTCCTGTCTGTGCCTCCCCAGAGTTGAAAGCACAAGCTCAGGCTGCCACTCCCAGTTTCTCTACCTAGATGCTTGCGTGGCAGGCACTTTACCTATACTAAGCCGCCTCTCTGGACTCCAACTATAAAGAAACTACAAGTTTTGTCCTGCTGTTCGGGCTCCTTCCCTTGCTCACTGAGCAGCCTGCTCACAAGCTTGTGGACCTCGCTGGGCCTCAGTTTCTCATCTGTGCCAGAAGGACTCCCCCCACCCCCACAGTCCCCAGCTGTTCTTGCATAGGTCAGCGGCAGGTGGGAGCTCAGAACATCTTCCATCTCCACTGGAGACTTCCAAAATGAACAGAGTTCGCCTGCCGGAGGCTCTAGCGGCTTCCAGCAGCCTTGTTCATAATCGCTGAAAATAATCTTCATAAAAGGCAAACAAATGGTCTAATTTCCGGGCAAAGGGAGATCAGATTTATGAGGCACACAGCAGAGCACCCTGAGGCCACAGAACCAGCACTTCTGAGATGTAACGACATGGAGACACTTGAGCCATAATTTAGTGAAAACAAGTAATTCAAAATAGTTCAGGCAACCTCAGACCAGCGCCAGGAAAGACCACTGTGTCCTCTTATATTCACGCATGTGTGTTGTCTGTGACAGTGTGGACCAATGTCCTCTTTGCAATGTGTGTGCTTGAACATTTCTCTATGCACATACTAAATAGAAGTCTGTAGGGAAATAACTCTCCATGCACATCCATATGTTTATTGTAAAGAGCTCTGTTTGGCCTTCAGCCTCACACTCATCCACCCATCCATCCATCTATTCATCCACAGATCCATCCATCCACATATCCATCCATCCATATATCCATCCATCCATATATCCATCCATCCACATATCCATCCACCCATCCATTCACCCATCCATCTATCCATTCATTCATCTATCCACACACCTACCCACCCAGTCACCCACCTGCTCATTCACCCATCCATCTGTCCAATGGTCTGTCTATGCCCTGACAAACTGAGTTCAAAGATACAGTTGGATTTCAGCTCTCAAATCACATCTCTATGAGTTGGGAAAGGCACCTGCTGAATGCTGAGGGTGGCTGTACCGCAGCAAAGGCCAAGGAAGAGAGGAAGGACACCTGGGAAGAGGGAACCTCAGCAAAAGAATTTTCCAGATCAGATTAGCCTGTGGCCATATCTGTGAGCGTTTTCTTGAGTGCTAATTGATGTAGGAGGGCCCAGCCCACTGTGGGCGGTGCCATCCCTAGGCAGGTGGGCCTGGGCTGTATAAGAAAGGTAGCTGAATAAGCCAGTGAGCAGCGTTCCTCCACTGTCTCTGCTTCAGTTCCTGCTCCAGGTTCCTGCCTTGGCTCCCCTCCGTGATGTCTGTAACCTGTAGCCAAATAAACCCTTTCCACCTCCAAACTGCTTTGGATCAGAATGCTTACACCAACAAGGGAGACCAGAGTAGAGCATTTTATTATATGTTGTGCCAATAGCCCTGTGTGAACAAGCATTCTATGTACAACCTTGAGTACATATATGTTACACACATATAGTGTGCTTATATTGTGTGAATTATCCTATGTAAATCTTACATATACAACTCTGGGTACATATATACATGCACATACACTATGTTGTGCCATAACCCTATGTGAACACATGGTATATGTACAGGTCAGTGTGTATATGCCCCATGTCTATAACTCCATGTATATGTCACAGAGGAATGACCTCCTGCAAGTGCCTAGATCTTCCTTAAAATGCCTGTTGGAGAAACACACTCAAGTGCTACAAACCCAGTGGGACAACACACATGTGCACCTGTGAACACACAGGTAGCAATGTACCTCTGCACTTCCATACACATAAACATGCATATGTGTGCGTACCCTGGATGAATGGGTACAAACATGCACATATATAAACATATATGTACATAGAAATACAGACCCACATACACAAAGACTACACAGACACAGAGATATAATACACATACACACACAGATGTATATACACACACATAGAGATACACGTACATACAGACACACACAAAAAACACATATAGGCAGATACGAATGCACACACTGACACACAGATGTACACACACATAGACACTCATACACACAGATACATAAACATGCATACACAAAACACATAGAGACATATGCAGACACAGTAACACACATGCACATACATACACACAGGTACATGAAAACACACACACAGACATATACAAACACTGACACAAATATACACACATACCCACACATGCACACACGTATGCACATGCATGCTCACATCCAGAAAACTATAGAGCTCCAAAGCATCTGCAGATGATCTCAGAGCAACGGGGTAAAAATAACCTGGGATCTGGGGATCTGGCTCAGTGGGTAAAGTGCTTGCCATACAAGCATGAGGACCTGAGTTCAATCCCTAAAACCCATGGGAAAAAGCCAAGTGTGTCCTCCTAAGACTGCAACCTGCAGAGACAGAGACAGGAGGAGCCCTCGGGCTCGCTGGCCAGCCAGCCTAGCCAAATCGGTGAGCCTCCAGGGCAGTGAGAGACCCTGCCTCAAAAATTAGATGGAGAGGGATTGAGGAAGACACCTGAGATCAACCTCTGGCCTCCACATGCACACACACGCACATATATACACATACACGCATGCGCACACACAAAATTATTTTCATTTTCTTCTTGTGTTCCATACATTTTTTTCCTCATGACTGGGTATGACTGTTACAAGCAAAGATACCCTGTGATAAAGTGTTTTTCAACTGGAGTCACTTGGCTGTGTCCCATCACAGAGCTGCTCAGAAGGGAGCCCTTCTGAAGGCCACGAGGTCAGGGCCACAGCTCTTGTTCTTGAAGCATGCAGTGCAGCGATTGCCACAGTGCTGGGCATCCCAGATCACCTGGGCGTCCCCGATTACCATGGTGCTGGGTGCCCCAGGATCCTCAAGGAGGTTCTGGTTTCTAGGGCTGTGTAGCCATGTGGTTGTGTGACTGTGTGGACACCAGGGAGGGGCAGCCGTCTGCCCTGGGCCACATGGAGCTCTTGGATCTCTGGTACAGCTCACAAGCAGTTAAGAGGCCCCACCAATGCAAATTAGGTTTAATTAATCCTTTTCATCAGCAACAAATATACCTTCTGAACCCTATTAAGATCATGAATATGCAAATACAGACCTTTTAAATTCTCATTTTCAAGGACTCGGTGTTGGGGTTTGATTAGTGAATTCCGTTAACAGCTTGTAAACCTTGTGTAAAATTTAATTTTCAATTTTAAGTTTTTAAAAAGGAGAATACAAGTCTGGTGATGGCTGGCGATTGGGCTAATTGGGGGGTGACACTGGAAGCCCCAAGCTGACTCTGGGGTGCTGCTGATGCCCCTCCCTCCAGCTGTAGCCCATTTTCTGAATGTGAAAACTGAAGACACCCAAGAGGGGACTTCCTGCAGCCACCTGGCAGGTTGGGACCGGCGGGTCTGGGCTAGGGCATACCCACTTGGGGAATCCCACCATTCGGTGCAGAGAAGCCTTGGGTTCTGTCTGTGCCCACCAAGCCCCAGGTGCTGTTCAGGTGAGGCTTCTTCCTCCTCACCCTTGAAGGTGCTGGGCCTGCCTCTGCCACTGTGCACAGGTCGTCTGCTCCCCCCAGGTTCTGAGTTCTCGTTAATCCATCAGGAAGAATGGACAACCTCTGTCAGCGTGAAGCAAGGGGCTACTGGGGACTGTTCACAGAGCCCAAAGGCCAGGACTGCTGGTGTGGGGCCCGCAGAGGACAGATGAGGTCCCTCGGCCTACTGTGGATAATCCATGGCCACTGAACCTCTGGCTGCAGCTCATCCAACCTGAGGAGGACAGACAGTGGAAAAGGCACTACAATTTCCAAGACTTAGTACCAAAAGAGAACGACATGCCAACTATGTTTTAGACTGATCACATAATGAAAATTTGGATATTGTTATTTAAAATGTTTATTGAAATTAATTTCCCTGGCTTCTTCATTGTTTTGTCTCTGGTGGTTTGAACACTTATTGTGTGTATACGTTCTTATGTATGCATGCATGTGAGTGTACATGTGTGTGCATGTGTATTTTTGGTTGTGTTCACCTGTGTGTGCATGAGGCCAGAGGTCAACGTCAGATGTCACTCTGTATCTTAGTTTTTGAAACACAATCTCTCATTGAACTTGGAACTTGCTGATTCACCTGGGCTGGCTGGCCTCTGAGCCCTGGGATAAGCATATTTCTGTGCCCATCCCCCAGTGCTGAGGTTATAGACATACAAGTCACCCTGGCTTTTACATGGCTGATGGGGATCCAAACTCAGGTCCCCATACAAGTACTTTACCCACTGAACCATGCCTCAGCCCTGTTTCTGGTGTCTTTTGAGATAACATCTTGCTACATAATCCAGGCTGTCCTGAAACTTTCTGTGTAGCACAGGCTGGCCTTGAACTCACCATCCTCCAGCCTCAGCCTCCCAAGTGCTAGGATTACAGATATGTGCCACGATACCTGGCTCTAATTTGCATGTCATCTCTGGGTGGGGAGCACGCTAATCTCTATACACTTCCAATTTTAGGATTTGGGTTGTCTAAGTGAATACTCATATGTGTAGCTCAGGTTGGCCCTGACCTCACGATCCCCCTGTCTCACACTCCTCAGCTGGATAAGCCCTGGTACACGCCACAATGACAGGGCCATGTTTGTGTATTTTGAGTCCTGTAGCCCAAGTTGTCCTGGAACTCACTATGTAGAGCAGGCTGGACTTGCTCTCACAGAGATCCACCTCCCTCTGCCTTCCCAGGGCTAGGATTAAAGACAAGTACCACCAGGCCTGGCTCTTACTTTTATTTATGTGTGTGTATATCTGTGCATATGAGCCCAGTGCCTTTGGAGGCTAGACAAGGCCTAGAGATCCTCTAGGGCTGGAGTTACAGGCGGTTGTTAGCTACCATGTGGGTGCTGGGATTTGAATTTGAGTCCCCTTGAAGAACAGCAAGCACTCTTAACCACTGAGTCATCTCGCCAGCCCCCTAAATGACATATGTCATCAGCATGACATTTTCATAAGACAGCTCTGTTCCATAGGTGAGGAGACTTAAAATATCTTCTTACATACATATGCATAGTATAAATAAGTTATACACTAACCAGAATGGGAGGCAGTGATAAATGTCACGAGGAAAACAAAGCAGGCAGAGTGGGAGGGGGGACTCGAGTGTGATGTCAGTTGCTTGTGGCTTAAATAATAGACACGTATCCTCACAGCCAAGGTCAAGGCTTGTAGATACATTTCTCCCTTGGACCACACAGGGTCCTCCCTCTGTATCTGTGTCCTGATTATATTACGTATGTGATGCACATACACATATGTGCACACAAGGAGTTATTGTTTCTTGGGCACTGTCTACATTTTTCTTTTTTTGAGGCAGTCTCTCACCGAATGGAGCTCACCAATAGGCTAGATCAGCTGGCCAGCGAGCTCAGGGATCCTCTGTCTCCATCTTCCCAGCACTGAGATGATAGGTACCTGCTACCACAAACGTGGATTCTGGGCATTGACTCAGGTCCTCATGCTTGCTCAGCAAGTACTTTACTGAACCATCTCCCCAGCCCACCTGATCACTTCTTATAAGGAACCCAGTTGGTCTGGATATGAGTCTCCCAAGGCTCTCCTTTCGCTCCCCTTCTGTGCTTGCAGATCCTGCCTCCGGCTACAGCCCCATTCTGGGGCTGTCTCTCCTGAAAGGATGCTGTAGTATAGCCTACAGCAGCCGGCACAGAAGTGGCGCCTCTTCCAGGCAAGAAGATCCCTGACTAGACCTCGGAACTGGGTTGGTTATTTCTTAGCTTTCAAAAATAAGAACACCGGCGTCTGGGGAGATGGCTCAGTGGTTAAGAGAACCAATGCTCTGAGGAGGACTGGGTTTGGTTCCCAGCACCCACATGGCAACTAACAACCACCTGTAACTCCAGTTCCAGGGGATCTGAGACCCTCTTCTGGCCTCTGCAGGCAGTGCATACATGGGTGCACTTACATACATGAAAGTCAAACACTCATACACATAAAATAACAATAAAAGTAAACAAGGGGCCGATGAGAGAGCTGTGGATAAAGGTGCTTGCTGCTAAGCCTGATGAACTGAGTTCAGTCCCTGGGACCCACATTACCAAGAAGGGAACCAACTCCTGCAAGCTGTTCTCTGATCTCGGCTCATGTGCTGTAGTATATGTGTCTCCTCCCAAAAAAGTTTTTAAAAAGTGACTCAAATTGTTCCAAAGCACGTAAGTCCTGGGAGACACTGGTGGTCTTGTGTTCACGCACAGAGCTGGTGTTTCCGCGAGCCTCGGTTCTCATGAGTCTTTGATCCAACAACCACACCCAGCAGCAATGGGGCTGTGGAAGCTTTCGTGGCAAATTTCCAAGACAGATTGTTGAGAAAAACCAAGCTTCACAACAAAATACAGTTATTAAAAACACACAGAATGCAATGAAACAAACCCGGGCACCTACGACCATCCATATGTGAGGTGTGCAGATCCGCCCACGAGGCGGAGAGGCTGGAACTGGGCCAAGGCAGGAAGGTTTCTTTCTATGCTGTCTCTTGTATTGTTGGAGGTCTGTTTGTTTTGCTTTAAAATGTTAAGAATGTATCCAAACTGTGCAGTTAAAGATACAGGAGACATCAAATAGCCTTGTTTGGGCTTCCAGCTTCTACTACTCAGCAACTCAGCTCGCTCTGGTTGTGTGACTTTGGGTGAGGCCCTCTCTCTCTCTGGGCTGGAAACAGAGTTTGCAAGCACCTGTCTACACATGCACCTGTGTGGATTCATGCATTCAAGGGCCACACCCAACTGATACACCCATCTGTGCATACTCCCATGCAATTGAGCCTCACATGTATTTTCATATCAAGAACTTGCCACATATGTACACACGTGCACAACTTGTATATGTAATGGTATACGTGTGTGTGTGTGTGTGTCCATTTTGAGCCTCTGGGCCTCTAAGCTGCCCTCACAGGCTGTATGAGGACCAAGGCCCGGCCTGCATTTGGCCTGGGGCACTGGTGACATCAAAGCAGGAGGAGCCCTGTCATGTCTGAGAGAAGCTGGGCAGAAACAGGCAAGAATTTACAGCTGGAAACCTGGGCTCGAGTCTAGACCCACCGCTGACTGTGGGGCACACCCCCTGCTTCCTAACCTGGCCCTGCAACCTGATGTCACTCAATTTGCAGGGAGTAATGGAATGGGGACCAGCTCATCATGAGACACGGCCCTGCCAGTTGGCAAGTTCAGCACGGCATAGCCTGTCCTCTCTGCCTAAGGTCTCTACCCAGTCCTAAAGCTGCCCTGGTACTAGGCACTTGGTTTTGAACAGTCCGGGTGAGCTGGAAGCTGGGGACAAACCGGAAATCCACTCTTCCCAGAGGGCCTTGCATTAATGAGCTGAGCCAGTGGCCAGTTGCTGGTAGCCCCAGCTGGGTACACTGGGACACAGATAGGGACAGCAGGGTCCCCTGGTGGAGGAGCCAGAGGCTGAGGCACAGAAAACTCTGTTACCTCTGGGTCATGATTCTTGTCACAGGCACTAATCCCTTAAAAGGAGTTATTAGCAGCTTAAGACCCATTTAGCAGTGGGTGCCTACTAAGGAACTGGTGGAAGCCAGGGACTGCCAGACTAGAACTTTCTAGAACTTAACTTTGGCTCAGGGCTACCGGGCCCAGCCTGTATACTCTCTGCAAGTTGCCCATTTTGAGCTCTCTGTTCTCCATTCCGCTCGGAGTCACGCAGCTGGCAGGAGTCCAGCAGGGACCACGGAAGTCCTGGTCACGTGGCCAAGTGTGTGGCAACGGTGGAGGTAATGGAGCTGGGGTCCCAGAGTCGTGCGGTGTCTGTCGGCGAGCTGGGGTGGGGCCTGATGAGGTGTGATTTCCCAGTCCTGTTTCTGCCTTGTTCTGGCAACTGAGAATTCCAGCTTAGGGGAATGTGTTTGGTCTGATCCCCAGAAGGCAAAACACATCACAGCACATACCACATATACACACCCCATACCCACACAACTCCCCATACCGTACAGATACCATACGTGCACACATACTTATACATATGCGACATAAATGTGCCTGCACGTGCACATGCACGCGTGTACACACACAGTCACACACGTTGGTGTGGTCAGGCCCTGCCCACAGGCTGCAGAGCTGGGCAGACAGACTGGCTCTCTCCATCCCTGCTCTCAGTCTCGAGCCCGTCCTCTTCTCCCACAGTGGCTCTGGGGCTCCCAGTTATAGGGAGAGAAACCAGCACAGGGCTCAGGGGAGGAACTAGTGAGGATAGCTTGTTTCCCTGTGCCCTCGGCACCTGGGGTAGCTCTGGGCACTAAGCAAGGACCAGGAACCGTGGATGAATGAATGAATCTGGTTGGTGGGCTAGGCTGGGGACTTCCTTCTGAAATTCCTGAAACCCAGAGCTGCACTCCGTGGGGCTCAGCAGCCTCCATCGGGGTAGATGGGCCACAGAGCTGTGTCAGGGGTCCTGTTGCTGTCAGTGTGTCCCCCTGACTATGCCAGGGCTGGACCATGGGGCTCCCTCACAGCCTGGTCAGTGGCTTAGGTGATATGTGTGTGTAAGTCCATCTTTCCCTATGCCCCTGTGCAAAGGGTAGTTTCCACCTTAACCCCTCGGATTCCAGAATCCCGCTGGCCAAAAGGATAGGCCTGGCCAGAACCTGTAGGGAGTCATTACTAGCGAGCAGGAAGGTGGGGGGACAGACAGGGCAGGGGGCCCCAGTCACTCCTGGCTTTAGCTCCTATAAGGGCTCTGCTGTGTGCAGGGGCCACCTCTTCAGCCCTCTGGGTTTGCAGACGATCCTGTCCTGCAGGAGAGGCCAGAGTTCAGGGACCTTCTGGGGGTCACAGAGTAGGCCTCAGAGTGTCCAGCTCCAGGGCCCGTGCTGCCCCTCATCTCATCCTGCTAGGTTACAGCAGGGCCTGCCCCACAGCTGCTCAGCTCACTGATACTCACTTAGGTCATACGTCACAGCAGGGCCTGCCCCACAGCTGCTCAGCTCACTGATACTCACTTAGGTCATACCTCACAGCAGGGCTGCTTAATTCAGTGATGCTTGGGACACTGAGGTTCCCAAGGGATGGGACACAGCTACCCCTAAATACTTCCTGACTCCATCCTCCTCCCAGGCTGCCTATGAGCAAGTCTGGCCAGGTGTTCATAGGAATGCAGCTAGGCGGGGGAGAAGGGGGATATGGCAGCCAGACAGCTCAGTCTTCAGACATACAGGACCAAGCATAGGGTAACAGAGAATACATTTTATTTCATCAAGCCAGGACTGTGGACTCAGGCCACAGCCCGGCCACCAGCCCATGCACCAGACAGCTGGTGTAGGAACACCTCAGGACATGCAGGGGCTCAGAATGCGAGGAAGGGGAGGAGAGGCCAGTATTCGAGGGAAGACAGGAGTGTGGCGGGGTGGGATCCGGCATGGTAGTTCCCATCAGCTGTCCTACTGGCCAGGGACATAGGACAGGGCGGCCACCTGAGCAGAAGCAGTGGTTTGTGTTTGTGACACGATGTAGTTACAGTGGCTGAGGGGACTGGGGACAATGTGGAGTGACTGTGTGGGGATAAAGGTCAGGCCAAGATCTAGGGACCTCATATCTGAGATGCTGAGTGCGGGCTGTAGTGAAGAGCCGCCATGGGTGAGTCAGAGAGAGAGGTAATGTCAACAGAGCAGGGATGGCCCAGGCCAGGCTGAGGGCCCGCGGTTGCAGAGGGGGAAGCTGGGTGCAGGCTGGGCCGAGGTCCTGCAGGCGCAGAGTGAGGACACTAAGTAGGCTCAGACTAGGCTGAAGTCTGGCGGCTGAAGAGCTCGATGGTGAGTGCGCTGAGGAAGGCGGGGATGCTGTCCTGCCGCATCAGGTGCAGTTCGATGAGCTCAGGCACAGAGCGTGAGAACTCTGTCTCCAGCAGCTGCATCTTGGAGCCTGAGGGTCCTGTGGCCTGTGGGCAGGAGAGACAGGAGGGAGGTCAGCACTGGAGGAGGTCAGCACTGGAGGGAGGTCAGCACTGGAGGGAGGTCAGCACTGGAGGGAGGTCAGCACTGGAGGAGGTCAGCACTGGCCAGTTGGCAGGCATCTACCCTCTGTCCCTACATGCTCTCCTGGAGAGGGGGATGGGGACAGGGAGCAATGCTGCCTGTGGCCAGAAGTGGAGCCGGGGTCAGAGGCACTGGCCTGCTTATGTCCATCGCTCACAAACACCAAGTTCAAGGTCACGAGCAGAGGGAGCTGAGATTCACAGCAAACAGCCAGCCCTGCCACTCCCTTCTTCCTCTGCCCCGGGCACCCCATGTGCATTCCTGGGGGCCTCCATCCCAGTCACCAGCTCCTCAGCTGTCTACCTGCCTGACCTGGGAAGCCACAGTCAGCCCCAAACTTCTTCCCAGATTGTGTAGGATCCTTCCAGCCTCAATTTCCCAGTCTGTGCAGATGGTGCCAGGCGGTCTGGGGTGATCCAACGGAGGTCTGGCCCAGGCAGAGGGGTATGCTGGAGGCCAGACTCTCCCCTCGTCAGTGTCGCGTATGACTGGGAAAGGGCAAGGCTGCCCAGATCACCTCGGTCCGGGCGAGCCGTCCTGCTGTGGCACAGGCTGGGCTGGGAGAAGCGGACAGAGGCCCTGGGCCTCCCACTAGCCCTGACTTTCCCAGCTGTCACTCATCCTGGGGCCCCCGTGGCCAAGCAGCCCAGTCACGCCGCATTGGCCACTCAGTTGGCGGGGGTGGAGTGGGGAGGGGTGAGAAGGTGGTGGTGGTGGTGTGGAAAAGCCCCTGTGCTCAGGACCAGGCAAGTAGTAGGCATAAACGTACTCAGGCTTCCTCCCAACCCAACTAGGCTTCTTCTCAGACCTTAGGTCTGATAAAGGACTGGTATTCAGCAAACCCAGAGCCCTCTTGGCCCAGCCCCAGAAAGACAGAGTGCCCAAGTAAGAGCTGAGCAGGCAGACGTGAAGATCTACTGTGGGTTATGAGGTGAATGTGAATCAGGAGGAGCCCACGAGGACAGTAACTCTAAGAAAGACAAGAGCCACTGCGCATCTCTGGTGGAATATGAACAGCACAGCTCCTTCCTCAGCATGACAATGTGACTAAGTGACTGCATTCCGGGGTGTTCCCAGGACAACTGGACCCATGCATCCACACCAAGATGCATGCATGAATGCCCACAGTGACATAGTTCATAACAGCCCCAGAGTGATGCAGGATAAACCAGCTGTGGTTTAGCCACCAAGGGAGCATTACTCAGCCATGGAAAAGGGGGACACACAGGATGTGTGGTAGCTCAGGGTCAAACCCTGAACACAGGAGTGTGTCCACCTGAGGCAATGTGGCAGAGGCAGGAGGCAGGGTGGTGCAAGCCACGGTGAGGGGAGTGGGGTGTGCCTGTCCTGGGTACTGTGTTTTTCTGGGTGTGAGCCTGTGCTGATGGATGCACAGTAGAACCAAACGTGTGGTGACAGGTGGAGCTGAGGCAGGGGAGTATCTAATGATGGGTTTATTTTGAAAGCTCCCTTCCTTTAGGCAGCCTTTTCTCAGGATGTACACTGCTGGCCTGGCTGACCCCAGCCACTGGCTCCCCAGCATGAGCAAGGGGGGACCTAGGGAGACCACCTGGGTGCCACCCTCTCCCTTGCAGGGCATCCAAGCTGGTGCTGCTCTGTCTAATCAACTCCTGAGCTCCTCCTGCCTCTGGCTTGTTACTTGGGTTTCCCTGCTGTTTTCTCGCCGGGGCCGACCCCAAGCCTGTTCCCATGGCCCTTAATACATTTAGCCTTGTCATAGTTCAACACAAACCATCTTTAAACAAAAATAAGAGAAACCACTCTGACCTTTTCTCAAGAAAATCCTTTCATTTCTCCCTTCTGCTCTCAGCGCGCAATGTTTTCCCCGAAATGTCAGAGGGGCCGACATCGTGGCAGCTGTTGGGGAAGCGGAGCCGGGAGGCCTGCCGGGCGGGGGTGGGAGCAGGGCAGGAGGAGAGACTGCAATTCCTTCCCTTCCCAGGACTTCCGTGGCCTGGGTGACCTCCGGATGTCGTGTCTTCCCTGCCCTTCCAGATGATGGGGGCCCGGGTTCTAGACGTGTGTGTGTGTGTGTGTATGTGTGTGTATAAACTGAGGATGGAAACTTGCTTCCTACAGGTTAAGCAAGTGGTCCCACTGACTACTGAGCCACACCCCAATCCCTCCCTGGGATTCTAGGCTGGAGCTCTAACACTAAGCCATGCCACGATCCCCTTACTGGGGGATTCTAGGCAGGTGCCTACACCTGAGCCACACCTCTAACCCACTTGTTAATATTTTATTTTGAGACAGGGCTTCACTAAGCTGCCTAGATTAGCCTTGAACTTTGATCCTCTTGCCTCTGCCTCCTGAGTAGCTGGGATGACAGGCCACCATATCCACTCTTTATTTGAAAGACACATCTCAGCTGACAGTTCTGTTCCACTGCTTCTGATGAATAGGCAAGAGCTAAGAGGCCATAGGAACCCAGTCCAGGCCCATCAGGAGACTCCACGCAGCCAGTGCAGGTCATCCTAGGAGAACGGAGGGAGGGCCAGGGCGGCCACCCTCTCCCGCCTCACAAAGAAAAGCAGCCGCGAGATCTGTGACAGCCTCTACCCCACACGCTGGCCATGGCCTGAGCAGCTCTGCTTGCTACTCTCTGAACTCGGTTCTCCACGGGCCCCAGTCCTTTCACACCGGCAGGTCACTCCTGGAGCAGATCCTGGGGAAGTGGCCCTGGCTTATCAGCATGCACAGGTTGAATGACGCCCTGCCAATCGGTCTCACTGCAGCTCTGCCACGCTCAAATGCCACACGGTCCCCAGGTGCCCCTGTAAATCACCATAATTAGGGGCTGTTCACTTAAAATTAGAGCGCAATTTTTTAAAAAGCAAATTGCCCAGTAAGACGTGCTGGCTGTGGCTAGAAATATTTATGGGCTGCATGCATGTGCCGTCTCCAGATCCTTCTCCCTCTGCTCTGGAGGCCAGCAGCCCTGTTGCCCAGCCCAGCCGGATGAAGGCACCCCGCTGCCCAGCCCTGACCTCTGACTCCTCCTCTGTCAGGAGTCTGTCCCTGAAGGAGGTGCCAGGCGGCTGAGGTGTGGTCTCCGCAGTGCCGAAGGTGACATGGATGGGGGTAGCAGGCAGGTCGGGCACAGGGCCACTGTGATGCTGGGACTCACCGTGGGACAGCATGCAGAGAGTCCTCTGCTCAGGTCAGGGAACACGGTGTGTGAGGGGTCAGGCTGTTCCCACCTCCCTGGTCCTGTCTTGCTTAGGGCAGGCGGGCCCTGCCTGGCCCTGTCAGAGCACAGTAAGCTGGCTATCTGAGCCTGTGACGCTGGGTGGGAGATAGCAAACCTCTCCAGGAAAATCAGCCTTGGGTCCCTGCTTTATCCCAGCCACACGGACATGCACCCATCACACACCTGACCCCAAGTCATGGCCTCCTTTCCCGACTAGGGCCTCCTCTGCTCCTAGACCGGCTCATTGGGAAGAACTGGGTTTGGGCTTATTCCAGCATGCTCTGGGACACTGTGCATGATCCCTAGCTCCCATCTTCCATCTGAGCTCTCACCCTACAGGTCCTGGGAGGCCTTGGTGAGCACTGGGCCAGGATGAGGGTGGCAAAGCTGAGAATGGACAGCCTACATACAGTTCTGGAGAAGCTCTGTGGAGTGCATGGTGACTGCCTGACCTACATCCATGCCAAACCCTGCCAAGCCAAGCCAGGCCAGCATAGTGCGGGTAATAGCATGGAGTGAAGGGGATCTGCCACTCTGGCTAGGGGTGACCTTTCCCTCCGCAGCGAGTGGGGCCTGAGGCCAAGCCCAAGTCACTGATAAATCCCGAACCCACAGTTATTATTACTAGCTGCCTTCTATTTATGAGCCCTGTGTCCTCCATGCTGTCGTTCAGTTTCAAAGCTCCACAGCTGCTCCTGCAGCCTGGAGAGAGGAGGGTACAGTGCAAGGACAGAGCCAGAGGGTCACACTGTGGAGTCTCACCCTTCTGGGCAGACATGGGGCTGGGTCCTTCCTGTGAGCACGAAGGCTACAGGGGATCAGGACGGGATGGCTAAGTGGGAGCCGGAAGGAGAGAGGAGGGTCCTGATGCTGGCCACAGCAGTAGGTGCTCAGAGCCCGGGGAGGGCCGTGGGGGAACAGGTGGCAGACAGGAGCTCAGCTCTGTTCCCTGAGGGCACAGAGGAAAGGTCACAGAAGATCCCCAGCCCCTCCAGTCAGGGGAGTGCTGGGTTGCTTTGGGGCCTCAATCATCTCATCTGTCAAAAGGGCTGAGGACACGAGTTCCCTCAGCATCCACAATCACCAGTGGGGCTCTGCAGGTGAGTTTTTGTGAACTTGACACAAACTAGAGTCCCCTGGGAAGAGGGAACCCCAGCTGAGAATGTCCATCTGACTGGGCTGTGGTCATGTCTGTGGGCATTTTCTCTAATCCCTAGTTGATGCAGGAGGGCTCAGTCCACTGTGGGTGGTGCCATCCCCAGGCAGCTGGGGCTTTACAGCAAAGCTAGCTGTGCAAGCCCTGGGGAGAAAGCTAGGAAGCAGCGTCCTCCATGGTCTCCGCTTGAGCGTCTATACAGCAAGCCTAATTAAACCCTTTCCTCTCAACGCTGGTTTTGGTCAGTGTTTCATCACAACAGAAGAACAATTAGAACAGGACCTGACAGAAGACCAGGTGGGCTGATTGCCTGGTGGGCTCACTGGCTTGTCTCTGTCCACAGGACACATGGTCTCTGGAAGTGACTTCAAGGAGCTGCTATGCTTGGAGCAATGACCTCTCCTGTCTTGAGAAGGAACCCTGGCTCTTATTCTTATTTGCTGCGTGATCTAGGCACACAATCACTTTCCTTCTCTGGGCTACTGTCCTCAATTTGAAATGGGATTAGCACCTCTGGCCCTTCCTTGGGGGCCATGGACAGTGCAGGTGATACATCTCCTGTGTAAGGCCAAGGTAACAGGCACTGGCACACTTACCATGCCCAAGTGAAATGAGACAGGAGAGGGCTGGGGGGATGCTTGGTAAGTAAAGTCCCTATCACACGGGGACATAAAGCCCAGGTGTGGGCTGGAGAGATGGTTCAGTGGCTAAAAGCACGGGTGCCCTGCCAGAAGACCTGGGTCCAGTTCCCAGCACCCACAGGGAGGCCCACAATCGTCTGTATCTCCAGTTCCAGGGGATTTGATGTCTTCTTCTGGCCTCTGTGGGCATTGTACACATGTGGTATACTTACATTCATTCAGGCTAAACACTCATACACAAAAAATAAAAGTGAATCGGGCTGGAGAGGTGGCTCAGCAGTTAAGAACACTTGCTGTTCTTCCAGAGGACCAGGGTTTGATTCCCAGCACCCATTTGATGGCTAACAACCGTCCACAGCTCCAGTTTCAGGGCCTGTGACACCCTCTTCTGGCCTCTACAGGGCAATTCATACACATGATACATTTACATACATATACACAAAACACTCATATACATAAATGAAAAGTAATAAAATATTTTTAAATGAATAAAAACCAACACTTAAAAAAAGCCAGGTATGTGGGTTAACTCTGGCACTGGGGGAGGTGGAGACAGTCAGATCCCTGAAGCTCATTGGCCAGCCAGCTGAATCAATAAGATCCAGGTTCACTGAGAGACTCTGTCTCAAAAACTAGGGTGAAGGGCTCGTGAGAGGCTCAGTAGGAAAGGCACTTGGCAGCGCAAAGATGACCTGAGAACCAACTCCAAGTTGTCCTCTGACCTCCACACGAGCACTGTGACATGTCGTCCCCCAATAAGCAAAGAAATGTGAAAAGGACAACACCACGGAAGATACCTGACCATGTTGACATCTGGCCTCCACATGCATGCTCATATATGTGTGCATGTCAGGTACATGTGCACACATCAATACACAAATATAAACACACAAACATTAAAAAAAAAAAAACACTATGAAACACAGTTTTTAAGGCCCTGGACCTGAGGGGATGAAGAAGAGAGCCAGGCAGTCTCCCTGGCTGGGCTGGGTGGCCAAGGCAACTGGACGCTGCAAGGAGTCCTGGGAGGAGAGAGGACCACGAGGAGGGCCCTCATCTGCTGGAGGCTGGACTGGCACCTGGAGTATGCCTGGGACCAGGAAACCTGAAGAAACAGGAGGGTGGCTACTGTGTGCACTGTGGAACTGAAGGAGGCTAAGGATGAACTCCTGCTGGCAGCCATGTGAGGGTGTGTAGCCCATCGTCTCAGAGACCCATCATCTCAGATAATGCTGCTCATGAGAGACTCTGAGCAGAATCCTATCAGATCCTGGCTCTCAGACACGGTGAGCAGATCTAGGCTCCATTACTAGGTGATACATAACCGATACAGGGGATGGAAAAAAGTCTTTGAGAAAAACCACAGCCTCTAACTTTTGAAATGTGAGGACAAGTCTAAACTGAAGGTTCTGAGAAATTTAATACCCCCCAAACAAAAATAAGTTAATAAAACCGTGTCAAAACCCATGATCAACTTTCTCAAAACCAGGAACACAGATAAAACAAAGCAGCTGGGGGGCTCTTTCTACAGAGGAATAAAGGTACAGCTGAGAGCAGATTTCTCACTGGAAACAATGACAGTAAGGATATGATGAGACAACAAAGAGCAAGACCAGGCGAAACAAGACCCCACACAGTGGGAGTATATGACAACAGTCTTCAGACACAGGCCCAAAGAGCTAACCACCATTGACATGTGCCACAGGAAATGCATCCTTCCATTCATCCACTGATTCACACATTCATTTTACAGTTCTGGGGATGGAGCCCAGGGCCTTGTGAGGTAAGTGAGTGCACTACCAGCAAGCCACATCCCAGCCCTCAATGGAAGATTCTAGACAAGTGCTCCAACACTGAGTCACACTCCAGCCCCTCAATGGAAGATTCTAGACAAGTGCTCCAAAACTGAGCCACATCCCAGCCCCTCAATGGAAGATTCTAGACAAGTGCTCCAACACTGAGTCACACTCCAGCCCCTAACTAGGGGATTCTAGACAGAAGCTCCACTATTGAATCAGGCCTCTTATGAAAACTGACAAAGAGGAATGTTTTCCAATTCTACTCTGTGATACCAGGCCTGTTAGGATACTAAAGTCTGAAGACATCTCACATAAAAAGGCAAAACCTCTAATACAATACCCCTCAGGTGATGCAAAGATCTTACAGAGCTCAGTTGGAAACTGTCTAGCAGTATAAGTACACAGGTTGTGCATTATGACTATGTGAGTTACTTGTGTATCTGTGTGTTCCATGTGTGTGCATGTGTACACATATGCTGTGGAGGCTAGGAGTCAACCTGATGGTACTAAGCACTCACCAGATGAGACCCTTATATTCCTTCATAACAATGATTAAGCCAGGCTTATCCAAGAGCACAGGCTGCTTTGCCACTGGAGATTCACAGTAACTCATAATAATAGTAAAAATAAGGACTACGCTCATCTCAATAAATGCAGAAAAAACATACAAACTCAGTACTGTGTGTGCATGGGGCTATAAAGGCTGGAGGCAACCTCAGCTGCTGTTTTTTAGGAGCCATCCCCCTTTGTTGAGACAGGGTCTCTTACTGGCCTGGAATTCTCTAAGTAGGCTAACACTGGCTGGCCTGTGAGTCCCAGGCCTGTCTCTGCTTCCCCAGCTCTAAGGTGCACCATACAAGTATGTACTACCATGCCCAGTGTTTTTTTCTGCATGGGTGCTGGGGATTCAAACTCAGGTCCTCACACTTGCACAGCAACTGCTCTTACCCTCTTAGCCACTTTCCCAACTGGCAAACATGTGTTTCTTAAAAATAAAACCAAACAACCCCTTGGCCAAGTAGGATCAGACCAAGAGTGACTGTGGAACCGAGACTGCACATGGTGGGGCCCACTCCTGGAAGGGGGGACTAACACTTCCCTCCAGGTGACAAAGAAGCTGACAAAGCCAGCTCACCACCTCTACACAGGTATTCTAGGATGTTTATGTACCAGCAGCAAACAGAAATTAAAAAGTACAAACCAGTACCTTTTATAACAACAACAAAACAAGAAATACCCAGGGAAAAATCGAGAAAAGATTGAAACAGCTGCAGAATGAAAATGAAAAGATGGGGCTTGGAGGAAGTGCTCTGCGGCTAGGAGGCTCGTTGCTAAGATGCAGGTGTTCCCCAGACAATTCACACAGTCGGCCGCACACGATCAACGCCGGGCAGCCTTCTTGTTTATGTGGACTCAGAGGGCTGAGCCTATAGTGTAGAAGGAGAATCGAAGAACCTGAGATCTGCACATGACAGTGCAGCAACAGAGACAAGCAGGTGGATGGACTGCAGTGGCTCAGTCAGATGCTGACTCTCAGGTTCAAGGTCAAAGCATGATGCCAACTCAGTGTCTCCTAACCAGTGTCACCATAACAGGACACACAAACACACGCAAGTGTATTTGTTTTGAGACAGGGTCTCATGAAGCCCAGGCTAGCCTTGAACTCCTTATGTGGTCGAGGAGAACCTTGAACTCCTGATCCCCCTTCCTCTACCACTTAAGTGCTGGGATTACATGCATATACCACCACACTTGATTTATGCAGTACTGGGATGGATCCCAGGGGCTTCTGCACGCTAGACAAGCATTCTACCAACTGAGCCCCAGCCCCCTACAGATGGGTGATGGTGGACTTTCAATACATATCTTGTGCATATACAAAAGTCAGTTCCAAGAGATCACAGACATAAATGTAAAATGTACACTACAAAACTGCTAGAAGAAAAATACAGAGAAAAAGCTTTTCCTTAAATGTGATGATAAATCCATACTTCAGAGACAAAGGGTGGGTTAGATGGTCAAAAGTGAAAATTCTGTTCTTCAGAAGGCATTGTTAGAGAAAGAAAAGACAGGCATGGCCTAGCAAAATGTACTGTGGTATGCCTGATAAAAGATGTGTTCCTGGCATGTACAAAGAACTCTCCAAACTCAGTGACAAGGGAACACACAGTCCAGTTCAAGAACGAGTGAAGGGGGCCAGAGAGATGGCTCAGTGGTTAAGAGTACTGTCTGTTCTTGCAGAGGACCTGGTTTGGTTCCTAGTAATTCACATGGCAGCTAACAACCATCTGTAACTCCAGTTCCATGGGAATCTGATGCCCTCCTCTGACCTCTGCGGGCTTTGCATGACATGGGTGCACTTACATACATGCAGGCAATACACTCATACACATAAAATAAAAATAATAAATAAAATATTTTTAAAAAGAATGATTGAAAGAGCCAGCAAGATATCTCAGTGCATAAGGCACTTGCCACCCAAGCCTGACGACGGATAAGGAGAGAACTGATTCCACACAGCTATCCCCTGTCCTCCACAGATGCACCATGGTACAGTACTCCCACTAATGATAATAAAAATGAGCAACCATATGAACAGACACTTCATCAAAGAATGTCAAGCTAAAAGTCTCAGTTGGTATGGAGAGATTCTGGAATACTCACAAACTGGTGAGGGACTGTGACATTAGTCCACTGGGGAAACAGGCTAGAAACTTTTTGAAAGGTTAAACATACAGACACTGTATAATCCAGTACTTCCACTCCTACATATGCATCTAGCCAAGTAAAAGGAAGTGTCTGTGCCAAGAAATGCATATGAATGCTCCCTGTGAACTACATTTGTGATAGGTTCAAACTGGAAATGACCCAATGTCCAGTAACATGTGCATAAGCAAACTGAGGCATGTCCATTCAACAGACTACTACTCAGCACTCAATATAAATAAAACTGGCAGTGTGCGAGGCAACATGGATGGATCTCTATGCTCAGTGGAAGAAGTTGGACAAAATAAAAGGACTATACACCAATCAGTCTGTGCTGACAGGAGACGTGGACTGCTTGGGGGTGAGCTGAGTAAGAGGGGCTCTATAAACGGGTAGTTGGACTCTTGAGGAGAGAGTATGACAGAAGGCAGCTTTAGTGACCTCGATGCACTGAGGCAGGCAGGGCTGCTAGTCACAGGCCTAATGGGGGAGGGGGCAGATCATTGCGGACCCACAGCTCCTGTCATTCTTGACCTTGTTTGGCACATGGTCTCTTCTGAGAAGGGCAGTTCTGGCTCCTGCACCCAGGAAACCACACCACACACACTTTGGCTTGGTATACAAAGTTCAAGAGGCCCAAGGAGGCCTTGGGCTGTGTTGCTACTTACAGGATGATACTAGCCAAGAAGGGAGAACTGGAGGCAAGGGAGAGTTGGAGCTGTGGGATGCAGACGGTGCAGCCGGCAGAAAAGCAAAAGGGGAAGGAGGACCTGGAATCAGGTCCCCAGCATCCATAAGGCGCAAACCATCCCATCAATAGTAAATAAATACTTTTTTTAAATGAGTGGAGAGCAACAGAGGAAGACTCTCAATGTAACAGCCTCCAAACCAAAAGCAACGGAAATACAACACAAGTGAAAAAGTGTGGCCTTTCCATGTGGAAACCACGTGTGAGTGAAAGCAGCTCATGGAACCATGGAGCTTTACTCTGAAATGTGCATGAGCAGAGGGTAAAGTGACTGCCTGTAGCCAGAGGGACGGGAGAGCCAAAGAGTACAGGAATTCCTTTGAGAGTGACAGAACATACTAGAACGGGCTATGGTATTGACCACACAACCCTGGAAGTTGTATACACAAACATATACACACACCTTGAGACAGGGTCTCATGTATCATAGGATAACCTCAAACTCACTACATGGCCAAGGATGACCTTGAACTCCTGATTCTTCTATCTCTACCTCCCAAGTGCCAGGACCACAGGTATGCACCACCATGCTGGGTTTGCGTGGCACTGAGGATTAAACCCAGGACTTTGCATATGTTATATGAACACTCTACCAACTGAGCCACATCCTCAGTAGTGGGAGCTGTGTCTTAATAAAGCTGTTTAACAGTAAAGGCCTGGCCTCCTACTGTCTACACTGGATGAGATGGCCAACTGTTCCAGGCACAGACCACCTGTGGCTCTGGACACTTGATACTCTGAGTGTGCACCTCCTGGGAATTCACAGTCCAGTCCATCACTTGACTCTGTGACCACATAGTCATTCAAGAGCTGAAGAGGGAATGCCATATCAGACGTGTTGGGAGCAAGCCTTCTCTCTCTTTCCCCGTAGTTGGCTCCCTTTCTGGGAACCTGCTATTTGTTACTCTGTGATGTGGCATTCAGTCAAAAGCTAGTCATACCAGGTCACACAAGGCCAGCAATCAGAGGCCCTCCAGTCTAAACCCCCCTGTTCTGTGATGGGGACCCCAAAGTCCAGGAGGTCCTGGGTGCTGCTCTTCCAATTGGCCCCAGGCTATTCTCTCCATCACCACCATGCAGTTATTTTTCTGTCATTATGACCAACCACATTACTGACATGGATGACTTACAGGAGGAAAGACTTCTTTTGGCTCACAGTTTTGGAGGGGTCAGTACACATGGAGCTGCTGAATTTATGGGGACCAGGAAGCAGAGAACAGCAGGAAACAGCCAGGGATAATATGCCCCTAAGGACCTTCCCCAAGTGACCCATTTTCTCCAGTGTGGCTCTTCCTTCTAAGTTTCCAGAACCTCCCAAAACAGCTCCATCACTAGGGACCAAGCATTCCAACCATGAACTGACAGGGGACACTTCACATTCAAGCCATAAGGGTAAGGTCTCATACCTGCCTTGGGTGGAAGACGGCTGAGGTCAATCGTGTCCCCAGTGATAGACAAGGACTCAAGAAGGGCAGATGAGGGTGAAGTGACTCTCGGGACCTGGAAGTGACCATGTGTTGGCAGAGCTGCCTGGAGCACAGATTCGGAAATCTTTGGACTATTTCATGTGCTCTCATGACCAGTGGTTGGTGGGGAGCTGGTTCAGAAAGCTTCTCTGGCTATGGTTGTGCTTCCTACATGGCAGGTGCAACGCAGGGTGCCTGTGGGTTTGGGGACCTGGATGACAGCCAGGCAGCCATCTGCCATCAGAGCTGGGAGAGCGGCTGCTGCCACTGCTGCTAAAAGGCAGATTTGCTGGTTTTGGGTTAAAAATAGCTGTGAACGACATGACTTTCACAGGTAAGTCTCTGCAGACTCCGAGGGGCAAGGATGCACTCTCTGAGGTTTCACTTCTTACCTGTCTAAAGTCTGATACATGGCAGAGTGGGCCCGATGGGCTAGGCCATGCACTTCTCAGAAAACAGTCTGGAAATTCCTCACACAGTCCCCTGGCTCCTGGCCCAGGACTTGGCTGTTCTGCTTCAGTTCAGACTCAGCGGAAGTCTCTGTTGCGAGTTCTTGAACAGACTAACAGGGCAGATGCCTGGCTGCCCTGACAGCCGTGGGCACAGAGCTATGAAGGCAGATGAGTGTCTATCACTCGTGACAGAGCTTATCAGGCCACCTGCATTTAGGATGCCTGAATTTCCATCCAGTTCCTACCAGTTGAGGTCCAGTGAGGGCATCTAGTCCAGTGTTCTCAGAGATGAACCACCCTGACCACCTCTTCCTAAGGAAAAATCCAGAGTGGTGAGGCTATCTGGACGCCCTCAGGTTCAGAGATGCCTCTGCTGCTGGAAGCCACTGCCCTGCTTTTTGCTGAGGCCTCAGTACGTGCACGCACACACACACACACATGCACGCACACACGCACACGCACACACACACGTGCACGCGCACACACAGAGGCTCAGATGGAGGGAGAAGCCTACTGAGGTTCCTGTAGGGTGGTCTCCAGCTGTCTAGACTAGCAGATGCTGGCTTCATCTTGGGCTTCAATCCTGTCTTACACAGAGCTCTGGGCCTCAGCATTCCTACCTGTGTCCACGTGTACTGGACAGCTTCAACTGTCAACTTGACACACCTGGGAAGAGGGAACTTCAGTTAGGTTATTTCTACTGGACTGGCCTGTGGCCACATCTGTAGGGGCATTTTCTTGATTGTTGAGTGACCTGGAGAGCTCAGCCCACTGCTGGTTGTCGCACCCCGACCCCTGGGTAGGTGGTCCAGGGTTGTATAAGTAAGCAGGCTGAGCTAGGCACAGTGGCCCACTCCTTTAATTCCAGCACTTGGGAGGCAGAGGCAGGTGAATCTCTGTGACTTTGAGGCCAGCCTGTGGATGCAGGGAGACCCTATCTCAAAAGGATACACACACACACACGAAGAGCAGGCTGAGCACAGGTCAGAGGAACGAGCTCGTGAGCAGCATTCCTCCATAGTCTCTGCTTCAGCTTCAGCTCCAGGTTCCGGTCATGATTTCCCTCAAAGATGGACTGTGATAAAAGATAAAAGGTAAAACAAACCCTTTCCTCCCCAAGTTGGTTTTGGTCAATGTTTTTGACACAGCAAAAGAAAGTAACTAGAACACCAGGGAAGTTCCCTTCCTTCTTCCCTGACAAGTGACTGAACCCTCCTGCAAGGCACAGGGGCTTTCTAGCTGAGGACGTCTTGGGGACCCCAGCTACTTTCAAATGTCTGTTACCATCTCTGTGTGGACTGCCCACTCACCCGTGGTGCCAGCATCAACCACAAATTGCCTTGTTTTTCATCTTTGGCAGGCCTGAGAAGTCGATCATGAAAGGGAATTTTCTTTCTTGTTTTTGAATTACTATCGGGGAGCATCACCAAGCTGTGAGCTTGCGGCTTTGTAGATCTCGTGTTTCTGACACTAATTACTCACTGAGGTTTTTCAGGCTCCATTTCAACTCAGCAACTGCCCTGCTGATAATTAAGTGAGAGGAGAAGGAAGCAACAGATTCTGGGGTTCACACGTGGCCCTCCAGAGTTCACACTTGGCCCTCTGCCTGGGCCCAGGCTTCCAGCTGGACCCCGCGGGACAAGCTTCTCAGCGCAGCTCTGCTGCCCACTCGGGATCCACACAGCTGACTCCCGGCAGCTGGAAAGGAGGCCACTGCTCCATGAAGGGACCCCGTGGCACTGGGTGCCCTCTGCTTGCCATCCCTAGCCAGCTGAACATCATTTGAAGCTTGAGACCCCTATGCCCGAGAGATCCTCCAAGGGCCCTTTAGATTCTTTTTAAGCAAAGCCTCTATTCACCCAGGATCTGCTGATGGGATATGGATCCTGGCCCAGACTGTCTGCTGATGGACTTCCCATAGAATAGCGCACCCAGGACCCACTTTGGGTTGGGCCACAAAGTGAGGCAGGGCCTATAGTTTGGTTAAAGGTGCCGTCCGTACATTTGGGTCCATTGACCACCTTCCTGTGACTGGGTCTGCAGACCAACCCAGAGCTTCCAAGGAAGGCTCAGCAGCAGGTTGGTTGGTTGAGAGGAAGCCAGACTGTGTGAGGCCCAAGTCTTAGGCTCAGTTCCAACTGGGTTTTTGGGCTCAGTCTTCTATGGGGATGGTAAATGCCTGGGAAGTGCAAGCACATCCTTGGAGAGGAGTGTCTCAGAGGATTCAGGTGGGTTTTGTTTTTTGTTTGTTTTTCCTTTTTGAGACAGGGTCTATGTATTCCTGGCTGTCTTCAAACTCACAGAGATCCTCCTGCCTCTGCCTCCCAAGTCCTGGGATTAAAGGGGTGTGCCTGGTAGATATGGCCCTTTTTATTACAAGCACTCTGAGTCTCTGAGGGCACAAACCGCATGGTAGGCCTGGCAGGAGCAGTTGTCTACACTGTCGAGCTGCTCCCGCTTTGGGCTTCAGAGGTGTTTTTGGTTGCTGATACACAAATGCAGGAGAACAACCTCCCTCTCGTTGGAACACTCAATTGAGACTGATCCTGGGATCTCTGGAGGCAGAGGCCCCTGGAAGGCTCAGGAGGGAGCATCGGCCTTCAGTTTAGGCAGCAGCTCCCCATACCCTGGGCGGCTGTGTGAGTGGGCAGGCTCTATCAGCTGGTCCACCTCTGACTGCGCTGGGGCTTCCTTAAATACAATTGGTTAGTCACAGTTTAATGTTCTTTATTGCCAAGCTATTTTGAGATGCAATTAAAACATCCCGTTGCCAAAGTGCATGGCTCCTACTGGGAGTTCTTTTCTCTTCCTAACATGAAGGAGTCAAAAACAAAGACCAGGAGGAAACCCAGGCTCCAGGCTCATTTCTGAAACGGGACGCTTTGTCCCGGTCCAGTTTTCTTGGAGAACTCTACAGAGCCCAAGCAGGGGCGAGGCCCAGGCCCACCATGTTGGAAAAGTCATTTTCCACCCAGAGGGTGCAGCCTCGTGACACAGATAGGCCCGCTTGCTCCCACAGCGCTCAGCACAGGTGAACTGTCTCACCTGTCTTCGGTTTCAGCCACAGCGATTCTGTGGCCATGGGCAGAGAGGGGTCATGTGGGAGCTCTGGTTTGCTTGCAAGGGGACTGTGCCCATGCTGTCATGCAGGAGGGTGGCCAACAGTGCCTGCTGCGGGGCCGTGAACACACATCTGTGCCATTTCACTATTACAAGGCGATTTTTTAAAAAGCTGTTGGCAATTTCAGAGGCATCTTGGCCAGAGTCACTGAGCATCCTACAGGGCTGACCCAACTTGATATACTTCCAGTCACAGAAGGGAAAGGCTTTTTCCTTGGCCCCCAGCCTTCCTTCCTCTATGATCACAGGAGAGGCCTGTGGTTGACTGGAAGCAGGGCAGGCTTGTGACTCTGCGTATGTGCTGACAGGGCTGGGAATAGGCAGGGAGTCAGGTAGGAGGCTTCAGGAGGAAGGCTGGTGTGTGTTTACAGCAGATCCTGAGGACCGAGGTGAGTGTAGCATGAGAGACCCCATCCTGGCGGTGGAGTTCCTGCAGACCCTTGTTTCCCGAGGCTGCCACCTTGCCTTTTCTTGCAGGAGGCGGGTATACCAGTATAGCCCCCCCCGCCCCCCGTGGTTGTCCCTGGTAGTCTGGCAGGCGCCACCAGCTATCTCAGAGCTTCTAGAGGAAGGTAAGGAGCACAGGCTCAGCTCAGAAGGTGTGTGTTTGCTGTGTGTTTCCTACACTGCTCCACCTCCCAGGTCTCCTTCTTTCCCTCTCTATACCTGAGAACCCCTGCCAGGGGCTGCTGGTAGGACTGTGGAAGATGGTGTGCATCCAGCTGGCAAGTAGGCACGCAGAACCCCATGGTCACTGCATCATCCTCAGTGTATGCCTCAAGAAGGCTCGGGCACAGATGCCCAGGGCCCAATGACTCACAACAGGGTCAGCAGCAATCACATGGCCTGGAGGCCTCTGGGGCTGGGCCAGCAGGGAGGTGCCTCCACCTCCCTCCAGGGATTCCTTACCACCTAGTATAGCATGTGAGGATGGAGCTGGAGCCCCATTTTCCTGGCCTCCTGCAGTTTGCTGATGTGAGGCAGGGCCCGGATCATAGGCGGAACACAGAATGCCAGCACAGAAGAGGCCACAGCTCTGACCTTGGCCAGTTATGAGGCTCTCACCACCCCACTTGGCTGGCTCAGAACCCAACTACAGGTGCACAGCTCTCTGGTGCATAGAAAGGCATGTGTGAGTGTGGGAGATGGAAAAGTGCTGGACTACCCTTACCTCTATGTGTTTAAGTTCTTGAGCATCTGGAAGCCAAGCAGACTGCAACCTGGAACAGGCCAGGCACCTCCATGCAGAGGAGGCTTCTAGTCTGAGCATCCTGGCTGTCAGCAAGGGTTGGGCAGTCAGCATGGTGCCTACCACCAAGAGGACTCTATGTGTCCAGTGTCACTGTGGGGGTGATGGTGCCCACCACGAAGGAGATGTGCCAGTGCCACTGTGGGGTTGACTGAGTATGGGTCCCTTGAGCAGTGGCTGAAAGCCTGAAGCTTCTAGAACCAGGGGAGGAGGAACTCGTCTCAGCTCTCTCACTCCTAAGAACCAGGCTAATCCTGTGCCCCAAGCCACCTCTTGAGACACTCAAAGCTGCCCCTGGCTTCAGCTGTACAAAGAATTTCAGTGGAATGGGGGTGTAATCTGGGGACACAAACCACCACCAGCATGAGCAATGCCAATGCCACCAGGGGAGGAGTGTCCTCAGCTCCAGAGTCCCTCTAAACTGATGTGCGGTATACAACTGAGGGGCTGCTTTGGACCCTCCAGGTGATGTCCGACTAGAGAAAACCACGAATAAGATGTAGGAAGAGAAAATGGATCAGAGAGGTCATTAGAACCAGGTCCCCTTCTCCTGACACTAGCAAGTAAGTGGCTAGGGGAAAGGATGGCTGAGCCCAGACAGAGCTCAGGACTCAGGAGGATGCTGGGCACTGCACCTGCAGGTCCAGAGCCACCCTTCACCCTCCGGTAGTGGTTGGAAGTGTCTTGTTCTCTGTTAAAAAGGGGAGTGGGAAGGTGGAATGCATCTTTCAGGTCAGCACCCTTGGCTGGTGCCATTGGCTTTGGGAGCGGCTTGTGGGGCTTAAGCTGCTGATGGTGCTGCACTTTCATTGACGGTGTTCATTTCAAAGAGAAATCTCAAAGCACGCTCTGCAGTCAATTTGCTCCTTGGCCTCGAGAATAGAATACAAATCATCTCACACATCCGGCAGGTAGTCCTGTGATTTGGTTTCGGAAATGGATTTTCAGTGGACTCTGAAGTTGCCGTCTGTCTTGGGAAAGGAAGTTGGCCCTCCCCCCTTGTCCAGGGTGTTAAGGATCATGTGTCTTTTCCAACTTGAGTTTGTCCTTTAGCAAGCTCTACTTTTCTTTCCGGACAGATCTGAACTGGATGGATGGGCCCTGTGACTCACACAATGTCAGAGCTCCACAGAAGGCTGTTTGGGATGCTCAGAAATCTTGCAGCTGATGCAGATATGGGCCCTGGGCAGGTGACCTGACTCTCAGAACCTTAGTTCCACTGCCTAGGAAATAAGGGCCCGTAGACACTGGCTGAGGCAGTCTGCACCTGCACTGCTCAGTGGCTCCAGGCTGCCCCCACTGGAAAATGACTCCCTTGTGAGTGTGGTCCCACAGGGGCTGGGGAAGACAGAGTCTTTCTCTGTCTCTCTCACCTAGACGGCAATATCTACTGCTGCTGGGGTGATGGCAGCACAGACACAGGCTTTTGTGTTGCTGCTGGTGTTGGTGTATGTGTGTGTGTGTTATGTGCACAAGTGCAGAGGTCAGAAGCCAAGGTTGGTGTTTTTCTTAATCACTCTCCATCTTTTCTTTTTGAGACAGGGTCTCTCATTGAATCTTGGACCCAGTGAGGCGCACTGGCTGGTCAGTGAGCTCCAGGGATCTGCCTATCTTTACCCCTCCAGTTCTGGGATTACAAGTGTGTACCACCACAATGCCTGGCTTTTTTTTTTTTTTACTGTGGGTTTTGAGTTCCAACTCAGGTTCTCATGCTTGCACAGTGAATACTTCACTGACTAAGCCATCTCTCCAGCTGCCTCTGCCTCCTCGTTCTCCTCCTCTGATAGCCCTGGCTAGCCTGAATATAGACCAGTTGGTTTCCAGCTCACAGAGATCTGCTTCCTCTGTCTCCCCAGTGCTGAGATTAAAGGTGTGCAACACCACACCTAGACACTTGTTCTTTATAGGCAACTTGTTGCTTTACAAAAAAACAAAACAAAACAAAAATTAAAAAAAACTCACAGACAGAAGTACCAATCTTCCACTAACTCGGCTCACTGAGAATCACACCAACATGGGTGACAGTTCGGTCCCACTCAGCCTTTCAGATGTGCATACACACAGCTGCGCTCTCACACAGTCACATGTCACCTAACGGCAGGGCGTGTTCTAAGAAATGCACGGGGCTAGGCACCTTTGCCATGGTGTGAACATCCTACAGTGAACTCAAGCCAACCATGTCATCATGCCAGATGACCTTGAAGGACATTGGTGGCACATGCAGCCTGTCATTGACAGAAGTGTCACAATGCGGTCTGTGACTGGATGCATGTGTGACAATGGGAGCTAATTCTATGCCATGTTGTGTCTGGCTCTCTTTACTTAGCAGCACTTACGAAGCACTGTTCTGGGTAAAATTACTCATAACATTTTATTAGCAGCAAGATGGTCCAGATGAGGCTGTATTCATTCACCGCCCCCAAGGCACTACCCATGCCTTTTCCACATCTTATTTTTGAGTGTGCATGTATACCTGTGGCTCTCATGTGTGAGTACATGGGTGTGGAAGTCAGAGGTCACCCTCAGGTAATCCTTAGGAGTCATTATCTTGTTTTTAAGACAGGGACTCTCACTGAGACCTGGGTTTGCTGATTAAGGCAGGCTGGCCAGCCTAGGCGCCCTCCCATCTCTTCCTCCCTACAGCTGGGATTATAAGCAGGTGTCACTATAGGCTTTTTCTGTGGGGGCTGCAGATTGTGATTGAATTCAAGTCCTAGGAGCACCAATCTTGCCATCTACTCAGCCCCCCATGTGTTTGCTTTTGAAACAAGGTATTATTATGTAGCCCAGATTGGTCTAGAACTGGCTTTATTCTTATGCAGTTACAGTTCTGCACTAACCAAACTGGTATGCCTTACCAATCATGGACTAGGCCAATATTTGGTCCTGGGGCTGGGCTGGGGCTCTCCCTGTGTGGTGAATTCCAGGACCTCTTGAGGTCTGCTGGCTAAACATATATGCCCCTCAGCCCAGGCTGTGTGGGTGGGGACTGTTCTGAACCCATAGAATCTTGTGCAGGACCCTCAGGTGATACCACACCCAGCTGAGGTGGAGCCGGGGACTAAAGTGGATAATGTGACCCAAGAGATATAACAGGAGAGGAGGGCGAACCCTGAAGATGCTTGCTGTGAAGACATCAGGGGGCCCTGATATTCTGAGTGGCAGAGAGGCAGTCCCTCCCTGTCACCCCCGGCCACTCCACCTGGGCCACTGGTGCTTAGCCATGGGCAGAGAGGCAGCTATAAGAAGGGTTATTTAATAAAACAAGAGCCCATTTGGGCGCTGTCACCTTCCAAGATGAATAAGCTGCGGGACGGCAGTCCCTTCCATTCCGAGGAAGAAGTAACCTTTTTTGATTACAAAACATATTGGTTAATTTTCTAGTGGAGTGGGTAGCTTTTGTGGGGGAGTGGGGGTGGGAAGCTAATTTCCAGAACAACTCTGCCAGGCATCTCCCTCGTCTTGTTTTTGCCCGATCTGAGCAGTTGCTGAGACACAGGGGCCAGGCAGTACCCACCTTGGGCTGTGCACTGAACTAAGTTGCTAGACAGGTCCCCCTTCTGGGGACAGGATGGATCAGCATAAGTCACTCCAGGACAACAGAGAACAGTTGAGCATGTGGAGGCTCAGCCCCAAACCACCATGACACTTAGGCACTCTGGGGTCCCATTTTCACGAGCAGAAAAACACAGATGTGTTCACTCCAGACCCTCTAGCAGACTGGAGTGGTGGGTGTTAGCTCACGGACACACACCCAACTTCCACCTGCATCAGCTCTTACCCTGCAGGACGATCAGTGGCTGAGCCCACCAGTATGGAGGTGGAGATGACAGCACAGAAACCAACGTGCACAGGGAGGACACAGCCCACGGGGAAGGTAGGGAGCTAGCCACAACTAGCTGCAGAGACAGCTGGAGGTGGGGCAGATAGTCAGCCACAGTGCTGGGTGCACTGTGGGGAAGAGTGTGGACAGGGCCAGTTAGCTCTGTGTGTGTGCCTCTGAGATGACAGAGTCAGAGGACCCTGCCCAGCTGGGTCCTATCAGCAAAAACGTAGACATGGCCAGCTACCATGGCCACAACTGTAACTACACCAAACAGTCTGTGCTAGAAGAATCTGGCCAGCAGGACAGTGCAGCTGGAGAAAAGTCGGGGAAGAGGAAGACCCTGCTAGTTAAAAGCAACCAAGTGGCCCTTGGAAAGTGGAGCAGGTCAATAAGCAGAGACATGCTGGAGAGTGAGAAATACACTAGACAGCACCCTGCTATACTAGATTATGCTAGATGACACCTCAGTATTCTGGACAGTACTCTGCTACACTTGCTGGCAACTTGGTAATCTGGATTGAACCCTTGCTTGCTGCACAGAACCCTTAAGTGCTGGGTGGCAGCTCTGTCTGAGCAAACCATCTTCCACTGCATAATGGCCCCTTTCATTTCCTGCCCCTCCTGGGAAGCACCAGTTTCCATGAATGAGAGTTGGAGGAGGGCAGAGGTGACCTGCACAGTGCTCGTTCTCTGATACAGGCTGTGAGAATGGGCAGGATGGCCCAGACATGGGGTCAGGCACAAGGTCAAAGGTGACCTGGAGAGGATAAGGGTGGGTGCCTCTCCCCCAATCACACAGGAGACCTGGACTGAGTCTCGGGGACAGAACTTGGTGCTTGCCCATCAGTTCTCATGGTGCCCTGGCTGTGAGTCAGGCCTGGGCCAGTGCTGAAGAAAACACCCCGAGTGCCCTGCTCAGACCCATATGTGAGCAGCAGGGAAAGCAACATGGCAGTCCCTCCAGGGCTGTGCCAGCGGCATGTGCCCGGCACGGAGGCCAGGCCCTTGAGGGTACCAGTTGAGCTGCTTTCCCTGGGCCCACCAGGCCGTGGGACCAGCCTCACTGGACCTGCCCCGGGAGTTCACTCTGAACCCCACTCCAAGAGCCGACATTTGAGAGACGTCTGGGTGACAATATATGATTTAAAAGTTAATTAAAATGAGTGGTATAGAGTGTAACAGCCTTAGGTGTTTATTTCCAAAGGGCGTTTGGAAGGAAGGGGGGGGTCTAATAAAGAGCTTCGTGAGGTATTGCATTAGGAGCTAATCATACTGCTAAATCACCAGGTGTCTGCAGCTGCCTGACAACTCCACTGCTGCTGCTGGCCCTTCACCCAGACAGCACAGGCACCCTGGCCGGGACACGGCTGCAGGACTGGGAACTGAGGCTTAACATATGGGCCAAGCCTGCAAGGAGTTGGTCTTCTTGTCTCTCTCACTCTCCCCTTCCTACCTCCCTTCCTTTCTCCCTCCCTTCCTTCCTCCCTCCCTCCTTCTTCTTCCTCCCCTCCCTCCCTCTCTTTGACATAAACCCTGAGTACTAACCATAGACCAGACCACAGCATAAGATGGTAGAGGCCTGAAAAGACCCTTCAGTGTCTAGAGGCGGATACAGTCAGCCCATAACACTACAGGCTGTGAAGAAGGACCCAGGGGAGCCCCTGAAGAAGGAGCTCTTAGGCCAAGGGACCAGGGATGTGTCATAAAGAGTGGCAGACGGGGAACCCAGTTTTATCCACACTGCCACCTTTGCCTAAGGGTGGCAGGCCTGACATGGTGTGAGCTCATCACAACGGGTATGGTCATCCCATTGGAGGCCTGTTGAGAAGGCTCAGTGTGTGAGGCATTGCCACCTGCTGCCCAAGGACTGCACAGACAGCAGCCAGCTTGGTCCCTCCTGGAAAGTCAGAGCATATGGTGGCTGCATTCACTTAGCAAACTCTTGCAGATCCTGGTGGGGCCTGGGGAATGACACAGTGGAGGCCATTTCCAAACCAGAGCCCCTCCCTGACCCTGTCCTCACATGTTGTATATCCTGACCCACAAGAGACACAGGCTGCCCTCCTGCCCATCCCTGTTGTCAGATTCCCTCATGCCCTCAGGCCTGTTGGCCATGTATGGCTCATCCCTTATCTTTCATCCAGGTCTAGGAAAAAGGTGACTTGGACTTGTCTGGGAGGCCCTACCTGTGACCTGGCCCAGAACACCAAGCATCTAAGGCTGGGCCACCCGATGGTCTCAGTCATTAGAAAGCTCTGCTAGGAACTGCCAAACAAGTCCATCTCTTGGCCATTTATCAGGTTTATCATTCCTGCCTTCGGGGGCTTCAGTTCTGATGGTCACAGGAGGTGACAAGACACCCACAATATGAGCTCTGCCATGCACAGTACATACCTCCTCCTCCACACAGGGCAGGGACTGCATCCATCAGCAGAGGGGCCATGTCCCGCCCAGGCCCACCATGCTCCTGGGTGCCTCTGAGCACTTTTTAAGGTCAAGGCAATGTCCATATCAGCACTGCAGTCAGCTTACCCATGATAACCGCCGAAACACCGAGGCCGAGGTTTGGGGACCCTGACTGTCCAGATTCTAGAAGCAGTGGAAGCCCCGGCAGCACAGTGTCTGTTGAGGGCTTCCTCAAAACCACAACAACAAAAACAAAACCAACCTTTCCTTCCTTCCTTCCTTCCTTCCTTCCTTCCTTCCTTCCTTCCTTCCTTCCTCCCTCCCTCCCTCCCTCCCTCCCTCCTTTCTTTCTTCCTTCCCACTCCCTCCCTCCCTCCCTCGGCAGCACAGTGTCTGTTGAGGGCTTCCTCAAAACCACAACAACAAAAACAAAACCAACCTTTCTTTCCTTCCTTCCTTCCTTCCTTCCTTCCTTCCTTCCTTCCTTCCTTCCTTCCTTCCTTCCTTCCCTCCCTCCCTCCCTCCCTCCCTTCCTTCCTTCCTTCCCTCCCTCCCTCCCTCCCTCCCTCCCTCCCTGCCTCCCTCCCTCCCTCCCTGCCTCCCTCCCTCCCTCCCTCCCTCCCTCCCTCTTTCCCTATGGGTGCAGGCCATGGCACACATGTAGACATCAGAGGACAAGTTGTAGGCATCAGTTCTCTCCTTCCACCATGTTGGTTTCAGGGATGTCAGGCTTGGTGCTAAGTGCCTCTACCAGCTAAGCCATCCCGCTGACCTGCTGAGGCTCTTTAGTCTGTGTGTGTGTGTGTGTGTGTGTGTGTGTGTGTGTGTGTGTGTGTGTTACACAGATGTGAGTATGAGGTTAGAGGAATAAGTCTGGGGTCTTTCTTTATTCTGCTCTGTCTTACTAACCTTGAGACATGGTCTTTTACTGAACTGAAATTTGCTATTTTAGCTAGACCGGCTGGTTAGACAGCAAGCTTCCAAGATGAGCCTGTCCCTACCCCAAAATGCTGGGGTTCCAGACATGGCTTTTTTATACGGGTGCTGGGAATCAAACTCAAGTGTCTGAGGCCCTTTTAAAAGGAACTAGTCCCACAAGGGTGGGCTCCACTCGGGATTGCAATGCTTCCCAGGGGCACAGCATTCTAGCCCTGGCCCTCTAAAATTCAGGTTCTTCCAACACGCAAAGCACCTTCATTTATTCCCCATGGTCCCAGAGTCTTAAGTTCTTCCAGACTGGCTCACATGTCTCAGGGCTGGAGTCCCAGCAAAGGTCATCTACACTTAAATTCCATCACTCTGAGGCTAGTCCCCGTCCAGAGTAAAGCCAGGCAAGTCACATGATTTAAAATGGAGAGATAAAACATGCTGGGGATGACAGGGAAACAGGAAAGAAAGGAGCAACAGCCCCGTGAAAGTCTGAAGCCAACAGGGCCATCTCAGTGGACCTTTCAGTCTGAGAATCTCACACTAGTTCCAGAGGGCAGTCTTGGTGGCCTCAGGTCTCATCCTGTCCCCATCCAAGATGGGTAGAGAGGACAGCACCTTCCTGCAGGGATGTAGGGTCCACTCTGCTGGCTGGGGTGAGGGAAGAGCAGGCACCCAGCACAGAGAGCATCACCTGCTTGTACCCAGCCCCACCATCTGTCAGCTCATTTGCTAATTATTGAGCAGGTTATCCATCACTGCGGTCTGCTGGCTGGCTGTTTATCAACCACCTTCTGCATCTGCTGAGCTCCGTGTGAGCAGCGATAAGCGTCATTAATAAAGAAGAGCTCGGGAGGAGTCACAGGGTGGCTTCTGCCCAAACCCTCAAAATTTCCCTAACAATTGCTGTCAGATGGGGACAGAACACCTTTCATGGGGCAAACCTGATCCCACTGAACAAGAGTCTCAGATCCCTTCAAGTCAAGATTCTGGAATGTTCTAGAACTGCCTGGTATCAGACCCTAGTGGCTGGGACAGGTTCTTTGTACCCTAAAAATGGGTCACCAGCTTTCCCCAAGGATAGGGGATGACTACAGCCTTTCTGAAGATGCCTGGCCCAGAACACAATGGCCTTCGGGGTGATGGACATGTGCACAGCAGTCAGCTCTGTTTCCGTCCATCACCCACAGGTGTCCTAAATGTCTGTGGGCCCTACCTGCCACACCCTCCACCACCCCTGCCCATGTACAAACAGTCGCCATGGAGCACTTTGCAGGTACTTTCTGCGTGGGACAAAATTAGGAGGAGGGCGAGGAGGAGGAGGGAGAGGAGGAGGAGGGAGAGGAGGAGGAGGCGGGAGCATGGAATGGATGGTGCTGGGGCCTTCCTTGAATCCGTGTCCAGTAGAGCCAGTCTACAGCAGATGTGGTATGGACCCGACTACCTCCCCCCAGTGCTCTCTCAGCAGCCTTATGTAGGGGGCTGCCTGCATCTCAGAGCGGCAGAAGCTACAACGTCCCAAGACACCTGGGTCAAGCATCCTGCTTCTCAGGACAGACCTAGGAGACAGTCCCAGAGACAGCAGGCACCAGACATGGCAACCCTGTGCCCTGTGGGTCCTCAGGAGCAGCTGAGCACTCTTGGCTCTTGCTAGCTAGTGACTATAGACAGACCTCCGCCACCACAGGCAGGCTGATGGGTGGACTGCCTCCCTTACAGTGGGAGCTGTTTATGTTGAGGGCGGGAAGAGGCACGGTGGGCCAGAGTCCACGGCTGAGCCAGTCCTTGCGCTTGCCTGGAAAGAGGAAGAGGGGTGCAGTGAGGAGGCAAGGAGGAAGCCGAGGGCCCTGGAGAGAGGGTACCCAGCTGATGGTCAGGACTGGCTGAGCTGCAGTCCAGCTCTCTTCCTCCCTCAGGCTTGATGTCCCAGTCAGCTCTTGTCTCTCACACCCACTGGGTGCAGGAAGACAGGGAGAGCAGGGATCCTGGGGCCTGGGGTCAGGAAGTGCCAGGACAGGTGGGGCCACTGACGCATTACCAGGCCTTGGGCTACAGCCCACGCCAGAAAGGCTGCCCCATGGAACTACCTCTCCTCTCTGCACACATTAATTATGACAGAATAAACAACACTGTTTTGAAAAATGCATGTTTCCGTGTGATTGCATTTTTTAATTGGTTGGTTTAACATTTGAAATTTGATTTAATTTCAACTTGCTTTTCCTCAGCACGGGGTCAGGTTGTGAGTGGGGAAAATCATTACCGGAGCGCTGTTACTAACAACAGAAGGGGGTCCCAGAGCATGCACGGGGTCCCCTGGGAGTCCTGGATGCCTTGCTGCAGTCACAGAAGCGGGTACTAGGACCCATTTCTGCAGTTCCTGCTCTCTGTGCCCCAGGCTCCTGCCATACCCAACCAACTCTGCAGAGGCCCTCAGACCCTAGTCCTTCCTGGCCCAGGCAGGCCCTGGAGAGGGATGCTGGCCCACAGATGTGTACGTGTAGGGAAACGAATGGTGTTTGTACCTCAGCTCAGCCATGAAGTAGCTTACCTCCTGAAGAGTACCTGCCTGGGTGGTGGTCGGTGGGATATCAAGGACCCAAGAGGTGTGGGTGAGGCTCTGAGAGGAGATGAAGGCTCAAATCTGGCTCTCAGCCTGGGTTCAGAACTATGGGAGGACTGATCGTTGAACATGGTACCCACCACTGTGACTGCTCCTCAGAGGAGGCTCTGTCAGGGGGATGCTCGTGCTTCCTGGAAGACTGTGTTCCTAGTTATATCCTTAAGTTGGTCTGATGCTGCTCTGGGTTAGTGTACCCACATACTTGCTGTCATGGCCTGTGAATGGGGAGTTTTGCCAGGCCTCAGCTTCCTTCTTAACACACTGGCAGACATGTCCTGCCAGCCTATGAAGAGACACCAGAGTATGGTGACAAGTATCCTCCAGTCTGTACATTTGGCCTGGCCTCAGACCCAGCTAGATGAGCCCATGGTATGATGTCCCTCCCTGCATCTGCACTCCTGAATGTGGGCATTCTGGGCTTGCCTTGAAGTTCCACTAGGTCCTGCCAACTCAGCAGAGGCCCTCAGATACCAGACAACTCTGAGCCCTATTACCATTGTATCTCAATATTCCACAAGAAAGTGAAGATAGAGCACTGGGACAGAGGCTAGACCTAAAACCATGATGAAGATAGTAGGACAGGAAACTTAGGCTTCTAGTAGCAAGTCTCAAATACAGAGGAGAGGGGAGGAAAGCCCAGTGCTCGGGTCCAACATCCTATCAGTCCAGCACCCACTGCCCCTGGCTGGGGTGGATGGGACTGCCCACCTCCAACACAGGTACCTCATCTTTGTGAGCTCAGAGGGCCAAGGATGTCTGCAGTCTAGGGCCTGCATCTTGTCCTTCTACCCAGGATGACAGAACATGTACACACAGGCCCATAAAACCCTGGACACCCTCTGAGGCTCCTGCTGAGGCTACAACTGGACAGCTCCGGTTAGGGTATGGGCAGGACTGAAGGAGTACGATTCCTAGCCATTCTTCTCTTCTGCTTTTTCAGGCACCAAAGAGACCAATTCTTCATCATCACAGTCACACAAATCCCTTTGGGAGAGGGGCCACATTCCTCCTGACCAGTGGCATCTCCACAGAGGCTTAGGGCACAGGCTATAGAATTAACAAGGTATTTCAATTGTGAAGCCCTCAGCCTATTTTTTCATGTTGATTACATCAAGTCCTATGTGGGCCCCTGGGACAGGAGGAACGCAGAGTGACAGAAAACCACAGTTTAGGAGATTGTTAAAGGACTTAAAAAGTCTGCACTGCCCACAGGTGGGGTGGGCTGTCCTGCAAAGTGGAGTATGTCCCACTTGGGAGCCTCTGAGAGAGTGGTAGGGCTTCCTCCGGGCTTGTGTGGGTGACAGTGTCCCCAACGCAGGACGCTGACAGCATCCCTAGCCAAGTGTTGGAAGGGCTGGCTGAGAACCCCACACCAACTTGGGATCTCTAGGGTTCTGGCATCCCAGGACGGCTTCCTGAGTATGTGAGGCTCGTAGCCCCGAGCCCTCAGCTCACCCCACTTGGTGACTATTAAGCCAACACCCTCACAGGAAGACAGACTAGTCCTTTTGGTGTATGTCTAAGGTTGGGCACCTGGGAAATATCCTGTAATCTACGGTCTCCTCCCAGACACTGAGCTGTGGGAAGGATCGCACAAGCATCCCAGGGCCCAGGGCAAGTCCCACAGCTGATTTGAGGCCCAGGCGACTGAGGAAAGCCCTTCAACATCTTTATGCTGAGGGTGTGGCCAGCCCTCCATGGCCACAGGTCCGATTGAGATCTGAGGCAAACTGAGAAAATGCATTAAGATAACATCCTTCAAAACATTCTCCAACTGCCTGGGGTTAGGGAGCCCACTGACCTGCCCAAATCAGCTATAATATCTGGGCATTTGGTTGAAAAGATGTTAAGGAAATAGAGAAACAGTTTTCTAGGGAGCTGCGATTTTTCAAAGCATGTAGCTTTGCATTCTTATTATGTGTAGACATATATTTAATTAAAAGAGAAGTGTAAACAAAACAGGGAAGTTCCTGAAGCCCCACCGTGCTGATGTCCAGTGACTTGATGGACAATGTCCTCTTTAAACAGTTTTGCCTGCAACAGCCAGTGCTAAGCCAGAGCTGCAGAGATCCACGCTCTCCTGTGTCTGTTCCTTTCTGTGCCCCACAGTACTGAAGAAATGAAACCAGGCAGCCCTACTCCCCTGGTGCGAGCACACCCTTCTCTCACACTCGGCACTTCAGCTGGATGGTCTGGAGCAGTTGGGATCTTGCTGGTGGCTTCATATGCTGAATATGGTGCTTTGCTCAAGGGATGGGGCTGGTCCCCAAACACGACAAGCTGTTCTGATGCCCACCCAGAATGGCCAAGGGTCTTGTGACTGTTAAACCTATGTGTTCCCAGGATATAGCCAAGAGCTCTGGGATCAACGCTAGACAGGGAAGGGTCTCAGCCCTGAACCCGGAGGGCAGAAAATAGGGGCAGGGCCTCTGGGGAAAGCCACCTAGGCCAAGGACTTAGAAAGTTAGCCAGGGTGGGAGGGAAACAGAGGTCTAGATGGAGAACTGAGCAAACCCCCGGGGGTGATCCCAGATGTGGCTCCTCCTATAACTGCTTAACTGGCCTCATCATGAAGAGGACTATGTGGTTTGTCCCCACTGTGCCCAGTCACAGTAATGTTCGGTGCTGCAGGCCACTGGGATGAGCCCGGGAGGCCTCTGCTGGAAGCCACAGTTGATTAATACTAACAGGCCAGAGACATGTGGCAAGAAGATGGGCAGCTTCCACAGTCCCCCTGTTTATAGAGCCTATGGTAGCAGGGACGGAGGAGAGAGAGGCTGGCAGAGTGGAAACACACGGGCTATGTATGGGCTTACATCTAATGCCTGTCACGAGCTGCTGGAAGACCGGCCTTTGCAGGTGTCAGGAATAAGCCTGTGAACCTGGACACTGGGACTCTGTTGCCCTTATACAAGTGAGAGGATATCTGAAGAGGGTGGGGAGCTGCTGGTATGTGGGAGCAGTCTCTCCCAGGGACACGAGACACTGCTCAGGGACCCTTTGAAGGTCAGGAGCTGGGGACAAGGTAGAGAACAGACAGAAGGCTGGTTTTGGAGATACACAAGATCAAGGATTGCCTACTTAAGGACAGAGAAAGAGAGGTACCTGTCTCATGCTGTCCTCTAAATGTCCACTGTGAAATGAGACAACAGCACCTGTCACAGTGCTCCAACAGAGGCTCATCTAGCTGCACAGTGCCCGGAGGTCACTGCAGGAGGCTCAGTGCGGAGGCCTCAGGGGGCTGCCTCGTCTGTCAGCTCTCGAGCATCAAGGAAGGCCAGAGGCAGGAGAGCAACAAGGTGAGGCCACTGCAGGGAGCTTGGGGGCCAGGAAGGCACTAGGCTCCAACTGGACTCTGGAGGAGGCTCTGGCCAGTGGCTCTGCCTCTCTGAATACATACACACTTCCTTGGCTGAGAACGAGGTTAGGCTGAGGATAAATAAGATGTGGGCTGGTCATCCCTTCAAAACAAGAATGTGTTGTCTGTTGATGGCTCCTTGTCTGATGGCTGAGACTGGAGCTTTCTAGAGTACCAGCTAAGAATGGAGAGACATGAGGTACAAGCACAGATTAAGGCCTCAAAGCCATCTATGGTCTCCAGATCTCATGAAGCCCAGGTCTCAGGGGTCAGTCCCACTCACAAAGGACCCCAGAAGCTGCTTGGGGTATCTAGTACTTCCCCAAGAGTAGGGATTGAGCCACCATCTGCTGTTGAGGCTAGACCATTCTTTGCTCTTTGGGGGTGTCTTTGGTGCATCACATGTGACAAATGACCTCAAGCCATAAGAAGCCACCAACACTGACCCATGGGTGACCTCAGAATGCTTCTTGACCCACTATGTGTCCCCTGGGAGGCAAAAGGAATCCTGGCTGAGAATTCCTGCCTACAGCCCCAGCTGGGATACAACATTGGGAACCACCAAAAAATTGGGCGGGGGGCAACAGTAGATGTATAATTCAAACGGGTAACGAGTCTGTGCTATTTCACAGTGCTTGTCTACAACGCATCCTGAGACCTCACGGTAACCTTGGCTTTGAACACACGCATGCATGGCGCAGTGCCACGCACACAATGCCAACTATTGTTATGTCAGACACCTCAGCTTAGATTTGAGAATACTGGGTGTTAGGAACTGCAATGTCTTACTGAACCAAGTTTTCCACTCTTAGTAAAACATAATGGTTTAATAATAAAAAATGAACGTAAAAAAACCTTTCCTGCTACCATCTCTATCAAGTATCAAATTAGCATATCTGTGCATCGTATTGTGTTCAAATGTTTGATTTTCAAAACTGCTAATGAAGCTGCTGGTATGGGTTTCATGGAAAATCGTTAAAGGAATTTTGGCTTGCAATTAGGACATTTCTGAAATGGCCCTAAACATGCTTCTGTCATCCCGTACTACATATTTACGTGAAGTGACGTTTTCAGTGTTGACAATTACAAAAGCAAAATATTGATCAACTCTGAAAACCGGTGACAATGCTCCACATCCCAAAGCATCAAATATTCAACTAAGACTTGAAGTAGAAGTGAACATGGAGGCTGAGGAGAGGGCCCCCTGGTGAAGTACTTGCTTCACAAGCAGGAGGACCTGGGTTCAATTCCTAGAATCGATCTGAAAAGCTGGGCTCAGTAGCATGCACCTGTAATTTCGGAGATGGTGAGATGGGAGGCATACAGGCAGATGGGTCCCTGGAAGCTCTTCCATATGCACATGGGTGCACCCACACCCCCAATCCACCCACATACCCATTGATACACCTACAGACCCCCCACATTCATCTCACTAGTATGCAAATTTTCTTTTATCTTTAATAAATGGTAAAATTGTTTTCAAATAACTTTCTTCTATGATTTATTATGAGTTAATGTTTGATTTGTGTACCTATCTTATATCTATATAATACCTGGGATCATACACAAATATTTTGGGTTGAGAAGGGGGGAAAGTTTAAGAAGCCCCAGTCTGGAGCAAAGTGAGACTCAGGATTTGCCAGATCCCTTCCCTCAGCCCTAGCTTCCCACCATGTCCCTGGGAGTCTGGTGAAGGTCCCAGAGTAAGAGTGTGAGGAGTTCCAGGCATGAGGGTGGACCCTTGGGTGCACCTGTTGTGTCTCCCAGGGGTGTTAGGCAAAGCCTGGCTGGAGAGGGCTAGCGACTAGGGGGTCAGGTGACAAGCAGAAGTTACCTGGCAACTCTGCTGCAGGCTAAGCCAGTGCACCTCATTAATGTAAATAAAGTTCATGTAAAATAGCTTTCAAATCACTTCATAAAAGGGACAAGTCTTGCTTGCTATAAACAGGGGTAACTAAGTTCAGAGGAAATGCAGTAACAGATAAACTGGCTCTGAGCCCAAAGTCTCTCACTAACTATAAACAGGGGACCAGCAGAGGTCTAAACCAGGGGGCAAGCACTGCGGACCAGTCTAGCATGGAGTGTGGGGGCAGGGGAGGAGACCCACACTCTTGGTATACCACTCAAGATTTCATGAAAAGGTGGCCCCAACACACAGGAGGTTTATCAGAGTCCCCAGGAGCCTGGCCAAACGGGGCAGAAAGGGGAGGGAGGAAGGGACAGGCTGGGGACCTAGTTAAAAACCAATGAAAGGTTCACAGAGAGCCCATTACTGACCAGCAAAAGTGAAGGTGGCGACAGTATGAGCCTGGGGCTGGTTGTGCGGCCACTGACAGACCCAGTGGTCTCCCTGTCCATGGCTCAATTCTCTGAGATGAACTGCTCGTGGGGAGGGTCTGTAACAAGCCCCCTGACAGGAAAGCTGCTGGACAGGTCACCCCATAGGAGTGGGAGGGCATGAAGCCAGCCGTCCCCAGTGCTCACTACAGCCAGAGTGGTTAAGAATGAGAAGCTTCAGGCATGGAGAGATGTCCCCTCCCTGGGGCCCATGTTCTTTTTAGCTGCCACAGCCTTGCTGGGCAGGGGTCCTGGAGAGCTCACCCTGACTATGCACTGACTGGCTGCTTTAGGCACCTGGAGACCATGCAAGAAAGTCTAGAGGGAAAGGGGGTGGGAGGAGAAACCAGCCGGCAATAAGTACCCTTCGAGGAGCTACTGCTCACCTGGGAGTCAACAGGGAGGTGTTCCCCGGGGAGGAGCAGAAAGGGCAGGTGCTCCCCAGGAGGGAGGACTGCGGTAGACAAGGCAGGGGATCTCCCTGAGGGAGGCTATGGAAGGCATCTAAGGAAGAGGGCATGAGCAAGGAGTCACTCTTCTGAGAAGGGAGAGGCTCTCCCCCAAAGGTAGCACAGCACCCAGAAAGGCAGGCTGGGACAGCCTTTTCCATTGGGGCCTGGGGTGGGGGCTGCCTATCTTTCCAGAGCTCTAGGGAACAGAAGATCAAAGGCCTGGTCAGTCCCTTTGATTGGCTGGAGTTCTGGAATAGGATGTGTCATTATCCAAATCACTTCTGGCTTCTGAACACCCCCCCTCCTGGTGGAGTCTTTAAAGGATGAATTTGAAACACCCCCAAGACACGTGGGCAACTGGGCAATTTATTAGGAGAGGAAGTGCTTCCTAGACCCTCAGGATGTGCCAGCTGTAGGGGCCTAGAGAATCTTGGATGGCTGTCCACCAAGCCCACCCCACACTGCATATGGAAGGGTCTGTAGGGCCAACCCCATTTGGTGGGCAGGATCTGGCTCCACCTGGGACTCCTGGCAGGAGTGGATGTCCCTCAAGTTGGAGCTGACCTCACAGAGTTAGAGACAGGGTACCTCGGGAACTTTACCCACTCTCTCTCCCTTTCTGACTCCTTGGAAGAAATTGTTTTAATATTATTTACAAGGGTGGTACATCCAAGGAGCCACTAGGAAGATGAGTCTTCACTGGGGAGGACTGACAACCTGAGGAGGCATATTCAATATTAATACCGTCACCTCAGCATGGAGTCTGGTCTTGGTAACCAGAGGCTGTTCACACGGCTCCCTTGAGGGATGCCTTCCACAAACTTGGATGTGAACTAATTAAGTTTACACAGCTAATCAGGACAGGCTGCTTTGGAGACTTGGAACGCAGAGAACCAGAGACGGGCCATGGTGAGCTACAGAACAATTGCTCTCTATCTGAGCCAGCTCTCCTGCCTGCAGACTAGCATGCTGCCCGCCCAGCTCTGCCACCCCTCATCCTTGCTTCTCTCGCTTCTAGTTAGGTGAAGACTCTTGTGCTTCTACAACATGACCAGAGGTCTGTGTGATCCAGTCGCCAGTGTGACAAGCCCCATCCCAACCAGACCAGTTCAAGCAGACACTCTCTGACACAGGAATAGCTTCTTGTGGCACAGGAAGGTGGCATTGGCTTAGTCTGGGAATTCAGCAGGTTATATGGATCTTCTAAGGTAAGCTCTTGGGAGGAGGTCAGAAGTACCATGCTACACATAGAATGCAGCTGAGATAACAGAATTCAGCTGCACGCTGGGAGCCAGAGGCCAAGATGGGAAGGGCAGACAACAGAATCCAGTTACATGCTGGGAGCCAGGTAGCCAAGGGTGGTGGTGGGGTGGACACTGAGGAGCATGCTGGGAGCTAGGCACTTAACCTTGGAACAGCAGGTTCCTAGGTTTCCCAAGACAAGGCTGAATAGTGGATGGGTCCTCTTGGGGCCTACACTGGGAATTCTTTTCTTTCTCATTATTTATATGTGTGTGTGTGCCTATACACATGTTCATGTCTGTGTGTATATGTGTACATGTGTGGAGGCCAGAGAGCAATGCTTTCTGTTGCCCTCCAGCTTATTTGAGATGGTGTCTCACTGTTCCTAAGGTGTACTGATTTGGCCAGACTGGTGGTCAACAACCTGTAGGGACTCTCTGGTCTCCACCTCCCCAAACCCACTTCTGGTGCTGATTACAGAAAAGTGCCTCTCAGCCCAGATTTTATGTGGATGCTGGGAGCTGAACTTTACCCATGGAACCATCTCCCCAGCTTCAATTCTTTTTGAACCAGGATTTCACATAACCCAGGTTGGCCTTCAACTTGCTATACAGACAAGGGTGGCCTTGAACTTCTGATCCTCCTGTCTTCACCTCCAAGTGCTGGGATTATAATAGGCATGTGTCACACCTCACTGGCTAAATCATACTTTAAAGCTTTGTAAACACCTTCTGCTGGCTGAGCCTTTCCTGGAAACAGTTGAGTTGGGGAAGTGGAAGGGCAGTGGACAACATACAGTGGAAAGCTCTGGGATGTATTGCATGGACGACCAGGGAGCCCTTGAGGGGGCCCTTCATTGGGGAGCACCACGGGAGCCTCCAGTGAGGAGGGCAGGCAGCAGGCAAGTAGAAGCAGGAATGGCTGTCCAGCCAGGACCAGCAGTCATGAGTGCAGGCTGGAGTTGCAGAGTGAGGGCACATTGGCAGATGGCAGGAGTCAGGTCAGCACTTGTGGAGGGTGGACACCTTGTATGTGTGGTTCAGCCAGGTGCGGTTTCACAACCACCCTCCTAGGCAACCATTTGTCACATGAAGAGATGTGCTTCAACCACAGAGGGACGTTTTGCATGGCCTTTATCAGGCAGGTTCCATGGCACACATCTTGGGGTCAACATAGCACTTGGTGACCCAGTGGTGGGAGAAGGTGGGGCCTGCGGCTAAGGTTTACCACAATAATCGAAGCTTGGGAACCTGGGAGTCTTAGCCAAGCCAGGGTGGGAAGGGGAGATTGAGGCAGGGCTAGCTGTCCTGAAGGGCCTCTACTGGAAGGCTGGCATTGCCAGACTATGAGCCAGAAATACATAATACAGGTGGCCCCAGCACAAGGCTCCCAGAGGACCCTCAGTGCCGGGGAGGGGTGGGCATAGTGCTTGGAGATGGAGGATGGCAGGCTCCCATGCAGGACAGGGAGGTAGGGTGTGGGGGATTTTTTTGAACCAGGATTTCACATCTGTGCTCCCAGCAGTCTCTGGGTTAACCCTGGGAGCCTGTCCACCTATCAGCAGGGAGGAAAGCAGGCCGCTTGCCCCTTATGGTGGCACACAACCAACAGGGTTGAGGTTAGATGGCAGTGTCGTGCAATGCCATGGCTCGTGCCTACCACACCCAGCATATCTCAGAAGTGTCTTGATCAGAATTCTATTTGCAACTTGGACCATATTCACATTCCAGCCACCTTGGCCAGCCAAAGCTTCCCAGAGGCAGGAAGAGAAAGGGCTGCAAGGCCATTGTTTCTCTCCTGGATGGAGGTTTCTGCGAAACTGTAAGAAGGCTGGGAAGGGGAAGTGAAGGGCAGCACCTCATCAAAGGGACTGGGCGGGGTGGGCACGGTGGGCTCAGCTATCAGCTCTGGACATTAACTGGAGCTGAGTCTGTTTGAATGACTTATTAAAAATAGATTACAATGCATTTAAGAGAGTCTCTGCCCAGATAAGAATCACATAATTAAAACATCGCCCTTGCTTGTGTCTCCCCTACTTCTTGTAATACAGAGTGACACTGAGCTCAAAGCAGCCCCATCCCACCCTTCCTGTGTCTGTTGCACACCACTCTCCAGACCTGACAGGAGGGAAGCTGTGAATGCCGCTACCTCGGTGTGTTTGGTTGTTGCTCCTTCCTGGTCCTTGAGTGGGACACACTGAACAGTCCACACCAAAGTATGCCTAGGCATCTCTGGTACACTGGTATATTTGATCCAAAGGGAGTGGGGAGTTTGCCTGAAGTCACATGGAGACAGGGTAGGGACCCAAATGCCATCTTCTGGGAGCCTGAATGAGAACTTCCGAATCTGACACACCATCTCAGGAATCAACATCCCCCTAGCCCTCCTGGATTCTGAGGACTACAGCACTGTGCCATCTGATGACTTCTGAGCTTTCCCAGGGTGGGGTCCTCCAGGCTCAGCTGGAAGTACAGGAAGAGGACATGTGGCCAAGGTGTGCCAATGAGCTGTGGGTGCAGAAGGCGTGACTGTAATGTTCTTCCTTAATGCCACGTGGCCCTGAACCCCACCTGCAGCCAGCACAGTGCCTACGATGGGCCAGGACTTCAGAGCACCCACCCTTAAGCTAGTAGCGGTGGTTTCTATAGTGAGGGTCACAGGAGCAAATTCACAAGCAGGGAGAAAAGTAGAGACCTCACATGGCTCCACATGGATATAAACACTGGTTAGAAGGACCTACAGAAGAGCCACACAGGTCTACTGCCATGCTGAGCGCTCTGCCTCTAGCCTGCACCTCTCCACAGCACCTCTCCCACCATCTGACCCAAGCTAGCCTTCCAGGGTCCACACATTCTGCTTGCTGTCCTCACAGCCTCTTTGAAGCCTGTTGTTAAGTTTGGTTGCTCACCTGACATAGTATGAAGCCCAGGTGGTCCTTACCGGGCTACTTGGCAGGAAGTGCATGGCAGACAGAAGCTTGTGGTGGACTCATGCAGAGTATGTCCAGGCTTCTGCCTTGGGTCACTGTGGCCTTCAGAAGGCAGGGCCACCACTGGGGAGGATGAGCTTGTCAGTGCAACACAGCAGTCTTCCTGTGAGGTAGGGACTGGCAGAGGTGCTCCTCAGCAGGGCAAGGCCATGGTGTTTCCAGCTATACCCAGAAATGCTTCTAGCAACGCTGCCTGCTGGGCTGGCAAGAACTCAGCTGACCAGCACTTTTCACAGCTCCAAGAGGGAGAGAAGGCAGGCCTCATACTGCAGTGTCCCCGTAGTCTAGGAACTAGCCAGCACCCCGTGGGGACTGCCCACACCTTCCAGGGTGGCAAATGTGGGCAGGTGACATGGATGCTGAGCACAGTCACCTTGTACTAGAACATTATTTCCTACAGATCAGAGTGGTTCCCTGGCCTGCCCAGCAGGTCCACCAAAGCTGGAATGGCTGTGGCTACTGGGCTGACAGTGTAGCTACCAGCAAATCTGATATTCTGTACAGTGACTCAAATGCCAGCACACCTGATATTCTGAACAGGATATCCCAACAGATCAAACAGTACACAGGAAGCCCCTGGCACATCAGATACCCAGCATGAAGACCCTTGGCCTATACCATGATTTCCAGCACACCCAATATCCAGCATAAGGACCCTTGGCCTGCACCATGATCCCAGATACCCTTCATGGTGGTCTTCCTGCCCCTGCCGAACACCAGATACCCTGCATGGTAACACCTCATCACACTAGATACCCTACACAGCAAACCCTCACCCTAAACCCAGATACCCTCCACAGCGAACTTCTGGCATACCGTATACCCCGTGTAGTGGCCCCCTGGCATACTGGATACCCCACACAGTGGCACCCTGTCACTTGAAAGCCTACATGGAGACCACTTGGTCTACCCAAAATATTTGGATATTGGGTGGTAACTCCCCAGATACTCTGCACACAGATCCCTCTGGCACACCTGATGACCTACAATGGTAACTTCTGGGTCAGCATGGTAAGCCCTGAGCATACTGGAAAGCCTGAATGAAGATCTCCTGGCATACCAGACACACCCTCTGCATGCATGTTAGTAAGCACAGTGACTGCCAGAACACTTGATATTCTGTATGGTGACCCTCAGGCACACTTAATATCCCACATGGTCAATTCCCTGGCATATTTCAGACCCCATGGCAACCCTTCCAGCACACTTGATACTCCTTACACACTGTGAGCCAGCATAGTCAGTCCCTGGCACTCAGATTCAGCAGGTGCTGCCTAAAGGGAACTGATGTTGGCCTATGAGCACACGTGCAAAATCCTCGATAGAATGGCCAAACATCACAGAGGCTGAGCGTCATTGGGAAAAGGTTTTCAGCTTGGGGACCTCATGTGTTCCCATGATCCCGAAGGCTATGGGAGCCCCAATGCCAGCAGCTGGGCAGGAGCTCAGTAGTCCCTTGGCACCTGTTTCTGACTCCTCCCATGATATCACTTCTTGTCTCCAGGCAGACATGTCTCAGATTCTCTAATTCCTAGAGCAGGACTGGGCACACAGGACTTTGGAATGAGCCTGTCTCCCACATGACCCAGAGCTTCAAACCCTCCTCTTCCTCTGGATTGTCAAAGGGACTTTAACAAAACACTGAAAAGCCAGTTAAGACTAAATGCAATCATGCTGTAACCTGGTTGTGCCATTAATCTCCCAGGCACCCATGGGTAATTTAATTACGGTGAGTCTGTAATGAGTTACAATCGTCAATTAGCACCATCACAGGCTCAAAGTTGCTTGAGGGGAATGGGGAGCCCACAGACCAACATGGTGCTCTCCTGCTAGGCCCGTGTTTTGGGCCTAGGCCTTTCTGTTTGCTTGTTTGTTTGCTTGTTGGTAGACAAACTGTAGTTCCAGTTGGCTTGGAACTCAGTATATAAACCAGGCTGGCCTTCACCTCAGAGAGATGTGCCTGCCTCCCAGAGTGCTGGGATTAAAGACCTGTGCTATTATACCTGGTAGCCTTGGTCTCTTCATGGCTGGGCTGCCAGTTTCTGTTCAGGGAGGTGTGATATCTGCCAAACCTGAGCTGGTCCCACTAATACTCTCACTGGGCTGTAAAAGTTCAAGACTGAACAGCTAAAGATGATGTGGTGGGACTGTACCAGAAAGAGCCAAGCCTGCCTTGCTCAGGCAGGCTACGGTTAGGGCCAATAGGCACTAAGCCAAGAGGTTGTCACTCACCCCCATCCAAGTCTCCTCTGCTACACTTGGTTGGTAAAGTGTTAAAGGCCCAGTCTGGTAAACAGAGCTGACCTTGAATAGACAGCAGGGGAGATTATGGTGGACCCCACATGCCAGGCCACAACAGAGAACTCAGCAGGAAGGGCTATGTGGATGGTGACTGACTGGCACCAACATCTGGCCCAGGTGGTGCCCTGGCATGCACCTGGCATGTATGCTCCTGAGGTGCAAGGTGCAGCCTCCCACACAGCACAGGAAGGACCTGGCTTCTAGCATCAGTCAGGGGGTTCATCCAGATGTCCATGCTTGATTTGTCCCAAGTGGGAGAGAGTAATGATCCCTTGGCAAAGGGGTTGGAACCCCAAGAGAATGCAGCTGATGGGAGGACAGAGGGAGAAAAAGATGTGCTCAAAGGCCAGTGGTCAGCAGAAGAGGCCATGCGGAAGTGGGGCTGCCAGACACTGTTGGACTAGGGTACAGACCCAAACCCAAACCACATTTCTGGCCAGGGGCGAGGGAACAGCCACACACAGCTAAGCAGTCTGAATTCCCCTGTCCCAGTCTCTAAACAGGGAAGCTGCTACTGGCCCTCAAGGACTACCCGCTTGCTTGAGTTTACAGGCAAGACAGCAAGAGGGAGTCTAGGTAATTGCTCCACTAGAGAATCAAGGCTCCAGCCCCTCACTGGGGGATTCTAGGCAGGTGCTCCACCACTGAGTCACACCCTTAGCCCTCCACTGGAAGAGTCTAGGCAAGTGCTTTACTGTTGCTTATGTTTGGAGAACCAGATCATGTCTCCTTAGACCTCAGTCTGAATTCTGCAACCCACATCCCCTGGGACTGTGACATCCTCCCACCCTGGTCTTGCCTACACTTTGGTAGGGAGATCTGATCTCGCTAATGAGAATCCTTCATGTGTGTGACTCAACACTTCCACCACAGGCTCTGTGAGGTCGGCAGTCACTGACCATCACTGCCCACTTGTATTCATATCTTAGCTAGAATTCTTTAAAGAGAAACTTCCCCATCTTATTGGTTGTAACTATGATGGTAGTGTTAGCTGTCAACAACAGACTCTAGAATCACCTGGAGGACAGGCCTTTGGGAATACCGTGGGCAATTATCTTGCTTATGTTAACTGGCGTGGGAAGACCTGCACACTGTGGCTGGCGTCCAGGACTGTGTAAGTGGAGAAGGGAGCTTAGCAGCACTCACGGCTCTCTGCTCCCTGACTGTGGCTGGAGGCGACCAGCTGCTTCAAGTTCTCACCGCTTTGCCTTCCCACCATGATGGACTGTACCCTTGAACTGCAAGCCAGAATAGGCTCTTTTTCAACCTTAATTTGCTTTCGTCAGATTATTTTACCACAGCAACAGGAAAAGAAACTAAGATACTGACAATACAGCTATTTTACAGGTAAGGCAGGGAATTTAATTCTTTGCAATTTTTGTTTAGAGACAGGATCTTACTACGAGTTCTGGGCTGACTTTGACAACACACCTGGCAACTCAGTTTTGTCAGAGAGTAAATTTAGGAGCACAGCTAGAATCCCAGCACTCAGTGGGACTCAAGCAGGAAGATTAAGAGTTCAAGAACAGCCTGGGCCAGAGCTGAGACCCTGTCTCAAAGCACACACAAAGACAACGGAACCAAACAAAGAGCTAGTTTGCCAACTTCCCCCAGAGGAACCAGACTGATCCCGCACCATGCGGAACTCGAGGGATGGAACCTGTCCGTCTGCCCCGTACCCCAAAGCCATCAGTACACTGCAACTCCTGTGTTCTAACTTTGGCCAGTGGGACAATCTTAGGCTCCTGATAGCCTGGTGCTCTGCTTCCAGCTGTCTTGAGCAGTTCCCTGGCATTCAGGGATGATGATGACGGCTCAGCAGAGAAGGGTGTGCCCAGGAGCTACTGTGGCCCAGGAATGAGACTCGCAGTGTTAAGGTAGCTCTTCTCAGGAGACGGTTTCCCAACGAAGGAGGTTCCTGGAAGGCTCCAGCTGCCCTCTGCAACCTTCTTGTCCTGCCTGGGAACTATGTCCCTGTGCTGCCCAAGGGCAGTGATTCAATCAAGGATTTCTTTGATCCTTTAAGAACTAATTCAAGAGGGCAAAAGATATGGCCTGGCAAGAGCCTTGGCCACTCTTGCAGAAGACCCAGGTTTGGTTTATAACACCCACATGGTGGCTCATGTAAGTGGCTGATCTGATCTCTTTTAGTTTCCTCAGGCATCACACACATATTGTGCACTTACATACATGCACTGAATACTCATATCTAAAAAATTTCAAAAAGAACTAAGGTGCGGCTACAAACTGCAACATTAGAGGGGACATCCCATACCCTCAGCAGAGGCCCTGAAGCCCGAGCCAGGGAGACATGCTGGGGAAACAGACAGGGTTTCCATTCTGGCTCCCGAACTCCTCCTGGTGACCGAGTCTTTAGCTCAGAGCTGGGAAGAGATTTGGGAGGCCATGTGGTAGGGTTGGGCTTGTGGTCTAGCTAGTCTCTGAACACCCACACAAGAGTGGCACTTGGTCCACAGTCAGCATGACAGTAATGTGACTGTGGTAATGCTGAACCTGCATCCTCACTCACAGGTGGCTGCGAGAGCTGGGACACACAGATTGGAGGAGAAAGAACAGTGCTGGAGAAGGAGGCTAATCAGCTGCTGCAGCATGAAGACAAGACACAGGCCACCGTCAGCCCCTTGGGGAGGGCTGTGCCCACACACAATGGCACCGTGACATGGCAAAGGGGTCAGGCCACCACAGTACAGTCTAGACAACGGACCTGGCTGGGAATGTAGAGATGGAGTCGGGAGGGCAGCCTTGACTCACAAGATCCCAGGGCTTTGAGTATAGTGTGGGGCTAAGTGTGGCTTCTTTAAGAAATAAAAAGGGTATTGAGCTACACATCAGTGTCACCTGGAGGCTGGTGGCTCATCATTGATCACCTGATGGGTTAGGAATTGACCCACGAAGAGAAAGACATCCTGAGGCACGATACCTCCCTGTCAACTGGGACCTCCTGCCCAGTCCTAAGAGCACTGGGTCGTGAGCAGGAGAGGGAAGGAGGATGGGCTGGTGGCGGTGAGGACAAGCTCCACACTGCCTGCATCCAGCAGGCTCAGGACTGGGTGACTCAGAGCCGGGGCTGGACCTGAGTACAGCAGCCAGGTCATGGTCCTCGGCACCTAGTCACCTAGGGCTACACTCTGCCAGGCCAAGACCCTCCTTATGTCCCAGTCAGACTGGTTAGCAGCATTCCGGCCACCCTAGGTCCCCCAGAGAAGCCCTGACCTCCATCCTCCAGCGCTGCTGGCATGGCAGGATGTGGCCAGAGCGGCCCAGCTCACAGGAAGCAGGAGACGGTTGACCAAGAAGGAAATATCCCTCTAATCTGCCTCCCAGCAGCTGGGAAAGGAACGTTACTCGAAACTACTCGGAAAGAAAGCAGTTCATGCCTTGTGGGCAGGTTTGAAGTGTGGGCTCTGTCCTCTACTGGCCCCATGATGCCCTGCACTTCAGAACCTTCCAACTGATGAGCAGAAAGGGAAAGCAGGCAGACACAGAGCAAGTGGTTATGCAAGGAAGGAGGGTTCAGGGGGTGGGGTGGGCAGTGCAGCCAGGATCCCACTCCAGGAGAGGCCCCAACAGTTGTCATACGATCCTGTCACTGAAGTCACTGTCATCTATACTATGCCATTCACACCATCTACCTGGGATATCTGCAGTGTGCTGACTCCATACCTCCCATGTGACGGTTTGGAAGCAACCCTTTAAGTGGGTAGTTGAAACTAAATGTGCTCAGAGGGATGGAGACCAATCTGATGGGCTTTATACAAGGAAGGAAGCTGTGCCTGGAGAGATGGCACTAATGGGAGCCTCCTGCAGCTTCCACCTTGGCCTGGCTTTGTTTCCTCTCAGTTCACAGTCCCTCTGAGGAAAGCAGTTACCATGGGGCTGGGCCACAAGAGCTACAAGGGAGAGCAAGTCCTCTGGTCTCTGTGTGGCCTACAGACTGTACTCCCAGGAGGGATCCTGCCAAGCCCAAACATCTAACAAAATCCCACCAAACTGGCAAGTGGCTTTACTTTCAAAACTTGTGATTAGAAAGTAACTTTGGGGGTTCAGGATGCTAAGTTTGGGGGTAACTTGTTATAAAGCAGCAGATGACTAAAACAGAGGGGAGACTGAGAAGCAAAATGAACTCTCTGTTTAGTTGAAGTTTTATTGAGGCAGGGCCTTTCCTGTGTGTGACAGGGTCTCTCACCAGCCTGGAACTTTAGCAAGTAGGCTGGGAAGCACCTATCTCTACCTCCCTGGCTGAGATAACAAGCATGTTATACTATGTCTGGTACTTTCTAAAACATGGTTTCTGGAGTTCAAACTCAGGTCCTCAAGAACTTTACTGACTAGCTGTCTCCTTAGAGAGAGGAAGGATCTTTCTATGTAGTCCATGCTGGCCTTAAACTTGGCATTCTCCTGCCTTAGAGTGCTAGAGTGACAGGCCTGTGCATCCTGCCCAGCTCCAACCACATAAGACCTTTTAAACATGAAACATTATTTTTTTAGTGAAGTGACATTAATAACAGATTGGCCCCTCCCGAAAAAAAGGCCATCGACTATAAAGATCACACCAGAAACACCTAGAGTAAGGTATAGAAAAAAAACTGAGAAGAAGAAGAAGAAAAAAAGACTCAGTGAGCAATATGCTAATATTAAGTGATCAAAAGTATGTAAAACCAAAGTCTCAAAGAAATAAGAACAGGGAACAGAAAACAAGTAAAAACTGATAGCCAAAATTTCCCCATTTCTTTTTTAAGTCTTTGGTGGTCCTGGGATAGAACCCAGGCTGCACACATGCCAGGCAGGCACTCCTCGCTGAGCCACAATCACTCATCCATTCATTCATTTGGTCTTTTTCAGACAGGGTCTTCCTATAACCAACTGGCATGGAACTTGCTATGTAGACTAGGCTGGCCTCGAGCTCACAAAGATCCACCTGCCTCTGCCTCCTGAGTGCTGTGATTAAAGATGTGTGCTATCATGTTTGGCTTTATTTGTTCATTCTTTTTTGAGACAGGGTCTTCCTTTAGTCCCTGGCCTGGAAGTCACTGTGTGACTAGGCTGGCTTTGAACTCACAGAGATCGCCTGCTTCTGCCTCCTGAGTGCTGGGATTAAAGGCCTGTACCACCACACCCAGCTGTACTTTTTATGTTTAAAAATGACTTTAAAAAAATTAGAGAAATGTGTATTCCACAACACATATACTTTAGAGAATTCAGATCATCTGGATATTGGCCTTGGCAGCAAGTTCCTTTATCTGCTGGCCTCTTACTTTTTATTTCAAAATAGAGTTTTGCTAAATTCCCAGGCTTGCCTTGAACTTACCCTGTAGACTAAGATAGCCTTGAGCCAGGGATCCTCCTCCATATTCTAAATTTGTGCCCCTCCTGCCCCAGACACCATAGATTATCAAACAAAAAGCCCAGGGTCAGTATGGGTTATCTTTTTTTTAGGTGTTAATCAGTAGAATCCTATAGACCCTTAAGCATTATAGGCTACTGCCACTGTACAGTTACCCTCCAACACTTGATGGAAAGACCCTTTTGCTGAACACATCACACACTTAAGTTATAAGATATGGAGAAATCAAACTGGTACCAATCCGGAGGTGTCATTCCTACTGGTCAACTTTCATAGTACTGAAATGTTTTATGCATGGTATCGGGGAAAAAGTCACCAACAGTTTTACTCAGTCGTGAACCCTGCAAGCTATAATAATGACTGGTGTGGCAAGCTATGTCCACTGATGCAACAGTGGCACACATGTTATGCAAGTAACCAACCACTGACTGGTTGGATTTAAAGCTACTTCTCAAGATGGAACCTATGCCTGGTACCAAAATCCATAGCTGGTTGGGTCATAGGCTGTAGGGGAGAAACTGACCTTCACTCTGCTAAATGGACACAGTAATAAACTGCCTCCTACATTATTGTTGTTTTTGTTTTTGAGACAGGGTCTCAATACATAATCCTGGCTGGCCTCAAACTTGCTATGTAGACCAGGCTGCCCTCAAAGTCACAAAGATCTACCTGTCTCTGCCTCCTGAGTGCTGGGATTAAAGGTATGTGCCACCATGCCTGGTTCCCCTGAATTCTTATCTTTATACACATAGATTAGTACATCTCTCAACCCTCACCAGGGAAGGTTCTTTTTGCACCAGATGCTGATTAATACAGAGAATCACAACCAATAAACGTGAAGAGAATAAGAGACTGTGGAATGCTCAGCTTTAAATGTGACACATATATCACACCCCTTCCCCATAAGGCTCAGGAATCATCACTGGAGGTGAGGTAGAAAATTTGTAAGAGCCAGAGGGAGTAGATGTCTGCAGGGAAACAGTATTTGCTGGACATGACAGTGCAGTTGCACACATTACTCATAGTAGTTGGGACTGCATGCATAAGACCTGCACAAGAGCAGGCCAGTCCAAATCCCAGCATGGATGGGGAGGTGCTCAGGTAGGCCCATCAGTAGCTGAAGAGCTATTAGCAACTGGCTGCTGGGGAGGGATAGTCAGTTTTCCTCAGGAATGCAGCCCCTGAGAAGCCACCAATGGTTCTACCTACATGGATTCAGTAGGTATTAAAAAAAGAGAGAGGGGTTGGACATGATGGCACACACCTTTGATCCCAGCAGAGGCAGGCAGATCTCTGTGAGACTGAGGGCAGGCCAGTGAGTTCTGGCTAGCTAGGGCAATAGGGAGAATCTGTCTCAAAAATAAAATGTGTATATTTTATAAAAAATTCCATCAGAAGCGGAGAGATAGCTCAGTGTTACAGTTATTCCGCTGGAGGGGCTTCTACTGGGTAGGGTAACTATATTAAGTCGGGATGCAAAAGTGGTGGTAGCGATGGGGAGGAACTAGAGGGGAGGGAACCGGGGTGTATTTGATACAAACACACTATATGCATGTCCGAGAATATTAAATTTTTTAAAAATCTTCCAAATTTGATCTACCATAAATCTGAAAATCTGAGGAGGTGGCGAACCATAAGCAGGATAAACACAAGGAAAGCCGTAAAGCTACAGGGAGAAAGGCAGAGATCATACAAGGACCAGGATAATGCTGTCAGCATGCGTCTCATCAGATGCAGAAATGAGGGGGAAAAAACCCCATCAAGATACTAAAAGAAAACAAGCCTGTCGGCAAAGATTGCACAGCCAATCAAATGCAGATGAAATAAAGGCACTGTCAGACAAAGAGAAGACTGGAGGTGCGCTGGTGGAAGAACCACCCATAAAAGACAGCGAGGGAGAGAAAGAACAGGAGCAGGGAGGTCCAGGGACTGGCACGCTTTAAAGGTGTTTGTGAGTAAGTTAAATTTCATAGATGTTTTAAAAAAGAAGAAAAGACAAATTTAAAGGATAATGGGTTCTCTAAAGTGTAATAATAAAACAGAGGTTTGCCAGAAGCTGAGCAGAAGTGGGAAAGCCTGCTACTTTCTCTATGCTAAGTGGCATGGTGCTATTTATAGTAGGTTGGGAGGTTAATTTACATACTGCAAATCCAGAGCAGGCTTTGGAAACTATCAGAGCAAGTCCACTTGGGGCCCATGGGACATCTCTACCAGTAGCTGGAGAGATGGCTCTGTGGTTAAGAATGGTTGCTGCTCTTCTGCTAAAGAGTTCAGTTCCCAGCACCCACATAACAGTTCACAACCAACCTCCTGTAACTCTTGTTCCAGGGGATCAGACAACCTCTTTTGGATTCCTTGGGCACTCTACACGAGGAATACAGAGGCACATAGAAATAATAAAAAAAAAACAACAACAAAGTTCTATGAGAACACAGTCTCAGTTACGTGTGTGCGTGCCTGTGTGTGTGCCTGTGTGATCATGTGTGCATGTGGAGGCTGACCTCAAGTCAGGAACTTTTTACCTTGTTTCTGGAGACAGAGTGTCTCACTGGGACCTGGGGTTTTCTGTTTAGGCTGGGCTGGCAGGCCAGCAAGCCCCAGGGATCTGCCTGTCTTAGCCTCCCTGGTGCGGGGATTATAAGCATGTGCCACGATGGCAGGTATTTTTCTTTTTAAAAAACATAGGCTCTGGGAATTGAACTCAGGTTGTTATGCTAGCATGGCAAATACTCTGTTGACTGATCCACCTTCCCAGTCCTCTCCCTGGCCCCTTTTGAAACAGATCTTACTATAAGCCTGCCCTGGAACTACACAGTCCAGGCTGGACTTGAATTTTTGGCAATCCTCCTGCCTCAGCTTCTAGGATTACAGTCATTCTGAGTCACGCTGAGTAGGAAGGGTGATCTGAGCCCAGGCTGGCCCAAGATCCTTGGACAGCCCCATCTCATTATCATCTGGAATGGATTCACAGGGCACCTAGAAATGAATCCAGCCCCACCCCAACCAGCCTGAGATCCTGCTTCGAAAGGCTCCAGGGCTCATTCTCACAGCATGGATTCAGTTCTAAGGTTGCACAGCCTCCTTGACCAGAGCCTTTACACAAACAGCTAGACCAAAACCAGTTTATTGCTCTGCATTGTGCTGCCTCTTAGGACAGGGCTATTGACACCTGGAAGGAAATGGCTTTTCTTGAGTAGGAGGTATTACCTGGCCCCCAAAAGACTCGCTAGACTGTCCTCAAATCTCTTCATGCCACAGGGAGCTTGGCACTCGGTCTGTGCCATCAACCTATTTTTTACCCATCTGTGCGAGTTTACTTGAGCTTGCTGGTCTCTCACTCCTGGACTGCTGGCTGAGGGCTGGCTCCAGGCAGGCCTACTGCTCTTGAACATGAGCCCCATCTCTTGGCCCACACTAAGAGTGAGTGTATGTGCCACTGGGGTCTCAGGGGCAGCACACATCCAACAGAGTAACTCTGACATCCTGTACCATTGAAATCCCAGAGCCTGTTAAGCTTAGCCAACTCGGCTGAAGGAACACAGCGGGTTTTGAAGTCAGCATGCATTCTTAACAACTCCATTTAAAATTCAGGGGACCCAAAAACCCAAAAAGTGTCTATCTAGATCTTACTGTTATCTCGGTAGACGGGAAGTCTCCAGAAGCCAGCCTCTGCAGACAGGAGCCTGTGTATGGGCCTGATTGCCTGGGGGAGGCGGGGGGAGGGCGAGGGTGGTGCCTCCTCCATCCAGCCAACCCTCTCTATGCCTCCCAGGGGCCTGCTGAGGCTGCCTGCCAGTCACCCACTTCCTGGCCAAACAGCCCACAACACAGGGTCTGACTGGCCCTTCTTCCTTGGCCAGGCCTGGGGCTGTTGTGGCCTGAAGCACAGGGTGAGGCAGTGGGGTGGCTGGGCTCTTCCTGTCACTGGGGCTCTAAACCTGGAAGTGGGGTGAGGCTGCCCTGGCTGTCAGGTCATAGAGACATTTATTCAGAACTGCAAGTCCCATGCACATCCAACATGGCAAACGACCCTACAGGTTGTAGCCCCTTTTCCAGTAGCAGCAGCAGCAGCAGCAGCAGCATCTTTGAGAGGACTGAGGGTGAGGGTCGTGGTTAACAAGTATTGGGCAGAAGGAATGCCTGATTAGGATACGGGCCTGGGCAGCAGGCGCCAGTGTGAAGCAGGAGGCCGGTTTGGTCTCTCATGCTGGGTGCACACAGGCACGGTGGCCAGGTGGGCAGCCCTGCTCTGCTACCACGCTGCTGCTGCCACGCAGCACTCAGAAGCCGGAGAAGCCATGGGTCCCATGGCCTTGCGCTCTAGGCTGCCGGCTGCCCCAGTGGAGACGAGCCCAGGGTTGAAAACTCCATGCTTCTTATTGGCCTCAGGGCTCCCCACTCAGTTTCTCATCCTGGCCGCCCAGGTAGGTGGTTGTAAGGACCAAACAATTGGGGCCTGGGAAGTATCTACAGTGTAGGTGGGAGCCACAGCAGGGGGAAGGAGTGTGGTGGGAGCCACAGCAGAGGGAAGGAGTGTGGTGAGAACCAGGCAGGCCACAGTGGGAGCAAGAGCAAGGTGAAGGACAAGAGCTTGGCTGCTGTAGCCTGAGTCACAGGCACGGCCCTTGGGCAGCCCCTGGTGGCAGGGGTCTCTCCTGTGTGAGGAACTCTCGAGGGCCTCTAACTCCAATTCTCCAGGGACCTCTTACATGCCCACAATCTGAAGTCATCCTCAGCCTACACCAGGAATTTGGTGGCGGCTGTACTGTCCCTTTTGTTAGGCCCTCTGTCTCAGCCCATGTCCCAAAGTCTTTGTTCCCAAGTGCACTACGGATGAAGATGGACAGGGCACCAGGGATGAGTACCTGGTAGTGGTCAGGTGTGCTACAGGCGTCTGAGGCTGTACAGGGGCCACGCCCAGAAGGACATTGGGCTGTCCCGAGGTGAGCTGCATGGCTCTTGCTTCCTGGGTCATGTTGTAGAACACTGTACATGACTACCTGGCTTTCCAACTCCTGAATTCCCTCCACTGCTGACAAAGAGCTGATGATGTGGCAGTCTCACTCAGCACCCATTCGCCAGCTTCGAGTTCCATTCCTTGTAATAACAGAGCCTGGAACACCAAGGACTCCAGGCTAAGGGCTATGATGTCCTGACACATGGAGATCCAGTCTTCTCTGTCTTACAGGGTTCTTTATCCCATGGTAAACACTGGAGCACCCCATGGGCTGAGGTTTCTTTTAGACATCTGGGGGCTGGCTCAAGGTCCAAACAGTAAGACTTTAAGACTATCTTTCAGCAGTGACCATCCTCCCCATGAACCAAGAGCACTGTGCCAGATCTGTGTGACACGGATGCAGGGAGAACCACAAGTGGGCAAATTTGCTCTGTGTGTTCCCAAGGCTGCTTTGAAAGGCAGAGGACGAGCAGCTATGAAGGTCACGTCTACACCACAGGCGGCCAATCAGAGCCTCATCAGGGAGCAATAAACCCTGAGCAAATCTCAGCCTATGCTCGTGTGCCCAGCTGGATGCAGGCCCTTGCCTGGCCAGTCCACACCTTGGCAGGAGCCATGGACAGAGAAGCCCAGCCTGGTCTCCTAGTGGAGTGGTGGGCACAGGGTTGGTAAGAAGGGAGGAAGAGAGGCGTGAGTAGGGAGGCTCTACACGAGAGGCAGGGCCGCACCACACCCAGCCTATAGACGGGGCACTTGCACTCTGCTCCAAAGGCTTTTGGGGGTAAGTAGGTGGTCAGCAGGGTCACCAGGAATGTGGAATAAAAGAAGGGCCGAGGCTGGTGCTAGCATGGCCTGGCACACTGTACCCAGGAAGTATTATAGCATTTGCCCCTGAGAGGCTGCAAGAAGCCAGGGAGGAGACAGGGCTTATATGTGAAGATATGAACTCCTCCCTCTTTCTACTTCCAGCCTGGCATCACCCTGGGGCCTTCAGGGCTGTAGAGCCACTCCATTAGGTTCAGAAGGAGGCACCAGAAAGTGTTTGTCTCACAGTTCAACCAATGTTATAGTTTAAATCTGAAATGCTACCTATAAGCACATTTATTTGAACATCTGGTTCCGAGCTAGAGGAGCTTCCTTAGGAAGATGTGGGACATTTGAGCATAGGGCTAAGTTGGCAGTTACAGATTACTATCACTGAGCTACTGCTTTAATGAGCAGCTGGGGGCGTGGCTCAGTAGTAGAGGTCCTGTCTAGAATCCCCCAACAAGGGACTAAGGTGTGACTTAGTGGTAGAATCCCTGTCGAGAATCCCTCCAGTGAAAGGCTGGGGTATGGTTGAGTAGTAGAGGCCCTGCTTAGACTCCCCCAGTCAAGGATTAGGGGTGTGGGTCAGTGATAGAGCACTTAGAATGCCCCTGTGAAGGGTTGGGAACATGGCTCAGTAGCAGAATATCTACCTAGAATCCCCCAGCAAGGGGCTGGTGGTTTGGCTCAGTGGTACAGTGACTACCTAGAATCGTCAAGCAAGGAGTTGGGGCATGCTGAGCAGTAGCGCACTATCTGACATGAATGGAGCCCTTGGTTCCACTCCTAGCCCTGTAGAACCCCCAAACAAATGAACAATCCAGCCAAGGAAAGACCTAGAGGAATCCCAAGTGAACACTGTTAAATGGAACACCCCAATATGCAAAGGTACACCAAGGGTTCCAACTCTGGGACATACCTGGGTAAGGTAGTGCGACAGGTAGGAAAGCTGCGGGGCTGAGGTGACAGGGTGCACAGAGGGCAAAAGACAAGGTGCTTCTCTGAGGACACCATGTGGTAGCACAAATCACTACGCTTCTGCACAAACCCTGGAACATTCCACCTAAAGAGCAGCACCTACTTCATGACTCACAGATTCTGGAGAGGACCAGCTCAGGGCCTGCAGCAGCTGTGCCAGGCTTGGACGAGATTCTGTCAGCCACAGCAGAAACAGTGGCATATGCTGGGCCATAGGAGAATTGTATTTTCCGCTCAATTTCTCTATAAATCGAATGCTGTTCTAAAAATAAATTTATAAGTGTTCAAAAAAGCCCCAAGAATATTTTGTGCTCTGTAGAAACTATGAAAAGTCAAAGCTCAGTGCTATAAATAAAGTTTTATTGGAACATGGCCACCCCATTGTGAAGACTGAGCAGTGACTGAGCAGAGATTGAGTAGTGAAGCCTTTTCTAGAGAACAGATAGGGGAAGCTGACCATGGTGGCTGTGCGCTTGGGAAACCCACAGTGTGGACAGGCAGACTTCCTGGCCTGGGCACCCATGAGTCCCCATATACTGGGGCAGACATCCCTGTCCCTGCCTCCAAAAATGAAGTTAGAACAAAAGGAAACAGAAACTGAGCACACAGAGTAACCTGACCCTTGCATGAGTGTCCTGTGGACTGACAAACTGACCCAGGGTTCTCCTGGCATCCTGCCTAGCAGGACTCACACACAGCAAGGCTGCAGGGCCCTGGGCACAGAATTCTGTGTTACACTTGGCTCTTCTTCCCACGCGCACACCTGACACTCTCTGGCAGAGGGGTGCTGTCAGTGCAGGTGTGCAGAAGCCAGCCGCCTCCTCACCTGCTCTTCCTGCTTTGTGCAGGGGGGCCCTGTCTACTTCCTGAAGAGTATGGCAGGCTTTAATCACAACTGATACAGGTGGTGCTAGGTCTATGTTGAGGCTGGGCATATGGCTGAGAAAGTGCCCGCCTCAGGGTATGAGGAAATGGGGTGGAGGAGATTCAGGGTGGGGGCTCCGGCAGTTCCTACTGGAGTTAAGTGTCACCACCGTGCCCTAGCCACAGAGACCCTGAAAGGGGTGATGCTGTCAAACTGCAGGCCTAGCCAGACCTCCCAGGGTGCTAAACTCGTATCACACATTCCAACGGTAGTGCCATGACCCAACCCAGCCACTTCCCTAGAGTACCCCTGGCACACAGTAGGTTCTCAGTTTGTTTGCTGTCCTCAGAGCCCTTGCTGTGGCATGACCTTGGGCTCAAGTCTCTTTGGGAAGAAAAGAGTCCATAAAGGTGCTATATATGGCAGACATGTAATCCCTGCACTGGGGACACAGAGACAGTAGGATCCCTGAGGCTGGGTGACCAGCCAACTAGTCTAGCCTAATCAGTAGGTTCGGTGAGAGACCCTGTCTCAAAATACAAAGGGAGAATGACAGAAGAAAAGACCCAAAGTTGATCTCTACCCACCCTCCCAAGAATCCTTGATTGTCACCATCTCCTGAGAACAACTGTAAACCAGGGGCTGGCCTAGCCACGCAGGTAGAGACATACACTTCCCATTACATCGGAACACACTCCTGCTCAACAGCCCACAAGCGCCTTAGCTTCTACCACACTCCTGCTCCCTGGGAGGAGTCCCGAGAAACAGCCAGCAGCCCCTTCGTACAATTCCAGAATCCAGGTCTACCTCTGTTCCAGGACAGAGCTTCCCAGCCTGGATGATGCTGGGCTGTGGGGTAGTCACAGGTGTGGGGGTTCGCCTTGGGTAGCAGCTATGCCACCCACACAGGGCAGAGGCAGAGTCCAGGCTGAGATGGGAAGTGGACCCATGTTGGACTGTGCGCCAACCTTCAATTATCCCAGCACACATCTGGAAAACCTGCTGGGTTGGAAACAGGCCTGGCTATTTCTAACTCTGCCTTGGACCTCTCCTGACTAGGAATCAGTTGTGGGAAAGAATAATATCAAGTAGTTGGTGGCTGGGGTGGGGTGAACTTGCCCAAGCCTGACCTGGCCTTTCTTGACAGACCCCATGCTACCCTACCCGCGTTGCAGAGGGCGTCTCAAGGTTGCAAGGGCCTGAAATGTCTGGAGGATCAGAGGAGACTCTGCCCTGAGAAGGAGCCTGGTGCATGAATGAATAGACATAGGTGAGCCAAAGGCCCGGAAAGAACACAACACATTAGCTTGCTGCAGGCAGACCTATGCTCCCTGCCAGGGGAGGAGCCTGTGCCTGGGACCCTACCTCCTCCTCTGTGAGGCCCACTTCCCTGCCACTGTGGGTAATGCTGGAGAACTGTTTGGGGGCTCTGCTAGAGGTACACTCTAGTGTCAGCAGAGGGCACACACAGGTAGGGATCATTTGTGGGCATGGCTGAGTCACCTAACAAGGCTTCCAGTAGCTGCTATAATTATTCTCACCTGACAGAAGAGGAAACAGAACAGAGTCAGTGGCTGGCCAGTACTGGAGCATGCACCAGCGCTCTGAACCAGGGTGTGTCCAGTGTGGGGTTCCTGCACCCACTTCCACAACCGCACAGAGAGGAGCCACAGGCTGAACCAACTCGGGCAGGAGGAGACAGGACATAAGCCTATTGAGGCCATACTGCACTGGTTGGGGAGGCTTTGGAGGAAAGTGGAGCCTGGAGCTCAACAGCAGGCAAGAAACATTTTCTGGTCTCTTGCCAAGCCACCTACAACACCCAATGCTGCTCACAGGGCATGGGGTGGGCCACAAGAGGCTAGGCCTTTGTTGGCTGCTTCAGATCTTGCTGTGGAGAGACAGCTGACTCACTACCAGAAAAGCACAAGGACCTGCATTCAATCCCCAGAACCCATGTGAAGAAGTCCGGTGTGAGGCAGGGTGTGGTCGTACAGGCCTTTCCTGAACTCAGGAGGCAGACGCAGGGTGTGGTGGCACAGCCCTTTCCTGAACTCAGGAGGCAGAGGCAGGTGTTCTACGTAGTGAGCTTCAGGCCAGCTGGGGCTACAGGGAGACCCTGCTTCCAAAAAAAAGATGGATGCACCTCAACAACAAAAGGTGAAATTGTGGTCCAATCTCCACCTCCCCACGTGTGTACGTATGGGCGCCTGCATATAGACACACACATTTTTAAACAGGAAAAAACTGTAGAAGGAGCAGTTTGCCTACCCCTGAGTTACCCTTGGGACATGGTGCAACTGTGCTCTCTCTCCCTAAGATATGTCACTGTCCCCACTACCTACCTAAGGTTACAGGACATAGAGCTCCTTCAGCAGACCAAGATGTAACAAGTCCCTCACCAGCCTACCAAGTGGCAATGGCCCCTGGCTAAATACCAAGCAACATATTGCCCTTAACACAACTTCCATCAGGCCATACCGCTGCCTACCAGAACTTGCAAACATTCTGTGACCTATGGGACATCAGGTGATGAGGAAGGTCCCCCACCCCCAACACTGCCCCCCCAACCATGGCCACAGTAGCCTGCTGTGAACAGAGGGTTAAGAGATAGCTGTGGGCCTAAAGCAGCACTCCCCACTGGGAGTTGAGGCTGTACTGAGGCCTGGAATCCTGGAAGAGGATGTTCAACAGGCTCATCTGGGGAGGTATCCATCAGGAGACCACATAGGGCTGTCTCGTCCCTACTGCCATGGCAAGGGAGTCACCTGAGGCAGTCACCTGCTTCCTCTGAGCCCTAGGTAGAACGCAGTTACTTGCTTCCCTGTTAAGACTGTGTTGGCATCACTGAGACTGAATTCCTGGGTGCCCTTTGGATCTGATCCATAGATATCAGGTGAATGGTGAGTATGCTCATGGTTGGCACACCAAGGACAGCTAGTGGGCAGGAGAACTAAGACTGGGACAGGCAGGCATACTTCGGTCACCTATTGTGGTAAGTGATGAATTGGGTGAGTATGGGAATAGTGTGCACTAGGCAAGGCCACGGCCACTCTTGCCCATACTCCGTATATGCTGTGGAGGCTGTGGCTGGCAGTGGGTTGATGTCAGAATCTGCCAGTAAGGAGCTAAGAGTGTGGCTCAGTGATAGAGCACTTGCCTAGAATCCCCTAGAGAGGGGCTGGGGACATGGATCAGCAGCTGAGTACTTGCCTAGACTCTTCCAGGGAGGAGTTGGGACAGAGCTCAGTGGTAGAGCACCTGCCTAGATTTTCTTACTGAGGAACTAGGAGCATGGATCAGAACTTGCCTAGAATTCCCCAGTTGAGGGGCTGGGGTTGTGACTCAGTAGTATAGTAGAATACCTGCTAAGAATCTCCCAGTGAGGGGCTGGGGGTATGGCTCAGTGGTAGAGCACCTGCCTAGCATGCAGAAGGCTCTAGGTTTCACTTCCAGGACTGTCAAAACCCCCAAACAAAACAAAAAAAAATCAGAATACTTTGGAATGCCAACTAGCGCTCATAACCTACAAATGCTGATGTAATGATGTGTTCAACAGTGACTGCTCCTAAGCACATCTTCATTTGCCAATATTTTTCAAAACATACAAAATTCCTACAATGCATTAAATTAAATACCCATCAGTGATCCTGAGTTATTCAAAAGTACACAGAAGTGAGGAAATATATTTGTGATCGCTTACTGACTTAAAGACTCTGAGCGTTCAAATATTTATTTACTTAGTCAAAGATCGGAGGGTTGTAAGAAGCGTAAAAATGGACGGATGTAATCTGAGAAGTCCAGAAAATCTCCAAGGCATGCCACCAAGCTGTAGGCAATGATGGTGCCATGTCTGATGCACCTCTGTCCACCAAGATGGGCAGTGTCCCTCAGAAGAGGACAGGTGTATGGATGGATGGGAGCAAGAAGTGAGTCACCGATCAAATAACAAACTCTATGCAGATTTCCAGCTGCTTGCCAACCTGCTCCCAACATGGACAGCCTCGCTTCTACTGGAGCTGCCGACTCTGAGAACTAGTGACCACAGTGGGCCTGGCCACATCCTGTACACACTCCACAGGTTCACACTATATATAGGACATCCACAAACTCCTGCTTTACAAGGACCAATGCCTAACCCCTTTCTTGCAGGCACGTACAGGCTTGGTCCTACTGCATCTGGTCACGCAGCCAGTTTTTCCTTTCTGGGTCGTGCCACACACTGACTCCTGACAGAGGTCTGATAGCAATGAGGGTGTCCACCATGTACCTCAGTCCTCTAGATAAAGCTAAGGTGTCCCCAGCCTGTAAGGTGGGGTCCAGTGGGGACTGCAAAACAAAGAAGCTAAGTTGGGATGACCCCAGGCCAGTACCCACTGAGGGTGGCAAGAATGGGCCAGCATGTCCCCTTCTGCTTTGGTAGCTAGCATGTGACTCATCATGACAAGTGACACTCTGACCTCCCACAGTGAGGAGAAGAGTCACTCATTACTCTGTGAGCTGGCACAGCATAGCCTACCTTGAAGATGAGGCAGTCAGTCTGGTGCTCGGCGTACTGGGAAGTAAGCCGGTACTGGCTCTCAGTGGTCACGTCAATCTGGTAACCGGTCAGTGTGTAGCAGACCTTGCGAAACTCCTGGATTTTGGTCTGGAAAACTTCCTTGAGCCGCTGGTTCTTCAGCTCCGCACTCTCCACCTGCTTCCGCAGCTCTGCAGAGAGGGGCAGGGTGTGAGTGCCACCAGTGTGCTGGGAGGATGGCCAGGGGCATGAAGAGAAGGCCCGTCCCAACCTGAGTCATCAGTGCCTGAGGACAGCTGAGGCTGCTGCCCCATCTGTGAGCCCCAAGGAATCAGGAGAAAAGGGGTGAGGTGCCAGATAAGCAGTGTGACCTTCTGGTGGCAGCGTATTAAAAATGGTGAATTTAAAGAAAACCGTGACTAGGAAAGACAGATGCTGCAGCTAGATACCTGGCTGGTACAGTGACAATGGCCCACATGACATCACCTCTGGTCACCGTTAGGAAGCACTGTGGGGCAGAGTTAGTCATGAATCAGGGGACTGGTTCCCCATCTGCCAATGGGTTCCAGAGCCTTCTGGAGGAGGGAGCCCAGGAGTCCAGGTCTACAATGGAAGGTTGAGAGGGTCCCGCATCACCCTGGGGAATGTAACCACTTCCAGACTGCACTCGGAACTCCTACCTGGACATTTTAGGCCATTTTAATTTATGGGGTTATGGGGTCTACCTGCTGGCCACCTATGATGAAAAGGACCCACCCCCATTTCACAGCAGGGTCTGGGGAGACTCCACGTAGCCCTGCCTAGGAAACTCACATCTCTCATGTGTATCTGGGTGTACCATTCAGGGTAAGCACCCCCACCCCATTACCACCACTATTCCTGCCTGCCACGGTTTACTGGCACTCAGGGAGAAGCCAGCTGCGCAAAGCCACCAGGAACACACACAATTACCATGAATCTCTCACCGAAGGTGCCTGCCGAGTAATTAGGCCCTGATTTACATCCCCATTAATTACCGAGCCTGGCTCCACTTACACACACACAGGGAACTGTCTCTGAGCTGGGCGCTTCCTGGAGGTTCTGCCTGGAGCTCATGAACGGAGCCCCATAGGCCCTGACTGTCAGACTCAGGTATTTGGGGGTGCCACAAGCCTCCCTCCGCTGTGGGGTGAATCAAAGCATGGGCTGGGCCAAGGGAAGGGAAGTTAACATTGGCCACAACATGTGGTCATGGGGCACAAGGGCACCTCCAAGGAGGGTGATCCTGGGCAGTATAAGGAGAAAGGTGACCCTAAGTCAAGATCAACCCACAGACTTGGAGGCTCTGTGGACCAGGCCCAGCCCAGGTTCCTGAAAACCTGCTCTGGAAGAAAGGATGAGAAAAGGCATGAACTGCAGCATCTCCAGTCAGGCCCGCAGCAGCAAGGAATGTAAGCCTGTGCCCTGCACACTGTATGCTCAGAGGGTGCTTAGCGTCTGGTGGCACCCTGCAAGAGATAAATGGTGCTGGAAGTGCCTGTCTTCCAGGAGAGGGAGCCATGAGCGACCTTGAGGAAAACAGACCAGGGAGGGCTGGGTCTCCATTCAGCTCTGCCATCTCTGTCCCCATACCATCTCCCAGGAGAGAGTAGCTCAAGGCTGCCCTCAGATGAGGTCTCGAAGATCTAGTCAGGGTGTGCTCTGGAGCCCAGCCATGAATGGACAGTGAGGCTTGCAGACACCCATGGACACTGTGAGCTAGGCCTCCCATGTCACATGCACAAACTCACTTTGAAGCCACACTGCTGTGACATAGTGTTGCATAGCTATCCTTCAGCTCTGGGGGTACAGCTTTTCTGAGCTGTGACCCATGCTAGGATGGCTTTTCAGTAACACACCTTTGAGTCACTGAGTAGACTCAATGATTCACTAAACAGACCTGGGTGGAATCGTTGCTTTGGATTGTCATAGGTATCCTGTATGGGGTGAATAGAGGTTTGTTTATGTCTCCTAGGAAAAATCACACAATGCCTAAGGATGAATATGCCCCCTCCCATTTCACAAACAAGAAAATTGAGGCTTGGGGCTGGAGAGATGGATCAGCAGTTAAAGGCACTGGCTGTTCTTGCAGAGGACCCAGGTTCAGTTCCCAGCACCCACATGGCAGCTAACAACTATCTGTAACTCCAGTTTCTAGGGAATTTGATACCATCCTCTGACTGTCACAGACAATGTACTTAAGGATGCATTTACATACCTGCAGGGAAAATACTCATACACAAAAATATATTAGTTTTTTAAAAAGAAAAAAAAAAGCAAAGTTCAAAGCTCATAGCTTATGGGCCATGGAGCTGAAGGGCTCTTTTAAGAGTTCACACTACCCTTGCTGTTCCTCCTATTACAGAGTGTACAATCCACATCAGGAACCACAGTCTGAGCAAGGCACGCTGGTACCAGAGGCTATGAGGAGTGTGGTCTGACAGATGCAGTGTGTCAGCAGAAGTATCTGTGGTGTTGTGGCTGCTGGCCCTGGCCTGGTGGCTCCTCTATCCATCATCTAGCATGGAGGCCTTGGTGGACACTGTTAGGTGCAGCAAGAGACCCTCCAATGGGATGTAGACCCAGAGCCCTTGATTAATCGAGTGCTCAGAAATTGAAAATAAAAGGTTAATTGGCAGCTCTGACCCTAGACTCTTCCTGGTGTCTCGGCCCCCATCCTAATATGGAGCCCTCTGCCAGAAAAGAAATCTGTTGACCACACTGCCCAGGTGATCTTTCAGTCCTGCCAGGGGCTGTACCACTGGTGACAGATCTCGAATGTCCAATGGAGAAGATTAAATCTCAGGACTAAACACAGCTTGACTTTGGGAAGGAAATGGGCCTTCCTGAGCAGTTCATGGACTTAAAGGCAGGCAGATCTCAGGCCCAGGGGAGGCCATTTCTGGCTGGTCAGTGCACACTATGAGGTGAGCAAAGAGCAGGTTCCTCTGGATACATGCCCAGCACTCACAGGCCTGGCTGAGGCTGCAAAGGAGGAGCCACCTCTGCCAAGTAGAGGGCACTGGATCCATTGGTAGGCCAGTGGGAGGCGGAAGAAGGGCACAACTTCGGGTAAGGCCAAAGCCTGGAAACAGTCATTTGATTTGGGGCATTTCAACTTCCCATTACTCTTGTGGCTCAATGGCTTACATAAATGAGAATGAATAATTCACACAATAAAAGATGGGTTCCACTGTGGAGGCATCGCTGACAGATGGCCTTTGGAAGTGTCCAAGAGTGAAAGTGGCTTCTTCTAGGTTCAGGAGATCAGGGGCACCGTAGTGACATGGGCTTCTTCTAGGCTCAGGAGGTCAGGGGCCCCGTAGTGACATGGGCTTCTTCTAGGCTCAGGAGGTCAGGGGACCTGTGGTGACATGGGACTTTCAGTCTCAGGAGGTCAGGGGCCCTGTGGTGACAAATTCTTGCTTTGTCAAGTGACAACAAGGGAAGGAGGGTTAGGCAGTGGCAGGGGTGAAACCCAGGGCACTCCCAGCCATCAGCCTCAGTCTGGGCTACTGGCTCTGCTTTTGGAAGGGCATGAGGGTCATTCAGGGACTAAGATCCAAGGAGGGGCAGCCCTTTCTGGGAAGCTCTTTTCTGTCCCCCCTCCCACCCAGGGCCAGCTCGTGAACCAAGTTCTCTCTGTGTAGGCCACTGAAGTCCTTTGAGCCCCACTGCTCTTCTGTCCTGTTCCTGGCCTTGTCTACCCTCACATTCCGCCACGTTGACTAAAGGACACCATTATGGCCATCCTCTTGTTCTAGAGAGCATTCTTCCCATGTGTCCCCAGGCAGGGCCAGTCTCCCTTCCTATGGCCCTCTGTAGGGACAGGCCAAGCTGTTCTGGTGTGTGACAGGGGACAAGTGAGATTCAGGGAAAGGGTGTGATCATACATCAGAATCCAGTCATACTTAAGGGTGGCAGGCACTGCATGGGTAGGAACGGGGCTTCCAAGGTAGCCCTGTGCCACTCTAGAACTGGCTCCCCTGGTCCAGGGAGGCCACAGGGAAGTTCTGAGCTGACACCTCTTACTACCTCAACCCCATGCCTGCCTCTTGGGCTCACAGGAAGCAGTTGTCAAAGCTCTGCAGGAAGGACAGGGGACAGAAATAGCCTTCACTCTGACAAATAAAGGCAAGCGGGGATATGCACTCTGCTGAGAGCAGAGATGACAGAATACACAGCATTTATGGGCTCGGGCCCCAGGAGACCCAGCTCCCGACCTCCAGTCTGCAGAATGGATGACACTAGTGGGCCAGAGAGCCACATGTGAGGTAGACACAGAAACCTGAGACATAGAGGTGATCAGACAGAAGATGCCCGCGGGCTCACACAGTGTGTACCGTCTGTGCATGGAAATATAGGTGTGGTGGGGAAGGCTCTCTATCGGTCCCTGTACCTTCATGCTGCAGCTATGGGCCATGCTGGCAGCAGTTCCTCCAGCATTTGTCAGGCCTCTGTGATGGAGACCCTACAGTCAGCCCTGCAGGAAGAAAGGAAAGCCTAGCTCTTCTTGCCCTTGGGAGAGAAACACAACCTCCACAGAAAACACCCCAAGGAGCTGGGTACATGGCTCAGCTGGTAAAGTGCTTACCTGATATGTCTGAGGCCTTGAGTTCTATCCCCAGCTCTGTATGCACTGGGCATAGTGGTGCACACCTGTAATCTAGCACTTGAGAAGCAGAGGCAGGACGATTAAGAATTCAAAGCTGGGGACTGAAGGTTAAGAACACTAACTGTTCTTGCAGAGGACCCGGGTTTGGTTCCCAACACCTACGTGGTGGTTAACAACCATTTGTAACTCCAGTTCCAAGGGATCTGATGTTCTCTTCTGATTTCTGTGGGCACTGCATGACCCGGGTACAGTTACATACATGCAGGCGATAGACTCATACATATAATAACAAAACATTTTTAAAAGAATTCAAAGTCATCTATGGATACATAGTGAGCTCAAGGCCAGCCTAGGCTACATGAGACCCTACGTCAAAACAGAAAACAAAACATCATGCCAAGTTCCTAAGAAACTGAGAGGCTGGGTCAGGCTCTGGGTTCTATCTACAGTGCAGAAGTCAGGCCTGTGAGAGCCCTGTCTAGCATCGCACACACACTCCAGTGCCTAGCCAACCTGCGATGGCCAAGCCACAGCAACAGAGTACAGAAATTGGCTCGGGCAAGAGAGAACAAGAGAGGGGAAGGCATGACAGTGGCAGGGACTAGAGTTTACACATTCCCATCAGAGCAGAGCAGGATCTTCTCTGGTCTTGCACTGGGGTCCAAGAGGACAGGCCAAGGAAAAGAGTCTAGACAGAGCTGACAGGTGGCCTGCTGTGCCTTGGAGCACTGAGAGGACTCTGACAGTCTTTCCAGAGAGTTCAAGAAGGATTCAGGCATGTCAGTGTGGAAAGCCAAACACGTGGAAAACGAGGCCCAGAGAGAGTAAAACCCAACTTGTACCTCAAATGCCAGTTAGGAAACATGAGGAATGCAACTATAGGATGTGGGTGCTCAGGCACCCAGAATCATAGCATGGACCAACAGTGATCCCACAGGGGCTGAGCCACTGTGGGGGTACACACAGGAACATGCTCATTCTAGAGAAAAGGGAATAAAGATCCCCCTCCCTTTTGTTGAGAAGCCAGAGACAGTCATGTGGTTGTGCACTGCAAAGTGGGGCTGGGCACGGTGTTGTATGTCTGGGCACTGTGGTAGGGGGCCTACCAGAGTAGTAGGTGACCTCTGATAACACTGAAACTCTTGAGGAAAACAACTTAAGCTTGAATGTGACCATGTGGGAAGGGAAGCTCGCCAGCCCAGCTCCCTCTTGACCTCAAAGGGAAACAGCTAAGCCAGCAGGAGGTGCTGACCACGAGGCTAGAAAGGGCTTCCTCGAAAGAGGACAGGTGAGCATGCCACCATGAGGGATGCCCAGGGCCATGCCACTCTCCCCCCTCCCCCTTAACTCCCACACTAGCCTTCCTCTCCTTCCCAAGCTTCAGGCAGATGCTACAAGATGGAGCCAAAAGGAAGGTGTGGTGCATGGAGCAGGAGACCCCAGTGCCCCTGCACCTCCTGATGAGGAGCTGGAATGTTTTCTAGGGGCTCCAAGTAGAGCCATTCTGCTTTCTCAAGTTAATAAAACCCACTTAACCAAAGCTGAGCCCTCCCACCTGAGGCAGATCAAGTTTGCCCAACCTGGAGGGTAGGTAGAAGGGAGTGGTCTGAGCTTTCTAGATGCCTTGACCGTATCTAGGTGTCTATTGAGAGATTTCTGCACATCATGACAGGGTGGCCTTGCTGGATTCTCTCTCCTGCATCCAATCAGATGGCCAGACAATACTTGGTCTTGAGTTTCTGCAGAGGTGGAGGATAGTGCTCCAGGCTCATAAGGGTTGCCAGGACCTCTTCTGAGAAGCCACAGTGCAAGCCAGCATCTCCACAGGAACCTGTTCTTATAACAGAAGGGTGACAGGAGAGTGCCTGGGTCTCTCTGCTCTCAGACATGGAGGCTGATGGCCTGCTGAAGTCCTCAGGATAAGCTTATGTCCCAGGCTTCAGGAGGCACCAGGAGTTGCCGGCCTTGCTCAGACCCAAAGCTGACGCACTTCCAGGGCCTGAATTATTCATGACTTGCTAACTTCTAAACCTTTCCAGTTTTACATTTTTAAATATTTAATAATTAGTCATCAAATATTTATGCAATTTTATTAGCAGCTGTGGAGGCCAGGCACTGCAGCAGCTATGACGGAGATGTATGAACCCTGCTCTCTATCCTGGCCAAAAACAGTGGTAGAAGGCAACATCCCAGTACACTGGCCCTGGCCCCTCTGGGTGTTCCTCAAAACAGCATACAGAGAGAGGTAGAGCGACCAGCAGAGAACCTAAGGTCACTTGCTCACCCCAAATCCAAACTCCAGACAAGCAGTGAGTGGTTGGCAGGCAGAGGCAAGTACAATGGCAGCCAGGATGCCTTCTGGGCCCTCCCTCCCTGCAACCCTGCACAGTGCCAGGCAGGGCAGGCAATCCAAGACAGTAAGGTTCCCAAGGTGGCTCGGCCACCACCACCTACTAATCAGGTCCTCTGCTGTCCCATGGAGATGGGAGTGGGGTGGGGGTTTAACTCTCCTGATGCCACAAGACCTTGAGATTCAGTCTCTATCACCAGCCTGTGTTCCCCTGCTGTGCCGGAAATTGCACGGTTTACACCAGTTCTGCCATGCTCGCTCGCCCTGGAACTATATGCAGATGAGCAGCTCATGTGCACCCGCCTGGCTGCTGGCAGCGCCCCCGGGTAAGCTTGGAGCGCCTTTCAAACGGGGCATCTCTGTGTGATTAACTGCTCACTCCGGCAAGCAGCTTGTCACCTTGCACAAAAAAATGATTTGAAAAGACACCAGCAATTACAGCCCACCAGATTATGGGGTGGGAGAGTCCCAGGGTGACAAGCGGGCGCTGATATCATATTCACTCTTGCGAGACTCCCTCCCCCACCCTGGGGACAGCAAGCTAGGCCTCAAAGCTCCAGGCTGCACAGTCCCCTGGCAGCACTTGGCAGTAGAAGACCCATTGCCCCTGGTGCCTTCTGGTCCTCCAGAGAGAGAAGGGTGCTGTGCCACCTAAGGGATGTGGAGACAGGCCACAGATGTCTGGAGGCCCAATATCATACAGCCTGGGTCTTCAGGATCACAGTGGCTCTGGGTAAAGGACACTCAACACCTACTAGGTACCAGGTAAAGCTTGGCAGGCACCACCCTGAGGCTTAAACGGGACTTCTATCAGTAACTCAGGCCTCAGCTCAGAAAGACCCCCAAACCAGCCAGCAGGACTGAGGCTACATGAGTTGCACAGACGTGTTGTCCCTGCCCCAACTTCACTTATGACTCTACCTGTTGAGTCATCCTCGCCCAAGTGCCCCTGTCCAGAGCAGGCCTCTCTGCCCTGGGGCACGAGCCTCAGGTGCCTAGCAGAGGCCCCTTCAATGGCAGAGCTGTATTGTCTTACAGACAGAAGGCCAGAGGTTGGGGGCAAAGTACAAGTAATCCCATCTTGGTTGGACCACAGTTCTGGTGTTGGCACTTGCTATCAGGGAGCATCCAGCTGCTTGTGAGCAAAGCCCATCAGACCTCTGTTCCTGGCTGCACACTCTCTCCCATCCCAGCTCCCTGCATATGGGACCTGTGGAATCTTGTTAGGACCCACTGGCCCTTCCTCACCATCCCAGAAGCAAACCAGCTGTCAGGTGTGTTCCAAAGTCCTAACTGATGAATCCCCACATCTTGTTCTGTGCATCTGAGTTAACCGCCTGCACTTAAGGGGAGAGCTCCACACCTACCCCTCAGACTGTGGCTGCCAGTTAACTTACTGTCCACAGCTGCAGCTTCTATCTCCTTGCAAATGAGCTCCCCGGACTCCTGCAGACTCAGAACTGACTCCAAAGTCACCACGCTGACACTTGACCTCTCTGACCAGGCCTCCACTAGGGAAGGCAGATACCTGGAGACCTTCTGTATGCAATGGGTTCACCCAACTTGTGCCCAGGCCATGTGGTTCTTGGCCACAACTTGGCCGGACATCTGCCTCCTACCAGAGGATGATGTGCCACCCTCCTTTGATGGGTTGGCTTAGAGTTTACTTTCCACCATACACAAGTCCCCGGAGGCAGGGATTGTTCAAGTCCAGCACCCACAGTGCCTGGGACACCTGACCACGCAAAGAGGCCCAGAAGCATTAAGTGAACTGACAGGCAGGTCCACCTTTTCCTTGGACACTGGGGATGGGTGGCCTGGAGCAACCAATGGTTCCTCTTGGAGGTCTCCAGCAAACACACATATGGACAAGCCAAGACCAGGATTGGACAGCCTTGGACACACAGGCCATTAGAAAGACAGATAGACATGCCTGACAGATGGTGTGCTAAGAGAGGACTGGGGGACAAGCAGTGGCCTGTGGTCTTCTGGGCAGGACAGGAGCCACTGGGCAGAGGCAGTGAGGACCACGAACTGTGTCAGAACCACAGTACTGGAGACACATCTGTTCCAGGCTGCGAGCTCACAATCTCCTCCGCACACTGGATGTATTATTAATTTCTGACACTGGGTGTAGAGAGACCTAATCCCCTGGAAGGCGAGCTCCCGTTGGGGGGCAGGGGGCTTTTTAGAGCTCATCTTCTATTGACGGAGTCATTTTTGAGTCAATCTGTCTGCTCTTGGCAAGACAAGAGTTTGAAATCTCCTCTGTCCCTCCTCCTTGAGACCTGGCAGTGTATTAAAACCAGCTAATGCATGCAGTGGCCTTGGACTTGAGACGGAACTAATTCTTCAGAAAGCAGATTAAGGAAGATGCAACAGAACCGACTCAGCAGCCAGAGCAGCCCGGAGAAGGATCTGGAAGGCAGATGAAGCCAAGGGTACTGTGGCAGGACAGCAATGGGGATTTGGAGACACTGGGTGGTGAGACTGGGCAGAACATGAAGGGCAGGGTCAGGAGCCCCTAGGTAAGAAGCAGCTGGGAGAGGTTGTCTTACTGCAGGAACCAAACGGGGTGCTAGATGCCAGCCTGAAGGAGGGGACCAGACCTGACCAGCTTGCTGAAGGGCCGAAAGCACTGGCTTTCAAAGACAGATAACAAGAAGGCCCTCCTGCTCTCCATGGCCTTCAGTATAGGTGGGCTCGGCAGCCGCAAGGCCAACAAGCAGGAATGTTCTAATACAGACAGATGGAGCCCAGGACACCCGGATGCTAGAGCAGAAGTGGTGCTCTGCGCATGTGGGAACGTATGGAAGCCAAGGAGACTGAGGTATTGCTCTTCCAGGTGCGGTCTACCTCTTTTTTATTTTATTTTTAAATACCAAGTCTAGGGCTGCTAAGATGGCTCAGATGGCTCAGTGGGTAAAGGAACTTGCTACCAAACCTGACAACTGAGTTTGATTTCTAAGACTCACAAGGGAGGAGAAAACTGACTCCTAAAAATTGACCTCCATACATGCTACCCACAAACACCCACAAAATAAATAATAATAATTATAAAAAGACAGTCTCTCACTGGTCAGCAAGCTTTTCAAGTAGGCTAGGCTGGCTGGTCAGCAAGCTCCAGGGAGCTGGTCGTCTCTACCTCCTCAGCTTGTTTGTTTTTGTTTGTTGTGATAGGGTCTCCCTGTAGCCCCAACTACTGGCCTGGAACTTGCTATATAAACCTGGCTGGCCTCAAACTCATGGAGATCTGCCTGCCTCTGCCTCCCTAATGCCAGGATTATAGGCATGCACCACCATGCCTGCCCACACTCAGCTTTTTATATGTGGGTTCTGAGGATGAAACTCAGGGCCTCGTGCTTGTGTAGCAGGCATTTTACCGACTGAGCCATCTCTCCAGTCAATGGGCAGAAGTTCCTGTCTGTCCACACTGCAGCCCATGGCTACAAATAGGAACGTGGACTCCTAATTTAAGAACTGGCACACAAATGTCAAATGTGACTAAAGTCACTGGCAGCAGGCTCCTCACAGTGGGAGTTCAACAACTGGTGCTACTATGACCTGGTCGGAGGGCTCAGCTCTAGAAACCAGAGATACAAGCTAAACAAATGCAAGTTTAAAAGACAGCACTCCAGAAAGTACAAAAATTAAAGAGAAATGGGGCTGTGCAGGAGACAGGAAATCAGGGCAGGGAAAAGAGGCTGGCTGGGGCTGGCCAGATGTCTCAGTGGGCAAAAGGACCTGCCATCAGGCCTGATAACCTGAAGTCAATCCCTGGAACCCATATGGAAGAAGGAGACTCCCAAAAGTTGTCCTCTAACGTTCACACATGCACCTTAGCACCTGCCTCCCTACGTATACTAAATAAATAAAATGTAATAAAAATAAAAATTTTCAAAGAGGCTGGCAATGCTGACCTGAGGAAGTGAGGAGACAAGCAAGGGGCCACCCAAAGATTGATGCCACTGGATGCCGCACAGAGAGGAGAGGGGGCAGAGGTCAGGGGAAGGCCTGCTCTCTCCTTGGGTATGACTTGGCTCTTGGTGTCTGAAAATCAGATGAGCCATGATTACCCCCAGGAGATCTATATTCCCCCAGGGAGGGTGAAAGCTCACAAGGTTGCCCAAGGTTATACAGCAGCAACCTCCTGGGAGGAGACTCTTGAGTGGAGCTGCCTGCAAGCTGTGCAGGGTATTCCAGGGACACAGTGTCTGTGAGTCATCACCAGTGCTGGGGAGAGCACTTTGGTGATACAGCTGCAGTCACTCATTCTCCTGTAAGGAACCTCTCCCCAAAACTCCTGTGAGCCACCCCTTACCCACAGTCCCGTGAGAAAACCCATAAACTCTGGTTCACCAAGCTGGATCTGGATGGAATCTTTCCTTTGGTTTGTCCCTGCCTGCAATCTGGAGGGAACAGAGATAGATTCCCCCACTGTTCTAGTTTCCTCCTGCTGCTGTGACAAAACACTCTGACCAAAAGGAACTTGGGAAAGAAAGGGTTCATTTGGCTGACTGCCAAGTCATGGTTCATGACAAGAGAAATCAGGGCTAGAACTCAAGGCAGGAGCTAAAGCAGAGACCATAGAGGAACACCACTTACTGGCCTGCTCCCTGGTTCATGCTTAGCCTTCTTTCTTATACAGCCCAGACTCCCATGCCTAGGAATGGTGACATCCAAAGGGGGCTGGGCCCTCCTACATCAATGAAGACAATGCTCCACAGCCCACTCTGATTTGGGACAATCTTCAGTTGAGGTTCCCTCTTCCCAGGTGACTCTGGGTGGGACCAAGATGACAATAACCATTTACTAGGATACCAGGAAAAGTCACAGAACACAACTATTTACAAAGAAGCAAGAGAGACAAGCGGACTCTGAAACACATGTGAAAGGGCAAGCCATCTTTCAAAAGAGAATAACATCTCCTGATTCAAGTGTGACAAAAACAGATCATCAGGACAGAACTGGTACAGTCAGTCATGCAGACATAGTAATCAGGACAGATGTAGACCAGAGTCTTCAACAGCAGTTTATCTTCAGGGCCAGAGGGATTCACTTTTTTTGTTGTTGTAGCCTAGGCTAGCCTCAATCTCCCTAGAAAGCCAAGGATAAACTAGAATTTCCAATCATTCTGCCTCCACCTCAGGGGAGCTGGGATCAGGGAAGGCAAGTCTTCTAACCTCTAGAGGCAGAGCAACCAAACCACAAGAAGAACAAATGAGACTGGATTCCACCTTCATACCAGATAGACCCCAAACTAACTGGACGAGGCGTAAGATCTAAATCCGAGAACTCATGGGCGACCACAGCTGGGGTGAACAGAGATTCCTGAGGACAAAATGCCCGGCACAGAATTAGAGTCCATAAATTACACTTCATCAAAATTAAAAATGCTGCTTATCAGAAGAAAGCATTAAGAAAATGATTAGAAGACAAACAATCCAATTAAAAACTGGGCAGCGATGTAAGCAGTCGTCTCACGGAGGGAGATGTATGAATGGCTAATAAGCTGAAGAAATGAACTCCATATCATTAGTCATTAGGGAAATGAAACCCCAGGAAGATGCTATATTGCAGCCATCAGAACAACTGTCATCAAAAAGCCAGGAAAGAATTATGGAGGGAGGGCAGCAGCACACACATGAGGACCCTCGAAAGGGGACCCTAATGTGGTGCAGCCACTCTGGAAGACAATTAGGCCATTCATTGAAAAGGTAATAAATACACCAGACAACCCAGAAATCTTCCTTCCACCAGCAAGACATGAACACATATTTCCATACAAAGATTTGGCTCAAATGTCCACCAACTGGTGATTGGTTACATAACACGTAGTCCATCTATATACAGTGGAATATTGCTTGGCCATACAAAGGAATACTGCCATGACACAGGAGAATCTTGAGAACATTATGCTCCGTGACAGAAGCCAGGAGTAAGCCCCACACAAACTCCATTTAGACAGTGTTCTGAAAAGGCAAATTAACAAAGATAAAAAATCAGTGATTGCCTGGGGCTGTGAGCGGGAAGAGGAACTGGCTGTGAAGCAGTATTTGGGACCCATCAGAGAGACTGACGGGAGCACTCTAAAGCCAGGCTGCAGAGATGGTAGAGATGGAGGCTCTCTGCTACAAGCTCTAAATCACTGAGTTAATTACACCCTTAGATAGCTGAGGATGGAGTATGAGGCGAAGCATGGTGATTCACAGGCAGAAGACAGCCAGGAGCCGGTCTCTTCAGAGAGATGGGTGACTTTACCTCTGTGCCCATGTCCACAGTCAGACACATGTCCACATCCTCAGGACCCCACAGCACCCGAGTCAGGATGGACTCCGTATCCTTAAGACCCCACAGCACCCGAGTCAGGATAAACTCCCATACCTTCAGGACCCCAGAGCACCCCAAGTCAAGTGAGATCCCATAGCCTCAGGACCCCACAAAACCCCAAGTCAGGATGAACCCTGTATCTTTAGGATCCCATAATACCTGCAAGTCAGGATAAATTAGTACCTCACAGCACCCTGAGTCAGGATAGACCCAATATCCTGAAGACTCCACAGTAACCCCAAGTCAGGATGGACCCTTAAACTCAAAACCTTATAGCAGCCCCGAGTCAGGATAGGCCCTATATTGTCAGGATCCCACAGTAGTCCTGAGTCAGTATTAACCACCTATACTGAGAACTCCATAGCAGCCAAGTCAGGATGAACACCCCCACCTTTACGAGCCCCACACCATGAAGTGTAGATCATGATGTCACAGTTCTGGAATGGCAGTTAGCCACTCAAGTTGGCTTGTGACAGCCCAAGCAAGCAGGTGGAGTAGGATACATAGTCTCAGCCCTGTAGTCCCAGTTCTAGGTCTGACTCTCCTAGACTGGTTCTCCACCCCTGCTTCCTTACAGCGGCCTGACCTGACCCACTGATTGTCTTCTGCTCTGTAGCCAGGGCCATCTCTCTCAAAGGAGGATGACTTCCTGCTGTACCAAACCTACCTCAGAACACTGCACACTCCCTGTGGGAGTTCCATCCCCGAGTCCCACCCAAGCCCAACCGTGCAGCCAGCCTCCAGCTCCAGACACCAACGTTCCCCCAGCTCTGGGCAGACCTTTCCTTTGTCCCAGTTCAAAGTACATTTCCCACACTGGCCTATGAGCTCTGAAGTCCTAGCTGGGTCCAGAACGAGGGGGCGCCTAGTTCGTAAGTGACCAGGGTGCAGAGTAGGCGGTCCCCTGCCTGTTTTATCTGCCTGCAAAGCCTACAATTAAGTTCTTGATTCTTCTTTTTTTGAAATCTGTGTATGTGTTGTGTGTGTGTGTGTGTGTGTGTGTGTGTATGTGTGTGTGAGAGAGAGACAGACAGAGAGAGAGAGAGAGAGAGAGAGAGAGAGAGAGAGAACATCACAGTGCACTTATAGAGGTCAGAGGGTCCGTGGGTGTCAATCTTGGCCTTCTACCTTGTTTGGCACAGGCTCTCTCCTGTTCACCACTGTGCACGCCAGCCAGCCCACAAACTTCCAGAGACAGTCCTGTCTCCATTTCCCCTCTCGCTGTAGGAGGACAGGTGGCTTTATGTGGGTTCTGGGGATCTGAACTCGGGTCTTTCATACTATTCTAGTTCACTTTCTGTTGCTCTGATAAACACCATGACCAAAATCAACTTAGGGAAGTAAAAGTTTATTTGGCTTACAGCTCATAGTCCATTATTGAGAGACACCAAGGAATTCAAAGTCTGATACAGAGACCATGGAAGAGCACTGCTTGCTGGCTTGCTCCCCTGGCTTGCTCAGCTAGCAACTCATGCCCACCTGCCTAGAGATGGCACCGCCCACAGTGTGCTAGGCCTCCAACATCAATTAGCAATCAGAAAATGCCTCACAGGCATGTTCATAGGCCAGTCTGATGGAGACAACTCCTCAACTGAGATTCCTTCTTCCCAGGTGATTCTAGTTTGTGTCAAGCTCAAAAGGTAGGACAGCACACACAGCATTTGACCCACTGAGACATTTCCCATCACCTGACGCCTGGTGCTACCCATGTCAGTGACCATGAGGATAAACAAGCAGCATGTAGTTGGTTTTTATGGCTACAGTAACTCTAGTATACCACAGGAGGCGGGGTGAGCAGGGATGGGAAGGCTGCCTGAGCTGGCTCTGGAGTTCCTGGGGAGCCACTGAGTCCAGGTGAGGAGCTGTGGCCCCCGAAGAGCCACAGATACAAGTATAGCTTTGTGACTGAGAGCTGGGCCATGGCAGGTTTACACAGCAGTGCTGCCTTGGGTTCTAGAGAAGATACTCTTCTCCTGGAGTCTCTGGGATGTTCTTACCAGTAGGGTATGTCCTGTGCCCAAGAACCTAGGGTCTGGGCAACTCCATGACAGACTAACCACCTCCTACTCCTCTCACCATTTGCTCTTCCTTGGTCTGTGCAGGGGCTGGCCCACTCACCACTCTAGTGCGGGGCAGGTGACCAGACCTGCCCACTGGCCTGGGTATGGCCTTACTGTTCACTCCTGGAACGTAAGGATGAAGTCCAAGTAGGAGACGCCCTCAGTAGAGGGTTTCTACCCACAGACTTTGCAGGGCTACATGCCTAGCCCGTGTTGCTTTGAACAGCCTCAGGCCCTCCCTGTACAGATGCTGGAGCCAAAGCTCAGCTAGTGGGGCCCTGGTCCCACTTCCTGCCATAGGAGCTGGGCTTTGCTACAGGATGATCTTTAAACCCCAGGTTGCTGGAGGTGGATGGGGAGCCCAGGGTGTGCCATCAGCAGGGGGACCAGAGGACACAGTGAAGAGGAACAAGAGCTGTCTTCAAGGTGTACAGAGTGGCAGGAAGGCCAGGTCCTGACTGATGGCCTCAACATGTGTCACGAGGGACCCCACAGCAGCTTCATAGTAGCCACGAGGTACTGGCACTGGATACAGGAACTTATGCACACAGGTGATGTAGACTCTTCCCCTGCCTCCTGTGAGCCTGGACTAAAGCCCCAGGAGGTGGTGCCAGGCACTCCTGGCATAGAAAGTAGACTGTGAAGTACAAAGAAAAGGCAGTGAGAGAGAGAGCTCTAAAGGGGGAGGGAGGGAGGATGGCTTTAGAGTGCCCACGTGCACAAGGCAGTCAGATAAGCAACTGCTGCCCTTTTCTAAGTGCTCCTGCCCTGACCCAAAAGGGGATACTGCTAACAAATCCATGCCTGGGAAGCCACTGCCCATAAGTGTCAGAGGTCCCATTCTTTTCAGACAGAAAATCCTTCTGCCAAACCAGTCTATAACCTCAGCACAATTTCACTTGAAAGTAAAATCCTGGTGACTTTTTGTTGAACTTGACAAAGTAATTCTAAAATCCATTTAGAAGATTGTGATGGTTAGCTTAATTGTCAGCTTGCTGGAATGAACTGGAAAGAGACTTAGTGAGGAACTGTCTAGGTCAGGCTGGCCCCTGGGTAATGTCTTCAGGGGACTGTCTTAATTGCTTTAATTGATGTGGGAAGGCCCAGCCCACTGTGGGCAGCACCATTCCCAGGGCAGGGGTTGGGGAGGAAGACTGTACAGATGAAGCGAGCTGGCGGAACACTAGGAACTACATATGTACACATTTGTTTCTGTCTGATCTTGACTGAAGGTGTGCTGTGACCAGGTGTGTGAAGTTCTTGCCTTGATTTCCCCACAGTGATGGACTGTAACATGGAACTGCGAGCAAAAAGAAAGCCTTTCTCCCCAAAGTTACTTTAACTCAGGGTATTTTATCACTGCAACAGAAATAAACTAGAGCAAATATTAACTGCTAAGAATATCTTTAAGTAAAGAAGAAAGTGCTGCCTACTCTACATTAGATATTAAAAGTGTATTTTTAAAGCCATGGTTACTGGTCCGGCATGGGGGTACACGCCTATAGTTCCAGCACTTTAGAAGATAAAGTGGGAGTATCCCAAGATGAAGGCAGCCAGAGCTACAGAGAGAAATTCTTATGAGTATAAAGAAAAAAAAGGAAGAGTTATAATTACTGAAAACAGATTTAAAAAATTAAAAAGAAACAACCCCTGCCTAGGCCAGATTCGCTTGTGTGTTAGGTGTTAATACATATAAAACACAGTAAGCCATGGGGACCCCCTAACAAATGCCACCAGGCAACTCTTCAGTGATCTGGACAAAACCAGATTCAGAATTTGAACCTCAGCCATACACTACAACTTCAAAAGGAAGAAATCAGTCAGAATAGCCCAGAAAGAAATATGACCATTTATCAAATTACTGAGGAACCTTTGACGCTTGAGCCAAGTCATGTGGTGCAGGCCTGTCAAGCAGATACTTGGCTTGTGGAGGCAGGAGGATCACAAATCCAAAGCCAGCTAAGACTACAGAATGAGTTCAAGGCCAGCCTGGACACTTAATAAGACCATATCTCAAAATAAAAAAAGTGGGGGGGCACTGGGATATGACTCAGTGGTAGAGCACTTGCCTAGAATCTTCCAGTGAGGGGTTGGGAGCATGGCTCAGTGACAGACTGCCTGTCAAGCATGGTTGAGGACCCCGGGTTTAATCTTCAGAACTGAACAGCAACAACAAAAAGACTTTCTAAGTAAAAGTAGTGAAATGAAATAGATTCAAATTTTTCTATACAAAAACTACTAAGTTATGTTCCTACACAAACCAATACCCTGAGACAATTCTGATGAGAAGAGTCTGACTCTCTCCCTTCTCACTAGTCAAGAATCTCACACCTCTTAGGAGAGGCTGTGGGTTTTAGGCTAGATAGTTTTGAGGCCTTATGCGATGAAGTGACAGTTCTGGCAGTGGCATGTGGCCATTGCTTTGTGTGATGGCCTGAATCAAGCAGTTTCGGTCACTCTGAGGAGACTTGCTCCATTCTGGGTTCCTGGTGACCATACCCTCATCCTTGCGTCTCACATCCACAGTCTCCAAAGCTGCGTTTCTTTCCAGTGGGGTGCTCAGCTCTCTGTACCTGGCAGAGTGCCTCGAGATTGAATTTGCCCATTGAGTAGGCTCCTGCCAGGCAACGCCCTTCAGTGGTATCTACACAGGCTGCTATGAGGTGACCTTGGGTAAAGATGCTGTGGGAACACAGAGCCAATTTCTGGAAGAGATAAAGAATGCTAGTGTGGCTCTGTCTTCGCCATGAACCTGGGAGCATGAGGACAGCCAACTGCTGACCCGAGGGTCAGCCAGGCATGTGGTATACCCCAGGGATTGAATATTGCGGCTCTGTTCCCACAGAGCTGGTGTTCTTGCTACACTGATCCATGAAACCTGTGTGCACAGTGGCCTTCCATCCATTCACACCTCCACTTTCCTACTGCGGTTTCTAGCATGTCCTGTGAGATTTGCACCTATGCACTGATTCCATCTTGGGAAGTGAATTTAAATGATGGTTACAACCGTTTCGGGGTACACCTAGCTATACTTAACAACATAGTGAGCCCAACAAGGTACAAGACTGGCCTCCTGAGGGCTTCTTAGGAGGACCTGAGGAAGGGACCCAGATGGACACCAAGAACTGTAGCCCAGGGTGCACAACGCCTACCAAGAAAAGCATTAGGACACCAAGAAACACAGCAGGACTCTAAAGCTGACCCACAGGAAGGACTCTGGAAGGTGAAATCAGAATTCTGCATAGAACTGGAAAGGGCCACAGGCCTCTTATAGGACTTCAGCATGTAGGCAAGACCTTGAGAGGAGCCAGGAGAATAGGCCTTTCAAGAGGAACATGGCCACAAGGAGCAAGCCCACAGTGTCAAATTTTCATTGTGAAGTTTGCAGGAGCTCGAATGGCCAGGAGGTGGAAAACACCTGTCCAGGTCCCTTTATGAGGCAGCACACATTGAACCAGCTTTGCAGCACAGAACTTTCCCACCGTTGACTCTGGCAAAACAGCAATCACTATGCCTTCAGCTTTGAAAGACGTCTGCTTGCTTGCTGAGGAATGGCTGCAGTTTCAAGAGCAATTTTCTGGTACTAGAGATGGATCCCAGGGCCTCCCTCATGATGGGCAAGACCTCTACTGCTGAGCCAAACCCCAGCCCCTCACTGGGAGATCCTAGGCAGGTGCTCTACCACTGAGCCACATCCCAGCCCCTTACCGGGGACCCTAGGCAGGTGCTCTACTAGTCTTTAGTAGCTCAGCTCTGCTGCTGTTGATGGTCATAACAACAGAGCAGCTGTGTTCCAATAAAACTTTATTTATGGCACCGAGCTCTGAATTTCATAGTTTTTAACCAATCACAAAATATTCTTGAGGCTTTTAGAAAACTAATTTATTTTTGGAACAATGTTAAGTTTTAAGAAATTGAGCAAAAAATATAGTTCTCCTGTGTGCCTACTCCCTACCTACAACGCCTCTATCCACAACGATACTTTGTTGCTCTGCCTAGGGAAGTAGGTCTGCCCCAGGGACCTGCCTGCTCAGCTGGCATCTCTCTGCGAATTTGCAACACTGGGATGCAGGGGCCCACAGCACAGCAGCTGACCTCCTAGAACAGGATGCAGGACATGGTGAATAGTCATGTGGAGATACCAGTGACAAAGCCACATCTCCCCTCTCATTTGAGCTACCCAGGGTCCATCCTCATATCCCTAGTCACCATAGAGCAGATTGGGGCCTGGGAGGTGATGGCCCTCTCCAAGAGGGAACAAAAACTGTGACTGGCCTGGTGTGGAAGGAAGGCCAGACTCAGAGTCCAAACCCAACCATGGAGAAGCCCTGGGGTGACAGGAGAGCCGCCTCCTGCTGTAGAGTCCTGCCTGGGGCATTCAGAGGCTCAGTGCACAACCTCTCCTTTACATCCACAGATCTATACTTCTCCCTGGAGCAGGACCCTCATGGCTGCCATGTTTGTGGAGGCTCAGAGCAACAGACCTGGTGGCCAGTTTACTGCAGCAGGGGGTGACAGGCTAACATTCCAAGGGTAACCCCTTGATTTATAGACTTGAGAGGAGGTCATGCTGGCGTGGATCTCCCCTGGTTTCGTGGCCTGTTTGCAAAGGGCCCTAGGCTCTGTGATGTGTGCTTAGGCCAGTGAACGATGGCTCTGTTTTCTTGGAGAACTGGATTTACTCATGATTAATGGGGCACGTATACACTGATAAATGGTATTAATTTGTTTTGAGGGTCTGAGAAGATCGTAGCTGCTTGCAAAGCCTGTGGGGAAGCAGCGTGTCTCAGCTGGTTGCAAGGGCCAGCGAGCTCCATCCAGTCATCCATTCAGCCTTTGCCTGCCCAATGGAACTGACTCTTGGGGACACCAGCCCACAAGATGCCAGATGTGGGTGAGGGGACTTACCTGCTACCTCCTTAGATGAGGGCAGGCTGGCAGCACCCTCCAGGTCAGCAGGGATGGAGCCCCCTCTCTCCAGGGCGTGCACGAGCCCCCGTAACCGCTCACATTCCTCCTGCAGCCGGTCACGGTCCTCACGCAGGCGCTGCCTGGCTGCACTGGCTGGGTTCAGGCTAAGGTGTAGAACTTTGGTTCGACTCTGGTCATAGTCACCCTGGAGGAGAAAGCACATCACAGGGTCACCTTGGGGTAGGCTAGACTGCAGAGGCATTAGGAACAAGGACAGAAGAAAGGAGGTGCTCAGCAATACAGAGCACAGGGTAGAGTAGTTATGGTAGTCGACGCGCCTTAGGTGGAGCATGACAAGGTGTGGTGCTCAAAGTTGCTGCATCAGCCCCATCTAAGTGCTCTCTGTGTGCAGGGGGGCCCTTCACAATTCTACGTTCTACTGGCCCTTACCTCAACACAGGATGGAACTGGTGGGAGAAAATAAGCAAACCCATCATTACATCCTTGTATGATTACAGTGTACAGAGTTCCTGCTCCATTTTCATGAACATCAATTTTAAGAGCAAATCGTAGAGGGACCCAGAGGCATAGGTCTGTAATTCCAGCTACTCAGGAGTTGATGAAGGAAGAGCACAAGTACAAGGCCAGACTATGATATCACCAGCAAGCTCAAGGTTAGCCTGAACAACCCGGTAGTACTCCTGACCCAAAGTCAAAAGTACAAAAAGAGGGTTGGGGGCCTAGAGAGTTAAGTACCCCAATCATCTAGAATCTCCCAGTGAGGCACTAGGGTGTGATTCAGTAGTAGAGCACCTGCCTAGAATGCTCCAGTGAAGGGCTGGAGGTGTGGCTCACTGGTAGAGCACCTGTCTAGAATCCCCTAGTGAAGGGCTGGGGAGTATGGCTCAGTGGTAGAGTGCTTGTCTAGCACAGGCAAGGCCCTGGGCTCCATTCCCAGTGCCACATACACAGAGACACAGAGACAGCCCAAATCCTGATGCAGACACTGAATAATGGCTTTCAGTGTCCTCCTGTGGCTCTGGGAGGCCTGTCATCAACTCCATGAGGTCTGTAGGATGAGGGCCCAGGGTCAAACAAACGAGCAAAGAGCACCTTTGCCATTTAGAACATTTTAGGGCTTGCAAAGAAACTGTGATCACAGTTAAGAGAGTTCCCACAGGTATCATACCAGTGGCCAGATAGTGCTCATGAGTGGGGTCAGAGTTCACCTCCAGCCAAGGACTCCAGAAGGAGAGGAATGAAGCCTGATCCTACCAGGCCTCTACAAGTTACAAAAACCTATGGCCAAAACTGAGTGGCACCAGAGTGAGGGTCAACAGTACACCCCAGACAGCCTCTCACCACACACAGACACCAACTCTAGGGAAGGCACTTCTATAAAAGGTTAAGACTCTGAGGAACACGTGACAGAACACTGCCCTCATCACTGCACAGTGGTGAAGACTTCTCAGGCAGAACTTGGGGAGTGCCACCCGGGAAAAATGAGCAAACGTCGGGGCAGCGGCAGGACTATGGAGGACGCAGGAGGACTATAGGTTTGAGACCAGACCTGATTACATAGTGAGACTCTGTCTAGAGGGAGGGAGAGAAAGAGATCACCCATGGGTGAGCACCCCGGCCACGGAGGCGGGAGGAGCAGCAGAGTGGAGGCTCTGTGACACTCATACCCAGAAGATGCCCAGAATCCAAAAGAAAATGAAAAAATGTCAGTCACTGGAAAATGGGCAAAACAAGTGACCAGGCCCTTCACATCAGATAGGACCCCAAGAGCTGGCAGGCACAGAGCACTGCCCATGTGAACCATCAGGGAAGCCCAAACTTCAGTTCAGTAACCACAACCCCCAGCCACACAGTAGGCATCACACACACACTCACATGAGGCACTGACTGAGCCAGTGGTCTGAGGGATAGGAGGACTCTGGCAGTCTGTGAGAAGCTACTGAAGGGACTGGAGCACCTGGCCCGTGGAAGGCAGGTGTGCCTATCTGCTGCCTCCACTAAGCCCAGGACAGACCTCTGTGAGGGAGGCCTGGGGTGACCAGGACATCACACAAGGAACCATCATCTTCCCAAGGTGCCAGTACCTTCTAACATGCACCAGTGATGCTTTACAACAAGACTGAGAGGCTCTGGAGTCTCTTCAGAGTCTGAGTGGCAAAGAACTGACATGTTGCAAGCTGTGCCCTGCTAGGCCTGGGGACCTAACCCTGAGGGCCAGTGGTCTCTTTAGTGAGGGACTCCAATCTTCCCACTGCCATGCACAGGGACTATCTGGCCCCTGTGACCTTGCAGTCCCCCCTCCTGTCATGCCTCCTGATGAAGAAGAGGAAACAGTCCACCACTGAGACCACCAGACACACAGGGCAAAGAGGCCAAGTGCTCCCTTTAGCGAGGCAGCTGGTGCTCCTAGAACTAAGCTGCCATGGGCCACTGTTTCTCCATATTACCAAAGAGCAGTGTGGCCTACAGCTGGGGTACCTCACTGAGGCCCCAACCTGCTAGCCCTTGACCAAGGTTCAAGATATGCTTTAAGGAGCAGAGTGGGCATGGGAGAAGGGCCCACCCTGCAAACTAAAACCAGTCTCGGGTCGCTTCATATAAGTTAGTAACCAGTCTACAGTCCCTTGGGGGAGAGTGGGTGAAGCAGAATGTGCCAGAGCCATACACAAGGAGCAATGGGGCCACCTTACAGGGAGGGAAGGAGGAAGGCCACCAGCCAGGCCTGGGAGGAGGGAGGGAAGAAGGGAGGCTGGAGCAAGTCTGGCAGGCTCCCGGGGGGTTTTGTGAGACTCTTGTAAAGCCCCAGGGATGAAGAGGCTCCTGGAATGCTAGTGGATTCCCCGGCTTTCAAGGTTGAAAGCGACTGTTACTTGGGCAATTTCAACAGTCTGTTATTCCGTACAATTTTAAGTCAGGGGAGATAACCAGGCATGTGAAATCCTTCACCCATGCCCGCTGTGAGAACCCCAGAGCTAGACAAGCACTTGGCCTCCCTTCTAGGGCCAAACCTGAGGAGCGGGTAAGGGAACAGAGCCCAGCCTGGCACTGCCCATGGAGTCAGATGGCTGCAGGGCTCCTGTCTGCCCCCACTGCCCACTGAGTGGCTTGGTGAGAAGCAGCCACAGACGACCGGCGTGGGAACTGGCACCAACAAGCACCACAGAGTGCCAATGAAACGGCACCCAAACACAAATGAGATTTTCATGTGGCCCAAGATGTTCTTGAATCTCCTTTTAAAGACTTTTAAAAGATGCAAAATCCATGCTGAGCTTATGTGCTATATGGACTGGCAGGCTGGATCTGGTGGACCCCAAGGCCAAGGGCAGGGAGGTAAGGCCCTGGATACATTCTCTTCCTAATAGAAGAGCCACAATGGCAGCCTCCTCCTCTCATTCATGCTGATGTGAAGCGAGGTCCTGAAAGGAGACAGGAAGAGAAGCACAGGGACCATCCTGGAGGCCATCTGTGTCACTCTAGACAGAGTTATACCTCCCAGGCCTAGTCCCCCACAGGCAGCCACGAAAGACCCAGGTAAGGCCAGGAAGCATGTGGTGATACAGTCAGACCTGGCCTCTGATCTCAAATGGTGACTGACCAGCTGGGGACCAGGGTCTGGGCTGTGCAAAGGTACTGTGCCATGCAGGCTAGAAACTAGAAACAAACCCCTAACGCCTCACTGTAACCTGCTTTCCACAGATCAGTGGTACAATAACAGAGGAGCCAGGTGAGCAGGGCCACAAACACTGGCAATGTCAGGTCAGACACTGCAGCCCAGTTTCCACCTCCCACCAGAGGGCCCAGTATCATCAACAGCCCCAGTTGGTGTCTGCAGTCAGAGCCAGAATGAACCAGAAACTGTCCTGCTTACTCTGGGGCCTGGAGCAAGCAGCTCCTGAATCCCCAAATTGGGCAACAGCTCTTGGAACACAGAAGACAGACAGACAGCAACTCACACTGAAGTACTCTCCAGACACACACACATAACTCCTTCTACCGACTGACTACATTTTCTTTGCTGGATTCTCAGAGACGACAAAGCCCTTTAGAGACACAGGAGAGTGAAATAGGTAGGAACAGACAGGTGGGGACACAGGCTCTGTCCATAGGAATCACAATCCCCACTGCCCATGTCAGGGCGTAACTGTGTGTATGTGAGTCACGCAGTACCATGCAGACATGACACTGAACAAGGTGGCAAAGGCTTGCAACAAGACCACAGTCCCACAGGACCTGGTGTCTGCCAGAGGCACAGGCCACCCAGAGCAGTGTTCTAAGAACACAAAGGGCTAAAATATCCTGCTGGTCAGGCAAGACCACCAAGGGAGGAAAGCAAGGTGGGCAGATTCAGGGTCCCAGAACCCTGGGATACAAGGTGTGAGCTGGTAGCACCTCTTCCTTTGCCCATGGGGCCAGGCACCCAGGAATTCGTAAGAGTTATCCTGAGACTATTACCTCCCCTGACACGCACAGTGCTGAGCAGTCGGGGTGATGGATGGGCAGGGTATAACAGAGCCAGGAGGCTGCACCTCTTTGGCACCCCAGTCCTCGTGAGCAGAGAGCACAGAGGCCACTACAGGAGTCCTGGAGAGGAAAGAGGCAGCCGATATACTTGGTTCTGTCCAGCCTCAGAGTCTCCTGCCAGGAAGAACCTCCAAGGGACAGGCCATCATTTCAGTTGTAGAACTGAAGGATGCTGACAGTGATGCTGCAATGCCCACTCAAAACAAGTGCCCGGCGAAGAACCAACAGGCAATAGTGACATCCCATCACTCCCCTACCGTCCCCTCTCCTCAGCACCTGCACCTATGACAACTGTGTCATTCTAAACATTTGTTTTATCAGTTGCCGCCTGCCGGAGGTCAACCCTGAGAAGACAGGACTGTCTGTCTTGTTCTTCACGAAGCTGCTGGTACCGACAATGTGCCTGGCGTGCAGTGTCTGTTGAAAGAACGTGTAATAAATAGAACATTTCTCAGGCTAGGATGCATTCCATGGATTTAGAAATCAAATCGCCAACGAAGAATGAAGCATAAGAGACAAGAAGTCTGGAAACAGGACCCGGCCTCCCTTCTGTGATAGGCGCAGCCTTCCTGCTCACCTGACGGGTCTGGGCTCTACTCTGAGCACAGTGGGGGCTCCTAGGGGTGAATGCCGGGCTGCTGAAGGAGAAGTCCTCCCTCCACAATCACCCAAACACTTAAGGTAGAAGGCGAAGGAGCAACCATCCATCAATGTCATGTAAAGGGAGGCAACAGGGGTGGAGGTATCACCTAGGTCCCTACAGCTGTGCACACTCTCAGCACCCCAGCAGGCACCTAAGTTGTGTGGCAGAGCTGGGGGCTGAGACAAAGGGGTTTCTGAGCTTGGTGTGGGAAGTGTAGTCAAGCAGCCTCTGCCACCCACGATCAAGGCCACTGTAGCTTCAGGACTCCTGCACAGAGATTCTTTGCCACCCACCGCCAGGTACAGATGCCCCTGCTTCAAGAAAAAGCCAGCTAAGAGCTGTACCCCAGAGATGGGAGACTGGGTGGACCCTAAGGGATCTCCATGGGCCAGGGAACCAGGTCACTGTCCTACCAAATATGGCAATCTACCTACCCAGAGGGCACTGTCCAGGATGCCTGCTTCTGTGCCCCATTATGCATGCACCTCAGTGAGGGTGGGCCGCTATACCCTCCATTTATGGCAGAGGTAAGAGAGAATACTCAGGGGACAGTGAGCAGTGCCAGGCTCCACCCCAGGTACCACACATAAGGGCAGAGAAAACATCCACCCTACCTCGTGCTGCTTCCTCCCCAGACACGCCCACTCCCTGCTGTGGGCCCAAGGGTGTCCATGCCAACATGCAGGAGCACCGTCCAGGGTGCTGGCGCCGCATGGGATGAGCAGATGGGAGCCAGTGAGCCACTTGGCTGAGTCTGCCTTGGGATGACAGCTTTGAGTAGGAAAGGGGAAACGGCTCTAATCTGCTGCCGAAATTTGTTGCCTTGTTTGATTCGCAGCTGAGGAAACTGTGGAGACGCTGACAAGAATCTCAAAAGGAAGAGTCTGGAACCTTCCTTTGATGCCACGGTGCAATTACCAACTAAATAAAAACATTTCCCTTGCCAAGTGAGTTGGTTGACGCTTTCTGCTAATAACCCTGGCCACAAAGGAGTTGACAGAGGGCGAGGTGGGTGGATGACGGCACTGGGGACACACGCTGGCCACTGGCCAGGACCATGGATGGTGGTCTGTACAGGGGCTACTCTTTCAGAGCACGATGTGGGTTTCCTGAAGGCTGGGTGGCTCTTCCCCACCACCTGTTCATTCCATGGACTTCTATCTGTTGTTCAGGTCTGGGTAAGCTTACGTGGCCAGCCAAAACTGGCCTTTGTGTCCAGAGAACTACCGGCAAGAACACAGCACTGGCTTCATTTCTATGTTAACTAAGCTTTCCCTTGACTTAGGTGGCGTTGCTCAGGCCCCCCTCTGCCTTTGGGCTCAGTTTCCCTCTGAGGGTAAGCATGAAGAATTTGGTCTCCTTTTTTGTATGTGGGGAGTGTGTGTGTGAGACAGAGAGAGAGAGAGACCAGAAAGTTCTGTGGGGGGCTTGCATACCCATGCAAGTACATGCAGGGGCCAGAGCAGGATATAGTGTGGGGTGGGCTGTTCTTCCTCTATCATTCTCTGTCATATTGTCTTGAGATGGGGGTCTCTTTACTCCCTTTTTGGCCAGGCGGTAAATTCTTGGGACCTGCCTGCCTCCATATCCCAATGCTAGGATTTCAGGCATGCACCATGCCTAGCATTTTACATGGGTACTGGGGATTAGAATGCAGGTCCTTGCCCACTGAGCGATCTTCCCAGTCCTAGTGAATCTGATCCTTTGGTTGTTTTGTTTTGTTTTTGCAACAGTCTCACTGTATACCCCTGGCTGAACTTCCTATATAGACTATATAGACTAAGCTGGCCTGAATCTCACAGAGATCTGCCTGACTGTGCTCCTGAGTGCTGGGATTAAAGCCATCTGCTACCATGCCTGGCCTGAATCTGATCTTTAAGAATGTTTCTTCCAGGCTGTAGGGAAGGCTCAGTAGTTAAAAGCACTTATGGCTCTTTCAGAGAACCCAAGGTTCAATTCGCAGCACCCACAGAACATGGTTCACAACTGCCTATAACTCCAGTTCCAGGGATCTTATTCTTTCTAGCCTCTGAGGCACCTACGCTCACGGTGCACATAAACTCATGCAGGCACACACACATATAATAAGTAAATATTTCTTAAAGGGGGTATGTGAACACAGAGAGACAGCTTGGCAATTAAGGGAATTTGTTGTTCTTCCAGAGAAGCCGAGTTTGGTTCCCAGTACCCACATCAGGAAACTCACAACCCCCTATAACTCCACCTCAGTGGACATGCTCTTGCCTTCTGTGGGCACATACACATACATGTTAAAAACAGACAAACATACACATAAATAACAGTTTTAAAAATTAATCCTTAAAAAAAAATGCCTAGCATTTTACATGGGTACTGGGGATTAGAATGCAGGTCCTTACCCACTGAGTGATCTTCCCAGTCCTAGTGAATCTGATCCTTTGGTTGTTTTGTTTTGTTTTTGCAATGATCTCACTATATACCCCTGACTGACCTAGAACTTCCTATATTGACTAAGCTGGCCTGAATCTCACAGAGATCTGCCTGACGTTTTGTCTAGATGTTTTGGTGAAATGGCTCAGCTGGTTAAGCTGAAAGGTACTTGCCACCAAGCCTGACAACCTCAGTGTGATCCCTGGGATTCACATGGTAGAAGTGGAGAACCGACATTTCCAAGTTTCCTCTGACATCCACATACATGTTGTAGCACACACATGCCCACACACAAAATAAATAAAAATGTAATAATTTTTCATCTAAAAAAGAACCTTCCCTCCTTAAAGACCAGAGAACAGCATTCCTTACAGCTTGGTTGTACTGTCCTAAGGATGCTTTGGCCCCTGACTCTGCAACAGGACCAGGTTCTCTATGTCCCCACCAGGGGGACACCTGCCCCCGAATCTCATCCTTCTGGGCCCAGCTGCCCTGGGGAAGGTCCAGGCAGCAAGCCGAGAGCGAGGGCTGCCTGGCACCCAGTGCCTGACTCGCATACCAAGAGACCCTTCTGGAAAGAGGCAGCAACGCGAGGAGAATTAAAAAGCACAGTTAAGTAACCACCAATCCTCATGCATATTTATAAGTCACTCAACTCAAAACTAAATCAATACCTCTCTCGGTGGAGATCCGCAGCAAGGCAGCTTCTGGTAGCCCGCTGGGTCGGGGATGGGGAGGGGGGCACTGGGCCAGAACCAGGCCAAGGAGGAGACACAGGCCACAAGCCCAGAACATAGGCCCCCAGGTAGTACTGTGTCTCCTGCCTGACCCAGTCTGTGGGACCTGCTTGCATGTGAACTTGGGCTGAGTCACACTTCCAAACTGCCCTTAGCAGCTCTAGGGCCTAGGGTGCGAAAGGGGAGGTGGAGTCACAGAGCCAGCCTAAGTCAGCGCTGTTTTCATGACAACCTTGGGTACCCAGCTCCAGGTGGCTAAGACAGATAGGAAAACAGGACAGGGTGTGTTGACACAGCACAGACCTGGGGCTAGACTGTAGGCTCTGAGGATGCAAACAATGACCCCAGGGGACCAGGGGCAAGCCCAGTCGAGTCAAGGCAGGGCTAGTGGCGTCTCATATAAGCCTGAGGAGCTGCATACTCCTGGGTCTCAGCCCCTCCATATACCTTCTTTGGATCCTGGGCTACAAGCTCTGTCAGCAACAAGTGAGAGTTCTGTGGAGGGGGTCTTGTGTGGCTAGGACAGGACATCCCTGGGTCAGGAATGAGGAGGGTCTCCTTCATAGTTTGCCTAGGCTCGGGTTGGAATGCTCAGGGCTGAATTTCAGGCCTCCAGCATCCAAGAGGAGTGGGTAGCCTGGGCCAGACCCTCAGAGAGGAGACAGGAAGGACAGAGGCTTTGCTTGAGCCTCCTGAGGTGAGGACAAAGCCTGGCCTGGAAGCTGGCACTGCACAATCTCAAACATCCTCTGTGCTAAAGTGAGCCCACCAGGCTGTTGGCTCTTCAGGCCTCAGATTGTGCCACTGTGTGGTGGGCATTACTACACAGGGGAAGGTCAAGTGGGTGGACAGATGTGGGTACTGTCTCCAGGATAGCTTTGCAGAGTAGGGGCAGCAGCTGCCTGGGTGGCTCATGGAGGCAAAAGCCAAGGCACTAACCCCAACACCTGTCCATTCATCCTTATCCGTAAACTAAAGAACCAACCCCAAAGCCCACGACTGCCTATGCATCTGTCTGTCTCTGTCCTCAAAGCTGAAGTGCTGACCCTAAGGTCCATCTGCCCATCCATCTGTTCATCTGCATCCCCAATGCTAAAGCACTAACCTTGACAAAGGCCCATCTGGCTGTCCATCTGTCCATCCTCATCCCCAAAGCTAAAGTGCTGACCCTAAGGCCCATCTGCCTGTCCATCTGTCATCTGTCCATCTGCATCTGCAAGGGAAAGTATTAACCCTGACCATGGCCCATCTACCTGTCCATCTATCCATCCTCATCCCCAGTGCTAAAGTGCTAACTTTGACTAAGGCCCATCTATCTATCTGTCTGTTCTCATCCCAAGCTAGCGTTAACCCTAACTTAGGTCCATCTACCCATCTGCAACCCCAATGCTAAAGTGCTGACCCTGACGAAGGCCTGTCTGCTTGTCCATCTGTCCATCTGCATCCCCAAGGGAAAGCACTAATCCTGACTAAGGCCCATCTACCTGTCCACCTATCTGTCCTCATTCCCAGTACTAAAGCACTAAGTCCTATTTATTTGCCTGATCATTTGCCCATCTTCATCCCTAACACCAAAGCACTGACCCTGACTAAGGCCCATCTCTCCATCTGTCTGTCCTCATCCCCAATACTAAAGTGCTAACCCTAACTAAGGCCCATCTGCCTGCCCATCTGTTCATTCTCATCCCCAAAGCTCAAGCACTGACCTGCTTGCTTATCCATTCTGTCTGTCCTCATCCTCAGTGTACCTACTCTAAGGTGTATCTGCCTGTCCATCTGTCCCTGTCCACTGTCCCATGCTACATGTACCCAGGTGGCTGTCCCTCAGAAGCCCTTGTTTCATTGACTTTCCTCTGTCTAAGGACCTGAGCCTTCCTTGAGACATCTCTAAGAACCGAAGGACACAGACCAAACTAAGCCCCGGCCCTCAAAAGAGAGGCAGGCACCTCCCCTTGTCCTTCACAGTGAAGACAGGAGGGGAGGCACTCACTGCCACAGGCCTGGCGCACCTGTGTCCCAAGGTACTCTTGTCACCCAGATCACCAGCTCCCCGCTACATTGTTACTCTCAGCAAAATGCTGGGTCTGATTCACTTTGCTCCAGATAGACTCAGAACCCAAAGAACCCAAGAGCTAGTAAAGCTGAACTAAGTCCCTGGACAACAGCAACAACTGAGGCAGAACTAGGGACAGGGACTGCTATGTGCTGTCTTATAAGGAGGACCAGATAGTTACCATGGCAAAGGACAGTCCTGGGGAGGAATAGGACCTGTGGAGGCTGTGCACAAGCTCAGGGACAGTAAGTGTGACAGACACCAGAGTTGTCATAAGGGGTCTCCATAAACCAGGCCTAAGTCCTCCCGTCTCTTTGAATCTGGCTTCCCAGCCTGGTGTATAAGGAAGATCAAGTGGTGGTGGCAGTGGGAGGTCAGGGGAACGATGAGGCTCAGTAGCTGGCACATGGGTCATGTCAACACCAGTTACAAGCTGGGCAAGTCATCTGGGTCCTAAACTGTTTTGTGACAGGCAGAGCAGAAGATGACAACCATCTCAGGACAAAAGACAAAGCCATCTTGGGCTTCTGTTAACAGCATAGCCAGGGCTTGGGCACGTACAGGAGGCTACATTCTTGGAGGAGGACTGAGTATTCAGCTTTGTGCCTGTCAAACCACAGCCTAGGCTGTCATTCCCAGTATCTCCTGGTCAAGGAACCAAGACCTCCCCAGCTGGGTTGGCCAGCAGAGTCTGGAAATCAAGCATCCTCAGTTCACACTCTGCAGAATAACTGGCTGCTGCCCGAACCTCCCTTCCTAGTTCTCGGTAAGAGCTGGCAGGAGGCTGCAGGGATATAGGCCAGCAGTCAGGATTAGCTGATGGGAGATGGCTGAGGGTCAGTAAGGACTGAGCAGGGGCTGGCAAGGGTGGGGCCCAAGAGCTGATTCCCCCAGAACCTCACAGTGCATGCTATTTCTGTCCTAGGGTCTCTACCATACAAAGAGCTTTCTTGCTCTATTTCTGACAATGCCATACATGTATACAATATATCTTGATTATCTCATCTCCCTCTCTTTTTGGAGACAGAATCTCATGTAGCCCAGGCTGCATCCAAAGGATGATCCTGAACTCCAGATCCTCTTGCCTCTACCTCCCAAGTGCTGGAATTACACACGTGTACTACTACATGTGATTTAGTGATGCTGGACATCATCCCAGGGCTTCATGCATTCTAGGCAAGTACTCTACCAACTGAGCTACATCCCCAGCCTCCTATGATTTATTTAACTGTAAAATTTACATCCTGTGAAATTAACCTCTGTAACCATGCTTCAGAGTGTCTGATGCGGTCCAACACTAAGGCTACCATCCATCCCCAGTGCCTCCACTTCCCCAACCAAAACTATCAGCATTAAATACTGACCCTCCAACCCCCATACAGCATGGCTCCCAACAGTCCATTTTGTGTCTCTAGGAACCTGATAACTAGGGAATCCCACCAGTACAAACATTTGGAGCACTGGCTTATTTTTCTTCAAGGTCTGTCTATACTGTGGCAACACCAGGATTTCATTCCTTTTTAAGGCTGAATAACATTCCATGGTGTGTAAAAGTCTTATTTATTCACATATCTATCTACAGACATGGTATTGTCCTGTGTAATGGCTGCTCTAAATACAAAGTGTAGCTGTCTTTCTGATCCTTCAGGCTTACAGTGAGATGTGAACTTTCAGGGTCATGGCTAAGTCAAGGTGCTTTTGTTTTTTCTAAAGTGTTCAGAAGCCTGGGTGGGCCTCCACTTGAGAACCTATTTCGTCCTCCCAAGTGCTGTGCTCGAGGGCCTCTAGCAGCATTCCTGGCTGCAAAGGGCTTTTGCTATGACCATAGCCCCATAGCAAGCATGAGGAAGCCCGTGTGACATGTCTAGCTTGGTCCATGACACTAGAGTCAGGTTTTGTCTCTGCCAGTCCCAAATTCTGTGCACGGGCATCCCTTCATACAGGGATGCTGTCACCATGGGGAAGGACAGCCACCTAGGCCAGCTGGTTCTGGACATGGTCAGTGGAACAGATGCCAAAATGCCAACTGTGCCACATCCTGTGCTGCACTGCTCCTTCTACAAGGGTCATGCACCCATTTGCGACCTGATAGGCCTTGGTAGCTGCTGCGTTCACTTTCCTAAGGAAGACAGCTCAGCCGGTCAATCCCCAAGTTGAGCCCACTATGCACACCCATCAATGCATCTTGCTGTGTGGTAACACACAGTCTGCATGAGAGATTCACTCACCTAAAAATGACAGCTACAAGTGAAGCTCATGCGCCTGACTGCCTGGCTTCTAAAATACAGGAGGCTGAGGTCTGGCTCAGTGGGAAAGGGCTTGCTTAGAATTGACCAATCAGAGGCTGGAACGTGGTTCAGTGGTAGAGCACCTGCCTAGAATTCCCCAATGAGGGTTTGGGGGTGTGGCTCAGTGGTAGGACACCTACCCATAATCCCCCAGTGAAGGGCTGGGGATGGAGCTCAGTATTAGAGTTCTTGCCTATCATGCACAAGGTCTTGGGGCTATTCCTAGCACAGCAAAAAAGAAAAAAAACAGCATTGGGCTCCAAATCTCATCTAAACCCTTCACAAGGACACCATGTAGATAAAGGTAGGAGTGTCAAGTAAGAGTGAGATTGTCGAGCCTTAGATGACATCATCAAGTGACAGCAGAGACATAGGCTATGAGGGGAAGATCCCCATGCCACCAACTTTCTGGGTCTTGTGTGTAGCTGGCAGCAGAGCAGGATGCAGGTGGAGATGCTGACGGGCAGAGCAGGAACAACACAAAGATGCTGCAGGACGGGCCCCCCGGTCATGTGTGATCCTGTCAGCTGACTGCTGTCTCCTGGCCAGTCAGCTAGTTGCAAGCCAGCAGTTGGGATCTGAGAGTCCCACAGCTAGTGTCTGTGGAGTATAAGGACGCAAGACACATAGGAAGGCAGGAAGATGTCTTTCTGGTATGCAAGGTACTCCAGCAAGGAGAGTCAGCAGGAGTCTGAGGGCCTGCAGGTCCAAGGGACTGAGTTCTGCAGGAGGTGACACCCAGGGGAGAAGGGCTTAGTATGCAGGGTGCATCAGTCAGCTCATAAACAATCAGAAGAAATCAGTGCCTGTGGAAATTCACCACACTAGTGCCCATCAGCAAGCCGGCTGTTTTTAGTCTCCAGCGTTTATAAACATGAGCAGCTTGCACTCACCTCTGTGGGTCTGTGCTCTTTACCCCTTCCTGGAGCATCCTACTTTAAATACACATTCAGCAAGGCAGGCCTGGGAGGTAAGGCCAGGAGAAAGATACTAAACTCATCTCTGCCTAAAGTTGGCCCAGAGGCCCAGCACAGGGTGGAGCCAGGTTGGACAAACTCCTATCCTTACTCAGTATACTATGATGGTACAATAGGGTGTGTGGTGCAGTCCTGGTATCCAAGCTATGTGAGAAGCTTGAGGCAGAAGGATCAGAAGTCCAAGGCCTGCTTGGCCTACAGAGTAGGTTTCCAGGTCAGCCTAGGTAACTTAGTGAGACTTGTATCAAAATAAAAACAAAAAAAGGGGACCTGGGGGTATGGCTCCATGGTAGAGCACCGGACCAGTAAAGAAAGACCTGCTGGCCTTGAAAGCAAGGGAGAAGATACCACATCTAGAAGTAAATTCCCAGAAAGGCATAAGACATAACAGGTTTGTTCCTGTGAGAGTCAAAGAAGTCTCTAACTAACACAACACAGCACGCTGGAGCAAGGAGAGCAAATGAATACAAGACACTGAATCTTGAAGTTCATGTTTTTACCATAATTCTAGTCAAGATTCCCAGTCTCCAAGGCAAGCATGGCCATGGCCCACAGGGATCTGCAGAAGTCCTGGGCAAGGTCCTAGGCAAGGGTAGGGGATGCAGGGGTCAAACACTGAGGAAGTAGAGGCTCTGTGAACATCTAGCAGGCAGGTGCTGGCCATGGCTAGTCTGAGCAGACAGGGAGGTGCTGACTATGGCTAACAGGTTTACAACAGGGGCAAGAGGGGCATCTGATCGGTCCCCCCAGTCTGGGCTCTGCTGTATGAAATGTAGAGGTGCTCTGTGGACCTCAAGACATCTCACTTAGTTCTTAGGGAAGAAGAGGTCGACAGAAACTACTGGTGAGTGGAGACTGGTTAGTAGAGACTGTGAAATGCTCCTGGAAAGCATGACTGTCAGCTCTAGAGGTGCGGATATTGCTGTGCCACTCCTTGACCTCGCCCGTGGCACTTAACCACCTTCTGTGACCTTCACATGGGGGGAGTGTGATGTACTTCCTCAAGGTCACTTTGAGACTTAAATGGGAATGCCCAGTAGTCAGGCTAGAACTGGGAGTCAGTGGAGATGGGTACTGTTAAGGCCTAGAACACCAGGATCCAGAGGATCCCAGCTCTTACCCAGAGCAGTCTCATAGCTGTGCCTTCCCCCTATCCCCACATGGGTGTCTCATTAGGAAAGTGACACCCTGACATTGTAAGTCTGGGTGCCCTAACTGCCTGCTGCTGCCTGTGACGCAGACAGGAGCAGGGATGTTGGCAGGCACAGGGAGCTTTCTGCTCCCAGGAAACCCAGCAATTTTCTGCCCACTCCACTTTCCAAAAGAGATACACTGATTTTAAATGTCACTGGGCAGCCGTCTAGGCTCTTTCCTGAGTGGCACTTTAAGGCAGGCTACAAGGTAGCCCTAGCCACCAACACCATGACCAGTCCAACCTCCCCTGGCTGTGGGAGTGAGCCAGGCCAGGCATGGAGGGGCACCAGGGAGGATAGTCAGCCTTGAGGTCAAGGTCCAGCCCCCCAGTAGAGGGAGGAGCTCCATGGTGAGGCAGGCGATAGTGAGGACGGTGGGGGCTGGGGCGTCAGATTCCAGAGATGAATTCACTTAATTACATGCATGCTCAAGTGCTTAGAGGAAGTTTACAGATGTCTGCAATTTAGCTTCAAATGCATAAAAGACTAAAACGGACTGATGGGTGGCAGAGGGATGGGTAGGGGTGTCATGCAGCAGGGACTGTGATGTTTGCCACAGGATGTAGGTGTTGGGTAAGTGGGTACTCACTGTAAGTCTTTCAACTTCTCTATCTTGAAAACAGTAAAACCCTGGGGGAATGTGTAGAATGAGCTTCCACGCCAGCCTCGCTATTACTGCCCATGAGGAGGGACCCAGGAGCGTACAGACAAGTCCCAGGGTTGGGTCAGAATTGTGTGTTCCAGATGGAAGGAAGAGGGCAGGGATAATGACCGACCCTGCTGGGAGTGGACCAGCCTCCAGCCCAGGCAGGCAATCCTGTGGACAGGCTCCTTTGTGGCCTAGGGTAGCTAGAGGCCCTGACAGGCCTGTCCTCAGTACCCAGACTAGCCCCATCAGAAGCACAATGGTGAGGGGCCCTGCCTTTTCTTGCTGAGGGGAGGCCCGGAGGAGCATGTGGTACCTGAACAAACCTGAGGATGTGGCAGGGGGACAGGGACCGGCTCCCTCTGCCTATTCCTATGGTTATGGGTCGTGAGTTCCCTGGGGTTTACCCAACTGTAGTCTTTTGCTTTTTAAAAAAACAAAGGTGCTAAAACAAACCTCATTTGCCTCTAAAGTAGCTCTGAGTTCTTCCTTCATGGGCCAGTATCAGCTTCCCCAACTCTGAGTGGGGCCTTCCTGTGGGTTTTTCCCTCCCCTCCCCTCCTTTTCTGCTTTCCTCGCCACAGAGTCTCACTGGGTAACCTAGGCTTGGTCTGAAACTTGCATTCCTCCTGCCTCAGCCTCCCCAATGCTACGATCATTTCCCAGCACCACTATGTCTAGCCTCCTTGCAGCTTTGACAGAGCCATTGGTGAGCCATAAGCTTGCCGTCTACCCAGCTGGGCACTCCCACTAGGCAGGCAGACCCTGGTACTCCTTCCCATCTCCTGACTATATTAGCAATACATACAGGTCACCCTGTGTAGTGTACAAACAGCCAATGACCCTCTGGAGGCTTATAAAGGATGGTATACCCTTGACCGGACCCCCATACAGGTCACTTCGATGACCTGTCCCCTAAGACTGCCCATACACCCAGCTCTAAGTGGCAACTGGAGTTTTGCTTCCTCACCAACCAGCTGTGAACTAATTACAAAAAATTCTAACTAGTCGAGCTCCCTCTCCAAGCATATGTTCCCAATTAAGATGAACTGCAGCTGATTTTAATCAATCTTCGATGAAGCGCCAACTCGAAGCCACTCTTCTCCAGAGGGAAGGAGTGAGAAGGAACAAGGGAGAGCAGGAGGCCTCCTGCATACTGAGCACACGGTGAGGCTCCTGGCAGAGCAGAAGCTGGCCAAGTGCTGCCAGCTTGCCTCTATGGCCCCATGTACTGTGCCCACAGGGCTGTGCCAACAAGGTACACAGGGAGGAGGCAGGGTGGAAAAGGAGCTGGCATCAAGTGCTGTGGCCAGGCCACCAGGAAAGGCCCCAGGATAAATGGCTCTTTCTCAGTGCCTGAGGGTCCAGGTTCAGGGTAGACATAGTACAAGGACATGATTTTTGCCCTTGATGCAGGAAGCGAGGAAAAGCCAATAGAGTGTATGCCGGGCATCTGCTATGTGCCCCAGGTGGTGGGAAGGCTATGGCATGGGATTCCCCTCAAGGGCCCTTACACCTCAGCCTTATTAAGAAAATGTTGGCACTCAGATGGGAAATCAACTTGCTGCTCCTGCACACAGAGAGGATAGCAGAGGAGGGGCTAGCTCTGACACAGAGGTTGGATGGAAACTGTCCTTACCACAGGTGACAATGTAGGGTCAGTTCAGCCCTTGCTGCATGATCCTCCCTGACAAGACCTGACTACAGCTGGGACACACAGAGCAGACACAGTTTGGGGCAGCCATGGCCACCTACAGTTGGCACAGAGCCCATGTGCTGAGTCTGGTGACATGGGAATAAGCCACCCAGGATATAGCTAGCTACCAGGCAGCCCATCCATGAGGTCATCTGACCAGGATGTGGGGAGACAGAGGGGAATAGGAGACCCAGCCAGGCTCTCAAGACCGAATTTATTGAGTACTTGTTCCTTCTTCTAGGAAAATAGGCAGCAGCACCTCACCTGGAGAAAGCTCGGGGGTGGGGGGGGGGGGAAGCCTGTGGATTCTGGCCATCACCTGGCATTCCTGAAATGTGTCCATCTGTGGAGTTCAGCTGAGCTCCAGAACTGGCAAGGAGAGGTAGTGGCTTGGGACTTCACAGGAGTCAGAAGTCCCTACCACAACCTCCAGTTCTATGAGGATCTTGATGCTACAGGACACCAAGCAACCCTGGCCCCAAAACAGTTAAAGGAAACCCACACAGAAGGAGTCAGGTGCCATATCTCCCTCAGTCTGGCTACGGAAAATCCCTTTCCTGAACTATAATCACAGCCTGTAGAGTAGACATGAAGGCGGCTGCGGGGTTGTCACAAGTTTCTACCACTGTGAGGGCCAAAGCTACAGCTGCCTATCTGTCCCTCCCTCAGGCCTCAGTTCCACGTAGTCATATCACTCCCGGGTCCCTGGTCAACAATGAACATCGCTCTTCACGGAAGCCGGGCTCTGCCCTCCACCGTGCTCTCAGTGTATGAGAGCACTCGGTGCCTGCATGCACACAGGGTCCCCACTCCACACAGCGGCATGAAACAAGTATGGACACAGAATGATAGACCCTGGCCTCCAGGTAGGATCCCAGCTCCAGCTCTAAGCAGTGAGGGAACACACTTGGCTGTGTTTAGAAAATCGCATTAGTCCTTGTGTCACCCACTCAGGGCACAGAGCACCAGTACTCCTCCAGTCCCTGCTGGAGAGGGACATCTGGGCAAGAGCAGTGGAGTTTCCATTCCATAGGACAGTGGAACCCAGCACCCTGCTTCAGATCATGTGTACTAGGCACAGACACAGGGCACCTGTGCGTCTCATTCCACTGACTCCTTCACAGCCTCTCCCAGGCTGTGGATGATGTCTGGAGGATGTCTCGTAGAAAGGCTAGGAAGCCCAGATACAGAATAGGGGATACTGAGTATGAGGAAGCCCATTCTGTATCCCAATCTGCAGGAAGGCTCAGGAGCCACACCCCAGGCTCTGCCCATCTAGCTGAACCGAAAGCCATTCGTCATCCCATCCTGATGTGACACTGCAGCCAGGCGGCCACAATGCACCTGCCAGCCGCCCTCGGCCCAGGACAGAAGCCCAATTAGAACAGCACAGGATGACAGGTCTTGGGACTGGGCACACAGTGCAACTGTGGCACAGAACATCTCACTTCATCAGAGTTGTCACCTCTCCCATCACCGGGATTGGTAATGGGGACACAATTTGATTGCCTCTAATAGGTGCCAAGACAAAAATCAATGGCCTGTCTAGAAACCAGGCGCTCCAACCTGCAGCCTTCCTGCCATGGGCAGTGTGATCAGGAGGAAGAAAACTAAAGAGAAAGGAAGCAGCTGGACGCAGACGGGAGTGAAGGTCACAACTGCAGGGAGACAGGGTAATGAGGACGGTACAGAAGAGTCTGATAGGTGGCCTAGGCCCATGATCCTGCAGACTCCAGCAGTGACTCCCCACTAGATAAGGATGGGTCTTGGGGAAGAAGTCCTGGGAACGTTGGCAGGGGTAGGGCACATCTCTCAGGCACCCCATGGCCTACCTGCAGGGTACGCCTCTCCATCTGCATCTCCAGTGCCTGCTTTTCCTGCTCCAGGTGGCTCCGCTCCTTCTCCAGTTCCTCTACCTTCAACCTGCAAGAAGATTGGGACATGACCAAGTGCCCCTTATGACATAGCTAGACGGCTGATGAAACTTAAGGACACCTCACTATGGTGGCGCTTCCAAGGGAGCAAGGTGGGCGATGTGGGTAGTACCTGTTCAGGAGCAAGAGCTGAAGCCACGAGTGCTGGGTGACATCACAGCTTGGCTGGAAGCAAGTGAAAAACCAACAAGAGCAGACCACACAGAAAACCAGTGTCCTAGGCCCACTGGTCCATTGTGGAAAGGGACCTCACACAGGAGAGGAAACCAACCTCAGGAATCGAAAAGGTAGAAGAACCTTAGTGTGCTGTGAAGGGGATTGGATCCATGGGAGCCCAGGACAAGCCACCAACGCTCAAAGTCAAGTGAATATATAGCACACCAACCACATCAGGGGTTCTCAAGACCAGCAGAGCGTCCACAGACTATGAGAAAGAAAAACAGAGCAGCAAAATGACCACCTGGGAAGAGACAGCATACATCAAAACAACACACTGTTACAGGAGGGGGATTAAGGAAATCAAAGAGCATTTTGAACTGGATACAATGCATCCAAGATATGGAGCTTTAGGGAAGATTTAGTAGTGTCAAATGTTCCCAAGAGAAAGAAAGATTTCACATCAAAAGCCTAAGCTTCCATGTCAAGAAATGAGAAAAGGCTGGATGTGATGGAGGCATGCCTGAGATCCAGTACTCAGGAGAGGGAGGCAGGAGGGTCACAAGTTCAAGGCCAGTCTGGGCTACATAGTTAGATCTTGTCTTCAAAAGGGAGAAACAGGGGCTGGGTAGAGCTGGCTCAGTCAGTAATGAGTCTCTCCGAGGGTGGGTGACTATACGTAAGGAGCACACCTGATGGACTGCCGTCCAACAACAGGAAGGAGTGAACAATGACCAGAGAGACTACAGTAAAGCAGAACAGAACACTGTGAACCAGCTAGACCCCAAGACTCATGGTCAATGACTCAATGGAAAACACAGCTTTCTGTAATGCATGCAAAACACACTTAAAATCCACTCAACTATCTTCAAGGAATAGATGAGACACTGATAACCACAGTTACTGCGGCCCATGCTGCCGCTGTCCTATCTGTGTGTGTGTGTGTGTGTGTGTGTGTGTGTGTGTGTAGTCCTAGCTGGCCTGGAACAGCACACCTAACCCTCTCCAGAACAGCCTATATGCATGGCCACAAAACAAGTATTAGTAAGTTGAAGCTATTAATTTAATGGAATTACTGCCACAAATGAAGTTAGAAATCAAAGGCAGAGGGAAAGCTGGAAAAGTGGCAGTTAAACAATATGTTCTTGCTGGGAAGCTGGCTCAGTGGGTAAAGTGCTTATTGGGCAAGCATGAGGACCTGAATTCGAATCCTCAGCACCCACACAGAAAGCTGGGTATGGTGATGTACACTTATAATATTGGCACTAGGGAGTCAGAGACAGGAGGATTCCTGGGGCTCAGTAGTCAGTTATTCTGGATGAACCAGTGAGTTCAAGACTAGAGAGAGTTTGAAGCCCTGCTTCAAATGAAAGGTACAGAAAGCTTTGAGGAATAACACCTGAGGCTGATCTCTGACCTCCATAAACATGGGCACCTGCAGACAGAGGGGGTAGGGGAAGAAACACCTATAGAACAACAACAAAAAAGAGAAGCATACTTTGGGTCAGAGAAGAACTCACAGGGAAGATTAGGAAATGCTGGAGACAAATGCCAAGAAGAAACCCATGGCTTCAAAGCCTAGAACAGGAAGCGCTCACATCAAAGGTCTCACGGTGTGCTTGAAGAAACAGACAAGGGGAGCAGGTTGCACTTAAAACGGAAGCAGGCTGGAGAGGATGAGAATTAAGGAGCGTGAAACAGCAGAGCAAAGCAACACCCAGAAGCTGATGGTCTGAAAAGAGCCATGCTGACAAGCCACCACACAGAATCTAAAACCAGAGAGAAGTCCTGTCACGAAAGTGGGAGACAAAATCAACAGAGGACAGTCCTGCTGATTTCTAGGAAATAGAGAAGATCCAAGAGGATGCTGGGGAACAACTGTACATGCAAATTAAATATTCAGGGTGAAGCAGGTAGTCAGGACCTCCCAATATTGAAAAGAGGACCAGAAAGTGTTGTTAGTACACACCCTTCCCAAATTCTTCAGAGAAAGGGAGAAGGAAGCCCATCTTTACTCACTGACACCAGCACAGTAGGCAGACACTGAGTGAAGGCAAAGATATTCCCAGAAAACTATGGCCAAGAAGAGCTTGATGGCACAAGTCTGTCAACCTAGCTACAAGGAGGCTGAGGCAGGAGGATTGAGAGTTTGAGGCCTGTGTGAGTCACAGAGTGAGTTCAATGCCAGTCTATGGATTCCTGACTCAATTTAAAAAGATGTCTAAGAGTACAGCTCAGTGGTAGGTCACTTGCCTGGCACGTGTGAGGTCTTGGGTTCAATCTGTAAAACTGCAAAAAACACATTAAGGGACTGGAGAGATGGCTCGGTGGTTAAGAGCACTGGCTGCTCTTGCAGAAGACAGGTTCGTTTCCCAGCACCCATATGGCAGTCAACTGTCTCTAACTCTAGTTCCTGGGGAACTGATGCCCTCTCCTGAATCTGCAGGCACTGTACAACAAGGGTACAAGCAAAATGCTCATGCATAAAGTAAAAATAAATTTAAAAATTTTTAATCACACTAAATTCAGATAAAATGAAATACTATTAAAACAAATAATATAATTTTAAAAGGAAAAATAATTTTAAAAAAGAAAACAGATCAGAAAATCTGGTGGGCACGGATATGAAAACCTCTAAACACAAACAATCTGTTTAACCAAAGCTTTCCACATGGTGGGAAAAGTTTGTTGTCCTTGTTTAAAATCAGGAATGAAGGGTCATTTCGGCATCTGAAAACAAATCCATATGACACTCCAGTAAAGAGAAGGAGGGACCCGGCCCTTGTTCTTCTCAGATGAGGCAGAAAATTCCTTGACGAAACCCATGGTCCTGTACGCAGAAGGCAGCAGTCTCGACAGGACACAGGGCATGTGTGAAAAATCCCAGGTGATATGGATGACTGAAGATTCCTTCAGAACCAGAAACAAGTCAAGATATGTTCTCTTGGGCTGGAAGGTTGGCTCAGCTGTGGAACGTGCTTGCTGCCAATCCTGATGATATGATTCAATCCTGGGAACCAACATGGTGGAGAAAAAAACAATTCCTGCAAGTTGTCCTCCGAATGTTGCTCATGTGCCTGAGTTATATGTGCACAATAAAATCAATCAGTCAATCAATCAATCAGTCAATCAATGTAGTAAAGCAACTGGGGCAAGGCCTCTTCTGACTTCTTCCATCTGACTAATTGCCAAAGCAATTAGACAAGACAAAGAAAAGGCTTCTGAATTATAAAAGCAGCAAACTGCCCCTATTCATAGATATCCCAGCAACACCCCAAAGAATCTGCAGAGAATAAAGCCCTGTTGATAAACTCAGCAAAGTGGCACCACACAAACAACACTTGAGAAAACTCAGTTGTGTTCCTATGTACAGGCAAGAAGCAACTAAAAGGAATGAACTCTCCACCTATAATAGCCCAGAGAACAAAATATGTGAGAATAAATTTATGCAAGGAGATGTAAGGTTATCCCCTAAGACCTGCAGAGCACTGCCAAAACAGTGAAAGAAAATCCAGATGAACGAAAACCCTGGGTTGAAGAGATGCCAGTGATTTAAGAGTGCTTGCTACTCTTACAGACAGCCTAAATTCAGTTCCCAGCACCCATGTCAGGTGGCTCAGTTGCCTGCAACTCTAGCTCCAGAAGAGCCAGTAACGTCTTATGGCCTCCTTGGACACTACATTCAGGTGTACATACACACATAATTATAAAATAACAAAAATATATCTTAAAAAATATAGATATGCTGGATGTGGTGGTGCATGTCTTTAACCCCAGCACTGAGAACTCAGAGGCAGGCAGATCCTATGAGTTCAAGGCAGCCTGGTCTACATAGTGAGTTCAGGGCAGATGGGGCTAGAGGGAGACCCTGTCTCAAAATAAGACCCTCCCCCAAATATATGCTTGTGTTCAGGGACAGACAAGCTTAATGCTAAGGCTATTGGGTGGGGTGACACAGCCAAGAAAGGAAGAGCCAACTAGGGAGATGTTCCTCCTGCTTCCAAGGCTTCTTGCCGAGCTACAGCAATGAAAGGCAAACTGCTCCTTTAATTAGACGACCCCAAGTGTGCTATACTGAGTGGAAGACACCAGTGCCACCCAGCTGGGCAGGAGGCACAGAGCAGACCACGGGGCTAGAGTGTGGAGAGGGAGCTGAGATTTACCACCCACTCACATCCTGAACCCACAGAAGGCATCTGCAGAAAGACTCAGAGGTGGAGGCTGGGGCAATGCTTAGCTGGCAAAGTGTGGCCTTGCAAGCAGGAGGACTTGACTTTGATGCTCAGAACTCATGTAAAAAAGCTGGGTGAGCAGCAGAATTTGTGATCCCAGGGCTGGGGAGGGTGTGACAGGCAGATCCCTGGGGCGAGTTCTAGGCCAAGTTTTTTTTTAACTTTAAAAAACAAGGTAGAGAGGAAACACAGCTGAGAGTGTCCTCTGGTCTGCATGGGTAAAACTAAAAGAATTCTACTATGTTTCCTGAGCATTAGGTGTAGAAGCTCCATTGTAGATGTGTCACTTAGACACCTCACACTTAGTCTCTGCATCTGTGGAGATGTGGATCTCTGTAATAGTCTCCATCTGTTGAAAAAGAAGCTTCTTTGATGCGTGGTGACAGGTATACTTGTCTGTAAACATAAGGATATATATTTAGCATACAGTAAGAAATTATGTTTGTTTAGAGACATGACAAATGTAGGCATTTCTTTAGGATCTATGGTCTCTCCAGCCATGTGTATTAGGCTATGTCTACAGTACCATATATGAGTTCCCTCCCATTGAGCGGGTCTAAAGTCCAATTAGTCAGCTGTTAGTTACCCCCAAGATAAAAGTGCCACTATTCCACCAATAGAGATAGTTTTCTGGGCTGGTCATAGTTGTGGTTCATAGACTTTACAGCTGGGTTGGACCACTGATTTTTTTCCCTTAGCAGTTTGCACAGTATCCACTGATACCATGAGAGCTAGTCTTCAGGGAGGAAGTTTCCAGGTCAGTTTCAGTTTGACTGCCCCAAGACCCATGTTCAAAATATATTCTCTCTTCAGCAATAGGGCTTACTTTCAAGTTCTGGGAGGCAATAAAGGGCTGTGGCAATAGCCTGTTATTTTAGGAGTCTCTTGGACAATCCTGACCAACAACTTGGAAGAAAGGTGTCTCCTGTCTGGCACTATTTCTTGTTATATATCCTTCAGATATACACATGAGCATACAAATATAGATATAGATACAGATATAGATATAGATATAAACATTATAGATATGTATACATATATTTTTCAGTAGGCTTTTGAACTAATACATTTCCCTCTGGTTTTTCATATCACCTACGCATTATTTTCCTCTCTCCCTCCACCCTGTACAGCTCTCCCTCCACCCTTTCCTATTAAATACCCCAGTTTCTTCTTGATAAACCTGTCTCCTACTACCCCCCTCTCTTGAGCTTCTTCCCCACGATTCCTTTCCATTTTCCTGGCTCTCATGATTATATCAGGATATATACTCACATCTAAGAATTCGGAGCTGAGATCCACAAATGAGAGCATGTGTCACTTGTTTTTCTGAATTTCCCAACTCTCACTAGTGAAGCTCAGTCCAACAAATGGTGATTAGTACAGAAAGTCACAACTGGTCACAACATAAAGAATAAAAGACTGCAGAGTGTGTATGTGACTTTATATTAAACCTCTGCCACCCATGGCTCAGGTAGCATTGCAAAGGTGGGGGGGGGTGGGACAGAAAGACTGTAAGAGCCAGAGACAGTGGATGACTTCAAGGAAACAGTCTTCCAGGTGGCTGAGAATGCTCATATAGAACTTATAACAATGGTGACAGCACACACAAGACCATGCCTGGAATTCCCCAGTGAGGGGCTGAGGGCGTAGTTCAGCAGTACTGCACCTCCCTAGAATCCCTAATGAGGAGCTTGGGCGTGGCTTAGTACTAGAGTACCAGCCTAGAATCTCCCACTGAAGGGCTAGGGGCGTGGCTCAGCAGTAGAGCTCCTGACTAGACCACCCCAGTGAGGGGCTTGAGGTGTGGCACACTGGTAGAATACCTGGCTAGAATCTTCTAGTGAGGAGCCAAAGTTGTGGCTCAATGGTATTATGTTTGCACAGCATTTGAAAAGCTCTGTGTTCCAGCCCCAGCACCACAAAATTAAAAGGAAAATTGCAGAAGGCCTGTAGAGGTGTGGAAAGTGTTTTTAAAAACAAGAATTTGAGCTGGGCATGGTGGTACACTTTTAATCCCTGCACTTAGGTAGAAGAATCATGAATTCAAGGCCTGCCTGGGATACATAGAAAACCCTAATTCATAAATTAATAAGTAACTGTGCCAAAACACAGGCAGAAACACAGACACAGAGCTAGAGACACCAAGACACAGACACTGGCTTGAACACAGCACTTAGGAACAATCACTGACAAGTCACTGAAGCAGAGTCAAGGCATTCTCACCTTGCTAAGGCCTGAAGACAGAATACAAAATGACAATGTTCAAAAAAAGCCCTTAGAAGTTAAAAGCAGATGGATTTGGAGTAGCGACCACTGAGAGCTGAATCTCTGCTGGGGAGTGAACCAGCAAGGAAACCCTCCGACACAGAGCACGAGGAACACGACAGGACACAGGGAGCGGCAAGGCTGAGCAGGCAGAATGTGAAAAGTCCTTCACAAACTATGTGCATTTTAGGAAATGAGAGTCATAGGAATTTTCAGGAAGTCAAAGGACGTACCTCACCCTGTTCCCTGGCTCTGAACTGAAACAGGCGCAGCAGCAGGGTCAGATCCAGCAGAGTGAAGCTGTGGATCCGTGGTCAGCATGTGCCATTCACAACCATGACACAGCCCCCTCCAGACAACAGCAGGCTCACTCTGGTTGTCCTCTGAGGTTCGCCCAACCCAAGCTGGAGAGCTCCTGTGTCAAGCAAGTGCCCATTGGGTTTTAGCTAATCGGTAGGATGCCTCAAGGACCCAACCATTTGGAGATACTTTTCTTGAGAACTTTTGCATTTCTGACTTCACTTTTTAATGTTATGAGATTATTCACTGCTTCATTTTGGTTAAGCCTCAGCAATTTGTGGGCTTTGCTTTGTTTTGTTTTGTTTTGTTTTGTTTTGAGAGTCTCACCATAATTCAGGCTGGCCTTGAACTCATTATGTAGGCCAGAATGACTTGAATTTCTGACCCTCCTGCCTCTGCTTCCAAAGGCTGGGATTACAGGCACCTACAACCACACCCAGTTTAATGTGATGCTAGGGATGGAACCCAGGACTTTGAGCATGCTAGGCAAGCATTCTCCCAACTGAGCCACACCCCCAGGACTCCTATTTTCTTTGCGACAGAATTTCACATAGCCCAGGCTGGCCTTGAACTCCCTCTGTAGTTGAGGATGAACTTCTGGTCCTCCTGCTTATGCCTCTGGGTGCTGGGATGACAGGGGTGCGTCACCATAATTGGCTCAAATGTGTGTGTCTAACAATGTGACTGGACCGTGAGGGGAGTCATGGTATGCTGTAATATCTGTCTGTGGCCGCAGGCTGCCCACACGGCAGTGTCCCCATGTTGATCTCCATCCCTTTCATTTCTTTCTCCGTGCACAAGTCACTTTTGCTGGCAGTTTGTCAATGTTATGGATTTTTTTTTCCCCTAGAAAAACAGCCTTTCACTTCAGCATTTTTCTCTATTGTGTTTCTTTTTCAAGTTCATTACCTTCTTCCTCCTCATCCTTGGCTCTTTTGCTCCCGAGGGTCCTTGCAGAAGCCATAAGCCCTCTGCTCTGTCAGCTGGAACCACGTGTTGTGGGTCGTCCTCTCTTCCCTGTGTGGAGGCATCTGAGCTGCACACTCTGATGAGTGTGTTTCATTAGCGTTCACTTATGCTCCTCTTCCCTTCCAGGCTTCCTTTTTAGAGCGAAGGCAGTTAGGAAGCTGGTAATTTCCACATGGTTAAAGCTTTCCCCTTGTTTTCTGTTACAGTTGGAGTATATTCCTTATGCATCTGGTTCCTGCGTGCGTGTATGCACATGTGCACGACATATATGCATGTATACATGCCAGTGCCTGTATGTAGAAGTCAGAGGAGGAAGTTAGGTGCTCTAGCATCTCCTTCTTTTTCCCTTGAGACAAGGTCTTTTTCACTGGATCTAGAGTTGGGCTGGTGGCCAGCAAGCCCCAGTGATCCTTCTGTCTCCACTCTCTAAACTGGGATTACAAGTATGTGCGGTCCTACCTGGATGCTAGGGATTTGAACTGAGGTCTTCATGTTTGTGTAGCAAGCCTCTTACACACTGGGCCATCTCTTTGGTACCTGATTCCTTAGTTTTTGTTAGGATTTGTTTGATGACCCAAGACACTGTCAATCGTGAAGAAGCTTCCAGGTGCATTTGAAGGGCTCTACAAACATGAACTGGACTCTGATTAATGGTGATGACTGGTTCCACGTCCTGTCATCCTACCAATGGCAGCATCCTCAGCTATGGTTGTATCACACAGTCCTATAACTGGTACACCTCCTGTGTCCTGAAATTCTGCTGATTAGCACAGACAGCAGCATGAGCTCTGCAGCAGAGTAAAAACCATGTCACCTGGGGTCCTTCAGAAACAATCCTGGCACCGAAGAGGCTCCCAGCAGGGTCCAGCCAGCACCAGCCCCTACCGGGCAGAGACCATGGGCAGACGTGCTCAGCAGAGCACTGGCACTTGTGAATGCTAGGGCTGGAGGAGAGCTCGTTGGACAGGGGACCTCACATTGTTGCCTGCTTTGTTCTGTGGAACAAAGGTAGGGAGAGGGAGACATGGTTCCTTCCTGGTACAGGTCAACTTGGTGGGCAGTCACAAGACCATCTGCTATCAGGGTGAGCCTTCCCTCGGTCACTGCTAGTTTTCCATGGGTGTTTCTGTCTCACTACTACCAGGCCACCTACCTCCACTTCAGCCTCTGTCTCTCAGGCTGCCACATACATACATACATACAAGCCTACAGGTGCAGGACCAGGCCCTCCTTTTCTACCTGTGTGTCATACCTGCAATGCCACATCTGCTAGAACTAGAGGTTGGTCTTGTGAGAGAAAGGAGAGGGTCTGTGGACAGGCTCGCAGAGGGCAAGGTCACCTTACTGTCGGTAGAGTGAGAGTTCTTTGGGGACACTGAGCCTCCACTGTCATCCCCTATGAAGCTCCCAGGAGCAGGCAGGGTCACACTCACCAGGCCTGAGTCTTTAAAGACACACTGGTCACAAGAGACCAGAGACTAGTCAAAAGATGGACCACCCAGACCCACTGGTGAAGACATAATGACAAAGTCTCCACATAGGCGCTCTCCTGCAGTTTGCTGAGCCTGCTCCTAAGACAGGTAGACACTCTCAGAGGGTGTTGTGTTATGAGGAGGACCAACATATCCAATGTCCCCAGCCACAGTAACCCTTGGTCCCCCAAGCCTGGGGATGCCAATACAGGCTGGGGCCCACAGGCAGGGAGCACGGTTAGGATGGAGGAGCTGTGAAGTGTGACTAACAGGCTCTGGCCCAGACATGAGAGCCCGCAGAACTGCCACAAGTCTATTCAGCTGCTAAATCCACAGACGTTAAGGATCCACCAGAGCTGCTGTTTGACAGTGGAAAGAAACGAGCCCAGATTTGTTCCAGTCCAAAGGCCCTCAGCAGCCGCCACTTAGCTCTGCACTGACGCTCCCCAGCCCGCCTGTGCCAAAGGCCCATGTGATGCCATGGGGAATGTGTGTGATTCACACAACAGACACATTTGTGCACCTTCTTTTGTGCATGTATGTGTATGTGTGGACTCCAGAGTTAGACATTAGCTGTCTTCCCCTATGGCTCTCTGCCATTTTTTGGAACTGGATCTCTGAACCTCTCCAGGTAGGCCCAGCCTGTATTCACCTCCCCAGGGTTAGGATTACAGGAATGCATGATACACTCCACTTTTTATTATATTTTATTCTTTGAGACAGGGTCTCCTTGCAGCCACAGCTGGCCTGGAACTCACTATGTAGACCAGGATGGCCTCAAAATCACAGAGATCTATCTGCCTCTGCATGTGCCACCATGACTGACTACTTTTTATTTTTATTTTTTTAATAGATGTTCTAGGGGTTGAACTCAGGTCCGCATGCTTATGTGGCAAGCACTTTACCATCTGAGCCATCTCCCTAGCCCTGTGTACCTTATGTGTAGCCAAAAGTTCTAGGCAAATACACATGGGTGCCATCCCTCATCCTCCCAATGCTCAGGGCGGCAGCACTCACCCCTGCCCCATGCCCTGTGGGCTGCTATCAGAAAGCACTTCACACTTAGGAGGCCTGTCAAAGGAGAAGAGGGCTCTTGCTCAGAGACAGCAGCCTTATTAAGACTCCCCAGCCTTGCCTGGCTGCAGGAGAATACACTGGGTGAGATTCCTAGGTAGACACTGCCAGTGTCCCTTCCAAAGAGATCTAGAGAAGTTACAAGGGTCTAAAGACATGGCTCCTTGGTGGGGGTCTTCAGCGGGCCACCACCCTCAAGCCGGAGGGTGGCCCCATGGGTCCCAGTATAGTATCTCAGCAAAATAGGACATGGTGCACAGCAGCTGCTTCACTGAAGATAATAAGACAGAGGAGCTGGAAAGATGGCTCAGCAGTTTAAAGTACTCACTGCTCTTGCAGGGGACCTGGGTTCAGCTCCCAGCACCCACATGGGGGCTAACAACTGTCCTTTACTCCAGTTCCAAGGGATCTGATGCCCTCTTTTGACCTCTGTGGGCAATATACTCATACACAGAAAGTGAGAATAATAAAGTATCTAAATAAAAAAAATAATAGGACAGAAGCAGGTTATCACTAAGAGGCACATTAAACCCACTGTGGCACAATGAATATCTGCCAGGAGTCTGACACAGCTGGGAAGTTGTGTGTGGGGGCAAATGGGACCAAAGAGGGTGGTACCAGTGAAAAAGCACTAAGGGGAACAGAAGACTACCCCTGTCAATGAGGGGCAAAGAGCCAGCAGCCCACCCTAGAGGAGACCCATGCTAGGCAAAGGAGCAAAGGAGCCAGGCAGGTACTCTGGCTCCCTGCATACTCAGTGCAGCCTGAGCCATCTGTGCCCGAGAAGCTGAGGATGTGACACGGGTTCCATAACAGTCCGTCACACAGAGCCAATGCTCACCCAGTCTTCTCTGCAAGCCCACAGCAACCACCTGGACCCAGTACCAGTGAGGGAGCCAGCTCCATCCTCAGCTGCCCTCCAGTGAGAGGCAGAGGTGGTCTAGGGCAGTGTCACTTAGGGAGTTGCCATGTCTCCCTCAGACCCTCTGAATGCCCAGTGCCTCGGGTGTTACACCAGCTACAAAGGCACCTCGCTCCACAGCTACGTTCTCTATAGGAGACGGCGGGGATGGGAGCCTTTAATCTCAGTGAGGAATATGTCAAAGATGCTTCATTGTAAAATTTAAAAACTGACAAACCTGAAGAGTGTTGGCTCCTTCCCACAAAGCTGACACTTTTCTGACCTTGCTCCCGCCGACCACAGAAGAGGCCCACACGGTGAGAGGAGAGTGGAGCTACACGCCTGGACCCTGGCTGGTCTGACTGTAATCTTAATACATGCTGACATGCAAATCCAAGCCCACCAGCTAAAGACAAAGGGCTAAGGGAACAAGGCACCCCCAAGACCCTGCAGGCCCGCCAGAGCTTTACCTCACCTCCACAGTCCTAGTAGACGGTACCCCTACCTACACCCCAAGCAGACACAATGGAAGTGGCTGTGCTTCTGCCATCCTAGTTGCATGCACTTGAAATCAGCACAGAACACGTTTCCAGGTCTCATTGGAACACCTCCTGCTCGCCCTGCACTGCCAGAGCCTTTATCACAGAATGGATGTGGGGCACCAGTAGGGGGTATGTTTGATGTCTCCAGGAGGAGCCTCTCCAGCTTTACTGGGTCTCACAGCCAACACTTGGCCAGGGCATGGTTGGTGATGCCTGATGCTACAAATCAGATCACATTGCTTTTCTGTTTTAAAATGCCTGATGGCTTTCCATACTCTTAGGATGAAGATCCACAAACTTACCATGGTCAAGCCAGGTTTCTACCCACTCAGCCACAGCACCAACCTCTCTTGTATCCAGACACTTATGCCAGGAACCCTGTTCCCAGACCCCAGCTCCCATAGCACCAGTCGTAATTACATGGATGTAAGTCCCAGTGAATAATGCCCCCAAGTTCCCATTAAGCTAGGAGCTGATGGAGATGAAGCACGTGGCTCTGCCTGCCAGTCCATCATCCGCCCTGCTCAGCCCTAAAAGTGCCCACGCTGGGAGGAACCCAACCAACAGCGCCATGCATGGTGTATGCAGTGAGCTACTTCCTAGGCCTGGGTCTGTGTGAGAAGTGCTTTGGTAATGAGCGGAAATCTCCAGCCCAAAAGGGATCTCACTGCTGTTCACTGAACACTTCCTGGCCTGCAGGACAAGAGGCCTTGTGAGCCCTATCTTGCTTGGATCTCAACAGCCCTGCATAGCAAGGGATCACCAGCCTTCTCCAAAGGATAGAGAGGTGAGGAGAGTGTAACAGAACCAAGGTCATTTCCACAGCCAGCATTACCTTCTGGGACTCCACCAACCTAGCCAGGGAAGACCACTTCCCCTCCTCCAAGCTCCATGCTACCTCAACCATGTGGACTCAATGTCCACAGGGCCATCCTTGTGGCCCTGTGTTCCCTCACCAGCCAGAAGTAGCTCCTAGGGTATTAAGTCCTGACCTCAAAGAGAAGAGGATTAGAGGGGCAGCCACATTGTTAAACTTGCTCTGCCATCTCTCACAAGATGTCCAGGGGAAGGGGATGGCTACTCCACAGCCACTTCTGACAGAAACCAGACAGGGTCTCTGCTGGCCAAGGCAGAGCCAGGGAGCAGTTCAAAGTCTGTATCTCAGTACCAAATGAAAAGCTACACATGGCATCATACAACTGCAGTCCCAGCACTGGGGAGGCAGAGACAGGATTCCTGGAGCTCACTGGCCAGCCAGTCTAGCTCAGATGGACAGCTCCTGGTTCAGTAGCACTCTGTCTCAAAAACTAAGGTTGAGGGACTGGAGAGATGATGGCTCAGCAGTTAAGAACACTTGCTGCTCTTGCAGAGGACCCAGTTCAATTTCCAACACCCACATGGTGGCTGAGAATCATCTGTTAACTCCAGTTCCAGGGAAATCTGATGCTTTCTTCTGACCTCTGTGGGCAGTGCATGACATGAACACACTTACACACACATATAAGCAATACACTCGTACATGTGAAATAAAAATAATAAATACAATATTTTTATAAACTAAGGTGGAGAGCTTTGAAGGAGATACTTAAAACTGGCACTCTGACCTCAGCATCTATGTATGTACACACACACAAAGGCAATGAGCTGTCTCCAAACAAGTGCCAAAGGTTCTCTCTGACAGTTACACCAGATGCTTGCCTGGAGGTGAGTTTCTTCTCTGAGGAATTCTCTGAAAGTTGTTTGTCTTTGCCCCTCAACACACCAGAGTCCACGTGTCTCTCACCCTCCATCAGAGCCAAAGCTCACACGGGGTGGGCCTGGTGTTTCATGTTGCTGACAGGAAGGCGGGTCCCCAAGGATGCCCTGACACGAGTACCTGGTCCTGAGCATGACAGACGGATGCTGGGAGGCCAGCTGTCAGCGCTGCCCTGGGACAGAACACAGGAAAAGACCTAGTCCAGTGGAGACAAGTCCCTGTGGAGGTAGAGTATACCAGAAACAAACACCTTTAGGGAGACGAGAAGGCTGAAAGAGATCAACATACCTGAGTGCATCCACCTCCTCTCTACAGAACCGGAAGCTGGTCTCAGTCGAGCTTGGCTGCGACCTCAGCATCTTCAGCTCCATCTCCAGCTACAAGGAAACACAGGGTGAGGGGTCAACATGTGCAGGAACCCACAGCGCAGGTCTCAAATTGGGACTCAAAGTCCTAAAGTCTATATCAGAACATCTACTGGATGCCCACCCTGTGCTGGAGATGGGTGGGGATTTGTGGATCTGCCAGACCACAAGGCATCCTAAGTCATGCAAATATAGTCACAGCACTTTCTCTTCCCTGGTACTCCTGTGTGCAGATTGGCCAGGGAGACCCATGGTCATCTACGGTTGTTGAAGAGGCAATTGAAGCCTCTCTGGAAGGCAGGGACAGAGCGACTGGAGAGGTCAGTCTAGATTCACTGTAGCTTGGGTGGAGTAGAACTGTCAAAGAGCTTTCTACAGGGCAGTATGAACTGCCTGACTGCCCTTAGAGAAGGTCTACAAGTCACTCTGTATACCTGCTGGGAGAGGTCAGTGGACAGAGAGCTCCACAGACCTCAGGTAAGAGAGCTCCAGGCATGGCACACACAGGCAGAGTTGACCAGGTAGGCCCGCGGAAGAGGACAGCCACCAGACCAGCGGATTCCTGGGAGGCAAGGAACAATTACCCAGAGCTGACCCCACTCCGCATGTCATCGGCCCCAACCCTTCAGTCAGACAGAGACTCAGTACAGGGCATGCTACATGACACTGCCTGTCAGGATCAGGATGATGGCTTGTATGCAAGCATGGAGACCTGAGTTCAGTCTTGGAACTCATGTAAAAACACGGACATGCTTATAATCCAAGCTCTGAGAACATGAAAACAGGCAGACTCCTGGACCTCACTGGCCAGCCAGTCTACACAAAATTGGTAAAGTCTAGGTTCAGTGAGAGACTCTGGCTCCAAAAACAAGGTGGATAGACCCTGAGGGACAAAACATGAGGTTGACTTCTGCCTCCACTTGTGAATGCATTCATGCATGTACACGCATACACAGATACACACACACGGCTCTATCCTTTTCTATCCTGGGTTTCCAAAGAATGCCTATGGATGTTATCTGGCTCATGGTTCTAGAGGAACAGGAAAGCCCAATGTCAGAGGGGTGTGCCTAGCAGGAGACCAAGAAACACGGGGGGAGGAGTGGTCTGAGGTCCTTGTGTGGGCTGTGGTGCTGACCTTCGGCCCCTCAAAGTTTTGGTGTTCCTTGCCCCTGGCTTTCATTCCTAATACACTGACATCTGAGGTGCAGCTCCCGTGTGTGTGTGTGTACATACAAAGGCCACACAATGTTGTTTATTTATATTCAGTGGCAGGTACACGATTCTGAGAGTGATAGAATGGCACCCTGAAACTAGCTGTGCTGGATGCATCTGCCCTTGCTTAGTTGGAGGAGGCGGCAAGACAGAAGCCTATTGTGTGAAGCTACAGTAAGTGGCCTGTGTGTATGTGCACATGCATGTGTGTGCATATGCAGGCAACCGCAACACACATGTGGAAGTCAGAGGCCAACTTGCTAGAGTTGGTTTTCCCCTTCCTCCATGTGAGCTTCACAGACTGAACTCAGGTGGTCAGTTTGAACAAGCGCCCTTACCTGCTGAACCATCTCACTGTTCCCGTAGAGTCTTTCTTAACAGCAGGCCCTCTAGCTTTGGGGAGACCACTTAGACACACATGTACACACTGTTTCATGAATCAGGGAGGAGATACTTGCTTCTTTCTGTACTTCCACGCTCCCTGCAGAGGGGTGCACAGATGCCTGGGTACACCTTCAGTACTGAGGCCCATCTACCTGCTTCCTGCAACGTTTTGTGGCCAGAATTCAGACTAGACATGAATAGCTCACGCCTGCTCAAATGCTTACGAATGCCAAGTGGCCTTAGCAGCCACCTGTTCCAAATTCTTTGGTTCTACAAGGAGCTCATCAGAGCCTTCTCCTTTTAGTGGGAGAGTTTAGTCCATTTATATCTTGCTATTTGTCTATATTTATTTCTGTTGCATTGTGCTCTCTTGCTTTCTTGTCTTACGGCTTGCTAGCTTGTTTCCCTTTATGTATCTTGATATTCAGGAAGATTTGTGCCATATGTGCGGCTGCTCTTACAACTCTTAATATTGCACCCATACTTTCCTGTGCTAGAATGAACCATGCATGTGTCGTATAGAATGTCTGACTAGTCAGGCACATCACCGTCATTTGGTGACTTTACACAGGCGGTGATGGTCAATTCCACATGTTCGCTTCCTGGGCCAGGTGCCCAGATCGAACAGTGGCTTTTCCACTCTGCTGGCTAAGCACTGATTCAGAGCACTAGGATGGCTGCTCCCTGACCCCCGGCATCGGCAATGGCATCTATCCCTGAGACCTGGGCCAAACAAAGACCAAGGCAGTGGACTCCTCCCTGCTCACCTCACTCACTGAGTGGGGTAGTTCATCATCTCTGTCCCTGGACTGGCTTTCCTCCTTCAGTTCCCAAAAGCTCAGACTTTCAAACAATGAATTCTACTATAGACTTGTAAAGATCTATGGTTGCGGCTGAAGAGGTGGCTCAGAGGTTAAGGGCACATATTGTTCTTGCAGAGGAGCCAAGTTTGGTTCCTAGCACCTACATCAGGTAGTTCACAACTGCCTGTAACTCCAGTTCCAGGGGATCCAATGCCTCTTGACCTCTGTGGGTACCTGCATGCACATGGTACACATAAACTCATGTAGGCACATATATACATACACATAATAAATAATTAAATCTTTTAAAATATCTCTGGCATAAAGACACACAAGTAGAGTGTACGTATTCTTGGCTTCCTTGGTCATGTTCCCCTCATAACCAACCAATCCCACCATCTCCAGGTAAACAGGAAACCTATCAGTCCCCCTCTTCTGGAGATCCCAAGCACAGAGTCAAATATTTCTGTATTTCATTAGCTTCATAGGGCATCTTCCCCCTTGCAGCTGGTGATGATGGACAGCGCTATTTTATTCCTCTATCTTCTGTCTTGGGGCTTCTTCTTAAACACCTGCAACCCACGTCACCTGCACATCACATGAGCATTCCCAGTACCATGGCTTGACTGTCCATGTGAGCGGCATCCTCCAAGTGGACAGAGAAGGTTCTCGCTGCTGTCGCTGCTGACACTGTTCAGATCTGCCGTGGTTCTCCTACTGGACGCTCCATGATCTTCCTTCCTTCACCATCTCCCACTTCCTCCCATGCTGCTGCTTCTCACCCTTGACCATTGCTATTCAGGTGCTGCACTGCATTCTGTGCTCTGCTCCACTGCACACAGCCAACTTCTGCTTTCTGACAGTGTGGAAGCAGCCTTCATCACCTGTTTTGGTCACCTGTTCTGTGGATTTCTGTAACCTGCTGCCTTTGATCTCCTAAGTGTGACTTTTCCTTGCCACAGGCAGCTCCTAGCAGACTCAGCTCCATACCTGTGGTACTCAGTGGCGAACTGGCCTCTTTCCTTGCTCTGATCCAATCCCATTGTAATGCTGTAGATTCCAACACAGCCACTGCTTCCTTCAGCAAAGCTGTGAGCTGCAAGCGTGGCCTTTCCAGCTTCCAGCCCAGACAAGCAGGTTCCCTTGGGCAGTCCTACTCTGGTCGGGTGTACCAGGGACAGCACATGGAACATGCTTTGCTGAGGTGAGGCCCACCTGGACCACCGCTGCAGCCTGCAGTTCAGAACTGCCAGGCATGAAGCTCCTCAGCAGCAAGCGGGTCACCTGAGCTGCCCTTTCTTCGGGCTCTTTCTCAGCAGCTTGGTCCCAGTCTTTCCTTGCCACACATGTCTATGCAATCCACACATGTGCCTCTTGTCCACTGAGGGCCATCTGCCTCCAGCTTGAGATTTGGGGCCCACTCTACTTCTGTTTTGCCAAAACTCACATTTGTCATTTTGGTTTTGAGTCACGTTACTTCTAGAAGGTCTGCAGATTCGAGTGGGAAGTGCTGGCTCACTTCACAACATTCAGAGCAAATCTGAAGGCTTTTCACTTGATTCTACAAACCCAGACGCATAACAAACACCCTCTCCCCACTCCCAAGGCCTATTCTCTTCCCTGGTGAACCTGTATTCTTTCCCAGCCACTGCCAGTGGTTGACACAACATAACAGGCCACATGCCCTGCCTCACTGTACCCCATTGCTCAGCCCTGGCTCCCACCTTTACCACTCACCTCCTCCCATTTCATAGAACAAGACTGTGGAGGGCACAATGTGCCCCTCTGTGAGTTTCCAACCTAGAGCTACCCCCAGCCCAACTACTGAAGTGTAGAGATTCAGGGGGCTGCAGAAATGGCTCAGCAGTTAAGAGGATGTACTGCTCTTCCAGAGGACCTCAGTTAGGGTTCTAGCACCCACAATTCAAGTGGCTCATGACCTCCTGTAACTGCAGCTCCAGGGAAGCAGACACCCTCTTCTGGCCTTCACTGGGACTACACTTGGGTATATAAACCAACACTCACACATACACATACGCATGTAATTAAAAATAAAAGTTAAAAAAAATTTTTTTAATCACAAGGATCCTACCACCTCCAGGAATTATACGCTAATGGTAGTGCTGGGGATTGAATGCAGTGCCTGACAATGCTAGGCAAATGCCCTGCTGATGAGCCCCAGCCCCTCACTAAGGGATTCTGGGCAGGTGCTCTATGCTGAGCCACACCCCAGCCCCTCACTGACAGACTGTAGGCAGGCACACTACTGCTGAGCTACATCTCTACATCTCAGTCTTTTAAAATTTTTATTTTGCAACATGGGTCTTTTTTTTTTTTTAATGTGCACGAATATTTTGCCTGCATGTATGTAAGTGCACCATGTTCCTGAAATACCCACAGAGATCAGAAGAGGATGTCAGATCCCCTGGAACAAGAGTTACAACAGGTTGTTAGCTACTGTGTAGGTGCTGGGAACTGATCCCAAGTCCTCTACAAGAGCAACTAATGCTCTTAACCACTGAACTATCTCTCTAGCTCCTAGAACAGGATTTTGCTTAGTTGCTGAGACTGGTCTTGAACTTTCAATCCTGTTTCAGCTCTTGAATACTTGGGATGACAGGAATGTGCTACTATGCTCAGCTTTGTTTCGTTTCCTTGCAGTGTTGGGAGCAGAGACCAGGTCTTGGTGTATGCCAGAACAGTCTTCCAGAACAGTCTCCATCCTCAGTAGATGTACATGAAAGGAGTTAAGATGGTGCTGAAGAGAGCTCTGAGCATGCTTACCCTCTAGGGAACCTGGCTGAGCAACTGTCACGCATCTGCATTCAAAGGGAAGACCCAGGTAGGCTACTAGAGAAAAGGCTTTTGAGAGGTCCCCAGGTGAAAGTACTCAGCATAAACCATCCAGCCTCAGCTGTCAAGACTCTGCTGATGGTACAGCTCCTTCTTATGGAAGCCTGAGAACATCCAGAGTCCCCAGGCCTTTCTCACTGAAACTAAGCAACACTCTGTGGAAAGGCAGCATCACTGACTGGTCCCAGTGATTACCTATGCCAACTACATCACCATCCCTCCCCCTGCAAGAAGGATTTGAGCACCTACCCGTGAGGTTTGGACATAAGAACAAGGAGCCTGAGTGCAAAGCCCTGCCCAGTCACAGATCAGAACAGTAGCTAGATGGATGCTGGACTGTGATCTGTCCCATTCTCATGCTCCAGGCCTTCTCTCTACCACCACCTGCTCACACTCACAGCCTGTCTTCCCACAGGTGCCTGATGTGGCCACAGCCATCCTATGCTATGTGTGTCCCATGGGCGTCACCCTTGGTCCCAGGCCTGAGGCCCCTGCCCTCTTCTTTGGGAACTGGCTTCCTTCCAGCCATCAGAAGCTGACTCATGTATGATCACTCAACCCAGGACGAAAGGAAAAGTGGAAATGCGTGAATATTGTAGCTGCACCAATCCATTTCATACTTCAGACAGGAAAACCCAGCCTAGAGTCACTTACAAAAACAAGAAAATATGAGACTAATTGGATTGCGTCTTCAGAGACCCTGCCAACTGCCTCAAACCATGGGTCTCATTCCAAACTCACCCTGCTGAAAGGATTGCACACACAAAGCAGTTTTTGGAGGGCTCATCTACAGCTGAGCTGTGGGTCCCAAGCACATGTCTGCCAATGAGTAGGGACAAAGCTCATGGGGACCCTGTGCATGTCAGATTGGGGCGGCAGGAGAGGGTTTCACCACCTGCCACTGCCGTGCCTTCTAATTTGTTCAAACTAAAGCCTAAAAAGGCTGGTACTGCCCACTCCCTCTCCAAGGCCAGTGAGCATGTGAGTATTTGTCCTTGGGTGCTCTCCTAGTCTACCATCAGCTTGTGCTCCTGATACTCTGTACCCTGGTGAGGCTAGCAGCTAGGCCCTGGGGAAAACCAGCACGGCAGAACATGTCACTTAGCAGCACTGTGTATGATGGAGTTGGGTGTGCCAGCTCCCCACCCCCAGGTACTCTGTGGGCACTGTCTGCTCTGACTCAGGAGCAAGCACTTACCCAGGTCTGCAGGTTACAGGTAAGAGTTGAAACTAACCGCTCTTGCAAACCTGGCCTACCACTTCTAGGTTCCTAGTCCACTGCTGTCCACTCTTACACGACCCATACTGCAGAACTGCAGTGCTGTGAAGGTGTCATAGCCTAGATGGAGGATGTGAGGACAGACAGGCCTATTCCGAGGAGCTGGGTGAGCTGCTAAGCTCTAAGACAATAGGGACTGGGAAAGGTCCAGCCCGCCACTGACCTGTGCAAACGACAGACCTATCTGAGCTATGTTTTCTCTCCATTGTGAGAGCAGCAGAACTGCCCTATCTAGGGCTGTAAGAAGAAACTGGACAGCAATACAAACAAACTATCAGACCAACATCCAAGTGCCAATCCCACTGTTGCACCCCAAAACGTAGAACTCCCCCTTTTACCTTCTTCATCATCACACACACACACACACACACACACACACGAGCTGTTTCCTCAAGAGCAGACATTAGAAAGCCATTAATAAGGGGGCTTGGCAGGACAGGCTGTAATCTCAGCACTCAGGATGTAGAGGCAGTAAGCCAGTATTGGTTATATAGATAGTTCGAGACCAGCCTGGGCTACATGAAATCCTTTATCAGGGGGAAAAAAAAAAAAAAAAAAGAGGCATGTGTTTACAAGAACATTGAGGGCAGAAGCCAGGCCAGACGAGCCTCAAGTCCTCACTCCCTGTGCCATCACAGCCTCATCACCTGTCTGAGGAACGCACCATGCGCTGCTTTTGTAGCACAAACAGCACATGTGATGCTGAACTCTAACTTCTGGGAGGCACTGCCCTCCACCACCCTATTCCTCCTCCGGGCACTGACTGGTAGGGCAGGCCAAGGCCAAATAGCAAATGCAGGTACAGTTACTGGTCAGCTCTCTGACTATGCTAGCATCTCTGTGGGTAGGGGATGCCAGCAGGGTCTCTGGCTACTTGGACACCAGATCTAACAACTATGATGAAGCAAAGACACCTCGCTCTCTGTTCGGGTCAGGTCAGGCCTGGAGGGTGTGAACAGGGGGCATCAGAGGAACAAGAAAGAGGGATGAACCCAGACTCTGCGGGAACCTCGGGGATAGATGAGATACAGCCAGGGCGGGGAGCCTGCAAGTCCCTGCTACACTGTTGGCCCAACCTGCCGAGCTTAGGTCGGCAATTTCAGATGTGCTCAGAAATCAGGTACCCCCACAGCAGGGTCAAACCTCCCCAAAGTGATGTATAGACTCAAACCTATCAAACCCTATCAAAATTACAAATGCTGGGCTGGAAGTGTGGCTCAGAGGGAGGGTGCTTTGCTTAGCACTGGGCTGTATCTCCAGCATGGCAAAAATCATATCAAACCTCAAGTATCTTTAGTGCAAAAATGGGGAAATTTATGCAAGAATTCTTGTGGATAGCAAGGGAAGCTGAATAGCCAAGATGAGCTTGATAAGTGTGGCAGTTATTTTCTTGTTGCTGTGACAAGATACCTGACAAAAGCAACTTAAGGAGGAAGAATTTATGCTGGCTCATAGTTTGAGGTTACAGTCTACCATGGCAGGAGTGTGAGGCAGCTGCTCACATTCATCCACAGTCAGGAAGCAGAGAGAGATGAATGCTGGTGCTCAGCTGGCTTTCTCCTTTGTATTCAGTCCAGGATCCCAGCCCATGGGATGGTGCTGCCCACATTCAGGGCCTAACCTAATCTAGAAACCCCCTCAGAGACTGCCCAGAGGCTTGACTCATAGGTGGTTCTAGATCCTGTCAAGCTGATAATCAGGTTAATTATCACAAGAGGGAAAGGCAAAGTCAGAAGGTTCACACCACCTAATACAGACACACTACACAAACAATCCAGCACTGCCTTGGGCAGGACCCACAGGCAGGAAGAGCTCTGAGTTCAGCAGCAAACACAAACCTTCAGAACCAGCTGATTACCAACTGTGCCTGACAAAGAAGAGTCTCTACAAACACAGACTGAGACAATGGGTATCCAAACACAGAGAAAAGCTGGGACTCGACCCCATACTGTGACCAAAAACTGACTCAAATGGATGAAAACCTAAATGTCAGGGCTAAAATCATCAGAAGGAAATAAAGCAGGAAGGAAGGAAGGATGGAAAAAGGAAAGGGGAGGGAGGGAGGAAGGGAAATGCAGGACTGGATCTTTCTGACCCTGGATCAGGCAGCAGTTCCCGAGTTATGCCAACAGAAAGCACAGCAACAAAGGCACACAAAACAGATTTCATAAAAACTTCACATTTCTGTACATCAAAGGACACTATGGAGAAAGAAAAAAGAGGATCTACAGATGGAATACAATACTGTCAAATTGCAGCTCTGACAGCAGTTTCATGGGCAGAATATATGAACTCTCACAGCAAAAGGCCCAACTTAAAAGATGGGCCAAGGGGGCCGAGGATGTGGCTCAGCTGAAACAGTGCCTGTCTAGAATGTATGAAGTCCTGGGTTCCATCCCAGCACCGTATAAACCAGGTGTGATGGAACATGTCTGTACCTGGGAGGAGGAGACAAGATTCAAGGTCACTGTCAGCTATGCAGTGAGTTTGAGACCAGCCTGGGTTATGTGAAACCCTGACTAAAACCAAAGAAAAGATGGGATGGAGAGATGACTCAGTGGTTAAGGGCACTGCAGAAGACCCAGGTTCAAATCCTAGCACCCACAGAGCGTCTAACAACATTCCTAACTCCAGTCCAGGGGACTGGACACTTTCCTCTCCTCCACTGGCAGTGCATGATACAGGTGCACTTATACATGCAGGAAATACATTCCTGCACATAAAATAAAAATAAAAAAACAACACACCCCCCCAAAAGAAGAATCTTTCTCCTCAGAAAATACAACAGTCAATAAACAGAGGAGCCAGCAGAGACTGCACTAGTGGCTACAAGACGGCTCGATTGGTAAAGCCTGCCGTGCCGTGAAAACCTGAGTTCCAGCCCTCAGCACCAACACAAAAACAAAGTTGGGAACAGCAACACACACTTGCAATCTCAGCACTGGGGAGGAGAAATGAGAATCCCTGGGGCTGGTCTAGAACCAGTGAGCTCCGGGTTCACCGAGAGACAGCCCAGTGGTACAAAGCACGGACTGCTCTTAGAGAGGACCCCAGGTCAGTTCCCAGCTTTCACATGGCAGCTAACAATGTTATGTAACTCCAGTTCTAGGAATCCAATGCCCTATTCTGGCCTTAAGTCCACTTAACTGCGAGCAAAACACTCATACATACAAAATAAAAAAGTAAAGTGAAGAGTGATTGAGGAAGAACCAGATGCCACTCTGGCCTCTACACATATGCACACATGCCTACATATATACACACACACAAATCCAGAAAATACTATCACACACACACACACACACACACACACACACACACACACACAAAACACAGTGTAACAATTAAAAAGCAGAGAACAAGTTACTATCACTTGGAACTTCTCTCTCCTTTTGGCTAGTCAGGCAGGAGGCAACCAGAATTCTGTCTTCACAGAAGTGAATTCTAAATGTGACAGAGATGAACATGATTTCAAATTGCAGGTAGAACAGAGCAGCCAAGACACCCTGGCACATGGACCACAGTACTTCAAGACAGAGTCCCCTGCCAACTCAGGAACGTATAAACTCAAACTGCAGCAGAGCTAGCATGTTTCTGAAAAAGCGGCCCACACTGGTCACAGACTGCCTTCCACACTGGCTCAATGGGGCCCAGTCCTCAGAACCCTGCCCTGTTTCTCTGTCTACAGGACCCTCCTCTCCACATAGGCCTGGCCTACTAGCTTTGCTCTCAGCCCCAAAGCATCACAGAGCTGTAATACTAAGGACATTCAGTGTTCACCTGCTCAGCAAGGCACAATAGAGACTCTGAATAGAGACCATGTCTCCATGGTCAGACCCTATACATCCCATACCATGTTCTTCCACAGTTTGGTGCCCAGAGACACAACAGAATAGACAGAGAGACTGGCTGAGAAACATCAGCTTCAGAACCAGGAGGTGCCGGCAGGATGTGACTGGTTTGGGCCATGCTGGCAGGCATGTGGGAGCACACACAGGATCCCAGGACTGAGGAAGCCACTCACTTGGATACTGTCCATCACACTTGGCACTGCTGCACCTGGACCTGCCAGGATGTCATGTAGCTCTTGCCTCTAATGAGAAACTAAGGCTCGAAGAGGCCACATAGATGCCAGGAATCTCATATACTCTCCAATACACTGGGTCCTCAGATTTTGGGTCTTTCTCCATACAATACCATAGGGTATGCACTGTTGCAATTTTTTTTTTTGGAGACAAGGTCTCACATAGCCCAGGCTGGCTTTGAACTTACTATGTAGCCAAAAGTGACTCTGAACTTCTAATCTTCCTGCCTCCACCTCCAGAATGTTGGGATGTGCTTCACCATATCCAGTTTATGAGTGCTAGGGATTGAACAAGTGCCTCAAGCATACAGGGCAAGCTCTCTACCAACTGAACACATTCCCAGCTCCCTGCTAGGGATTCATCCCACCAAGAATTCACCTGGGAAAAGAATTTGCCATCCACTACTAGAGTTGGACTAGTGAGGGCATCAGTGGAAGAATGCAGTCTGGCCAGGCTGAATCCACCAAGGCTCCTTTCTCATGGTGGAGGCCCCTCCCTACCCATGGGGTTCCCCTGGGAGCAAGACACAGGGGGTGACGAAGAGTCATTTGGGGGAAATGGGAATCAAGGAAAATGACTGCTTAATTATACCGGATGTGAGGGAGGAGCTAGGCCTCTTAAATCAGAAAATAAATCTGTGCTTCTCATTCCCTGAATATAAAATATGGGAGGACTTTTTATGGTTGTAATCAAAAACCTCATTTCTCCAGCCACTACTGGCCGGATCTAATTAGGGTGAGGTACGTTAACGACACAAGCCTGCTCTGGGACGTTATTCCTTGTGATATTAATTGCATTTAAAGAGGAAAGCATGAACCACACTCATGCTCACTAATTACTGTGGGGTTACTAATTAATAACACAAAGTCAAGCTGCCTCTGTCCTTCCATCGGCGATTAGCACACAATCCAGAGATGCCCTTCTCCTCCTCATGAACTTGCTTGGAGAAAATAGCAGAAGAGGAGCTGTAGGCTTTGGGAGTCAGGCAAGTGCTCAGTCAGCGTCCCAGCAGTGCGGTGAGGGATGCCCTGTGACTCCTCCACACAGAGGGCATTGAGCCCCCTTCCTAGGGCCAAGGTGGTGCTGGCCCCCACAACCCTTCCCCACAGAATCTCAAACAGCATTGGGAGGCAGGCTGAGCAGGCTGCCGCCCTCAGAGCATCACTGCCAGCTCAGGGGCCTGCTCTGCTCCTATATCTATGGTTCATATTCCATGAGCTGCTGAAATGGGAGGGGTCTGCCAGGAGCAGACACTGTGACAAGCACTTTATTTCTTATAACCCCAGGAGAGAGGGGTGCAGGTGGGCCAGAGGAGGCCAGACCCAGAGTCCCTGTAAGCTAGGAGGAGAAAGGGGGGCCTTGAGGCCAGCCCTACCACAGCACCCACTGCCAGGCACTTCTGTCCTCCATGCCTCCTGGGAAGGGCACAATGTACCAGACACATCAGTCATGTCCCCCAGGAGCCAGAACAGTGGGAACAAGTCACAACACAGGACAAGGCTAGAAATCCAAGTTTAAATCCAAAAAAGGAGTGATCTCAGCACTCAGGAGGCTGGAATAAGAGTATCAGAATTCAAGGCCAGCCTGGGCTACAGAGGGAAAAAGACCCTATCTCAAAAAAAGAGGGTGGGTTGGGGTAAGGGGGTGGGAGAAGGCTCAGTCAGTTTGCATGAGGACCTGAGTTCAGATACCCAAAACCCACATAAAAAGCCAGGCACGGTAGTGTGTGCTTGTCACCCCAGTGACGGTGAGATGGGAGATGGAGAGGTGGATCCCTAGAAGTCCATGGGCTAGCCAGTCTGGCCCACAAGGCAAAGTTCCAGGTGAAAGGCACCTAAGGAACCACACCCAAGGTTATCCTCTGACCTCCACACGCATGTACACATATACACACTCATACATGTGTACTCCCTACAGGAACATGCACATACACACCAAAAACAAACAAACATTCCTCAAAATTAATACTAAGAGTCTGGAGAGCTGGCTGTTGAGGATACTGGCTGTTCTTGTAGAGGACCTGGGTTCAGTTCCCAGCACCCACATGGAAACTCACAATTGTCACCCAAAACTACAGCTTCAGGGTATGCAACACCTTCTTCTGGCCTCTGCAGGCATTGCACACACAAAGAGCATTTGCATGCAGGATAAACACTCATACACCTAATTTTTAAATTAAAAATAATAACAAGTAAAATGAGAGAAAGGAGACCCATCCTCGGCAGTCAGTGAAGCTGGGAGAGCAGGAGGAAGTGGAGAGAGGGTTAGGGGGGAGGCCTCACTGCTATTTAGCCACATAGCTCAGTGGTGGGTAATGAGACTGCTGGTGCAGACTGCATGTTCCCGCAGGACACTCAGTTCTCCGGGATTCTGCTCCTGACACTTCGCTCCATTGCTCTCAGTGGGGCCTGGACGGCACGGTAGCAGAGGAGTCTGGGGCCAGTCAAGGCTCATGGTTCAGTGGAAGTCGGAACTTGAGCACGGATCTTCCAGGACCCCATTTCTCCTCAAGTGAGGGCTTTCCTGGCCAACGAGGACACCCCTGAACTCTGAGCACTGCAGGAAGGACAGACACGCAAGCCAAATATGCAAGTGTGACCAGCTGTGCAGGCCCACAGCCACTGCCACTTCTTATTTCCCCTTAACTGGGAAGGAGAAAGAGAACTGAAATAACGTAAAATAAACCAAGATTAGAATCTACTCAGAAGCAGAGATGAGGAACTGGGCTAAGGAGACAGCTACAGGCCCCCCCCCCCACCCCTGCCAGCATGAAGAAAATCTACCCCAGGAGCCAGCAGTCCTGCTAGCTCGGAAGAAAAGCTGTTTAGAGCCTGTGGCACCTATACCTCTCCACAGGGTCCAGAATCCGTGTTTTACCAGAATCTTCCACTGATCCTGGTGCCCACTCCCTGTCCCTAGGACAGGGCCTTGGCCAGAGGGCATGCCTGGGGCTGGGGAGATGGCTCAGGGAGTGTTGGGGGTAGTCCCAGCACTCAGGGCCAGCCCAAGGGAGACTGAAGGGGGGTGAGTAGGTGCAGAGTCAACACACAGACTCCAGGAGTTGTGCAGAAAGCCAGCAGTGGTGGTCTGCTGCAAACTCACTTATTCAAGAAAGAGCAGAGAGTCTCATAGGTCTTGTTAGCCAATAGCCTTATGGGGTGGGGTCCGACCACAGCCAATCACAGTTTGTTCCCAGGTTCCACACCCACGAGAGCCAGTCCTTCATTCCATCTGGCAAGTGGCCTAGCTAGGCCCACCCTGCATTATACCCAACAAGGGAGTACAGTGCTTAATTGCAAGCCTGAGAGCCTGAGTTTGGATCAGCAGAACCCAAGTAAAACTGACATGGTAGCGAGTGTCTGTAATCCCAGTACTCCTGCCAAGAAGTGAGAGACTGCTGAGCAGCAACTTCCTCTGAGGTAAACCCTTCCACCTTGAAGTGAAGCTTGTTAAAACAAGCTTGTTTTTAGGATGCTCTAAAGGAAGTTGAAACACTCCATTCTGCAAGGAAGCCAGTAAACTCAAATAACTTGGTAGCATCAGGAAGTCCCTGAAACTGACAGGTTCACTAGAACCCCTCTCTCCCCTCAATATAAGCCCTAAGGACTGCTGGGAGACAGTGACAAGCAAAGCTTCCTGCAGAGACTCCTATCAACTGAGCCCTTGGAAAGGACACTCCCTGGCCAATTGGGCAGGCTGTGCAGTGTGCTCCAGGGTTCCAGCTTTCCTGAGTCCTCACTCATTCTGCGGTCAGCTTTTAGTGATGCAGCTGTCTTTGAGGGAAGCAACTCCCCACCCTCTTGTAAGTAACCCCAATAAAAAAATTCATCTGTTCACCAAGTTGGACTTCTTGGTGGTATCCTGACTTTGGTCTGCTGTTGGTTCCCTACTGGAGTGAGCAGATGTTTATTCACATCTCCTCAAGAACACTGCCACACACCTAAGGCAGAGAGACAAGTTCACAGGCCAGGTAGCCGGGAAACAAAGGGTGTGAGACCACCTCAAACAAGGTAGAAGGTGAAGACCAAGATGTGTCGTGCGTCCCCGCCCCCTGTAAAGGAGAAGGAGGCAGGGGCGCAAGGGCTAGAATCCCAAACTAGCTGAGACAGAAATACAGAGATCAAAACCCACACTGTGGGCTGGGGGGGTCCTTGTCAATCACAGCTGCCTCCCCCTCCCCCTCCCCCTCCCCCTCCCCCTCCCCCTCCCCACATACACCAGTACTTTCCTGGGAGCTTCGATAGGAAACAGAAGATGACAGGACTAGCCAGAGTTCAGCAGTATATGTCCTTGTGCGCCCCAGAGCCCCTACAGCAAATGACAATGCCTTTGTGAAGGCAGAGTACCCAGGGCTGGGTACTGGAGGGCCCAAGACCAGTTTCTGCCCCCTGAAAAGGACTTAGGACTTACAGTGCCTCCAAAGTGACATGGGAGCCAGGAGAGGCTTGGGGCAGGGCCAGGGCAGCCACGCTGGTGTAGGAAGTAGGAAGGCAAACTCAAGGAAGGCCCTGAGTAACAGCAAGCTGTTCAATCACAGAGCCCCCAGCCAGGCATGTGCTTAACACAACTCATTACTAATTCTTCTTGGCCTCCTGTACGTTATAAAAACAAGACCCTGGGGCACATCCCAATTCAGGTCAACACTAAGGAAGCCATGCGTGTTGATTCATAGAACATCAGGGTCTCCCTGGGCTGTGCAAACAGACGCCTGTGCCCCATACTTGGCTTCCCCAAAGTCAGCAGTAAACAGGCTACAGCAGGAGGCCAGAGCACCCAGGTCACAAGGACAAAGCCTGGGCAGCCACATGTGGAAACGGAAATGTGGGCCACAGGTGCACACTACACAAGTCAGCCTATGCCCAATCCTAACTTCCTGAGTGGAACCTGTTCATATCCTCCTGACAACCTGCCAGGGTTAAAGAGACCCCATCATAATCACGGACAGTCACTGCACCCCACTGCAACACACACCTCTTCCACTGTTACTGCTGGTCACCGCACCCTAGTCTACATATTCTCCCCCACTCTCACCCACCCTGAGTTCCCACAGGCAACCCCTGACTGTTGCTCAGGCTGGTCTGGCCAGACCGAAGTCCTTAGCAGCACTCTCAAGCTGCTCCATGACTCCCGCAGACTCTCACACCTGAGTAACACACATTTGGGCCCCAGAACTCGGTTTCCAACCCAGCCCCTTCCATTTTGTGGTTTCTGGTGTCAGAGGAGGCCACGTGCTGATGCTTATGGGCCAAGTCCTGACAGGGAATGGCAGGAGTTCCCATGTGCCTGGGATCCAGGTGACCTGAGCCGGGCTGTACTTTCCACATGGCAGCAAGTTGTACCTCCTCACCCCCTAGTGCTCACCGTGTCGGCTCTCTGTTTCTGATCTCCGAGCTCCTCCAGGGCCTGGGACAGTTGAGCCTGTAAGACAAGACCAAAAGAGAGAGGGTTGATGCCTGCAAGCCTTGGGATGAAGGGCCCACTTCAACCTCCTCTCCTTTCTGGGTCTGCCAGAGCTCTAACGCCATACTAGTCCAGTCCTGGGTAACATGAAGTACACAGAAAATTGTGCCACATGGTCATAGGAGAGGCCATGCTCCATGACCAGGATAGAGGAAGAAGTCACCCAGGCACCTCCTGCAATCTCTCTTCTGGGAGAACTAACTAAGGTGTCCGAGCTGACACAAGCCATGTCCCCAAAAAATCAGGGGCTCTTCAATACAGCCATCCCCAGGCAGACAGAAAAGAGCAGGGAGAATCCCAGCCAGCAGCGCTTGGCCTGCTGTCCTCTGGACAAAGAAAGGGGAGGCTCTGACTGGGGAGCCAAAGATGGCTGTGTTGTATCCAAGCACTGTGGATTCTCAGGACCGACCAAAAGCCTTAGGACCACGTGCATGGGCTGCAGCTCCTCTTGCTTCCGAGGATGGCCTTCCTTCAGGCTCCTAGCCTCTGCTTTGGCAATCCAATGACAATCCAGTCACATGGAGCACATTATTGGAGGCCAACCTACTGGAGGCCACCACAGAACAAGCACAGACTCAACTCCAGTGCTCCTCACTGGCTGTGAACAAATGCCAGCTCTCACAGACTCTGCTGGATCTTCCGGGGCAGGCAGTAAGTGGTATGTAGAGAGGACAGGATGCTGGCAAAGATACAATGTCCCAAACGCAGGTGGCTGCTGTGGGCTGCACAATACCAGTGAGCCAACCATGAAAACAGAACACAGTCAGCATGGCCCTGGAGGGACTCCACCCAGCCCAAGACTCAGTCCACTACCAGGTCTGCACAGCAAGGAGGTGCATTCCTTCACTGCCTCCTCTGCAGCTGGCCCACTGCCTCTGGGAACTGCCACAGGCTGAGGCACCCTACAGATACCAGATGCCCAGTACCTGCTAAGGCTGTCCAGATGTACCTTACCCACTGCTGCGGGGCTTTCTTAGGTACTATTTTAGAAAGGAAGAACAATCCCAGAAGCCAAGTACCAGTGAAAAGGACAACATCTGAACCCAGGCCCACCCTGCCACTCTCAAAACTGGGAGAACTGTGAGGCCCAAGTGTCCACCCTAAAGCACACAATCCTCCCCCTCTCCCAAAACATACTGCCCTCCACTGTTCCACATGCAACGGCAGCAGGGCAGGAACCAACACTCCCTCTACCTGCCAGGTCTCAAGGACATACACAGCTCTGCTGTAAAGCAGTGAGGGAAAAAAATCACCATGACAGAGCAGGCGGGGAGGCAACAGACGTTTCCCCGGAAAGGATCCGCACAAGGCAGCAAACACACAGAAAGGTAATTAACATGGTTAGCAATTAGCCAAATGCAAATCAGGACAAACAGAAACACCACTCTGGGAAGAACACCACTCGGCAAAGACAGGCTGACAGAGCTGGAGAACCCTGGGGCGCTGAGAACCAGGAAGGACAGTCTTGTAGCACTGGAAACCAAAAACAACTGGAAGACTTCGATTTTCCCAGAATTTAACATCTGCATAATCCATCCCTAGCTATAGTTCAAAGGATTAAGAAACACACAGCTGAAGAGGTGGCTCAGTGGCTAAAGTGCTTGCTGTGTATGTATGAGGAGCCAAGTTCAGATGCCCAGCACCACAGAAAAGCAGGGCACAGTTACACTTGTAACCCCAGAGCTCCAACAGTGAGACAGGAGGCAGAGACAGGTGAATCTCTGGAAGTTTCCAAGCCAGCTAACCTAGCAGACATGACAGTAAACAAGAGGCCCCGTTTTTAAACCAGGAAGAAGATGAAGAGTAACATATGAGTTTGTTTTGACCTTGGGGCGTGCACGCAGGCACGAAAGCGCTCTGTCTCTCTGTGTCTCTGTCTCTGTCTCTCTCTCTTTCTCTCTCTCTCCTGGTACCTTGGTGGTGGGCAGCAGAGGCCTTCCTTTCCCGATTACCACATCTACGGTTGACAGAGATGGGCATCGGCACCTGATCCCACCCCAGCGTCAGCACATAAGCAGAAGGCTCATCCCCAAACAACTGGGAAACATACTCCATGAAAACCTCTCAACTCCAGACAGAACTATGCTCGGTGGAACAGCGGGCCAGAATCAAACACCAGCCACATATCATGGCTCCCCTAGCAGGGGCGGAGAAAAATGACATCTCATTTCTTGGATCAGTCAAGTCCGGCTGTCAAGGAGGGCTTCTGAGCATGTGGCCTAGGTGAACAGCAGTGTGCAGCACTGAGGAGCAGACTGTGCCCCAGCTGGGGTCTCATCAGTCATCATGTCCACATCCAGATAGCAGGTCCCTTCTGAGGCCCCAGGTCTCATTCAGTAGAGGCCTGAGCAGCAGGACCAAGGCCACCAGGTCAATCCATTTGGTTTGAACAAAAAGGAGGCTTAGTCTGGGTCTTAGTTCTCAGGGATGGCTGGCATTGTCACCATTCCCCTCAGAAGGGACACATGGGGCAAAGTCTTATATGCAGGTCTAAGCACAGCGCCTCATCGGACACCTAGCCCTCATCGGAAGACACAGCCCAGCAGCAAAGGTGAACAGGGGCCAGGTTCAGGCACTGAGACATCTGGACAGAAAATATCTCTTATAGTGGTGTCACAGTGCCTTTGCAGAGACGTTGGGAGAATGGGGGCCCAACCTCGTCTATCTGCTCTTGCTTTCTGAGATTTCCAAAGAGGGTCAGATAGCAACGAGGCACCTCGGTCTGCTAGCTGCTCCTTAGCTGCCCCACAGCTGCCCACACACCTAAACAACTGGCCAGTGTGGATGGGGTCACCTATCTTGTACCTTCTGCTCACATGGTACCAGTTCCTGGCCCTGCCCAAGATGCTGCTGCCAAAAGAAAGCAAAAGGCTTCAAGGCTGTGTGTAGGGAAGGCAGGGCTGAGATAGTGTGGGACATGCTCAGTGCTCAGTGCTCAGACGGTTCCAGTCTAGAGGTGGCAGCAGCGGCCCTATTCAGGCTCTGGTCTAGGTGGGCACAGATCACTGGGAACAATAAAGCTACAGTCAGTCAGTCTCAGGGTGAGGATGTGTGGTCAAGGGGCCAGGTCGGCCAGCGCAGCACCCACTACCCCCTGTAGAAGCTCTGGCGGGACTGACTGTGCTCCTCAGCCAGGTCCTGGAGGCTGCCTGTAGTATGGCAGACACAAGCCCGGACACTCACCACCTGGAGCCCCGTGACACGCATACCTCATGGGGGCCTGAGCAGAGCTATTTCTATCCTGAAGTGTGAAGTGGCAGCCTGATGATCTGGCACCTCTGCTAGCGCAGAGTGCTCAGGACGCGGCAGAAAAATGTGCAGGTGGGTGCAGTCTGGCATAGGCTGCCCCAGGTCCTGAAGGGACTTGGCAGTACCTTCAGCTGCACCATGGGATGGCCAGCTGGGAGGACCCTGAAAAAAGGATACCAGTCCTACACAGAGGCTGGGGTCCGGGCATGCAGGGTCCCAAAACGTTTACAGTTCACATGGAAGAGAGGCTGAGGCTCAAGCCCCAGTTCACTTGCCTCCCTGGGCTAGCACACCTAGGTTTGTAACAATGTGTGACACAAAAGAGGAGTCGACAGGGCCACAGAACTGAGAGGCGCTGGAGTTGTCTGCCTGGCTGTCCCCTGGAAGGAGGGCACGGATGAAGAGCATCTCCCTCTTGTGTGGACAGCTTCAGATTCTGGGGGCTTACAGAGTAAGCTGGCCCCCAAGCAGATAGCTGGCAGAACCAGGTGCTCAGGCTGCAGACCCTGGTACAAGCTGTACCTATCCAGAGGGCAGGAGTGGGTTCTGCTGGGGTGGAGGACACAGCAAGCCAGGCCTGCACCATCATGCTCCACTCAGGGCTAGCAATTCCACAGTGACACATTTACTGGCACTACTAGTCATTTATTAAAGGCACTGGGTTCCCAGGCACCAGCTGGCACCTGCTGGATTCAGTGTAGAGAGAGGGTCCTCCCTATACGTGTTCCCAGTATCCCTGTGGAGGTATTGACAGAGCTCAGGTCTGGGAACTGGCTGTGGGGACTCAATTTTCAGGAATGTGAGCAGGGTCCAAATTGCAATGCCTGAACTTTACAAGCTCTTTGCAGTGGAGAGCAGCAAGCTGATGTATTTGGGAGAAAGTCCTCTGCAAGGAGAGGCTGCAGCAGCCAGCACCTTCCCAGCCACACAGAAAGAGAAGGGAGGCTAGAAAAGAGGAGAGGGGAAAGGGGAGAGGGGAAGGGGAGCGGGAAGGAGAGATCTACTTTGCCTAGGCGGAAGTCAAGGGCCCTTCAGATCCACCTTGATGTGAGGCTGAGCTTCCCCAATCCTCACGTAGCCAGCAGCGCTGTAATCTGTTCTAATTAAATACACTAGAAACACAACTCGGGCGATGCGTGGCATCCAAGTGCCATGCACTCATATTTATGGCTCCGTTGACACAGGACTCGTGACATCTGCTTCCAACCTCCGTAGCCGCTTTATTAAATGGAATAAATAAAAGCCCGGCAAAATGGCAGCAGCCTCACCAGAGACAGGCAACTGGGAGTCTCCCAGCTCAGAATTTCTAGTTTGTTTTGTTGAAATGCTTTTTTGGGGAATCAAAGCATGTACTGTATTAGAGGGGCTGTGGGAAGTTAAACAAGGGAATGAGATGGCACTAAACGAGTGGTACTGCAACAGGCTGTGGCTGCCCAGCACCTGTGGCCAGTTCCAAGGCCCAAACACCTGCCCACCATGAACACTGATGGCTCCTATCACCCAACCATGCTTAGCAAGGCCACACCCAGAGTGAACAGTTGACAGAAAAGCCTCCTGACCCTGGAGGAAACAGGAGCCGGGGGTTAGGGTGCAACGAAGAGAGGAAAACAGAGATAAGCCATCAGGCGCACACAGAGAGAGCAGAAGGGCTGGAGAGAGCACCCGGTAAAGTGCTTGCTGCATACGTATGAGGACCTAAGTTTGGATCCCCAGGTGTGGCAAGGTGCACCTGTAATCCCTGCACTGGGAGGCAGAGGCAGAAGGATGCTGGGAGTTCCCCGGACAGCTAGCCCAGACAAATCAGTGAGCTCTAGTTCCCAATGAAAAAGACTGTCAAAAAACTAAAGTAGGGTGCTGGAGATGGCGTTTAAGAGCTCTGGCAGCTCTTACAACAGGGCCTGGGTTCAGTTCCCAGCACCCACATGGTGGCTAACAACCATCCGTAATTCCAGTTACAGGGGATCTGATGCCCTCTTCTGACCTCCTTCTTGGGCATTGCATGACACAGGTGCGCTTACATACATGCAGGTAATACATTCATATACATAAAAAATAAAAACAAAACAAAAAACTAAGGCGGATGCTGGGCTTGGTAGCGGTATACCTTTAATACTAGCATCAGGAAAGCAGAGGCAGGAAGATCTCTGTGAGACTGAGGCCAGCCTGGTCTATATAGTTCCAGGCCTGCTGGGGCTACAGCCCTGTCTCAAAAAGAACCCCAGCGGAACAACAACAACAAAAAGGTGGAGGGGGCTAGAAAGCTGGCTCAGCATTTAAGAAATTAAGAGTACTGGCAACTCTTGTTTGGTTCCCAGCACCCACATGGAGATTAACAACCATCTGTAACTTTAGTTCCAGGGATCCAACACCTTCTTCTGGCCTCTGTGGGCATTGCACATATGGATGCACTTACATACCTGCAGGTAAAACACTCATACACATGAACACAAATTTAAAAAATTTTTGTGGCAAACTTAAGAAGATACCAATGTCAACCTCTGGCCTCCACATGCAGCCACACATGCATGAGGACACACATATAGACACACACGTAAAAGAGGAAGAACAGAGGGGAAAAAAGGAAGACTAGGAATGAAAGAAAAAAGGAAATGGGAGAGAGGTGGAGAGGCAGAGAGGGGAGGAGGTAGCATCCCACACACTCACGAAGATACCCCAAACCCACATGGCCACTGGTATTCTTCCTGCTTCCTAGAGTGCTACCTCTAGACCATGAAACTAGGAGATGGGTAGGTCTGCCCCATGACAGTAAGTCTAACAGCTCAGTCAGACCCCTACAGGCTCCTCTGCACACACCTGGCCACCTTCTGTCAACTCTGGACAACCTAATAACACAGGTGGTGTGAGGGCTTGGCCCCGGTTCTCTGATGTACATCCCAAGCTGCCACCTGCCCTGGAAGGCACCTTCATCCCAGGCTTGAGTGACGCTTGCCTGGCTACAAGGCACTAAGGGGCCTTTAGGGAAGGAGTTCCATGAATTTATGTAACTTCTTACTGTGTCACTACAAGAAGCTCAGCTAATAAACTCCTGGCAGGCAGCTAGAAAGAGCTTTTAAAGCTCTTCAGGCACAAGCCATCTGCTGAGCCTCTGAGAGGTGCAATGTGACTACCTAGCGAGGCAATGGAAAAGCACCCACCCTCTGCTGCTGCGAGGGCTCCAGTCCTGCCACCTGTAGTGATGCCCACTGGGAACTGCAGGGTGGGAGCAAGGGTGGAATGCCCCATAGTAAGCTGGGCATACCTGCTCCAAGTAGCATGCCCACCCTTGTCTGAGCCTCCCTCAGAGCACTTAGCACCCACCTGGCACTGAAGATCCAACCCAGGCAATGAGCAAGGTCTCTGGAATGTAGTCATATGCTCACTAGAGTGGGGACACTTAGAAACAGGAAGGTCTGCCTTCGACCACCCTCCACCTCAGGTTGCAGGTTCCTCCACCACAAAGCAGAACTCAGTCCTACTGGAGTCTTGGGAAATAATGGATCAGATTATGTACTTGCCTCAAGCTAGACAACTCGTATGTGGCAGGTAATGTGCACCATCTTGATGAAGAGGGGGGCAGGCAGTCTGTGCCCACCAGGCCCCAGGGTGCCATGTGAGCAAGCCATGGTTCCATGGCTGTCCTGACCCAGAGGTGTACCCCGCACAAAAGGGTCAGGCTGGAGATGACAATGGTCCAGTCATGGGTTCCCAAACTGGGCCTGGTGCTGGTACTGGTGGCCAGAGTGTGGCTGGAAATACCAACCTCCAAACCCACCACTGCTGTGGAAGCAGCTCATTCCCTGACCTTCCAGCCAGCCTGGATGGTAACCTCAAGTCCAGAGCCTCTACAGCAGCAGCCTGGGAGTCAATAGCTACCCCAGGACCCTGCCAGCCTCATCAGGACTGCCAGCTACCCGGGAGACATGGCCCTGGAGGAGCAGCTCTCAAGCACAGGAGGGCTTGCTGTGACAGGGATGGGGCTTCTCAGCAACCCCACAAGCACACACTGGCACTGGCCCAATGAACAGCCATGGTGATGGTGACTAAGAAACAGTTAGTGACCAAGCACCTTAGTTCACCAGCTGGGTCCCCACCCCTCCCATAACTCCAGGAGACACAGAAAATGAGAACAACCTGCCATCTTTACATCCTACAGGGACAGGGTGAGGGTCCCTGACACACACCCCATGGGCAGGGTGATGACAAATCTGTCAATAGGACCCACACATCTGTCCCCCCATCACGTGACACATAAAATATGGCAGCAACTTTGCCCAAGCTGTCAGGCTCCTAATGACCTACATGGGGGACATACGGCCAGCACAGACAGGACCTCTCATTGTGAAAAATGCTGGGGACACCGCAAGGTGTCAGAGAGTAGTCCCTGCAAATCTCTGCTCATTAGTGTTTCTCATGAAGCTTAACGTGCTGTGATAAAACAGCCATTAACGCACTTACACTGATGATGACACTGCTTGCTGGAGCCCCAGTTAACCTTTCACAGATAGAGGACCAGGACGAAGAGCTCACAGCGGCCCTGATGGCTACACTTCTGGCTGCTGACCACCTGGGAGACACAGGAACAAGAGCCCTGCTAGACAGTGGGGTTGGGGCCTGGCACAGGACCTGGGGGTAGGTCTTCAGCCACATGGAAGTTCACTCTTCCAAGAAGGCCAGTTGTGGGCTGTTCCCCCGAGCAGAGATAGTGCAGGCCCCATGTACCTGCTGAGACTCTTGGCCTCAGTGTAAGCCACAGGCACAAAGGATGTGAGGGCAACCTGGACCAACGCCTCCTCATGGCACAGCCACACACCAGTCAGCCCAGAACCTGAACCTCGGCAGGCCCCACTGCTGTCACTGCCTACTCCCCTCACAGGAACACCTGACGCTATCCCCCAACCTCCCGTCGGCAGAAGTACTTTTGTGATCTCCCAGAAACAACAGAGCGGTGCTGCGGAGTTCGACTGCTCCCTTACAGGACTCTAGAGCCCCACACCTCATACCTAGCACGCTACTACACTTCATCGTTGTACTGGGGTTTTGTTTTTTCCCTCCACTACTGGGAATTTAATCCAGGTCTTCACACAAATACCTAAGTGTTCCACGGCTGAGCCACACCCCAAGTCCATATCTGGCAGTTCTACCACTGAGCCACACTCCCAGCACCTCCCTGAGGGATTCTAGGCAGCTGTTCTGCTGAGCTATATCCTCTACTCTCTTTTTACTTTTTAAGGCAAACACTCCTCAGTCTCCCAAGTAACTGGGATTCCAAGCCTGTGCACCAGGCCCAGCTTGTAGTTGTCTGGTAAATGTTCCAATGTTCCCCTGACTAAAGGCTCTGCTGTGACCCTGGTAAGGGACCCAGTACAGTGTACATTCTAATACTGGCTGGGGAGTGACAGAGATCCCACCTTCACCTTGCTCTCCCTATAGACATTTCTGCAGACAAACAGGTCTCTGGTTGAACAAGGGACAGTTGCCTACATAAAACAATGAGCCACATCAGCATCTCTGTGTCTGTATTATCCCATAGGTCAAGGTCCAGCCCAAAGAGCTCATGAGCCATAGGGTGCAATGGAGGCCTTGGACTAGGACCCTCTGCAAGTAGGCGGTGCTGTGGGGCAGACATGGCTTCATCCATAGGCACCTGATGGCCTGGGTAAGGTCCTGGACCCTTTGGGCCTCAGCTTCCTTGTCTGTGCAGTATGAACAAGGACAGATGGCCCCACTTCCAGCCCTGCAACAAAAGTCCAGCTGACTGGTAGAAATGAAGGGCTAGGCGCAGAGCTGGGCAGAGCAGGTGCAGACAGCATCTGGGATGTGGTTTTCAGTTCTCCTAGTGCACAGGATTCAACTTTGTCTCAGACCTGTGATCTTCCGGAGGGCTGAGCAAAACCTCCTACACCCTGGGGCTGCGGTGGCTCACAGGGAACCAGGAAATGTCAGTGTTATATGGGTAAGGGCCTTGAGGAAGTGCAGGCCACCCAGGAAGAGAGGCCACCTAGGGTTCTCACTGCCAATCTCAGTGCCAATCAGACCACACTGGGTAAGAGGCCTGAGTGCTATAAGAGGAGGTGAGTCGCCCTCTGCTTTAAAAATGGGACATTTCCTCTACCTTTGTTTCACTAAAACAGGGCACAAGACCTCACCAAAGACTCCAATCCATGGGCAGTGATAGGGAGAAAAGAGATTCCACAGGTTGCCCTCTACCTGGGGGACATTGTGCCATCACCTGAACACAAAGCAAAAGGAAGGAGTAGGTGGCTTCAGGGACCACATGGACCACATGGCCTAGACCATTCCTGAGGCACCTGGGGACAACTTTACCTGGAGGCCTCACCCTGAATCTCCCTGACACTCACTTGTTGGCTGGGAATCCCCCAACTGGCTGGTACCATCCAAGAAGTAAGGTGAACCAGGCGTTAAAGTAACCTCCCACAGGTTCCTGCTCACTCTGAGAAGAGACCCACCTCCATCTCTGTACTGTGGGCGTGCACCTTCTGCACCATGTCCTCAGCCTCCCGCATGCGGCGCGTCAACTGGGGGGAGTACTCGGCCTGGGTCAGCTCGCTGTCATAAGATCCCAGGATGGCACGCATGCCATCCCGTTCCTGTGGGAATAAAGGTCAGCAGGTCAGAGTGAAAACAGGCTGTGAGGTGGCTTCAGGAACACAGTCAGGAATTGCCTTGGGGCCTCCTCCCGTGGTGCCTCAGAGAGCTGAGTGACATTTCTGCTTCCATCTGCGGAAGGCACGCCCCTCCAAAGAGCCTGCCCAGGAGGCCCTGGTACCACTGGGTCAACCATCTCAGTAGTCTACCTGCTAACAGTACTTGCTCCACATGGTGGACACTATTTTGCTGTGACTTCTGAACAATGGCACTCAGAACGAGTACACAAGCCTAGTGTGAAGACAGACTCCATCTGAACAGACTGTCCCACTCCTCTGAGAGGATGGAGTCCCAGAAACAGCCACAGTCTCAGTGAGATCCTCTCTCCACAGGGAGCTAATGGCTGAATTAGGCCAATACATGGTTGTGGTCATCATGCCCCCAGTCACGTTAGGTGTCTCTGCCTTCCCACTCAGCACTGAAGTAGGGGGCGGGAGGTAATCACAGGTTTCCTAGGTGACAGGTGACAGTCAGGGGAATTCTCATGACTGTGCCTCACTAGAAGTCTTAATTAAGGTTGGTGGTATGAGCCTGGACAGTGACATAGGCTTCCTGGGATGCTAAGAGATATATCACAGGGGCTAAAAGTAAATGTCTTCCTCTCAGTCAGCAAGGAGACAGGCTGGCCAACATGCAGCGTGCGCTAGGTGGGAAGTCAAGCAGCTCTGAGGGCTGCATATGGGGTACAGCCTCACTAGGGAACCTGGCTTCCCTGGGCTGCTCACTGTCTTCTCTCTCCCCATGACCAGGGTCACTCCTGGGTGGAGAAGGTCTAGCCCAAAAACCTAGGCCCAAAGTGGCCCTGCCATCTGCCTGCTCTGGCACCTTCTGAGAGTCTAGTGGGCTGCACAAGAGAGGATGGTGAAGCCCTCCTCCAGAGGCCCAGCTGTGCCTGAGCTCAGCTCTTCCACCTGCCTGTGCGTATAAGCACCTTGATGAATTTGAACAGATATCAGCAACCAGCAGGTCTGGGCACGCCCAGGTCTGTGATGCTAACTGGCACCTCAGGCATCCCTGTTGATAGGCTCAGTACCTTCTGCTTGGGCTGTGCTCATTCATGCAGCCAGCATTGAGAATGCTGGGGACACCAGAACCCAGGAATAAAGGGACAGTTCCTACAAGAAGTGGCTCCCAACCCCAGTTCTATTCTGCGGCCAGCTATCAAGTCACCCCCAAGTCCCAGTTCTCTCTCCCAGGTCACAAGGGTGGCTGTTCAAATCAATACTGCTGTGGACAAAGTATCTAGTAGGCTGCCCTCCAGACAATCAACTCTCATGAAAAAGATGGGATTTTATTAGCATTGGCAAATGCTTGCCAGGTATGAAGCCCAGGACAAGAGCCCTGCCTGTTCCTGCCCACCCCTTCCCAACAGTACACACCCTCGGAAAAGTCAAAGTGGTCAGGTACATTTTTGCTTTGAGTCCTTGGCCTGAAGCTCCCTCCTAGGTGACCTGCACCATCTGTCCACATCAGGTCAGGCTGAGAGGGCACATGATGGTCCCCACAGGGACTAGCACATTCAGACAGTGCGGGCATCAGAAGCAACACCCACAACCACTAAAGCTCTTTTCATGAGGCCCGACTGTGTCCCCCAAGAGGGACAGATACACAGGCTCAGCCATCTCCAGCTCCCAGTGTCCATTAAGCCACCCATCCATCCTCAGCACTCCTGATATAAGAGAGGGGAGCGTGCCAGGGCACAGAGCAGCACCCTGCCGCCTCTCTCCTCAGCCCACTGCCCTCAGACCCACGTCTGGGCTCTCTCCTCATGAGCTGGGAACATGGTTATCACCCCAGCACAGACTTTGCAATTAGTAGATGCCAAAAAATTCAATAAGTGAGAAATTAAAGTTCCAAATCCAGCTGGAACTGGTCACCAATCTGAGGGCAATCTGTTTCCAAGGGAAGGTTTATGAACTGTCATAATTTTATTGAAATCCTCTGTCTTCCTATTGACTTTTATCGTCTCGAGCTGGTTTACCCGAGTTATCATTAGCAGAGTGTCGATACCACGAGAGGCCGGGCGGGGGAGTTTCGTTTCATCAACAAGCTGTAATTGTCTCTTTTATTGATCGGTAAATCTCCAAGATGCCACCTTGCGCTGGGCTTCTCTCCTCCAGCACCCCCAGGCTGGTGCAGAAGAAAAATAGAACTCAAGAAGTTTGTTGTTTGTATCTTTTCAAGGAATTGTCATGAGCAGAAGAGCAGATGCTGTGTGAAGAGAACTGGTAACGACTTCTTAATGAGCAATCCACTCCCACCTCATCTGCACTTGAGCAAGTGCAGGCAATTCATCCACTACCAACAGGCACCGGGGCGGCGTCCACGGAGCCCTAAAGACCTGCTCACAGAGTAGTGAACAAAATGGCATTTTCCACTGAGTGCTTCTCCTTGGACACAGAACAGTCCTGTTCAAAAGCAATCAGATTTGCTCATGGTGTAATTAATGCCAAGGAGGAGAGTGCTGGGAGAATCTCACCAAGGCAGCAATCAGCTGAGGGTAGAGACAATCTGAGGTAGGGAAAGGGCCCTTGTGTGTGTGTGTGTGACCATGTGTGCTGCTTGCAGGAAGACGCATCCCAATGACAGAAAAGGCCAGTGCCACCCTAGCTATCTTGACAAAACCATGATGAAACCACAATGATGAAACCAAGTGGAATACCTAGTGGCATCAAGTAGTGGTGGAGGGGCTGGGAGGCAGCTCAGTGAGTGGATAAAGTGCATGTGAGGAGCTGAGTTCAATTTCCAAAAACCTACGTAGAAAGCCAGGCATGGTAGTGGTTGGTGTATGCTTGTAATCTTAGCGCTCAGGAGACAGAGAAAGATGGACTCTTGGGGCTCAACTGGCCAGCAAGCCTAGACAAAATTACCAAGTCCCAGGTCCCAGTGAAAGACCCTGTCTCAATAAACAAGGTGGGGCCTGGCAAGATGGCTCAGCAGGTAAAGGCTTTTGTTATCAAGCATGAGAACCTGAGTGTGATTCCCAGGACCTACACAGTAGAAGGAGACAACCTTGACACTTGAGACTTGTCACCTGACCTCTATACATGCCCCTTCCCCCAAAACACAAATAAATATTAAATAAATTTGTTCTTTAAAAAAGCACATATACAGAATCTGAATTGATCTCTGACCACTTACATGCATGCACCGACCACATACACACAACCATACAAATGTCTATTTAGAGAACTAAAGCTGTGATGCACGGTTCTTCATGGGGAGACCATTTCTGATTCACTCACACATACGGAGGGCAACAACAGACCTAAAGCAAGGAGTCAACCATGCCCAGCCTGGTGAGCCAGTAAGTATACTGGGCTCATTACAGGAGCATGGCTGGTCTGGGTAAGCTGTATCACCAAGAAGCCCAGGCCAGCACGCTGACAGCTCTCAGAATCCGCAGCCCTGTAGCTCCCCACACAATTTGTAGGCAGCTCTACCGGAGAGTCTCCGAGCAATTGCTTCCTGCTTATATAACTGCAAGGAGGGGCCGCCCCAGTTCTGAAGTGTGGTAACTATCAAGAGTCTCAACTCCAGGCTCAGACCCCGACTCCCATCTTCCTCTCTCTGATAGAGAATGTTCCAGTTTAGAAGACAGAGCTGCCTAACAAGCTGGGAAAGAATTCCAAGGTCAAGGGTTGGTAGTCGTTTTCTAGAAGAAACGCTGAGGCGTGGAAGCAGAGCCGCTTGCCCCAGCCCAAAGTACTGCACAGAGCCTGAGCCTCGCGACTAAGTCCTTCCTCTGTGACAGCACTTAGGAATGGCCAGGCACAGACTTAAACAACAAGCCAGCAGGGACCACAGGTGACCACCTCGGACAAGCAACAGCAAATGGGGCACAGGAAGGGGGATTCCCATATCTGGGCAATCTAGGAGGTCCCTAGAGTTCTGTGCAACTGTCAATTGTGTTAAGCAGAAACATGGTCACTCATCTTTCATGTACTCCTATGAATGTTCACTAGACAGTCCAGCATGGAGAAGGCCCTAATGGGCTCTGGGGAGCCCACAAGGGTAAAACAGGGCAGCACAGACCTCAGGGTAGAGGAGGCAAGGGCAAGTCTGTGGCCAGAGCATTGGAAAGACAGGTGGGTACAAGCCACAGCATACAGGCTGCATCAGGTGCAGGCAGAAAACACAGCGTGGGGAACAACCAGAGATGTTTATAAGACCAAAATAGAGACCACTACCTTGCCCGTCCTCCGGGGGGGGGGGGGTCTTCACCACTGAGTTTTAGGGAATCAGAATCGGGATACATGCAGGAGTCCCTTAGGGAATGGAGAAATACAAGACCCATGTACACAGAGGCCACAGCAGGGATGGGGGTCACTGGACAGGGGGTACTGCAGGGGAGAACAAACCATCTGGCAGGAGCTGTCCCCTTGCAGGAAACACCAGACTCAGACACTGTGTGGGAAAAGAGGTGTCAGCATGGGGTGGAAAATGTACCCACAGCATGCTGCCCCTCCAGAGACATGAGGTGTGCATGCCTGGTTCAGCTCCAAGGCCAGAAACTCCCACATGGTCAATCCTGGCAGGACCTTAACTTGTTCCATGACCTGGGGAAAATGACCTCTCTGAGCCTTGACTACAGGTTAGAGGTACTACTCAACTAGACAGTGGAGAGGCAGAGTTCTTGGAGACCTTTAAGTTCAAATACAGCCCAGTGCCAGGGTCAGGCCTGCTGGGTGACATGTCAGTCCTGGCTGCTGCTCGTGCTCAGTGCTGCCCGTCTTCTACTCCCTCTTGTCAGGTCTTCCTTCTGTGTCAAGTGGATGCCGAGCACCCTGTGAGGCAGGTGCACCTGCTGCTCCTAAGCCAACTCGGTGGTAGAGGCTGGTGGGATAATGAAGGGCCCAAAGGAGTCCTTGTCCCCTTCCCACTCCTCACTAAAAGGGGAGCTGGGCTGCAGGCATCTGCATGTGGGCACAGGGGTTCCTCTGGGTACACCACACCCTCACCCATCCCTCTCCCCACACAGTATCCGGGGATGGAGCCTATGCTCAGGGCAGGCAGCTCTCTCTTCACTCCCTTCCTTCCCTCTCCTCTCTGCTCAGCTCCCCCTCCCAAACTCCCTTGCTGGCTCTGACTCATTGGGCCACCCACTCACCCCAGCACTGTCTGAAAGGCCTCTGTGGGCCTCCATGCTGGGACACTCTGCGGGCACCTCCTGCGGTCCTTCCTCCGCCCCTGCAGCCTCTTGCCTGGTCTGGACTCCTCTCCTAGACTCTTAGTCACTCCACATCCGTTTTTAAGAAACAGGAATGCTGAGGCCGGCGACTACAGAGCTCTACTCCGATCTCCTTCCCGCAGTGAGGGCGCCAAAGTCCGCGGGACTCCGGGAGCCCCGAACTGTTCCCTGATCTAGGCTGAAATCAGCTACCATGTCTCTCTTAAGAGCCATTCACTAGCCACTCCAAGATTAGGGGGGGAGGGACGCGCTCCGTGGTGAAACCAGAACTGGTGGGTGCTTGACACCCCTCTTGCAGCAGGAGTCCAGTTCCATTCAAAGATCCTGGTTGTGCCCACCCCCAGAGAAAAGGTATGTGGGTGGCAGGGGGGAGGGGACAGTGGCTCCCTGTCTCAGTTCCACAAGCCTCCAGGGATCCTGCTTGTGGCTCTGGTCACACCCTCTAGCCCTGTGTTCTGCTCACCTACCATAGGTAGTGTTCAAGGACCCTCTGAGGGTCAAGATCCCTTAAGGGGACCAGGTTCCTCCCTGTAGATCAGTCCAAAGTCATCCCAGTAGATCAGGAAGACATGCTAAAGACAGGATGAATTCTGCCCTCCCCTAGCCAAACCTGCCCACTGTGTGCCCTGAGCATCTATACTAGTGGGAAGAGGTCCAGAAGGGAAGAAGGACATGAGGGACCATGCCACACAGATGATGCATCCTCTGCAGGAAGGACCTGCAGTAGGACCTGCACTACCTCTGGCAGTGTACCAGAGTACCCACTCTGAACAGCCACAGCTGCCCCTCAGTGCTCTGGTGGTAGAGGGATGCCTGAACCAGGGCCCCAGGTGCACAAGGACCTAAACAGGGACAAGACTATCTGGGCGGAGTACAAACCTTCCAGGGTTTTCTGGGTCTCAAGGTTTCCTTCTGGAACTCTCTGAAACTGCAAACAAGCTAGCCTGTTTACCAGAGTGGTCACCTATGGTATGTCTAGTCTAGTCTGAGAGTGAATATCAGGTAAAACCACATCTGGTGAGATCAACACAATGCCACCACCACCATCACCTATCTCCACGAGGGCTGGCTATCTACTCCCAACACACAGAATCAGTTTCTCCAATTTTAGGATCCTCACTGTCCAAAGATTCCAGAGTAACCATGACTCAAGTGGGCTGTGCATGACCACATCAGAGTCACCAGCCTCACCTCCATGGCTGCTGGGGCTAGTGTGCCATGAGCCTGGGACCTGGAGGGGATCTGCCCTGGGCAATATCTGCAGAGTTTTAGGTTCCCGAGACTTGGAAGATGGGGAGTCTCTGGCAGGAAGGGCATTAGTGTGGTGCCTGAACAGCTAGGCACCCTGATGAGAAGCCCTGGAAAGGGTAGTCACTGCCCACAGCAGGCAAGTCTATAACAAGACATACTACCATGGAGCAACGGCTGTTATATGCACATCAGTCTTGATGCTGGGTAGACAAGAAAACCCACAGAAGTACAGTGCTGAAAATCTGTGACCACAAACTTACATGTAAAACATGGGAGTTGGAAATCCCTATACATCTAAAATCACATACCACACCACACCATATCAAGCACAGATGTGCACACTAGCAGAAGGCACAGGTCCTGTAAGGAAAGCAGAATTTAACCCATTCATCAAATAAACCCCAAGTTCTAAGATTATAAGATTAAGAATTCAAAAAAATGCAAACATATCAGCAACACAAAAATGACAACAAAACTCAAAGTATACCTGTTGCTTTAGGGAAAGAAAGGAATTTAAATAAATCACTGGATGCCATAAGAAATGACAAGCACATTAACAGAGGACCAAAAACAAAATGAACTAAATAAATCCAAACACAGGGATTTGGACAGCTCACAGGGCTGTGAGGTTCGGATCTAAGAAACAAGCTGGTAGGAAGGATGACAGACAGGCAACAAGGCAGAAGTCACAGCAAGATTCAGAGGAAAGTGGGAGGAGATGAAAGTCAATCATGTGTCCCAACTCGACCTCACTGGACAGACACAGAGAATGTATCTCAGGTGAGGGATGCTCTGACCAACTAGCATATGCCAGTTCACACAGTTGCCAGTACCCACTGTCCAGCTGGTGAGGCCTGAAACAGAGCCAAGGAAACTCCTGGGCTGCTGCTGTAGAAGGGGCTGTAAGAAACCCCGAGCACCGCACTTCCACCAGATGTGAGCAAGAACGAGTGCACCAAGAAGATGAAGCGTAGGTTTTCCAGAGGAGATACATTCACACAGGTCTCCATAGCACAGCTGCGCATACTAGGGGGCCAGGAAGGTGAACCAGGGCAGGCAGGAAGGGACAGAGGGAAGGAGGGAGCAGCCATCCTTCCCCATATCTGCATTTCATTAAGTTTCCCCTTACTGTAACATACATTATATCATCCACTGAAAAAATTTAAACCAGAATTCAGAAAAATAAGTAGTACTAAAACTGAAAAGGTACCTTTGGGGATGTGATGTCATCTTGGTTGTCAGTATGAGAGGAACTGGACTCAACCAGTTAGAGAAAAGCTGCTACACACACCAGTGAGAGGTAATCCGCATTGGAAGACACACCCTAAACATGGGCAGCACCTTCCTGTGATATCCCAGATAAAAGAAGTTAAGGAAGAGGAACTTTTCCTCTTGGCCTACTGGCCTTTATGTCGCGCTGGCCAGTTCATCTGCCCTGTGACTGCCGTCATCCTGCACCGACATCAGAAGCCAGCTTCTTCAGGTTGCCAGTGCGTTTCTAGGAACCCTCCAGGCCTTCAGTGCCACACCAGGACTGCTGAGGCTGCCAGCCTCACAGGCTGAGCAACTGCTGGGTTCTGAGCTCTCCAATCTCTCCCGTGTAAGATGGCCACTGAAGACCCAGACCCCATAATGCCATCAATTGAATAAACCCCCTTTGAATTATGTAGTCACCCTACTGATTCTGCTCCTCTAGAGGTGCCCTGACTGATACAGGGTGGCCTAGAGAGGAGGGCTGAGATACACTGGACTCTACACCGCATTTCTGCAAGAAGAACAAACAGGAGAGCCTGAGGGAAAACCCCAGTCAATTAAAAACAATGGAAAGAAAAGGGGAGCTATGATTTTAAAAAACAAACAATGGTACACATAAAAGTACTAAATAGGAATAAAATTCAAATCAGAAGAATAAAAAATGAAGCCAGACTAAACACACCGATTAAAAGACAAGGAAGCTTATAACGTGTATGAAAAACAAGACTCAGCTGCAGTTTTTCAAGAAAATAAATGAGACAGAAACACATAGAAGAAAACACCAAAGAAAGTAGTGGCCCTGTCACTATCCAACAAGACACAACTTAAGGCAAATGCCTCATTAGACTGAGTGATACCACCTGCCCACCCACGCTCAGGAGGCTGAGGCAGGAGGGTCACCAAACAAAGAGGTCCATCTTACTGGGTGACAGGCAAAGGCTCCACTGGCCAGACTGTGTGAGCCATAACTGGAAAGAAGATGACGGCCTAGAAACACAAAGCCATCGCAGATACAACAAGAGGTACCAACGCCCAGCTTGCCATCAGTGACCGATGGGGCTGACCCAGGAGCAAGCTGAGGAGAGCAAACCAGTGCCATAAAAAATTCTGGCTCTGTTGGTAAAGTGATTTTTTCAAAAAAAAAAAGCATGAGGAACTGAGTTAGATTCCTAGAAACATTTTTTTTTTTTTTTTTAAAGCTAGGCACAGCAGCATGTGCTCACGGCTTCTGTAGAAGGAAGGCGGCAACAGGAAGCCCCTGAGCTCGCTGGCCAGAAGCCCAGCCTGCTTGAAAACTTCAAAGCCTGGGAGAGACCGTCTCAAAACAATGTGGATGATGGACCCAGAAGCACACCACCAGAATCTGGTCTCCATAAGCATGCATACACCCTCCCCCTAAACATGGGTGTATCCACATGTACAGGAACACACATGCACACAAATTCTGATCTGAAGGCTGCTTCCGACCATGTAGAATGACATGCTGATTTCCAACCTCAAGGAACACGCAGAAAAATTTAGCAAATGATGTGACACAAAACATGTCACAACAAATTTCAAATGAGATATTCAGGACCAATTTAGAAAATAAAATGATTAGCCTGGGAATTAATTCTTGAAAAATTGTGAAGCACATTCAACACAAATAGGAAAGAAAAAAACGTATTTCAAGTAACCACTGATTAAATAAGACATTGTAAGAGAAGTCTGATAACATGAAGACCAAACGAACCAGGTATAGTGTCACACACCTTTAATCCCAGCATTCAAGGCAGGACCAGATGGATCTCTATGCGGCCCAAGTCAGTCTAATCTACATGGCAAGTTCCAAGCCAAATAGGACCACACAGTGAGACCCTGCCTCAATTAAAAAAAAAAAAAAAAAAAAAAAGATTAAAGCTGGGAATGGTGCACACGCCTCCTAGCTTAGGAGGGTGAATAAGGGAGAATCTTCTGGGATCACCTGGAAGATCCTGAACAGACCAGCCTGCAGTACACAGCATGGTAGAAACAAGATGGAAGGAGAGAACGGACTCCCACAAGTTATCTTCTGACCTCTCCAACAACGTATCTTTAAAAATAATAATTTAAAAACCACCAGAAGAGAGGAAGAATGAAAATACAAAGCAGGGAACAATTCTGAGGCTGTGGCTCGGTGGGTGGAGCGTTGCGCAGCATCCAGGAAGTCCGGGTTCCAGTGTGGCTCTGCATAGTGCTGGTGCACGCTAGCATCCAGGCGTGCGGGAGGTGTGGGTGGGAGAACTGAAAATTATAACTTCAATTTTGGCTACACAGTGAGTTCAAAGTCAGCCTGGGATACGAGAATCTATCACATGAAAGAATAAAAAATTACATTTTTAAAAATGTTAAAAAGCAGAGATTAATAAAAGAAAGAGAAAAGAAAAATATGAAGCTACATCATTAGAAACTTCCCACAGTATAACAGAAAGGGAAGAAACAATGAAAAGAAGGAAGGGAATGGAATGTCTGAGACCCTGGGCAGGCAGAGCCAGCTCGAGGTTTGCAACGCAAGCAGGAAAGAGTGGTTGGAGGGACGCACGAGAGAATGGCTCAGCATCTTCAAAATTCAAGACACACACCAAAACCCAGATCCAGGAAGCTCACAGAACATCAAGTGTCAAATATCAAAAATTCTACACAGGCACATTCTTCTCAAAGTGCAGAAAACCACAGGCAGACATCTAGAAGCCTGGTGGGGCTGCAGGCAGCAGTATGCTCAGCATACAAGAACAAGGCCCTGGGAAATGGACCATAAGGTGCAGGAGCTTTCCTTGCAAGCCTGATGACCCCAAGTCTGATCCTCAGAACCCACATGAAACACCGGACGCCAAAGTGCACATCTGTAATCCCAGCACTTCTACAGCAAGATGGCAGGTAGATACGGAAGAATCATCTGGAAGCTTGAAGGCCAACAGGAATGAAGTATACAGTACAGCAGCAGAAACAAGGGACTTGTAGCCTCAACAAGGAGGAGGGGGAGGACAGGCTCTGCAAAATCACCCTCTGATGTCACATGCCAGCACATTTGCATACAGAATATACAAACAAACAAATGAGATACAAAAAACCAACAGCATATTTCCTGTCAGGAACCACATAAATGAGAAGATTTAAATTCTGAAATTTAATGAAGGCCCCAGCCAGAAGCTCAGTGACTAAGAGTACTAGTTGCTCTAGCAGAGGACTCGAGTTCAGTTCCCAGCATCCACATAGGGTGGTTCGTGACCATCTTTAACTCCAGCTTCAGGGGATCCTGTGCCCCCTTCTGGCCACTCCAGGCACTGTGATCATGTGCACATACACACAGACACATACACATAATCTAAAAATAAAATAAACCTTGAACAAAAAAAAAGCCCTACCAACTTAGAATTCAATGTCCAGTAAAACTGCCTGTGAAGGATGGAGGCAAAGTGCATCCTGGGGCTTGTGAAAGTACTACACCTGTCCCGTGCTCGGGACCATGAAGGAAGGACAGCGTTTACAGAATAAGGACAAGCAGGGGCAAGCCAAGAGAAGACAATGTTGCCGGCTCTCCTCAGGCCTCACTCATCACACACACAACATTTAAAGCAGCAACAGCACAGCATAGAGGGTGACCACAGCATGCCCCCGTCTTCCTGGAGGACGGAGCAAAGGTGATGCAGAGGGCTTGAGATAAGCAAGGTGTGGCCTGTGGCCTATCTCAGTGGTCGTGCGTGCCTAGAATCTCCCAGTGAGGAATAAGGGTCTGGCTCCATAGCAGAGCACTTGTCTAGAATACCTCCCCACTCCTCCCCCAGTGAGGGGCTGGGAGTGTGGCTCGGTGTTAAAACTCCTGCCAGAATCCTCCAATGAGGGGCTAGGGCATGGCTCAATGGGTAGGGCAACTGCCTAGAATATGTGAGCCCCTGGTCTAATTCAGTACAGGAGGGAAAATTGCATAATTCATGTGTTGCCAGAGGAAAAAAACTGAATCATAAGAAATGTACAATTAAGCTCAAACAAGGCAGACGAAGTGAAGGAGATAAAGAGAAAGGAAACAAAGAGTGGTGACCAAGCACAAAACAGTAACAAACACGGGCATTGGGCAAACTGCGTCAGCGATCATTTTAAATGTGGATGATCTAAACATACCAATTAATCTTAGCAGGCCACTTTAGAAAACACTGTCAGACTGCATTAAAAAAACAAAACCTAATTACATGCTGTCTACAAGAAGTGGTCTTTGAACAAAAAGACATATCTATTAAAGGTAAATGGAGAAAGATACACCATGCTAACTCCAATCAAAAGAGAGGAGGAATGAGGCACTGGGGAGGTAGAGGCAGGTGGATGTACGTGAGATCGAGGCCAGCTTGGCTTATGTAACAAGTTCCAAGCCAGCTGGAGCTACCAGAAGACAAGTGTCTCAAAAAAGAAAAAGAATACAGCTGGAGGTGTTAGAGAGATGGCTCAGAGGTTAAGAGCACATATTGCTCTTGCGGAGGACCCAGGTTCGATTCCCCTATCTATATGGAGGCTAACAACCATCCAAAACTCCAGTTCCAGAGATTCTGATACTTTCTTCTGACCTCCTCAGGCACTGCATGGCACAGGTGCACTTATATGCAGGCAATACACTCACACACAAAATAAAAATAATAAATAAAATAACCATCTGTAATTCTAGCTCCAGGGGATCTGATGCTTTCTTTTAGCCTCCATAAGCACTGTACTCAGGTACACAAATACACACACATACAAACATACACAGAGATTAATTTTTAATAATAAATGCTGGGTGTGGTGGTGCATGCCTTTAATCCCAGTACTTGGGAGGCAGAGGCAGGCGGATCACTATGAATCAAGGCCAGCCTGGTCTACATAGCAAGTCTAGGTCAGCTGAGGCTACAGAAAAAAAATCTGTCTCAAAAAGATAATAATAATGATAATGATAATGATAATAATAATAATGATAATGAAATAAAAGTGAGCTAGAGGATCTCTATACATGTCAGATATACCAGGAAAGCACTGGAAAGAAGACTAGAGTGGCACAGTATTAGGGGACACCTGCAGGGTGGCATGCCCACACTCCACAGAAACCCACTGACATCAGAGTAGTGAGATACACACAGCATGAACAGATCTAACTACAGAACAGAGAAAGACACCCCCTATCCCCAAAAGGGCAGACTTTAACATTTCTCCATCTGAAGCAGACAGACACAGGCAGAAAATCAGTAAGGATATTGCTGACCCCAACAATGTCATCAATCACTAGGCCTGACAGTGACGGAGTGCTTCATCCCCAACAGCAGTACACGTGGTCCCCACACTCTCGGGGATCACTCACAAGACAGCACACTGGGGCCAGAAAACATCACGGTAGGCAGGGAACAGGAGCAGCTTCAGTGACATAAAACAAACTATCCACCCACACTGAATTAACCCGGGCACTAGTCACAAGAGGGCAGGAGAGCCCCAAACAATTGGAAAATAAATAACTCACTTCTAACTAATGTGTGGCCCAACAAAAGCCTCAAGAACTCAACAGCCAGCAAACACAAGGTAACGAGTAGTAAAAGTTACTAATATCTGTGGAACACGGCAAAGCTGAGCTGTGAGGGAAACATACAGTCCTGAGTGTTTTATGAAGATCTAAGAGCACCCACACTTCCAGGGAAGAGACTACACAAAGGACAACCATGTATGTCTGAAGTACACAGAAAAAAAACAAGTCATTAAGGTTAGAACAGAAACAAGGGAAAGGAAGAATAGAAAATCCATACAGAAACCTAAAACCCAAGACAAAGGCTGGGCCTGTCAGTCTGTCAGTCAGGAGGGTAACCCTCCAATGGTTGGCCAGGGGCCAGGGAGGTGGCACAGGGGTAGAACATTTGCTGTGGAAAATGAAGACCTGAGTTTACATCCCCCAAACTCACACAAAGCTAGACACAGTGACACACAGCTGAAACCCTAGCACTGCTAAGGCAAGATGGAGGTGGAGACGAGAGTTCCCAGAAGCTCAAGGGTCAGCTAGTCAGGCATGCAGTGGTGAAAAGAGACCGTTTCAAATACATGGGAAAGTAAGGACGGACACACAAGGCACACACGTCTGTACACACACAGACTGCCAAGCCAAGGAGACTACTCAGTACGGACACTGGAGGAGACCTGTCACTGATGATCTGGGGCACAGAGGAGGAAGGCGCACAGTGAAAAGCTCCAGCCTGGAGATTTGACACCTCCCGTGAAAAGGACCGTGCTCATGAATGGCACCAACGAGAGAAACTCACTGGAGGAAGAACAGAATACTTGGGTTCACACAGTACCAAGCTTTCTGGGTCCCGGTGGGAAAACAGAGCACAGCAGCACTCTGGGATGAGACCAGGTGCACAACATTCCTGTACAGCATGATGGCGGTGCTTAGTTTCACACTTGAAACACTAGACATCAAAGCTGCTGACAAGCACAGAGAAAGCAGCCCTGCTCAGTCAAGTTGTTAGGCCCATATACATATGACCACCTAAGTACCATATAACTACATACACACCCCTTTTGCTTGTTAGAAGGTCTTGCACCAGAAGCCGGCCACAGCCCCTGTGCATCAGCTCCCTCAGCAAACGTCTGCACTCAACACCCATTCCTGTTCTCTGCTGCTTTCCTTGGAAACCAAAAGGCCAAATCTAGGAATGGATGGGACATCCTCTTTATGGGCACTCCCCTGCCCCAGCTTCTGGAGTGGCTCCTGACACAGGCTCAGTGTAATGGACAGCCTGTTTCTGTTAAAGGAACAGAATTAATCATTAGCAACTTCTAAATGGAAAGGAATGGACCCATGAGGTTACTCTAGGTGAGTCCTACCTAGCTAGCATTTCTGTGAGACAGGATAACTGTTAGCCACAGCTCTTCAAAAAACAGAAGCACACTGTCCTGTATGGTGTTGTGAGGAAAAGATATGCAATGTGCATTTGTCAAAGAACTTGCCAAGAATGGTGGCTTTCTGGTGAAGTTCCAGCTGCACTTGAGGCTGAGGCAGGAGGATTGTTTGAGCCAAACTTGTACAAAACAGCAGAGGTACCATATATTTATTTAAAACAAAAAATGAACTATACAATAGAGGTTGGAGAGAAGGTTCAGTGATTATGAGTGTGAGCGGCTCTTACAGAGGACCAGAATTCACCAGTTCCCAGAACCCACATCAAAATCCACAGCTGCCTATATAATTCTAGCTCCAGAGGACCTGACACCATCTTCTGGCCTCTGTGGATGCCTGCATGCTCATGCACAGACACACAGAGGCACACATCATTAAAAACAAAAATAAATCCTTTTATTAAAAAAGAAAGAACTAGGCAACACAAGAATAATTGTTAAACTAGCAACCTTTTGTAAAAAGGTTGTGATAATTAATTTCAATTGTCAATTTAATCACTTTAAGAAAAGCCTGGGGGAGGGGGACTGCAGAGATGGCTCAGCAGTTAAAGATCACTATTGTTTCTCCAGAGGACTAGAGTTCGGTTCTCAGCATCCACTTCAGATGATCACAACTGCCTGTACCTCCAGCTCTATGATACTCAGCATCCTCTTCTGGCCTCCAAGTACCACACACGTGTCATACATTCAGAGAAACAGACACATAAACAACAGCAATATACGGTGGAGCACATCCGCAATCCCAACTCAGGACAAAAGCAGCAGGATGAGAATTAATAGTCAGCCTTGATTACACAGTGAGCTCAGGACACAGTGAGTCCTAGACACAGTGAGTCCTAAACACAGTGAGCTCAGGACACAATAAGTTAAAGATACACTGAGCTCAAGACACAGTGAGCTCAGGCACAGTGAGCTCAGGACACAGTGAGTTCAAGCGTGCCTGGGCCACACCAGAATATGTCTCCTTTGTTTGTCTGCTTGTTTGTAAGACAGAGCCTTAGGCTAGAGAGATGGTTCAGTGGTTAAGAGCATTGGCTGATCTAGCAGATCTGGGTTTGAGACTCAATATCCAGCTAATATAACTCGAATTCCAGGGGATCCTCCACCCTTCTCTGGCCTCTGCAGATATTACATGACATGGGTTCACTTCTTAACAGGCAGGTAAAACATTCATACACAAAGAAAAGGAAAGAAAAAATGAAAGAAAGGAAAAGAACAAGACTCAGTTTCCTGAACTAGCCTCAAACTCAGAGATCTACCTGCCTCTGCCTCCCAAGTGCTGGAACTAAAAGGCATACACCACTATGCGTGGCTCAAGATCCTGTCATTAAGAAAAACAAAACAAACAAATAAAAAACCCAGCATCTTTTCAAATCTCTAAGCGTGTGTGATCTCTATGCCTTCATGCCTATGTCATCAGTAACATATGGGTGGGGAGTAAAGTTCACAGGAGCAAGTGGCATAAGGTACTTGGATGTGGTAGAGGCAGATGCACCAGTTTTTACCAGGCTTTGATGAATAAGAGTCTACTAAGAGAATCACATAAAAGCACATGGTGACGAAGATAACAAGAAGGGGGAAAATGAGGGAGCTTTATTCTATGGCAAGTTATGAAAAGGAGAAAGAACAAAGGCAAAAGAGACTGTAAGCTGGATAACGTAAATGCAAAAGTGTTCAGCTCAGAACGCAGCTTAGCAGGAGAGTACCTGCTCAGAACATCCATGAGAGGGTAAGGTACGGCTCAGTGGTACAGCTCTTGCCTAGAATCCCCAAGTGAGGAGCTGGGGTGTGGCTCAGAGGTAGAGAACCTGCCTAGAATCCCCAATGAGGGGCTAGGGTGTGGCTCAAAGGTAGAACATCTGCCTTCCATATACAAGGCCTTGGGTTCAGGTAGATGATAGATAGATAGATAGATAGATAGATAGATAGATAGATAGATAATCAATATTTTAACCTAAAGAAGAATTGTCTGACTGAATAAAATGATGTAACCTATAATCCCCATGAGAAACATTTATAACAAAATAATTATGTTTCAAATGAAAGTTGAAATCACAAGGTGCAGATATAAAAGCGGAAGCTGAGCAACGCAGAGATTTAATGGCTAAAGAAAACACTGAGAGTGTTTCCTAATAAGAGAAGGAAAGACTTGCCAGGGGATGCCACTTTTCAATCTGTATGCACCTCATAAAACAGCATCCAATGCTACACAGCGGTGATAGACAAAGCTACTGGGAGAGACCGTCAGTCACAAACACACTGGGAATGTCAGCATATTCTCTCAGAAACCAGAGCAAACTGCACTGAGGACACTGTCAACAAGAACTTGCAACAAACCAGACAGACATGGAGGCGGCAGCTGCGGCAACAGCTGCAGCTCCACACAGTGACTGTGTGAGGGGTGGTTCTCAAAATTGCACTAACACATCCCCCTAAAGTTTATTTTAGACAGTCTCTCACTGTACCCCAGGCAGTCCTTGAACACACAGCAATCCTCCTACCTCCAGCTCAGGAATGCTGGATTCATAAGTGTATGCCACTACTCCTAACCATCTATCTTGATAAATTTTAAGGGTTTCCAACCCTTCTCCTCCAGAATGTGCAGCCTTGAAACAGGCACAGAGCTATAATCCAGAATGGCATGGGACTGTCAAATAAGAGCTTTTCACATCAGAGGTGAGGATTTTGGAAACCTGTGGTGGAGAGTTGATTCACACAGAAAGAAAAAATACATACACTGAGCTCACAGCATACAAAGCAAATTTACAGTCTCACATGCAGTATCAGAAGAGAAGAGAACCAACCACACACATATGACTCAGGTTCAAAGACAAATCAACACTGTAGAAAGACAGAAACAATATGACAGGCAAATTAATGAAACATAATAAATACAGCAGAGGATTTATAAAGCCAAAGAGTTGATTCATTCAAATGACTAATAAAATTAATACACACTCAATGATGTCAATTTAAAAAGTAGATAAAATTGAACAAGGGTGCAAGGGAAGCCACAATTACACATCAGAAGAAAATTTAAAATGTGGGGCTGGGGAAGTGACTCAGTAAAGTGCCCATGTAAAAAAGGGTGTGGTGCAGAGCACTTGTGATCCAGGGCCAGGGAGGTAGAGACAGGCAGAAGTGGGAGGCTGGGGGGGGATATGCTCCTCCTGGCCAGCCAGCTTCACCTAGTTGGTTTCATTCCGCTATTCCTCAGCTTCTTCATCTGTAATGTGGGGCTGGAATGGAGAGGCTGATGAGTGACAGCATCAGCATGATGTGGCCTACTTTCGCTAATTGATACACACCTGCACCTCCTTTGTACCTGGCACATCTGACCAAGGATCACTGTTACTTCTCTCTGGAGCCTACAAGACCTCAGTTTCCCCATCTGCAAAAGACTGGGCAGACCTAAATAGAAACCTGTAATGACAAAACTCACAAAATACAAAAGTTAATATAAAAACGGGCCATCTTGGACTAGAGAAATGGTTCAGCAGTTAAATGCACATACTGCTCTTGCAGAGAACCTGAGCTCAATTTCTAGCCCCCATATACAGCAACATAACCACCTGCAACACCACCAGCTCCAGGAAATTTGACACTTCCTCTGGCCTCCACAGACACCTGCACACACATGCAGCAGACACTAATACTCACAAACACAAAATAAACCTTGCCATTTTAAAACTAAAAGGCAATCTGGAATTTCAAAGCTATTAAAAGAAATCAAACCCCCAAATTAAAATCTTCCAAATACGAAATTTCCAAACTCCAGAGCCTTCCCTGGTACATTCTACCAGTCCTTTAAGGAAGAGACAAGGACCAATCTTGCACAGACTGTTCCAGAAAATTCACAACACATCACACATCCAAGATCCTCAATTAGCTTAATGGCAAACCAAACACAACATTGCGTATCAAAGCACAGTTCACAGGGCAGGTCTATTTATTTCTGGAATCTAAGTTTAGCTTAGCGTCTAAAGAAATCAATGGATTTAATTCACATTAACAGAATAAATAAGAAAAGTCATAGATATTTGATTAAAATTCAATACCTATTCAGCATGAAAACAATACAAGTAAAAAGTCTCTTAGGGCTAGAGAGAGGACTAAGCACGTAAAAGCACTTGCTACTCAAGTTTGATGGCCTGAGTTCAATCCCCAGATCCAACAGCAGAAGGAGAGAACCTACTGACCTCCACACACAACAAACACCATGCACACTCTGGCACTCACAAACACACGTGTGTACACAATAAATAAAATAAAATAATATTTAAAGATCAGTTTGCAAATGCTTCAGCCCATGTCAACCAGAGAGCTTCCGGAAATGCTGCATTTCCTCAATCGGGCAGCATGAACTCTTAACAGCAGCGTGACGCCAGCTTAGCTGGAACTGGTAGGGAGGGACACATCTGCCACCAACACTTCTGTTCAAAGCACTGCTGAGATTTAAGAAGAAAAACAAAGCAAGAAAATACCCACAAGTATAAAGACTGGGGGAAATGTGAAAAAGATTACTAGCACAGGATACAACTGTGAACACAGATAATCTGACTCAGTCTACAAAGGATTACTAAAATAAATTTAGCCTGTTGCTTGGCCAGGGCAGATAAAAGATAAGCTGGGCCTGGAGCAGCACAGAGGAAGGAAGATGACAAGTTCAAGGGCAGCCTGTGCCTGCAGAATAAGTTCAAGGTCAGCATGGGTAAGCTAGTAAGATGTTGTATCAAAATAAAAGGTAACAATCAGGAGTGGTGCACACCTTTAATTCCAGAACTCAGGAGGCAGAGGCAGGTAGCCTGGTCTACATAGTTCCAGGCCAGCTGGAGCTGCAGGAAGAACCTGTCTCAAAACAAACAAACAAAAAAATATTTAAACAACACAGGAGGCCATCAGTTGGTGGTAGAATGCTTGCTTTGTCAATGCAAGGCCCTGGGATCAGTCTCAGTACTGTAGGAAAACATGAAAGTTCAACTGTGCTTCTACCCTGCAGTACAACACGTTAAAAAAGGCATTTTGGGAAAGATACTGGGATGGCTGATCTTGGTCATCAACTGGACTGAATCTGAAATCAACTAAGAGACATGACTCTGGGGTGGCATGAGGGTATTTTCTGGAAAAAAATAAGACCCTCCGTCAGAGTAGGTGGTACTTTCTGGCAGTGGTCCAGATGTACAGAGGTCTCAGGGAAGAGCTGCTGCCCTTTGCCTGCCTGCCCTGGCCCGATGCTGGTGAGCTCATCAATCCTATTGCTGCTAACATGCTTGGCTGACATCTGACTCCTGCTTCTTCAGTCTTCCACCAAATACTGACTCCTCCAGGCCTACAGCACCAGGCTGGGACTGCTGAGCCATTCTCTCTCCTAGAGAGCACAGCTGCAGGGTCCTTGGCCTTGCCAATGTGCAGACAGGCATGGTTAGATTACCCAGCCAATCTAACAAATTAGCTTTTAATATATATTCACTCAATTGGCTCTGTTTCTCAAGAGACCCTGATACAGATGCCATTTATAACAGGAAGAACTCTCAGAGACAGCTACCAAGAAACCTTCATGGGTCCCTGAGAGAAAACAAGCCTTAGCAGACAGCAGGTCTGCAGATACTGAAGCAGCTTCACTCAGTGTAACCTGTAACCAAGTAGTTTACAGTATAAGATGAGCGTCTTGACTACAGATGCCACACAAAAGATAAATGGTCCTTATCAGTCTCATGATCCCTCAGGGAAGAGAGGGCTCACCCTGTCAGGTAAAGGAACTTACAAAGCCACACTAAGGCAGAAACGAGAAAAAGAGATAGCTATGGAATAACCGAGTCTAGAAACAAACAAGGGGAACTCCAGGGCTGGCCTTATAGAGACATGGGGCCACAGGAAGATGGAACACTCCAGTGAACAGTACAAAGTCCATGGGGAATTCACATGGGAAAAAAGGGAGTTGGCACAATACAGCTACTGCCGGATGTATGGCAAAGCAGAACAATGGGAAGGGGTCAGGGGTGAATGTGGACAGCCTCGCACAAGCTTGTGTGTTTAACACATGGTCTCTGGCTGGTGATGCTGTCCTCTGAGGTCCCAGAACTAGCACAGGAGGGTGGCCGGAGAACAGCTTGGCCTTGAAGCAGGTATCCATTTCTGGTTCTGTCCCAAGGTCTCCTCTTCCTATCTGCCACAGTGAAGTAATAATGAGGTACAAGTTCCTGTCATCATGAACTGCCCACCATAACAGACAGCCAGAACCATGAGACGAAACAGATCCTTCTCCTCTAAGTTGTTTCTGTACAATATTGAGTCAAAAAGACATAAGTGATTAATGCAGAGAAAAATCAAAACATAATTCAATAACTTGGGAGACGGTAAAGATATCTTAAACAAAATGGGGACACACACACCCCATTTAAAGGAATTTGAAACCTGATAAATCAGAGTTCATTAAAATTAAGAACTTCCACTAAGCTACAGAATAAAAAACTGGAGCCAGGCATGGTAGCACACACCATTAATCCTGATGCTCAGGGGTCAGACGCAAGAGGATCTCTGTGAATTCCAGGCCAGCATGGTCTACATAGCAAGTTCCAGGGCTATCTCAAAACCCTAAAACAAAATAAAAAACTGCAGATTGGGAGATGATATTTGCAACACACATATTTAACAAAAGAACAGTGTCCTAAGTATGTAGAGTTCTCATGAATCATCAAAGAAAAATGGTCAACAGAGTTTGTTGGATGACTTTTTCTGAGGAGTCAAAGAAAATGTCTGTTTTGCCCCAGAAAGAGAGGGCACCAACAGACCAAAGAGAGGATCCCATCTGAATCTGTCTTGTTGAGGGTCTTAGTTTCTCATCATGTTGCTGTGATAAACACTCTGACAAAGGCAACAAGGAGAAAGGGCTTCTTATGGCCCTGGACTGCTCAAGATATAGTCATTATGGGAAGGCATGGTGGCAGGAGTTCGAGGCAGCTGGCCACATGTCATTCACAGGAAGTAGAGAGAGAGATGAATGCTGGTGCTCAGCTCCCTCTCTCTACTTACATAGCCCAGGATCCCAGCTCAGGGACGGTGCTGCCACAGTGGGTGGTTCCAGAGTCTGTCACACTGACAGTTAATAATCCCATCACAAAGAACAGTGAAATCACAGGGGTCACTTGTAGGAGCATGGGTGAGGGGTTCCTTACAGGGGAGACTACACCACTGCACCACCCTCACAACCTACCCCATGGTCCACACACAGCCGTGGCAGGAGGGAGTAGGGAACAGAATCTCAAGGGAGGGTCTGTATCTCTCCTCAGCCTCTACAGGAGCAAATGTGGGCAACCATATTTCCATGACACAGACCCAGCTATCATCATGGGGCTCTGTCCTTCCACTGAGTTGACTGAAGGCCCAGGTCTCCTGTAGCTCACCACAGCTGCTCTGCTTAAAGACTGTGATGGCTACATCACACCTTCCAGAGGACATGTCTTCAGAGTCTCTGACGGACTCTCCAGAGGGCTATCTATGCAGCAAGAAGGTCAACCTGGTGACTGTGCTGGGACAGGCACCTGGAGACCCTCTGCAATGCTATCACAGCACTGAGACAGCCCGAACCAAGACAGTACGAGATGCCCCCACCACGGTGATACCCATGCACACGGGCACCTGGGAACTAGACCCCAGGGATCAGGGTGAACACCCAACCAGCCTCCAGTAGGCATACAAATAAGTAGAAACCCTATTACACACAAGCCCTGGACTAGAAAATTCACAGCAGGGCTGGTCTCTACTGCTTCATAGGACCATGATCAAATGCCCATTACCAGGAGGAGAGAAAGACATGTGGCACCCTCAGAGATGGGGATAAAATGTTGCACCCAGTAGGCTCACTATGAACACAAGAAGCCAGTCACAGCAGTTGCATGCACAGAAACCCATTCTAACAATACTTATAATAGAGCAGAGTAGTAGGGTTGAGAAGTTTCATTTTTGCTGTTGTAATACAATATTCCAACAAAAAGCAGCTTAAAGGGAAAAGCGTTCACTTGGCCCAGGTGACAGTCTTTCACCGGAGGGAAGTCAAGGCAGGAATCACTGGTCACATCCACAGTCAGCAGTAGAGAGAAAAAAGATGTATGTATACCTATTGTGCTCAGCTGGCTCACTACACTTACAGAATCTGGGATCCTCTGCCTAGGGAATGGTGCTGCCCATAACGGACTATCTTCTTGCATAAATCAAGACAATCCCCTACAGACATGCCCATAGGCCAACCCATAGACAATCCCTTCCCCGTGACTCTCTTCCTAGGTGGTTGGTGACAATTAAAACTAACCATCACAGGTTGGCTCAGGGAGCAATGAAGAACCACAGGATGCCAGAGACTCTCGACTGCTTAGTCTTGCAGGGATCCACAGACATGTTGACCACATCATAGCTCACAGTATATTCAGGGAAGAGTACACCACCATGCCCCACCTGACAGACTGTCTAGAAAGATATCTGCAGTTTCATAAGCACACTTGCCTACAGCTCACCCAGAAGGCATCCACCCAAGGTCAACTTCCTGCCTGACCACCCACCCCAGAGAAAGCCCAGAAGCCTGAAAAGCCATCAATACTCACCTCTGCCCAAGTTGAGCATTGTCATTCAGGAGGCTAAGTGGAAGTCAGAGGAAGGCAATGCATGGCCCCAGACCCAGAATGGGAAGATGGAGAGATAGGAGGTAGTGAACAGGGCACATGGCTTCAGATGAATCTGGGAACTGTGATCATAACTAAACAGAAGAGCAGACAAGGGAAGACAGCAGACGGTAAAGAATCAGGACAGGTGGCCTACCTTGCATCAGCTGTGTGCTGGGGTTCCCCAGGCCAAACTCCCATCTCACTACCCCTCCCAACTGCATTCTGGGTCTGAGATCTTCATTAAAAAATGTAAGGGAGTTTCCAAGCTTCGCACTGGAAAAAAGAAAACTCGGGCCACCAGGCCATACTGTTCTCTGGAGATGTCCCTGTGTAAACCCAACCCTGTGTCAACAAGTCATCAAATATGATGGAGGAGTCCAGAGACACTGGGTTGAGTTCAGAGAGAGGTAGCTGTGATGAACTGTGTGCTCAGCAGAAGTTAGGAGGAGAAGCTGAGGCCTTCCCCAAGGTGGCTCTGGAAGGCTGGGGTGCTAACAAACATCTCAGGGGACAAAAGGGCTCACAGTCATCAGAGCTCATTAAACGTGGTTAATTGGGTGAGGCCAGTTCCATTGACAGCAAGGAATGAGAGGATAATTTCCGAGGAATGCAATTCTATTAATTTCTATATAGTCTCTAGAACAAAGCGCTAACAAAGTGTTACTGAAAGCATTTCTTGCTTCGATTCTTCCACGAGTAGATAAGGCTAATTTAGAATTAGTACACCACTTGCTTAGACCAATTAGAGCTGATTAAACAAGGTCCCAGGTCTGTCCTGGTACCTGTGCTTCCAGGGTAAGCTTGGGGAGGGGGCTTTCAGACAACCGCATTCAGAGAACAAGGAGAGTCGGTGACTTTGCTGATGTCCTTGTCCCACGCTAAAAGCATAGGTCATCGTGCTTTGAAACACAGCTCTTGCACATGAAGAGGATCACCAGTCTTGCTAAATGCCTGGTGGCCTCCCTCCAGTTTCCCGGTTTTCAAGGCTCCTCTTTCACTCTGGGACAAGGTCCTCTCACCTGAACAATGAACTAAGTGCTGAGCCCCACCTGCTGGGTCACTGGCTTCTGAGGAGCCCCACAGGAAAGGAGCAGAAGACTGCAAAGCTTGTCAGCCCTGCTCAGGGCTATACCTGTGACTCTATTGGGCTCTCTGTGGGTGACAGAAAGTTAATGAGGTTCTCAGCAAAGAGGGATGGGACTAGGGCACTAGGCCATCTCCGAGCCCACCTATTCTCTGCCCTCTTCTGGCTAGGAAATGGAAAAAGACAGCATCATCTCCACCCCCAAGCCCCAGCCCAGCCCCCTGCCTTGGTTTCTGCCTTACATTTCTCCCTGCTGTCCCCTCCCCACTCTGGAGGGGACAGCAGAGAGAAGCAGGCTGCTCTCTCTGCACTTCCCGCTGCGAGCTGCATTCCTGCAATTTCAACCTCCTGAGAGAACGCTCTACAACACCTATTGTAGGAAGAGTGGGAATCAATTGAGATTTTCCGAAGCAATTTTACTCGGGCTTCACACTGCTCTATTACAAATTCCATTTCATTTATGTTACTTGTATAATGCATTCCCAGCACCCACCTTGAGCAGTTCCAAGCTGTGGCTCCTCACACCCACGAGGGTGATGCTGTGGGCAACACATTAAAGCTGGCCTTCCTGGGGTGACACCAAGAGCTAGCCAAAGTGTTGGAAGTCTCACTGATGACCTAGCTGCAAATGGCGGGACCCTTCTTCAGTGTCCCCAGATGAAAGACAAGGCACAGAGTCCACATGGTGGCTCTATGCTGAAGGCCCAGCAGAGAGACTATGGGGCTATGACAGGGCCACAGGCCTAGACACTATGTAAGCACATCCCATAGAACACAAAGGACAGGTCAATCTTCAACACTGAAAACAAATGAAGTCCTGGATGCCCAGTCTGGCACTACCTGTCTCACACAGTTCCTGTCCCTTAGGAGCCTCAGTTTCTCCAACATCAAGGCAGAGATCGAGTCAGATGGCCTTTTAATTCTTCTGTTTTAGAATGCTGAGCTGCTAGAGCTTGGCGGGGCGGAGCATCACAGGTATCCCAGGGTACCAGACCAAATCACACCCTGGTTCACATTTCAGTCTGTGACTACCTGTCTGCCCATGCATCAAAGGGTGAGCCACAGCAGGTGAACTCCCGTTTTGGGCCTTTTCTCTTTTCTTCTTCTTTTTGTTTTTTGAGACAGGGTCTATGCAGTTCAGGCTGGCCTTGAACTTGCTACGTAGCTGAGGATGACCCTGAACTTCTGATCCTCCTGCCTCTACCCCTTGAACATTAGGATGAAAGGCATCCAGTTTACATTCAGTTTCTGCAAGTCTGAGAATGGAATCCAGGACTTTGTGCACGCGGGGGGAGCATTCCACCCACTGGCTACACCACACCTGGCTCAGCTCGCCCTTCTCACCCCTGTGTTCTGTGTACCCAAGAAGCCCATGCAAAGCAAAAACGCCAAAACAAAGGGCCGAAGCATTTGAAGAAAGGGCTTGCTCTTGCCTCCCTGACACCCGGTAGCCCTGTGGAGCTGTCTGCCTTGAGCCTCCTGGCCTGATACAGCAAGAATTGCAGTACTGCTGCCAGATGCAGGTCCAAAGCAGCCTACCGTGCAAACCCTCCCAGACCCCACCCTTGAGATGGATAACGCAACCGCGCTCCTGCAGGCAGCCAGGCCTGTTGGGAACAAGGAGTTCTGACCACTTTCTAGGACACAAGCTTGGGGAGCAGATAGCCACACAGGGTAAACAGGCACCCAAGATGCCTGGCTTCATAACTCACATGCAGCTGCCACACAGCACACAGCAACGCCCTCTCCACTCTCAGCAGAGCCCATTCCCAGGCCACATTCATCAGGCAGGCACCTCAGGTGTCCTGAGTCACAAGTGGCATCAGGAGTCAGGGTGTGACACACACCAGGGGACTCCCAGCTTGAGGTCATCCCTGGAGCCGGGGTGAGCCAGGCAGTCTTGGGAGGTGGCCCCTGCCAACCGCCTGGTCACAAACACACCCTCTACAGCAAGACAGGCACAAAACAGTGCTCATTTCTAAGGGGTTGCTAAGGCTACGCCCCACTCTTGGGCACAGAGACTGTACTAACATAGCCAGGCCAAAATCTAGCAAAACAGTCTACAGAGAAGTGGGGGGGCCCAGTCTGTATATTCCTGAGGTGTCTGCTGAAGAGTTGGTTGTGAAGGAAATTTCCAGACCACCAAGCCAGTGGGTAGGACAACAGGGGCTGGTGTCTCTCTCTCTCTCTCTCTCTCTCTCTCTCTCTCTCTCTCTCTCTCCTCTTTGTGTATATGAAAAAGAGAGAGCGAGAGCCCCTCTGCCCAAAAGTGCTGCTCCTGGTCTGCCACAAAGACTCAAATACAGAGGGCAGGTACAAGGACAGGAGAGAGGCCCAAGCTGGGTAGAGAGGCTCCTCCCACCCCACAGCTCAGGCTCTGCCCCTCCCAGGGCACTACCCCTTCTATGGAGTCCCTCCCCCACACCGCTCAGACCTGCCCCTCTGACTGAGGATGCCTAGCCCTCCACCTGAAGGGAGGAACCCAAGTCAGGCACCCTAACACAGGTCATAGTATGCTGTTCCCAGGACCTCGGACATGAACTGGGCGCACTCTTACGACCTTCCTGCCATAAGCTGAGAAAGCAGCATTGCAAATTCAAGTTCATCTGGCAAACGTAGTGTTCATGGCTGCATGCAGACATGGAATCTCCACCACTTCACACACAGTCATCAAAGACTCTGGTGCTGAGACTCACAGTTAAGGGCCACATCCTTTCAAGAAGACAAAGACCCCTCAGGGTGACTCTGCTTGGCCCACAGATCTCGACATTACTTCCTCTCAAAGGGGCTGAAACTCAAAGGGGACATGCCACAAACCCTGCCCAGTTATCTGCAGATACAGATCCCAGCAAGCTCTGAGGAAACCCAGGGAATTCCTCTCCTCTGGAAACAGATGAAGGTGAATAAGAATGGAGAGGCTTCTGGAAGCAGCGGGTGACCCTGGGTTACTGCTATCATCACCACTGTGTCACAGCTCCAGTGACAACACAGGAATGACCTGCACCCTAGCCGAGACCCCAAGGGTCAGGACAGAAGAGGGCAGCTGGAGTCTGACCCATCACTGAGATTCCAATATCTCTCCTGGTTACAAAGAAACTCATAGGACCTGCTGGTGACATCAGCTGCTAGATGATGAGAGGAGCCTGTGTGGCAGCTTGGGTCCTAGTCCCAGCAGACCAGTGACCAACGAGAGAAAGAAGACCCTGAGTAGGACATCTGGTGGCCTCAGGAAGCTATGTTTTTCATTGGCATCTGCTACCAGAAGAAGTGCAGGCTAGGAAGGTGTGCCATGAGCAGGTACCACCATGATAGGAGGCACCCATGGCCACACACAGCGAGAGCATCATCAAACACCAGCCACTTAGCAGACACTGCTATCATTAAGCAGGAGGCAGGCTTCTGGAGCACCCCAAAGAGCCCTCATGACAGAACAAAAGTCAAGGGGTAGACTTGGGGAAATATATCCACATAAAAATATAAAAATATATAAAAATCACAGGAACCAATGAGAAAACTACTATTACCCCCACAGAAAACAAACACTACACAGGAGAAACGTAATCACCAAAACACAGATGGGAAAAAGAAATCAATAAAAGCCATTTCCCATGCACCAAGGTGAGAGGAGAGCTCTGAGCAAACAAGGCCACACAGTGTCCTCAGAACAGTGCCCACTAGCACTTTTCTGGAAACCAGGACAGCAATGCTGGTAAATGTTCCAGAGGCATCCAAAGAGAGACCCTGAACCCTGCAACTCAACCTGTGAGGTGAAGCTGCTGACTTGGCCAGCAGGAAAGATGGAAAATGAGAGACCACCTAAGTCTCCAATAAAGATGGGAGTAGGCATGGCCCACACCTGTATAGGAACCACTTCAGCTGAACTTCCAAAGGTGATCAGTGATGTACACGGATCTCACAATGGTATGCTGTGGACCAACAGAACCCAACGAGAACCGAGTGCAGCTCTGACCCCAGTATCTACACAATTACTGATGGGTGAGTGAGTGAGGAGATGGGAAAGAAGAGAGGCTCAGACACATATATGTTCAATCCTCTCTTGGGAGAAGATGTGCTAGTCTTTCCAAACCCCCTTCAAGTTTGTTTATTTTGAGACAGGGTCTCAAGTAGCCTTGGCTGACCTTAAGTTCAGAAAGTAACTGAGATTGGCCTTGAACTCCTGATCTTCTTGCCCCAACCTGGGATATGCTGGGATGACAGGTGTACTACATCACACCTGGTCTACGGAATGTTGGAATAAAACTCAGAAGGTTGAGCCACAAGTTTTGGAGGAGTCAAGTGACACAAGCCCAATGACACAGAGACCATATCCAAGGACGGGCTGAGAAATATGTACTGGGGGTTCAACTCCAGTGTGGGCTTGAGAAGATTGGCCAACCATCCACAAAATGACCACAGATGAGGAGCTAAAAACCAGGAAGTCAGTGTCTACTATTCCTTCCAGTCTTGTTCAGAAGTTATGAATGTGGCCCAATACAAAAGGGTAAACTTACTTCAAACATGAAGCATGTGTGTGTGTGTGTGTGTGTGTGTGTGTGTGTGTGTGTGTGTTTCTGTTCTGTAACTCAACTATGGAGTTTCAAGCATGAACTCTGTTGGCAATGTCTTGTCCCAGTGTCTACAGATTGAGCCTGCTAGATGAAATGTTCCATCCTCCACACAAGTATCAGTGTATGAGACTCTGCTGAGGCATCTCACAGCCCATGCAGAGGTAAATCCATGGCCTGCAACTCAAAGCTCGCCTCTGGTGACAGTCGGGGCTCTGGAAGATGGGGAAGAGGAGCTTCTAGAGAAACCCATGGCACACTGCTCCAGTTACTCTCTGTTGCTGTGATAAAACACTAACTAGACTTGGGAAGGAAGTCCATCATCAAGGGAAGCCAAGGCAGGAACCTGGAGGCAGGAGCTGAAGCACGCCAAGGAGGAATGCTGCTGACTGGCTTGTTCCCCGGCCTGCGCTCAGCCTGCTTTCTTACACAACGATGAACTACCTGGCCAGGGGTGGCACCACCCACAGGAGGCTGAGCTCTTCCACATCTCTCAACAACCAAGAAAATGCCTCACAGACAAGCCCACAGGCCAGGCTGATAGAGGAAATTTACCAAATGAGGTTCCCTCCTCCCAGGGGTGATATTGAAGCTATCGAGCACAACACTGTTCTTGTCCCCAAGGCTGAACTTTAGTCTCAGGCAGTGCAGACAGAGCTGCTGTGTCCCAGATACAGTGAAGAAGTCACAGACCCTTACTGGTACATGGAACATGAGAAACAGAGTACAGCCATGCACTTAGAAGCCCAAGGACAAGTCAGTTTCTGGTCAGGAATCGACATGGCAGGAAGCAATCCACTCAATGCAGCCTACCGCTGGCAACCCTTACTCCTATTCCCATGCGCCCTTCTTCCCCAAGCCACCAGCATGTGTGCTTTAGAGGCCCCTGAGGACTTCTCAATACACCAGAGGAGGCTCTACCCTCAGTAGAGAGCACAGTCCAGAGCCTCTGCCAGAAAAGAGGGAGGCCAGCTTCTCCTTCCTAGCAACAGGCTGTATTTTTTAGAACAGTTTAAGAATGGGAAGGTAACAGACTCCACAGGAACCACACCCAGATTCCCTGTTCCCCATGGCATATCCTGGGCAGTAGGAAACACCTAGTTGCCTCAATCCCTCCCCTGCTCCCCGGGTCGCTGAGGGGCACCTCACCACTGGAATTTACCCAATGTTTCTCCACAGTGGGACTGGGGTGATAAGGCTGCAAAGGCAAATTCAATGTTTGTCACTATGTCCAGGTGACACCATGTCAGGGGTCTTGCTTGACTGTGGAGGAGGTAGGAGGAGGCTGCTACCTACAGCCACAGCTGAGAGGTACCTACAATCACGCTCAAGGGAGGAGAGCACAAACCACTGGAGACTCCAGCCCCAAGTTCCGCTCTTATAACCACCTACACTAGTCAGGTACAATAGAAGGGTCTCCGTGCTAGCCACAGGCAACACCCCGGTGCCGCCTTGTTGCCCGCTCTAGTGGCTTGAGCACTGGCCACTGTGGGCTTTCAGGAGGCTTCTGGGTACTGTGATGTGCCACAATCGATGTGGTTATAAAAGTGGCAGTGGTAGTCTGGGTATGCTTTTTGCTTAACACCACAAGCTCCCAGTCATACCTTCCATTTCCCTCCCACTCTGAATGTCAACCCTGTCTCCAAAGAGAACACCTTACAAGCCTTTCTCCAGGGTGGGGCATGCTCAGTGCACTGAGTGGCCTTCCCCTTCTAGGCCTGCTCTCAGCTACCAGTGGAGTATGCTGCTGACCTGCTAAGGACACCAGCTCATAACTCTTCCACTTCTATAGTAAGCGAGGCCTATGTTCACAGGGAGTTTCCCGTTCTAACCCTGAACCCCAGAGATTACTCTGCCACCAATCCATCAGAGAGAATTCCGGCTTCTGTTGCCTGTCATCCATTTTGTTCACTCCATGTAAAAGTGTGGCACTCTCAGATCACATTCCCAAGGAGATGATGCTATCTCCAGAGCAGGATACTCCCAGGCAGCTCTGTCACCAGGCAGAGATCCAGCTACTCTCCGGAGTCTGCAGGCAGAGACCTGGTCACTCTCTGGTGTCTGCAGGCCAGCACTCTACCATCCTAGGCTTCTGAGAGGCTAAGGCCTTAATTGCTCTTTTGTCTGGGAAGCTAGAACACGTAACCCTTGCTCCTATTAGGACTTCCAGGGGTTTTATCTCTCTGTATATCTGCTATCCAGTTTCCTTAACAATAGACCTCAGATCATTAAAAAAAAAAAAATCACAGAGGTGAAAAAACAGTATGCACTGTCATTGGGAAAAGCCAAGCCTAGTGTCATCTCAGCTGCTTAAGAGGGACCAAAGGCAGCCCAGGAGGCAATAAGTACAAAGAGGACTGGAGCTATAGATCAGCCATAGAGCATGTGCCTAGAATCCCCCAGTGAGGGGGTGGGGGTGTGGCTCAGTGGTAGAGATGATGCTTGATATTGTGAGATCCTGGGTTCAATCTCTAGTACCACAAAAAAAAGGAGAGGGGGAAAAAGGAAAAAAAAGCAATGCTTTGAGCTAGCCACACCTGGGCCAAGCCCCTAACCCGTAGTCTCATTTAAGGTACTACCTTCATAAAAGAGAACAAAAAAGCCTCTTTATAGCACAGCCCTCCTCTGCCCTTCTGAGATACATCTATGTGTACAGGGCTCTGAGATCTAAGAGCATTCCTTTGAAATGCCATCACCTGGAGGGACACATTCCCCAGGCTCAGAGGGAGGGAAGGGGAGCCTCACTCCATGCAGCTGTACTGGCTGTGTTCCTGCTGACTAACCCATGTACCTGCTTTTCTAATTGTCACTTCCCAGACTCCCCAACTCCCTCACTGTCCCTTTGAAAGAGTCAGTCATCTCTGCATCAAACAGAGCAGAGCTGAGCTCTCCCTGATGTCAACATCAGCTAAATAAACCTGCCTTCACCACTGTAACATCTGGCTGAGCATCCCTTTGATGCTGTTCCTATGTGACCCTGAACATGTGGGCTTCGAAGGTTCAGCTCAGAACACAGTGACAAGTCACTACCAGCTCCTTGCCTACAGAGAGAAGAGGGCTCCATCAGGACAGACTCCATTAGGATAGGGGTCCCCTCAGGACACAGGGTCTAGCAGGACAGAGCTTCTTTGCAAGGCTGCCACCCATCACTAAGGCATTCCACCAAAGGTAATATCAAACACAAGTTACCCTGGTACCTGACTCTCCTGACAGTCTATCCACTTGAGCAAGTCCAGAGTATGCCCAGCTCTGTCCCAGAAAGGCAACACTGGCTGGTGTCCATCAGCAGAGATCAGGGAGAACAGCACCCTGAACAACAGCAGATGATTGTCTATTACTGAGAATGAAGACTGGCAGTCAACAGCCCCTGTCATGTTATGGACATCCCAACACAGCAGTCCCAATCGTGCAGTTACAATACATCCTACACAGCATCCATGTGCACTTCAAGACACCATACAAACCACAGTCACCTTTCCTTCCAGACGGCAAGACTACCGTTGACCCCAACACTCACAGGCATCTTCACCAGCAGACAGGCTTATTTCTGGAAAATACAGTCTTGGACTTGGAAAGTTTGTTCCCTTCTCTCAGCGTCCTCATAATTTACAAAATTGCTTATGTGAAGATATTACCATGCATAATGCATTCAATTATATAGTGTGAGAGGCAGCTTTAATGGAGAAAACTCAAGTCAGCCAGGCAGACACATCAGGAGTAGAAAGCTTGCATTGACTTCCAAGCATGCTTGGGCCCCCTCCCTTGCTGTCCACGGGGACATAGGACAAACATACACAAAGTGCTGGCTCTGCGGGTTCCCTGCTACCTTCTTGCAGGATGATGAGCCAGGGGCTGACACCTTTCCAGGCCTCAGTGGCAGGCCCACATTTGCATGTAAATAGCTGACAGATATAAGGAAATGAAAGCAAGGGAAAGCTCTTTAATTAACTTTAACCCTCTGAAAATCCAGGCAGTCATCTCAAGAGCTTCTGCTAGCTGCCAGGATGGAGGGTTTGAGATAGGCAGCTGGGGAGGGACAGCTGCTGGCTGGGCACTCACTCCTAGCTGCTGCCAAGCCATACAGAACTCTGCACGACTCCCATCTCCCATAGTAACTAGGCCCAAGGGAGCTCCCACGTCAGCCCTCCTACCCAGCTCTCACAGTCCACCAGGGGCACTGCCAGAGACAGAAAGACCAAGACCTGTCCTGGAGGAACACAGCTTGCCTCATCCTGCAGGTTGCAGTGTGCTGGTGGTAACTGAGGGCTCAGGCACGAACTGGTCACAGACAGGGTCTAGTATGGCAATCCAAGCTCAGGGAACAAGGAGCAGGCACAGGGCCACCAAGAGAGTAGCGGCAGCAATCCAAACAGTGACAGAGGTCTGACAAGGGCAGGAAGCGACAGGAGCTGCATACACATGGCCACGGGTAGAGGGTTAGGGATTGCCTGTAGACAGATCCCAAGTTCCTGCTCACAGACATGATTCACCAAATCCCGTGTGGAGGGGCACATCTGCAGCCTGTTCTCTCCAATGAAGACACTGAAAAAGCTCAGGCTTCCCACAGAAGTGACACAGAACCTGAAGGACCAAGGAGAAGTGTCAGAACATGCTGGAAGGAGGCAGAGATGTCCATGGGGATGCTGGAACTGTGTTCACAAAAGCATGCATATCCAGTGCCCAGAAAGAGATTGTGAACAATCATCATTCAGGTGACTGGCAGGCAGACCCGATGGCTTCAGGATGGAAGGCTAGATGCAGGTCCAGGGCACAGATTGAGTCTCTCTGGCTCCTTGGACTAGTTTCATCTTCCTGCCCAGTGAGGAGTCACATGGTAGCCCTTGCTGTGCTCTGCCATACTCCCAAGGAGAGAAACCTCCTGCCTTGGTGCACGAGAAATGCAGGCTGCGCACAGGGCACAGTTCACAGGGGTATCAATCATACTATACAGTTCCTGAGCCATGACACAGCAGGGGGAAGCCAGGGAAAAAGCAGGTGGCCCATAAACCTCATGTCCCTAGCAAAGATGCTCCTGTGACCAGGGGCAATAGAGACATCAAAGACCACCCCCACTTAGCCCACATTCCCTGGACTCTGGAGCACATGCCCCCAGGTCTTGGCCCTGTTCTATCATAGACTGGAGTACCAGGATGCAGATTGTGGGTTACATCCTGAGACAGTCACCTCCCTCCCAAGGTCACTGTGGAAAGGCTGCTCCACCACCAAGCACACTTCCACACCCACTGCCTACATCAGTCCGGCTCTGCATTTATATAATGCTGTTCCTCTCGGGAGCGTGCAGGGGGCTAAATGAGGCTGGATTCTACTGGAATAAATCACACTTCTGTAGCCAGCAATATTTCTTTAACCGGAGGTTAATAAAAATCACCGGTGAAGGCTAACCAGTGGATCTAATTTATTTACAGACTTTCATAAAGCTGTGGATAGAGCCTTTTATAAAGGCTTATTACAGCGCTGGAGGAGGCCCTAGTTCGGCAGCGGTCACTTAGTGGGATTTGCGTGCCCCAGAGCAAAGTGAAAAATTTAACAGAACTCCTCAAGGAACAGGAGGAGAGAGTGACACAGAAGCCAATTTGTCACTTAACAAGCTGAGTCTCTGCCAAGGCCAGCTCAGGACCTGTCCCAGGGAGATGTCTCAAAGCAAGTCCAGGACATCACCACTTAGGACTGTCCGGCAGCATGAAAGAGACCTTAGGGGCTAAGAACAAAGTCCTCCCAAGGGCCCCAAGAAGAAAACAACCATCCTGCAAAGGTGACACAGCCCACTGGGCCAGGCATAGAGGTAGAGGCCTGGAAGGGGAGGCTGTTCTCTGAGCAGGCTGGCTGAGCACTAAGCCCAAGGGCATCTGGAAGGTATGTCCCTGCAAATCACTAAATCCTAGAAGCAGCATCATGCTGGATTCCAGGGGTGCACAGACAGGCGATGTCCCCAGGCTGGGCTGGACCCTGCTTCCCTTACAAGTTGGAGACTCTCCCAGGCCTGAATGCTTGGCAGTGTCCCTGGCTACTCTTGAACCTGGGCCAGGCAGCTAGCCTTTCAGGCCACTAGAGCACATTAGATGCCTTCTAACATGCAAAGCCAGCTGGCTCAATATAGGAAACCCCTCCTTGCCAGAGGCTTTGAGGCCCCCCACCTACGATACCAGACCTGCTGTATCTGGCTGTACAAGACCTGCCTCCTTGGCCAAACACGGGCCATTAGGAGATAGATTCTGGGATGTACTAGAAACTTACACTCCAGAAATGCTGAAGAGCTCTGGAAGGTGGAATTGCATGGACTCTACATATTATCATAAGAATTTTCCAGAAATTGAGCACTGTGCCCATAGAACTTCTATACAGGCTGTTGGGATCCCTTTGAACAGGGCTGAGGACCCCTGTAGACCACCACAGGCATATCAAAATGATGCTAACTCAGGCTTTAAAGTCACAAGGTAATGCCTTGTGTAAGCAAGGAATAGGTATTCTGGGCCCAGGACCAAAGGCCCAACATCCCACATCCCACCTCCAGCCAAAGAAGAGGTAGAGCCCCCTACCTGGGATCACCCACACAGCCCACTGGTTCCACCAAAGCAGAAGACCTCTCATTTATGGGAGATCACAGAGTCCATGGGAAGTACATACATGAGCCTGGCCATCTAACACCTTGGGTTGGGTATACCCAAGTATCAGGCTTAGTGGATGAACAGGCCATAGGGAGAGCCCCTGAGCTTCCTGTACTGTAGCCCCACTTGGTCAAATCACCTTCAGCCCACACTGCTGCCCCCTCAGGTACCCGGGCCCTTCTGACAACCATATTTCCCAGTTTTCCCTAGCTCTGTGGACTCAATATGAGCTGACCTAAGGCAAAAGCCAGTAACAAGCATGCACACAGGCCCATGCTGCGTCATCTGGCGCAGGCTGACGGACAGGCCCTGCCCTGCCCCAGCACTGAAAACCACAGACACAACTCTGGAGTGTGCTGGTGACACTCTGGTCTGCTGGGACTTCCCCTCTTCCTTCCTGAGGTTTCACTGGGGATAGTCTGGGTCTTTGTTAGTGAGGTTAAGCAAAAGAGCATCAGCTCCAAATGGCACCCCAGCTATCAAATGTTTTCCACTTGCTGATGGATGGTGTTTAATACCTGTTCTCCAGTTGCAGCACCCAGGTCTGTAAATACTGATCCTGTTTTATTGCTATTTAATCACTATTACAATGGGAAGGGCCAGTCTTCCTCCACTGGGCTTAATGGTCCATGCCAGTCTCTTGGTAAAAGCAGAACGCAACTGGCTTTCCAGGATATAAACACACCCGCACATATGCACACACACGCACACATCCACACGTACTTCTTGCTTGAGTGCATGTGCACATACAGACATGAACAGACCCGCTCATGTGCACATACATGCACTACGCAACTGAGTACATGTGAGGAGACATAAACACATATGTACATGTGTACAAACATGCACAGTGCACTTGAGTACAAGTACACACAGAGATATAAACACATGTGTGCACATGCATGCAAAGCACTTGAGTACATGCACAAAGACATAAATATTTCTGCATACATGCACAGTGCACTTGAGTACATGCACACACAGAAACATAAATGTATCATGTGCATACATACATGCACAGTGCATTCTCATGCACATACACATACATGCATCCACATTCACACCCAGGTTCACACATACATGTACAGAGTACTTGCGTGCATGTACATACACACAGAGACATAAACATACACATGAGTGCATGTACATGTACAGTACACATGAGTGCAGGTACAGAGACATAAAAATATACACACATGCAAACATACACGCACAGTGCACTTGACTGCATATGCACACACACACAAACAGAGACATGAGCGCATCCACCTGTGTGCACATACATGCATAGCACACTTGAGTGCACATATATACACACAGTGTTCACAGGCACCCATACACCCAGTGCTCACACACAGACTTATCCTCTATGTATGCATAAATACAGGAAGCCCTTCCTCTAGTACAGGAGAGGGGCAGAGAAGTGGAGGAAAGAGGAGCTGCTAACAGAAGCCACATACAGGACCAGGAACCCTTCCTCCCACACACCTTAACCCCTACCTCCAAGCAGCAACCCAACCCACTCCAGGTGTGGCTTCCTACTCTCCAAAAAGCAGGATTTCACAAATCCAGTTGCATTTTCAAAGCGATTTTTCCATGGATTACTTAAAAATTAACAGTTAATGGAAGTGAGTTGGTTTGATGGAAGCAGGCATTGGGGTTCCTTGGGTGAGGTCCTGTTACAGGACTAAGCCTCTCCAGCAACAAATTCCCTGAGAAAGGCGAAGCCAAGGCCTCACCAACAGAAACCATAATGAGCTAGGGAGATGGTTCTGCTGGAAAAGTGCTGGCCATACACATACGAGCACCAGAGTTCAGATCCCCAGCACCCATGTAAATAGTTAAGTGTGGCAGGGCACATCTGTGATCCCAGCACCAGGGAGGCAGACACAGGAGAATCCTTGGAGGTCGCTGGCAGGCCAGACCAATGCTCCAGTCCAGTGAGAGACAAGTGTCTCAAAAAATACAGTGTAGAGTACAGAGAGGGAGGGAGGGAGGGAGGGAGGGAGGGAGGGAGGGAGGGAGGGAGGGAGGGAGGGAGGGAGGGAGGGAGGGAGGGAGGGAGAAGAGCATCATGATAACCAGATGCCAGGGATATACAGAGCAACAGGCCTGGAACAGCTCCTCATCCTATTAGGAGACAGAGCCTGTCACACCTTCTAACACTGAGGCCAAGGACAACCCCACACCCTTAGAGTCCCTCTGGGAATTGGTGGCTTGGGGACCTGCCCAGTAGTAGCCCCAACACTGACATAGCCTGGCAGTAGAGAGGGCAGGCAACTGCATGCTCAACATCTTTGGAGCTCGGTTCCGGCGGGGCCGGGACTTAGTTCCAGGGCCACCAAGTTGTGGCGGCTATTTTTGGAAGCAACACTCGAGAGGCCGTCTTGGCAGGGAACCATGCCTCTGAGCCTGACCATCAATTTTCACCTGCAGCCAGCGCCTTTCCTTTCAGGATCAAGGTTATTCAAAGATTTGGATTTCTTCGAAATTGTGTGAAAAAGTTGGACACGGTCTCCACCACAGGTGGGGGGACTCTGCAGTGGATGCTGGGGTGTCGGGAACAAAAGCTCCAAGATGGGCTTCTCAGTGGCACCAGGGTATACCATGTTGACTCTACTCTAGACACAGGCCACATGTTCCCCTAAAGCTAAGCCACAAGCCACTTGTGCTGGGTGGAGAGGGCTTGATACAGACCTAGGAGACCCCTCCTTGGGTACCTGGCCAGGTCGACTCCTCCCCTCCAGTGAGTGTGCCCTTGGCTTAAAACTCCACACCTGTGCCAGCTAAGGCAGAATGATTCTTAACCTCCAACTGGGCTGTGATGTGAACACCACGGGCCGGGATGATGCAGGGCAGGAGGGTGAGCCTCCTGGGCTTGGGTTGGGAATGTATACACAGCTCTGAAAATCAAGATCAACAGCATGTGAGTGTAGTTATTCTAGAAAATCAAGGTTAATAGAAAAAGCCTATGCACTGCCTACAAATGTTCCCCACAAAAATCGGGCTCTGTGTGCACTTGCCAGGCTTGTCTACTGCACCTCCTGCCCAGACCCCGATCCCATGGGACCCTGAGGATGTTCCTGAAACAATGATCGGCTGGCAAGGTGGTGTGACTGCGATCCCACATGCAGTGTCACAGACTAATTCCTCTCCAGGGGCCTTTCTGAAGGGGACTGAAAGGACCAGTGTCCTAGAGGATGCCCTTTGGGGAGGGACATGTTACCCTGCAGCACACAGGCATGGAGAAAGGAGAGCTGTCTGAAATGGCTCGATGCCTCCAGGCACTGTCCACCATGACAGTCATGGAAGGTCATGAGGGGCTGCCACCCTCACCCCAATGTCAGCTGACCACATGGAAGGACAGACGTTGGCAGGAACAGGACATCTTGTACCCTCTCACCCACCTCCGTCCCTGCCCAACAAAGAAAGGCCTACTCCTGTAGTACTGCTGGGCAAGCACTAAGGCGATTACCATCATCTTCTGAAAGGCTAATTTTAAGTCATGCCATCAAAATCAGAAAATACCTGTAGCTACCAGCTGCTGCCAAGGTTTCCAGATGTCTTGGAAAGCCCAGTAGAGGGCAGCCACAAGGTCTTCCATCTCAGGAGCCAGGGGCACCACCTTCCTGCCCTCCCATGCCAGTCATGGCAGAGGCAGGTATCCAGGCTCAGCCTGACAGCCTCACTGCCAGGCAGGGGAGTTCCCTGAGCACATAACCTTAGGCAGGTACAAGTTATATGCCCTCAGTTTCGCCCGCCAGGTAGAGGAGCCCAAGGCTTGCCAGCTATAGACTGGGTGTCTACCACATGCAAAGAGCTGTGCCAAGGGGCCACAACACAAAAGGATCTCATGGTGTCAGAGGCAGGAAAAGAGGGCAGGCCATGTGAGTCAGCACAGGCAAAGGCCTGAGGTACATGGGGGAAGGAGAGTGGTCAGGAAGGGAACATCTTCCAAGGGCAGCACTGCCCACGGGCATAAGAGGGCAGGCTCTAAATTGGGCCTGCTCTAGGGCCCAAGAGGCAGAGGTCCTCAATGGTCAGCTGCCCATTAGGATGGCATGATCCCTGGAATAGCATGCAAAAGTCACCTTGCTTTCAAGGCTCAACTTCAGCCGCCAGAGGCAGACCCCCAAGCCGCTCCTGCCCACAGCCCATGAGCCCCTATCTTAATAACCATCTGCAATGTGGAGAGGAACAAAAGGCATTTTGTTTTGATTTCATTTTATTTTCTAAAATTGCTTTTCTCCCTGCAAACTTTTTTTCCCTGTCACAACCCAGTTCCAGCTACACTCTTGATGGGACAAGGTAAAAATACTGTGATGAGGGTGACTTTCAAGTGACTTTGCAAATGGCACCTTCTTAGCCCACACAGGTGCTTTCTTTCCTAATTGACAAAATGGGACCCAGAGAGGCCAGAGTTGTAGCTCAGTTGGTATAGCACTTGCCTTGCACACTTTACAGAAGTCCAGGGGTCCTTCCAAGCACCAAATAAAACAGGGATGGTGATGCATGCCTGTAATCAGAAGTTCAAGGTCATCCTCAGCTACTTAGCAAACCCTAGGCCAGTCTGGACGACATGCGACCCTACCTCAAAAATACAATTTAAGAAAGAAAAGGTACCCAGAAGGGTGTGAACAAGAGATCCATGAGTGTCACAGCTCAGAGTGCATCCTGCTGGCTCTGAAAAGGAGGGCCATCATGCCATACACAGCAGTCTCTACCAGGAGCTGTGGCTGATAGACATGCCACCAGCTGTTCCAGGTTGATTACCAATGTCAGCAGAAGTAGAGAGAATTCTGAAGTAAGGACATAGCAGGCCTAGGTCTGAACTTTGCCAGCCTGGGTTTGTGAGACAGATATCAAAGAGGCAGCAGGGCAGTGTGCAGAGACCCAGGGACGCCCTGTTACCCAGGTCAGGGCTCCACGAAGATGAGGAGGAGCCAGGGAATAGGGAGACAGGTGGTACAGCCACATCCTGCTTTCACTATGACTCAATACAGATCTGCATCACATGACAGACATACAACGCACAGTTTACAGAAAGCCTCAAGGAAGGAATGGCCACAAGGAACACATGGCCTCTGACCAGAAGACTGGGCTGGGAATGAGCCAGAGATGCACAGGTAGAGAGTGACAGCTGCTGCTTTCCTACTTGCAGCCATCAGGCCACACAGGAGCCTGGCACACAGAAGCGAGGTTTAGACAGTCTTGGCTCCCGAGTCTCTGTCAGGCCTCAGAGATGAACAAGGCTTCTCCCTCAGAACTGGTTCACAGGCCAGCAGGATGCAGGTCCCTCCTGGATGACATGGTCATCTGTGCATTCTATCAAGACCCCCATATGCTGAGTGCATGTTTCCTACCAACGTCCTGCAGGGTCTCTACAGCCCTGTCCCAGGGACAACCACAAGAATGTTCTGTAAGGGGGAGCCCACAGGAATCCTTAGCGATGTGCCTGAGGCCATTGACCCTACCTGTGCTCCACCGTTCATCAAATGGAGAGAAGCATGCACCACTCATAGGGGTGGGGTGGGGTGTGTGTGTGTGTGTGTGTGTGTGTGTGTGTGTGTGTGTATCTAACACTAGCTCCTGGACTTCCATCTCTAGGCTTCTTTAAATCCACAGGACAAGTGCTGAGGAGATGAGTTCAGATCCCCAGGACGCATGTAAAAGCCTGGTAGGCATCATGGCCCACTTATAATCTCAGCATTCAAGAGGTAGTGATAGGATCCCTGGGACAAGATAGCTAGCTAGACTAGCCAAGTGGGCAAGCTCTGGATTCAGCAAAAGACCTGACTCAGTAAATAAAGTAGAGAGTGATGAAAGAAGATACCCACTGTCAGCCTTTGGCCTACATATATACACATGCACATGCATACAAAATCTTCAGTTCAAGTTGTACCAACCACTCATCTGTGATCAGGTCTGAAAGGCCCAGAACCATGAGGAACCTCCTTCCCATAAGCCTTTGCAGTAGGCAGAATGAGGGTACAGGCTGGACAGTGGGGACAGCAAGAAAAGGGGCCTCCCAAGAGCCACCTCTCAGAAAAGACCAATCCCTGAGCCCACCCACAAAGAACACAGGACTCTGACCAGCATGCTATCATAGGGATTAGCCCACACTGAGTCACATACAGGTCTGCATAATACCTGGGCCAGGTCAGCCCACCCAGGGCACCAGAGAGGGCCCAACAGCTTCCAGAGTAAGAGGACAGCAGGGACTGTGTGGTAAGGGCTGTGTCGTGGGCAGCTGCTATGACCCCAAAAGGATCCTGAGGCCTTTAGAACCAAATGCCTGGTTAGCCAGGCCAGCCCCATCCACAGGACAAGGGTTAAAGAGAAAACACTCTCCAGTCAGGCCTGAGAAGACAGGCTTGTCCTAGCTACTGGAGAGACTGAAGCAGGAGGATCTGAGAATTCAGGCCAGCCTGGGCAACTTCGTGATACCTTCTATCAAGTTTTTTAAAGGGATGTGGCTCAGCAAGAGAGAGCAGGTCTAGCATACATGAGAGGTCAGCAATGCAAAGAGAGCAGGGGGACCCTGGCTAACCACACACAGAAGCAAATGTAACCATTCAGAATACATCAAACAAAGACTGGCTTTACATTATGCCAAGGTTCACAATGGGAAGAAACTAAAAGGATGGGCCATTTGTTTCTACTATGCAGCCTTGGCCAAGTCTCTAAGCTGTGCTCAAGCCTCAACTGGCTGAGCTAAAAAGAGGGCTGCAGCACTATCCCACAGCCTGTGTGGCTGCCAAAGGACTATGCTGGAGCAGACGCCAGGCTGGAGAATCACAGGGAACACTGCTCCTCATTAGACATCACAGCCTTTCCATGATACTCTACACAGAGAAGCCAGTAAAAGGGAATTCCCTTCAGTGTGAGTGGAGTCCCAGATTCCCGGGGCTGTGAGGAGGGGATGAAGACTGGATTGGTAGCAGTTCTGTCTAGACACTAGCAAAGTGCCTGAGGCTACAGCTCCCAGTCAGGCTCACAACAGGGTAGGAAGGGATTCATGGCACAGCTGTCATTGGTTTGAGAACAGCAGAGAAAGCAGCACAACCCTAGTACCCAGTGCTCCACAGAGCCCCTGCCTAACACTGAGAAACACCCTGGATCAGGGACTAGCCAGAACTGGACCAGAGACAGTTCCTGTGGAAGTCTCAGAGTGCTCAGAGGTATGATATCCTAAGTGTAAGCAACAGAGAAGAGGCTAAGGACATGGTTCCAGGTTAAGAGTTCTTACTGTACAAGCACGAAGACCTGGGTTCAAAGACCGATGCCCACATAAAAAGCCAGGCAAGGCTGTGTGTGCCTGTAACCCAGAGTTACAAGACAAAGACAGGAAGATCACAAGAGATTGATACAAAAAGCAGTGAGCTCCAGATTCAGGTAGAGACTGTCTTGAGAGAGTAAGTCAGAAAGCAATATGAGGAACACCTGACAACCTCCTCTGACCCCCCCAGGTGCATATACTCCCACACATGTGCATATTACACAAATATATGAACATATCACACACAGGTACACACACACACACACCATATAAACATATACACACAAGATTCAAAAAATAAAAGGGAGCTAGGAAAAGTGGCTCAGAGGTTAAAAGCACCAGCTGCTATTGCCAAGGACCTGGACTTGGTTCCCAGCACCTACGTGGTGGCTCACAACCAGCCATAATTCCAGTTCCAGGGGATCTGACACTATCTTCAATGGCCTCCATGGGCAATGCACTTACATATATGCAGGCAAACACTCATATACATAAAATAAGAATAAGTTAAGTCTTTATTAAAAAAAGAAATCAATCAATGTAAGACAGAAAAGGACTCTGGCAACTCATCAGGGAGGATTCAATGACACCTCTAGTGACAGATCACCAAAGCTTCCCCAATCCCACTGAGACAGGCTCCTCACCCTGACTCTTAGACAGAGTGCTCAAGGTTGAAGGTACAAAGACGGGAGACTCTGATACCCAAGGTCATCCACAGAGGACACGGAGGACAGGATCTGGGGTCTGACTATACCCAGCAGACAGAAGATAAATAAAAGTCTCACAAAGCACCATCAAAACCCATGAGTAGAAAATATTCAGGAAGGAAAATCCAACAGCATGTCAGACGTTTAGTCTAAAATCTATAAAGCTTGCTGTGAGAAATTAAAGACCATCTCAGTAAATGAGGGATAGCTAATGCCATTTATAAAACTAAACAATGCTGAGATAGGATTTCTTCCCAAAATGATTCATAAATTCATGACAACCTGAATCATATCCCAGCAGAGCATTTTGTGGGAGTTAACAAGCCATACACAAGAAGATGCAAAGGACCAAAACGGCTGCAGGAGCTAGGCACATATTCTGCTCAGGCTGTCTGTGTGGGTAGCTATGCGACTGCCCAAGAATGGCGGCACATGGGTGTGGAAGCCAGGATGCTCTTCCTCAGGTGCCTTCAACACTTTTTTTCATTTCTTTTGGATACAGAGTCCTGGAACTTGTGAAGCAGGGTAGACTGGCTGACTAGTAAGCCACAGAGATCCTCCTGTCTCCATCTCCCTAGTGCTGGGATGACAAGTGCATGCCACTCCATCAGGCCCTTTTCAAGATATATTTTACTTTTATTTATTCATGGGTGCCTTTGGAGTTCAAAAGAGGGCATCGGATCCCTTGGAACATGAGTTACAATCTGTTATGAGCTATCCAATGTGGGTGCCAAAACCAAACTCCGATCCTCTAGAAGAAGAGCAAGTGTTCTTTTAACCACTAAGCCATCTCTCCAGCACCCCAACATTATTTACTTGTGTGTATGTATACGGGGGTGGGGGGGTAATAGATGAGGGCCTGCACGCCACGGTTTGCATGTGGAGGTCAGAGGACAACTTTGTGGAGTCAGTTCTCGCCTTCTACCTTTATGTAGGTTCTAGAGATCAAACTCAAGCCATCAGGACCGGGGACAAGAGCCTTTAATCACTGAGCCACATTGTTGGCCTATTTACTCAGTTTTTTTACATGGGTTCTGAGGGTCAAAGTCAAGCCCTCACACTCCATCTCCTGAGCCATCTTCCTAAGCCCCCTTTTTTATTTTATTCAGGCCAGTTTTTGTTTGATTCTGAAGTATGGTCTTCCTAAGCTGGCTTAGAATAGCCTTGAACTCATTCTGTGGACCATGCTGACCTAGAACTTGTACCTGAGTTCACAGGCCTGTGCTGCCACATTCAGCTAAGGAACTGTAAAAGGGAGATTTCACAGGTAGTTATCAAAACTTAGGCTAAAGCAGAAGTTGAGACAGCACCACACCGGCAGACAGACAGACACAAGGAGCCAACAGCACAGCAGAGCCCAGTGAGGAATGGCCAAGGAATGCCACGTGGGGAAAGGATGCCCCATCTTCCACAAGCATAGCCTGTAAGAGCATATCCCACAGGACAGAACAAGCCCAGGCACCTGTTTCATATCACACTCTGAACCCAATTCCAGACACCCATCAGACGCAATCATAAAAGGCAAAACTATAAACCACTTGGAGGAAGCAGAGAGATCCTTTAATATCTGCCTGACTTCAGTCGGCAGAGATACTTAATCAAGATGCCCAGAGTGCCAGCAGAGAGGGAGAATCGATACATTGGACTGCAATTAAAATGAAAAATGTCTGTTCACCAGCAGACAAGGCGACAAGAGAAAGAAGGCATGCCACAGGTGAAAAGGGCCCCTATGAACCCAGGATTCCTGCTCACTCATAGAGAAAGTCAAGAAGTGGAAGGATCCAGGTAAGGGTGTGAATCCAGAGAACCTTATGGCCCAATGTTGTCCATATTAAAACAAGCACATATGCCATCCCCAGGTGTGCCTAAGGGAGCCCATGGTCACCCAAGGTCACACCCACACAAAATGTTAGCAGCAGAAGCAGCCTTGCCATGTTCAAGTGACATGTGCACAAACAACCAGAAGTATCTGGCTTCTGTTACTCTCAGTGAGACTCATGGGTGCTATTCTGTGGGCTTGAAGGTGTTAGACTTTTCTTAATTACACGTCTGTGTTCCACTGTGTGAACAAAACTCAGACATGTGTTTGAGTGTGTTTGCCTGCATGTGTGTAAGTACACCGTGTGCATGCAGTACCCATGGAGGTCAGAAGAAGATATCACACAAAGAAGCTACAGTGGACTGGAGAGGTGGCTCTGTGGTTAAGAGTGCTTGCTGCTCTTGCAGAGGATCCAGGTTCAGTTCCCAGCACTACATGGCAGCTCATAACCACCTGTAACTCAAGCTTCAGGAGATCTGATACCCTCTTCTGACCTCCATGGATACTGCATGCATATGGTGCACTTACACACATGCAGGCAAACACTCAAATACATAAAATAAAAATAAATCTTAAAAGCAAAATACACGAAGATGTCACAGACAAGTGCCTCAGTAAAACACAGGCAGAAGTGAGAAGGCGTAACAGTGCTTAGGGGAGACACAGGACATGCGTGTGTGCACAGGAACCCTGCAGAGGTTTTCCTCCCAGCGTGAGGCAGGGAAGAAAGCTCTGAATGGAGCTACTGTTCTTTTTCTTCCACAAGAAACCAGTCAGCAGAGTCCACTTCACAGTACCCTTGCATCTAGAATGTTCTTCACAAGCATGTGTCATGAAGGAAAAGAGTGAGAGAAGCCCAGAGAGGGCACTGACTCCACACCTACTGCCTTGCTGTGCTCTGCTCCAGGAACACAGGTGCCACCTGAGCAGGGCAGGGGGCTGTGACCCAGGCAGCATCACACTGAACCAGCACTCACCTGTAGGGACAGCAACCTGGGCAGTGCTAGAACAGAGGAGAGGCTGCACCCGTCAGGGAGGTCTCCAAACTGGATTCTGGCTGCACACGGCGGCACATACCTTTCATCCCAGCACTCAGGAGGCAGAGGCAGGACGATCTCTATGAGCTCAAGGCCATCTGGTCAACTTAGCAAGCTCTAGCCCAACCAGGGCTATAGAGTGAGACCCTGTCTCAATAAAGGAAGGGAGATGAAGGGAGGGGAGAGAAGGAGAGCCAAAGCTGCATAAATACATAATGAATCAGAGTTTGACCAGGACATTCAGCAAGGTGTGCTGCACCAGCTCTCCCCCAGCACCACATCTCTTCTAGGCCTTCGCTGCAGACACCCACTTCCTGTCCATACTCTTGCAAGGCCACAGGAGCCTATAATAGCCTGTGGCCTCCAGCTCTCACAGGTAGTCTGCCTTTCCCTTCCTTTTCCCTGACTGCTACCCTACCATACACAGGAGGGACGGGTAACCACCCCTGCAGGTTAAGAGTGAACAGGTCTCACAGGGTCACAGGGTATCTTCTCCATTAAGCAGGTCCAGAATCCAGCAAGCGCTATGGACAAACCTGCTGCAGCCTCGGAGAGTAGACGCCACATCACAGCTCCTCTGCCATGGACAGAGCTGCAGGGCATGGCGCTGCCCACCTCATGATCCCCCGACGGCAGAGGCTTTTGAGACCTCACTGAGGTCTAAGATCAGCCCTGACTCAGAGGACATTTCAGAGAAGGGAGCAGCTCACAGGCTCCCAGTAAGCACAAAGCCAGACTGTTCACACCTCCTGAGAAGTTTAATCTTTGCAACTTTTCGTTATAACACAGGCAGAGCAGATCCAAGACACCACCTAGAGTGGCGAGTCTAGGCCTGGGCTGGGCAGATGGCTCCGTTGGGAAAGTGCTTGCCTTGCAATCATGAGGACCTGACCTGCATTCAAAGCCCAAAGCTCATATAAAAAATCCAGGGACAATGATTCATGTTTGTAACCCCAGATCTGGGGAAGCAGAGACAGGTGGACCCTGGGGCTACCACCTAGCCCATCAAGACTACTTGGTGAGCTCTAGGCCAATGAGAGACTCTGTTTCAAAAAACAAGGGTCAGCAAGACAGATCACTAGATATGAGGTGATTCCTGTCAGGCCTGATGACCTTGGAACCGACATGGTGAGAAAAGAAAACCGCATCCAAAAGTTGTTCACTGACCTCCACACAAGAGCTAAGAAAGGACACCTCAGACTGACCGTTTGACCCCACATGTACACGTATGTACCGTGATAACAAGAAACCACATATGTATGTGTGCACAAATACATGTACATAACACAAGAGTGGGCCTGGCGAAACTCTGAAGTGTAAAAGTAATTCCCACTTGAGGATCCTAAGGCAGGATGAGCCACTGTGTAACGAAGATGATGTTTCCCACCCAAGGACCAGCAAGCTACACCTCTCCAGGTCTGCTCTCTAGGACCTGTGTCCTGCCCCGCCCCCAACCTCCCTGGGGACAGAGGAAGGAAGGAAGGAGGAGAGGCTTCCCGTATTACAAGTAAATCAAAATGTAGCTAAAAGTTAGTTTTTATGCTTCTATTCTATAAATATGATTCTGCAACCATGTTGTGGAATATTAGGGCATGCTGGAAATAGTATATCTCAAATAGGAAAATGGTTTGTGTTCACCCAGTTCCAGAAGCCAATTTTCAATTGCTCAAAATAGTCATGATATTTTACCAAGGTAATTATACTCTTAGCTATCAGTAACAATTAACTCCTTAGACTGGAGCCGCTTAATAAAGGTCTCGAGATGAAATTGAACATTCCAAGCACTGTAAGCTGAAATGTCAAGCAGGCAAAAAGGCCCCTCAGAAGGGATACTGAGGCTGAACGCCACAGTTGGATCCAGGATCGGGTGAGTAGGTGGCTGGGACCTGAGTTCTCCCCTGAGGAAGGCAGGGTAAACATGCAAGGAGGGAGTGGCAAGGTCAGGCAGACATGAGTAATAGCCCAAAGCACCCAAGGACAAGTGGACATAGGAGAGGATACTGCCCCAACACAGGCAAGTCAGGCTATAGTCCAAGATGGCCAGGTCAGGCAAGACAGTGGGCACCAGCAGGGGATATGACTTTGCCTGAGCCGTTATGTGACAAAGCCTGGGAGCTTCCCCAGGACCAGTCTAATGAATAGTTTCATCATGCCAGCCGGCCAATAAGTCAAAACCCTGTATCCCCAGCCCAGGGCTGGGAAGGCCATGGCTATTGACCCATACAACTCACCTCAGAGAGACAGTCAGTACAGAAAATCAATCAGTGTCAAGTAATCAATAGCCACCTTCCCACTCATTCAAAGTGAGGCTGAGAGCCCAGCATGGGTCAGGGTGAGGCCAGTTTGGACCAGAGAGCCATCAGCTTTCTGTCTGCATAGAGGAGAGTGGAAATTTCCTGACTTAAGAATGCCAGGTGGGGAAAAAAGATGCCAGGCATAAGCCTCCAGAAGCCAAGAGATCTGCAGGGATGCCACAAGAGCTCAGCTTCCACAGGTGATAGAGGCCACACTACCTCAGCACAATCAGGAGTGTGCCCACTGTCACCCAAGTCCCAAAGCTGCAACGAGGGCAGGACAGCCATCAAGTTCACAGAAGCTCTGATGAGACAGCAGAAGCCAAAAACGGTTACAGGGGGCCCACCCAAAAGAATACCCAGAATCATGTGGGTATATGCGTATGAACACAACACACACACACACACACAGATCACTGACATTAGAAAGCAGAGAGCTCTTAGAAGACAGAACAGCTGGGGCTGGGGTGCTGCCCATCCCTGCCCAAGGGGTTCTAGCTCTCCAAGCTCCCCACACCTCCATTCCCACGGTCCCAGAACAGCAGACATCTTAGCTTTCAACTACAGCCTCTATACTTTCCATCTCTGACCAAGAGTAGTGGGTCAAGTAACCGTCATACAAGATGTCTAGGTCATATTCCTGAGACCTAGGAATAGTGGCCAGGCAAGCATGGAATTCCACTGGTGTAACTGAAAGTATCACATCCCAGGAGCTTTGAATTTAATTTTGTTTTATTTATTTCTGGACTGGAGAGATGTTTCAACAATTAGGAGCATGTACTACTCTTCCACAGGACCCAAGTTCAATTCTCAGAACCTATATCAGACAGCTCATGACCATCTATAACTCCAGATCCAGGGAATCCTATGCCCTTTTCGGCCCTCTGAGAACACTGCAGTCATGTGCACAAACCCAAACAAACATAAAAATAAATAACATAAATAAAAATAAATAATGAATCTTTTATAAAAAAGAAAAATGATTATGAGAACAATTAAGGATTTAAACTTTTTATAACTGTATGCACACATGTATGTGCATGTGTATGATGTGCACATATGGAGGTCAGAGGACAACTCTGTAGAGTCTGTTCTCTTTTTCTACAACGTGGGTTCTGTGGGTGAAACTCAAGTTTTCATTGAGTTTTCTTGTGCCCATTGAGCTTTCTTGTGCCCTGCCCCATCCCCAGAAGCTTTTAAAAACAGAACAAAAGGAGTGTGGTGGCCCATGTTTTAATCCCATCACCCAGGAGGTAGAGGCAGGCAGGTAACTGTGAGATTGAGGCCAGCCTGCTATTTCATAGCGAGGTCCAGGCCAGATGGACCTTGCTATGAAAGAGGGAGACCCCGTCTCAAAAAAAGAAAAAGAAAAGGAAAGCGAAAGGAAAAAAACTGGAACAATTCCTCTAACAATCCAGAGGGGTGAGACGGGGGCAGAGCAGGGAGATGGCACATCTACCACACTGGTCTGGGTAAATGGGAAGCAGGAGAAGAGCATGTGCCGACACAGTCCCCTCCCTAGCCAGCACACAGGAAGCTTGGTCTTCTGGCCTGCACTGCACAGAGCCTTCCTAGGAGGGAGGAAGTCTTCAGTATTGAGTTTGCACAATGCTTCAAGAAGGCTGGTGTTCTGAGTCAGATAGTCGGACTCTGTAGCACGCATGAAGGGACAGTGGTCAAGTCCCAGCACTGACTTCCCTCTCTTCATCCCACAAGAAGTTTGCAGGCTTCCAGGTTGTAGGACATAAGCACTCTGTCTACTTAAGATCATCATTGAGCAGATCTCTCCCAGCCACACATCCTTAACCCTCGACTCTCTCAGTGATCCCAACAGCAGGCTCTGTCTTTCCACCCCGCTAGCACAGGCACAGACACCATTGTGGTGAGTTGCTCCATGGACCAGTAGACCAGGGCATCCACAACCTCCTGCCTCCATGCACCTACATGCTGATATGAGACAGCTGACCACCTTCTTCCCCTAACCACAGCTCTGTATGGAAAGGGCCAGCTCTGCTCACGTGCTCTGGTAAACAGTAAATCCTCCAGATCTGTTTGCTTAAGCCTCATCTCCAACAACATCTCCCACGTCACTGCAAGTACTGTCTGATTTTGTCACAGCTGTTGAAAGTGTGCAGCTGAGCACTCTGCCTCTTTCATACTACACTGCCAAGTCTGAGGGCCATGACCACATAGTCCCATCACATAGCCTTCACAGAGACACCATCAAGGGGCTTTGGGCAGGAGTGGAGGATGGCCAGGCAGAGTAGCCATGCTGATGGGCCAAGTGGTGAAACTGAGCTACTGCAGGATGAAAACCTGGTCATCTTTCTTAGTGGGTCAACTGTAGGGCCTCTGGAGTCTGGAGAGGGGACTCGACTCCATTCAGCTCTAGGAAGCCCTGTGTGAGGTCAAATTAAATGTGAGGTCTTATGTATGTGTGTGTGTATACTGTGTGTGTGTGTATACTGTGTGTATACTGTGTGTGTGTATACTGTGTGTGTGCATACTGTGTGCGTGTGTACTGTGTGTGTATACTGTGTGTGTGCATACTGTGTGTACTGTGTGTGTATACTGTGTGTATACTGTGTGTGTGCGTATTGTGTGTGTACTGTGTGTGTATACTGTGTGTGTGTGCATACTGTGTGTATATACTGTGTGTGTATACTATGTGTGTATACTGTGTGCACATACTGTGTGTGTACGTACTGTGTGTGCACGTACTGTGTGTGTATACTGTGTGTGTATACTGTGTGCGCATACTGTGTGTGTACGTACTGTGTGTGCAAGTACTGTGTGTGTATACTGTGTGTGCATACTGTGTGTGTGCGTACTGTGTGTGCACGTACTGTGTGTGTATACTGTGTGTGCATGCTGTGTGTGTGCGTGCTGTGTGTGTACTGTGTGTGTGTATACTGTGTGTGTATACTGTGTGTATACTATGTGTATATACTGTGTGTATACTGTGTGTGTATACTGTGTGTGTGCATACTGTGTGTGTGTACTGTGTGTGTATACATATATACATACATACATACATATATATATGGTCCACACTGTATAAAAGCAGGGATGAGTTGCAGGAGTTAGTTCTCCCCTTCTACCATATGAGTACTAAGAATTTAAACTCAGCTTGTCAGATTTCTCAGCAAGTGCCTTTAACTACTGAGCCATCTCACTGGTCTCTGAGGTCCCCTACTAAGAGACAGGGAGAGGCAGGCAAAGGACTTTCAGAGGCAGCTGGGAAATTGCAGTGGGAAGTGAGAGAAAATGACTCATTTTACAACAGTTTCATAACTAGGAGGCACCAGGGAGAAAAAAGCCTGGTTCCCATCAGACAATAAACAACACAGAAAAAGCTGGTCAACTCAGGGGTGCACCATCTTCCCTGGTCCCATGTCCACAGTGTGTGGGTCTACAGGTCCATTCTCATCTGGAGAGAACCTGGGGACAGACTTGGCTTTTCTTTCTTTGAGCTATGAAAGCTCGGAGTCCATGCTACGCTCTAAATAACACCAAAGGTCTCAGTTTACCACACAAGACATTTTAGAAGGCCTCCCTGTCAGAGGCTGAGAGAGGTCTGGGTACCAGCACAAGCCACCACTGTACTGGAAACCACAGCATTCACCCTGTGCACCTGCAGACAAACCACGAGCTTCATGTTACTGCAGGACGAAGCCCACTCCAAGTTCCTCTACTTTCGCTTGCCACAAACGACAGAAAGGCCACCTGCCACTGAGGAAGGACAACAGTTATAGGAAAAGGTTCCCCAGGACACTACACCAGGCCAGGAAGTCAGGACACCCAGGGACAGGAGTGTTTGGAAGACTGGTCTTGTTTTGAGATGACCTGGCCATGGAACTCAGGCTGCCTTTGAACTTCCCATTTCTCTCCATGTCCCAGCCTCCCAGGTACTGGGATTACAGTAGTGCACCACTGGTCCAGGCACTGAATTACTCTTTCTCAAATCAGGATCAAGTGCACAGCCTGACCAAATCATCTCAATGCAGTCTGCAGCAGCAGAAGGACAGCCCTATGCCTAGCCTGTGGTCAAGGGCAACTGTGAACACAGCTGGAGATGAGATGGTGTGGACCATAAGTAAGAGAGGCACACAGCTTCAGAGGTCTAGACAAAGGTGGAAAGTCAGTGAAAGAAGGCCAGGCATGGGCAGAGCAGGGCCCAGGTGACATTGGGTGACCTGTACCTTGGTCAGCAGCAGGATACGCTTGTGGAGCCTTTGGACCCGGGCTTCGTGTGTCTCCCGATTTTTCCTTTCCTCCAGTAGCTGCGCACTGACCTGCCGGATTTCATCCTGGAGCTGCTGCTGGGCCTTCTCCAGCCCCCGCGCACTGCAGAGAAGGCAAGAGGGCAGAGCCATGAGGCCTGGTGTGACCACCTCCTCACCAGAACTGGGGATGCACACCTCCCAGCGCAAGCCTCATGGGGACATCCTAAAATAGAGGTGCACGTGCAGCTACCTCGCTGGCTGCCGTTTCCTCACTCCTGAATAGCTACTTAGCGCTTTTCAGGAGGTTCTGGATTTCAAATAGACGCCCAGGGTGATCCCAGAACATGCTGCGAGGGGGAGGGAGGCGCGACTCTACACACAATGGGAAAGATTGTCAGCCGCACTGGCGCTTCAGGACGGCACTTCTGAATGAGCTAAATTGCCAGCACAAGCACTTCCCATGTGCGTCACAGTCAGCACAGATGTGCAGCACGGGGGAGCAAAGCAAGGCCCCCGCAGCGGATGCCGGGCCTGAAGAGCTCCTGAAGAAGAAAGCCCGGCTACATACTAGGCACTGGGCCTGTGGAATGAGGAAAGATGCCAGGATGTCCTCTGGTGCTGGCATCTGACCATCTCTGTCTTCCTTTATATATGAATAGGTTTTTATAGTACAGATGACTCAACTCAGAGCCTCATACATGTTAAGCAAGACATCTGTGTCACTAAGCCATGCTCCCAGCCCCCAGCCCCTCACTGGGGGAGTCTAGGCAGGTGCTCCACCAAAGCCACACTCTCAGCCCCTCTCTGGGGGAATTCTAGGCAGGAGCTCTACCACTGAGTCACAACCTCAGCCCCTCACGGGGGGATTCTAAGTAAGTGCTCCACCACTGAGCTATATCCCTAGCCTTCTTTTTACTTTTAATTTTAAGACACAATCTTACTACATTTCCCAGGCAGAACTTCAAACTCCTGAGAACCCCAGGTTACAGGCTGTGACACCAGACCTAACTTTCTTTTTCAGCATCCCCTTTCCTCTTGTCTCTGTGGCATCTCAACCTTGGCCACTTCTCCCCCTATATTGAAACAGCAATCTCCTGTAGTACGTGATCAGCTCTCTTTTCAGATTTCAGAGGCCCAGGTCTTTGGATCAAGGTCTCTGAGGGCTGCTCATCACTCCCAGGTTGACCTTAAATGCCCTCTTGTAAAGACCCTCAGAGAGGACTTGGGCTACCTTACCATCTCCTGCCACTGCACAGTACGGCTTCTGTGACTATGGGTCTTTCACAGCGCAGCTCAAGACTCCAGCACATGAAAAGCACTAGCTTGGTGAGAATCTATCAGTGTCTGAACGCTGTCCCTTCATCCCATGGACCCTGAGCTCCAGCTTACCCTTACGAACCCACCTGAGGAAGGACGAGGCCATTGCAGAGAGAAACAGTTCAGACAAAGGATGTGGTTGAGGCAGGACCAACCCTACCAATTAAGTGCCAGCTGAATGATGAACCCACAGTAGAACAGGGTGTTTGTGCTGTCAGAAGTGGGAACCTCATTCTTAAGGGAACTCTAAATAACTCTCAAAAACCAAAGCATGGGGGCTAGGAGATAGTTCAGTTGGCAAAGCACATGCCTCATAAACATGAGGACTTGAGTTCCAACCTCCAGAATCCATGGAAAAAGCTGGGCACAGTAGCACATGCCTGTAACCTCAGTAATGGTGAGACAGGAGGTAGAGCCAGGCCTGTGAGCTCACCGAGTCTGGCAGATACGGCCAAGTCTTGGGGCCAATGAGAGACCACGTCTCAAGCTAAAGGTGGATGATGCCTGTGGACTAATAACAAAGACTGTCCTTTGGCCTCCACACGTGTGTGGTGTGCCACGCACGAGCACACACATACACCCTTAACACATAAGCAAGGTGCCAGAATGCTATTATCAGATGACATCTATAAAACTCATACAAAATAGGGGCTGGAGAGATGGTCCAGCAGTTAAGATCACTTGCTGTTCTTCCAGAGAACCAGAGCTCGATTCCCAGTATCCACACTTTAGCTAACAACCATCCATAACTCCAGTTGCAGGGGATCTGATACCCTCTTCTGGCCTCTGAGGGGCACCGCATGCATGTGGTACACTTACATACATACAGAAAAAAACTCACACACTTAAAATAAAAACACATTTTTAAAACACTCATACAAAGTAACTGTAGCCAGAACAGAGGATACTTTTATTTATTTATTTTTATTTAGTTTACAAATATGAGTTTTACCTGTGGATGTAAGTGCATCATGTGTGCAATGCCAACAGAGGCCAGAAGAGGGAATCAATCACCTGGATCTGGAGTTAGGGACAGTTGTTAGCTGCCAAGTGGGTGCTGGGAACTGAATCCAGGTTCTCTGCAAGAGCAGCCAGTGTTCTTCACCACTGGGCCACCTCTCATACTCCCCTAAGGATACTTTGAAAAAGGACAAATTGGGAGTGGGGCCTTTGGGAGACACATGCAACCCCAGATCATGAGGATCCAATTATTTTTGTTGGCTTGGGTTACACAATTTCAAGAAAACCTGAATTCACAAGGGCAGCAGGGAGTGCTTTTGTTAGACGTGGTCACTATTGCAAATACGTCTGTTTCACATCTAAGAGAACATAGGGTTTTGTAAATTATAATGCAGTAAATTTACTTAAATAACTGAAGTATAATTTGAAAGTGAATTTAAGACAAAAATTCATGAAACTTTAGAAGGGAGGTTCACTGTTCCTAAGTAACAAGGAACCCTGCTCTGGCCACCCTGCATGACCACAATACCTGAGTCAACTCTGTAACATCAAGGCTCTTTGTTGTGTCATCAGCTGCATCATCTTGAGAAGCCTGGAGCTGTCTCTTAATTCACTGAGTGTCAGCTGCCTGCCACCTGTACCTCTAGGTGTGCCACAACCAGAAATGTATGGCAAAAGCAAATATCCTTGGGAAGCAGGAGTACTAAGGGGCTATTTTGAGTTCTAGTTCAATTTAAAACTATTCATAGGCCAATTTAATAATCAAGGACTGTGAAATCGACTCTTGAATCATTGAATTCAGGTGGGGAGGTTCACAAGCGCTTTAAATCACAGCTCCAAAGTGGGTGATTTAATTAGAAGAATGGCAGCATTCACTCTGCTGTGTAACAACCAAGTTCACAAAGACAGGAGTGTCACCGTTGAGGTGACAGGGCTCAGCACGATCCAGGGTAGGACTGAAGGGTCCAGGACCCCTCTGAAAAGCTGTTCTTAGCACAAAGGTTCAGGAAAGTCTTTCAAGAGACTGCCAAATCCAAGGCTGGAATTTGGGGAAATCACTGCCCTTGTAGCTGCTCAGGGCTATGTCCACAAACAGCAGATGCAAACACATCAAAGGCTATGCCATAATGGGCACCCTGAAGGGACACTTGAGGATCAAGGCTCAATTTAACAGAACAAGGCAGCAGGATGAGAAACTAGGAAACCTGACTCAGCTACCAATCCCCACACTGTGGGTGAATCTGGTTCCCTCAGGGAGGTGAGGACATAGTACAGAGGTGGCCCAACCTTGGCCTTCACCTAAGTCAATGTGTAAAAGCACAACTATCGTCTGTGTGCCATAGGAGAGGATAGGGCCTTTAACGGTGTGGGAAGACCCAGGTTATAGACATCAGATTATAAAGAAAGCTTCCCCCAACGATCTCCCCAGGATCCTTCTTTCTCTCCCTCCTCCCAGGAGTGCTGGGTATCAAATCCAGGACCTCATACATGGTAGGCAGGCACTGGACCACTGAGCTACAGCCCCAGCCCACATTCCTTCTCTCTCTTGTGTGAGTGTATGTGCACAGATGTGTTCACTTGTGAAGAAAGAGGCACAATACAAGACCTCAGAAGAACACATGGCCTTTCATAAGATTCCAGAACAGCACACAGGACTGCAAACCATGGCACAGTGCACAGGAGAAGAAACAGGTTCTTCAAGACCCACCAAACTGGGCACAGTCAGGGCTCCACAGTAGGGGCTGAGTGACTTGCTGTTTTTACTAGGCTGGCTGGCCAAGGAGGACCTGGGATCTGTTTGTCCCTGTTTCCCAATGCCAGGGTTATAGAAGTATACCACTATACCCAGTCTTTACATGGATTCTGGGTTCTGAACTCAGGTCCTTGTGGTTAGATAGAAGATGCCTTAGCCAGTGAGCCATTTCCCCAGTCCTCTTTCTCTTAGTAGAAAACACATTTCATCCATTGTGGAGGGCAATAAAAGACATCAGAGGAACACATAGTGTTCCTACAGGAGACCCCACACAGCAGGCAAGTACAGCAAATATCACAGACCCAATTCAGATGATGTGTGGAAAGAATCAGGCAGGAGGCCCTAGGTTGAGCCAGGCAGAGCACAGGCGTTGTATCCTCCTCTGGCACCTGCTGCAGGCTAAACAAAAGTACCAGCTGATATGGCAGACATGGGCATAACAGAACAGAGCAGAGCTCAGAGAGGTTGGCTGGAGCTGAGGCACTGGCTGCCTCACTGGCAAGGGCAGAAGATGGAAGGCAATGAAGAAAGGAGTGCTTTCACATCCAGCAAAGAGGGGTGGAAGGAATGGGCTGCCCTACAGGGAACTCAGGACGCATGCGATAGCGGATGAGGCAATGGGAGATGTCTGCAGGGTTCAGAGTCAAAGTCCTTGCCCAGAAGGCAGTGATGACAAGGAACAAAGTGAGAAACAGAGACTGAAGAACAGACAGGGAGAAACCTCACGGAGGCTCAAGAGGAAGAGAAAGGTTGGACAGCCCTATTCAGATGCCTGAGGTAACAGAAAGGCTGCTAGAAGGGAGGCGAGGTCCAGAGGTACTGGATCCTGCATAACAACGAGGAGTGGCACAGGGGTGGGAGGGTGTGCCTCAGGGGCAGGGTCCAAGGAGGGGACAAGGCCTACAGACAAGCAAGATGAACTTAGCATGAGAAGGCTGAGATACGATGTGCAATTAGGACACTGAAAGCTGGCACCCAAGTTTCTCAAGTCAGGCCCACGGAATGGTCCTAGATGCCAAGAGATGCAGGGATGTGGCAGAGACACAGGCACAGGCATTGAGGGATGCAGGATGAGAGATGCAGTGCATGGAGGGGGCACAGGGACTGAGCGATGCGGTGACAGATGAGACATGGACCTCAGGCTGAAAGAGGACCTCTGCCACTGAAAGCCCAAGAGCTCTACCAGAGTGTCTAAGCTGGAAGCAGTCGGGCAACCTCACCCCGACTCACAGTCCATCGGCTCCTCAGACTGCTGCTTCTCCCTCCTGCCTGCCCCCTAGGGAGTTTCTCTCCATTCAACTCCAGCCTTTCTTCCAAAGAAGAGAGGAGAAAGCTCATAAAAAATTAAAGCTCGAGCTCCATGGCGCACTGAACTCCGAGGGCAGCAGCATTTCCGTGAACCTCTGGGACTTCACAGCGAAGCTCTTGGAGCTTCAAGGAGAAGCTAGGCCTGTGTATCGATTGACGTTTTCTAAGGCAGCATCTGCTGAGAAAGACAAGTGTGAGCCTTTGAGAGCCATCTTTGGATGTGGCAGGCCACTGCCTCTCACTTTCATGTGAGCTCTGTCAGAAACCCTGGCCTAAGAATATCTACTTTCAAGGAACCAGGCCAGGCCAGGAGGCAGTCCACAGCGGCAGGAGATATTTTAATGACCTTTTCCAAGACACCAAGGCATCTCTGCTTCCAGTTCCTTCTCTCTTGACCCATCATCTCACACTCCTAATGTCTGCCTTCTCCCAGAGCCTGCAGCACAGACTCAGGGGAGAAAAAAAAAAAAGCCACATGCACCAACAACACCATGGGGCCCCCCAGATAAAGTGGTCACCACAGACCAGCTCTGAGAAAACATCATGGACAATAAACAGCATCCTTGGAGCCCTAGATGAGTGAGGGGTTGCATACCAGGTCACAGTTTGTCATGTACATTATATTGGCAAACCATTATGTACTGTTTGAGCTCACTGAGACGCTGGCTCCACCTCCATATTCAGACCTAAGCATGTTTGTCTCATAGTGTCCTCTAAGGCCTCTTGTCTGGGGATGGGCTGCTTCCCCCCAGCTCTGTGACAAAGAGGGGCAAGAACAGTGAAGGTAGCCCAAGAGTAACGACATCGTGTCCTTGAGAATAGCTAGAAGATGAACCATTCCCAGTAGAAGTTACTATTGTTTATCCATGATAGAAAAATGTCTGCAATGTGAGAGAGAAGCCACAAGTTCAGTCATGGGAAGCTCAGTCATAAAGGGAAAGCTCAATGAAACTCTAGCTGGCGCCTCAACTTCCCCAGTGAGTTTCTCCTAGATGGTGTGAATCCTCGATTTGATGATGTTTTGTTATCTGTCCATCTATCTACCACCTGCCATTTACTCTTTTACTTTGGCTTGACACATGCTTAATAAACTCACTCATTCAAAAACCAAAAGTATGCCTATCTTAGATTATTCTCCACACAGTGCTTGGGAGCTGCCTGGTGCAGAAACACAAAGCATGTATATGTGTCTCCGCAGCCATGGCCCGGCCCAGGTTCAATGTAGGAAAAGCTGAAGGCTTGTGGGGTAACTCAGTTTGTAGAGTGCTTGCCTAGCATGCATGACACTCTGGGTTCTTTCCCCAGCACTGCATAAGCCAGGCATGTCAGTATACATCTATAATCCTAGCACTTGAGAGGCAGAGGCAAGAGGATCAGGAGTTCGAGATCATCCTTGGTTATATAACAAATTCAAGGTCAGCAAGGATTACATGTGACCCTGGAAGGAGGAAGAGAAAGAGAAGGAGGAGAGAGAAAGTTAAAGGGAGGAGGGAGGGGAAGGTATCTTGGTTTGCCTTCAATTGCTATGACAGACCACTCTGACCAATACCAACTTGGGGAGGAAAGGGTTTATTCTGCTTACATCTCCTGGTCACACAGCTCATCAGGGAGTCTAAGGTAGGAACTCAGAGCAGGATCCAGGAGACAGGAGCTGGAGCACAGGCCATGGAGGAACACTATTTACTGGCTTGCTCCCCTGGCCTTTGCTCAGCCTGCTTTCTTATACAACAGACAACAACCTGCCCAGGGATGACACCGCCCACAGTGGGCTGGGCCTTTCCGTAGCACTCACCAATCAAGAAAACACCCCACAGACATGGTCACACGGCAGTCCAATGGAGGCAATTCCCCAATTTCAGCTCCCTCAACCCAGGTCTGTCAAGCTGACACTAAAGCTATTCAGCACAGAAGGGGAAGAGGGAGGGAGAAAGAAGGTAAAGAAGGAAGGGAGGGGAGGGAGAGAGTGGAGGGAGATGGAGAAAAGGGAGGACAACTATCACAGTCTGAGGTGAGGACCTCTGCAGCGGAGTAAAGGCTTCTGTGAAGCCCTACTCCCCAACATGATGGTGTTGGGAGGAAGGGTATGGACAGTCAGGGAGAGAGTAGGTGTGATGGGACGAGAGGCCTTGTAAGCAATGTAATGGTCTAGGAAAATGGATAAAGACTTTCATTTTGCTGTTGGTCCAGACTTAAAGTATACTGGTGCTTAACCTTTGCCCAACTCCTCCTAGCAGCATACCCAGAAAGGAGTGACCTTGAGAGTTCCAAAAACTGGCCTGACCACACCCCACGTGATATTCTAATCTGGGTGGGGCATGTGCAAATAGGTAACTCCCCCATCTGTTTTTGTTAGGAATGTGCACATGGGAAACTTTGTGAAATGCTTAATTTTTACTGGATGTTGCAAAATTGTAGTGAGTCCCCACTGCCAAGACCCTATAAAAGCTTCTTTCTAAATATGATTAGGGTTCGCCCTAAGCGGCCCAGCCAGTCAGAAATAAAATACCTTGCTATTCCATCCACATGGTGTTGGCTTTTTATCTCAACCCACTACAAACAACATTCAGGAGCTTATGCCAAGCAGAAAAAACAACCTTTCTCAGGTGCACATCTGCCAGCACTGTGACTTGAACTACTCAGCTTGGAAATCATGACATGTTGGTTGTTCATGAGCCCTGATTACTCAGTGTTGTGAAAGGAGCCAGAACTAACTGAGACAACTGTCTTCCAACACACACACACACACACTCCCTCCCATGACTGCCTGAAACACTGGTGTAATTGCACGTGGTGGTCTCTAACAAGTTAACATAATAATGAAATTCCATGAGCACATTGATTTCTTGCATGAGATTAGGAAAACACTAATAAAATTTGATTCATACTGTTGCAAGCTCCCTAAAGCACCTTATTCTTAGAGAGCAGACCAGCACAGATCAAAACCTGCTAATACAAATCACTTCTAACCTTGGCCAATATGTGGATAAGGCAATGCAGAACTAAGCAGCTGAGTCACCTCCCAGAGGCGACTGTGTCCCAGCCAGGATACAGTGATGTTCACATTCCCTGGCCTCTGGGCACTATAGCTGGAGTGGCCTGCAGTGCTGACTTCAGATACCCCAGTCCAGGCTAAGCTACCACCACCCAAGTGCCTCAGGCATAAAAGTCCCCCAAAAGACACCATCACATCAGGAAGAAAGGTTCGAGGATGAAGGTCCCCACACCTGAAGCCCTTGTACAGAAGCTGTTGAGAGGCTGTCTCAGTTCCCATGCCATGCTGCACAGAGCAACAGGTCAGCATGTACCTTCTCCCTCCCAGTCCATCAGTCACCAGAAGCTGAAAGAAAATTCTAGAAGTTGCCTGTTCAGTTAGTGAAGAATCAACAGTGTGAGTCAGACTCCTTACATGGGCCCTGAAGACATGTCACATGTGCTATCAAGGAAAACATCAACAGAGTCAAAGGGAATCAGGGTCTAGTAGTCAGTGAGCAGCCAACAACTAACTGCATGGGATAGGAATACCATGATGGTCTGGGGCAGCACCCAAGACTGTGGGGGCCCTGTCTGGAAGCAAAGCTTTGTTTGGTTTTGAATTTTTTTTTTATATGTATCAGTGTTTTGCCTGCAATGTATGTAAGTGCACCACATGTGCACAACACCTGCATAGGCCAGAACAGGGCATTAGATCCCTCCTCTCTCTGCTATGAACACACAATCTGATCTCACCACCCAACAGCCTGTACTCACGGCCACCACCCCAGCTCTACACCAGGCTCCAGACATTCCACTCTCTGGCCACTCTGCAGACACCCAGAATCTAGCCACTTTGGTCTCTGCAGGTGCTACACATACAATCTGAGTGGCTGTCCCCCTGCTAAGCATTGGTGGTCTCCATGTGGTGCCCTCCTCATGCAGCCTCCTTCCCTACCTGGCCTGAGTTCAAGTCACTGCCACTGTCCTAGCATGGGGCAATTCTTCCACTCCGTCCCAATCAGACCAACACATATTTGTCTGGTGGCCATATTCATCTTCTCCTGCACGCTAAAGGAGTAAAGTGGCATTGGGTTCATTCCTTGCTCTACGCCCAGCAGTTGACAGGAGGCCAACTATTCCCAGAGAGAAGGTCCCCAGGCCTTATGGCAGGTGTCATGGACATTCACAAAGGGCTCAAGGTGAGTGGCATACACAGGCAAAATTCTGCACAGGAAGTCTTAGGGACAAGGGACAGTGGGCAGGCCCAGAAAACAGAAGTCAAGAAGACTATTCCCAGCAGACAGATGTGGGCACAGAGAGATCCACAAATCAAAAAGAGCACTATTTGCCAGGCTATATGTGCATGCCACCAGCCACACGAAGCCCACCAAGAGCCATAGGACAAGGCTGCAGGAGGCTGCATGGCGGCTGGGTAACTTAGTGGTGCTCTGAGATGAATCACAAACAGGTTTAGGAATACTCTTCCAAAAGATATCACCTATATCACCTCTCTGCCACAAGACAAGCACACAGGGCCACCATGCAGCACATACCCTGTGGTGGCAGAGCAGGCCTAGGCACACTCATGTTCCAGATGTTCTAAAGAAGGGCAGAGAAACAGAGCTCCTCCATGAAGCCCCATGACACCTAACTTGACAAGTGGCCCTCCACATGACATCTTGTCTGACCTCCTACCATCTCACCAACTCACTCAGAACCACAAATGTCCCACCTGCCTAAGGGTTACACAGAACTTAAGTTTTGGGAGAAAATCCTGAGCAGCAAATGGTCAGCAGATGACAATGCCCTACTTTAACAAGAAAGACAACCCCCAACTGAGTCCAGCTGGGGTGTAATGGCCCCAGTTGTCATAATGAAGGGGTAGAGATGTACCACAGTATGCATTACTGAATCTGTGCAGGCAGAGAAGCAGGCAAGTAGGATTTCCTGTGCAATCTCACTGTCCTTATCTTGGGGCAGGGCTCTACAGGTTAAGCAGGGCTCCTTAGGTTAAAGGACGCTCCTAACCCACTCTTGGGTCTCTACAAGGCTTTGAGGGCCCAGGACACATTCAGGCCTTGTCCACATGTCCAGCCAAAGCCATGAGGGAGCTCTGGGCAATAGGTTTTATAACCTGCGGAAGGAGAGACCAGAGACACAGGAGGGAGCAGGTGCCTGACAGACACTTAGAAAGAGCAGTAAGCTTCCCAGAGCCCTTGACCACCAGGCTCAACGTGGCACACAGCTATCTTTATACCATCTAATTCCAAATCTTTAATGCCTCCAAGTATCACTACACATTTTTTTACCCCGAAAATAAACAGTAGACGCAAAACCAGAGAATGAAGTAAAGAAAGGCTGAAATAATTACCAATCAAAGGTGCAACCAAGCGAGCAGGCAAAGAAGCCAAGGCCCTGCCTCTGGTCACTAGACCCTCTACTTCTGATGAGCACCGTTCCTAACCTCTCATCAATTCCAATCATCAAATTCAATTTGCATTCCCAGATAAACAGAGACCATGGATAAGTACTCTCATCTGACCTTGAAACGTGAGAAGGAAGACCACCTCTTGTAATTTCAATTTGCTCCCAACCATATAAAATAATTCAATTTGGCTGATGGGTTACCAACCTGCAACCCCTAGGGTGGGGCAGAGCGCACAAGCAGACCACAGAGCTTCAGCTGAGGGCTGTAGGTTCCTCAAGGCCCTGCTGAGTAACTAATGTGTACCTTCCTATCAACTTTTGGAATAAAAGGGATAGTCAGATAATTAGAAACAGCCTGAGGTCTGGTATGTGGCTCCACAGCAGAGCATTTGGTCAGCATTTATGAAGCCCTTGGTATTGAAAGAGACAATAAAAAGCCAGAAGTCAAGGAGAGCTGCCTTAGGGATTAAGAGTATTTGCTGTTCTTTCAGACAGCCCAAGTTCGGCTCCTAGCACCAATGTCAGGTGGCTCACAATTGCCTGTAACTCCAGCTCCAGGGGCACTGATGGCCTTGTCTAGCCTCCTTAGGCACCTGCATCTGCATGTGCATACCCACACACAGACACACAAATAGAACAGAATTACTCTTAAAAACCCAGAAGTTGGGGCTAGAGAGATGGCTCAGTGATTAAGAGAATGCACTGCTCTTCCAGAGGACCTGAGTTCAATTCCCAGCACCCATGTCAGGGGGTTATCAACTACTTGCAATTCCAGCTCCACAGGATACGACACCTCTGACCTTCATGGACTTCAGTACTAGTATACAAACATACATCCATGATAAAAAATAAATCTTAAAAACAAACATTATAGCTGACACAGAGATGCATGGCATATGTCCTGGAGCCACCCAGGCCCAGCTTCGCAGAGGTAGGCAGAGCACGCTCACATGCATGGTTTCAGCCTTAATATGACCAGAGAAGTTGGGTGCAAAGGCTTCTAGAAAAGTCAGACTACCTGAAGCAAAGCCAGGCAGGAGCTCAGCCAAAATCCCATGCCCTTCCCCATCCATCTAAGCAGTCAGCAAATAGCCTTCTTCTCTTTGTAAATAGTCTCATGGAATACAACGCCATTGTTCACACGCTGTCTGTGGCAGCTTTCCTATGACAGACTGTGTGGCCCAAAAAGTAAACACCTTTACCATCCTGCCTGGCCTATGGCAACAATTTACTTTCAAAACGCTTGTGGGGTCATCCACACTCACACCTACCAATGATCCAGTTAAATCTTACTTGGCTTCTAGGCACAGGCTAGAGGCTTCAGAAGTTCCTGCTGCCCTGACCTAGCCACAGGCCTCACTGACGCATGAATTCTAATCAAATAAAACTCTCTGCAGACTGACAATTCAGTTCAACTCAATGCTATTGCAATTGCCTAGCATGCACAAGGCTTTGGTAGATCTTCAACCCTGCAAAGATAGACTGAAAGACAGATAAGTGATAGGTAGGAAGATAGATGAGAGGTATGAATACATGTAGACAGACAGATAGATGATGGATGGAAGGATAGATAGAATCAAGTGACAGATCATAGGTAGGTAGGTAGGTAGATAGATAGATAGATAGACAGATAGATAGGACAAACAAGTGACAGATCACCTCCTGGAAGGATGGATGGATAGACAGATAGATACCTCCTGGAAGGATGGATGGATAGATACCTCCTGGAAGGATGGATGGATAGATCAAGTGACAGATCACCGATATAGATAGATAGATAGATACATAGATAGATAGATAGATAGATAGATAGATAGATACATACATACATACATACATACATACATACATACATCAAACAAGAAAGAAACAGATCACCTCCAGGTCCCCTCCTACTTAATGCCTCCCTTACACATCAATGCCTCTGGGTAGGAATCTCTGTGAATGTCTAGGAAGCCTACCTCTGTATGAAAAAGGACTCAGCATTCCTGAGCCTTGCTCCAACTGCACTGCAGTGAGGCTGAAGAGCAGCAGGAAGCACACAGAAGGGGCTCTCCCTTACCTCCTCCTTGAAGTCCTGTTAGGAACACAGAGAAACTCTTATTTCATCCAACAGCACCCTGAGTATCTACCAGGAAGGGTAAGATCTTGACTCTGTGTTCCAGATACAGACACAAATGCAGAGGGAGTAGGTCATATTGCTCCCAAGTGATGTGGCTGGGACAAGAGTTACACCTCAGCATGCTATACTTTGGGCTGGCTAAGCTCAGCTGTCTCTAGACTAGATAGATTAGACAGACAGACAGACAGAGATATAGACAGGATGGATAGATAGATAGATGATAGATAGATAGATAGATAGATAGATAGATAGATAGATAGACAGATAGATAGACAGACAACAGAGATATTCTCCCACCTCTTAAGCTTCTGAAATCTAGACTCTGTCTCCTTCCTTGAACCCAAACTCTGGGAAGGTAAAATGCAGGAGGATGGGGAAAGCCCAAGGCTGGGCAGAAAGGCAAGAAAGAAGGCCTATGACATTCCAGTAGAGACTGTGAGCCAGGGGAGGGCCGGAACCACAATGGAGAACAGGACAGCAGCACCCAGCAGGAAGGAGGAGGGTTCAGGGTAGGGACCATAGCTCCTGAGAGACAACAGCAATGATCATTGGAAGCCTAGGACTGCACTGGACTCCTTGCCCTTCCTCATCTAGACCAGCTCTGACAAATCCATCAAGATGCCTCCGAACAGATCTTCCAAGATGCAAGATGCAAACAGGCAATGGCCATCAGTAGCCCCACTCTACCACAGCACCTCAAACTCAACAGTACCACTCACTACATATACCAAGAAGTACCTTAGGAAAGTTCTGTAGAAAAATGCATTTGTGGTTGAGGGGGAGTGGGGATGGAGATGGGGCCATCTGGAGCTGGGAACAGGGGCACTTCTAGACTCCCACACCAGATAAAGGAGGCACACACACACCAGGCTGGCTGGGAAGCTCCCATGCCACCAGGTCTCTCTCTCCCTCCCTGGCAGCATCTCTGAACCTCCTCTGTGCATCCTTCAGGCACTGCATGACTCAGGAGCCAATGCAGCCTTGGAAGATCACATGCACACACACAAGGCCCCAGGACCAGGTGACATAAAGACAGGAGTGTGGAGGTAGAGAAGCACTGGACCCAAACCTGTGGACCCAAAGCTGTGGGGCTACCCAACTGTGGGCTGCAACCACTGCACTGAAGCTAAAGTAAACCTTCTCTTTGTCACTTGCCCTGAGTATATTTCACTGCAGTGCTGGAAAACTGTGAATGGATAAGAGGAAACCACAGGTCAATGTGTATAAAGCATGTCTGTCAATGAGTGACTACTGCTCACCTAGGTGTGTGGGTGTGAAACACAGCAGGTGGGAGGGGGCTCAGGGGAGTTTGGCTCCAGTGCCTGTCAATGCAGTAACTTCAGTTACCATCTTAGGGGTCATGTGGAGCATGTAAGCTGGGAGCTGAGTTGGCATCTCTGAGTTTGGGCCTGGGTCTCAAAATAAGATGAGCGGCTCAGGTCACACTGAGGTACCAGGCCAAGGAGAGGTGCGCCATGAGGAGTGAGAAGCCAAGTGTGGGCTTAATTGAGATGGTGAGTTAAATTGGACAAGCAGTTAGGAGAAGAGACAAGAGTCATCTCAGCAACATCTCTCTCACTGGAATCACCCGGCAGCCCAATTAGCAGTTCTGATGCTGAGGTTCCTGGTGCAGTGAGGTCGATAGTGGCCCACTGGCCAACATGGCCGGAGCACCTGCACCAGAGAGCCTTCAATCGACACCTGGGCTCCGTTATAATCCCTGCAGCTGCCTTGGTGGCACCTGATTAATAAAACCCATTCTAGTGTTTATTCTCCCATTGATTTGGCTGTCCGAAGCCCGAAGCCCAAAGTCAATAACCAGTTGGGTGAGGCACCATCCTGGGCCTCTGCTGTCTCTCTAGGCTAGGCGCTTCACCTGCCCTGTCAATCACGTGTCAGAGCACAGGGACACTGAGGTGCAGAGGCATCTATGCATGTGTGGGGCATTGTAGGTAACTGGGGCTGACAACCTTAAATGCTGTCACTCAACTAATAAAGAAGCAACTCCAAAATGGTCCCCACGCTGAAAAACAAGAGGAGAAAACGAGTTTCAGGCTCCCCAGCGTCCTGTCCATCCACTGCTGCAAGAGAGCTGGGAGCAGGGAGGCACCTGCTGACCGATGGCTGTGTCAACACAGCCACTCGTTTATTAATCTCACTTCCTCTCCCTACAGGCTCGGACTTGGAGAGTTGACACTTGGCTTGAGAAATGCCAGCCCTAAGCAGTTTATTTCCTCTTGAACTTTAAGAGCTCACTGAGACAGCAGTGACCTTTAAAAGGGAGGGTTAGAGCTTGTTGGGCCTGGTATGTACTTCTCTACGTGCATAACACACGAGGGACCAAAGACTCCCGCCAGTGTACCTGGTGACCGTGGGGCTTCAAGGGGAAGTGCTGTAACAGGTAGGTCAAAAGAGGAGGTTCAAGGTGGCTGGGCTGGGTGACGGCCAGCACGGAGGACAGAGCCAGTGATGGGAGCCTCCAAACACACCAAACAGACATGGACACAGGGCTGAAGAGGTATGGTGCTGGTAAGGGCAAAACAAGCACACCAAGGGCTGGGACCAGGCCTGAGTCACTTGCTAGTGACAGGCAGGTCATTGATAAAGAAGGATATAACTTCTCCAGTCCTCTCAGACAAGCTCATGGTGAAGAATCTGCAGGGCTCCACTCTGGCCTCCTATTGAGTCCGTGGGTCCATTTCCAAGTGTTCCTAAGGAATGTACTTATTATGGTCTGGTGCTGGGTAGTCACTGCCCTTGGGATTCTGTGGTACCTTCGGTGACAGTGGAGGCTATGACCCAGAGCCAAGAAAAGGAAAAGCAGGGAGTACTGAGACAGCAAGCAGGGCACATACCCAGAAGAACCACCACCAAGGGGTCCTAAGAAATTGGGTTAGACTAGGGCCAGCACTGAACTTCTCCTCCTTGGAAGGAAAGAGCACAGTCAAAAGGGCAGCAGGGCCAGCGCCCAGCCAGAACGGGGTGTTCACAGGCACAGAGCAACCATGCACAGGGTTCCAGAAAAAGCTGTACATGAGTCTAACCTGGGGGTAAAGGGAGTCAGTGACCCCAGCAAGTCCCTGGTCACTAGCAAGAACCACAGGCAAAGACCCCAGTCCCCAGATCAGCAGTGGAGAGAGGTGCTGGTCAACTGGCAGCATTGAAGCCTGGAAATGGGTTGTCCTCCACATGGACCCACAGCAAGGTAGGGTCACTTGAGGGCCACTGTCCCTCATGGAGCAACCGCAGGTCTCATAATAAATAAGCAGAAGGTCTCCTGTGCCACCGAAAAGGTACTTTGTGGTAAGAGAGGTAAATAAGAGTGCAGGTGACTGGGTGTTCAACCTGTGCAAGGTTCTAGTTACAGATACAGAAAATAACTAGAAACAGAGCGTGAAAGGATACAGCTCTGCTGGGACTGAGCACATAGTCCATCTTCTCAAAGTCCAACCATAAGTCTGCCAAGCATACCTTTGGCCAAGAAGAGACACAGGTGACCTTCACTCACTGGAATGGCTCAGGATCTTCCTGCTGGCTTTGCAAGGTGAGGAGCTATGGACACCAGGACTGTACAGTGGGGCCAGCTGCAGAGCAAGGCCCTGGTGGTACTTGCACAGCCCCCTGCACACCAGCCTACAGACAGAGCAGAGCAGGGCAGCTGCTGCTGCTGACCAGATACCCTGCCAGGCCCATCTGCTGAGCACAGATTAGAGTCAGGAAACGCAGTTCTGAGGGCAGGAATAAGAAAACCCATTTCCTGAGCCATTGTGAGTCCCTGGCGGCTGGTGCCACTCAGTCAGTGATGCACAGAGAGTTTTAAGAACTTTCTTAGACGATACTTAGCATAGACCTCTGACCTTTCATACCTGATCTGTGAAATTCCCGTCTGGGAGCTAACTACTCTGAAGGCCCAGGGCTGCCCTTGAGGCTGAGATCATAGCTAATAGGGGCAGAGGGAAGGTGTGATAAATATTATATTGGTAAATGGCATGTCCTGTCTGAGCTTACGGAGCAACTAGCTTTAGTGGCCTACCCTCCCCCATCCTCCCAGACCTTTTGTCCAGGCACAAGCTGACCACTCTGGCTTTGCAATCTTGAAGCAGAAAAATAGCAAGAATAAAAAACACTGTACCCTTGAGAATAGCTAAGTAAATCACTTCCAACAGAAGTTACTATTGTTTATGCTATGGTATAAAAATGTCTACAGTGAGACAGAAGCTAAAAGCTCATCCACAGATAGAAACCTCAACTGGAAACCATCTAGCTGCCTCAACTTCCCCAGTCCAATTCTGCTGGATGTAGTGAGCACTGAATTTGGTGATAGTGTTGTTTGCTCTTCCAATCAGGCTCTCCAGTCATCTCTGCTGGATGGATGCTCTAAGCACCTGATTTTGCAATGTTTTCCTACCTGCTGCTTCTCTCTCTACCTGCCACTTGCCACCCTCCTCTCACTGTTTCCTGATACATGCTTAACAAACTCACCCATCTGAAACCAAAAGCTATGGTAGATCATTCTCAGGCCTGTACAGGGGAAAGTATCCTGTAACACTGGCCACATTGTTGGACAAGAGGCCTCAGGTATCACCAGTCCTTTTTGAAGATGAAGGACATCTCCACATCTTCACTTCTGGATCATCCATCATCTCCTTTAATTCTACTCAAGTGCTGTGACCTCCCGCAAAGAGGAAGAAATGACAGGAGGAAGGATCCCTGGCAGGCCATCAGGGACACTGAGAGAGGAAGGTAGTCACTGACATGATCTATATGTAAAGTGCTCCCACAGGTTCCTGTGGTAGAACACTTGGTCCCCTGCTGGGGCTGCTGTTTGGAGATAGTGTAGAACCTTTAAGAGGTGGAGTCTGACTGGAAACAGTGGGTCCTTGGGAGGTGGGCCCTGTGGGTTATAGGCTTGTTGTGAAAGGTCAAAAGTTTCACCATGTCTTGTCTACAATGGCAGACTGCTGTACTCTCTCAAACTGTGAGCCAAAATAAATCTAAGCTCCTTAAGTTGCCATTGTTCATAAATTTTTTTATCACAGCAACAAGTAACAAGTGCAGTCTAACACCTCAAACATCGGAGAAAAGAAGTGAATGCAACCTCCACACAAGCCAGTTCCGGGGTCCAAGAGAGCTGCCCCATTCGTCCCTATGGAAAAACAGCTGCAAAGGGGGGAGCCAGAGCCTTCCACAGCTTCAACCTTAAATAAACACCCAACCTCCAGGACTGTAAAAAACAGATTTCTGTGGTGTGTGAGTTGCCAGGCTAATGCAGTCAAAATAACTAAGACACAGGATTTGTATCCAAAAACACAACCAATGACTTTGGACATGAAAGTCAGAACCATAAGAGGAAAATACAAAGGAAAGCCTTGATGATCAGGAAAGAGAAGGTTTTTTTGTATCCACCCACAATCAAAGCACTGGCTGTGTACCAACTACACCAAGAATTCAAAGCTGATGCCTGGAAGGTGGCTTTTTACTCAGAGAGAAAATATCAAATTGGGAGGTGGGCTGGGCGTGGTGGTATGGGCCTATCATCCCAGCACTCAAGGGGCTGAGACAGGAGGGAAATGGACTAGCCTGGGCTACAGAAACCCTCTCAAAAAGGGGCTGTAGATGGTCATATTTTCCAAAGGATATTTAATTTTAGAAACAAAAAATATCACAAAAGATTATAAATAGTGCAGTAGAAGGGTACTGAGGGAGCTCCACAGCCGACGTGCACACACACAAAGATGTCCACACAATCTACACAGGGCAACTGAATGTCCAATGATCGTGTGCAAATACATTCCATACTACTGATTATCAGGAAAACACAAATTCAGCATCCCAGGCTGCCAGACTCAGTGCTGCTGGGGGGCCAGGATCCTCACACAGCTGTGTGAAAGGACAACAAGGCCCATGGATAGACTTCAAGTTCTCCTCAGTTAAGGTGCAGGCATGAATTCTCAATAACCTCACACTCAAACCCTAACTCACTGAGATCAAAACCCAGCATCAACCCAGACACCTAGAACAGATGCACAAACCCTGGCCACTCATGTCCAAGAACACTACTTGACACAGAGGGACAATGTACTGACCCCACCATGATGCAGACCAGTAACCTCTGCCAGGTGTGTTTGGGGCAGCCATGCTGTGGAGCCCTATCAGAGCCCACTACCTGCTTCTGGTATGACACAGAAGATGCCTGAAGTTCAAGAGGGGGTGGGCCACAGCAAAGTAGAGAAGTCCTGGCAGCAGTGCCTCCCACCGGGGGCTCAAGCAGGGCCAGAGCTGGCAGCTGGAGACACTCTGCATCCTACCACCTGGAAATAGACTTCAGTAAGGTACAGGAATTTTTTTTTCCTGCGGTATGTATGTATGCATCTGTGTGGAGGCCAGAGGTCACCCTTAGGTGTCATTCTTCGGGTGCCATCACCTTGTTTTGTGAGACACAATCTCTTACTATATTAGAATTCACCTATTGGGCCAGAATGGAGGGCCATGCAGCAGCAGGGATCCACCTGACTCTGTCTCCCATCTCACCACCACTGGGCTTATAAAAGTGCAGCACCATGCACAATTTTTATGGGGATTCTGGGGCTCAAACTCAGGTCCTCAAATTTTCAAGGCAAAAACTTTACTTACTGATTCATCTCCTAAGTCCCAGGTACTGTTTTGTTTTATTGTGAGACTCTTTGGAGCTCCAGTTGGCCTGGAACTCATTATGTAGACCAAGCTGGCCTCAAACTCAAGGGATTGGCCTGTTTCTGCCTCCTGAGTACTTGGGACTAAAGGTGTGCACCACCATAGCTGGCTGGTTCATTGTTTTATAACTCACTCTGATTCACCATTCTCACACAGAAGTTTCACCTCACAAAATCAGAGTCAGAGGGCACACTGTTGTGACAGGCTATAAGAAAGGGACATCCTCATGGCTAATAGCCCTCAGTGGTTCTGGACCCATCCTAGTGAGGCACACAAACCCCTTCTTATAAGTACCAACCCTGCCTGGGGCATGACACTAGCACCCATCACGGGAGACCACACCTCCTTCCCACAGGCCCACAAGCCAGAAGTGTGACAGTACACGGATACGGGTGCACCCTTCTGCCCAGAGAACACGACAGCCAATAGGGACAGAGCTGACCCTCCTCTTCCCCAGCTGCATTCAACCAAAGCCAAGGTAAAGAAAAAGAACCCAGTCTTTCATGCAGAATCATTAACATATTGGCACAACCTTGCTCCTGCCATAGCCATGAACTAACAAAGTCTTTAAAACATTGTAATTAGGAAGAGCTGCCAGTGTCCTATAATGAGAAACTGCTTACAAATTGCTGTGCTGGTGATGAGCAGGACAAAGCTCCTGTCCAACAGGGACAGCCTGAGACCAATCAGACCAATCAGACCCTGTGCCACTACAGGACACCCTAGGAACTGCTGCCGCCAGGTGATGAATTGGACAGCCTGTAATTGCTCTTCTCTGCTTGGACCAGAGCATCCAGAGAATGTGGAAATGTGATCAGAAATCCTCAGAGTGACACCACCACCAAAGGGAGAGCGCCATGGGCTGGAGAAGAAAACAAATCTTGGGGCTTCGGGAAAGTGGCTTTGGGCCTCTGCCTGTGGCTGCTGGATGGAAGAGAAAACCTAAACCACACCCATGCTGTGGCTAGAAGCTCAGATCTGGCCAGTACTGGACAGCTGTGGCACGGTGCCCAGCTCTGGGGCACACACATGAGCCAAGGGTGCTCAGTTCCAGCATGCATACCATCTCTCAGTGCTCTGTAACAGACTGGTCCCACAGCTATTTCTGACAGAGGAGGAAACAGAAGCACAAAGATATCAACTAACTTGACCAAAAATCGTTACACGGTAAACAGAGGGTGAGAGCTGGAACTCTGGCTATAAGGCCTCCACACCAGACCTGTGAACCCCAGTTTTACCAACTCTCCAATACGCCAAGTCCCCTAACTTCTCTCAGCCTTGGGCTCACTAGCAGCTAAAGAGAGAGCAGCAGCCAGTGAGCAGGGAGAGGAGAGCCCTCCGATCCCATGCTTGAGCTCTACCATGAAAAGAAGTGAGTACAAGCTGACGGCCTAACCTGGTTGGTCTCCAGACATAGCAGACCTATGGTCAAGACATCCAGGAAGACAGGTGCAACTTGACTGCAAGCTTAGAAACCTGACTGCAGAGCTGGGGATGCAGTTCAGTTGGCAGAGTGCTTGCTCAGCATGCATGAAGCCCTGGTTCCATCCCAGAACTGCATAAACCAAGTGTGGTGGGGCACATCTTGTGATTCTAGCACTCAGGAGGTAGAGGCACGAGGATCAAGAGATCAAGGTTTAGTACGTACATACTCTAGGGGTTAGAAGTGAGTGGATGGGGAAACTAAGTCAGGGAATCATGGAATCTGCTTATTTGAGGGGCAAAAGTTCAGAGAAGTAGCTACGACATTGTGAATAAGAGCAGATGAGAAGCCTCAGGGACAACTGAGGCAGGGCATGTGAGTCAGGGGATGGTAAGGAAGCATGAATGGGCTCTAAGATCATCCCCACTGACAGAGGGCCCTCCTCTCCGACACACGGCACAGCTGCCTATCATCTGCCAGCAGAACACCAAGGTTTGGGCCTCAAACTCACCATGTAGTATGGATGACTTAGAACTTTTGATCCTTCTGCCTCTGCCTCCAGAGTGCTGGGATTACAGATGTGCACCACAACTCCTGGTTTATGCAGTGCTAGGGATGGAACATAGCGCTTCATGCAAGCTGCAGAAAAGGCAGGAAGGAGCCATGACTTCACAGGGCTCTGACCCTCAAACCAGGAGCTGGAAGCACACTCCACAGTCTCTATACTTATCACATGTTAACCACACACACTTCACAAAGCCTCAACTCATCCCACATGTCAACCACACATGCTCCAACTGAGCTGCAAACCCAGCCCTAATAGAAGCAATTTACCAAGTCTTTTCTTACATCTATTTGTTTCTGATGCAGGAACTAAAAAGCTCTTGGTCTCATCCAAGGCCATGCAGAATCATTCCTCTTTTCTCTGCTGGCTGAGTGAAAGGCCTTTTGACCATAAGGAAGACAATGTGGGTAAAACCACCAGGCCAGAGCTATCTGTTCTGAAATGGCTGGTTTTTAAAGCTGTGATGACTTTTTAATTCACAGTTCTGCTTTTTAAAGTTTTTCTTGAGGAAATAATCAGCAATTACATGAGCAGAGATTTGGAGGCATCTATTAATCAGAGTATTATTTATAATAGAGGTGAAACTAAAGATGATTAAACACCTAACAGTAAAAGAACTGCCAAATAAAGTACTCTTAATGAGAGCAATGTATAGGCTGAAGCCGGAAAGAGGTTGGTACCAGAGATGGATCCCTGGTCTTCCATGAATGCTAAAAGTGTGCTCTGCACTAAGGCTCAACCCAAAAAGTTGCTTTGAAAGGACATTTAATTTGGAAAGTATTTCACAAAAGAGTAAGCCAAATAGGTAGAGTCACCAAACAGTAGATGATGAGATATTGAATTTTTTCCTAAAAACTATCTCAGAAAACATTTTTATAGACGAACACAGACACGCGCACACGCGCGCACACACACACACACACACACACACACACACACACACACACACAAATGTCACGTAGAGTCTAAGCCAACATATTTAGACTGGCTTTCACCCGGCAAAGGGATTATGGGAAAGCTTTCTTCTCATCTTTTCTGTTTGTTTCCTCTACATTGTCAGACGTTCTAAATGAAACTGGATTCTTTTTGTAGTCAGACCCAAAACAGGTTTTTCAAATGCATGGCTCACATCCTCTCCTTCCTTCCAGGTGTGGATGGGGACTAGGTGGGGGACAACACAGCTGTAGAACGTGGGAAAGGCAGATACAGCAAACCTGAGAAAGAGCAGGGACAGCCAAGGACAGTGCTTGGGCAATGCTTCTGCCTTGCACCCTGAGACACCAGGAATGCTCAAACCAAGGCACAGCATGAGGTTCCAAAGGAAAGCGAGGAGACCAGGAGGGGCACAGAGAAGCAAAGGACTACCAATGGCCACCCAGACAGTGCTCGCAGAGACTGGAAGCTGAAGCACAGGAAATGCCCCAAATTTCTAGTGCCATCCAGGTGCTTCTGGACCACAAGGGCAGAAAGAGACACTTAGGTGTGCGCCCAGGGCTGACAGGGGTGCCCACCAGAAGAAAAGTATGCCAGGAGGCAGGGCTACAAGGCTAGGAAGCTGCAGAAAGGACAGGAAGGAACCATGAATCCACAGGGCTCTGACCCTCAAACCTGGAGCTGGAAGCACACCCCATAGTCTCTACACTTATCACACGTTAAGCACACACACTCCACAAAGCCTGAACACATGCCACATATCAACCACACATATTCCACACAGCCTCAACTCATCCACATGTTAACCACACATGTTCCACAAAGCCTCAATACATGCCATGTGTCAACCACACATGATCCATTCAACTTCAATACATCACACAGGTCACCACAAACATTCTAAACAGCCTCAACACATATCAAGGTAAACCACACAACCTCCACAGAGCCTCAATACACATATCAATTACACGCATTCCACATAGCCTCAAGACCAGCCATGTGTCAATTTAACACGGCCTCAGCACATACCACTTGTCAAGTTCCCCAAACTTCCAACTCATTAGTCACAGAACCCGACCATAAACAGCAGAAAACAGACTGGCTCCAGGCTGCCACTGCCCCAGCCCTGCGTCCAAGTACAGGCTAAAAGCACCGCTCACTCCATGGCAAAGCCTGGCAATACGAAGGGCTCCCTGACGTCCTTGCCACATGGCACACCCATGGGAAAGGTTTATCACTCTGGAACAGCTGGCTAGGGAGGCCCAGTACTAGCACTGTCCTGACATGGCCACAGACAGAGGACTTCAACCACCAAGTTCCTCTGTTCTGCTTCCTGTATCCATGGAGTAGGCTGTACATGGCAGCAGTCACTCAAGTGCAGAACAGCATGGCTGATTATGCAGCCATATGCCATATATGATACAAATATAGTATAAATAGATACATGGTGCACACATATGTACGTGGAGGTCTATAGTCTTGCCAGTATGACAGGTAAGGACAGAGACTTATACTGAAGGGGACTCTGTTCCAAATGCCTAAGCTGCACATCACTGTGGACTGTGTCCAGCACAGGTCTGGTCAGAGGAGACATGCCCAGTCCTCCAAGAGTTTCCTGGTGTAGGAAACTGCTCCCTAACAAGGAGCTTACCGTGTTGTGAGGAACAAGGCTGAGGAGTGGAGGGGACACCAAGGTGAGATGTGCTCTCTGCACACCATCACCTCACCCAGGGCTCCTGCTGTTCCAGGAGGGCCCAAATGAGAGGGAGCATTAAAAGAAGAGACACACAAAGGGGTCAAAGAACCCATCGGTTAGATCTGAAAGCTAAGCTGGAGTGGACTGAACTCAGACTGGGGCAGCCTTCTGATAGAACACGACAAGGAGGACTGAGAACACACAGCAAAGGGACAGAGCTGTCCCCCAGTAGCCACTGGGCACAGTGGGGATGCAACGGGACCATTTCTGCAAACGAACACGGCAAGTGAGGCTAACAAACAACCTGGGAATCTAGAGGCCAAGGTCATTCCACCCCAGCCAGCACCTGGCTGCAGTACCAGCACTGACCAACTTCCACTTAGCTCTGAAAGAGTGTGTCGCCCCATGTATTCACACCACCCCCACATTCTCAGTATTCAGCGTCTACAGAGTCCTCTCTCCTGCCTTCTTTTGTGCAACTGAGATAAGTAACATTTCTAATCTCTGCTATCGCCCAGCTGCAAATGTTCCAGCGCTTTTTATTTTTTCCTTTTACTTAAAAAGAAAATGAAATCTCATTTTAGATTTTCAAAAGAGACAGCCACCAATCTTACTGTACTAAAAATCTGCCACCCAGAGGCCAGGCAGGAGATGTGAGCAGAAGGGAGAGCTTCAAGCTGGGAGAGGTCTGAACTACAGACCTCTCCTGCCTCCAGAATCCACCAGTCAGGCTTCAAGAAGGTAGCGGGAACTCACGCTTAAGGACAGTATCCCAGGAGCCAGTGGTCTGTGGGAACAGACTCTAGAATGAGCAGCCCACTCCCCTGTCCACAGCATAGGCGGCAGGTTGGGAGGGGTCACCTCCAAGGAGTTATCACTCCTTGTCAACACAGTTCAGAGCCAGTATAGCAGTACAGTAACTGGAGGTTGAAGGAGGATCACAAGTTCAAAGCCAGTCTGAACTGCATAGCAAGAACTGACTCAAAGTCTGGCATGATGGTACATGCTTTTATTCCCAGCACTTGAAAGGCAGAGCGAGGCAGATTTCTGTGAGTTCAAGACCAACCTGGTCTATATAGCAAGTTCCAGGCTAGTCAGGGCTTCGCTGTGAGACCCTGTATCAAAAAAAAAAAAAAAAAAGGAAAATGCAGTTTAAAAGAACTGAGAGCCAGGTGTAGTGGCACACACCTTTAATCCCAGCACTGGGGAGGCAGAGGTAGGAGGATTTCTATGAGTTCAAGGCTTGCCTGATCTACATAGCGAGTTCCAGGCCAGCTGGGGCTACAGGGAGACCCTATCTCAAAAAACAAAAAAGAAAAGGAGGAGGAGGAGGAGGAGGAGGAGGAGGAGGAGGAGGAGGAGGAGGAGGAGGAGGAGGAGGAGGGGGAGGAGGGGGAGGAGGGGGAGGGGGAGGAAGAGGAGGAAAGGGATGGGGAGGACCTGAGAATGTCATGTTCCACGTCCCCTGGTGTCAGCTACAGCAGACTGGTTACACAGGTTCTCCAAGTGTTCACACATCTCACCTGCCAGCTGGCTGCAAGTCCCCTGCTAAAAGGGTTGACTTTTTATACTCTGCCCTCAGTTACACAAAGCCTAACAACAGGTGTTCCATGCTGGACAGTTGGCAGGTCAGGGTGACAGGCAGAGTCCATCTCTTATAGCAGAGAGGATGTACACTGACTAACTGAGCTAGAGCAATAAACCCCACTGCTTTCCAGCCATGAATGAGGACACAAAGCCTGTACCTGAGCAGCACTGACACATCTCTGAACAGCTCTCTCTCTGAACCTTCATTTATCTCTGACAACAGATGAAAGGAGAGGGCCTTTCAGACTCCAGCTTTCTAAAGAGATTTCAAAGCACATCACATGGGTTGGGGCTGTAGGTTGATTGGTAGTGTGCTTGCCTAGCACACATGAAGCCCTGGATTCCAAACCCAGCCCTGCAAACTGAGAGTGTTGATATATGCCTATATAATCACCTCCAGTAATTGGGAGGTGGAACCAGGAGGATCAGAAGTTCAGGGCCAGCCTGGGCTATAGAAGACCGTCTCAAATTAAAACAAAAGCATTACAAAATAGCACTCCTCAGCACAAGCCACCTGCTTCTCAGAGGCTGTGGGACAGATCACCCAGGCCCAACAGCTCTGAGGCTCCCTAAGGCATGTCCTGCTCTGTAGAGTCCCAGCACAGGGGAGTCACAGAAGCCTCTCAGCTGTGAAACTCTGTGATAGGTTCCTGTTCTTTGAAGTCACAGCAGTCCCCCGTCACCTAGGTCTCATCCTTCTAACACTGCTCTGTGGAGTCACAGTAAGCCTGGACCTCAGTAGAGAACATGGAATGGCTGTTCTTGCTCCCTCTACCTCAGGACTCTAAGCCTAGTCCTGAATAAGGCCTATACACCAACAGCTCCCTCTGAGTCACCAGCAAGGGTGCTATTCAGGGTGCTAGATTCCAGACAGGACCCAGGAAGCCCTTAGAAACAGCAGAGACTTGAGCAGAACCCAGGCAGCAGGTAGGTAAAAGCCTCAGGTTCCACACTTGGGTCACTTACCACTTTTAAACAACTAAATAATCTGCTGAGATGGGGTGGGGCCTTAGCACCTCCCAAGGCTCACCTTCCTTATCCAAGCACGCCTGGTAACTTAACATTGGTGTTAAAATTTGATCATTTATGTAACAGCTCCGTTATTAACGAAGGCTCATTTGCACGTGTCAGAGAAGAGAAAAATCACCTAATTAACCACTTTCCCCATCAGCAACTCGGAGCAGGGAGGGCTGCCAATGTGTTTCAAATGCTTGCTTCCTACCTTCAGAGGCAGCCTCCCCTTTAATAGAAAAGATTTATAATCCTTTGTCGTAAGGGACTGAAAAACTCTCCTTCCAATTACAGGAGTGTTAGCTACACCAACTCCAATGTTGTCTTTTGCTATGGGGTCTGCCATCAAGGGAGGCCACGTGCTCAGTGGAGCTCCTGGGAATCCTCGTCCAGTGCTGGCTCTCTGCTAGAGGGCAGGCTCAGCAACAGCAAGGCACAGGACAGTACATCTATGGGCAGCTTCAGTAGGCAGTAATTTTTTATTGTTTGTTTGTGTTTTGTTTTGTTTTGTTTATTGTGGTACTGGGGATGAAACATAGGGGCTTATAAATAAATACTTGGCAAGCACTCTACTGCAGATCCATGCCCTCGGTCCCTCACTGAGGAATTCTAGGCAAGTGTTCTACCACTGAGTCACATCCCCAATCCCTCATTGGGGGATTCTAGGCAGGTGCTCTACCACTGATCCATACACCCCCATCCCTCACTGGAGGATTCTAAGCAATTTCTTTACTACTGAGTCACACTCCTAGCCCTCACTGGGGGATTCTAAGCAGGTGCTCTACCACTGAGTCACTCTCCAGCCTCTCACTGGGGGATTCTAGGCAGGTGCTCTACCACTGACTTATAGGCCCATCTCTAGGCACAATATCTAAGGATGCTTCTGTTTGACAGCATAGTAAAGAGAAAGGCAAGATAAGAGGGAGGAAAGCAGTAACAGGCCACAGTATGAGGCAACGCCTACCCAGATCTCACATGTCTCAGGAAGTGAGGGCTTGGCCTGCCATCTTGCACCGCACCCACAGCAGGTCAGGGAGCAGAGTATAGTAGGCACTGAAGCACGGACCAGCAGTATTCTGGAACAAGGATTTCCAAGCAGAGAAAGGTCAGGGCAGACCCTAAGGGGACACAGTGGTAGAGGGGAATCAAATAAGGCACACATACTAGTGGGCACCTCGGCAGGTGGCCCCAGCAGGCACCTGAACCTCTGCAGAAGAAGCCCCTCCACACCCCCAGGCATACGGGAGGCCTCAGAGAAAGCACCATGGCTCTGAAGATGTCATGAAGGAAGGCTATGGGAAAAGAAACCCTCCACACACCCCTAATTATGACTTTGTAAACACAAACACCCCAACTTATGAAGGGAGAAGCAGCACCACAAAAGAGAACAGCAGCAAGCCTGCAGTCCGGAACCCCAGCCAAAGGAAGGAGACTAGTGCGTCTGGTGTGGAAGACCAAGGTGCCGCCAAGGAGAAAGCCCTGTCAGAGCGTTCTAGGCAGGATGGCCACACCACAGGCAGTACCTGCACCTGGTACTGCTAGCTTTGACAGCCCACAGGGGCTAGGGTTCTCCCGTGGAAACCCGGAGAGGGAAGAGAGCAGTCCGCTGCTACCCAGAGGCACCTGAGTGACCACACACAGCTCTGAGAGCCAATGAGCCTGGTAGAGGGAGCTGCAGCCTCCGGTCACCACAGAGGATACTCAGCCCAGGGAGGATACTGACCAGAGAGGCTTGGCCTGACTCCCTGGTGCAAGGAGGAGCCCATTGCTTATGACAGATCCCCTATTCCTACGTCACACGTGCCATTGTCTCCCATAGGCAACCTAGCACAGAAGCCAGTCTGGACCCCAGGAGAGAGGCGGCCTGAGAAGGGAGGAGAGGGAGTTATAGAGAAGGAGGAGTTATAGAGAAGGAGGCAGGCAACAGACTACCTGGGCAGAAAGCTCCCGAAGTCAGACAGGGTTTCAACGAATCAACTCTCGGTTAAAAGGCAAACTGAGTACATCACTGATTTGTGAGGACAGCCCTCATTTAGACTCCCAGTGCAACTTCAGAGAGGATGCCATGGTCAAGTTGCCCAAGCTCAGGGCTCACCTATCATCTGCCCCCCACTTGGGCCAGGCTGGCACTGTCTGCTTCCAACACACAACATGAATGGCAAGATTCCATCCCCAAGATCAGGGACTCTTCCTACAGCCCAGAAATGTGTTAAAACCAGGAAGGCCCTGGATGCAGGAGCCCTGATACCCACTGAGGAGCAGCCCACCCAAGGACAAGGAATGTGTCACCCTGTGGCAGGCACAGGAAGGTGGGGCTCTAAGGAAAAGCCAAGGCCAAGTCTGGTGATGAGATGTACCTGCAGGCTTTGAGGTCCCCACCCCTCTCAGAGACCACACAGGAGATGCTGCCTCTGCCTGCAAGATAAGGGTGGTCACAGAGGACATGAGGTTCTGACAATGAGAGTGATAGACTAATAGTGAGCAGACACAGGACACATGCAGTAAAAGTCTTAAAGGGTCAAAGTGAGGGAGTTATCAGGATGGGGATGGAAAAGCTCCTCTCCCTCGGTGTACCCAGGCCCTACAAAGCCAGGTCCTTAGGGTTGGGCCTTCAGTACTGGCACCTTCCTGCAGTTCACCTCCACTAAGTGGGAGACAAGAAGACAGGGAGACTCTCCCTCTGTGGGACACAAGCCAATCTGTGAATTTTCCATGTAGGCACTGCTCCCTGGGCCACTGGGAAGAGAGGACCATTCACTCCCATCTACCTCCTCCCCTTCTAGGCCATCTACACACTCCTGCTTCAACCTTCATCCATCGCTCACGCTCCTGTGAAGAGCTGCTCGGCTAAGTGGGCCCTCCGAAGCCTAGTTTAAAACTGAGGATGAAGCACCAGGCTCTAGTCTGCCAGGAAGGGAGGGTGTGGAAAGCAAAGAGCTGCAGCTCTTCCAGAGGGTCCTCCTGTCTCCCACGCCATCCTGGGCAGGATGGCTAGTCAGTCCTCCCTCACACCCGTGACACTTTTGTACAGAAAGTGCCTGGAACCCGAGAGTCCTCACTTACAAGATCTCAGTCAAAAGCCAAAGGGTAAGGACTGCTTTCATCCTTTCTGCGACTACTAAGGCACAGAGTTATCAGAAAGCACTTCAATCCAGCTCTGCTAGGCAGGACCTGACATCACTGCTGAGGAGGCAATCTTCTCTGAAGCCAAAGGCAGGGCTTATAATGGAGATCCCCCTGGGTCCTGACAGATCAGCAGTAAAGGTCCTGGCAGGACCCAGGGGATAAGTAAAGCTGGCCCAATTCAACTCTAAAGACCTTCAGTTTCTTGAAAAGAGGCAGCAGATCCCCAAGGCTGTGCATGTTCATAAATGAGACCCCGCTGCCACAGCCTGGCTCTGAGGGATGTGAAAGGGTGCTCAGTGCCTAGCTGGCTGGTGCCTCCCATGCCCTGAGCAGTTGAAAAGATCAAGGAAACAGGATGCTGCAAGGAGTCGTGTGTTCTTTTCCTGCAGGAGGACAATCTTTAAGGGACAAGTAAGAGCTAGTGAGATCCCACCACAGGAACCAGAATGAGACAGGAAAGGACTGGAGACCCTTTTCAAAAGTAGGCAGCAGCCTGGGGACAGAGTAGGGTAGAAGTCCTGCTACTATAACCTGTGACCCCGGGTCCTCAGGTACCAGTGAGCTTCCTGCTTCCCCAGACAACACAGGCTGCTCCTTTAAATAGGCCAGCTACATCGCATGCACACTTCCAATCTTCACCTGGCTGACCACGGCAACCACAGCTGTACCCACCTCATTCTCCAGACAACAGCCTTTTCGGCTCAGCTAGGACTGCCTTGCCAGAGGCCATTCAGCTGCCGCAGCTGCCAACACCACCTCCACCCCGTGTTCCTGCCCACCTGGATTCACTCTACTTCTTTCAGTTCCCACCATCTGTTTGTATCCATATTTGTATGTATGTACATGGGTGTGTGATATACACAGGTGTGTGGTACATATGCATGCATGTGGAGGCCAGGGATCAAGGCTGAGCACCTTCCTCAATCACTCTCCATTTTATTTTGGAGAACAGTCTCTCACTGAACCTAGAACTCAGAACTCACAGACACTGGCTGCCAACAAACTCCAGGGATTCTCTTGTCTCTGCCTTCCTAGTGCTGGAATTAAAGGCACGCACTGCCATGCCTGGCTTTTTACATAGGTCCTAGGAGACCAAACTCAGTAAATGACAAGCATTTTACAGACCAGACTAAACCATTTCCCCAGCCCCTAATTTTTTTTTTCCCAATATTGTGATGGAACCCAGGGCCTCATGCATAATGACCAAGTACTCTAACAATGAGTTTTTCTCAAGCCCTTTCCATAACTGGGAACAGGTAGGGTTGGGGGGTGGTGTTTGAGGCAGGGGCTCGCCCAAGACTGGCCTCAAATTTGCAAAGGTCCTCCTGCCTCAGCCTTCTGAGCATGAGATGTTTTCTTTACTCTCATCAGAGGTCATCTGGGGCTGGGTAGGTAAACAAATGCAAATGGAGCTGGCTGAGGTTGAGGATACAGCTGCCTTGGTAGAATGTTTGCCTAGCATTCATGCAGCCCTGGGTTCCATCTCCAGCCCTGCATAAACTGGGCATGGTGATGCAGGGTCTATAATTCCAGCACTTAGTAGCAGAGGCAGAAAGGTGACAAGTTCAAGCTCACCCTTGGCTGCACAGTGAAGTCAGCCTGAGATACTAAGAACCTTTCTCAAAAACAAACAAGAGAAGCAAAACTGCAGCTCTCGGCCAACACCGTCCATCTGAGTGAGTGCGGTGGCTGGCCTCTGCTACTAGAAACCGCCATGGCTGCACCCCCAGGAGCACAACAGCTCTCCAAACGGACTGGGACATCAGAATACACTGGAGCTGCTCAGAGGGCCAATGCACCCATCCAGGTGTGCAGGACACGGCTATGTTAAAACTTGCTGACCGGACACTGAGACACAGATGCTCCTGAGATCCGAGCGGGAGGAGTTGTGTCTTTTCATCATGCAGGAGCAGCATCTTTATGAGAAGGAACAAACTCTGGCCGCACAGATCCGCTCGGTGGGATTCACGCCGCCCTACTTGGCTATTCAGCCTCCCTCGTCAGCAGCTAAATCGGCATTTCATCCACATTGTGTCTGAGAATGGGATGAGGTGCAATTACGGGGGGAGCACTCCCCGGCCTAGCTTAATTCATCTTTCCGTGCATCGGAATGAGCGCAGATGTTCTACTAGGAGGACAGGAGGGTGATGAGCGCTTTCATGAAGCACTTTGTTCCTTTAAAACTTTATTTAAGATGAAAAAAGTGATTTAAGTGAAATTTACACACAGTGTTTTTCTCCCTTTGTTTGACTCGCTATGGGGCATTCACTTTCAAAGGCTGGTTCCGCTTAATTTGATTTCTCATTTTCAAATGAACATCTGTGTTTAGGTCTAAAAAGCTCTCTGTTTAAACATACAGAGCCAGAGAGGGTCTGAACAAAGGCTCTTCTGTAAACACTTACCAGGAAGGCCTGCTCTAGGGGACCAGGATCCGAAGGGCAGGAGCCTGTGACTTGGATTAAAGCCTTGCTTTAGTGGGACTGGGATCCAAGTTCTGCAGAGCAGAGTCTGTGCCTCAGCTAACTAGCAAAGCCTGCTTCACACACAGGGATCCACATTCTGAAGGATAGAGTCTGCCTGGACTGACCAGGAAGGCCTGTTCTGTACACAGGGATCCAGTCTCTGCAGAACAGAGCCTAGTCCTCAGTTTTCTCTGGCACCAGAGCGAACGTGGTCTCTTTCTAGGTCAGGAACAGCAAAGGCCTGGGGCAACTGCTCAGCCCAGTACCTCTTTCCCAGGAGCACTGCCAGGAATGGCTGCTGGAAGTAGACGCCCCCATGGTTTCCAGGGATCAACAGGCAGGAAGCCTGAAGCTGTTGATGCATTCCCAAACCCACTGTAGCCACTGGGCACCCATTGTAGCCACCAGGCACCCACTGCACCTGCTGAGCAGTGAGAACACCATGCAAGGCCTTTTGCCTCTCCATTCACCCTTTATTTAGTACCAGGGTGTGATGGTTAATCCTCAGTGTCAACTGGATGGAACTTAGAATCACCATGGAAACACATCTCTGGGCCTGTCTGTGAAGGAGTTTCTAGACTGAGTTAACTGAGGAGAGAAGACCACCCCAAATGTGGGTGGCACCATCACAGAGGCTGAAGTCCTGGACTGAATAATAAAATGAAAGTCTGCGAAGCACCAGCATGCAACTCTCTCCACATCCTGTGGGTGGGATGTGCCCAGCTGCTTCCCGCTCCTGCCCCCGTGCCTTCCCGCCATGATGGCTACACCCTCAGACGTGAGCCACAGTGACCTTCCTTCCTTACTTCGTCTTGTCAGGTACTTTGTCAGAGCAATAAGACATGTAACCAATATATGGTGCTTGAACCCACAGCCCTGAGGGTGTTCGGCAAGCCCTCTACCACTGAGCTACAACCAGTCCTTCTTTTACTTTCTATTTTGAAACAGGGTCTGTCTCAATTGGACAGGCTGATCTTTAACTCACACAGTAATCCAGGGAGGCCTTTAACTTACACCCCCTCCTCTGCTTCCCTCGTTGCTAGAATTGCTCAGACTCCCACCCAAGGACAGGCCCTACCTCAGGGACTCCTTCACCTGGACTCTAAAAGGTGACCACCCCTCAGCTCTGATCCTCCTGCAAGTCAAGCCTTCAAGTCAGGTAAATAACTTCTCAGACCTTAGTGATTCCTGTCCACATGGTAATTTCCATTCTAATCTTTCTACAAAACTACCTCGGACTCACATAGAGCCAAAGTAAGGACGACAAGGGCAAGGGATACAGACAGGACTCACATAACCTTCCACAGAAAGAGCGAAGCTGCCCTTGGGCTCCACATCAATCAATCATAGCACAGCATGTCCCAAGGACTCTACAGATATCATAATTCACAGGCATGAAGGTGCAAGGCCTGTGGGCACCAGGAACACCCTGACTCCTCCATGACACTTTGTTTTGGTCCAGTAAGAAGTCAGAAGACTTCTCTACAGTCACATCTGGTTAACAGTGAGATTTAATCAGCTGGCCATAGTCATGCACTTTAATACCAGCACTCCTGAGGCAGAGGCAAGCAGATCCCTGTGACATCAAGTCCAGACTGATCTACATAGTGACCTTCAATCCAGCTAAAGCTATGGGAAGATGCTATCTCAAAAAAAATAAAATTAAAAAAAAATAAAATAAAATAAATAAATAAATAAATCAGGGAGGCTTAGCCCACAGCCCACTGCAGCAGTGTGGGTATAAATCGTTCGCAACACTTCTGTGTTCTTATCCCACTATATTTAGAAGTTTCTAAATAAAACCAACAGAGAGTGTGGCAATAATATACATTTTTTAAACTCACTAATTGAATGTTGCCATTACGAGTGCTATTTTGGACCATCTGCTAAATGTGTAATTTAGGAATTAAGATTCATATTTTACAAGGATACTAATTATTCCCTGAATCCATGTGGGGACATTTGGAGTACACACTAGAAGTCTCACAGTTAGCAAGGACACCCACCACAGTCACACAGCAGAGGTCAGGCCATTCACAGACACAGCCAAGCCACCAGAAGGGCTGTCAGGAGGCCACGAGCCTTGTCAACCTAAGAAGTGGGCCCACTAAGGCTCAGTGGTGACAGGAACCCGTTTATATTGACAGCCAATCTGGGGTGCTTAGCCTGGGTCACAGAGGCTTCTGTTTATGGTGGACAGTGATGACCGCACACACTCACACCTGATCTGAGGGCTCAGCTCTACAAGCGATGTGTATATTGCCCACTCCAGGCTCAAGGAACACTGTGGAAGAGGGGCAGAAAGACTGTAAGAGATGAAGGATGAGGAGGAGAGCTGTGAAACTATCTTCTGGACATGACGTGCCTGCTGCATTCATGAACTCATAGTGAGTGTGGTTGCTGCACAAGACTGGGTCTATCAACATTCCCTCATTGATGGCGGGGGGAAGAGGCCCCACCCCTCCTGAGGAGCTATTGGCAGTTTCTGAAAAGGGAGAGAGAGACACATTTCTCAGTGGTGTAGGCACTGATAAGCTGCCTTTGCTAAAGTAAGTGATCCATGACTCAGGGTCATGCAGGCAACCCTAATTATATACAGGAGACCAAGAAAAAGATACAACATTATGATGGGGATTTGTTGGGAGGGAGGGATTTCATCAGAAGGTGGAGATAATTGGAGGATATGATCAAAGCACATTTGCATATATATAAAATCGTGGAAATGTTTTTAAGATTTATTTTTTAAATTTATTTTTCTTTTATGAATGTTTTGACTACATATATCTAAGTGCACACATATATTCAATGCCTACGAAGGCAAGAGAGGGTGTTGGATCCCCTAGAACTAGAGTCACAAACAATTGTTGGCTCTCATGTGGGTGCTGGCATCCTCTGAAAGAGCAGCAAGTGCTTTTAGCTGTTGAGCCATCACTCCGGCTCCAAGAATAAAGTTTTACAAATTATTTTTTAAGACACAGCATATGTTCCTAAGGCTTCTTCCAGTCCTCAACTTTGCACAGCTTAGTGAAGAGACACGGAAGCCCACAACTGTCCCCACACAGGAGTCTCAATGCCACATTTAGTGCCAGACTGAGAGAAACTGGCTGCACCAAGGCACTACGCCACACCTCACACTACCTTGACACAGGAGAGGCAGAGTTATGACAAAAGACAAAGGCTCATGCAACACTGAAGAAGGGGGCACAGGAGATGCCTCAGTGGGTAAAGCACTAGGGGCAGAATCACAAGCACCAGAATTGGGATCCTTGGTACCCACACAAAAAGTTAAGTGCAGGGCTCACATCTGTAACCTAAGATAGGAGGATCTCCGCTGCCTACTGGCCAGTCAGTCTACCTGAATCGGTGAGTTCCAGATTCAGTGAGCCTGTCTCAAAAATAAACTGGATGGACTGAAGAGATGGCTCAGTGATCAAGAGCACCTGCTTTTCTTCCAGGGGTCCTGAGAAGAGTTCCCAACACCTACATCAAGCAGTTCACAATCGCCTATAACTCCCACTGAAGGGGATCTGATATCTGGCCTCCACAAACACCTGCTCTCCCCACCCCCATCTCCCCACACACGGACGCGTGCAAAAAGAAGAAAAGAAAAAACAGAAAAGGGGTAGAGAAAAAAACTCTAGCAGAAGGAAGGACATCCAGGTTCCTTGCATCGTGTGCATACCTGATGTCACACCCCACACACGACTGGCGCACCAGTGTCACACCGTGAACCTCACTGCACCTGTCATGCCACCCTACCTGGCAATGCAACAGGCCCAAGGACAGGAAGTTCAGGAAGGCCCAGGCAACCTCAGACAAGCACAGACCAGATCCTAGGGCCATATCACCACACCAGTCCTATTTGACGTTCTTACTGCTCAATCGCCAAGTGGCACTACAGTCAGGGGCAGAGCCTTTGATGAACCAGGGACACAGCTCCCTTGAAGCCACAGACTCCTAAGCCAAATGAAAAAGAAGGCTGAGCGACAGAAGAAAGATAAATGGCCATGGGGCTGCTGGAGTGTGTTAAGAGAGGGAACAAAACCTGAATCTTGCAGCTGAGATTGGATCTTGATGCACAGGGAATCTGGATGAGGAAAACTGGCTATGACTGGAAGACTATCAGAGAAATGGAAAATTCCAGAGGGACTGAGGGCTGGGGAGCTGCACAACTGGACACTCGCCTGTAGCCCACACATCCACGGGGATGGCTAGACCTACAATGTGTCCAGCATCAGCACAGGTGAAGACATGAAGGAACTGGGACCCCCACACAGTGGCAAAGCCTCAAGTTAGGATGCCCATGCCAGAACTATCTGCCATTTCTCATGAAGATGAAAGTGAGCCATGACCTACAATCCCAAAACTGCCCCAAAGACAGCAGAACATTTACACCCAAGGCCTCACCGGGAGCAGCTTTATCCATCTCACCAAAGCCTAGAAACAGCCCAGATTAGAAGAGATAAGAAAACTGTGGTAGGTCCTTGCAGTGGAATACTATGCAGCAATGACACTAGCATTCTACCTACTCACATAATCATATATGAACCTTTAACTGTATTTTGACAAGCCAAAGTAGACAGATTCCCCTCCCATGGATATTTCTGGGAGGACTAAGCTTTGAGGGGCTCAACTGGGAAAAAGAATTACTAAGCCATGACTTAGTACAGTTCACACTGGGAAGGTGCAAACCCACAGAAGGATACATGATGAAGAGTGGAAGTTTCTTAAAGTCAATTTTTAAAAATTATAAGTATGTGAGTGTCTGTTCGTAGGTATGTACACATAAATGCAGGTGCCCGCAGAGGTCAGAAGAGGTTATTGGACCCTCTGGAGCTGGAGTTACAGGTGGCTGTGGGCCACATGACTTGGGTACTAGGAACCAAACTTGGGTCCTCTACAAGAGCAATAAACTGCTGAGCATCTCTCCAACTCCCTTTTACATTAATTAAAAACAAAACAAAAAAAAACGAAACAAAAAACAGAATGGCCCAGGCTCACAATGAAAGACAAAAGGTCCAGAAGGAGGTGCGTCCAGTGAGTAACACAACTCAGGAGAGCAAGGTGCCTCCAATAAGGCAGGTAGACCAGCTGCCACAGGCAAAGCACACCAGCACTATTCCCTTGGCAGATGAGTTCTGAAAGGCCTGTGCAAAATGGGGGCGGAGGGAGGCTCAAACAAGGAATCAACAGCTGACTGTCTCCGATCAGACAGAAACTACAGAAGAGGAGGGAAAGAGTCAGCCCAGCACTACCGGGAAAACACGAGCACCAAGATGCGCTCCCGGCTTTGCACGTACTCAATGGGAGACAGACACAAACACAGGCAAATGTGCGAGCCTGGCTTAGCACACATGCTTATGTTTACAGGTCTGTATACTGAAAGACCTAGAAGCAATGGCCATACCTGGGGACACAGTACCCAGAATTGGGTTCCAAAGACCGCTGCTTCCAGCACAAAGAAACAGGAGCCTCAAAAACTGGTCTTTTGTGAGATGAGAGAATGACAAGTGCATCTCAGTGGTGAGAGAGACATCTACTGCTCTCTCAGAGGATCTGGGTTCAATTCAGCATCAACATGATAGTTAACAACCACCTTTAACTCTAGTTCCAAAGGGATCCAACACCCTCTTCTGGTCTCTACAGATATGGCACACACATGATGCACTTACATATATGAAGGCAAAACACTCATAAATAAAAATAACCATCCCCCAAAATTTTTCACATAAAAGAGGGGCTAGGGAGATAGCTTAGTGGGTAGCATGCTTGTCACACAAGCATGAGGACCTGAATTCAAATCCCCAGAATTCACGTAAAGTCAGGCACAGAAGCACATCTGTAATCCTACAGCAAGACCAGAGGCAGAGACAAGAGAATCCAGAGCTCGTGGGTCATCTAGCACGATGTATATGGTGGCTAACAATAAGAACCTGTCTCAAACAAGCTGGAAGCTGAGGAATGACACCAAGGTTGTCCCCTGACCTTCACATGCAATGCATGCCACAGAAAACACACACACACACACACACACACACACACACACGTTATAAAAGAAAGACAATCAAACATGGTGTCACACATCTGTTATCCCAGCACTGACATAGTTGTTGAAACAGAAGCATCAAGAGTCAGCCTGGGCTACAGAGGACCTTGTCTCAAAAACACAAAAAGTGCCAAGGTTGCAACCGCAGACTCATCCCAGGGGTTGTGGTCAACACCCTGTCCAGCACCCAGTCTGGACAGAGAGCCCCATCACATTCCCAAGGCAGGGCACAACTCTGTCCTCCCACCCTGCCTGGTCAGGTTCTCAAATCAGCAATGTTCTTAGCGAGCCCATAAGATGTAAACCCAAGGTAGTATTCTAGCAAAGAGCTGACTCAGAAGCCTGAAACCAAACCATGTTCACAGCATCAATTGGACCACTAGGGCACTGTGACAGTTAATTATGATTGTTAACTTGACAGGATCTACAATAATCTATGAGACAAACTTCTGGGCATGTCTATTAGTTTCTGAATTCTGTCAAATGAGTGGGACAGACCCACCCTGAATGTGGGCAACACCTGCCCATGGGTTGGGGTCCTGAACTGAATAAAAAGGAGAATGTGAGCTGAGCACCAGCATTCATCTCTCTCTGCTTCCTGACTGTGGATGCCATGTGACCAGCTGCCTCACGCTCCTGCCGCCATGCTTCCCCACCATGATAGACCACACCCTCAGACTGTGAGCCACAATAAACCCTTCCTTCTTTAAGTTGCTTTTGTCATGTATCTTGTCATAGCAATGAGAAAAGTCACTAATTTGGATCATCTCCCCATAGCAAAGTCTATACTATGTACATGCTACCCGACAGGCAAACACATCACTAAGAACGTGTCTCCACTTGGAAACACACTTCATTTCCTTTTTTTTTTTTCTTCTTGAGATAGAGTCTCATTCGTTGTGTATCCCAGGCTAGTGTGGAACTCACTATTAGACCAGGCTGGTCTTGAACTCACAGAGACCCGACTGCCTCTACCCCTGAAGTGCTGAGATTAAAAGTATGTGCCACCACACATGCTCTATCAGCACTTAACTGTGGCCTAAGGGACAAGTCTGTTTGGGTGAAGGTTCATGAGTGCAGTCGTGCAGATTTAAACACAACTATCCTTGCCACTCTCACACTGTGATCTTCACAGAAGCTGTCCCCAGTTTTGGTGGCCAGCAGGGAGCTCTAGACCCCAGGAAGACTCCATCTTGCTAGATGAATGAGCAGGGAGCCTGGAATTCAGGATTAGCAGGGTGCCACTCGCACCATGCCTAGCTGCACAAGCATGCTCTGCTCTAGGAAGCATCCGCACATGGAGACATAAGATAGGGTTCGAACAAAACAGTGTCAGCTCAGACTCTTCCCCGTAATCCTGAGGAACACCACACAGACAGATGACAGGAGGGTGGCCTCTAGGCCTGCTGGTGGTTGTCCAGACTGCACCTGGACTCAAACTGTGTTCATTAGAAGTTGTGTCTCCGCTTCTGAGGACAGAAGCAAGCCTGGGGAAGAAGAATGCTGGTGTGTGTGAACTGGCCACGGCAGGGCTGGCCGACAAAGTATAAGGAGGAGGGATTAGGCTAAGAACCTGAGGAGGGGAGAGGACTATCCATGTCCACTTGTGCTCAGATCCTGGTCACATCCTCTTCCAGGAAGGTACCCGTCAGTGGATTCCCCCACGTTGAACAGAAACAGTGGATGGGCTGCAGGAAGGGGACACAGGAATTGGACTTGTGGGAGGTGGCCTGGGCCCTACTACATACCATACATACCACTAGACCAAATTCAACCTGAATGTTCCTCCTCCCCTCTGAAAATGAAAACGGATGCAGCCACAAAAAGAGCTGGAGGGTATCATGCCCTCAAGTAGGTACTGACTACTGTTAATACTGACAAAGTATGCATCTGCTCAGGACCTCCAGGGGACAAGATTGCCTCCAGGCCTCCTTCCCACATGGCCAGGAGCAGAGGCTAGGGGAGGGCAGGGGCAAGAACACAGAAACCTGCTAGAGTCCAGCTGGAGTCAGGTATTCCACATACTCTACCCAGCAAAGGGAGCAGGAGCATCTGTCCACCAAGCGACTAGGATCCAATCATAACAACACTGGACAAGACCAGGAAAGAAACAACAAGGCCTGAACTACGGAAAAAAGACAACACCCTGGACCCTAAGGAGGGTCTCAGCAGAGGAGGAGGGCAGGGGCCAGATGGGTCACACCCCTCCAACTCTCCATCTCCCCACTGGCCCCAGCTGGCATCTACTTCCTGGATGAAGTACAGCTACAGACTTGGCACTTCCCTACTAAACCCACATGAATTTCATGTGTGCCAGCAGGTACACAAATGGACCAGCAGAATCCCCTGCTGTCCCTTGACAGGTTGTAGCCTATGACTGAGGGAGAACACTTTGCCTTTGGGAAATAATACCTCTCTCTCCACCTATGAGTAGACTTGGGGTTCAGAGAATCTCAATCAGGTTCCCAACATCCCCCAGGGTCAGTGCTCACTTGAACCACTACCTCGAACACAGACGGAAGTCTCAGGCCGCAGCCCCTTCATATCTCTATACAGTTAGGTCCCCATCTCACACCTCTCTTTACAGAGACACACATCAGTGAAGAGCATGAGATGGGAGCCTTCCACTGGGCCCTGGACACTATGCACAGGGACTGATAGACCCTGTTCATTTCAACTGGGCAAGGTGAGGAGAAGCTTCCAGAAGAGGGTGTTCTCCCTGAACAGCTTCAAGTTCATTCCCTACACAGAAGCCAGAGGCAGTCAGCCTTTAGCTCCCCTGTAGGAGGATAGGGCTTAGGAGGCAAGAGCCTAGGGAAATGCTTAGCCCGTAAAGTGCCTGCATCACAAGCATGTGAACCTGAGTTTGGATGTCTTAAAAAGCTACTTGTTGTAGCAGGTGACTGGACTCCCAGCACAGCTGGGGAGAAGACGAGCCCTCAGATCCCTGGAGCTTGCTAATCAGTTAGCCTAGCAGAAGCAGTGAGTTCTGGGTTCATGAGGGACAGTCAAAAAACGAGATGGATTAGGGCTCAAGAGATAATTCAGAAGCTAAAATCAGTACTTACTCTTGCAGAGGACCTGAGTTTGGTTCCCCAAACCCATATCAGGTAGCTCACAACTGCCTGTAACTAGAGTTCCAAGGGGATCGATGCTTCTGGCCTCTAAGGGCAACTACACTAATATGCACATGCCCACACATACACGCAGATACAGTTACAATTGCAACAAATCTTTAAAAAGTGAAAAAATCAGGTGAAGAACAATTGAAGAAACAATGTCAACTTCCAGCACACATGTATACATTCACATATGCACACGCACATGCGTGTGTGCACACACACACATTTTGGAGACTCTCTGTGCTGGCAATGATCTACCCCAAAGCTCAAGGTGCTGCTTCCCAAACATTTCCCTTCCTCAGCCCTACTGGGTCACCACATCTTCCAGCTACACTGTCCCCACCAACTCTAGAGCATCTCCTCAGCACTAGCATCCAGGACTCAGGCTTGGTGTTTCACTCTCCTTCCAAGCACCTTGGCTAAAAGCTGCTGGTCCCCAGTATCAATAAGACCAAAAAAAAAAAAAAAAAATCAATCAATCAATAAAAACTGGTTTCAAGAGATGTGGCAATGAACCTGTACGCTCTTTTGCTGTGTGGGCTGGGCCAATAGGAAAGGAGGAGTGGCCTTGGGGCCTTATCTGAAGGAGGGACACGACACGGTGGCCTGCTGGGAGAGAGGTGCTGCTCACTGGCTTCAGGACTGCAGTATGGGAACCACCACAATCAATCCTGCTGGCCTCTGTGGCCTCCACAGGCAAAGTAGAGAGCCTCATTCATAGGTGTCAGAACCCACTTGGGATGTGCCAAGCACAAAAGTCAGCCTGAAGAACTGTAGGAAGGAAGGCAGGAAGGACTTGCCATAGCATTTGGGTCTCAGAGAGATGACAGTGCTGTCACCCACATAGACTTTACAGTCTAGGACACAGGATTCAGTACAGGTGTAAATTCTCGGGGTCTCAGCAGAGTCCTGACTGTAGAAACACAGACCTGCAGGGGCTTCCAGGATTCAGGCCTGTGGCTCTAGATATCAAGTACTGAGGACCGGGCCCACTGGTACCATTCAAGGGACAGAACAAGACATACAGGTGGGGTTCCTTCCAGGTCTGAGCTCCCTCAGCAGATGCTCTCCAGCAACTGGACCTGTTCACACATTAGGGGCCAGCACTGGCACGGGAGAGAGGCTGAGACCACATAACATGCTTCAAACCCATGTCAGCACAAAGCCTGATATGCCCAGCCCCCATGACAGGGATAAAGAGAGAATAGGGGAAAACATGCATCTGCTCACATGCACACCCATGCACAAACACACACACACACACACTTTAGTGTACAAAGCTGAGACGCACTCCCCTGCCTGAAGACTCCCAATGGGTAGCTGGCGCAGCCTCACAGCTCCACAAAGGCAGCTCATTAGCAGAGTCATTGATCTTACTTTTCAAGGTAAGCAGCCCTAAGCTCCACTCAGAGGCGGAAGGTGTAGGACTGTGTTGTGGATTTAGGCAGTCCTAGAACTGTGTCCAGCAGGAAGGCCCAGAGTCAAGCAAGCCCAAGGATATCAGCCACCAGCCCCAGTATCAGGTCACACAATAACCTCCAAGACCAGAAGTCTCCAGTGAGAGTCCCAGCGGGAGGATAGGGAGGAGGGGGTTAGAGCATCATGTGATAGAAGCAGGAGACTTGTCTCCACATGTCCGACAGAGACACATCAGCTCCCTCATTGGCAAGGGCTGATCCAAAGGTATATATAACCCAAACAGACCTGCACGGATAGACAACCCGAGAGGGCAGCAGGCAAGAAGCACAAGTAGGAAAGTCCAGGGATCACTAACTGCCTGAAGTGACTGTCCTGGAGGGTAAGACAGACAGCAGCACAGGGGCTGTGACTTGTATCACCCTTCACACAAGTAGAGGTTATCTCTAAGAGCTCATCCTTAAACAGACAGGAAATGGAGAAATATCATATTGTAACTGAATGTTCTAGAGGTTGGAGGGAAAGACATCGTCTCCCCCAACTCCCGGCCTGCACCACTACGTCAAAGCTCCCCAAATACAGAAGGGCCTCCTGGGCCCACCTCACCTACAAAAACGCAAGGAATCTAAACAGTGGACAGACAGGGATGGCACCTATCCCCACACAGAGGCCAGACAGCCAGGGGCCAATATGAAACTTGACATACACAAGCCCACATATGCCAAACATCTGACCACTGTGAGAGGGGCCAGCAGTGCAGAGGCAGAAGGTGCTGGCCAGCCCTGAGCTGCCTCGGCCTCAGTCACTGAGTTTCCCTGACCCCCTGAAGTTGTACCCGCTAGGCCTCTTTCTCTAATAATCTAGGAAGTACACTGAGTGGTGCTGGATTACCAGGGCCAAAGAGTGGACAGCACCCAGAAAGAGGTGTGGGACTTCATTCCTGGGGAGGGCCAGACCCTGGGCAAGCTGAGCCACACCTCCACACACAGCTGGCTGGGGGTCTGATATGAGCAGGCCAGTCTTGAGGCAATTAAGCCCACTCCAGAGTGGGTTTGGCAGGCGGTGCCCAATCGATGGGCTCCCCCATGTGAGCCTGCAGGTGAGGAATCAATCAGGCGTGCGCCTCCTGCCTATTCCCGCTGAGCACAGAATCAAAGCTGTTTACCATCCAGGCCTGGAAATAAATAAATAAAGTCATCAATTAGTCAGCACCTTTGTCTTTCTGGCAAGTGCTTTTCAGCTCCTTCCAGAAAGCCAGTGCTCCTACAAGGCCTTCCATTAGGGCCGCAGGCAGCATGGGGCTTGGAACAACGAAGAGGCGGGCAGAGGGTTGATACTCCAGATATAGGATAAGGCTGGGAATGGGTAGCCCAGATACCTAGCTCAGAAGCCAAAGGGAACCCAGACAGCACCAGAGCCCCTGCTCTCATACATCTGCCTAAACCCCAGGCAAATACAGTGTATAGGCCATTCTAGAAGGCAGCCTTTTGTCCCAAGGGTCAAACATCCATTCAACTCAACGCAAGCACCTGCCCTACGTCCCTGCCCTCAAAGCCACCTAAGGGCAGAGCCAGCACTCAGGTAAAACTATTCCATCATCCCACCAGATGGTCCATCAGATGCCTATACCAGCCATTTTTAACCCAAAGGCATCTCAAAGCTGGTTGTGGTGGTGGTGTACACCTTTATTTAATCCCAGCACTCTGGGAGGCGGAAGCAGCCACCTATCTGTGAATTTGAGGCCATGTTGGTCTACATAGTGAGTTCTAGGCCAGCCGGAACACATAGTGAGACTCTGTCACATACAAACAAACAAAAATAGGTATCTCAAAACAGACTTAAGAGACCAGATGTGCGGATGAGGGAACAGGTGTGAACAAATGTATATGAGCTCACAACCACGAGCAAGGACATCTACTCTGAAGCATCCCAAGGCCACACCCATATCCTGCTCACCCTCTCCCCTGAGCAGAAGAGGACAGGACAGACAATGCGTGCTAGGCAGGCCACAGGGCACAATGCCCAGACCCTTTGCACCCATGGGCAATGAGTAGAAGGTGTCTTCCACACTTCTAAACCCTACGGGTCAGGGCTCCCAAAGCCCTATTACTTCATTAAAATATACAAAAATGGGGGTGACACCAGGAGACCAGCCTGGGAAATGGACTCAGTAAAAGGTCAGTTTGCCAGCTAGAACAGATGTCCTCCCTCAGATGTCAGCAGTGCTCACCCCACTCCGTCCAGGGAAGTGGATGGACAATGAAAAGGCTCAAACAAAGCCATTGGAGCACACAGGGAGGAGATGCCCAGGATCAAAGAGAAAACAAAGGAGCAGACAGCACAGGGGAGACAGAATGTGAGGAACCCATTCAGCTGGACAGGCGGCTCGGGGCCTTACCGCTTCTCCGCCACACTCAGAGCCCAGGGGCTACATGAGGGGGAATACAATCAGCTGGGGTGAAACCATCAGCCACAGTTTTACCCCACCCCAGCCCACCATCACTACTCAGGAAACCTCCACTGACCTACAGACAGAGGTAGACATCAGTCACCCCCATGAGGAGCCGGTATAGCGAAGGAGACCCCACACAGAAGAAGGGATGAGAGACTCTGGACGGCGCCTGGGGGACCACAAGATCCTGAGAACTCAGGAAAAGGATGCAGACATGGGACACAAGCAAGGCAGATAGCCTGGTGCCCTGAGAAATTTCAGCAGTATACACCCCATGGAACACACACACATACACATTTGCACATGGCAGGGCAAGTAGGCCGTGGCTGTGGTGGGGGGACAAGCAGAAGATCACAATAGTAATGAAGAGAGGCTGGGGGCCCCTGTGAGGGGACTCCCTGCCCAGCAGGTACATCACAAGAAGACAATCTTCAGGGATACCAAGAGGACTTGTGACCCAGAGGAGGATCCTGCCTCAGTAAACACTCTCAGTAGGCAAAGTTGGAGGCACATCTGGTGACAGACGAGGGATGTGCCTCACTCTGCAAAGTCCTTGCCTGCCACGCAAAGCTCAGTGTTTAATCCCCAGCATAACCCAGGTGTAGTTGTATAAGCCTATAATCCCAGCACTTGAGTGATGGGACCAAGTTCAGAAGTTCAAGGTCAATCTCAGCTACCTAGTAAGTTTGACACCAGATTAAGTACAAGAAACTCTGTGGAGGGTGGAGGAAGCACTAAGAAAAAGGAAAAGAAAAGAAAGAAAAACAACTGCCTGGCAGCCTGGACAGCAAACCCAAGAAGCTGGAGCCCAGGGCTAAACTGAGGTTGAGCAGAGAGTAAACTGTTTTCTAAAACTTAGAAAAGTCCACTAGGTGTTTCCAGCTGCCTCTGCAGTCCTCTGAGCACCCCTAATAGATTCTGAACTTGGAGAAGGAGGAGGACCACAGAGCAGGTGCCAGCAAGGAACAGAGACCCGTAGGAAGGAGGGAAGGCCACATTCCTGCACTGCACTCTGCTGGTAAGAGCTGAGCCACCCTGTGATGGGACGACCCTTTGTCAGTCTTCCCACACCATGTGACATCTGGTAACATTTCAGAGGAAGCTATGCCCTCCTCCCCAGTCTAGGAACTAAGGTTTCAGCAGTATTTCCAGGACACAATTTCCAACATGAAATACCTGTGAATATTTATGAGCTCTTGTCCAGGCAGGTGAGCCACTCAATCCTCACTCCGTAAGAAGAACTAACTGTGGAGCAGAGGGCTCAGCATGGCAAATATTCCTGACAGGGGGTGATGACAGCTGCTGGCCATCTGCCTGATAGAAGAGTGGTGTAACACAGGAAGCCTAAGAATCTGAGCGGTATGAGTTCTCTAGGACTGTCTTAAGACCAGACAGGGGCCACTTCCATTTCCAATAATGGCTTCTAGGGTCTCTTCAAAAAGACAAAAGCTACGGTGTGGAGAAGGCTTCTGACATTTGTCCAGTGTTGGAATCTCAGAGCAGACAGCAGGAAGGCCAACTCAAAGAAACTACTTAAAAGGGGATCCACCTGAAGCTTCCAAGCGCGCAGCCAATTAGTGCACTGGCCCTCCATCGCTTGGCTTCCTGACATTTACAGCCCTGTGCTGAGGAGCAGCAGCAGCCAGTCTTAGATAAGGGCTGATGCCCCTGAGCCGCTGTCCTCATTTGGAGCTGCATGAGCAGAAGGAAGGGTGCGAGACAGGCCCAGCCTCCAGCCTTGCTGCTTCCTCCCTCTAACAGCATGGGTGAAGCAGGCCACCTGAGCAGTGCGTGAAGCACGCCACTGCTGGGATTTGGCAAAAACCTAACAAGACGCCACAGGACATGTGGGAAATAAGGAAAAGCTGCAACAGGTGCTGAAGGCACAGAGCAGCGACCAAGAATTGCTACGAAGTCACTCAGGACTGGAGAGATGGTCCTCTGTGTAAAAGATGAGTTATGTGAAACGGGACCCCCAGAACCCACGACAGCCACTCATAAGCTAGGCAGCTGGCCAATGAGAAACCCTGCCTCAAACCCATGTGCTCCTAGCTCACCTCCGGAAGACTGGGCCCATCAACATCCCATTGTGGATGAGGGAGGAGTTCATGAAGCCCCACCCCTCCCTGAGTAGCTACAGGCAGTTAAGGGAGAGGAAGAGTCACTGTCCTAAGTGGGGGAGTTACTAGCAAGTTGCCATTGCTCAAGTCAAGCTCAAGTCAATAGCCCCCACCCACCCACTCGCATGGAAGCAACCTGAATAAAATGGAGCAAGTCACACACACAAAAGTCATGATAGGACTTACTGGGAAGGAAAAGGATTCAGTGGGAAGAAGATAAGAAAGAGGATAATAGGAAGGAGAAAGATAAACAGGGCACATCACATATATGTGAAATTCTGAAAAAATTATTCCTTTTTGGGGGGGTCTTTTTGAGACAGGGTCTCTCTATACCCCACAGAGATGCGCCTGCCTCTGCCTCCCGAGTGCTAAGATTAAAGGAATACCCCACTATGCCGGCTAAGAATTAATACATTTTTTAAAAATGACATCCACTTGTTATAGGAACATATGGAGGCTGCTCCAAGCCATACTAAATTGTCAGTCTGGTCCAGACCCTTCCACCATTGAGCAATTCACTGGCTGCTGGAGCTCCACCCCAGGTTGCTGCCAAATCAATTTGGCTTTCACAAACCAGGTGATTATTCCATCTCCTATGTATTCTTTATAGCTCTCTGGTCCCAAACTAATTATTCCACATCTCTGTCACTATACTGTCTGAGTGGTGTTTGTCACCAGTCATTCAATCACCTCTTATCACACCAGATGGCTCTGCTCTAAGGCTGGCAGCTCATCCACAGGGCATGGTGCCAGTCACCTGCAAAACACCAGAGAGGCCATCCCAGTGTGGAGGACCAGGTAGCTCATCAGCCAAGGAGTCATGTCACCAGAAGCTCGGGTCACAAAAGCTGCATCAAAAACATGACCATAATGGGGCTGGAAGAGATGGCTCCTCTTGCAGAGGACCCGGGTTCAATTCTGAGCACCTATATGAAGACTAACAGCTGTTCATAATTCCAGTTCCAAGGGATCCAACGCCCTCTTCTGACTTACATACATGCAGGTAATGCACTCATACACATAAAATAAAAATAATACATAATATGTTTTTAAAAAGAAAATGACCCTCACAAGAACCCTGTTCAGTTGCTTCTGTGAGTCAGCTGCCTCCCAACATCTCATCAGGAGGACCTCATCAAAAGAGGTGGGCAAGCTTCATAGGCCCACTAATGGGTATGTCTAAGGCAGAACCAGAGAATCAAGAAAATGACCAGTCGTCAGGCATGGCAGCACACACCTTTAATTCCAGCCCTCAGGAGGCAGTGAAAGGCAGATCTCTATGAAATTGAAGCCAGCCTGGTCTACATAGTAAATTTCGGGCCACCTGGAGCTATAAAAAGACCCTGTCTCAAAAAAAAAAAAAAATGGGGGGAAGGGTCTGGGTCTGGAGAGATGACTCAATTGTTTGCTGTATAAGCCAAACAACCTGCCTTCAACCCCCAGAACCCACCTGTAAAAAATCCAGGTATGGTGGCATTCCTGTAACCCTAGCACTGAGAGGCAGAGACGGGATCTCTGGGGTTCACTGGCCAGTGAGCCTAGATAAATCAACAAATAAGGCCTGTGAAAAATATCCTGCCTCTCTAGGTAGACAGAGTCCTAAGGACCCTTAAGGTTGACCTCTGGCTTCCACCTGTACCTGTGTGTGCAGGCATGCATGCTCACAAACACACACACCCCAAAAAACGTACGATCAGTTTCTGCCAGGAAAGACTAAAGGTTGACTCTGCACCTGGGCCACTGCAGGGTCCCTCCTGCAAACACTAGGTGAGATGTAAAGTGTGTACTCAGCCAGGGTTCAGATCAGTCTACCTCTGCAGGACTCCCTATCATTCAAGCAGGACCAGGACCACAGCACCTGGTCTGCTCTCAGTTTGTGGCAATGGAACTCCCTGAAAATCCTTGAGCCCTTCTGGTCCTGCCAGCTCTTGCAGTGCTGGGGCAGAAGGTTCCTACATTGGAGGACTGACCTACTCTGTGCCCATCTGCACTCTTCACATAGGACAGCCAGGGAGAAAAAAGTAGTTACGGGGAGGGACAATCAGCAGGGATGCTGTGTAGTGATATCCTTCATTCCACCCTGGAGAGAAGCTCCTTAAGACTCAGAAAGTCAGGGCTAGAGAGCTGGCTGCTCTTGCAGAGAACCTAGGTTTCATTCCCAGCACCCATGCGGCAGCTAACAACCATCTATAACTTCATTTCCAGGGGATCCAATGTCCTCTGTGGGCACTGCACACACATGGTACACTTATACATATGCAGGCAAAACATTCATACACAAAAAATTCAAAATAAAAACAAAATTAAATTTTGAAAGACTCTGAAAGTTCTAAAGGGCTTTAAAACTCAGCATGGAGATAACTCAGAAACTGACCGGATGCACAGTGCCCCTCCTTCCCCAGAGTCCATACGCAGTGAGGAGACGCCGACCTGTCAGCTGCCAGCACATCAAGCGGTGAGCTCCAGGGGCCGGCCTTTGTGAGTCACTCCCATGCTGGGGTGGGTTCTGGTGATGAAGCTGTCTTGGGATCATCTGTGCTTCTGTAAATAATCCCTTTAAACTCACTGCTTCACTAAGTTAGACCTTGGTGGAATCCTTACATTGTCTGTCATGGTTGCTACCTGGGGTGAGGAGACAGTTGTTCACATCTCCTCAAGAAAAGTGTCAAAGAGACTAAGAGAGCAACACCCTCAAGCCTCTTCCCTGAGAGGCACCTGCCCTTAAGACTGCTCTATGAGGGAAAGACAGCAGTGAAAACGCCTCTCAACATCCTCTCCCCAGCAGACTGCAGGCCTGAATGATGGGGCCAGGTGGGTAGCCTCCCTGCGGAGGGAAACCTGAGTTTGTACTGACAGCTCCCCAGGCCCAGAGCCAGTGGGCCTCCACCCACCCCGGAAAGAACCAGGACTGAAGCAGCTAGCACACTCAGAACCCCTGAGTCCTAAGATACCAGCTGAAGCCAATGGAGCAATGGAGGGGCTTTGGAGGGAACACACATGAAGGGACTGCAAGATGATGCATGTGAACTCAGAGAAGGGCCAAGGGCAGGCTCTGAGGACTGCCTTTGCTGTAACAGGTACAGAACAAACAGACCAGTCTGTAGGACCAGGACACTTACTGCTTCCAAAGACTCAGTCACCACTACTGACTGGTGACACTCTCCCTGTGCAGCTGACTCCATTAGCAGCCAGCCTGAGGATTCCCAGGCACACTGGCTAAGAGACACAAAAGACCTCAGGACACGAAGCCTGAGGAGAGGACAAGTGGCCATCAGACCCTCTAGAGGCCACTCTCTGAAAGCAGGCAGTGGGTAAACTGTCACCGGCAGAACTGATACATGGCTAACCTGACTGGTTCCTTGCCTCTGCCCAGAGATGAAAAAGACAAACATGGCAGTTTCTACCCGTATGCAAAGTTGGCTTAAAGAGCTGAAGCCACAGCCCTGAACATGGGGAAAAGACAGGACCCTGTATGGTCCTGTCTATACAGGCAGGGCCAGGGTTCAATGCAGTCGCCATTGTCAGAGGGGCAGACAGGCGGGACTGGGTAGATGGGTACAGAGGGACTCGCAGTGCCATGGGACTGCTGCCAGCCTGACCCTGATGAGCTGGGAAAGCTGTCCTGTTAGGACCCAATGAACTATGAAGAAAATACTCCCCCAGGGGAGGGTGGTCTGTCAGATGGTAGGTGCAATGTAGCAATGAAGACCACAGGGTGGTGACCAGCATGCCTCAGACCTACTACCCGAGTGCCAGGGACCTGGCCTCCAGGTGAGCTGAGGGACAGGGGTTCTCTGCCACCACCCCAGGGGGACAGTGTATCACCCTGTTGCTGCCTGGCCTCCTGGGCCACCCCATTCGCTATCTATGAGAGTCAGCCTTATGCCACAGCCTACCCAGCAGATGCCAACCCCTCCTGAGTACCCTGCTATCAGTGGTTCTGTCCCTACAGGTGAATCAAGACCTGAGAAAATCAGACCTATCTGTAAGCCCACAAGGCTATTCAGAGCTTCAGCCTGCTAGAGGCCACAAGGCAGGCTGTCCTAGTTTGCTTTCTGTTAACCAAAACCAACTTGGGGAAGAAAGTTGAGTTTATTTCATCTTACACATCCAAAGCACAGTTCATCAGCAACAGAGGTCCGGACAGAAACTCAAGGCAGGAATGTGGAGGCAGGAACTAAAACAGAGACCATGGGGGATGGAGGTTGGGGAACCACTGCTTACTAGCTTGCTCCCTCTGGCTAGCTCGGCTGCTTTTCTTATACAGCCCAGGCCACCAGCAGAGAGGTGGCATTGCCCACAGTGGGCTGGGCTATCCCACATCGATTAGCAATCAAGAAAATGCCCCACAGATATGGGCACAGGCCAGTAAGATGGAAGAGATGCTTCAGCTAAGATCCTTCTTACCAGATGTCTCTAGTTTGTAGTATCAAGTTGAGAGAAACCAACCAGCACACAGGCAGAGTCCACCACCATCACAATGCAGTAGGCACAGGAAGGCCTCAGTCAACACCTGGCTTCTTGGGCCTGACTGCTTCCTACATGCCCCAGAAGATAGAACTTTAACCTCTGTCTCCAAAGCCCAAGGCTCTTCTAGAAAAGGGACTGAACGGAGCACTGGACACCTGAGCTGCCAGAAGAGGCAGGAGGAAGCAGTCCCATCCCTGACTCCCACAGTCCCGGGAAGACTGGAAGGCCTGACACCCTCAGAATCCAGGAAGTCAGACTTACTCATGAGGGACAAATTTTTGAAAGTATCTTCAAACTAACACTGAAGGGCTAACAAGACAGTTCGGCAGGTAATGGCATGTCCCATTAAGCCTCACCCCCGCGTTCCAGCCCCAGAACCAACAAAACAAACAGGGAGAAGTAATTCCTGTAAGTTGTCCTCTGATCTCCACATGTGTGCCATGGCATGCACATACTACCACACTTACACACATAACACACTTTCTCAATCAATCAAAATGTTTAAAAAAATTTTTTTTGTCTTTTTGACACAGGGACTTCCTGTAGACCCAAATAACCTGGAACTACTATGCAGACCATGCTAACCTCAATCTCACAGAGATTCTCCTGTCTCTGCCTCCCGAGTGCTAGGATTAAAGGGGTGCAACCACCAGATCTGGCTGTAAAAAAAAAAGAAAGAAAGAAAGAAAGAAAAGAAAAAAAGTAGGGGACTAGAGAGGTGGCTCAGCAGTTAAAAAGCACTGACTGCTCTTGCAAAGAGCAGGTTTGATTCCCGGCACCCAGATGGCAGCTAACAACCATCCGTAATTCCAGTTCCAGGGGATCAGACGCCCTCTTCTGACCTCCTTGGGCATTGCAGGACATAGGTGCAATTATACATATGCAGGCCATGCACTCATACACATAAAAGATAAGTCACAAAACATGACTCATGGGGCAGCATCCCTGCATTAGTATCCCACTCTGGCAGCTGACAAGCTACATGCAGCATGGAAGAGACCTGGCATGCACTCTCCAGGCTGAGGAGGGACTCGCAGGTTCCACAAAACAGTCAAGAAGTTTCTACAAGCCCTGAGACCCTGGCATGCTGACAGTCTGCCCTAGGGTGCACTTCTCAAGGACCCACTGAGGAGACTGGGCAGTGTGGGGCTCAGAAGCAACTCGAGAGGCCAGTTGCCATGTGTCACACGACCTTAGCCACATCCCTTCTCTCCATCTCCACTGTTTATAAATGCATCCGTATGTCTTTAGTATCCCTGCACTGCAAACTTCAGACAGGCAAGCAAGGGCATAGCCACCCCTGGGGACAGCAAAGCCAACCAAGCACTCATGACAGACACTCCTTGCAGAGCCAGCATATTGGCAAGGGGCATTTCTGGAATACTCTATGGGTGACCAGGTCCAAATGCTCGAAAATGAGTGGGTGAGGGTTCCAAGGTCTGATGAGGCACACGCCTCTCACTTCTCCAGCTTTTTTTATGGGAATCTATATTAAAAAGGGTTTAAACACAATAAAATCTGTTACATTTATGATGAGAAAATATGGAATGGCCATAAAATTAGCAGAGCATAGAAACAGGGTGCTAAATGTCCTCCGCTCTCTAACAGAAAGACAAGGAGACTGTTAAGGCAAGGAATTTAAATCAATTTCAGACTTAAAAGTATTACTGCTCCTTCCCTCCCTGACCAATCCCAGGGTACGCTAGGCTCAGGCATGAGCAGCATCCACTTGTGCACCTAAACCCGTTCCCCACACACACCCAAAGAAGGCTTGAGTCTTTCTGCCTGAGCCTCTAGGCCCAATGATGCTAACTGGAAGACTAGAGATCATTATTGTGAGCCCTCCCCAGCCTGCACATACCTCCCACTTGACCTTCCAACAGCCTCCAACTCTCTCTCAGCTTAGCTCCCAGCTGCACCCACACATGAGTCTGGGGATGCAGCAATGGAGCCCCCCACCTCAGTCTCTCTGATCACAGAATGTGTCTGCTCTCTCCAAAAGGCAATGCACACCATAGAACCTATAGGCCAAGAGGTCCACAGAGGCCAACCCACACAGCTGAAAGGCCACTGGGCCAGGGTGGTCCTAGGACAAAACCAGGGAAGACATGGCCACTGACACTCAGCTCGGAGTCCACGCTTCTTTATGCCACCCATCAAGCTCTCAGACTTAGACTTAGACTTAGGAGAAAGGACGGCCCATGGATGTTTGTCTCAGGAATCTGGCCACTAGGGCAGCTCTTTCTCTAACTCTATCATAGTAATTATGATATGTAAACTGGAATGAATCTAGAATTACCATGGAAACATACCTCTGAGCGTGACTATGAAGGAGTTTCTGGATTAAGCTAATTAATAGGGAAAAGACCCACCTAAATGTGGGTTGTACCATTCCCTGGCTGGATCCTGGACCGAATTAAAAGGAGAAAGCAAGCTGAGCACCAGCATTCATCTCTCTGCTTCCTGACTGTGGATGAATGTGACCAGCTGCCTCACGCTCCTGCTGCCATGCCTTCCCACCATGATGGACTGCACTGTTGAACTTTGAGTCAAAGTTCCTTTGACTTTCCTTCCTTATATTGCTAGTGTGAGATATTTGTTCACAGCAACAAGGAAAGTAACTTCTGCAATAATGTAACTTTCCTATGCAGTAACAGATGCTATTATTCAGAAAGATCTGGGGTTCATAAAAAGTGAACGGAATTCCTAGAAACCTCACAAACCCTTTGAGCCAGCTGGGCTCACCTGGGATAACATTTTCCCTTAGTGAGGTGCAGCTGTCAGGTTTGATGAGTCAACACAATGATTAACTAATGCCATACAACAGTTTATGTTTGCATGTCATACAGGTTTGGGCATAGAATGGCACATCTCACCATTGTAGTTTAATATGGAAGCATTTCACTGCACTAAAGCGCTTGTGCTCCAGGGCTTAGAAAATGGCTAGTGGTGAAGCACTGGAGGCATAAGCCCAAGGACACAAGTTCAGATCCCCAGCACTGACATGATGCCAAGCAAATGTGGCAGCCCACCTAAAACTTCAGTGCTTGAGGGGCAGAAAAGGGACCATCTGGAGAAAGCTGACTGATTAGATTAATCAAACTGGTGAGCTCTAGGTTCAAGTCAGAGGCCCTGTCTCAGTAGATAAGGTAGAAAGATCCAAGAGACACTGAACATCGACTCCAGGCCTTCATGAACATATGCGTGTACACACACATACACACACACACACACACACGAAAAGAATTGTGTTCTCCCCAATCCATCAAGTAGTGATGTTTTGGGGCATTTTCTAAAATGTCCTGCAGTTGAAATCACAGCCATCACACTGCCTCCTTCCACTTACAGAAAATACCTAAGGTTGCTCATTTCTCACTGCCTAAGCCAGTTTCTGTTTAGCACTGAACAGTGTCCGACTTCTGGGATATTCTATTCATGCACCCATTTCCCTCAGCAATTTATCCTAGCTACTCCCAAGGATCTTGCAATGTAGATTAAAGCTTGGATGAAGGAGATGGCTTGGTGGTAAAGGGCTTGCCATGCAAGCATGAGGACCTGCATTTGGATCCCTAGAAAACAGGCAAAGTCAGAGGCTGCAGTGCTCTGTAATCTCAGCACTCCTGTAGAGGATGGGAGGCAGAGACAGGAGAATCAACAGAAGCTAGTAGACCACCTAACTTGACATATGCAGCAGAAAACCAACAGACACCTTGTTTCACACAAGGTAGAAAGCAAGGAATGACACCCAAGATTGTCTTCTGAACTCCACATCATGGGACAGATGCCCCTGTGTGTAGCAGCTCCCCCTATCTATGCCGGGTCCCTGTCTGGCTTGGATTTGCAAAAGTCTTGTGTGAATCTTAAGGGCTGTGAGCTCATATATACAACTGCCCTGTGGTATCCAGAAAATAGTTTCCTTGCATTCATTCATCCACCACCTCTGGCTCTTACAATCTTTCCACCCCCTCTTCCACAATGAGCCCTGAGTCTTGGGAAGAAAGGCTATGATAAAGATGCCGCATTTAGGGCTGAGAACTCCAGTCTCATTGTCTGCATGTTGACCAGTTGTAGGTCTCTGTGTTAATCACCATCTGCTGCAAGAACCTTTTCTGGGGAGAGTTTAAAAGACACACTAATCTATGGGAATTACATTAAGTAAGTAGAAGTTTGTTTAATATTATGTCTACTAAGTAGAATGATAGTAATAGGTTCTCCCCTATGACCTGTGATTTATCTAACCATAGATTCTCATTCTCATAACAGTATGAAGTATGGGCTCCTGCTATGTCTGGGCCTTAGATCCAATCAGAAGGTAGTTGGTTACTCCCACAAATTAACATGCACTTGGCAAATATTTTCTCATGGTTCATGGTTGCTGCTTCTCTTTTCATTCAGGGCTGAGGATTGAACCCTGGGCTTCAGCACATGCTCACAAGTGCTCTACCACTTAGCTCCAGCCCCAGCCCCTCACTGGGAGATTCTAGGCAGGTACTCAACCACTGAACTATATGAAAAGCCCTCTTTTTACTTTTAAATGTGAAATAGAGTCTCGTTAAATTGCCTAGGCTGAACCTGAACTCACTCTGTATTCCAGGCAAGCCTTGAACTTGTGATCCTCTTGCCACAGCCTCCCTAGCTGGGATGACAGGCTTGCACAACCACATGCAGCTATGGCCTCTCTTTTTATTCTCTTGGCAGTGTCTTCTGCAAAACAGACATTTTTAATTTTAATGAAGCTTAGCTTATCAATTATTTCTTTCAGGACTCCTGCCTTCGGTGTTCTATATTAAAAGTCAACACAAAATTGAAGGTCAGCTAGATTTTCCTTCTACTTGCCACCTCCTAGGAATTTTCACATTTGTGTTTAACACTAAGGTTATGATCCTTCAGAGTTAGTTTTTAGGAAAGGTGGAAGGTTTGTGTCTGGGTTCCCTTCATGTGGATGTTGAGTTGCTCTAGCAGCACCTGTGGCAAAGCCTCCCCCCCCTTCCACTGAACTGCCTTTTTGTGCTGCCATTCAGTGGACTGTACAGTTGAGGGTCCCGCACCCTCCCACCCTCACATGAGATCACACCACCGACATCACTGCACTTGGTCCTGCAGTAAGATACCAGCCAGCCCCTCCATTCTTCCCCAAAGATGTGCTGGCATTCTAGGTCTCTTGCTTTCCCACATACGCTCTAGGACGTACCTGTGTGTCAATACCTCTAACACGTGGCTAAAGAGACCACTCAGTAGGTAAACTGCTCACTGAGCAAGCTGAGGATCTGTATCTGATCCTAAGAATCCATATTTTGGTGCGAGGGGCACCAGGCATAGTGGTGCACACTTTAGTCCTGGCACTGAGGTCTGTTAGGCTAGCCTTGTCTACATAGCAAATTCCAGGCCAGCGGGACTACAGGGAGATTCTTTCTCCAAAAAAAAAAAACAACAACAACAACAAAAGAGGGGTGCACTTGAAATGTTGGGGCTGGGGAGGGAGAAACAGGAAGATCTCTGGAACTCAGCCAATCTGCCTGTCTGGAGAGTTCCAGGCCAGCATGAGACCCTGCTTCAAAAATCGGAAAGGGGAGGTGGGGGGAGGGGCTCGGCAGTTAAGAGCACTGGCCGCTCTTGCAGAAGATCCAGCTTCAGTTCTGGGCACCCACATGGCAATTGTTCAATCATCCTTAATCCCAGTTCCAGGAGATCAAAGGCCCTCTTCTGGCCTCTGTGGGCACTGCATGGCATGAGTGTACTTACATACATGCAGGCAAAACATGCATACATATAAAAAGAAAAGAAGAAAACAGAGTGGACAGTACAATAGCCCAGGTTGTTTTCTGGCCTTCATGTACACATGAAGATACATACTCACTCCTACACCCAAAGACACGGGTGAACCTGCACACACACATGTACACACACATGTACACACACAAAGTAACTTCTGAGATTGTGTTTGACAGTCATGCTGCATCTAGATCAAGCCAGTCAGACCTGGTGTCTCTGCAACACTGACTCTTACTGTCCATGAACATGGGACGTCTCTCCAAGCATTTATATCTTCAATATTTTTTCATCAAACACATATTTTCCCCATACAGAGTTTCTACATTCCGTTTGTTCCCTTGGTTGGTTAGTTCTTCGCTTTTGTTTTGTTTTGGGTGCGTACATAACCGGTCGTGCATTTGAGTTTGAATGTTCGTTGACATTGAGCAGCACACACTGGCCCATCTGCCGCTGCCCTGGTCATCAGCTATAATCTGAAGAATTCTTGGTGCGCTGCAGCTCTGCTATTGGTTCTCCAGGATTCCTGAAGAGCCAGTCTGTGTTCCTGCTGCCATCTACAAACCTCTCGCCTTCTCCTGTCTTAACACATCAGCTGGGGCCTCAGTTTAGACCCAGAGCAGATGTGGTGATGGGCATCCTGGCCCTGTTCCTGATGTTTGTGAAAGACCTGACAAATCATAGGAATTTAACTTCTCTACACCATAACAGAATGAAAGCTCTGCCAACCCAGCCATGCAGGCCACCACTGAGGCCACGTAGATGCAGCTATGGAGTCTCAGAAGGGTACCCGGAGTCCTGGACTGTATAGGAACCAGACAGCAAGGCCAAGATCCTGCTAAGAAGCCACCTGCAGTTCACCTGCATTACAGATCTCTGAAATCTGCCCTTGTTCTGCAAAGCAAGCCACCTGACTGCCACCTGAACCTCAGCAATGAGAATTCCCTTTCCTGAAAAACAAATTCATAGATGCTTAATGATTGCTGTTCTTGAATTCCAAGGGAGAGATATCCCAACATGCTCTGTAGCTCACATCAGCATTTGAGGGACACATCACAGAGAAAGATAAAACTATAGTACTTAAAAACTATCACCCCACTGCTGAGGGGTCTGCTTGACTTCCAACAGACTGCCACAGCAGAGAGGCCATAGAATCAGAAATGAGAGCCTTTTACAGAAAGAGAAACAGGCCTGCAAAACCCATGACACAGTGTCACTGTCTGTGCTAAACCTTGAGGCATATTAGAAAACGTATCATTTGATGAGGTGGGAAGAATGTAAGAGCCGGAGTGTTGTGGAACACTCACTTTCATACATGACACAGCCACTGCACTCTCACACACACAGCAGCCACCATTACCTACATAAGACCTGTATGAGATTGGACCCATCACATTCCATCATGGACAGAGGGGGACTAGGAGGCCCCACCCCTCCCTGAGGAGCTACTGGCAGTTCATGATTGCCAGGGAGTGCAGACACTTTTTCTGCAGTGGTGTACTCACTGGTAAGCTGCACATGCTCATGCAAGCAACTCTAATTAATCTCAGTACATCACAGATACACACACAAGAAAGATATCAAAGTAATATGGGTCCAGCTAGGAACAGTGGAAAGAAAAAAGCGTAATGGGTGAACAGGATCAAACTACATTATATACATGTACAAAATGTCATAATGAAACCCATTGTCATGTATAATTAATGTATGCTAATAAAAATTTTTCAAAAATATATTCTTCCATTTTTGAATATTCACAAGTAGCTTTGGATGAAATTACAATTTAACATGGATGTAATTTTTTTTAATTTTTAATCTTCATTTCCAAAAGGGGTTATACATTGACACAATTCTCATAAATAAAAGTTCTTTGTCTTCAGTAACTACTGTGGAGGGGTCCTGATATCAAATACCGAACTACACTGATACGGGTCCAAGGGTGTAGCAGAGCTGAACCCCACCCGACACCCCACTGTGAAGAGGGAGAGATGTCTGGCAAGAAGCCTGGGTCTGAGCCTCTGATGTCTCAGGCTGTCTCCCCACATTCTTCTCAAGCAGTCAGCTGGTAACCTATGAGCCTGGCAACTGGTAGTTGAGATGAAGATCCCCAAGCTGGCCCTCCTAGTCATCCCACAGATCCACTGTCAGTTTACCCTCCCAGTCAGGGAGAGCTCCCTCTGGCTGGGGGTCACACCACATCCCTTCTACACTGCAGCCTCACGTCCCTCACGGGGCACGCTGGGGCAGGGGTAAGCAGCACTCGCCTGCACATGGACCAGCATCCTACAGTCTCAGTGACATTAGCACTGTTTTTTTTTTTTTTTTTCAATGACTACTAAACTGTTTCTTGACCAGGAAATTTAAGAGAGGTCAGGAACCAAGATCCCATGACCTGGAGAAGCCGTCCATAAATGACCCAAGCTTGAAAAAGCACTGCCATGAGGTGGAAATGAGGTGACAGCCAGGCCTGCGTGAAGACCCAGATGGCCACAGGGACTTGGGAAGAACTGCACCACCCAGCGGTCAGGGCTGGAAGAAGGAGCCAGGTGGCGGAATCTCCACAGGCCCGGGCTTAGCTCCCTCCAAGCTTCACACTCTGGTTTCACACAGAGATTCCTTAGACGCACACAACACAAAAATGATCTGTGGCATCATGCATACTAATGGCAGCCTCATAATGAGTCCACTCACAGTCAAGCAAAAACTGACCCTGAGCTGGGCGCTGGGAGAGGACCCTCATGCCCTGGTCTACAGGCAGGACAACTACCTTCCAGACTCCTGGTTGGCAGCCTGTCCCAACCCTGGGGAGGTAAATCCACACTCAGGCAGCAAGGCTACTCTCATGACTCTGGCCCTGATAGCCATCCACACCGCAGGGCGCTCCCATCAGGCCATGCAGGGCGGCCAGGGCCAGGGTCTCTGTACAGAGGACCTGGTAGCAGTTTGAGCACCAGGTACCTAGGCGATGCAAAAGCTAGTAGCTCTGATTGCTCTCTGGTGACAGGAAAAGCAAGCCACACCTGAGGGGTCCCACAGAGTCCCAGCAGTGCCCCTGCATTCCAGTGGTCACCCAGAGCACTGACCAGTGCAGGTGGAGCCTGTGAACTGCTAACAGGGAAAGGCCCCCTCATGCCCACAGATATGCCTCATGGTTGTAGTGTTCGCGGAAGAAGCTATTTTGAGAACAGACAGTACCATTTGGCTTTTATTTTGTTTACAGTGTTTTCTATCATGTCAACTTTCAAATGTTTAATATAGTCAAGTTTATCACTTTGTCCTCTAGGGCATCCAAGGTGCCAAGGGCTACTTAGGAAGGCCTCTCTGAGATGACAAAACACCATGTCATGCTCAGAAAAGGAAAAATGGACCAGAGATGAGAAATTATGCCCACTAGCCCTGATTTTGTCAACGCCATGTCAAGTAGAGTTTCTGGTCCAGAATCCTGAGTGCTCTTCCAGTCTCATGTCCACTGCTCAGACCCCAGGGCCCTGCACTGCTTCCTCATCACTCATCAGCCGCTGGCCAGGAGTGCACAGCCATTGTCTCTGTGGAGTCTAAACCTCCTGGCCCAAAGTGCCAGAACAATGCTTGACCCACAAAGACCCCCTGCAGTCAGACCTCCCGCAGCCAGTGTTAGCCAGCAGGTACTCCTTCCTCAGCCTCCTTCACTCTCGGTGCGTCCTCTACTGGGCTCCCCACAGACGACACTCCAGGCACAAAGGCTCAGAGTCCAGACATAACACAAGAAGCCCCAGGTCCCAGCTTGATCCATAACCCTGTGGGGAGAAAGGAGTGTGAATATCTCCCCTCCACAGAAAGGGGAAAGCAGGGAAACCGTCCCTCAAAGCCCAGCCACTGGCTGTAGAGAAAGGAGCACCCAAGGCCAGAAGAGGGGCAATTAGTGACAGAGGCATTTCTGCCTCCACATTTCCAAAATGATGGGCTTTATCTGTTTTAGGCTTTTCTTCAAAGGAAAGGAAATGTGAGACTGGGGAGGCATGCTCAGTGGCTAAAGTGCTTGCCATGGAAGCATGAAGACTCGAGTTCAATCCCCAGCACCCATGCAAAAAGCCAGGGGCACTGGTGGATGCCTGTAACGCCAGCACTGGAAGTCAAGACCGGAGGACCCCTGGGGCTCAATGTCAGTTACTCAAGCTAAACCAGTGAGCTTCAGCAAGGGTTCAGCAAGGGACTCTGGCTCAAAAAATTAAGGTGGAGAGTAACAGACAGGAAAATATCCAACGCTGACCTCTGGTCTATACCCCCCTCACACACACAAACGTGCATGGATGTATACACACACACATAACCATGCATGGGTGTGTACACACACACCACAAAATAAGGGAAATGGGGGAGAGTATCTCTAAGTCTCAACAAGAAGTAATGTTCATGAAGGAGGAGCCTAGAGTAGTGACAAAGCCCAAGAAATGGCTGTGGGCAGGGGAATGGAGGGCTCTGCCATGCCAGCCTGCCCAAGAGCCTCAGCAGGAAAGGCAGGGCAGAGCTGAAAGAGGCCCCTAGGATGGGCTGGCTTCCAGAATAATCTCCCATGGTAACAGAGCTAACCACTCAGAAAGCAACTACGTTGGGGGGAGGGTGATGTTTTCTCTGGTGCTTGAATAAAAGAGGGAGTTTCACATTTTATCCACTTCCACATCCCTTAACAATAAAAACTTATTTTAAAAGCCATGAATATGTAAATACCATTTTAAATATGGATATGTAAGACACACAAAGCAACAGTACGGGTGTGAAATGTTAATGGCTGCTCCTCCAGTTGAAAAGTCAGCACAAGCGGGCTGAGGGGGCCGATCCCTGATGGTGGAGGCAGTCCTTGAGCATACCACACCGGAAAGGCAGTATCCTGGCCATGAAGAGGGTGTGTACCCACCTACCCACCACGTACAGCACCCATTCTAGCCTACCAGAGGCCTTGTGCACCTATGGAGGCCAATCTGTGGGCATAGCTGTGTCTCTAGGGAGCATGATCACATGCCAGGGCAGAGGAGCTAGGAAACCCAGGGTATTCAATGAAGGGCCCAGATTTTGCTCTGGAACCCAGGAGGGACTAGGCTCTCTCTTAGGTGGGTGGGTGGGTGTGTCATAGGCTTGGACTTGAAGTACAGGAGCAAGAAAGAGGCAGCCTAGAACATGAGGTGTTTGGACAGGGCCAGGGCCAAGCTGGGGTCACGGGCACTTACCACTGTGCAGGCCACAGCCCCTCGGAATGGGCAGCTCAGCCCCTCGGGTGCACACACACACACACACACACACACACACACACACACACACACTGCACTTACCAACATACCCCAGGAAAGTACCAAAGATCATGCAGCACAAGATGGGAGGAGAAGAAGCTCCCCAGGGACACCCTTGTGACAGGTGCCCACTCATTTCAAAGTCTCTCCATCCTCTCCCTCCCCCACCTTCCTCCCACTAATTGGTCACACAATTTATAGACTTGGTATCAACAGCAGCACTGGGGAGAATGGGGAAGGAGGCTCTGAGGGGAGTGAGCAGACGGGACTACAAGTGCAGCAGGCACCATCTCATGTCCAAAGCCAGGCACTGCAGGCAAGTATGGGGCCCTCTGAGCCTGCCTGCACTGCTGGTGTGAGAAGGCCGGCCTCACCGCCCACACGGTCTTGGGCCAGTGCTGTGGGGTTCTGTTCCTGCCAAATGCCCCAAGCAAGGAGAGAGTGTCTGAAAAACCTGGGCAGGAGTCCCCCGCTGTGCACCACAGGCACTGTGGGAGCGAAAGCCACGCTCCTGCCCCCAGGTGGGGCAGACACACAAGCTTCCCATCACCGTGTTCCACTCAGGATGCAGCATGCTGAGGGCTGTGTAAACACTGTGGTGACAAACACCAAGCCTCTGGGTCCCTGGCACCTGAACAACAGCACACTCCATTAGGTCTGTCCTAAGACACAGGGAACTGACCAGATGGAAGACGACTTTCCTGAGGGCATGGACTAATGAGACTGCTGGGAGCTGCCTGGATGCTGAGCACGAGAAGAAAACAGGTGCTACTCCATGCATGGCCATGCTCCAATCCCAGTCTGGGAAACATTTCAGCAGGCAAGACAGTGACTGTGAGCTGTTACCTGATGGGTAAGCTGGACCCGAGCCTGGGCTCGCTCATCAGCCAGGCACCACTATGCCCGGTGCCTATGCAGCCCAGATCAATCTAGTATGGGTGGCCCACAGAGCCATGTCAGGACCACTATGCAGGTGGCTCCTGAAAGACAGGTTTGGTGTCAATCCAAGGGTAGCATGAGCTAAAGAACAGGAGCAATGGGGCTGGAGAGATGACCTAGCAGTTAAGAACACTGGTTGCTCTTGCAAAGGATCTGGGTTCAATTCCCATCACCCACCTGGTGACTAACAATGATCTGTAACTCTAGTTCCAGAGGATCCAATGCCCTCTTCTGACTCCACTGGCATCACACAACATAGGTGTACTTACCATATATGCAAACAAAACACTCATACAAATAAAATAAAAATAATAAATAAATAAATAGAACAGGAGCAAGACAGAAGGACTGTGACAGGTTCTCCATCAGCTGGGGCACCCCCAACTTCCGAAGACAGGTCATGGAGCCCATTGTCATGAGGAAGGGGAGGTTGGTAGAAGGCCACCAGGACACTTCTACCTGCTCAAAGCTGGGTAGGTCTTCCCGTCTGACCATGGCTTCTGGTTAGGCATTCTTGGTGCTGTAACAGGCTGACAGCAGTAGGCTGCTCACCCTAGCTCCAGGCCATGAGTGATGCAGAAGGCTTGAGACCAGGGCTAAGACTCATCCAGTCACTTCTCCATGCTTCTGTATCACTGTACACACACACACACACACACACACACACACACACACACACACACACACCTTCATTCCTTTCCCATCTATGTATCTACATATCCTCTTTTCTCCCCACACTGCTCAGCCCACCCAACACACAGCCCAGAGTGAGGGTGTCACTGCCCTGTGCTCTGCAAAGCCATCATCCTGAAAACAGAGCCAGGGGAAGCAGGGGAAGGCTCAGGTGTGCGGACAATACAGCATGACCTGTGTCACAAAATGTCTCTCAGACAGCTGTGTAGAGAGGTGTCCAGAGGCAAGTGTAAAAAACAATGACATGGTTCCTGTCACCTGAGGAAAGGCAGTGACAGAGAATGGCATGAACTCCCAAAAGGGGGAAGCAGCCACACAGGGTCTAGGAATACATGCTCCAATTAGACATGAGACAGGACACCGATCCTGGCCTGGAAGGATGGGACGTCAGGGGCCAAAGTGATGGGGCTACTACAGACAGACCAAAGTACAGAAAGCAGGTGGCAGGGCGGCATCTGCCTGGAGCACTCAGTTTGCCATGCAGGGTGAAGAACCACATTCACGGCTTTGGCACTAAAGTCATAGGCCAGGAGCCCTCCACGCTTCTGTATCACTGTATACACACACACACACACACACACACACACACACACACACACACACACCCTCCCACTGCTCACAAGGAGTTCAGGCAACAGTGAGCTCAGGAACAAACCACTGGTGAAAAGAAGCCCCAGCCCATGGGGCCATTTGCTGTAGAGAGAGAAGTACAAGTTCTCACAGGCTGTTCCTTCCTGGATCCTATACCAAGTGCCTGGGGGCTCAAGTTACCAACAAAGCATGATTGGTAGTCCTTGCAGGAACTTGGTCTGGCACCACTGAGGATGGGTGTGTGGTCATAGTGAGCAGGTCCCACTGCATCCCTGAAACATGAAGTGGGGATGCCATGAAGGGACACGTGAAAAGTCCACCAGACGTAGGCTTGGCACAACTACTCTGCCAAAGTCCATTCACATTGAGCGGAAAGACATGCAAGGCCTCTGCCTCTGTTCCTGACAAGTCCAAGGGCTGACTTGTGCCAAGACATTAAATGATTGGGATGAGTGTGGGACCCAGTGGGGGATGCAGCTGTGGGAGATGGGCCAGACCAGGACTAGCTGCTCCTGCTCTTCTTCCTGCCTGCCAAATCCATCATAGCAAATCCCAAGATCATCTCCACTGACATGTATCCATTCTCCAACCCTCTGATTATTACCAGCAGCCATCCACCAAAGTTTCATCATGCCTGTAGCACCCACTAGGAGTGTCCCAGGTGCCAGGACCCTAATGCCTTAGGAGTTGCTCACTGTATCTTCAAACACAGAAAAGGCTAAAGACAACCACAGTGCCCAGCCAGTCTCTTGCTTATGGTGACAGGCACCAGCCTATATCCCTTCCGGCTTCATCCTTTAATATGCCACACACACACACACACACACACACACACACACACACACACACTACCCCAAAAGGTGGTGTGGAAATGCTAATTAAACTCCTCAGTGGTGGAGCTAAGATTCAAACACAGGCAGCCTGAGTTTGGAGCCAGCAATAAACATACACTGCCATCTGAGCTCCAGGGTGCAGCATGACGCCACCCTCAGGGGCAAAAAGCATGTCCCCACATCATTAATCCTGGGCATCTGTCAGTGGCTTTGCTGGCCACTGAATGGCTCAAGAGTGCTATAATTCAGACAGACACTAGCTTACACAGGTGACAAGGCCTCATTATACTGCAAGATGCTTTGAGAGGGTGGCCTAACTGCTTTGGACAAACAGAGACAAGAATTATGACTCAGGTATTGGACTTAACTCACGCTTGGGAGGCAACTGAGAAAGCCAGGGCACAGCCTGTGTGTCATACAAAGGGCAGCCACCCTCCATGTACCATTTCTTCTAGAGTCCTCTTTGCTAGGGAAGAATATACTTCCCCATGTCTCCTGAGGAAGGTGGCTTAAGACAAGGGGACCCAGCCAAGACCTGAGCCACAGGGAAACTCAGGATTCAACCACCTGTAAGTGAAGACTGATCTGTCCATCAGGAGCAGAGCTTCTGGACTGTTGCCATGAAAGGAGGCCAGAGCAAGTGCAGTCCTGAGGCTGAGTAGAAACATATGAAAGATGGCTGGAAAAAGGGTACCTGGGCCCCAAAGCCTACCCAGCTGGAGTGGACACCACAGAGTGATGGACAAGAGCACCCCATCCATGTCCCTCTGGCTTCTCTCCACTGGCACTACAGCTGGTGGGTCTTACCTGGGCCAACAAGGAAGGTGTCAGGCTGGACAGCAGAGGGGTCTTGACTACGGGAGAGAAATCAGTGGCAAAAGGCCAGGTGACAGCCATGTTAGCAGCTGTTTGGTGACCTAAACTCCAACCTCTACTACAGACAGCTGAGGGGACTGCCATGATTAGTTCAAGTCCTGTTTCTACCTCTTTGCTACAGACCCACATAGGACTCCAGTTCACACACAGCAACACAAGGACAGAGGACCACACCTACCCAGGAGCAGGCAGGTACTGCCTGGAATTGCTCAGGACAGTGCTCCATGCCAGCAAATATCCACCTACCCTAACTGTTCTCTAGTCACCCTTGACATTGTTATGATCATGGGTAACAAAGAGGCCCTGCCCCCTCTTATCATCCCTCTCCCTCTCCAGCAAATCACAAAAACCCCCAGAGAGCAAGGCCCTGGCATCCCTGCACAAGCCAGTCAGTTCTGATGCAAACCTCCCCAGGGCACGATGGTCCATCTCCTTCAGGGTCTGCCTGATAACGGTGTGGCAGGGTCTGAGTCTCCTGCTGGGTGCTCAGCCACAGCACAGAAACCAGCACAATCAACAGGAACCTAGGGAATGCTGAGGGGGATGCAGTGCGGGTCTGGGACCTTGGAACCTCTGACTGAAGAGTCCCAGCCACTGCACAGAAAGCCCCAAGGCAGGCCTGGGTAGTCCAGGGCAGGGGACAGTGAGGATGCAACTAGATCTGCCTATAAACTCTGGGCACTCTGCCTGATTCTCAGCCAAAGAACCAGGAGAGACATTATCAGCCCCATGGGACAAAAGTAAGGCTCGGGCAGCAAAGAGGGCAAGGCTCCTGACACCACGATCAGATCCTGTCCGAAGGTGAAGAGGGTGTGTGCAGGCAGGCCCTGACAGTCCCATCTATATCTGTGATCAATGGTGCCTGTGAGCCTGTCGAGGATGAGGGCAGGCCTGATGCCTCACAGCCGCCCTCTACAGGAATGTACAGACGAGCATCTGCCTTGAAGATTCCCTATCTGTGTCCTGCTGGGCAAGCTGCCCCTTCACTCACCAAGGGACAAGCCACCTCAACTCCAACAGCACAGTCCCTGCACACAGACAGGTTGCATCCCTCTATGCATCCTCATGGATAAGAGGGCTTCCCAGTTCCAGGAGTTCAGCCCCAATCACAGTCCTGGAGAGACATTCTCCATTTAAGCATAAGACATTCAGTGAGAGAAGTGTTTAGGTCCTCCCCTCCTCACCCCAGCAAGCATGTCCCCATTTTCTGCCACAAGGAAGGGGTCAGGAAAGCTCTACAATGATAGCCCATGATCAAGAAGATGCCCAAGTCTCACCTCCAGGCTTCCACACAAAACATCCAGGAAAAAAAAAGTCAGCCAGGTGGGAGGACACAAACCTGCTACTCTAGCACTAGGGAGCCAGGGGCGGGAAGGTTAAGAGTTCAAGGCCAGCCTGTGATACACAGGGAGTTCCAGGCCTGCCTTGGAAACAAGAAGACCCTGTCTCAAGAAAAGAAAAGCCAACAATTTCAGTCCAATGACAATTCAAGATCATGCGTGGCTAGTAACAAGGGGTCATGGCCACCCGTACCTCAGTGTTAAGAAGCACTTTCTCAGCTCTAGGCTGATTAGGTGTGACATCATCTGACCTTCCTAGAGGCAAATAATAGCCTGTGGCTCAGTCTCCTTCAGTGATGCTGACTACTAGCCACACCTCACCCACAACGCCTCCCACACAGGGCTCAGGTCAGAGCCTCACTAGGCAACTGAGCACACTCCAAACTCTGCTGCCTAAGGCTGGTTCTGCCCGACACATACTCCCATGTGCTGCATGTAACTACAGCAGCGTCCCAGAGCCTAAGCAGACCTGCAGGCCTCATACTTGCACTCCGGCTTCCAGCTTCCCGGGAGATAGGCACCAAGTCACTGAGACTGCAGTGCCAGAAAACGGACATGTTTCACACTGGTTAGGGCACTGCACACCTCACCTGGGTGTCCTCCAAGGGGGAAGGTGTTGCTCTGGGAGGAGGGGGACAGGGCAAGAGGAGGAAGAAACAACAAAGGCCCAACAGTAACCTGTAAAGTCCTCAGCGCACAGGTAATAGAGCACGTTAACATGCCACGGAAATGATGCAAACATCTACCCGCAGATGACAGATGCGGTCAGTGGCTCAATAATGCACAAAAAATACTTGCATGGTGGGAGCCCAGACTTCAGGCCTGCATAGCCTGGGGGTGGGTGTGGATGGAACATGAAGTGAGGTGGGACTGAGGGTGTGCTCTTCAGTAACTAGGCATCAGAGAACTGCCAGCCATCACTCACTCTGGAAAGCCTGGACTACCTGAGACGTTCTCTGCAACACTGGCTGGCACATTGTCCTGGCACTCTACTACAGTACCTCCTTTCCACTCATCTGAATTTCTGCCTAACCATCTTTAAAAGGGCTATGGACCAGTTTGGGAGATCACTCAGCAGTTAAGAGCACTGGCTGCTCCTGCAGAGGTCCCAGGTTTGGTTCCTAGAACTCACATTGCAGCTAACAATAATCTGCAACTCCAGTTTCAGGGAATCTGACACCACACTGCATGCATATGATGCCCTTAAATACAGGCAAACAAAACACTCATGCACCCAAAAATTAATTAATTAATGGGGCTGTGGAAATATATCAATTATTTGGCCTTGCAGGGTCTTCTGGTTCCACAAATAGAATGAAGATGTGCCAAATAAGCCCCAGAGGCAAGGGCTGAGGCATCCATGCTGGGATAATCCACCCACCAACCAAGACTAGTGCCTCCCAGCCACCCCCAATCTGAGGTCTGCCTCCTTCCAAAACCCAGGAATGAAGGAAGGGCAGGACTTAGGCCCCAGCACACAGCAGGCTGGAAACGTGGGAGTCTCAGCTCTTCTCCTGAGCACCCTGAGACTCTATGGAACAAAACACCCAGGTTAGTGCCTATCCACCCCACAGTAGCAGCCACCATGACCTAGGACATTTTGGTTCCTGGGCATGATGCTAGACTAGTTTACACCTAACAGGAACAACTGGCCACCTTTCTCCTGTCTGTCTGTGAGGAACCCTCAGAACCTGATCCGGGCACCCAGCACCTGCCGCCTCTCCATTTACCCCAGCCCAGCAACACAGCCCTGCACAGCTGAGCCAGATGGCAGTTAACCAGCTCCATCCATCCTGCATCCAGGCTGCAGGAGCCACACAGAGCAAAGAGTCACACATTCCACATAAAGTCAGGCACACAGAATGCCAGCACAAAGAAACCCAAGACAATCCATCCACCTTTGAAAACATTCCAAGGAAGGCAGAAGCAGGACCGGGAACCATGCCTCCCCTCCGTTAGATGCTAAAAAAGAGAGCAGACCACCAGGCATATCCATGAGCTGACAGAACATGGTTAAAGCTGTACAGGCTCTGAGGACCCCTGCCCCTGCCTGCCCCTGCCCACCCCTGGCTACCCCCGGCTGCTTACAGTCCCAAACCAAGCCCCAACAAACCACCAGCCGGCTGAACCCACACTGGAAAAGGCAAATACAGGTATGTTGAGGAACATGAGGATGGGGTACCCCTTCTTTAGAGCTCTTGAGCAGACATTGGTCTTGCTGCGTCTGGTCCCAGCAGCTAACTGTTGGGAGGGAGGGAAATGCAGACAGGTTTCCTTCCCTTTAATAGTTCATTCTGTTTCATAGTCAGAGGGAAATGAAGAGGATTGCCAGGCAAAACGTTAAAGCTTTAATTCCAAATCACTTTTCACGCCCTTTCATCTGACAGTGGCCTTGAAAGCAAAAGGCAATCTTTATCATGTGAGCCTCCTCGAGTAAATGGATGTGATTATGTCTAACATAACCAGATGCTTCTAGAAGCCAATTTTCAAAGCAACATCAGCCTGCAAAATGAGAAACCCTTCCTCCTGGCTAGTAATAAATGATTAAAACACTATCTCTACAGGAGGACAAAGCTATGGCCAGATCATCAAGACAAACTGGCTCTAGGCTCTCCTCCCAGACCTGCCCACAAAGGGTCAGCCTATGCAGTATGCCTGGGGGACTCACTCTGGTCACTGCCCACAGCCCATCTCACCACCTCTGCAGAATCCACTCCCTCCCGCCTCAGGTAACTCAAGCACACAGGGGATGACCCTGGGCTCACCACGACAACCCCACCTTCTCTGTTGGTAAGTGGTCCCTCCAGGTACATGGCCCAGTTTTGGACAGCAAAAAAGACCAGCTACACTAAGCTCCTAAAGAAATGCTGCCTTATTCCAGAAAAGACCTAAGAAGGGGGCCTCTCTTTGCTGCTTCTGGATCTGACACTAACTTGGGCAGCCACAAAAGCCACAAACTCAGTTCAGTGGCCAGCTGAGTCAAGAGCCCAGGCAAGTGGAACGAGAGATCATATAAATCTGATTTCTGTCTCTGGTTCCTGGCAGAGCCCTCAAACTCTTAGGGTCCCCAGCATGAAACCCTACACAGTGAAACCCTATCTCAAAAAACGGGGAGATGACTTGGGAAGACAGAAACCCAACAACACCCTCCAGCTTTCTCTCCCCACACGCACACATATACCCAAGCACAAACCTGCTGTCCGTATCAGAGCTGAGCTGATACCACAATGAAGCTCTTGAAAATAAAGTTCTTTAGTGCTAGAGAGCTGGCTTGCTCTTGCAGAGGACCCTGTTTCAGTCCCCAGTACCCACATGGCAGCTAACAACTATCTCTAACTCCATTCTAGGGACTCTAGCACCTTCTTCTGGCATCCACAGATATTGCATGCACAGGTATACTTACATGCATGCAGGCAAAACACTCATACACATAAAATAAATATTTTTAAACTAATAATAATAATAAAAGTTCTTGAAAAAGTACCCAGCCTTGGGTACTTGGAAACAGTAATAGAAAACAGACAAACACAGGAGGAGGGCAGGCACAGGCACAGTCTAACTACCCAGAACACACATACCACCAGGCCCCTGGGCAGCCTACCTACTGGTAATGGCATTGTTCTTCTCCTTCAGGGCAAGCTCTCGCTGCTGCAGTTCAACCACAAACCTGGAAAGGTCCTCCGGAGTTCTGAGGGATAAAGAAGGCACACTCAGTTTCAGCCATCCATGGAAGTCATCAACTACTGCATACAGAAAGCCAAAAGCCACACCAGCTACCAGCCATTCCGATATCTGCATGAGTTCATTCTGCAGCCTGTGTGTGTGTATGTGTGTGTGTGTGTGTGTGTGTGTGTGTGTGTGTGTGTGTGTGTGTGTGTGTGTTCTGTGGCATGCATTGCATGTGAAGGTCAGGGGACAACCTTGGTGTCATTCCTCAGCTTCCAACTTGTTTGAGACAGGTTCTTATTGTTAGCCACCATATACACCATGCTAGCTGACCCACGAGCTCAAGAACCTTTATTATTAGTTTCAAAATATTTATTTTATATGTATGAGTGTTTTGCCTGCATGTATGTAAGTGTAACTTTACATACAATGTCTGTGGAGGTCAGTACCTGTGACAAGTGGGTCTAGACAGCCCACCATAGCCTATGAGACATGGAAGACTACTCTGAAAATAAACCTTAGAGCTGAAGAGATGGTCAGTTGGTAAGCAGGCATAAGGACTCAGGTTCAATCCCAAAATCCAGGTTTAAAAAAAAAACAGGTGTGTTGGACTAGCACTATGGGTCAGTGGGTAACAGTGCTTGAGGACCTGAGTGCAAGTCCACAGGTTGTCCTCTGCCTCTACAAGTGTGCTACAGCAACATGTACCTAAACACATATACAATCAATCCATCAATAAACAAACCAAATGTATTTAAAAATATTAAAAGACAAGAAGTCAGATGTGATGGTACTTGCTTGTAACCGCAGCACTGGGGAGGCGGGTACACCTGGGGCTCACTGGCAAGCTGGCCAAAGCCTGCTCGGTGAAGACCAGGCCAATGAGAGGCTCTATGTCAAAAAAACAAGGTTGGGACTGGAGAGATGGCTCAGCACTTAAGAGCAATGGCTGCTCTTGCAGAGGACCCAGGTTCAATTCCCAGTACCACATGGTGGCTAACAACTGTCCCTAACTCCAGTTCCAGGGGATCCGATGCCCTCTTCTGACCTCCATGGCACTGCACAACACAGGTGCACTTACATACATGCAGGCAATACAGTCATACACATAAAAAATAAACATACTAAATAGAATGTTAACAAAAACAAGGAAGATGGCAGCTGAAGAACAGCACTCAAGGTTGACTTCTGGCCTCCATCCACATGCACACATATGTAAATGCATACACACACATACACAGGCCTTAAAAGCTATTCCACTCCCAAGAACAGAGGCACCCCATAACCACATCACCATGCCTAGGAATAATACGACAAAGCCCATCCAGGGCTGGCAGAGGTGTGGCCACTCAGGCCTCACTTCCTCTCTGCTTCTCCAAGGCAGCTGTGCTGTAAGAGGAAGAGCAGGCCTGATTTTTACCATCTTTCCATCTGTCAAAGAGAAAATAGTCAAGGATGGTACCTGACTACACAAGGTCCATTCCTCCCATGAGGATGGTTGGACTCAGTATGGGTGAGGTCACCTAGGGGCACACAGCAGGACCCAAACCCAGAATTTCATAGGAGATTTGAGTGTCACCAGACACACAGGAGGGTATGTGATGAGGGCTTCCAATATGGCTGAGGACACGTCTGCTTTCCCCATCATCACCACAGTGAACACAGGGCACACTGGAGGCTAGTGCAGGGCAATGCCATGGGAGCGGGCCGCAGTTCTTAAGGCCCCAACCCATGGGAACTCCCACAGCATCACCCAGTGGCTGACACAGAGGCTGTGACTCTTCAACTCCAACAAGGCAGAGGCTAACTCTGTGCCTGCAGGAAAGGGATGGCTGCAGCAAGCTGCAGAGGCAGCACTGCGGGTGCCCGGCATGCCCATGCACTCTCACATTGCTCCTCACGCTTCAAAGGTCAGCAACAGAGGTGCTCAGGAAAAGGAGGCTGACTGTGGAGCAGGAACAAACCACTCATTCAAAGACCTCTACACTCCTCATGGCCAGGGACCTGGTCAGCACTGCGTGATAGTGAGCTACTCCGAACAACTATCCTGATACACCGTGCAGTGCTCGGAACTCTGTCCTCCACATACGCCTGTAAGAACAGCTGGGGATATAGCTCAGTAGAAGAGCACTTACCCTGGATGCCTAAAACTCTGGGGTCTATCCCCAGAACTAGAATAAAAGACAAAAATCCCTCCATAAAGACAGGCCTCTGGAGATGAGGGCCCTTGGGGCTGGGTACAGTCAGAGATGAGGTCCTCACAGGAGGATCAGAACCTTGAAACATGGAGAACCTTTCTCTCTTCTAGTCACAGGAGAATACAAGAGAGCAACCATCAGAAGGTGGGGAGCCCTCCACAAAGCCACACCCAGACCCCTTCACCCTTCTGCCAGAGCCCAAACCGGTGAGGGAAGCCAGGGGTCTTTAACTTCTGTGCACTGTGTGAAATTTGTAAACTGAGAACTCCTGGGACATATATGTATAAGTATAAATAAAAACTAAGAACATTTGGGCAGGAGAGGTGGCTCAGAGGTGAAGAGCATTGGCTGCCCTTCCAGAGGATCTGGATGTGGTTCCCGGCACCTACATGACAGCTAACAACTGTCCCCAACTCCAATTCCAGGAGATCTGACACCCTCTTCTGGCCTCCAGAAGCATGGCATGTATATGGTGCACTTACAGACATCCAGATAAAGTGCTCATACACATAAAATAAAAATAAATTCATTTAAAAACTAAGAAAACTTAATGTGGACACTGAGGGAGCTTTCCATAAGAGCACTGAGGAAGGCCTTCCACATGGCATGGAGAAGGGCCTTCCAGAGCTTTGGAACCACAGAGAACTCATCCATAGCCACAGCCTCCTCCCCAGTGCTACACCAGAGGCCGGTGGCCAGTCAGGTGCAGGAGAGTGTATTGCTGCAGTCTCCTGCCCTGTGTGGCTAAAGCTACTCAGAGATGCTTCCTGGACACTCTGGGGATTAGCAAAGTGCTTTTAACTACCAGGAGTCCTGCCAAGTGGCACCGTGGCCTAAAAATACCACCGCCTGTCCAGCGAGGATGATGGACATACTTCACAACTACAAAGTGGAGGACACTGGGGGCCCTGGGAGCCTCCAACACACAGGATGACAGCAAAGTGACAGTTCCAACCCCAGCCAAGCTGTGACATCTGCTGCTGAACAGGCCTGGCTTCAGCTGCAAGGCCTTTCACGTTCTGCCGCGGGCTCGCGGGGAGAGGTCCTATTGTTCCATGTGCAGCTGAATTTTGACACAAACTCAGCTGTGGGCACAGAATGCTGTGGGTCTGAGCATTTCAGAGGCGATGGCAGTTCCAGCCCCAGCCTCGGCTATTTTGAGGCCTAATAGCAGGTGCCACAGCTCTCACTGAAGCCCTAAGTACCGGTTTCACACTGTCTGAAAGACACCCGATCCCGAGGACACCGGTGTCACGAATGAATGAAGTGGCAGCAGCCACAGACCCAATTAGCAAACGCCAGGCCAAGAGCTCTCTTCCAGGGTGCCATTCTTTCCAGAGAATTGGAATCCACAGGGCTATGACCATGGTCCAAAACTGCAGGGACTGGGCTGCAGCCAGGGCCCGACAGAAAGCAAAGGAAGGAAGGAACACAGACCCCTACCCCCGCCAAGATGGGTTTATTGTTCTTGCTAAGACAGGAACAGAACACATTAGACAGCAAAAAGCAAGTCTGGTTGAAAGGACCCTGAAAGAAAGCAGGTACTCACAGCTGCAGAGCCACAAGGTCAGTCCAGACCTCTTGGTAAGGGAGCATAACTCTGCAGAAAGGGGACGGATAGGACACTGGGCCTGCTACCTGCAGCCCTGAGTCACTGAGCAGAAGTTTGAATCTCTAGTACAGAGGCCACAGCCACTAAAGGGTCAGGAGACACCAAGTATGCAAAGGGAAAATGACTGTCCCCATGGAAGGTGAGGAAGCAGGGCCAGTTGCTGTCTCTCACACCGAGGGTCTGCTGGAGCAAAGGACCAGCAGGCCCTTGTCCCAGGCCTTCCTCCCCTTTTGGAAATGAGGTCATACAGCTGGCTAGCCAGGCAAAGGACAAAACGGCAGATGCTGCTCCAATTTACAGCCACAGTCACGCTCTGTCGGGGCCCTACACACCCCTTCCCCAGGATGACTTTCCTGTGGTGGCCACACAGCTCTCCAGACACTTTGAGTCTGTGTTCACCGTCACCTGGGCTTGCCCCAGCCTCCATACTAACATACCTAAACTCTGACACCAAACATCTGTCCCTTGTGACCCTTCCACACACTGTCCCCTTCCCAGAGCAAGACACAAGTCCCACACCACATGCTCCATCCTGGTCATCCACCATCTCCTTCACCTGCTATCAGTGCCACAGGTTGGGTACTGCTCAGACTTCGTTCTGGTTCTTCACTACAGAGACTTCAAACAGTAGCTGAATGAAAAGTCATGACACCTTTCTAGAACAATACATTCAGCCTAGCCCTGCTGCATCTGAAGTCAGACACTGAATTAAAGGTCCAATATTGGGTTGAGGGTATGGCTCAATGGTAGAGAGCATCTGGACATGAGCAAGGCCCTGGGTTCCACGCCTACACTGGAGAAAAGCAAAAACAAAAACAGGTTCAATGTTACTGGCTAAATTACAGTCTACCCAATGAAATCTGTGTAAAATCAAGAGAAAAGAACGTAGAATCTTTGCATATATAAATATGAAAGCTCTCCAAAATGCCATTTGTATAAACCAAAACATAAGCATGGCTGTATTGGCATGCTAAGTGTGTAAGAGACAGAGACATCAACACGAGACTTCCTGAAGGGGAAGATAAGAAACAGCCAGGAGATTTACTTCTAAATGACTTTTAAGCTCCTTAAATATTTTTAATTACATTTATTGATTGACTGATTGATTGACTGATTGATTGATTTGGGGAGCATGCCACAGTATATGTGTGGAGGTCAGAGGGTAATTGCAGGAGTCAGTTCTCTCCTTCTATCATGTGGGTCCCAGAGATCCAACTCAGGTCGTCCATCAAGCTTGGTGGCAAGTGCCTTTACCCCGAGCCATCTCAATAGTTCTTTCTCAAATATTCTGGACCATGGAAATAAAAATCATTTCAAGGTTTAGCTCTGTAAACCTTGTCAGGCACTATACAAAAACTTTTAAAGTTAAAAAGGAAACAAGCTACTCCTTTGATGAATTAACATCTAGAAAACGAACTATAATCATTTATAACCAAATAATCAGATTGTCCTTAAATGAGCTTCAGCTACACAGAATACAAACAACATGCATTATAAAGGAAGGAAATCTGTAGTGGTGTGGGTGTGTGGGTGTGGGTGTGTGTGTGAAAGAGAGAAAAAAAGAGAGAGAGAGAGAGAGAGAGAGACTTCTTAGAAGGAAATCAAAATATCTATGTATCTAAAACATTATAACTGAAAATAAAAATAGGGGCTGGGGAGATGGTTCAGCAGGCAAAATGCTTACTGCACAAACACGGACCTGAGTTCAGATGCCAAGAACCTACATAAAAAGCCAGATGTGGCCATACACACCTATAACCCCAGGACAGGGAGAAAGAGCCAGGAGGATCCCTAGTGCCCACTGGCCAGCCAGGGTGGCCAAAACAGCAAGTTCCTTGTTCGGTGAGAGACCCTGTCTCCAAAAGACTAACATGGAGAGTGACTGAAGAAGATACCTGATGTCAACCTCTGGGTTCCAAACACTGCTGCCCAGGCAAGCCAATCTGAGTACATGTACACACACATACACACACACACACACACACACACATACAGACTCCTTAAGCTGCACTTAGGAAGTTCATCTTATATTTTTCCCACAAATCGCACCTTCAGAAGAAGTGGGTGACTTTGAACATTGCTTCTTTAAGATGGACCCTGCGATCTTACTCGATTCTATGACTTTTGCTCTTAACTGACTTCTTCATGACTACATGAGACCTTTCCTTTAAAACACATGCACGCATGCACACAAAACACAGACACGATCAACCCTACATGGGTCAGGGAAAGTCAGGCAAGTGTTTGTCCTGCTATGTCCAGTTGGGCCCAGCCACTTGGATATAGTGTGTCAGCCCTAGCTCGGAAACAGACCTATGTAAAGAACGGCTCTGCTGGGAAGACGATCCCATGGCAGGCAAAAGAATAAAAGACTTCTGAACAAGGCTGCCGGGTGAGTAGCAGGTCGGGCTGCTCTCTGAAGAAGCGGGGGACCGGCAGCTGCAGGGCCGCATGGGGACTAGGGCAGCTTAACCACCTCACATGGGCCGTCACCCTGAGACACTCTGGCCAAAGACTCCCTCCAGCTAATGTCCAGACTTCATTCAGCTGTCCACAGCCAATAACACAGCTCAACTATTTCCGAAAAACAGGTTCCATGGGTCCCCAGACACATGTAAATAAAATGAAGAAATTTCAGATTTACTGTTGCTGCCTCCGAATTCTTTCTCCCAGCCCAGGAAGGATTAAAGGGACTTCAAAGCAGCCTGGGTTCCAATTAAGCCAGTGTGACCACCCCAGGGACTCTGGACTATTCCTCTGATTAACAAGAGGAGCTCTTTGAACTGCTCGCACTAAAAAAAGCTCTCAGAACCTCTCAAACAAATGCCGTGATTTCTCTCCTGCTTCCGTCGCTCTGGAAAAGCTGGGTTTATGATGCTTTAAACATCCAGAGATGCAGCTAGAGAGCATCCCCAAACAAACTTCAGCAAAGGGCTCAGGTGGGAGCAGGAATGGAGGTTTAGGAGCAGCTGCACATGCAGGCTGGCCTCAGACAGATGCTGGCCAGACAGGACCACACAACCCATGGCATATGAGGAGAGGAGAAGCAGCTGAAACAGGGACCATTGTCTCCACTCCACACTCAACCCAAGGGACCCAGTGATGCAGGCCTTACCCAAAGGAGACCCAGGAAGCAGGCCCCACACATACCTGAATGGTGAGCTCTTCATAACTGTCTAGGGCTGACAGAGGCCAGAATGGACCAGAATGGACCAGAATGGAAGGCCCCACTCATACCAAGAATGAGCACAGATCACCTGACCACCATGTCCAGGGAGGCTCCTTGTGAGCAGAGCATGGGAAACCTCCCCATACTAGACACAGTCCAATTAAAAGAAGGTGAGACAGGATGTGTCCACAGCAGTTGTCTCGCTGTAGGCACCAGATGTATGGTTGGAAGTGGACTTCTCTGGAAGTCTGTCACATTTCAGAGACCATCAGTTACCAACCTGCTCTACTCTTGACAGGTCTTTCAATATTAACCGGGGGCGGAGGGGTGTCTCCTATAATACATTTAGAACTTCCTGACCTACCTACCTACCTATGAGGACTTCTCTCAATGGAGAGACAGAAGAGAAAAGAACATGGAATTAAAATTCAGCATACCTGGCTTCTAGGGGAATAATCAAACACACCATGTGAACAAAGGACTTGGTGGACACAGGGCTCAGAGAACAGCATCATTAATAAACCACTCACTTTGAATGTTCCCAGCTTCAAGCAGGAAAAAAGGTCTCAAAAGTCAGAAGTAACAGCCACCTTCACACAGACCTTAGCTGCAGGTCCAGGTTGATCTCTAGCTCACTGTGTGGCCCTAGGCTAGTTAACTGACCTTTCTGAACTTTGGTTTACTCTATCCTTAAGGGAAAAGAATGGACTGGCAGGCCACATCCTGATTTGTGATTATCTTTCCAGAAACCAAACACTGCCTCAGAGTCTCTTCCCTCTGGTCATGAGAGTGAGGTGCAAGCATATAAATTGTGTGAAAACAAGAGGCAAGATCCCAGACAGACAGTACCAGCACAGCAGGAGCAAAGACCTTGGGTAGCACTGTGCAAGTGGAGGCTGAGGTGGACACAGGCCTGGCATGAAGAAAGGTAAATGGCACAGTGCCTGTGCCAGGGCATGGCAAGGACCTCAGAGATGATTCTCAGAATGACAGTGAGCAATGACAGTTTAGGCTGGAGGAAGACTGCTGGGGTGTGCCGACATGTTCTAAAATGTAGGGCTTTTTATGTTTTTACAATATTCTTCTATGTGTATGTGCACATGTACACATGTCATGGCAAGCATGTGAGTGATGATCAGAGGGCAGCTTCAGGCAGAGTTTCTCTCCTTCCACCATGTGTATCCTCAGGATCGAACTCAGGTTGTTGGCCTTGGCGGCAAGCACTATTACCCACTGAGCCATCACGCTGCCTATAAGGCATGAGTGTGGAGTCTTTTAATGTACTGGGGAGCAGAGGGAACACCACACATGTGAGGGTTCCCACAGAGGCCAAAAGAGGGCATCAAATCTCCTAAAGCTGAAGTCACAGGCTGCCTTGATTTGTCCCACATGGGTGATAGGAATCAATCTCTAGTCCTCTGTAAGAGCAACAAGCTCTCTTAACAGCTAAGCCAGGTCCCTAAGATATGCTTTTAACAGACATGTATAACAGTTTGGCCTACTGTGTTTTCTGACACAAAGTACAGAAACTGATGGCAGGAGGCTCTCTTGAGGTCAGCTCCATTAAGAAATGGGACTGGGCTGTAGCTCAGAGAACACTTGGTTCTGGTTTCCACCCCCAATACTGTTGAGGGAGGGAGGGAAGAAAGAAAAGGAAGGAGGGAGGGAGGTCAATGAGGACCAGCACATGGCTCTGAGCTATGTATGAGGGCTGGTATGCAGAGCAGACTGAGCGGTAGTAGAGACGGGGTAGGCAGCTGCGTGAAAAGAGCAATCTATGTAACGCTGTCACAGCGGTGGGGGAGCTGGGGGAAGCATGACTTGAGACAAGCTACAAAGGATCCTAAGGGTCTCAGCAGAAGTCACAGACCTGGTGCTAAAGGCAAGTCTCCAGAGAACTCTTGTGTTCCCTTAGGAAAGCAACAAATACTGCCTCTGTTGGTGCATCTCAAAGAAGAGATGAAGGGTTGGGGTGGGCTGGAGTGTGGCTCAGCTGGAAGAGCACTTACCCAGAATGACCAGAGCCAGGTTCAATTCCAAGTACCTAAAGTACGGTGGTACACACCTGTAATCCCAGCACTGAGAGGGCTGAAGCAGAAGGAAGGCAAGTTTGAGGACAGCCTAGACTACAAAGCATCTTCCAGGCAAGGCTAGACTACAAAGCAAGACTACCTTTAAAAAGAGAAAATAAATCTGGTCGTGATGTCACACACCTCGAGAGGCAGAGGCAGGTAGTGAGAGATCTCTGTGAGATCAAGGCCAGCCTGGGCTACATAGCAAGTTCCAGGCCAGCAGGGGCACCAGGGAGACCCTGTCCCAAAAAAGAAGAAAGAGGGAGTGAATAAAGTGAGAGGATGCTGCCACCCTCATGGAAGTTAGGACAGCAGCCGCTGTGGGCACCAGCCTGGGGCAGCAGCTCACTGGTCCACCACAACGGTTCACCACCCGGCAGACTGCACCAGCCACCCAGTGGGGTAGACACGAGTCAGCCCAAGCCTGAACAGTTTTCTGTCACAGCTCAGTGAGGTTCAAAGGGCGTGGTTCCTGTGCCTGCCACCATCCCAGAACTGTGGCACAAGGAGGCTGGAGACCAAGGCAGGCTCACGAGGTGCGGTCAGAGGTCAGACAACACAGAGGCACCCCAAGAACCCGCAGCATGACATCCCACAGGTAAACCCCTCTGACTCAAACAACAGCACCTAATATGCCCAGTCCTCTCCTTTTCTCCACTCCTCCCATCTGTGTAGTACCATTTGTGCCAAAGTGACCCACACGGTGAGGAAGTCAGCCTGTAAGATGGATGAACGCAGAACACACACACAAGAGCCTGCCCTCACTCTCATACCAGGTTCCTCACACCAGCAGCAAACACGCTGAGTCACCTAAGCACAGCAAGATGGAATGGCCTCTACCGCTGATACAATGTCACCTCCCACTTTTTAGGACAAAGAGGAGGTTCCACTCCTGCCTCTCACCACCATCCTTCCTGAACTTTGGGTACATAGTCACCACAATTCTGGTCACCAGCACAAATAAACCCAGAGTTCTCAAACCCATAACAAGGTCACCGTGACTGAGGTCATGGCCACATGTCCCCTGTGATCACTTCCACTGTCTGTGCTACTTGGTGTCATCCCAACATTATTGACAGGTTTTTCACTCACTTGTCTGTGTGGTTACCACTCATTCAGCCCCAAGCTCTTTAAACTGTCAGAACCTCCCCCAAATATGTCCAGGGACAGTTAGCCACCAAAGTTACCCTCAGGCCCATCTACTGCTCAAAGGAGGACAGAGAGCCCCTGGTGTGCACAGACAGCCCCTAGGGCGCTTTTATTTTTAAAGATTTATTTATTTATTTATTATGTGTATGGATGCTTGCCTGCATGTATGCAAGGGCATCGTGGGGTGCAGTACTTTCAGAGGACAAGCCCCCTCCCTGGAACTAGAGTTACATACTGTTAGCCATGGGAACTGAGCAATAGGCATAAAGGCACTGAGTGGGCAGTGTGGCTGGTGTTCTGGCCTGTTCTGCGTGAAGCTATAACCTAGGTCCCAGGAAGCCACTGCAGGTACAACACCCTCAGTCCTCAGCAGTTACTTAATCTTCTTTTCCCCCCGACAAAGATCACCCCAGACCAAAACCAGGATTTTGGGTTTCGTTTCCTCGTTCCTAATTTCCATGTCAGCCCTACAACCTTCCCGCCTTTACCTAAAGACTCCACATTTAACTTTCCCACCTTCTGTAATGGCCAGAAAGGCCTCCCTATATAAAACTCTGCCTTGGTTTCAATAAATGAACTGCCCACTGGCGCAGCCTCCTGGGAATTCTTCCCTTTGCACTCTGGGCCACCTGAGAATTGTCCTCCGTTCTCTGGGACCGCTGGAGCACAACAGCCATGCTGGAGATGGAGACTCACCCACAGTTAGCCACAAAGTGGGTGCTGGGAACTAAACCCAGGTCCTCTGCAGATTAGTGTTCTTAACCACTGAGCCAGCTCTCCAGTCTGGCCCCGGCCTGGCCTGGTCTATTATTTGGTCCTGACTCTGACCACTGCTCCCTCCTTAGCTCTTGTGTCTCACTGTAACGACCCTGTTCCCTGTCCCTAGCCCTTCCTTTTCATCCCTTCCCTATCTGTTCTAGAAAAGTAAAAGGCTACATTTCTTGAGATGCTGTGAATTTTAATGCTGCTCTCCCTAACTGTTAGTCTGACTGGGAAAGAGGACAGAACCCCATAGATAAGAGAACTTTCTGTGTAAACACTAGGCCCTGAGTTCCAATCCCCAGCACTGTGTGGAGTGGAGATAGGAGGATCTTTGGGACTTGCTGGCCACCAGTCTAGCACCAGGTTTAGTGACAGACCCTACCAATAGAGAACAGAGCAGAGTGACAGAGCTGGATACCCAATATCCTTCTGTCACCTGCACGCACAGAGGTGTGTGTGCGCACACACACATGCAAGCACATGTGTACACACACATGCACGGAACAACAGGCTTAGCACTGGGCACTATGGCATCCTCTGCTACAGTCCCAGCCTCTCAGGGGGCTGAGGCCTTAGGAGGAGGGTGGGTTTAAGGCCTGCTTGAGTAACTTAGCAAGACCTGACCTCCAAAACACTTCATATCCTGTGAGCTCTGGAGTGCACCACTCCTATGTGGAATTTGTCATCCCAACATAACAGCTGTTACCATCCTCATCAAAGCTGCTGTGATTCTTCAAGACGGAGCCTGTTGACGGTGTAGAGTGGAGCACAGACCCTTACCTGCAATCCCAGCCACTCCCCGCTGCCACCCTCTAAACCGTATGTAACTGCACTAGCTGCGTGTGGTCCCGTGGTCTCAGGAGATGCTAGCAGAGTATACAGAGGTTTAAGGTTAACTGGAGGAGGGGCTTTATCTATGCAGTCCTGGGGAACTCAGCATCCATGCTGGTGTGAGACTTGCCAGTGATGTGGCTGCTTTTGGGTCATCCAGGTTCCGTAAGAGGCCCCTCAACCATGTTCTGCAAGCCCAAAAAACATACTGGTCTGCCACATCAGACTTGGGTGGAATCGTACTTTGGTCTGTCCACGGGACCCCAGCTGTGGGTGGGGTAGACACTGACTTACATCTCCCCAGGGAGAGTCCAGTCTTCAAGTGACTCAACTCCTGCAGCTAAGCCATAAGTCACAGCACAGTGCCACGGGAACAGGCCTCAGTGTGGATTCTCACTCACTAGGTGGGTGCTGGGGAACTCTTTAGCCTCCAAAGTCCTCTAGTTAGGAGGAGAACCCTTGCTATCCCACCATGAAAGTGCCCTTCCCCCGGAGCCTTCGCTATACTTTTTGTTACAGTCCACAAGATCCAACCCTCCAATTTGATAGCTTTTTGCATTTGGTCTTTTTGCTCCTGCTGGGAGATTCCCCAATTTTCTAGAACCTTCAAACCTTCCGCTGAGTTTTCCCCTTATCTGCTCTGTGTTTATTTCCCCGAGTTCATCTGGTTCACAGAACACTCTTCTTTCATGGAATTCTTTTGTTGTTAAACATCAACTATGATTTCTCTGAGGACATTTAGCAGAGGTTGTTTCCCCTGAAGTCTTCCTCTTGCATAATCTCCATTTCCACTAAGTTCCTCGGTGGTCCTTCCTTGGTCTAGTTACATTTCTGTTGCTGTGATACCACACCCTGAGAGAAAAGTATCTTAGGGAAGAAAGAGCTTATCAATTCCAGGCCCATGAAGTCAAGGCAAAAACATCCACAGTCAAGAACACAGAACTAACATGTGGCTGGCTCCTTGTTTACTGGCTCTCAGCAAGCTCCCCTCCCCTGCCCCAAGGCCCCTGACTAGGGAATCCATGTTGCCCACAGCGGGCTGGGTCTTTCTACATCAATTAACAACCAAGAAAAACCCCCACAGACCTGCCCACCAGTCAACTTGATCTAGATAATTCCTCACTCAGATTCTTCCCAGGTGATTCTAACTTGTGTCAGGCTGACAGTTAAAACAAATATGCACATTTGGATATGTTGTGAGTGAGCCTGCAGGCATGGCTAGAGCTGGGCAGCCATAGACCTCACCAGAGAGCAGAGAGACATCGAGTTTCAGCATCATGGTATCCCCTCCTCTATTCAGCCAGGGCGTCCAAAGGAGGTCCTTTCATCTCTTCCTCACTGATGAGAGACTACTGGCAGTGCCAAGCAAGAAGGAAGCTGGTAACCTCGGCACCAGCCACACACTAGTACCCCTCATCTGCCCTGGCACCAGCTGCAGGGGCTGAAGGCTTCGCCCTCTGCCCAGTACCTTCCCTCTGCCGGGCCAAAGGAGTGGCAGCCATGCCCGCTGCACTGAAGACTCTGCACCCAAGACTCTGCAGCCCTTGCAAGCTCACCAAGGCTGTTGCAGATCACTCTCACTTGCTCTGTCCACAGTCCATCTGGAGGTATGTGCCCACAGCTCCTGAGAGGAGCAGAGAGCACACGGCATAATCAAGCTGACTCCCGGCTTTCACCTCTCCCAAATTAGCACTGGTTCTCTCCAGTCAGCGAAGTGAGCACCAAGTCTTCTCTACTGCAGCTTCCGACTCCAGGCGGCGACATTGCGCCATCTCCCCTCTCCCCTCATCGCTCCAAGGATCACTTTTAATCAGTGTGTGCTAGGTTTCAGGAAGACAAAAAGACATGCACAGCAGATGTATGTGTGTGTGTGTGTACAGGTGTGTGTGCGTATACACCCATCACCACCCGCCATCTTTACCTAGCAAGCTTTCATGTCACACCTTTATCATTCTCCACAACCACAAACCTCCTCTGGAAAACACTCTGATAAATTGATCTTACATTTTACCACCAAATCATGTAACCTAGGCTTGTCTCATGATTGCTCAAGCGACAACCCACAAGAAATCAGCCTAAGAATTCCATCCAACAGGGTGAGATCATATCCTTCCTCCAGTGCCCTAGTGGTCTTGGTTCCCCGGACGTAGCTTCACCCCATGATCACCTAGAAGGTTTGCAGAGTAAACCACAAGGGGGCTGGGAAGATGACTCAGTCCATAAATACTTGCCTTGTATAGGCATGTGGACCCAAGTTCCACCCCCAGAACCCATGTGAAAAAGCCAGGCATGGTAGCATATGTCAATGCGCTGTTTCTTATACACTAGCTGCAAATCTCAGAGCATGACTGTTTCTAAACCTCTATTCAGAGATTAGAGAGATAGCTCAGTAGTTAAGAATACTTCCTGCTCTTCCAGAGGAGGACCCAAGTTCAGTTCCCAGCACCCCTGTCAGGGAGCTCACAATCACATGTAATTCCAGCTCCAGAGGATCTGATGCCCTCTTCTGGCCTCTGTTCCACAGGTATACACACACGTTATGTACACACACATACACACACACACACACACACACACACACACACACACACACAAAATTATACAGTAAAGGTGGGCATGATGGCAGAGGCAGGTGGATCTCTTTGAGTTCAAAGCCAGCATAGTCTACATGAGTTCCAAGCCAGTCAGGGCAATACAGTGAGATCCTATCTTTAATAACAAAAAGGAAAAACCTATAAAATATAATGAAAACCAAAAAAAAAAAAAAAAAAAAAAAAAAAAATCAATAATAATAATAAAAACTCAACAAAAGGTTGTGAAATCACACAAATACACAAAGTCACTCAAACAGGAAAGAGCACAAAAGACAACAGGGAATTAGTCACTGAGCCATGTGGATTAAAATCCAAAGCAGAGAGCACTTCACACCCACTGGAATTAAATAATTGTTAACAAATAAAGTCTAGATAAACTGACACAGAGCAAACGGATCTCACACACTGCAAGAGGTACATCGGACCACATGACCTGACTGGAAACCCACCCAGCCATTCTCACAGGGTTCAACACATAAATTCAATGGCCAGGGACTTGGTTTCTAGGTGTCAACTTAGGAGAAGGAACACAGGCTACACACAAGACCCAGTTATGAAGGAAGGGTGCGCCAGCATGTTCCTGCAATGGACTGCCACCCACCCACAAAAGGAACACCCTCCAAGAACACATCCCCCCTTGCCCCACCAAACACATTGAGCAAAGCCAGGGCCAGGAGGCGGGGAAGCTACCAGGTCACTGCCACAGACATCTATCTCCAGGCCTCATCCCAGGGTGGCAGGGAGCAGAGCCCAGTCTCCACCCAGCCTCAGCTCCAGGAAAAGAGGACAGCCGTCAAAAGCAGACACAGTACAGTTCCCTGATTTACAATTCTGTAACAGAGGAAACTGATCTGTGGAAACAGAAGCGAGAACAGCCCTGTCTCCTCTCCCGGGGGCAGGAACAGGCTGGCAGGAACCGGGAAGAACACAGGGAAAGTGAGGGAACATCCTGTGACCTGCCTGCCTGGGGGCAGGAATGCAGGTGAGGAGTCTTCACCTTTCAGTCAGGTACTAAGAAGCAAGAGCAAGCCATACGTCATTACCACCTCACTCAAAACTCAAAGGAAGCTGCAGATGTGGCACCAGCCTGTGCTCCTAGCTACAAGACAGACTAAAGGCAAGGATCACTGGAGCCCAGGAGTTCCAGGCCAGCCTGGGTAACACAGTGAGACTCCACCTCAAATGAATGAATGAACAAATGAATAAATGAATGAATGAATAATACATACATAAATACACACATACACATGCATATCTAAGAAAAAGCCAGAAGGGGTGGGCAAGGTGGCTCAGTAGACAAAGGTGCTCCTAGACCTGATAACCTGAGTTCAATTCCTAGGACCCATGTGGTAGAAGGAGAAAGTTGATTCCCAAGAGCTGCTGTCTGATCTCCACGTGTACACTCTGATGCATGTGCACAAATACATAAAATAAATAAACAAACATAATGTCATAAAAAATAAAGAGGAGGAGCTAGAGAGATGGCTCAGCAGTTAAGAACACTGACTGCTCTTGCAGAGGATCTGGGTTCAGTTCCCAGCACCCACATGGCAGTTACAAACATCTGTAACTCCAGTCCCAGTGGGTCTGATGCCTTCTTCTGTCTTCTGTGGGGACTGCATGACACGGGTGCAATTACATACATGCAAGCAATACACTCATACACATAAAATACATCAAATTTTTTTTTAAATAAAGAGGAATCTGGGACTAGGAAATGGTTCAGTGGGTAAAATATGACCCATGCAATCTTGATGATCTGAGGTCAGATCCCCAGGACTCACAAAAACACTAAGCATAGAGGCATGTATCTGTAATCCCAGCACTCCAGCTGTAAAACAGGAGGCAGAGACAGAGAAATCCACCAGCAAGCCTGGAGTATGCAACAGAGCAGTTAACAACAAAAGACCTATCTTCAGCAAGGGAGAAGAGAAGACTAGCACACATATACTGATACACACACATAATTTGTGTGTGCACGTGTGTGTGTGTACATATGTACACATGCTGTGTGTGGGTGTTCTTAGGGGCTAGAAGAGAGCATTGGATCATCTGAAGCAGGAGTTACAGATGGTTGTGAGCCACCCAACATGGATGTTGGGCACCAAACTCAAGTCCTCAGGAAGAGCAGCAAGTGCTCTTAACCACTGAGCCATCTCTCCAATTCACAAATAAGTATTTTCAAAACTCAAAAGGAATGTAAAGAGTCTCATTCACGTGCCTCTGGAAGCCACATTGAGCATAGTGACAAAGCAAGAAACAGCCTCTGATGGCACAGAGGCATCCTCTGAAGTGGGCCACTTGAATCCAGAATCTTAAAAGTAGGTTTCTTTAAAGCAGAGATAACCCTTAGCCCCAGGACACTGGCAGACCAGGAATGTGTGCTCCCCAGCATGATAAGGCAGGGCAGGTGCTCCAAGCAGCTCACAGGAGATTTCCAACAATATCTGAGCACCAAATTTGTAGCCCACACAACTTCCTGCCACACACTTCAAGGGATCTTGGGGTCTACATGGAAACATTCTGGGGGACCCAGATCCCACTTAGTGGCCCCCCAAGATTATTTAAAACAGAATGGTCATATAAACTGGGCATGGAGGCAAAAAAGCTGAAATCAGGATCTTGCTGTATCGGCACACATGTCCTGGCAACATTATTCACCACAGATGAGACACAATGTCCCTGATGCCAACAGGAAAGAAAACTGCTTCATGTCCTCACAATGAGTTAGTGGACCTGACAAAGGAAGGACACAGGGCCGTAACTCAGTAGTAGAGCTTGCTTTCCATGAGGACCTACGTTGGTACTGCCAAAACCATGAAACAATTTACTTGTGGTTTCATGGCTAGAACTTTGAACTGAGGATATGGCTAAGTCAGTAGAATGATGGCCTAGTAGACACAAAGCTCCGAACTGCATCTCCAGCATTGCACTGCACCAAGTCTGGTGGGCCACACCTGAAATCCCAGCACTGGGTAGAGGCAGGAGGATCAGAAGTTCAAGAGCATTCTTGACCACACAGCAAGTTTGATGCCAGTCTGGGATACATGCGACCTTATTTCAAAATAAGGCACTAGAGAGAGGGCTCAGCTGTTAAAAGCCCTTGCTATTCTTGCAGAGGACCAGAGTTTGGGTCCCAACACCCATATCAAGCAGCTCACAACTACCTCTAACTCCAGCTCCAGGATCTGATACACTCTTCTGGCCTGTGTGGTACATATAACCCCCCCTCCACACGCACACACACATAAATATAAATAAAAACAAATTCTTTTTGAAAAAAAGAAAGGGGACTGGAGAGATGATTCAGTGGCTAACAGCACTGACTGCTCTTGCAGAGGACCCAGGTCAGTTCCCAGCACCCACAGGGCAACTAACAACCATCTGTAAGTCCAGTTCCAGGTGATCTGATGCCCTCTTCTGGCCACTACAGGTATTGCATGATGTATATGCACTTACATACATGCAGGTTAAACATTCATACACAGAAAGCAAAAATAAATCCAAAAAAACTTTTTTTAAGAAAGACAGAAGTCCTGACACCTGCTGTAAGACAAGTCAACCCTGATGTGATATTCAACAAAATAAGCCAGTCACAAAAGGACAAACACCTCAGAGACTACTCCTATCATGTACGTACTAGAGTTGCAAGTCTGAAAATCAAAGACAGACAGGAGAATGAGTTATCAGAGGCCAGGGAATCAGGAACCAACAACTGAGTAAGAAGCGTTGTGGAGATGGATGGTGACGTGAGAGCATAAACATCCCTAATGCCGCCACTTAAAAACAGGACAGAACAGTGCTAATAAAATTAAAGGCCTACAGGAGCTGGAGAGATGGCTCAGTTGGTAAAGTGCTTTCAGCACAAGCATGAGGAACTGAGTTCAATCCCCAGCATCTACAAGAAAAGCTGGTGTAGTGGTACACATATAATCCAAGTGCCAGGATTTCAGAGGCCAGCAGACCCCTAAGGCTCCCTGGCCACCAATCTATCAGTAAGCTTCAGGTCCTCAAAAAACAAGGTAGATAGTCCCTAAAGAACAATACTCAAGGCTGACCTTTAGCCTCCATACACACCTATATATGTACACCTATATATGTACCACCACACACACTTTTGTGGTGTAGGGAAAAAAAAAGTGATTCTAAAATCTTAAAATCCTTTAAAATAAGCTTGACAGATAATTTGGTGGTGGTGGTCTATGTGTATGCCACATGATCTGGAGAGGGATGCATGCCACAGCAACCATGCAGGGATCAGAGGACAACCTTGTGGAATAAGTTCTCTTCCTCCACCTTTACATGGCTTCTGGGGATCAGACTCAGATCCACAGGTTTTCCTGGCAAGTGCCTTTACCTGCTGAGTCATGTCACTGGCCCCTTGATTGGATTAAAGAGCACCTAGACTAGTCAATGGAACCTCCGGGCACATCTGTGAGGGCATTTTGAAAGGATTAACTAAGGAGGAAGGCCCGCCCCCGGAATGTGGGTGGCACCATCCCATTGGCTGCAGACCCAGACAGGATGACAAGGTGAAGACAACAATCAGGGAGTGTGGCCATCCTCTCTCTCTGCTTCCTGATTTCCAAGCACCCCCCCCCCCCCGCCCCGCACCATGATGGACTGAAGCCTGGGAAACCACGAACCAATACATATCGTTCCTGCCACAGGCTACTGAAATCAGATGTTCTATAAATGACCAAAAGTCTAATAGAAAAACAAACTTTTCAGAGAAGGAACAAGTTGGAGAACTTCTGCCATATTTCAAACATCACTAAGTGCTGGGGCTGGAGCTCACTGGTAGACTGCTGGCAAAGCATGCCCTAGGCTTTGCTTCTCTCACCTTCCATTAGGAAGTTGAAGCAGACAGGAGGGCTTCTAACGCACCCAGAAAACAAGCCTTCGTAGAAACCCTCCCTAGGAAGTCCCACATCCACTGAACACGGGACAGAATGAGAGCATAGTCATCACCGAGTATCACGAACACAAGCCAAGATCAGGGAAGAGGCAGCTTGCTGATGGCAAGTCTGTACTGTGCAACGAAGTGGGAGCCCAAGTGGGGTTGCAACTGGTACCCCTTGCAATTCCATAAAGACAAGCACTCAGTACACAGTGAAAAAGGAGACAGTCCAGATACCAAAGCAAGGAGAAAGCACAAACAAGACGAAGTTCAGCTTCACGGTATCTGGGTCTTCGAGGAATGAAGTTTAAGCTCAGCTTCCTGGTAACTAGGTCCCTGAGGAATGAGTTGGTTTTTTTGTTAAATCTTTTCCCAAGGAGGGGTGAGGAACCCCCCCCCCATGCTCCTACACCAACGTCATGCCCCAAGGGAACACAAGAAAGACTGTCATTAATAAATTTCGTTCAACTTTCTTTTCAATGGTGCTGAAAAGTGTATGCAAATCCACCCGTAATTAGGTTTAAAAATTCCATTTCATGGGATAATCAGACTTCAAAAAACTCAATTTTAGTTTTAATCAGATTTTAACAAGGATATTAAGTCCATTTCGGTTAGAAAAGGAAAAAAACTGTGAATTTAACACAAAATGTATTCAAGCTTAGCCCTGGGAGATAATTAAATAAAATTAATTTGGCAAGGGTTGTCAGTAAATGGAAAAGGCCGTAAACAAGGGTTCATGTTGCTGACGGAAACAAAAGCAGATCTTACTGTACCCACAGATGTGGGGCTTGCCACCCTCTGCATCCTGTAACTGCAATCCCAATAAACAGCAAGACGCTCCTGAGATAGAAGTGCAATAAACTACAGCCAGAGAAAAAGTGAGAAGGCGGAGGAGCGAGTGGGAATCCAGAGAACTGCGTGTGTGAAGCAAGCGATTCCTATCAGCTCAAAAGCCGATGAGCAGCAGTACCAGGGAAATGAACCAGCGGAGGCTGCCCCTCTTCAGTGGGAGGACTGTTTGGTTACAGAACTGAAGAGGAGTTTGCATGTTCTAGCAGTTCTAACTCCAAGCCCAGCCAAAAAGCTATAGGAAGCCAGAGAAAAACTGCTGGAAGACAGTAGCTCACACTTACACCAGGAGAGCCTTAGCAGGTCACCCAGACCAGACTGTGCACCCAAACCTGCAGGGCCCCTTGCACACCATGGGACCAGTCACCCACCTACAGGGATGAGATGGGTTCCATGCAGCCAGCTCCCAGTAAGAGAATGGCTTCCTCCTGAGGGCTCTCCCAGAATGCAGTGAGCAGGCCCCTACCATGGCAGTGGGCCCTATGCCAATGTTTCTTAACCCTGAAGCTAATAAACAGGGTTTTACCCCTCCAGAGAAGAGTTTCTCATCACTCACATAATAACTGCAGGTTGCTTTCTAAAGCACCACTGCCCAAGGTCAAGACTGCAGACAGCCAGCACGTTGGGGACACCAATACCTCCACATTCAGATAAGAGCACAGTCAAATTCTCCTAGGCCAGACGAGGAAAAAAGAAATTCTCAGGATCCCAGGGTCAAAAGCCACAAGGGAACGAGCAGCTGGGAAAGGAGAGATGAGGGTCTGTGTTTTGAAACTAAAGTTGTCCTGTTTGTTTATGGTATTGGGGATGAACCAGGGCCTTGCACACCCCAGCTACCCACTGGGAAATTCCAGGCATAAAGAGAGATGAAGAGAGACAATAAGCATTCTCTAGTATCAAATGTGTCCAAACCATCTCACTTCATAACGAGCAGTAACTATGCAGCGATCCCTGCTGGTGGATGCCGAACTTGCAGCCAAGCTGCAGTAAACAATAAAACTGCTGAAGCTGAAAGAAAGGTTGCTAAAGCACCAGTGACTCACCTCAAAGCCAAGGTTCTCTGAAGCCAATAAAAATAAATAAATAAGCTATGATTTAAAGGGAATGAACAGCAGCATGCTACCACCTGTCTAGCCTGAGAGGCAGCTGGTACCTGCATCCTGTAACTGCAATCCCAATAAACAGCAAGACGCTCCTGAGATAGAAGTGCAATAAACTACAGCCAGAGAAAAAGTGAGAAGGCGGAGGAGCGAGTGGGAATCCAGAGAACTGCGTGTGTGAAGCAAGCGATTCCTATCAGCTCAAAAGCCGATGAGCAGCAGTACCAGGGAAATGAACCAGCGGAGGCTGCCCCTCTTCAGTGGGAGGACTGTTTGGTTACAGAACTGAAGAGGAGTTTGCATGTAATAAAGAATTAATTGCTAATCTATCTCAGCCTCCTCCATGAAGGAACAGTATTGTGTTGCTGCCTTAGAAGCTAAACATTTCCTCTCCTGAGTGATGGCTGCTGGCGCTCTGACTACCCATGCTCTACGTGGCAGCCTCCACATCAGGAGTAAATCCAGATGCAGCCTGGAGGCAGGGCAAAGAGAGTGGGCTGAGCCAGTCTTCCAGTAGGCTGTGCCAAGGTGCCACTGAGTCATAGATCTGCAAGAGATGCCACCAGCTGGTAGGTTTCCTGCCACACATGTGCTGCAAATGGGTGGCCCCAGGCAGAGGCAGAATGTGCCAGCATCAGGCTGAACAGCCCAGAGAGATGCAGGACCAGATGCCTGACACCAGGTGGCTAGCCAGATGGATGGAGGTTACCGAAGGCAGAGCCCACTGTGCTGCAGACCAGCTAAGCAGCCCAGCAAGAAGCAAACTCACTTGGCTGACCTTGGGCCATGGCCCCTTCCCAGAACCTCTAGTCTTACAGTGTGAGGAAGAGGCTACAGAGTCACAAACAGGTGAGGAAGAGGAAGAGCAGGAGATGCTCCTGAGGAACAGGCTAGACTGGTTATTACAGCACAGGAACCCTGAAGGGTCCGCCCTGCAGGCAAGTAAGGACCCCTCAGAACAAGCAGTGTCTTCAATCAGAGTAGAGACAGTCTGTCCTACATTCCCACCAACAGTATCAAATTCAGTAAACACAGCAGGTCTGTCCCCCACCCAATGAGGCCACTGAAGATCATGTGCCATAAACACAAGTCACCTGGCTTCTACTAACTTCTGCCTCTCACTAATGACAAGCTGCAGAACGGACATTCCAAAGCTCCAGGCACCAGGATGTACATACCACAAGAGACCAGGGTCCACAAATTGAGGACAGATCCCACTGTGGGCAGGGCCCAGGCCTCCCTCTCCACAGCCCTCCAATGTCCCTCTGAGACATCAGCCTGGTGAGTATACACAACTACAACCCCACCTGTACTGAGAGTCCTCACTGGAGGACAAGGCTCAGAGGGAAGAGTGCATGATGGATACCTGTAATCCCAACACTGGGGAGGTAGAGGCAGGAGGATCAGGAGTTCATAATCATCACTGACTACACAGCATGTTCCAGACCAACCTGGGCTACATGAGACCCTGTCTCAAAACCAAAGCCAGTACTGATAAGACGGCTCAGCAGGTAAAGGCACTCGCAGTGAAGTCCAATGACCTGAGCTAAATACCCAGAACCCACATGGTAGGTGAGAACCAAAGTCCTCTGACCTCTGTGGCGCATGTTCACACGGTGCACACATAGTACATAAATAAATGTAACAAAAAAAATTTTTCAAGAAACAAGAACAAAATAAACAATAATTAAAAAAAAAAAAAAAGAAAAACACAGTTTTTGCAAAGTTTAGAGACAGGAAGCCACAGAGAAAAACAAAATGATCAGAAAGGTCTGGATGCACCTTGCAAGCACTTGGCCAGGTATGTGGTCCTGATTCTTAGACCTCTTGAATTTGGATGAAAGAGCTTGATGTGTAACATTTGTCATGTTCCATTGGCACCACTCAACCTGGGCTTCAACAAGTGCAGCCAGTCATGATTTCTGAAAATGTCACCCTTACACCAAGACTAGATTCCCAGAACATGCAGCAAGCAGCTGCCACTATGCTGAGTGTCAGGTGTGGAGAGATGCCTACAGCCTAGGGTCCGCTACTCTACACCCAACACATGGCGTGTGTGTGCCAGCTATGCTGAGGGAGTGCACCCATTTCAGAACCCTTCTGCTCAATAGGTACTTTATCCTCTACCTCCCACCATTCAGGCCTCTCCAGACCCTGGGGACACACACCAGGCTCAGGTGAGGCAGACACGTGGGCAACAGAGGCTGGGCTGCTGCTGTTGAGGCCTGCCTGAAAGGCTCTCAGTGTGAAGAACCCTACCCAGCCCATCATTCTCCTAAGTGCATCCAAGTAGGGGAAATGTCCCAGACTCTCAGACCCCATGGCTGGCAGCCAGCTTGCCCAGGAGTTTGAGCCATGGTCTCAAAGTTGATGCTGGTATGGGAAGCCCAGGTCTAAATACCTCACTAAGAGGCCAGTAACACAGCAGAGTAGCTGGGTCTGTGTGGGGCAGCTGTGAATAAAGACCTCTGAAGTTTGCTCAAAAACACCGCCTGTAAAGAGAGTGGTAGCTATGCTTTGGGGAGGTCAGGGCCTGGGTACTCAGATAAGAACCAAACCACCACAAAGGTAAGGATGGAGAACAGCTGTTCACCCCAGCCTCTTGCCATTTAAATGCTAATTCTGCTTTACTTCTAATGCAAACCTGTTCTCCATGACTCAGCTCAGCAAAAAAGACCTAGGTTTCAAAGGCTCACTGTGCTAGCTATCCACCAGAGTCCCAGGAGCCCACTACGGGTCTCAGGTGCCCCTCCAATAGGTCTTCAGAAAGACCTGAATTACTCATGGGAGGTAAGTAGCAGTCTGAGGAAAAGGGATGGAGGGACTCTGAAAGAGTGGGATCTGTGTGATGACCTCAGCTCTGGGATGCTCAACAGTTAAGGAACCTCAAAACTAAGGCTAGGCAAGCCAGCAGGAGAAAGATCTGACATACACAATGGACAGTGCCACTCACAGATACATGATCCCAGGTGATCCTGTCCAGGTCACACCTCACCAACTCAAAGCCCAAATACATGCAAGTTGTTCCCCAGGCTCCACATGACACAGACCTGTTGAGACATGGTAGCTGCTAGGAAAGCATCACTGCAGGGAGGCTGGGCACAGATGGCCCCAGAAGAGGCCTCCAGCCCCTACTCCAGCTCAATTGGCATCACACCTCCTGGCAAAACTTCCCATCAGTTCCTCTGTGTGACCTACTCAAACCCCTAGGGTCCCAGGGCTATTTCACAGTGCCTGGGGAGAGAAGCCAGGACCCCCTAGATTCTTGGCTTCTGAGATGAGGACAGTAGGTGACAGAACCAACTAGAGCATCTGACAAGATGGCTCAGTCAGTGAAGCATGATCCCCAGCAGCTGTGTGCAAAGTGGGGTACAGCAGCAGCTCGGACCTGGAGTAACAACACTGGAGAGGTGGAGACAAGAGGGTCCCTGGAGCTCACTGGCTAGCCAGTCTAACCAGATCAGTGAGCTCCAGGCTAAGTAATCCCGGATATGTCATCCTGTCTCAAAAACTACAGAAGACATAGACTTGAGTCACCGGACATGGAGAATTCAAACTGTTACGGACCTGGAAGCTTCCATCTGTCTAACAAATGGCTGAAGGCACTAACCACCTTGCCCCCAACTCCAGGAGGGAAATAGATCTATTTCAGAATACATGGCCCCCAGTATAAGTAGATCTGGTTCCTTTTCAACTCCCAATCAGAGCTCCCCATCGCTCCTTCCGTGACCCCAGGGAGGAGCAAGGCACCACCCAAGAAGGAATGCCCCACCTTCTAGGATTCCAAGAAGGCATCTACCTTCTGGGGTTCTGGGAAAGTATAACCCCTTTTCTGGGATTTTCTGGGCCAATATATAAATCCCAGACATACTCCTACCCCAATGCCCAACCTCCACAGCTGTAGGAAGGTTGTTGACCTAGTAGCTAATAAAGCTACCCGCATCTGTTTCTACTTCTTTATCAGGTTGCCTTCTCACCCCGAATTCAGGTACTGCCTAGCTTTCATAGTGCTGGAAGGTTCTACGCATGCTACTGAGAAAGGAAAGTCGATCCTACCCAGCTGTAAACCCTGGAAGCTACAGTAATAACTGGACTGACAGCACATGACAACTGGTACAGTGGTGGCATAGCTGTCATGAGAGTAACCAACCACTTTCTTCTTGTATTTAAGGCCCACTTCACAAAATGGAACTCATGCTTGGTACTGTCAAGTGCACATGTGTTGTACAATGCCTGTGGAGATGAGAAGAAGGCATTGTATCCCTTGGAACTGCAGTTACGGACAGTTAATCACCTTGTGGGTGCTGGAAATTGAACCCGGGTCCTCTGCCAGAGCAGACAGTGCTCTTAACCACTGAGCCATCTCTTAAAGCTGGGAGGGAACAGTGCTCAGGCATTTCAGGGAAGGAGCACTAGAAGGGAAGAAATGAGGTTTGATCAAAAGACATTGTATGCAAGTGTGAAATTCTCAAAGCATAAAATAATAGCAATGACAGGAATGGGGACAGTAACCAAGGAAGACACCAGACATCAACCACTGGCCTCCACAGATACGCATATGCACCTACGCACATGTATACACATGTACATACACACAAACAGGGATGCTGCCATGGCCACTTCCTGTCACTTGTCCGCAACGCTTTCTTTCTCAGGCTTTAGACTTCGTCCAGTCCAGTTTGAAGGAGGCACTGGAGACCAGCCACAAAAGCTCGGAGGAAAGCCTCCAGTGGTGCTGCAAGAGCTCAGGACAGAACAAGAGCAGAGAGCGCCCACGCCAGGGCACCCCTGTGCACACAGCTGTCTGGGCACGTGTGGAGTCTGTTCTAGAAAGCATTTATCCTCTGTTCTCTGTACCCCACTGGCACATGACCTGCTCTGGCACACGACAGTGGGAATGGCTCTATTCCTGCCAGCCTGCGCCAACCCACAGACCCACCAACCATTCACCCCAGGACTGAGACCATTCACCCCAAGGGGCAGGCGGCATCAGTATTGTGAGACACCCACTTGGCACCTTGCATGGGGCAGAGAATCAGAGGGATTGTCTCGCCAAGTCCCATGGGTCAGGAAGGCTGTGAGCCCTGCTTCCTGCAAGGCACAATTATCCAAAAACAGGGCCTTGTTACACCTCTAGATAAGCCCAGAGGGTCCAGCAAGGGTCCATCACTCCCAGTGCACAAGCACAGTCTTCCTCATGCACTCCCTCAAGATTTACTCCATGTCTGTTGTAGACCAAGGAGCAGGCTCTGGAGACCAACCCTACCCCTAGATGGCCAACACAAAATCTTTCACAATCTCCAGGCAGAACACAACAAGGGCCCTGTAACAAATGAGCCAATATTTAAAACATCCAAAACATTTAATGGGTGAGAACACTCCCAGGGACTGGCCACCACAAACATAAGCATGCAGGGTACCTCCCTTTCCAGGCCTTGGGCCCAAGAGAACTTGTATAGAATACAGCCAGGTCAAGAAAGGGCCAAAGCAGCAAACATCCTGAGGTCAAACACCTCTCCCTCCTCCACCTCTACACCCACAGCACCTCATCAACACACCTGACAGCGCACCACTTCTAAGCACAGCAGAGCCTGAGTCCCCATCAACAGGACACCCAGGTCATTACAAACCTCATGCAGAAAAAGCAGGTTAGCAGAAGTGTGTGGCTGGGTGAGCCAATTAGCTCCTGCCCTGGAAGAAGCCTGAGCACTCACTCTCTGCGTGGTCCCCCTAATTGGCCTGGTATGTCAGGGAAGCTGGCCCCTAGGACATGTCATCTGGCCAGTCTAGAGATGCTTTAGGGGAAAGCATCCAGGTCAGCACTTGTTGGCTCCCAACTCTGACTCCAGGCGACTGGTCAGCAGTTTGGTAAGGGTAGTAGGTGGTAAGCTGCCCACCTTCCTATCACCCACACTACTGTCTGATGCCCATCCAGCCCCCCACACACTGACAGGTATAATTACCACCCAATAGGGTCTGAAGCTGGCCAGGCTCAGGCACAAAAGACAGAGTAGCGGCAACAGAAGCATCTCAGGCACCAGCAAATTACTCATACTACAAAACACAGGCCTGGCTACAGAAGGCCCACCACTCACTCAGAGCCCACTTAATAAGGCTCTAGCCTCCATTTGAATTGCTAAGTACAGTGTTTAAAAAGCCAATCCACTGAAGGCACTCTCCACTCTCTGTTGTGACTCACTCTGCATCTCTGCACACTTCGAAAGCACACTCACCTAATTAGGCGATGAGCTCGCATACCCTGATTGAAATGTTCAGAAATAACGGCTTCCTTGAAGGGCAATTTGGCACCAGCTATCAATTCTGAATGTACATTTTCTTTGGAACTGTAAGATTCTGCCTTTAGGAATTTATCCAACCAACACTGTTGCGAGGGGTAAGTTAACTGTCCCTCAATGGAGGGAGGGGTTTGAAAGAAATTGGTCCAAACTGTACAAAAATGGGGACAATCTCAAATAGTCCAACAGTACAATCTCTACTGATACAGATATACTACCAAAAATTATCCGACAGGACTAAGGACACGGCGCAACTGGCAGAGTCCACGTCTACCCTTCATGAAGCCCTAGCTTCTAACCTGTCAGGAGCCATTTGACTGCTTTGAACTTTGATCAAGCAGGGATCAGTCTTGCTGATCCCAGAAGTGCTGTGGGATTAGGGCGTTTTGCAATGCGAGTGATTTATTCACTTGAAGGAGAGATTATCTTAGGCCCAAGGCTGAAAATCCTGTAATCCCAAGGCTGAAGATCCTGTAAACCCAAGGCTGAAAATCCTGTAATCCCAAGGCTGAAAATCCTGTAATCCCAAAGCTGAAAATCCTGTAATCCCAAGGCTGAAAATCCTGTAATCCCAAGGCTGAAAATCTTGTAAATCCTTGTAGGAAGGTCTGATTTAATCACCTGGAGGAAAGCTTATCTTAAATCCTAGGCTTAGCACCTTTTGTTAAGTAGACATAGGTGTTTTGAATAATCCTGTATATGTAAATGATGGTTGTATTGTTCCTATAAATACGCTGAGCAGAATAAAGTCGTGGCCTCAGTATTGACTGAGAGCCCTCCCGAATCTGTCCTCGTGTTCTCTCTCTCTCTCTCTCTCTCTCTCTCTCTCTCTCTCTCTCTCTCTCTCTCTCTCTCTATCTCTCTCTCTATCTCTCTTTATTTCTCAATCCTAACTCCCCAATTCAGGTACAGTTCGATTTTCTGCCGGCGGGCTCTGGCACTAACCCCAGGACCACATAAAGTAGACACAGTGGTGAATATCTGTAGTCTCAGCACTCAGGAGGTAGAGGCAGAAGAATCCCAAGTTTAAGGTCATCCTTAGCTATCTAAATCAACTCAACACCAGCCTGAGCTACATGAGATCCTGTTGAGGAAAAAAATAAATAAATAAACTCGACTGATAGCCTGGTGTGTGGCTCAGTGGTAGTGTTTGCAAGAAAATTTGAATCCTTAGGTCAGGCCTATCATCTCAGCACCTTCAAGGCTAAGACAGGAGACTCACAAGTTCAAGGCCAGCCAATAATAGTTAATAAGTTTGTTTTCTTTTTTTTTTTTTTTTATTGTTGTTGTTGTTGCTGTTGTTGATTTGTTTTTTGATAGGATTTCTCTACTACAGCCCACCGGGTGGCCTCAAACTATAGATTCACCTATAGTTAACAAGTTTGAAGCCAGCCTGGGCAACTTACTAAGACCCTGTCCTTTAAAAATAAAATAAATGTTTAAGAAACAAAGTTTCCAAACTAGAGTGAGCACACTTGAAGAAGGGTACACGGAGGGCATGAACATATACACGTTCTAGAGACAGGCAGGAAATGGACCCACAACTGCCTGGAAAGAACTGGGGCAACTTAGCTACTGTCCACCCTTGAACATAACCAGAGCACCGGGGGCTGCAGACGTGGCTGTGTATAGAGTGCTTGCCTAGTGTGTGGTAAATCCTGGGTTGCATCCCCAGTACTACATTGACGAGGACAGGTGGTGTACACCTCTTATCCTAGCTACATGGTGAGAGTGAGGCCACCCTATCTCAGTGTTTGCATTCTGAGCATTTGCCCCTCTGGTAAAGTAACCCAAGGAGGTTCTAAGAGTCTTTCTCAAGCCAGTCTGCTGGAAGTAGATCACTGACAACCTAGGACTGGGGACAGGCATCCGAAGTGGGCCAATCTTTTGGGTCTGAGCCCTCAACCTGTGAGATTCAAAGTCAGTTCCAGCAGACAATGTCTGAGCTGGATTGTAGGACACCCAGCTGGTGTCCACAGGAGAACTGCTTGCAGTGCAGAAAAAACCACATCTGGTATGAGGGCACAGGCCGAGGAGGAGGTTGGGAGCACAGAAGGAAGGGTCTATTTTCTCCTCTCTAGTCTCTCACCATATCCCGGCATTATTAGGTCATCCGTAATTACAGTCAGCTGCATCTTATGTTTGCAAAGCACAGACCTTAGACATATTGTGTTAAATTTATCCCTAAGTATTTCGTAGCTCTGCTGCTTTTGGCCATGCCTCGGCCTTCCAATAGTTCACCACTAGCACTGAGAAATAAAAGCTGCCCTGGGGCACTGTCGCTGAACCTCAGGACCCTGCTGACCCTGTTGAATCCAAACAGTGTTTCACTTATAGTTCAGGAATTCCTACGTGATTATGTCATCTCCAAATAGGTTTTTTTTTTTTCTTTCTATACTGTAGTACAACCTGCTCTTGTGGAGATTTGTTTTTGTTTTATGTGTATGAGTGTAAGTGCACCTGTGCCACGCAATACCCAGGGAGGCCAGGTCAGAGGAGGTCTCGAATTGGAGTTAAAGATGGTTGTTAGCCACCATGTGGGTGCTGGGAACCAAACCTGTACCCTCTGGAAGAAACCAGTACTCTTAACCACTGAGCCATCTCTCAAGGCTTTGTTGTTTGAGACAGTGTCTCCCTATAGTCCCAGCTGGCTTGGAATTAGCTATGCAGATCAGGCTGTCCTTGAATTTATGAAGATCCCCCTCCACTTCTGCCTCCAAAGTGCTGGGATTAAAGGCATGCGCCACCATGCCCAGTCTCTGTTCTTCTTTCAAGGAGGGAGATATGTGCACATGTGCTGGGTATTAGAACTCAGGTCCTTATGCTTGCATAACAAGCACTGTTATCGTTGTCCATTGAGCCATCCCCACAGTCTCAGCCCAGCCTGTTCTCTAATTACCTAGTCACACAGGTGAGGATAGTCAGTACAGATGACTAGGATGGAGAGCACAGCCTCATCCCGGGCACGCAGACTGTGTCCAGCCTCACCACCCGTGTTTCTGGAGCTATCTGACTACAGAATCTCCCTCCTTTGCTACCTCGATGTGTTCTCAATCAAAAGCAAATGCTGGGTTGTTACTAATCTGCTATAGAGATACTCTGGGAAACAGCTGATGTTTCAAAGATTAGTACTCTCCACTATGGCTCCATCTCCCGCCAGCCTGTCTCCACTTTCCCTCCACATCCCAGATGTCTTGCGTAGGCTGCTGCTGTCTCCAGTTGTACACTCTCTGTAAAGGCTGTTTTTCCCCACAGTCAACCCTGGAAGACTGAGTTCATGTCGCCAGTGTCTACACCTGTCCTGCCACTCTGTGCCCACTGAACTCTCAAAGCCCCTGAGGAACAGGTGGGCCACACACTCCCCAGAACCAGCACTCCCCAATAGAGGGCCCTCACAGGCCCCAGACCAGAGCACTGTATGCACGCATTGCCAGTCTCCGGCCTGTGACTCTCCAAGTCACAAAGCCTGTCTGCTCACAACCCACGTGACTCTCTGCACTGGCCAAATCACAGGTAGAAAGAACTGCACTGGTTCACATGACCCCAAGCACTAGGCATATGACAAGCAGACAGGACCATCTGCCCAGGACCACATGGCCACATGGCACTAGACACATCAAGTCTATCTGATGGACAAGTACCTACTTCCTGGTTTACAATGGCTAAGCCACCCTTCCTAGTATCTCTAGGCTCAGACCCTAGAGACATTAGAAATCTCACACTACAGGGAGTGACTGACCACTGTGAGGAAATCACGGAGGCCAAAGCACTGTTCTAAAACAGGAGTGATGGTTAACAGTCAGGGTCAACTTGACTGGATTTAATATTGACCCAAGATCAATTCAGGATGTACTGCTAACCCTAAATGGAGGTGGCATCATCCCACAGGCTGGGGTCCCAGGCTGAATATAAAGGAGAAAGCAAGGAGCACCAGCATGCATCTCTCTTTGCTTCCTGACTGAGGATGCCACGTGAGCAGCTGCTTCGTGCTCCTGCCGCCATGCCTCCCCCGTCATGATGGACTGGACCCTCAAACTGGAAACAAAATTAGCCCTTCCATCTTTACATTGTTTTGCCAGGTATCTTGTCACAACAATAAGGAAAATAATGGATTGAGTTGGGCTGAACATCTCAGGGTAGCCAGAGATCTATCCTCAGAGGACCCGCTCCAAACACCTGTAGCATCCAGACTCCAGTGGACAGCAGACTCTGACATAGGCCCACTCACAAGGAGGGGAGGCAGAGGGCAGGCCAAAGCTACAATCTGCCTGTCTAGGAGCAGACAGCCACTAGGACCAGACCCCTCTCACCTTAGTCAGCAAGACCCCTGATGCTAGTGAGAAAGTTGCCTGGGGGAAGTCAGTAGGCCCTAGGACAGGCTGCAAAGGAGGTCCCTAAGGCTCCCTGAAGAAAGCTGGATCACCAGGGAGGCAATGCCACCTAGTGGTAGCTGCACATCAGATCACAAAGAGCCCAGGTCCAGCACATGGGAGTGCTTCTGGGGACTTGGTAAGAGCGGGCTGATCTTTTCCAGTACCCAGGTGAGGGTAGGGTTGGGTCCTTGAACAGGCACAGTCATATATGTATACATGTATGTGCACACACATGCATGTAATAAAAGGCAAATGTACAATTTTCTCCTATGGGAACAGAGACCCAACACCGAACCCAACTTTTCCCTGTCCTTACATTTCTTCTACTCATGCCTGGTACCATACGCAATCCCATTACACATAGGCTCCAGATTCATGCCCCTGCCATACAAAGAAAGTTCTGACAACTGCCCAAAAATCTGCCCACAAGAAAGGGAAAGAGGGTGGACAACACGGTTCAGCTCATAAAGGCACTTGCCACCAAGACTGATGACCTGGATTCAATCCCCAGTACACAGGTGGGGGACGGAGAGAACTGACTCCTTAAAGTTGCCTCTGACCTTCACATGCACCTGCACATGCATGTGCGCAAAACGCACACGCACACACACGCACACACAATAAACATACAAATAAAATATAAAAAGAATTTTTTTAAAAAGAAAGCCAGGGCTGGGTGTGGCAGCACAGGCCTTTAATCCAGCACCCAGGAGAGAGGCAGGCCTCTCTCTCAACAAACGGGAAAGAAAAAGAGGAACGGGGAAATCTGAATTTTTTATCTTATCAGGGAATCTCAATTTTCTCCAGAGTCTGTGCTACCACACCTGGGTGAGTTGTTTTTTGTCATTTTGTTTGGTTTGGGGTATGGGGGAGGGGTCTAAGGACAATTTGTTAGGGACTAACTTCACACATGCTGAGTGCAAATTCTAGCAAAGATCTAAACCCTCCGCCCTCAAGCCATGGGGCCACATTAGAGTTGCTGATCTGCATCCCACAGAGACAAATATAATCATGGGAGTGGAACACAAGTCACCTAGGGTCCAGACCTGAGTCCTGTGGTACACAGGGAAGACAAGCAGGTGACAGGGAGGCTTCCAAAGGCACCAAACAGCCACAGCAGTCCAGGGCAGCATATACATAATAGCTAAGGATGAGAGAGAAAGCCTGCCTGCACCAAGGTCGACGATCCGGGGAGACCAAGGGAGCGATGCACAACGAGGGCAGTGCCCTCTGCCTCCAGAAAGACCAGTCACCCAGTAAGGTGCTTCCTAAGGACAAGATCTTGCTGAGCCTCCATAGGCACAGCTGGGAGAAGTCCTGTGCTCCTCAGATACAGGGAGAAGGCCCCAGGGCAGGACACTCCTGGGAAGGCTCTCCTCGGCTTCTTCAGTGAGGACACGGAGCACCACAGCATCCGTTCCTCCCTCCTGCCTGGTCTAGGCAGGTCGGGCATAGGCAGTGTGACCCAGGGCTGGACTGGGCTGGCACACCCAAGGACTAACTTGCCCTCACTCCAGGCACGCTGTCCACAAAGCATTCAGATGGGGAGACAGGTCCGAAGGGCTCGCAAAGCAACCAAGCATTTCAATTAGGCCACCGTGGCCTGCACCGCTCCAGCCAGAGCGGAGCTCCAAGAGCCTGACTGACAGTAAGTACCACATAACAGGCAGCGGGCACATGAGTACACCAGCAAGAGAGCACTCCAACAGGTTTGGTCCAGCTGGGCATGAGGAGCCTCTGACCTCTCTCATGAGAATGAAGTCACGGAGGCATCTCGTCTGAGCAGAGCAGCCCAGGAACAGGAAGGACCCTTGCCAGCAGCTAATGAGCCCCGAGAACAGGACGAAGCAAAAAGCCTACTGGGCCAGTCTCCGACAGCCAGAGCTCTACAGATGGGCTGAAGAGGAAAAGGCCTCTGTGACTTTAGTGACAAAAAAAACAAGAGGCACTGTGAAGTGGCAAGAGAGCGGAAGGCAATGCTGCGATCAGAAGCAGACAATTCCAGAGCCAGCAGGGGACGGTCTAATGACAGGACGGCCGAGCTCAGACAGTCTCAACCCTGGCCTCCTTTCCCAGAGCAGCTAGAAAGACAACCTGGAGGCCAGACATTATTTTAAAAAATAAAGTGGGGGGTGCTGCTGCTTGAACCACACAGGCCTATACCCAGAATCCAAACACTCATCCCAATCTGAGACTTGGAACACATGTGCTCCCATGAAAGCTGGCAGCCAGGCCAAGTCTCAGGAGTTCACAGCAGGCAAACACTAAGCCACCAGTAGGGCAGATGAGCAGTGGGTGGATGGGAAGGCTAACAGGATCAGCTCGACTTTTCCCACATATCCGGATACACAGTGCCCAGCAGCGCTGACCTGCAGCACCTGCACGTCTCCACCCTCAGCTGGGCACAGACCAGCCACAAAGGATGTTACAAGGGCCTGAGTGGGACAAGAACCCTCCAGTAAGTTAGAGCTTTCAACTTACTTCATCCCAAGAAGTTATCATCATCTAAAAAGACTGATTTCCCTGCCAAAGCAGTGGCTTCTTTATGTACACAGGGTCCTGTAACAGTGCAGGCAATGGGACACATTCCTCTCTATGGACATGCAGGTTCTCTATAATGATGTCCTTACCAATTCAGCAGGAAGAGCCACTCAGCTCCACCTCCTTTCCATGAGAAGCACCTTGATATACCTGGCCCAAGGAGGGCAAGAGGCCCTATCCAGAAGCCACAGAGGAGTCTGCCTGCCCTGTTCTCAAAGGACTCCAAGACAACTCAGAAGACAGCTCTCGAAGTCAAAGGCCCCAAGAGAAGACAGGGCACACCTACCTGAGGCTCAAACCCATGGTCTGGTCCAGTCTCTCCCAGCTCTGCAGCTTTGTCAGCAGTTTCTAGAAAGACAATTACAGCCATCACCATCTTCTGCCAAACAACTACGATACAAAATTTAAGATGACACAGGTGATGCAGTGAGCCCTTGTCTCTACTTGAGACTGGAAGCATGAATGCTCCAATTCCAAGTGCTCTGAGTATTTCAGCAGCTGAAGTTACACAGCCTGCCACAGCCTCACTCTCTTCTGCTCCTTTCCGTCCCACCACGCAAATCAATGCAAGGAGGGTACCACAGTCCTGCAGCATTGCATGTGGGTGCAGAACCAGTCCTTACTCCCCCAGGGCCAGTCTCTCTCTACCTTCCAAGATCCTCTCAGAAGGCCAAGCACCAGACAGACAGACTCAGTGAGCCAAGTTTCCCCTGTCATGGAAGGGCAGGACCATCAATGACTAGGGAAGAGACAGCCAGCCCAGAGGAGGTAGGCAAGGGAAGTACGACCCATTTGTCTGTTCCACAGGGGCTTCAACCTATACAACAAAGCTTCTCTGCCCTTTAGAACTGAAGCGACCAGAGGGTGAGAACAAAACACTTCAAATCAGTCACACATGTGAGCGCCCGGCACAAGGCTGTTATCAGGAGTTCATGAAAACCCTGGGCCTAGTTATTCCCAGAAGGGCAGAGGAACTTGCCACAAAGCCTAGTGACCTGAGTTCAATCCCCGGAATGCACATGGTAGGAAGGCCCTACCCCCACACAAACACGATGGCATATACATGCACACATGCAATCATACATATATATATATACACATATACGTACATATATAGAGACAAAAATAAACTAAGAAACGTAAAAAGAATTTTTTACAGCTATGAAGGTACTCAGTCACTAACTGGCCTAGAGCGAATACTATGGAGCAGTTGAGCCATGCCAGGCCCTGATCTGAACACTACATGAGACAGATGGGGGTGTGCTGATGCAGGGTCAAGTCCTCTACACAGGACTCAAACCATTCTAGATCCTAAACCTCAAACACTGTCAAAGACAAAAGAAACCAAAACCACTATGTTGGAGCTGAACCACTTTAGTACTCACACACATATCGGGAGGCTCATAACCACCTAAATTCCAGTTCCAGGGGATTCAATGGCCTGTTTTGGTCTCTGTGGGCACATGCAAACACATAGTATATAAATACACACACATACACACAAACACATACACATAATAAAAACACTATGTCTAGGTCTAATACAAATTATCATGATAAACTTTCATGTGCTATCTGCATTTGCTGAGAGTAGACTCAGAGACCACACTGGGCTCCCTTGTTTCAAACTCCAACAAGTTTATTTCATGTGGCTATCAAGACCCTCTGAGTTGGGGCAGGCTCACGCCCTGACCCTGTAAAGAGGAGGAAAGAGAAGAGCAAACATCTAAGGGCACTAAAAACACTGCATCCTTGAGAGCAGCTCGAGATAAACCATTTCCAATAGAGACTCCCACTGTTTCCCCTATGGTATAAAATGCCTGTGAGCCAAGTGTGGTGGTGCACACCTTTGATTCCAGCACTCAGGAAGGAGAGGCAGGCAGATTTCAGTGAGTTCCAAGCCAGCCTGGTCTACAGCCTGTCTCAAAAACAACAAAAAGATGACTATGGTCGGAATAGGAAGCCAGAAACTTCATCTAGTAGCTCCAGCAAGACTGTTTCAATGACGTAGCCCAGTCATCTGCTGGATGTTCAAAGCATCCTATTTGATAGTCTGTTAGCTGCTGCTTTTCTCACTGGCAACTTACTGGTTTTTTTTTTTTTTTCTTAATCCTGCTTGCTATTTACTTAATAAACTCACTTATTCAAAACTGAAAGCATGGCTAACACAGATCATTCTCTGTGTACCAAGAAAAAGCACCAAAGTACATTCCAAGCCTTGTGCCTAAGAAGCCAGCCTCTAAGGCCTATGTGGGACACTGCGGATGGGTATGAGCTGATCTCCTGGCTGGACACAAAGGACTCCAGCACAAACAGGCACTCAGATGCCCTGGACCTCTAAAAAAATGACAAAAAATGAAAAAAGAAGATAAGACGTGGTGGCACATGCCAACGCTCAGGAGGCAGAGGTGGATCTCTGTGAGATCAAGGCCAATCTAGTCTACACAGCAAGTTTCAGGCCAGCTGGGGTTACCGAGAGTTCCTGTCTCAAACAAACAAATAACAAAAAAAAAAAAAAAAAACAATGTCAAAGACAAGGCTAAGCAGATGGCTCAATTGGTAAAGTGCTTACCATGCAAGCATGAGGACCTGAGCTCAGACTGCCAACACCTACATTTAAAAAAATTTAAAAATAAACAATAAAAGGCTGGGTATAGGTGTATACTCCTGAAATCACAGGGCTGGGGGACAGACAGGCAGATTCCTGGACCTCACTGTTCGCCTAGACTAAACTGCTTAGCTCTGGGTTCAATAAGACTGTCACAAAACAGAAGGCAGAAAGGTCAGAGAGGTCTCGGAGGCCTCTAAAACAAAACAGACAGTTCTACTGCTGCTGGCTGCCCTGTAACTACATGACAAGACCCCACTACAGAAGATGCCATGTTTTGGCTGCAAGATGTAAAGAGATCAAGCTGAAACTGAGCTAAAAGCTTCCTCCCTAGTGGGTGGTACTCATAGTGCTACAGGGTGCATATACGTGCAGGGGAGAACCTGACAGAACTGCTCAGCTGTAACCCTGTGTGCAGCATACTGACCAACCAAGCAAGACAAGCAAAGATGCAACCAACAGTGGCAGGTATGTTATGGGGATAGCCAACTGTTTCTGACTGGATCTGACACTCACATGCCATGGGAGGGAACCCCCATCTGGTACTGTCAAAAGCCTGTGTCACAGACCCTAACACAACAGCAACTATTGCCACTGTCCTAAATGGACATGCTGCGCTTGTCACACCACCTTCTACACAGCTAAGTTTATGTCCACAGAATAATGCTGTCAGCTTTAGTCAGAAAAGCTTCTGTCTGCAGAGACCCACAACTGTTGGCTCTGCCCACCACACCACCACAGGAGCCCCATGGGTGAGCAGCTATTACGTGTGACAGTGTGCTCCAGAAGCAGGGGACAGCCATGGTGGCACTCACCTCCTTCTCCAACTCCAGGTCAACCAGAGCTTCCTGCATCTTCTCCTGGCGGCCCAGTTTCCTCTGCAGGCCTTCCAGCTCCTCCGTCAGCAGCCCGTTAGTCTCTCTCATCTCCCTACAAGGCCAGAACTCCAACTATCATGCTGGAGACAAGCAAAAGGGACACCCACCCCAAATACTCAGCTCCAGTTAGAGGCAGCAAGTTGGACCCAGGTGCTCACCGCAGGTGAGTGTTCTCCTCACGCAGTCGCTTCAGCTCCCGCTCCATCCTGGGCAGCTGCAGCAGCTGTGACTTCATGCTCTTCACCACAGCCGCATCCTGCTCTTGCAGGCACAGCTTCTGCTCCAAGTCCTATGGGAGGCAGAGAAGACAAAGGTGAGTGCACAGCCAGGAGACACAGGAAACACGGGCTCCGGAAAGCAGAGAGGCTGGTCTGAAGAACACATGTTGGCACTCCAACTACAGAAGGTTCTGGAAAAAGGACAGAGACAGTGAGATCATGATGGTCAGGTTGAAGAGAGGAGAGATGGAAGGAAAAGGTAGCAGGGGCTAGAAAGCAGCTTAGTCAGTAAGTGCTCGCTGTGGAAGCATGAAGCCTTAACTTCTGTCCTCAGAACCCACATTAAAAAGGGGGGTGGGGTGGAGACTAGAGAGACAGCTTAGCAGTTAAGAACACTCCTGTTCTTCGAGAGGACCTGGGTTCAATTCCTAGCATCTACATGGTGGCTAACAAGCCATCTCTAACTCCAGCTCCAGGGAATCTAACACCTACGGCCTCCTCGTTCACCTGCACTTATGTATACACCCACACACAAACATACAAATTTTTTGAAATAAACCTTTTTTTATTTCAAATGAAATCAGGGTAGCCACAAAGGTCTTCTAACATCGCAGGACCTCAGTGGCCTCAGTGGCCAAGAGCCTCCCTTCTCAGGATAGATCAGCTATGCTTCTCAGCCATGGTCTTGTCATCACCTCTACAGCAGCCCCACCACTGTACCCCGAAAGCCAGCATCCACACCACTGTCGATCTTGCTAGTGCCCATCCACACACTGTCCAGCCTCTGGACCCCAACATCAGGAGCCCATGACACACCTGGTCCAAACACACCGTGGAACAGGACTTCCCTCTGTGTGTGCAGTCTGCTGCAGCCCATGAGGTAAACCTGCAGCAGCTGTGTCTGTTCCCACTGTGTGACAGGCTCTCCTATACCATGCCTGTCACTTTGAACCTCATCAGGACAGCACTGGCATCCGGTGACAAGTCACTGAACAGGCTGCATATAAAACCAAGACCAAAGCAACCGGCCAACAGCCCTTGTGGAGCCCAGTTCCATCCAGGCACTAGGTGAGGTGGTGGAACAGAGCAATAGAGAGGACTGGTCAAGCTGCAGTGGGCTGAGGATTGCAGAGGTTAGGGCATGGCCAAGGAGAAGGTAAGTAAAATGTGCTGGAGTAGAAACACAGGGCTAGCCAGGAGCCAAGGACAGGAGAAGCCAAGCCCACAGCCTTGGGGCCAACTCAGACACACACAAGTAAGGGCAGCAGGAAGCCAACTGACACAGGCAGCCTGTGGGTCTGGATGTTGCTCTAAAGGTAACAGAGAGCCATGGAAGGGATCTGGAGACACCATCTCTCCAGCAACATCCACTGGAGTGAAGGAGCAGGGCTTGAATTTGTATCAGACAGAACTAGCGAGGAGACCCAGTTTAGCCATGCACTGACTGTGCAACTGTGAAAGGATTTCCACTTCTCTAAACCTGCTTCATGTAGCCCAAGCCAACCTCAAACTCATGATCCTCCTGCCTCAGCCTGTCAAGGACTGGGCACAGGTATGTCCCTGTGCCCAACTCTCTAAGCCTAGATTGCAGCATCCTTCATGTTGATTTCTTCCTGCAGGTTCCTAGCAGATCCTCATCACTATAGTGCCAGATTTCTAGGCGTGCAACACTCACTATGGCATCCCTAATACCTAGCACAGGGTTTGGCCTACAGGGGACAATGTCCAAACATGCCATGGAACACAACCCTACTGAGAAAGGCTAAGGCCCCTGCTTCCTAAGGAACCCATGCAGGCTGAGTGAAAGCATCTACCTTAATCTTCTGCTCCTGGTCTGCTCTCTCTTCTTGGCTGACCTGCAGCTCCTGGATCTTCTGACTCGCCTCCTGCCATTTCCTAAGGGTGAAAAGTTTACCGTATGTGACAGGTCAGTCCATGATGCCCCTCAACCTGAGCCCAGTATGGGGGAACTGCAAGTCCTAGGCCAGTCCCTGCACTGGCTCCAAGGCTTTGGTCTCATCTGATCGGATGATGGATGAGCCCAAGACACCTGTGGCATCACCCAGGTTTTACCTAGGGAATTTACCAACCATGGTGACACCACAGGCCAGAGGGGAGACACAGGCCCACACCAGGGGCAGATCATGCCTCATACAACACCTGGTCATGGCAATAGGCAATCCTTCAGACGAGACCCTAAAGTCTCCTGACTAGCACCCACTAGCCATCACATATCCCTGTGCTCTGTGCCTAGAACGGCTTGCCCAACTACAGCTACCCTTGCATCCTAATCTACCTCAGCACAGACCTCTAGAAACTGGTTCCGAAAAGCACAATGTCCCAAGAAAGAAGGAACTGAGCTGCCATCCTCTTATTCTACTGCTCATAGTACCAAGTCCAGAGATCTCACTGTGTGTCCTCCTGCAGTATACGGACAAAGACTGTCTTGACACAGAATGAGTCTATGGACAAGAACTCTTAGAACCGATGGAGGCTAAGTCTACGGATGAGGGTGATTTTAAGACTGACACAGACTGGCACTGGTTCTCACCGCTGCTGCAGGTCCAGCTGTTCCTTCAGCTCCTGCTTCTCAGACTCCAGGCGTTTCACCTGCACCTCTTGGTCCATCACGCTCCACTGCAGCTCAGATACTCGCCCCTTCAGTGTGTTAATCGTCTGGAAGCAGAGAACACTGGACACTCACTGAGGTTCACATTCTATGTGGACCACAGCTTTTACACACAAAGATCAAGACTAAAGGAATGGAAGGGCACTTCCCCTAAGCTACTGGGACAGAAACAAAGCCCACCTGTCCTGGAAACATGTGCCAGGTAGACAAGACACTCCCTCAGGAGCATCCCAGCCCAGGGTATACTTTGTGTTCCTTATGAGCTGACAAAGAAGTGGGCCACAGTCAGGCACTCTGGGAAAGCCAATCCCAGACACAATGGACCTCTAAAGCCTGGTAGCCTACAAACACAGCACCACACACCCAGCATCCCTGCACACCACGGCTCCACTTCCATCTTCTCTCCACACCTCAGGTCTTCTCATATTCTCTAACCACCCATAAGCAAACATTCCAAGAAGACATAACTCAGGATGGAAGGACAGGAAGGTCCTGACCAAGACCAAGACACAATAGACAGGAGAACCAAAGTTGTCCTCAGAACTGGGCCTGGTGGCACAGGCTTGTCATCCCAGCTCTGTGAAGGGCTGAGGATGGTGGATTAAAATTTTAAGACAAACCAGGGCTGAAGAGATGGCTCAGCAGTTAAAAGCACTGGCTGCTTTTGCAGAGGACCTGGATTTGATTCCCAGCACCCACATGGCAGCTAACAACCATCAGTAACCCCAGTTCCAGGGAATTCAATGCTGTCTTCTGACCTCTATGGGCAGTGCACAACATAGGTACACTTACACACATACAAGTGATATACTCACATACATAACGAAAAATAATAAAGAAAAATATTTTTTTAAAGTTTAAGACAAACCTGGGCTACAGAGTGACTTCAAAGACAGCCTGAGCGGTTTGGTGAGAATCTGCCTCAAAATAAAAAGTAAAGAGAGCTAGGCGTGGTGATACATACCTTTAATACCAGCAGAGGCAGGTAGATCTCTGTAAAATCAAGGCCAGCCTGGTCTACTTTCAGGCCAGGTAGAGCTATAGAGAGAGCCTGTCTCAAAAAAGGAAAAAAGAGGTCTGAGTATGTAGCGCACCTGCCTAGAATCCTCCAGTGAAGGGTTAGAGGTGTGGCTCAGTAGTAGAGTACCCCACCCCCAAGAATCCTTGAGTCAGAGCCTGGGATGTGGTTCAGTGGTAGAGCACCTGCCTAGAATCCTCCAGTGAGGGGCTAGGACATGACTCAGCAGTAGAGTGCTTAACAACATACATTAGGCCTTGAGTTCAATCCTCAGCACCACTCAAAAACCTTTGCTTTAAAAGCCAACCAGTATAAGGAGCTGAAGGGTGATACAAGCAGCTAGCTGCCAAGGAAATGCAGTACTTCAAAAGAGTAGCAGTCTCAGAACCAAGCCAGCAGCCTGTCCAGCAGCCTCCAAGATGAGCAGTGTGAGAAATATAATCTTTTCTGTCAAACAGACTGAGCAGCTATGTGCTGGCTTCTCGTATGTTTGTCCCACCAGATGTGATCAACTTCCTGGAAATGTCCCTGTGCCAACTCAGTGCCACAATTTCCTAGAATGCTTAAATGGTTAACTAGATATGTACCCCTTCTTTATACTTCTTAAACTAAGCCTAATGGGAGTCCACAATAAGGTTAAACCTTAGGCCATGAGGAACACCCAAGTGTCCCATGTGTTAGGGATAAAAATGTAGTTACTACTTTGACTGAGTGTGGTTGTTATCAAGCTTTTGATGGCTATGCCCCTTCTGCACAGGTCTGTCTGCGCTATGAGTGGTGATCTGATTTGTGAGCCCTGTTTTGTCTCAATAGTATCTGACCCTACGATATATTAACACAAAGGAACACCACCCTTGGCTCTAACTACAACAACCAGTGGATCTCCCCTATAGCTTTCCTAGGGAGAGAAAATGCTGAACAAGCCACTAACCATTCATATTTCTAGTTCCAGGGGACCCAGTGCCCTCTTCTGACCTCTGCAGGCACTGTACAAATAGGTGCACTTACATACATGCAGGCAAAACACTCATACACATAAGATAAAAATAATAAAAATATTAAAAATACTTTTTATACCTTACTATTTTTATTTTATGTGGCCTGAGGACCTAAGTTCAGATCCCCAACACCCATGTAAAAAGCTGGGTGCAGCAGAGCACATTGACAAACCCCAGTGCTGAGGACAGAAAGATAGTAAGATCCCTAAGACCACCAGGGTCTCAGGGAAAAAAAAAATCCAAGGTCTAGTGACAAGCTCTGTATCAGAAAATAAGGTGGGCCTGGTGCAGGAGGCAGAGCCAGGGGTATCTCTGCAAATTCAAGGCCAGCCTGGTCTACACTGCAAGTTTCAGGCCAGCAAGGACTACTACATAGTAAGACCTTGTCTCTAAAAGCAACAGCAATAATAATAAGGTGGAAAGTGACTAAGGAAGACACTCAACTTAGACCTTGGGGCTCCAGCATGTGCACACACCTATTATACACAAGAATACCGATAAACATATACCACATACACACAAATCAGAAACAACTGTCCAACAGTATGCACATTGTTTCAGAGGCCCTAGAGACTATGAGAGGGACAGCCTGCCCCAATGAAGGACAACTGCCGTGGGGGAGGAAGGCCGACAGGCAGGGAGCAGATGAAGGAGGAACTGCAGGGCCCAGGTCAGCAAACTGCAGCCAAAGGCTCATGACTGTGCGACAAGCAAAGGCTTCCCTAAGGAGGGGCACTGAACATCTCTACTGAGGGGTATACCAGGGTTTTCTCTACCATGGAAAGACACAGCACCCAGGACCAGGGACCCAGAGCAGGGCTTCACCCATGTGAAGCAGGAGCCAGCTCGTCTGGAAACAGATCACGCCTCCTCTCCTGCCAAGACTCGCTTCAGAAGACAGATGCAGGAACAACCTTAACATGCTCCCTGGCGCTGCAGAGGCAAAAATAACTCGCTGCCTGCTCGCGAGGATCTATCAAGTGGAGAAGGTACGGGGACAGAATACCAATGATGCCATGGGGCTGGCCCCTTGCACTCTCAGCTGCTCCCTCCTGGCACTTGTGATCTTGAACACCACAGAAGAAGGGCGGAGAGGTCAAGGGGTCCAGCTCCTGCCACACTCACACGTGAGCAGCCTCCAAACACACACCAGCCTTCCCCCACACTGCAGCGCACACACACCCAGGTTCAAAGGCATTTTCTGATGCTAACAACTCGCTGGTAATCAAAGATATGTTAATCCACAAGCACTTACTTACATCTGGGGAAAAAAGGAAACAGGGCTTCCAGACTATTCCCCATCCATGACAAGCAAGACCATAATGGTTGTTAGCACAGTGCAGCATAGGACCATCACCTCACACCTGGGGCCTGTCCAATGTCCAAACACAGCAGTGGGATGGGGGGAGGCCAGCAGGCCACACACAGGAAGCCAAGGAGCAGTGCACAGGAAGCCATGTGTCACACAGGTGTAGGGGGACACAACAGCCAAACACTCAGCCACGACAAAAAAAAAGACTTAGATGAGCCAACCATTACCATTCACAGTTGCAAAGGCAAAGTGAGATGCTCAGGACAGCTCACTTGTGGTATCCCAGCACTGCAGAGGTAGAGCCTCAAGGATCTAGGCCAGCCTGGGCTATCTACTGAGTTTCAGGCCAGCCTGGGCTACAGGATGAGACTTTGCTGCAAACAAACAACCCAAAAACTGAAGACCAGAGTGTTCAACACATTCACTGACCCCACAGAATGGAAAATTCTGTATTTTTACTATGATTTCAATCCTGCAAAAATGCAGGTACACCAATGATATGTTCATTTAAAATCTTATCTTTAAATGCAGGACTGGGAGATGGGTCAGTCATTAAAGTATTTCCATGCAAGCAAAAGGACCTGAATTTGGATCCTTAGAATCTATGGAAAATGCAATGTGCAATGTGTAGTGGTATGTGCCTGTGATCCCACACTGGTAAGACAGAGACAGTCTCCCCTGGAGCTTGCTGGATGGTCGGTCTAACCTAATCAGTGAGTTTCAGGCTAGTGAGAGGAGGAGGGTGGGGTTGAGAGATGACTCAGTGGTTCAGAGCACTGGCTGCTCAGCAGAAAATCTGGGTTTGAATTCCAGCACCCACATGGCAGCTAACAGCTATCTATAGCTCCAGTTTCAAGGGATTTGATACTGGCTTCTGGCCTCTGAGGGCACTGCACAACATGGGTGCACTTACATAGATGCAGGCATAACACTCAGACACATAAAATAAAAATAAATAAATAAAAAAGGTGGGAGGCTGGAGAAATGGCTCAGCAGTGAAGAGAACTTTCCACTTTTGTAGAAGACACAAGTTAGGCTCCCAGCACTCACAACCACCTCTAACTCCAGTTCCTGGGCATCCAGTGTCCTCTTCTGGCCTCAGTAAGCACTGTACTCACATGCACATACCCACATACAGGTACACACATACACATAACAAAAAATAAAAATAAACTCTTAAGTTGGGCATGGTGGTACACATCTTTAATCCCAGCACTCAGAAGGCAGAGGCAGGTGGATCTCTTCGATGTAGCCTGGTCTACACAGTGAGTTCCAGACCAGCTGGGGCTAGAGAGAGACCCTGTCTCAAAATAAAGAAACTCAAAAACTAAAAATAAAAAAATAGATCTGTAAAACAAGGTACTAAGGAAAAACAGCTGATCTTTGGATTCCAAAGACATGTACACACACATGTACACAAACATGCATCCACATGTGCACACCCAAGCACATACACACAAATAAAAAATAAAATGAAGATGTCACACAGTCACCATGCTAAGTTGGGAGTGAACTTGTTCTTTTTCCCCAAAAATCAGCCACCAGCCAGAGCGTGAGCGAGGACCAGGCGCGGGTGCTCACCTCGCTGGCCGTGGCCAGGCTGTCCTCCTGCTCCCGCAGCTGCTGGCTGGTGGCATCCAGGCTCCGCTTACACAGCCTGTGGCGCTCCAGCTGCTCCCGCATCTTCTCCTCTGCCTCAGCCTCACGTTCCTGGAGCTGCCGAATGCGTGCCAGGAGCTCCTGGTTGCGGTCTACCTCGCGCTGTGGAGAGGAAAGAGCTGGGTCAAAGGGGACTGGGACCCAGAAGAGCCAGGCAGGCCCACAGCCACCGCAGGTCATAGTCAGGATGAGCCAGGGCTCCTGGTGTAGTGTGGCAAAGCGACTCCCACTCTGAGAGGCACTTGGCATGGATCACACTACATACTCATCATACCATCTGCTCACAGCCACTGTCTTTGCAGGAGGAGATAGAGCATGGAAAATCTACAATTCAGACTTGACCTTGAAATGAAGCTGAGCTTCTGCAGCGCCAGCAGATCTCATCTGGCCACACTGGGCTGTCATTAGAATGCGTTGACACTCCCCACAGAGAGGAGAACTAGAGCGAGGAAGAAGCATGATAGCTGCCTGCAGACTGGACCGTGACTGCCCCAAGTGTCCATTACACATACACACCTTCAGGACTGCCACACTGGCCTCCAGGAGGGCTGGGTGGTGCCTGATGGTGAGCATAGACCTCCTGACCACCATGACAGGGATCACTGTCAGCTTTGCAGAAGGGATCACTGGGTAGGAGCTGGGTCTGGACAGAGGTGAATGTCTATCACCCTACCTTCAGAAGCTGCCCATACATGCTCCCTCTAGAGTCACCAGGAACTTCAGCAACAGGTCTGATGAATACGGACAGAAGCCACCTGTGCCAAACACTGCAGCCCCAAAGGAAGGATTAATGCAAGCACCCAGGGCCATAACCCCTGGCAACAAGGAAGGCTGAATCACCCCTCAAAGGGACAGCAATTCAAATGCAGCCTCAAAATAGCCAAGGGACCCTTCTGCAAGTCATAAAAGGCCTCCTCTGAGGGACTGTGGTAACTCTGGGACGTCAAGTGCTTAGCATGCAGGAGGCTCTGGATTGAGGGAGGGGAGTTGGGGAGGAGATCAGAGTACTGCTGGAGCCAGAATGCACTCTTCGTGGGGGAGCGCGTAGAGGAGAGAGGGTCTTGCTGTAGTCACAGCTGGCCTGGGACCAGCTCAGTAGATCATGCTGGCCTCACAGAAATCTGCCTGCCTCCCAAATGCTGGGATTAAGGGCATACACTACTGTGTGGGCTCAGAATGTACTCTTTACTGGCCCTGCCAACTGAATGCAGAAGAAAGGCTGGTTCAGACATGTCCTCAGACTTCAGAACCTAGGTCTCACAACCAGTGGCTACTTCTAACTGGGAAGGACATCTGACCTGTCTTACCTACCCACCACCAAATAAGCTATCCCTGAAAAGCCACTGTTGATGCCAAGACTCCAAGGGACAATGTGACAATACCTAGTGCTGGTGGCTCCCTCACTCCTCAGTATGTCCTGCCTGAGGGCAGGACAAGAAGGGATCAGTCTCCCAAGTAAGGCAGCTGGGGGTCATGCTCCATCACCCCAGCTGCACCCTTGGTCTTCCCCAGGAAGAGCCTTCCAGACTCAGCAGCCATCAACCATTCAAACATCCTCCACCCCAACGAGGCCACCCTCAATGTGCACTGGTGATCCACAGGCAGCAGGCAGGCCCTGTCCTCAAGAGACTCTGCCCAGGGATGCCAGGAGCTCCAGGCTATGACCTCTGACTGAGAGCCAGGGCTATGCTAACTGTGGCACTTGTGATGGCTGATCCTAACTGCCAACACGACAGGATCTAAGAATCACCTAGGAGACACACGTCTGGGCTTGTCTGTGAGGATGTTTCCAGAGGTTTAACTGAAGAGGGAAACACACTCTGAAAGTATCCTATCTGGAGTAAGTGAATAAAAAGAAAGAGTGAGCGGAACACCAGCATTCACCTCTGTTTCCTGATTGGGGATGCAATGTGCCCAGCTGCCTCACACTCCTGTTCCCTTCACCACCATGGTGACCAACCCTCAAACTGTGAGTCAGAGTAAACCCTTCCTCTCTTAAGTTGCTTTTGTCAGGTATTTTGTTACAGCGAGAAAAATGATTACTATAGAACCTTAACTAGAGGACTTCAGCCTCGGCTCACTAAGCCAGAACACACCAGGGCCAGGACTCTGCATCCCAGACTTGAATCCAGACAACCGCGAGCAGGTCCCCAGCCATTTCTGACAGCACAAGGAAGGCTATGATGAGGACGCTATTAGGGAAAATGAGAGATCACAGACTTTAAAGTTCAGTGACTGCCTGAGTCACAGAGGCACTTCCACAGCTGACAACTGAAGCAGAGGCTAAAAATACAGTTTAGCTATAAAGAACTTGCCTTGCAACATGAGGACCTGAGTTCAATCCCCGGAACCCACATAAAAAGTCTGGGTTTGGAGGCTGAAGAGATGACTCAGTGGTTAAAAGCACTGGCTGCTCTAGCAGAGAACCTGGGTTCAATTCCCAGCACCCATAGGGCAGCTAACAACCATTCATAACTTGAGATCCAGGGGATCTCTCTTCTGACCTCCACAGGCATTGCATGCACATGGTATATTTACATGCTTGCAGGTAAAACACTCATACACATAAAATTACAAGAAATAAAAAAAATCTTTAATTTTTAGAGGCTAGAAAAGTGACTCTCTTCCAGAGGACCTGAGTTCAATTCCCAGCACCCACATGGTGGCTCTGTCATCTTCTTCTGACCTTCTCTGGCACTACACACACACCAATAAATAGACCAGTAGTCAAAACACTTGTACAAATAAAAATATCATTAAAAACTTTTTTTTAAACTCTAAAAGTGTGGTGGTCCACACTTATAATCTCAGCTTTGGGGAATCAAAGGGGATCCTGGGGTGACTGGCCAGCCAACGTGGTCTAATTGTTGAGCTGCTTGCCAGTGACAGATCCTGTCTCAAAGGAAGTAGACGGTGTCTACGTCACTCTTTGGTTTCCTGTACCTGTACACATTATCTGTGCGTGACCATGCACAAATACACACATACACATATATACAGAGTGAATTAGAGGTTCCTGCCCTATATCTCCCCTATCTGTCAAGTCATGTGACTAGGTTCCCTTAGCCAGCCAGCCATCACAGAGATGATTCCGTGAATCTCTGGCAAGTCCCTCATACAAGCCCGAGCTTTCCTGTGTCTGTCATCTCCACAGCACAAGGTATTCCTGCCAGATTTGCATTCACATTCTTCTAAAGAAAAGATGCAGAGACCTGGCAGGGGCAGGTCTGCCCACCCCAGAGCCTAACAGAGCAGCAGATACAGTGAGGAGCCTCCTCTGAAAATATCCCCACTTCAGACCACCCTTTTCCAACCCTGCTAACAACTGACCCAGTATTGTTGGGCCTCTCACCAGTGCGGCCACGGCTCCAGCCCGCTTTTTTAGGGCGGGCCTGTAGTTCCCCGTGGGCCACATGCACAGGCTCCTGGGCTCCTGCGGCAGGGCAACTACACGGAGAGCATGGGGGCTGGCACACCGGTGTACCTGGCCGTGGTGCTGAAGTACTTGACGGCTGAGATCAACGCCTCAGCTGTCCCAAGCTCCGCACTCCAGCTTCTCATGGATGCCGGAGCGCTTCAGGCTCAGGGAGTGGGCGACAGCACGATGTGTCTGCGGTGCAGCAGCCACTAGGAAAGACAGGCCATGGCGTAGCTCGGCAGCTCCAGGCAGGGCAGGGCGCCGGCCGGCCCTGCTACGCCTCTTCCAGGCCGCCGGGGGCCGGGCGCGGTGGCACACGCGTGTAGTCCCAGCTACTCGGGAGGCTGAGGCAAGAGGATCGCTTGAGTCCAGAAGTTCTGGGCTGTAGCGCGCTATGCCAATCTGGTGTCTGCACACGACCCACCGGGAACTGCAGGCCGGCGCAGGATGAGTGTGACTTGGCCTTAGCGCAGGCCTTGCCTGGCTGCTTGCTACGGCCAGACTTCTCACCAACCGTCACAACCCACTTCTAACCAACTGTTTCGAATTCAGCTGTCTGAGCCTCACCCGAGTCTTACAGCCTGTCAAAATGGCCTCTGCCTGGCTGCAGCCTACGTGACAAAAAACAATTGGTCCTTCACTCCCTTCAGCCCCGCCCCTACCCTATATAAGACATCCTGTAAGCTGCAATAAATGAGATCCTGCTTGGACAGTCTCCCGGCTCGGTGTGTTTTTTCCTCCGGAGTGGAGAGGGTCCGGGCCTTCGATACTCACCATCCCGCTCAGCCCCTGGAGGAGGCGAGCTGGACCAGCTTCTCCACCGCCCTACCTGCCGGCGATCCTGGCACAGTATGAGGTGGCAGAGGAAAACCCTGGCACCTCCAGCTGGGCCTTGACTTCATACAGCCTGGTTGGTGCTGCACACAACCCTGGAGCAGGCTAGACCCACCTCGTAGTTCCTGGCGCTGGTGTTGGCAGCTTTCTCCAGCTCTACTCGAGCCCTCTTGTGACTCAGTTCCATCTGCATCTTCTCCCGCTCCACCTGGATTAGGTAGGACTTGGAACGGATCTGTTCTGCTCTTTCTTCCAGCTGAGCAGTTGGCACCCAAGGAGAAAAGAGAAGACTTTAAAACAAGGCAAGTGGCAGCCTGCAATTCCAGCATGTGGGATGCTGAGACAGGAAGATTGCTACATAGCAAAACCCAGTCTCAAAATAAGAATTTCCAGGTGTCATGGCACATGCCTTTAATCCCAGCAGGTAGGAGCAGGGGGATCTCCGTGATACTGAGGTCAGCTTGATCTACAAAGTGAGTTAGTTCCAGGTCAGCCAGGGTAACACAGTGAGACCCTATCTCAAAAAAGAAAAAAATAGTAAGAGGGTTTAAGAGACAGTTCAGTCAGTAAAGCTCTTGTTGCATTGGATGGACAGTGTTTACTGTAGAATCTAAAATGACCCAGAAGATGGGCCTCTGGGCAATCTGTGGGATATTATTTTAATTGTGTTAACTGAATTGGGAAGACCCACCCACTGTGTGCTGGCCAGGGTCCCAGAACGAATTAAAAGGAGAAAGTGAGCTGAGCACCAGCATTCATCTCCCTCTGCTTCCTGACTGCGGATGCCATGTGAATAGCCGCCTCATGCTCCTGCCACCATGCCCTCCCCACCAGGATGCAGCCTCAAACTGTGGACAGAATTAATCCCTTCTGTTGCTTTAGTCAGACTATTTATCATAGCAACAAGACAGGGAACTAAGATATCACACAAGCATGAGAACCTGAGTTTAGATCCCAGCATGCACATAAAAGAAAAATGCCAGGTGCGGCAATGCACACCTGTAACCCCAGCACTAGGAAGGCAGAGATAGGTCCCTGGGGCTGGCTGGCCAGTCAGTCCAGGCAAATTGACAAGCTCCGGGATCAGTGAGAGATTGTGTCTCAAAAAAAAAACAAGGTGGCAAGTGATTGAGACCAGCACAAAATGTTAGCCTCTGGTCTCTACATAAGCATGTGCATGCACACACACAGAAAGAGTAAGAAGAGGAAGCCAGAAGATGGATTTTGTGGTGATGCTGGGGAAAAAAGGCTTGAACTTTCAGAGTTTTTCAAGGCTTTATGTAATTAAGTCAATGTCAATCAAAGACACTCCCTATGGTAAGAATGGTTGTAGACCTTAACCATACCTGCAAACCCCACTGCTAACAGCACGTTTAATGCCTGTACAACCAGAAGAGAGAAGAGAGGCGTATCTGCAAGGAGCCCAGAATTGGGAAGCCAAAGAAGTTGGACTGTGGCTAGAGAGATGGTTCAAGGGTTAAAAGCTCATATTCCTCTTGTAAAGGACTAGAAATTCAGTTCCCAGCACCAACATCAGGAGGCCCCCAATCACCTGTAACTCCACCTCAGAGAGATCCCATGCCTCTGGCCTATGGAGGCACCCACATTCACATGTACATACCCACACACATACGTATAATTTTAACTCTGTCAAGTGTAGTGGTGCACCCACACCTGATGCCAGCACTTGGGGGCCAAAGGGAGGAGGACTTCTATGAGATCAAGGCCAGCCTGGCCTACATAGTGAGTTCCAGGCAAGTTGTGGCTACAGGGAGACCCTGTTGTGCAATGCCCCTGGAGGTCAGATGAGGGTGTCAGATTCCCTGGAACTGGAGTTACAGATGATTGTTAGCTACCATGTGGGTGCTAGGAACCAAACCCAGGTCCTATGCAAGAGCAGCCAGTGCTCTTAACCACTGAGCCATCTCTCCAGCACAAATTAAAAATAAAAATTTTAATTAATAAAAAAAGAAAGAAGTTAGACTACCAGAGGAGTAACTGTATGCAGGGGAGTCAGGTCTCAAATGGCCCCAGGAAAGGTGCCAGACAATGTTATAGGGCCACTGACTTCAAAGGGTCAGAACCTTGCAGTTCTGTTCCACAGTGCCTCCGTGATATACACAGAACCTCAGGACCCACTTAGTGAATCAACACTGCCTCTAGACACATTCTCAGGAGACTCACATGCACTTTAAGTTCAGAACCAGGTGGCAGCCTTGCCCCCAGGACATTGGGTACTGTCTAGAAACAATCTGACTGCCACAAGGAGTTAGAGATAGGTGTTTGCCACTGGCACCTAATGGGTAGAAGCCAGGAATTCTGTTATACGTCCCTCAGTACATAGCAAAGTCCCCCAAACCACAGAGGTATCCAGAACATTACCCATGCCAAGGCTGAGTAAGGCAGGGCTTCCATCCCTCCACCCGTGTGTGTGTGTGTGTGTGTTCATTGGATGTACATGCAGATTTATGACTAGAGACCAGAGGTTCGCTTTGAGCAACTTCTTTGATCTTATTTCCTTAAGACAGGGTCTCTCACTGAACCTGGAGCTCATCAATTCTGCCAGGCTGGCTGGCCAATGAGCTCCAGGGATTCTTCTGTCTCTGCCTCCCCTCATCCTAGTTCTAGGTTTACAGACATGTGGACCATGGTCTGACTTTTACATGGGTGCTGGAAATCTGAACTCAAGTCCCAATGCACCCTGCCCATTGCACCATCTCCCCAGCCTGAATATTCCCCTTCCCATTTCATGTGTGCCCCTCCTGCTGACAAGAGATAGTGTAACGTTCCTCCACACTCTAGGTCTTTCATTTTGTGTCTTAGTGGCAAGATCTTGCTATGTAGTCCAGACTGGCCCCAAACTCGAACTCACAACCTTCCTGACTCCACCTCCAAGTACATCACCACATCCAGCTTCAGCCAGCTGGAGCTTCTGAAGAGGAGCTGGAGTTATAGGGGGTGTCCAGAGTGCCTCCACAGGGCAACCAGGGGTCTCAGACACCTGATCCATGTCTTCTCCATACTGAATTACAGCTGTACTGAGAAGCTCCTTCATAACAAAGAGATAGGACATACCACATAGCAATCGCTGCCAACCAGAAAACAAGCATAAAAAAAAAAAGGCTTGGCAGGCAGACATCCACCCCGCCTCTACTTCCAGAGTGCCTGAATCAGCCTTGACCTCCCCTGTGTTCCCTATCCCTACAGTCAAGGAGACTGGACAAGACAAAGCCATGCATTGCATCTGGGAAGGGCAAAACCAAAATGAGGCCTCAGATGAGGTCTGTGTCTTGACTAAAATACAACTTCATGCAGGTACAGCACTAAGTCCCTGATGCCTAAGGCAACCACTGACAGTGAGCAACAGGAACCTCCAACTCAGATTCCCAGAATCCTCTGGTTATGACAGAGATGTTCTAAGTCCTAGACATTTGCATTGGTTACATCTTTTCAAGTCAGGGTCTCTCTGTTAGCCCCGGCTGGCCTGGAATTCACTACATAGACCAGGCTGGCCTCAGTCTCAGAGATCTGCTTATCTCTATCTCCTGAGTGCTGGGATTAAGGGCAAGTGCCACCACAACCAGTCCAGTTATAGCATTTTTAAGATGAACGATGACACAGGACTGTCATCTCAGCTGCTCAAGAAGTTAAGGAATGCGGATTACAAGTTCTGAGCCAGCCTGGTCTACCGATTAAGTTCGAGTCTGGCCTGAAAGTCTCAAAATAAAAAATAAAAAATAAAAAAGGGGCTGAAATTAGGTATGGTAGTGTATACCTTTAATCCCAGGACTCTAAAGGTAAAAGCAGGCAGATCTCTCTGAGGGCTACAAAGTGAGACCCTGTCTCAAAAAAAAAAAAGAAGAGGAAGAGGGTTGGAGACGCAGCTCAGTGGTAGAGTGGTGGTGCACTTACTTAGATGCACTATGCCCGAGTTGAATCAACAGCAGAAGGGAGGGGGAAGTAGGGAGAGAGGGCAGGTTTAAGACCCAAGTTACCACTTCCTGTTTTCCAGTGATCAGGCACGACTACGCCCACATCTACGCCACAACTACGCCTACATCACCAGAAAAGAATGGTATAACACCAGGGCCGCAGAGATGGCAAAGACGTTAAGAACACCAGCTGCTCTTGCTGAGGACCCAGATTCGGTTCTTAGCAAACAGATGGTGGCTCACAACTGGCTACATGCACATGGTGTTCATACATACACTCAGGCATACCCATATACATATAAACTAACTAAATAAATATTTTTTAAAAAAAAGAAGGCCTGGAGAGATGGCTCAGCGGTTAAGACCACTGGCTGCTCTTGCTGAGGACCCAGTTTCGGTCCTAGCACCCACAGACAGCTAACAACCATTTGTAACTCCAATTCCAAGGGAATCAATGCCCTCTTCTGACCTCTGAGGGCACTGTACAACACAAGTGCACTTACATACATACAGGCAATATACTCATATACACAGAATAAAAATAATTTTAAAAATTAAACTGAAATAAAATAATAAATAAGAAAAAAAAGAATGGTTTAGCACCAAAAAGACACTTTTAAAAGATCTATTATCAGGCCAGGCATAGCTACACAGCCTTTAATCCCAGGACTCAAAAGACAGAGCCAGGTGGGTCTCTAAGCTGGAGGCTAGCCTGGTCTACATAGAGTTCCTGGCCAGCCAAAGCTACATAGTGAGACCTTGTCTCAAAAAAGAGAAAGAAAAAAATAAATAAATAAAACAAGAGGAAGAAGCCCCTGGTTCATCAAAGAATGTTCCAAAGCACAGAGAGAGGACAGGAAAGAAAGACATGAGAAGGGGTCAGGGATCAGCCTCGTGTAGTGGCTGGTGCACTGACAGGTGCGGGCAAGGCTGAAACACCACTGCCCTCCTGGGGTCCAGGCACCAGCCCCAAGTGGGACTGAGCCAGAGTCACTTGGAGCCTGCAGCCCTTCGGGAAACCTGGTCTCCTTGTGACTGAATCCACAATTAACATTTCCAGAAATTAGAATGGAGTGCAATTCAAACTAGAAATCACGTAAACTTCTTCAGCAAAAATCACTGTTCAGCAGATGTTCAGTTTGTGAAGTGCTTAAGGATCTGAATTCAATCCCCAAAAACCATGCAAAAAGCCAATCACCCCTACCGAGGCCAACAGGGTGGCCTCTAGCCTTGGTGGCTCAGGACAGTACCTGGACCCCAGCTTCTGACCCAGGGGATGAGATGAAGTGTGTGCAGCACTCTCAGCCAGCCTGTGTCACTCATAGGACTTAAGCAGGCTCCACCTGGGCCAGGTGTCTCCCCAGTGCCTGCTGCACCCACCAGCAGACTGGCTCACCTGCATGCTCTGCTGGTACTGCATCTGCAGAGACCCTGGGGCAGATATGGACATATCCAGGCCAGATCCTCCCTCCACTCGCTGAGAAATGAAGTTGTTCAGAGACCTCAGCGTGGACAAGACGGTAGTGTTCTCTCCCAGGTCTTCCATGGTCACACGCCCTTCTGGGGACAAAACAAGTGTCAGAGCCTGTCTTCCACACAAGGTCTACTGCTGCCCTCCCCTCCACCATCAGCAGGGCCTGTGCACAGCCCACTCCCCTAAGGCCCTCATGCAGCCCACAGCCATGTTCTTCTCAGCTAACTGGAAGCCTCTGCTGGCAACACAGCAGAGAGGAGAGGAGGCACAAAAGCAGGCCACATGTGGGCTGGGCATGGTGGAACACAAATCCCAGCAGTGTGGAGGCAGAGGCAGGTGGATCACTGTAAGCTATCTGGAGGCTACAGGGAGACCCTGTCTCAAAAAGACAAAAAAAAAAAATAGCATACCACATGCATTTGGTGCATACACCTGTAACATCAGCACTTGGGGAGGTGAAGGCAGGAGGATGAGGAGTTCAAGGCCAGTCACAGCTATATGGCTAATGTGAGGCCAACTTGAGCTACATGAGACCCTGTCTTAAAAAGCAAGTTGATAGTCAGGCAAGATGGAACACCTTTAATCCCAGCACTCAGGAGGCCGAGGCAGGTGGATCTCTATGGGATCAAGGCCAGCCTGGACTAAATAGCAAGTTCTGGGCCAGCTGGAGCTACAGAGAGACCTCAAAAAGGGGAGGCTGGAGAGATGGCTCAGTGGGTAAGAGCACTGGCTGCTCTTGCAGAGGACCAGGTTTGGTTCTCAGCACCCACATGGTGGGTCATAACCATCTGTAAGCTCTAGTTCCAGAGGATCTGATACCCTATTCTGACCTCCACAGGCACTGCATGACATGGGTGCACTTATACACATGCAGGCTATATACTCATACACATAAAATAAAAATAATAAATATTTTTAAAAAACAGGCTCAGGAGATGGCTTAGTGCACTTGCCACTCTTGCAGACAACCCATGTTTGATTCCAGCATTCTCGTGGCAGCTAACAACTGCCTGTAACTCCACTTTCAGGGGGTCCAACGCCCTCTCCTGGCCTCCACAGACACTGCATGTACATGGTGCACATACAGACAACCACACACACATACACAAAAATAAAAGCAAATAAAATTTAAAAAGAAAACAAAAACTTGGCCACCTGCCTACCCATACATGTCCCTCCCTTCTCCCTCTCCCTCACCCAATAAAAAGGTCCCCAGTCTGTATAGAAGCCTTCTCACTACCTTCAAGGGATGGGCTCTTCTCAGATTTTCCCAAATAAAACTGGCTCCACTGCTGGACCAATTTCTAAATCCTTTGTTTCCCTTTTATTCTCCAACAGAGTACAAGCAAGGACACACCCAACATCAACCATGTATACCCACACATGTGAGGACACGTACATGTGGCCTCTGTGTACACTCACATACTTGAGCACCCATACATGCATTCATGCCCATTACACACAAACACAACATATATACACAAAAGGAGCCTGGGTCTAAGTGGCTCTGAAGTTGACATGTGTGAAGCCCTGTGTAAAAGGGCCTCAACTAAGCATCTAGAGAGAACCTGGCAGCCCAACACTGGTTTGTGCAGTCCCCCAAAGGCCCAGCACCAACCAGGAGAGGTAAGCATCCCAGGCACTACTGGAGCCAAAGGCACGAACTCTAACGTTTATGTTTCTCCCCCAGAGATGAGGCAGTGCTGGCTGACTTCCTGGAAGGTTCAGATTGAGTACACACCATCAGATCCTTTTTTTGTAAAAAGACAGGCTCTCAAGTAGCTCCAGTTGGCCTCAAACTATAGGTCAAAGTCCTGAACTCCTGAACCCCTGCCTCTGCCTCCCAAGTGCTGAGATAACAGGCTAGTACCATATACAGAGCCACAAACTTATAAAAAAAAAGGTGAGTTAGGTGTGCGTACTTGTGCCCTGTAATCCCAGGACTGGGGGGGGGGGGGGGGGGGAGGAATGAGGTTCACAAGTTCTAATGTACAGGCCATCCATATAGACTACACAGTGAGACCTGGCTGAAAAAAAGAGAATCAGGTTGGGAAAACGGTTCAGTTATAACTGCCTACTTTGGAAGCACAAATCTCTGTTTGATCCCTAGAGTTGAAAGAATTAAAAACTAGAGCTGGAGAAAGGGCTCAGCCCTCTCTGACTGCTCTTGCAGAAGACCAGGGTCAGATTCCCAGCACCCACATGGCAGCTAATTACCATCCATAACTTCAGTTCCAGGGGATCTGACACCTTCCAACCTACATGGGCATTGCAAAACACAAGGGTCCTTATACACATGCAGGCAATACACTCATACACATAAAATAAAAATAATAAATAAAATATATTTTTTAATTAAAAATAGAGTTGGGTGTGATAGGGCACACTTTTAATCCAGCACTCTGGACACAGAGGCAAGTGGATCTCTGTGAGATCGAGACCAGCCCGGTCTACATGGCAAATTCTAAACCAGCTGGGACTATAAGGAGACTCTGTCTCAAAAAATAATAAAGAGACAAACAAATAAGGCCTGGCACACCTGAAATCTCAGCACTGGGGAAGAGTGGGGAGGCAGATCCCTGGGACTTGCCAGCCAGCCAGCCTACCCTACCTGGCAAGCTCCAGGCCAATAAAAGACTCTGACAAAAAAGTAGAGTGGATGGCACCTGAGCAATGACAGCTGAGGCTGTCCTCTGGTCTGTACATGTACATACACATACACACACACACACCACACCACACCAATTACAATCTTAGTTTGCAAGCCCAAAAGCACTTGTCCACACACACCTCTAACTCAAGGCAAGAAGATCGTGAGTTCTAGGCCAGTCTGGGTTATAGAGTCAGATCCTGTCTCAAGAAAATGTGAGGGGCTACAGAGATGGCTCAGCAGTTAAGAGTACTGGCCTCTCTTGCAGAGGACATGGGTTCAGTTCTCAGCACCCACATAGCTGCTAACAACTGTCTTTAACTCCAGTTCCAGGGGATCCAACACACTCTTCTAGCTTCCACAGGCAATGCATGCCTGGGTGTATTTACATACATACTTGTAAAACACTCTTACATAGAAAATAAAAGAAATAATTAAAATTTTAAAAAGAGGGTGCTGGAGAGCTGGCTCAGTTAAGAGCCAGGGCTGCATTAATGAGACTCTGTCTCAAAAAATAAAAAAAGACCAAAAAAAAAAAAAAAAAACCCAAAACCCTGCATGTTCTCAGTTGGAACCCTAATCTTCCAGACATTGGGGCAGGGGTATGTTCCAAGTGCTCCAGATGGTCTCTGGGTTGGGAGTCAGGCACACTGTCCTTAGGACCTCAGCCAAGTACACCCCCAAAACCTGAAAAGAAGTGAGCAGGATCAAGGCCTGGTGACTCAGGTCTGTCATCCCAGCTACTCAGGAGGCTAAGGCAGGAGAAACACAAGTTCAAGGCCCACCTGGACTACAAATGAGTTCAAGGTCAGCCTGTAAAACTTAAGTGGGATCTTGTCTGAAAATAAAGAGTAAAAAGAGGGCTGAAGGCCAGGTCTGATAGCGCACACCTTTAATCCCAGAGGCAGCGATCTCCATGAGATGGAGGCAAGCTTGGTCTACACAGTAAGTTCAAGGCCAACTGGCAAAGAGACCTGTCTCAAAAAGATCAAAATAAAGGGGAAGGAGGGGGCTGCTAACGCTATAGCTCAGTGGTCTAGCACTTGCCTAGCAAGCATGAAGCCCTAGGTTCGATGCCCAGTACAGGAGAAGAGGGGATGATATGGGAACCAGAGACATGGCTCGACAGGTAAAGCACTTTCCACCAAACCTGATGACCTGAGTGCAATCCCCTGGCGCCCACATGGTAGAAGAACAGAACCAGTTCTTGTAACTTGTCCTCAGACCTGCACAGGTACACTGTAGTATGTGCACTCCACACACAAACACACATGCACACATATAAATGCAAAAAGAGGGCTGGAGATATAGATCAGTGATAGAGCATTTGCCTAGCATGCATGAAGCCCTAGGCTCAATCCCCAGTATTGGGGATAAACAAAATAAACAAAGTGGGCGGGAGACATGGCTCAGTAGCTAAAGACACTTGCAGCCAAGCCTGAAGACCCAAGTTCAATTCCCCAGACCCACACAGTAGAAAGCAAGAACCAACTCCACAGGTTGTCCTCTGACCTCCACAGGTACACTGTAGTTAGTATGTGTACTCCTCACATACATACATACATACATACATACATACATACATTCAATAAGAGGGCTAGGGGATGTAGATCAGAGACAGAACGCTCACCTAGCATGCATGAAGCTCTAGGATCAAACCCCAGTACTGCCAAAAATAAATAAATAAGTAAATAAGATGGGCTGGAGACATGGTTCAGTAGGTAAAGGAGCTAGCAAATGTGCCTGAAGAACCGAGTTTGATTCCCCAGCTGCACACAGTGGAAGGAGAGAACCAACTCCACAAGTTTTCTTCTGACCTCCCCAAGCACACTGTGGCATGTTCACTACCCACACAGCGACAAACATACACACAAAAATGTGAAAAGAGGGCTGGGGATACAGCTCAATGGTAGAACACTTGCCTAGTATTCATGAAGCCTTGAGTTCAATCCCCAGTATTACCAAAAATGAATAAAGTGGGCTGGAGGCATGGCTGAGCAGGTAAAGGCGTTTGCCGCCAAGCCTGAAGACCTGAGTTCGATTCCCGGGCCCCACTCCACAAGTCCTCCGACCTGCACACCGGCGCCTTGGAACATGCCTCCCCAAGATACACATAAATAAATGTCATTTTTAAGGGTGACCCGGAAGCCCACCAGCCGGCAGCGCACCGAGTCTCGCAATGCCCAGACCCCGGAGCGAGGGCGCCCGGCAGCTCCGTCTCGGCCTGTGCGTCCCCGGCCGTCTCCGACGCTTCTAAGCCCCGGCCCCACCACACTAACCTCAGCACTGCGCTCCAGCTAGTCAAGCTGCTGCTCAGATCTCCCTCCTCTACGCCAGCGCCTGCGTCTCGCGAGACTTGCGCCCGGGACTTCGCGAGATCTGAGAAATCCGGTCGTAAAGAAACGAGTAGACGCGCCGTAGATTTGTCCCGGCGGTTCTGCGCCTGGGAACGCACCGTCCTTCACGAGGAAAGAGTCTTGCAGAAGGGATCACGCGGAATCCGAGCTGCGCCACGGAAGGGTCAGGGTGCCCTACTGGCCCATAGGGCGCGCTTCCACTTCGGCCACTGCGCGCCTTAATATGTGGAATAGCACCGCCTTAGAACAAACTAGGAAATTTTATTTTTCCTCTAAATCTTGCTATTATAATTTGCGAGAGGTGGTGGTGGTGGTTGCTGCTGCTGCTGTTGTTTGAGGGAGCGTTGAGGGGAGAATGTTTTGTTATCTGCTTCTTTTTCTTCTTTCTTACCTTAGACACAGTATCTTACTCTGTAGCCCAGGATAGCCTGGAACTTCAATAATCCATCTGCCACAGCCTCCTAGTGCAGGTGTAAGTGGCTGCCTGGTGACGTTCCCTTTGATTATCAAACTATTGAAGCAATGAACCCCAGAAAATTAGACGTGGTCTGTGAATCTCCTGGGAGATTCGTCTAGGGCAGCTAGAAGAGCAATTTGTCCCACAGAAAAAGACTTAACAATTAGTTAGCTGACTTTACAGAAGAGATTTAAAGCACAGGTCCTGATGGGCAGGACCACACCTTGGACAACTACCTTGCTTGCTTTCTCTCTAAACTTCACCTTCTTGTCAGGGCCCTGAAGCTGGAGCTAGGGAATGGGCACACTGAATAAATTGTCTTGCTCTTGTTTTCCACTACTAGCTCTCTTTTAAATTTTTTTAAATTTTATTTATTTATATTTTATGAGTGTTTTGCCTGCATGTACATAAGTGAACCTGTGCGTGCAATATCCCTGGGAGGCCAAAAGAGGGCGGTGGATCCCCTAGAACTGGAGTTACAGGTGGTTGTTAGCTGTCATATGGGTGACAGAAAATAAACCTAGGTCCTCTGCAAGAGCAGCCAGTGCTCTTAATGAGTGAGCCATCTCTCCAGTCCTAATTTAGCTTTTTTAATTAGGGAGAATGGGTGTCCAGACCTGGTTTATTGAGGCACAGCTTGTAACCCTAAATCTGGCAACACTGTGTGTGCCACCATGTCCACCTATTTATTTTAGGGGGTTTTGTTGGTTTGCTTTTGTTTTAATATGCTAGAGCAGATCTCTTCCATGGAATTACTTACATTCCCACCTTTTTTTTTTTTTTTTAAGACAAGGTCTTGTTAAGATGCCTAGACTAGCCTTGAACTCACTATATAGCTCAGGCTAGCCTTGAACTCCCAATCATTCTGTCTTGACATCCCAATTCACTAATATTTACAGGTGTGTGATAACATGTTCAACTCTTGCGGTCTTTTACTTTTCTCTAAGCCCACTGGAAATGCAAACTCTATCTCCCAGTACTCTGAATTCCCATAGAGCACTGGAACCCTTGCCTGAGCAGTACAGTGGAGTGCAAATCAGATCAACCCCCAATTATGGTAACATAGTTCCATCCTTGATCATGGAGTCCTCTGGAGAACGGTGTACAGTGTATTTCTGAAAACAGTGGTCCTTTTGTGAATGAAAGTTCCCCGAAAGACATTGTGCCATCAATTGAACCTTCTGCAATACTGATTAACCCAATTAGAACCTTAATGATTATGGAGAATTTGGAATGTTGCAGATCCAAAGCCTAACCACAATTTATCTTGAGTTAAGTTAGCCCCCTAAGTAGTTATCCCTTGACTATCACTGTGTCTGACCTAACATCCAGTAACTAACAGAAAAAAACCTTTTATAATGCATTAACTTAAAGTAAACCCTAGCTTCCACCAATTAAAAGGCTAAGTGTCATCAGATAACATCTGAGGCCTATAGTAGAAATTTCACTGCTTTCCAGTAACGGCCTAATTAATGACTTTCCACCAACGTATTTGGAGTGTCTTGATTTTTCTTTGTCCTGTGACTATAAAACCTTATTCAAACTATAGAACAATGAATTTTGAGTAACCTAAGCCTGTGTTCCCAGGTCATAATCACTCCAACTTGACTCTGGAATAAACCCTTATCTCCTTTGAGGTAAGAGTTTTGTATTTTCATCAACAGTTCTGGCAGCTTGGAAAATAACCTGCCTTTTACCAGAGGAGTCATGTGGATGGAAGAAGGTACCAGCATGAACCCATTGAGACCAAGTCATCTGCTGTTGTCGCCTTGGCTGGATTGTGCCGAGTTCTTTCCAGGGCTTGGTCCACAGTTCATTTGTTTATTCTGAGCTGGTTGGTAAGGATCTTATTTGGTAGGTAACTTTTGGTTTCTGACTTGCTTTCAAGGTCTTTAAGTATCTACTTTATTTGCTTTGAAAAAATTTAAGATTTATTCATTTGTATGTGTTTTGCCTGTATGTATATATGTATACCTGGTGTGTGTATAGTGTCCATGGAGGGCAGAAGAGGGCAAAGAGTGGCCATCTTTGAAATCAAATGCAAGTCCTCTACAAAAGCAGCCAGTGCTCTTAACCACTGAGCCGTCTCTCCAGCCCCACTTTGGAAGCATTTTGTTTAGACATTTGGTTTCTCTTTTGTTTGCCTTTGGACCTCGGAAGGCATTTTGGATTCTGACACTGTTTGTTAAACTCACTCAGACTCTTAGGGGTGTTTTGTTTTGTTTTCTTTTGGATATTTCTCTCTTGTGTAGTATTATGGAGAAAACAAATAAATCTTTGGCACTCCAGCTGGTTGTTTGGTGTGCAACTTCAACTTGCAAATACTAAAAAGATTGAAAAAAATCTAAAGACAGGTTTCCTTTATGTTTCTCTCAATGGGGAATATTTATTATCTCTAATTTATTTATTAGTTTAACAGAGTTCTAAGCAATAAAAATTGTTTTAAAAAATCACAAAAGGACCTGGGTGTGATGGCACACACCTTTAATTCCAGCTCTCGGGAGGCAGAGGCAGGCGATTCTCTGTGAGTTCAAGGCTAGTCTTGTCTACATAGTAAGTTCCAGGCCAGCTGGGGCTACAGGGAGACCCTGTCTCAAAAACAGCAAAAATCACAAATGGGCAACCTACTTTAATGTAACAATCATCTAAAATGATTAAAGTGGTGATTTATAAAACTAAAAGCTCTAAAAACTATATTTAAGTTAAAAAGAACTATTAAAAATAGCAAGGTTTGTGGCATATACCTTCAATCTCCACACTCAGGAAGCAGACAGGTGGATCTTTGTGAATTCCAGGCTAGCCTGGTCTACATTGCAAGTTCCAGGCCAGTCAGACTTAATGGTGAGAGTATGTCTCAAAAGGAAATTGATTTAAAACATTTTTAGAAGTTATATTGTAACTAAAGATAAATTCTGAGAATAACATCTCTCTTTTCTCTTTCTCTGACTTTGCCTCTTCATTATCAGAGCAAAATTTTCTATCAGAGGAAATGATTATGGCCTGATTTAAGACAAAAGCTAGGCAAAATAGAGATTCCACGCTATATTCAAATTTTCCATTTATGGGACCAGAGAGATGACTCAGCGGTTAAGAGCAGGTACTACTCTTCCAGAGGACCCCAGTTCAGTTCCCAGTACCCACTGTAACTCCAGAGGATGCCCTCTTCTGACTTCTGTTGACACTGCATTCATGTGCACATATGTGTGTGTCCACACACACACACATATGTGTAATAAAAATTAAAATCTTTACCGAAAAAAAAAAAAAAAGAAAAGAAAAATCACATTTGTAAAGGCCACTTTCAGACCTTGGAAACTATTCTCAGACTTGGATCTGTCTTATATTTTTCCTTGAGAACTTCTTTTTTTTTTAACCCTCATGCTTAAGGCTACATCAAAATATCTTTATCATACTAGCTAGTTCAGAAATTTCTTTCAGCATTAAAGACATTGGAACCTGAATCGAGGTCCCAAACACTTCGAGGAACTCCACAGTCTGCTAAGGATGACCACATGGAATTAGGTCTCTGTCCCCTCACTGCTAATTTTTGGGGGCCCCTAACGATGTCTTGAGGGATTGTTGGTGCACTTCCCTGTCTGTCATTTGGTTGACCCATCTGTGGTTACTTTGGGTCTGCTTTGCTTCTGTTTATCTGGCCAGATAACCACTTAATGTTTGGTAAGTGCCACTGGCACCCAAAATAAAAATCACCTGGACTCATCCATATTTTGTTGATGGCTTTTCCGAGGGACATAATAAGTAAGAGCTGATTACCCACATGTCCTTAACCAGTCTCTGGCCTCTAAGGAAAGGCCACAAGAACTGCTTCCCAAACCAGCATGTTAAAAACAACTGTTTTTGTACTTCCCTTAATCTGAAATCGGTTATTTTATAATTTTTATTTTATGCATATCAATGTATTATCTGCATATAGATAAGTGCACCTATGTCATGCAGTGCTCAAGGAGGTCAGAAGAGGACATCGGATCCACTGCAACTGCAGTTATGGATGGTTGTTAGCTGCCATGGGAGTGCTGGGAACTGAACCCCGGTCCTCTGCAAGAGTGGCCAGTGTTCCTAACCGCTGAGCCATCTCTCCAATCCCTTAAAAGTCTTAAAAGCCCTGTCTACCTCTTTGCTTCCCACTTGTCTCCTATGCTCTGTAAAGCTGACAGATGGAGAACCCCACTGAATTCCTTTCCCCTATGATATAACTCTAAGGTTTAAATAGATTAATTTAGCCTAGTGGTGGCACAGGCCTTCAATCCCAACACCTGAGAGGCAAAGGCAAGCAGATCTTTGTGAGATGGAGGCCAGGTTGATCTACATAGCGAGTTCCCTGACAGCTGAGGCTATAAGTTCTTTTTTTTTTCAAAGAAAGACAATCAATAAATAAGTAAAACTAAATTTCTTTTATAAGTCAATCAGGGATCAGGGAAAGGCTTATAGAGAAGGGGCCTCAGCCTCTCTGCTGGACTACTGGCTACTGATGAATGCTGGCAGACATTGTCCTCAGTTCTGTATCCACTGCTGAGCCCACCAGGCTCCATCAAATAGCACCAAACCCATGATCACACAGATGACCATGGTGAAACTCAGAAAATCACAAAACAAAAAGACATGAATAATGGATAGGAACTGTGAGGTCCAGAAGAGGCTCGTAGGGCATTCTCAGGGGTGGGGGTGGGAGGCTGGCAGTGATCAGAACGCACCACATAGGCTGTGAGCTTCCGGTTCGGTGACAGATGGCCTGACAGTAAAGGAAGATACTTGCAGTTGACCTCTGGCCTCCAAGTGCACATGCACAGGCAAGCACACCTGCATACACATGTACACACATATTCACAAGCCACACACATGCACATGAGTGTACAGCAAGCAAGGAAGACATCCAGTCTCTGGCCTATGGATACATAAACAAAGACACACACATGTGTATACACACAGAAAAATGATAATATATGCAATTTATATTCTTTAAAAAAAACTATAGCTAAGCATTGTGACTCACACCTTTAATCACAGCACTTGGGAGGCAGAGGCAGGCAGATGTCTGTAAGACATGGGCTACATGCTGAGTTCCAGGCCAGTCAATACTACATAAAGAGACTCTGTCTCAAAAATAAACAAACAGGACTGGAGAGGTGGCTCAGTGGTTAAGAGCACCAGCTGCTCTAGAAGAGGACCTGGGTTGGGTACCCAGCACCCACATGGCAGCTAACAACTATCCTTAACTATAGTTCCAAGGGATCTGATGCCCTTCTCTACCCTCTGTGGACATTGCATGACACCAGTGTACTTCTATACATGCAGGCAAAACACTCATACATATAAAATAAGATTTAAAAACAGATAAAAAATGTTTTCTGGTTCTTGGAACCTCTCTTCTTTTAAAAAGCTAGATTGTGTGCCAGGCATGGTGGCACATGCCTCTTATCCCAGCACTTGGGAGGCAGAGGCAGAGGGATCTCTGTGAGTTCAAGGTTAGCCTGGTCTACATAGTAAGTTTCAGGCTAGCTAGAGCTACAGGGAGACCCTATCCCAAAAAGACCAAAAAAAAGCTAGATTGTGTTCGTGAATGACAAAAGGAAATGAACACCATGTTGCTGTGTGCTCTGTCAATTACCTTTATTGGTCTTGGGAACTGGAGTATTACAATATATTCTTCTACCCAAAACAAAGCACCCCAGCCCAGGCATAAATTCATACTGAATGTCTCTCCTAATTGCTCTGAGAATTATATTTGCTTGAAGAATGGACCAATTCCCAGATTATTCACCAGGGAGGATGGTTATTAATCCCTAAATAGAAATTCCGGTCTTTCTTGCTTTACATTATTCATCCAAGAGAGCACCCGGAATCTCCTGTGTTGTGTTCAGGAATCAACAGAGGAACACCTGTTTATCTAAGACACTAAGTGTTTATGAGCTGAAGATATTCTGTAGAGATGAATTCTCGTAGCTGAGGATAACCGTGAACTTCTGATCTTCCTGCCTCTACCTGCCCAGTGCTTGGATGCCCAGCGTGACCACCACACTTGGCTTATTGCAGTTCTGGGATGGAACCCAGAGCATCCTACATGCTGGGCAAGCACTCTATCAACTGAACCACATCCCCATCCCCAACAAAGACTGTTTTATTGCTTCCGTTTTTATACTTTTTTAAAACCTTTGATGCACTTTCATCTCTCTTTGGTTTAAAACCCAAAGTGGGGCTGGAGAGCTGGCCCAGCAGTTAAGAGCACTGGCTGCTCCTGCAGAGGACCTGGGTTCAGTTCCCAGCATCCACATGGCAACTACACCAGTTCCAGGGGATCCAACATCCTCTTTTGGTCTCCAGCATTGCATGCATGGATGCACTTATATATATGCAGGCAAACACTCGTATACATAAAAATACAAAAGCAGAGGGCAGTCTCTAGAGCCACCACAGAGCTGGGCTGGATCTGGCTGACTTTCTCAATTCTGACTCAGTTCTCACTCAGAAAGACATAACTTGCTTTTTCTTCTTCTGAGAAGTCTTCTCTCAGATACTGGCCAGAGCCTACATATGCTTTCAAACTCCCTAACTAATGCTTTGGGCTGCTTCTTCTTCCTTTTTTTTTTTTTTTGTAAAGATTTTATTTTTACATATATATATATATATATATATATATATATGCCTATGAGAGTTTATATACACCATGTGCATGCAGTACCTGAGAACACCAGAAAAAGGCATCAAATCACTTGGAACTGGAGTGACAGGCAGTTGTGAACCTCCTAATGTGGGTGCTGGGAACCAAACCTGGGTCTTCTGTAACATCAGTAGGTATTCTTAACCTCTGAGCCATCTTGCCAGACCCTGGGCTTCCTCGCTCTTTTTATAAAGCTCTACTCTCTGCCACGAGGCTGCCTATGGCCAAGTAGCTGACCAGCCTATCCTCTCCACTCTCCTCCTCCACGCAGCTTCAAAATTTATAGCTTGTCCTGTCCTGGAGATTTCCTTTTAGACTCTAACAGACTCTCCTCAAGCTTAAAAAAAACTGCAAGAGGTCCTCTTCTGGTGCAAGTCAGATCTCAGCCACTTTCCAGAAAGCACTAAAGCTTCGAGCACAGCTCAGAATCATGTGGTGCCTCTCAGGGAGGGCAGGGCTGACTCACTGCTCCGTGGAGCCCTTCCTTCCCCGGTACTGTGAGGCCAAGAGGTACACCTCGGAAGACTCCTTCCTGCTGGCCTCAGGTTTTAGGAGCCTCGTGTTCTGGAATTCCTGGGTCAGTCTCCTCTGCAGCCGATGGCTCTGACTTCCCGCCCAGGTTTTGCATAGCAGTGTGCCCCCATGGTGCAGGATGTCTGGAGCCATGTCCACAAGAGTGAGACACAAGCTGATGAGCCTGTCATGATCCAGGTCCCGGATCCCAGTGGCATTGGGTGCCATGTCACTCAGAATCACATCTGCCCTCCTGCCTGGAAGCAGTTCTAGGATTCTCTGGAAAGTCCTGGGATCTGTCACATCAGCAGGGCACAGAAAAGTTGCTCCTTCCAAAGGGGATATATAAAGAAGATCTACTCCAAGCACAAAGCCCATGGGAGAGCTGGAGTCTACAGAAGAACAGAGGAAAAGTTATTTACCTCATGAATCTCCTCGCCAAAATATAAGCCACAAAATAAAGTAAGACACCCGGACCAAGGAAAATAGCTAATATGCATGTATGTGGACAAGAGGCCTTCTCTATGAAGACATGTGATGCCAGGTGTGATGGCATATGCTTGAATCCCAGCACTGAGGAGTCTGAGGCAGGAGGATCCCGGTAAGTTCAAAGCCACCTGGGCTACCAAGTGAGAGACTATCTTTAAAAAGTTAAAAAATAGGCAAGTTCAAAGCCGGCCTGTACTACAGAGTGAGATCCTATCTTTAAAAAATTAAACAACAGCCAGGTGTCATGGTGTACTCCTTTAATCCCAGCACTCTGGAGGCAGAGGCAGGCAGATCTGTGAGATCAAGGCCAGCCTGGTCTACACAGTGAGTTCCACGCCAGCTGGGGCTACAGAAAGACGCTGTCTCAAAACAACTAAAAAAAATGTAAAATAAATAAATAAATAAACAATTAAAAAGTCATAAAAAGGCACATTGTGGTGGTGGGATGGTCCTCCCATCCCTTTAGGCCAGCGAAGGAAGCTGAGACTCAAGAAGGAAGTGGCTGCCCTGCTCATCCTGAGTGAAGGCTGAGGTTCTGAATTTCACTCTGCCCTAGGCTCCCCCTCTTGAGACAGGCTCTTCTGAGTAACTCAGTATATAGACCAGGTTGGCCTTGAACTCACAAGCACTGGGATTAAAAGAGTGTAGTACCACACCCAGCCTGGGTAACTTTTTATTTCCTATTTATTTTGTTTTGTTTCTGAGACATGATATTTTTATGCAGACCAGGCTGGTCCAAAACTTGAGCTCCTTCAGCCTTAACACCCTCAGTGCTTAGGTTGCCAGGTGGGCACCAACACACAGACTTCCAATATTCCTTTTTTAAAAAAAAAATTTACGTCTGGCTGGGCGTGGTGGTGCCCACATTTAATTCCAGTACTTGGGAGGCGGAGGCATGCCTGACAGATCTCTGTGAGTTCAAGGTCAGCCTGGTCTACATGGTGAGTTCCAGGCCAGCTGGAGCTATAAGAAGACCCTGTCTCAAAAAACAGATAAAAAAAAAATTGTGTCTGAGTGTTTTGTATGCAATATGTAAATACACCCTGTGTGTATACGGCCCGCAGAAGCTAGAAGAGGTCATTGGATCCCCTGGAGCTGGAGTTACAAATAGTTGTTAGCAGTGATGTAGGTGCTGGGAACCGAACCCCGGGCCTCAGCAGGAGCAGTAAATACTTTTAACTGCTGAGTCGTGTCTCCAGCCTGTTTTTGGTTTTTAAAGATTTTTTTTTTTTTTAATCCAGTGGACATGTGTGTCTGTGTGTATGTGCATGTATATGCAGTGCCCAAGGAGGCCAGAAGAGGGTGTCTGATTCCCTGAAGCTAGAGTTACAGGCAGCTGGGAGTCACTAGACTTGGATGCTCTCAAACATGTGAGCCATCTCTCTAGTCCCTCACTTTGGCTTTTTTGATTCTTTGAGAAACAAGTAACCCAGGCTGGCCTCCACAATGCTGAGATCATAGGCCTGTGTCACCACACTGGGCACCAAGTTACATTTTTAAGTTGTGGAGGTGACTGGGAACCTCTATAAAACAAACAAACAGTACGTCCTCACACTGACCCAGAGTGGAGCGCCCAGAGCCCAGCCAAAAGGTCTTTCCTGAGGTCCCACAAGTAGTAGCCCCAGTGGGGCCTGCATCAGCCCCTCAAGCTTCAAGGATGGGAACTATCCTGTCATGAAAACCTGCTGAAAAAGTAATCTCAGGCAGGCAGGTACAGGGTTATGTATGTACAGGTTATGCTGAGATGGGTTATGTCTCTATCTAGGTTGTACAATTTAGAGACATTTTCACTCTTCCTTTTTATCACTGCTTTCAACTTCCTCTTTCATTTTGAAAAGGTCAATACCCTATATTATTTTTGTTTTGTGGGGTTTTAAGATCTTAAAAATTTTTTTACTTATTATTATTTTTATTTTGTGTGTATGAGTGTACTGCCTGCATGCAAGTGCATCCGCGGTATGCAGTGCGTGCAGAGGTCAGAAGACGGTGACAGATTTCCTGAAATTGGAGTTACGGACAGTTGTTCACTGTCACTTGGGTGCTGGGCATCGAACCCAGGTCCTCTGCAAGAGCAGTCAGTGCTCTTAATTGATGAGCCATCTCTCAAGCTGCAGATTTTTTTTTTTTTTTTGAGAAAGAGTCTCACTGTGTAGATAGTTCCTGGCTGGTCTGGAACTTGCTATGTAGACTAAGATGGCCTCAGACTCTGAGAGATCCATCTGCCTCTGCCTCCTGAGTGCTTGGATTAAAGGTACATGCCACCATGCCTTTAATCTGGCTTTATTTTTATTCTTAATTATGTGTATGGGTGTATGTGCCTGTGCACATGAACGCACATGCCCAAGGAATCCAGAAGTGTCAGAGAGGTCAAACACAGTAGACTCCCCAGAGCTGGGGTCACAGGAGGTTATGAGTTGCCCAATGCGGATGCTGGGAATCGAACCCAGGACCTCTGAAAGAGCAGCAAGCACTTTTAACCACTGAGACATCCCTTCAGCCTGCATATTTTAAGACAGGGTCTTGCTACATAGCCCAGGCTGGCCTCAAACTCATGACCCTCCTGCTACCCCAGCTTCCAGATTGTGAGATTAGAGATGTGTACCATCTTGCCTAACGTCTGTGGTCTATTTTTAGTTTTCTGTTATTATTTTGCTTTTCTGTTATTTTTAAATTACACTTATTTTGTGTGTTTATACATGTGGGTGCATGCCATAGTACGTGTGTGGAGGTCCGAGGACAACTTGCAGGAGCTGGTTTTTGCCTTCCACTCTATGGGTGCTAGGGGACAAACTGAAGCCGTCAGGCCTGGCAGCAAGCTCCTTTACCCACTAAGTCATCTCTCCAGACCCTCTGTGTCCTTTTCCTATCACTGTTACTACAAAACAACCAATTCAGACAGCAGCTCAATCACTGGGGCTGGGAAGAGCACGGCTCACTGACACTCCTTAAGGCTCATGGGGTGAGAGATGTTGGTGATGTCCTGAAAGCCCCACCTGTGCCTGTGGCATTGACTTTCTGCACGGCCACCTGACTCCAGGCGCCAGGAGCTGCCCCACAGTCCAGCACTCGGAGTCCCGGCCGGAGGACATGGTACTTTTCATTCATCTCCAGGAGCTTAAAGGCGCTCCGACAGCGGTAACTCTCCACCTTTGCGGCCTTCACAAATGGGTCCTTCAGGTGCCGCATCAGCCACTGGTGCTCAGCACCTGTCCGGCCCTTACAGTGTACCATAGCAGTGTGGAACCCCTGAACCTGAAGGGGACCCCACACATACCTCAGGCACCTGAGAGAGAGGGAGAGAGAGAGAGGAGTCAGCAAGTGGGTGACACGTAGGCAGCAGGGCTATGCTTCAACCCACTACATTTCTTTCATGCATGTATGTATGTTCAAATGCATGTGTGTGGATGCACCTATGTGCAGGTGCATGTGCACTCGTGTGTGGTGTATGTGCATGTGGAGACTGGACGTTGGCATCAGGTATCTTCCTTGACTGCTCTCTATCTTATACATACTGAGGCAGGGTCTCTCACTGAACCTGGAGCTCACGATTCAGTGAGTCTAGCTAGCCAGCTTGCTCCAGAAATCCCTGTCTCTGTCTTCCCAGAACCAGGATTACAAACAGCAGACATGCCTGGTCTGCATTACATTACACTAGCATACCAAGTACTTTGCCTAGCACAGTTATTATCACATACAAAACCACTCACTGTGTGTGTGTGTGTGTGTGTGTGTGTGTGTGCGTGTGTGTGTGTGTTCAGGTAGAGTTTTGCTTTGTAGTTCAGGAATGCTAGCCAATACTTTTTTTTTTTTTTTTTTTTTTTTTTTGAGACAGGGTCTCCCAGTAGCCCCCGCTGTCCCAGAACTCACTATGTGACCAGGCTGGCCTCCATCACAGAGATCCCCCTACTTCTGCCTCTCAAGTGCCAGAATAAAAGGTGTGAACCAGCATGCTCAGCCACCCCAACCCACTTTTTATTTTCCTTTTTATATACTAGAGCTCAACCCCAGGGCCTCATACATGCTAGGCATACCCAGAGCCCTCTACTGAGGGATTCTAGGCAAGAGCTCTATCACTGAGCCATGCCCCCAGCCCTTTGTCGGGGAGGGGAATTCTAGGCAGACGCTCTACCACTGAGCCATAGCCACAGCCCCACACTAGAGGATTCTAGGCAGGTGCTCTACCATTGAGCCACACCCCCAAGCCCTCTTGTAGAGGGGCACTGGGGCAGGGGGAGTTCCAGCTAGCATGGAACTTATTGTGTAGACCAGGCTGGCCTTGATCTCACAGAGATCATCTTTTTCTATCTCCTAGGTGCTAACAATCATTTTTGAGACAAGGTCTGTAAGTTGCCCAGGCTGGCCTTGAACTTACTCTGTACCCCGAGGAGACTCAGAACACAAAATCCTCCTTTGGCCTCCTGAGTAGGTTGCATGAAAGATCTGTGACATAGGCCCAAGTAGAAAACTCAAACTTAGTGACAGCCACCTGTTTACATCAACTAAATCTTTCTTAGTACTATATACAATGATTGAAAGCTGAGGCCAGGTGTGGTGACAGAGGCCTAGAATCCTAGCACTTGGAGGCTGAGGCAGGATCGAGAATTAAAGGCCAGCCTGGACTATATAACAATATGCTCTCTCAAAATAAAATAAAGTTAAAATTTGACAGTGGCTGGGGATGTGATTCACTTGACAGAGTGCTGACTTAGCAAGCACAAAGACCTGGGTTTGATTCCCAGTAAACTGGGTGGGGTGGTATACACTTATAATCTCAGCACTTTGGAGGTGGAAACAGGAGGATCAGACTTTCAAGTTGGGCCTGGAGAGACGACTGAGTGGTTATGAGCACATACTGCTCTTTCAGAAGACCTGAGTTCAGTTCCTAGCACCCACCTCAGCTGAATCATTGCCACCTATAACTACAGCTTCAGGGGATCTGATGTGTGTGGCCTCTTCAGACCTCTGCACTCATGCACACATACACACTTTAAAATATACTTTTTTAAGAAAGGAAGTTCACCAGGTGTAGTGGTACATGCCTTTAATCTCAGCTCTTGGGAGGCAGAGGCTGGTGGATCTCTATGAGATCAATGCTAGGCTGGTCTACATAGCAAGTTCCAGGTCAACAGGGGCTAAAGGCGACCCTGTCCAAAAAGAAAAAAGAAAAGAAAGTTCAAGGCTCTCCTCAGCTATATGGTGAGTTTAAAGCCAACTATATGACCCTTTCTTAAAATAAAAATTTAAAAAGTAATGTTCTTTTTTAAATCTAGCAAAGATTGTGTGGTCTGAGAGTAGACTGTAAAAATCCTATGAAGGGTGGGCTAGCTAAGCTCAATGGGTCTTAAAGGTGTTAACCACCAGGCCATGAACCGAGTTCATTCCCCAGGACATGGTTAAAGGGAGAAAACCAATTCTGTAAGTTGTTCTATGACCTCCACAGATAAGGCATGTGCACAAACACACAGACACTCATTTAAAAAATACTTTGACCAGGTATTTGATGGCACATGCCTTTAATTCCAGCACTCAGGAGGCAGAGGCAGGCAGATCTTTGAGTACAAAGCCAGCCTGGTCTCTGCACAGCAAGTTCCAGGGCTACACAATGAGATCCTGTCTCAAAACAAACAACAAAAACATAAGGACAGGTCCCTCCCTACCTGGTCGCCCGTCTCTACTCTGCTCTAGCACAGACCCTGGCTCAGCACACTTGACAATGAACCCAACCTGAGTAAATAGTTGAAGATGAATTTCCAAGATGTTGGATTTCAACAGTTTACCGATGGCCCGCCTGGCTGCCAGGAGCTCAGCATGACAGGAGCTGAGCAGATCTTCCCGCTTCAATTCTGTGAGCAATCTCACATCAAAGCATGTATGTCCACTTCTCTGATGACAACTGGCTCTCACATACCCCATGGTTGCAAGACTAAAGCACCTTGTAAACCAAGGCGTGCTGACCAGGACAGGTGAGAATTCTGTCTAAAAATGTCTTAGGGGTCTCCTTGAAGGGTCCAGAGCCCATAATTAATTCCATCAGTGGGAGAAAAGAGGCGTAGAGAATTAGCACAAGCCACAAAAGTGAAGATTTTCCCACAGCCACGAAGACTGCCTGATTTGGCCCATTGGCCTCCTCCCATCCCACACCCCAGATTGAAGCCACACAGCTAGAACTCTGCAATCATCATGTGCCTCAAGATTACACCCCTCGCCTGTCTCTACAGGGCTCACTCCACATGCAGACGTGCCCTCTCCACTTGCAGCCTCTGCCCGCCTCCCTCAACCCTCCCCACTTTCAGGGATCCCTCAAGTCCCGCACCCCGGAACGGAGGTTGCCAGCGCCCCTCTGCGGTTGGAGAAACAGGTTCAACCACTGCCTCCTCCCAGCACACATGCAACAGGCGTCCAATAAGTAGAGGGTGACGTACAACTCTCTACTCACCCAGCCATGGGCTCTCTCTAACAAGTTCCGAATTCCGAGGGTCAGCGGAAGTCCCGCCCTCGCTTCCTGCCTGCGCAGCTGCGGCCTTGGAGTGCTGGTATGGATTGGGAGCTGGAAAGACCTGGGAGCCAAGGACTGGAGGCTTCAGATGTGGGTAACTGTGGGAGGTCGGGGAGATCTGAGGCCTGGACTACACGGGAGCTGGGAAGGCCTGAAGTCGGGGGTACCTGGGAGCTGGGGAGGGTGGGAAAGCAGAGATGGAAGGGAGAGAGGACCTGGGCCCGGGGGCGGGAGGGGGCGTTGCTGTGGCTTCAGCCCCAGACCTGATGTTGGGCCTGAGTGAGGCAAACTGGGAGTTGCAAGGACCCTGTGATAGACGCTGGAGGCTGGGGAACCGGCATTTGCAAAGTGCCCTCTGCATACCAAACTGAGCCCTGCACTACATGTGCATTGCTTTCAACCCTTGCAACAGGTCTCTGGAGGTTCTCAGATGACCTCAATTCAGGCCACGTGGATAAGGAGCAAACCTTCAGCGCCCCCGCTAGTATTTGCAAGCTCCTAGAGAATGCATCCCTTTGCCACCTATCCCAGCTGTCTGACCTGTGGGGACACCAGACTTGTCCAGGACACCCCAGTTTGGTTACTGGCTCTGTTACTGGATCCTGCTTCTAACTTGAACTCCCTGAGCATCAGTTTTCTCCTCTGAAATTGACATCTTATACTGGGGTAGCCAGTCTGTAAAGTGCCGAGGCCCGAGTTCAATCCCCCTAACCCACATAGTTGGGAAGCAAACATTTGGGGTATGAAACCCCAACCCTTCCTGAGGAACTGTTGGTAGCCCAATGGCTAACTGAAAAGGGGAGAGTCAGTCTCGTTCAAGTGAAACTTGATGGATTGACCAGGCTCCAGTGGATGGACTCACAATGAAGGACATTTAGGGACACAAGTTTCCCCTATAGGGATAAGGGGTAAGGGATCTAAATTCAATAAAAGTATATTGTATCAAATTTTCAAAAATTCAATAAAAATTTTTTAAAGAAAAAAAAAATTAAGGTGGAGGCTGGATATGGTGCATGCCTTTAATCCCAGCAGAGGAGGTGGATCTGTATGAGTTTGATGCCAGCCTGTTCTACGTAGGGAATTCCAGTCCACCCAGGGCCTACACAGTGCCAACAGTCTCAAAAATCAAACAAACAAAAGTAAATAAATAAAGTGTGTGCAGTCGAGAAAGACATCCCATATCAACCTCTGCGCATTGGGCGCATCCCATGTGCGCTCTCCACAGGGATGTACACCTGCGAACAGCACACACAGAAAAGAAAAGAAAGGTGTTTAAGTGGCCCTCTATCTCCTTGGGCTCATCAAGGATATAAACCATTCAACAAGCAAATAAGAATAATCTCCGGCTCTAACCTTGCTTTCAAAAGCTAGCCCCCTTAATAAGTCCAAGAGTTGTATGAAATAGGACCTCAACTCTCAGAGGAGAAAACAGCACAGGTCTGTTTTTAACAAAGTTAAACAGCAGAGTCCAGTACAAAACTCTGTTCTACAGGATGCGAGTAGAGTTTAGTGTCCTCACTGTTCAAAAGCTGGGATAGGAAGCCATGGGGGGTGGTGCACACCTGTCATCCCGTACTCAAGAGGTGGGGCAGGAATATTTTAAGAGCAGCCTGGGCTACAAGGCTCTGTCCCTACGTTTTTGTTTTGTTTTGTTTTGTCTTTTTGAGACTCGGGGACTCCCTACAGCCCCAGCTAGCCTGGAACTCACTATGTAGACCAAGCTGGTCTCGATCTCACAGGGATCCACCTGCCTCTACCTCCTGAGTGCTGGCATCAAAGGCATGTGTGGGTGCATCTCCATCTCCAGCATGGCTGTTGTGCTCCAGCCATGCCAGAGAATGGAGGACGATGGAACGGGACCTCAGGTGGCTCAGAGTGCGGCGGGAGGAGTTCCCTCCCAGGAGACTACGTCGGTGGGTAGTTCGGTTATTAGAGCCAATGCAGGGGCTTATATAGGGAAGCCTCTCTGACCATTACAGAAGGCGGGAAAGGTGGGGTGTTGGGGTAAAGGCAGGAAGGTTGTGGAAGTTCAGGAATGAGGAAACGAAACCCAAAAACCTGGTTCTGGTCTGGGGTGGGGGAAAGGAAGATCATATCACATCAGGCAGACCAGGTCAGACACCTGCCATCCCTTTAGGGTATCAGGAGTTGCTTGCCTTGCTCAGTAACCAGATCCCCACATCTCCCCCTTTTTTTATATATATAATGGGGAGGTATATAAGGGCCCAGTAAAGGGAGGAGCCAGGCCATGAGGGGATTGGCAAACCAGGGGGGATAATGGGTTTTAAGTTCATTTTTGAGCTTATGAAAGGTATAAGTGAGAGAATTTGTAGTCTCTCAGTTAGTTGTTTGTTCTCTAACGTTCCCCTTTTGAAGAGGTAACCCTAAAATCTTTTAGGAATTAGATAAGAGCCCCCAAATACTTTAGACATATTTGGCCTTTGATATAGAGTAGGCTGCTGAAGGACACAAGGACAGTTTTTGGTTTTTTGGGGTCTTTTTACCCTAAACTGCCTAGCCAAATCTACCTTCTATTTTCATCACACCACCCTCTGAAGAGGTAATCCTAATTGCCAATAGGGAATTGGGGCGCCGACCGCTCTGGCTTCTTCAAGGCTGAATAGGGTCGTAGATAGGGGTACCCCTTCAGTGAGTCTACCTAAAAGACCCCTGAATTGCATAACTGTTAGCTGTAGGGAGAAAAGAAAGTCCTTGACTAGTCCCTGGAAGATGAAATTAAAATAGTCATAACAGGGAAGAGTTCAAATGTCCAATTCAAAGTCCATTAGAATTTCTTGCTTAAGGACTTTCAAAGGCTTCCATCTTTGGGTTCCTCTTTGTTTTTCTTTTTTGACTGCCAAGGCTGAACTTGAGAGTCTTGAAGTCAGATTTGTTTTCAGGCACCTTGATAGCTGGAGTAGCTAGAATCAGGGTGAGTACCCTCCCAAATGGCTTCTAGACAGGGAGAGAAAAGAAATCACTTAATTTTGGGGTTAGAACAATGGTGGGCTTGCCTTTCTTGGCCACAGGTATGCACTGCAGTGTTGAGGTAGGCCAAGAATTGAAGTCTTATATCTGAGTGGCATTTTTTTATTAAGAACAAAATCATTAGTGAGAAATTGTGTAAATAACATCTTATATAGACTTAAACCTAATGTCTGGGAAGTGTAATTCCTTATAGTCTTAAAGAAGCATACTAATCATTTTAATTTTTTGGTTATACTTTCCTTTTAGGTGTTTAAGATCATATAATTTGGCCCAAATAAACCAACTTAATTTGATTCTTAAGGTCAGTTGAGTATCTGTTCCTCAGGGGGATCACATGGGCTTGAGAGGAGCCCCTGACTCCATAGGCCTTTGTTTTACCAGTTCCATCTATGTGAAGATAAGTCAGAAGGTCTTGCTAGACCATGGCTTCACTTTGAAGCAAATCAAGGAAACGTTTTCCTGTGCTGACCCTCTTCTTTGCAGACTGGACACTGGTTCAAGTCCTTCTAGTGGGGTCTCCATGACCTCCCTGAACAGGAAGACAGGTGACACATCACAGTTATAGGACATTTCGAGAGATGCCCCATTGTCCCCTGGAACTTAGTTGACCTTGGAGGGCAAGAGACAAAAAATTGTCCCTTTAAGTCCCTCTGACCAGATTAGAGGCCATTAAATATGGTGGTTAGACACCCAAGAAGGTTAGTTCCACCAATACTGAACTATTAATTACTATATGTCATGTAGCTAAAGCTTGAACAAAAGCCAAACATTCTTGAATCCTTAAAGTATTTGACTGAACTATTACTTTAGAAACTTTAAGACTATGTATATATTATTTATCAAATCCTTCCTATATTATAACATATAAACTTAGATCTTTAATCACATGTATAGACATCTTATACAAAAGCCCCTTTTAATAAAATATACATATTTTTCACCTTTTCATTTTCTTTTCTTAAGATCATGAGACATAATAACATTAAGAAAATTCTCTTCCTGGGTGCATTAAGGAAAGTTTATTCCCTTTCTAGGGCTCTAGCATCAAACCAATGTTTGATCATATTAAAGTTCACCCTGTGGAATGAATGACTTTACACATACAGATGGGTGAGGTGTTACTAACAGGTATATAGGTGATCTGAGAGCAGATGCACTGTAAAGTCTTTAGCATGGATGTTGATTTTTCTATAACTTCATGAATCAAGTCCTTTCTTTTAGCCTTTCCCAAATTTCCTCCCCAAATGCAGGAGACCATTTGTGATTAGGGCAAAATTACATACAGCTGGCTGGGAAGAGTAGCTGGATACTCAGGTGGGGGGTCCAGCTTACTCCTCCTTCAGTTGAAGAATACAACCGTTAGCAAACCCAACTGTGATGAACTTCTGTAAGTAGGCACAGCTGAAGTCACGAGCATGGCAGTTACTCGACTCAGGAGTGCTGTGCAGCATCATCTTAATAAAGAACATGGGATGTAAATTACATACATAAGATAATGTACATTTTACTTTATAAGTTTCTAGTAAAACCTTATAGAAAACATAAAAACCATTAAAATCCTTTTTACTTTATGTATTTTAGTGAGTTGGTCTACCAAAACCTTGCTTTAGGTCTGGAGAATGTATATACTAGATAGAGAGAAGCAATTGATACATAGTAATACATTATCAACTTGAGTTTAGAATTTCCAGTATAAATCACTAACTGAGGAATTTTTGACAGAGGGTGCTGTCTGTCTATACATTTGCATTAGTCTGTGTTAGTGACCTTTACTGTTGTGAGAAAATAGAGAATTTTATGAGTTACTTTTGTTATAGACATTTTAAATCATAAGATGAATAATCATAACCTTGTTGAAATTAGTTTATCCCTTAGTTAATCTCAGTAGCACAGTAATTTTACTCAGAGGCTATATTGTTTTCCTTTTCACAGTCAGGGAGCCAGCCTGAAACTAGACAAAAGTCATTGCACAGGAGAGCTGTTAAGTTTAATCATTACTAGCATAAATGAAAACATCTGTCCTTTTTATAACTTGTACACATTTATCTAGGCAGGAGAGTCTTTTCTTTTGCCAGGTCCTTTATCTAGAACAGGATTCCATTAATTAAAACAGAAGAATTACTATTAAGCCATAATAAAGAACACAGAAAATAATGATACCTAAAGGAACCTGGAAAGAGTTGATACAAAAATGTTTTTCTCTTTTAGTTTGTCTAGGACATTGTAACTAGAAAGTGAAAAGCAGTGATGCTCAGGACATGGAAAAGCAAGCTTGAAGCAACTTAACATTAGAAAAACAGGCTTTGAATCATAATGCAAAAAGCAGGAATTAAAACCAGTGAAGGCCGAATCTCATATCTCCCATCCAAGCAGGCTATTCCTCTTTACCTCCCAATTGCTGTAGCTGTTTCCTGGTAGCAGCTTGTCTCGTGTAAAGTTTGGTACTGGAATACTGCAAATTTACATGAGGTTTTTAGGTTTAGCCATCACAAAACGTCAGCTTACTTTGTACCTAGCTAGTCTTGGAGGTCTATGGCTACAAAAACCTTTTTAAGTTCCCATTTAGAAACTGACAAATTCATTATGCAAAACAATCTAAGATTTTAAATAGTTACATTTAGAAATCAGCAAATATACCATATAAAGATGTTACAATCCAAAATAATTTCCTTTAAAAACAGATAAAGATGTTATATAAACAACAGAATTTAAAATAGTTCCTTGTAAAAACCAGTAAATGCATAAGGCAATGTAAAAATAGTCATTTAAAAACCAGTAAATACCATATTAAAAGTTAAAATTTAAAATACTTTTAAATGTATTAACCTTGTGACAAAAGACCATGGGAGAAATTGCTTGTTTTTCTATGATACCATCAAGAATCCAAAAATGAAAACCAAAGCAAAAACATAAATTGCAAAAGGATTAGGACATGTGATTAAATGTCTGTGGTCCAAGGAATTCCCAGATTATCATGATCTTCTGGAGTTCTATAGAACGAGTAAATTCCTGGGTGTGGCCATTTTGGATTATGCCATGTGGCTGGATTAAGATGGCGACAAGGTCAAGCAGGTCAACGCCATTTTGAAAATTTTTGTCCAAGGTAGCAGTCAGGCCATGTGACTGTCACCATATTGATGAAATTACACACATAAGATATGGAGACCAGACCACATGGTTTCCTCTCTCCTAGTAAGGGCACCGGCCATGATCATGAACAAGCACATGGTATATAATAGAAACCTCTTTTTTACTTTTAAAGGCATTTAGTTAAATGTTCTATACAGCATGGTATATGACTCTCCTGTTCACAAAAACTTAAAATGCTTAGTTGTAGTTAGAAAGGCAGCTGTCTTGGGACCATGGTGACTGAGTCCAAAGTTCAGGCCTCTAACGGCTCTTTTTCCCTATCAATGAAGAGAAACATGGTGGAGAAAAAGTCTAAGGAAAGAAATAACTTTTAAAACTTTTTTTTTTTTATGTAGAGAGGCAATTACATTTTTAGATAACAAGCTAGATAAAGGCATTTAGAAAAGTTGGTCACTATATATTTAAAAGTAGCGACATTTTGACATTTTTGGACTCACTCTGGCCCATGACTAAGCAATCACAACACTTAAGACAAAACCAAAACAGACACAGACAGTAACACAAGCTGGATTATTGCCAAGTCACAGAAACAGGATCTGACACAGGAACCAAAAATAGACACGAAAACTCTAGGCTAGCCATTTTTACATATGTTTGGTGCTTACAGGTGACTGAGGTTTGAGGACTGAGCTCAGTCCTCACCTGCAGCTTGATAGAAAAGACCGAAGTTAGAAAGAAACCGTGCCTGTCCTCAGATTGGGATGGCGGGGGGCCGAAGCCGATGTCCCTCGTGGGGAGCACTCACCTTCTTCAGCACGTCCTGGAGTGTCCCTTGTTCAATCGCCATTGTTGGTCTCTATCCACTCACGTTGGGCGCCATTTGTGGGTGTGTCTCCATCTCCAGCACGGCTGTTGTGCTCCAGCCATGCCAGAGAATGGAGGACGATGGAACGGGACCTCAGGTGGCTCAGAGTGCGGCGGGAGGAGTTCCCTCCCAGGAGACTACGTCGGTGGGTAGTTCGGTTATTAGAGCCAATGCAGGGGCTTATATAGGGAAGCCTCTCTGACCGTTACAGAAGGCGGGAAAGGTGGGGTGTTGGGGTAAAGGCAGGAAGGTTGTGGAAGTTCAGGAATGAGGAAACGAACCCCAAAAACCTGGTTCTGGTCTGGGGTGGGGGAAAGGAAGATCATATCACATCAGGCAGACCAGGTCAGACACCTGCCATCCCTTTAGGGTATCAGGAGTTGCTTGCCTTGCTCAGTAACCAGATCCCCACAGGCATGTGCCACCATACCCAGCACCTTTTTTTAATGTTAATGTGTATAAGTGTTTTGCCTGCATGTATGTAAGTGCACCCTTGTGGTACAATGCCTGAAGAGGCCAGAAGAGGGCATTGGATTCCCTGGAAGTGGACTGTTGGCCTCCATGTGGGTGCTAGGAAGCCAGTCTGGGTCCTCTACAAGAGCAGCGAGTGCTCTTAACCACTGAGCCATCTCTCCAGCTTCCTATCTCAACATTTAAAATATTTGGGGGAAAAAATCCTTGCATCTGTGTTGAGTGTGTGTGTGGACTATTACCATCTGTTAAGTGACAGTGTACAAACTGCCTGTATAGTATTTGTATTGCATCTAAAATATGCTGGAGGGCATTTGTGGGTTATATGCAAATAATACACCATTTCATAGAAGTGATTTCACATCTTGGGGTTCTGGTACCCAGTGTAAGTATGGCAGCGGCGACATACTGCTGCCAGTTCCCTGTGCATATACAAAAAAAATCTCTATATAGTTGGTGCTGAATATGTTATGACTGAGTTTGCAGATTTAGAAAGCCAGGGCCTCAGGTGCGGGCATGTCAGTGTCAAAAAGGCCTCATGGGAAGGCCAATGCCAAGCTCACTTCCCCTCCCTGACGGACCACCATCAAGATCCAGCCTGATGCCCCTTATACAATGTAACAGGTTCTGGATCCTGCTTTGGCCAGATGAGGATCCCAGGCTGGGTCAAGGATAAAACAGTAAGAAGCTTAGTCCAGTAGCCTGGGGAGATAGCTCAGTGGGCAAAGTGCATGCTACACAATCATGAGGATCTGGGTTCAGGTCTCCAGCACCCATGTAAAGCCGGAAGGTACACATCTATACCCCAGTGCTAAGTTGAACAAATCCTCAGCTCATTGGCCAGGAAGACTAGCTCCAAGTTCAGAGAGAAACACCAATCCCTCCCCGCCCCAAATAAGGTGGATCGCAATAGAAGAAGACACCCCTAGCCAGCGTACACATGGTTGAGTGCTGCCATGTTTACACACAAAAATAAACAAAAACTGGGAAAGAAAGCTTGGTCCAAGGGCTCTCAAAATTCTCCAGGGTCCTTCTCCATCTTAACAAAATTATTCCCTTTGTATCCTGTGTCCAGCACACTCCTTTTAGTTCGGGATGTGGTCAAGTCTGGTGCTCTCCAGGTACCAGGTCACACAACAGCAACATAAGCCCTGGAAACCAGATATGAACAACTGCAGAAGAGACGGCCACCAGGCTTCTAGGTGGGACGGCCCTGTCCAAAGTCATACATCTGTCCAGAGCTACAGGCAGGCCTATTCCCGCACAGAGGCCAAAGAAGGCACCTGCTGATGAGAAGACAGAGCCAAAGCCTTTCCGTGGCCCACTGAGCAATCGGGTTATCCAGTGGGACCCAGTGGGCATGGGGCTGTCTCCCCTGGTAAAAACACACGTAACATGGCAAGACTAGATGCAGACCTCTTGAGAGAAGTCATCCTGGCAGCTGTGACCAAGAGTTCAAGAAATGGAGGAGAATGGAGTCTTCCTCTGACATGCCAGGACACGTGTGGCAAGAGCCTGGTGCACATGCCACAGGTCCTGAGGGCTAGACCTGTTTCCACTATAGGAAGGCCTATATTCAAGTCTTGGGTGTGGCTCAGTGGCAGAGCACCTGCCTAGAATCCCTCGGTGAGGGGCAGGGAGTAAGGCTTGACGGTAGAACACTAGCTTGGTATGTTCTAGGCCTTCCTGGAAGAAAAACCAAAAAGTGTTTGGAAGCATATTTATACCTTCCACCTGCATCAGAACTCCTAAGTCCCAGGCCTGGGTAGTAGCTAGCTGGCTTCCCTCTCCTGGCCCCCAACAGCACACCCCCCTCCCTCCTGGCTGCCACTCACTTCAGTGCACATTTAGTGCACACTCTTCCCAACAAAGACCTCAGGTTAAGCTGACCCCGATCTCTGCTCTCCTCACAGGTCCCAGGAGACCATGGGTACACCCAGGCTATTCACCCTGGTGCTGGTGCTGCAATCCAAGCAGGTTCTCCTGGGCATGAAGAAGCGGGGCTTTGGTGCTGGCCGCTGGAACGGCTTCGGGGGCAAAGTGCAGGAAGGAGAGACCATTGAGGATGGGGCCAAAAGGTGAGGAGCGAAGGGAGGCCTGACTGCAGAGCCAGTCTGTGGGATGAGGACTGGGGATCAGGGGCTGTACCCCTGAGCTCACCCCTGGGTGACGTGTAACTCAGACCCTTGATCCTGTTTCATCTTAAAATCTGGAACAGAGAGGGGAGGAGGCTCTGGGGTAAAGTGCTTACTGCACAAGCACGAGGACCTGAGTTCTAATCCCAGGGTGAGGTGGCAGATAGAGACGGGATCCCCAGAAGCTTGTGGAACAGCTAGCCTGGCATATGAAGTAGCAAACAAGAGGCCCCTTCTCAAACAAGGCAGAAGTTGAGGAATGATTCCCACAGGTGTTCTCTGACCTTCACATGTGCACCAGGGCGTACACACCACACACACACACAGAGACAACCAGATCTGCTGGAACAGACCTGTATCCCACAGCCACTCAGGAGACGGAGGAAAAGGGAGGCAAGTTTAAGGCTGCCTGCATTTGAATTTAGCTTCAGTCACTGTATTTTTTAGTTTTCATGTATGAGAGTGAGAGAGAGAGGAGAGTGGAGGTTGATGTCAGATGCCTTCCTCAATCATTCTCTACTCTGTGTGTGTGTGTGTGTGTGTGTGTGTGTGTACGCACTTTACATGTTTTTTTTATGTTTTATTATTTTTATTTTATGTGGACTGTATCGCCTGCATGTGTGTAAGTGTGCCCATGTCCTACAATGCCTGTGGAGATCAGAAGACATTGGATTCCCCTAGAACTAGAGTTATAGACAGTTGTTGGCTGCCACGTGGGTGCTGGGAACCAAACCTGGGTCCTTTGCAAGAGCAGTCACTGCTCTTCTCTGAGCCATCTCTCCAGCCCCCCATTATTTAAACATTTATTTCTTTTTATTTTTGTGTGAATGTTTTACATGATTGTACATACGTGTACCACATGCATATAGTGCCCATGGAGGCCAGAAAAAGATGTCAGAAGATTCCGTGGAACTGGAGTCAGAGACAGTGTCGGCCACCATGTCCATCCCCTGCAAGAAGAGCCTGTGCTCTTCACCACTGAGCCATCTCTCCAGTTATCCTAAGATGATCATTCTCCTGTAAATGTGGTAGATTGGGTAGCATTTTTTTATTGGTTAGAGGCAGTGCTGAGGTTGAACTCGGGACTTTGTACGAGCGCTTTACCTCAGAGCTATGTCCCAACCCTGGATGAGGCAATGTGACTTCCTAATTGGCAGCAGTTAGGTTCCCATTCCCACTCTGTGTGCCTGTAGCAAACAATCATGCAGCCAGCCAGATTATGTGTAAGCCAACATGGGCTATTCTGAATCACAACATGCACTCCTGAAGGCATAGCCAAGGCTGGTTTTATAATCATGGCAATCCTCCTGTTTAGCTGCTGAGCAGCTGGGACTATAGACACGCATCACAAAGTCTAATTTTTAAAAGTTTATTGATTTTTGTTTATGTATATGTTTTACCTGCATATACTTAAGTGCACCCATGAGTTCAGTGTCCATCAAGGCATCAGATCCCCTAGAACTGCACTTACAGGCAATTATTAGCTGCCACATGGGTGATGGAAACCAAACCCAGGTCCTCTGCTAGAGCGATCAGTGCTCTTAATTGCTGGGTTATCTCTCGCACCCCGAAATTTCTTTAAATATCAGTTGTATTTATTACTCTGCTGTGTATAAACCCGTGATGAGCGCACATGCCATGGTGTTTAGCGGTCAGAAAACAGCTTTGTGGAGGGACTCTCTTCTGTCTTTATATGTGTTTGGGGGATTGAACTCATGCCATCAGGCTTGCACAACAAGCACTTTTGCCCTCTGAGCCATCTCACCAGCCCTCAAGAACTGAATTTTTACAAAGTCTTTGCTATCCCAGATGGCCTTTTAACTATGGAGCTGAAAGCCAAAATTCTCCTGCCTCAGCTGCCTCAGTGCTAGGATTAAAAGCATACACCACCACACTTGGATTTACCAAGTTCAAATTTATTGCCAAGTTGGGCCAGACTGAATATACCAATGCCTCGGGATGGTGTCCTCCAGAAGATGCAGCCATAGCCCTGGTGGCTGTACTCCCGTGGCCCTGGTCTATGTATATATATATATGCCGTGTCTTCCCTAAACAGCCTCCCTCTTCACTCATCTCTTTTGCAGGGAACTGCAGGAAGAGAGTGGTCTGGCAGTCGATGCACTGCACAAGGTGGGCCAAATTGTATTTGAATTCATGGGTGTTCCTGAGCCGATGCACGTTCATGTCTTCTATACCGACCTTGTGCACGGGACACCCACAGAGACTGACGGTAAGTCTTGGTCCCCACTCCCTGCTTCCCATCGTGGAGGTTAGGAGGAGCACCCATTCTCACTTAACCTGACTACGAGTAAAAGCTTCAAGGCCTGCCTTGTAGCCAAAGATTACCTGCTTTCTTATTTGATAAAATAAAAACAGCTGGGGACATGGCTCCTTTGGAAGGGTGCCTAATATACATCATCCCCCCGGGGTCGCTCCCCAGCACTCGCATATACCAGGTGTGGGTGGTTCATGCCCTAAATCCCAGCACAGGAGACTGTCTCATCAAACAAGTTAATAAAACGGGCATAGCAGTGCACTCCTTTAATCCCAGCACTTGGGAGGCAGAGGCCGGCAAGTCTCTGTGCATTTGAGGCCAGCCTGTTTACCCAGGGAGTTCCAGGCCAGCCACTACACAGAGAGATTCTGTCTCAAACAAAACAAAAACAAAAGCATTCCAAACAAACAACCCCTTATGGAGAACTGGGCTGATCCTTCTGAGATCAGCAAAGGTCTGTAACAGCATGCTCCTCTGTTCTTTCTTTGGTTCAGAAATGCGTCCTCAGTGGTTCCCGCTGGACCAGATCCCCTTTGAGCACATGTGGCCCGATGACAGCTACTGGTTCCCACTCCTGCTTCAGAAGAAGAAGTTCCAGGGGTACTTCAAGTTCCAGGATCAGGACACGATTCTGGAACATTCACTACATGAGGTGGATGAACTCTAATGCAGGGACCAGCCAGAGACAGGTTGCCTCATAGCTGCTGGCCAGCACGTTCAGGTCAGCACAAGAAGGCAGTGCTGTTTGCTGACTAGAAGGTGTAAGGACTTCAACCTTTGAACACATTGTCCTCACCTAATGGAGGTGTTTTGCAATGTGGTGGTACCTTTGACTCAGAGGTTAAGAGGTGGCTACTCTCGCAGAGGACCTGGGTTCAATTCCCTACACCGACATGGCAGCTCACAAGTGTCGGTAATTTCAGTTCCAGGGACCTGATGCCGTCTTCTGGCTGACATATCCCTCACAGGCAAATAGGGAAAGGCCCACTAAGAAGGAACAGGCGACAAACTTCTTAACATGAGACAAAGGCCTAGGAACTCCCTCTCCAGCTAGCAGGGTCTCTTCTGGCTGAGGTCCAGACCACTTTAGTTAAGTCCAAGGCCAGGCCTGAACATATCCTTGCTTGGAGCTGTTAACCTGCCAGCTCCTTCTTTAAGTTGACCAATCCAAAATCAGGGTAAGGAACACTCTCTGTATCACCCAAAGTACTTAAAGGCTCAAGCCCTCCTGGGAGCTTTAGATTTCAGTTTCCAAATCCCCTCCCCACTTGGGAGCCTTTATGTATGAATATATTTCTTTACTTTTAAAAGTTTGTTGTCTGCCATATCTGAGATTCTTTTTGCCTTTTAATTCATTAGACATTTATGAATTATTTTTTATTTAATGCGTATATGTGTTTTGCCTGCATGTATGTAAGTGTACTCATCGAGACCATAATAATATCCCTTGGAACTGGAGTTACCAACAGCCATGTGGTTGCTGGCAACTAGACCTGAGACCTCTTTAAGAGCAGCCAGTGCTCTCAACCACTGAGCCATCTCTCCATCCTCTTTCTAATCTCCTTGTTTTTTTTGAGGAGTCTCCCAGGGCCCCAGCTGGCCTGGAACTCGCTATGTAGACCAGGCTGGCCTTGACCTCACAGAGATCTGCCTGCCTCAGCCTCCTGAGTGCTGGGATTAAAATGTCGACCACCCAACCTCTCTAGCCTATTGATTCCTTAATTGGTGGAGAAAATGAACCTGATTTAAACAGCTAGATGCTAACAGGTGCCAGGATGACTGAAGGGTTTATATAGTCCCGGGTGGACCTTAACTGGCATGGGCCAGGACTTTAAGAGGTGAAGGTCAGAACCAGTCAGAAGAGCCTGCTAAACCTGGAGAGGGAGATCGAGGAAAAACACATTCCTAGACAGGTGGCGGCTCCAGTGCTGCATGGTGTTTATAGGAAGCAGATAGATACTGGGCTGTCAGGGTGGGGTGAAAACAGCCTGCACGCAGCAGTTTCCAAACCCTGGTGCAGCCATTTGAACCAGAGGATTTGAAGTTTTAAGCCTTGGCTACTGCCTCAATGTTCCAGTCACTGCTGGTGCCACGCCTACTGCTGGCTTTGGAGACCACGGGGGGGGGGGCATCGCCTGCCCAGTCTTGTCCACAGAAAGCTGGTAGGCAGGCCAGTATGACCTTCTCTTTTACAGACCTGGAAGAGCTCTGTGAAGGAAGGCTGGAGCCACAGGCTGGCAAGAAGGTGTGTCTTCACTGCCACATCACCTTCTGGCCCCTCCCTTTTTACAGTGTGAGAAACTGAGGTGCAGGGGCAAAGTCAAAGCTCAGCATGTTTCAGACTAGACCACTTCCTACATAACAGATGGCTATTCTCTTCCCCTTAACTTTTCCTTGGGAAACATGAGCAAACGCCTACACAACCCAGAAAAGGTTAGTTTTGTCAACCTAATCCAGAATGCCGTGGGAAGGGTCTCAGTGAGGGACTGTCTAGGTCACATTGGCTGGTGGGCATATCTGGTGGTAGACTGTCTCCCCTGCATTGAGATGGGAAGAACTGCCCAGTGTGGGTGGCTCCATTCCCGAGGAAGGGGCCCTTGAACTGTATGAGAGCAGAGTTGGGCTGAAAGCAAGCACGCATGCGTGTGTGTGTGTGGACTTCTCTCTGCTCTTGACTGTGGCTGTGAGGTGACCAGCTGTCTGCAGCTCCTGTGACTTCCCCACATTGATGGACTGTAACCTGGAACTGTAAACTAAAAGGAACCCTTTCTTCCCTAATTCACTTTTATCAGAGTATTTGATCCCAGAACCAGAAATAAATGAAACTAAGATGCTAAGGACAGACTAAAGAAAAACGACCACACCGAACTGCAACTTAGTGAACCACAGACTTTATTGGGGTTACTTACAGGAGTGTGGATGAGGGGACAACTCAAAGGCAGCTGCATCTTAGAAAAACCCACCCCGGCATGGGAGAGAGCTCACGAAAGCTGCACCCCCTCGAGCTCTCGGCCTAACAGGCAGGTCCGCAGGCCGCGGTCCTCTTCCCAGCCTAACTTAGGGATGGGCCTTGTGAATCTTGTTTCATATTTCTGGGATTTCAACATCTTGCTTACTTCCTGAGTCTTCCGAGCTCCCCTCCAGGAGGAAACATCTGAATTCAGAGGGAGTCACTATGCAGCTCTCCCCGATGGGCATCTCCTGGAAAGGGCGCAACTACCCTACCCAAAACCTTAGGGCCCCAGTTCCCAAGACACGTTAGACCTTGTTCATGGGGTTTATGGATCAAAGGAAATATGAAGTCATTTGTAAACAGTTCCAGTTTATTAGGTATGGCAGTTAACTGATTCCCGCAGCCCATAAAGTGCTTCATACATCATGAGGACGACTCCTGCAGCACCAACATCTGGACTCCATCCACCCAGAGTCCCCACAGCACTGTCTCAGGGCCCTGCAGCCCGTCTGGTCCCCTCAGCAGGGCTGGCTAGCACCGAGCTGGGTGTGCCCGAATGATCCCTTTCACTCCTGCTCTGCTGGCTGTGTGACTGTCAAGTTAAGGCTGCAGCTGAGGCCTACACAGTCCCCGAGAACAGGACAAGCAGGAGAGATCCGAGACTTGCACTAGCCATCTTTCTGCTGAGGCCGTGGTGTGGCATGCAGAGCTGGGCAGTAGGATAACTGAGGAGGACTTCATGGACCCTCGGTCCCCTGTACCATGGGGCCTGGACCTGGAGATGGGAGCAGATATGACCTGCTACAAGCTTCGGGTCAGGCACTGGCAGCCCAGAGTCAGGAAGTAACTGTGGGAAAAGATCAGTTCTGTTGCCGGGCTCCACCCCAGACCTTCCTAAAGCATCAGGGTGAGTGAATGGTCGTGAAGGAAGAGACTCACCTCCAGACAGAACCCTGCGACCTGACAGCCTGTGGGAAGCGGCCCACGCTTGCTGCAGAGGCCTGGGCACCCAGCAGCAATGCCTCAGCTTTCCATCCCTCCTCACACCCACCCTGCAAAACTCCAGCACCTTGAATGCTCTAGTGCGTCTTGGCGTTCAGGGAATACTTCTTTGAGCCCTACAGGTCACATGGTGCCTAAGAACTGTTTCCCACAGGGAGGTCACAGGAAAAGGCATCCTATGCTCCAGCCAGCCTGCAAGGGAGGCATACAAATCCACCTGGCAGAAGGGGCCAAGTACCCACAACCACCAGGTCAAATCTCCATGACTTCCCGCATGGCCCACCAAGGCGCCTGGCAGAATGCAGACTCCCACACCCTCTGAGGGAGGCCAGTGGGTATCTCTAGAGGCCTATCACATCCTCTCTCTCTCTCTCTCTCTCTCTGGCCAAAAAGGACATGGGACATACATGGTCTCAAAGAAAGGACCCAGGCCTGCCTGACCCCAAAGAGCTCTAAAAATGACTATCTTCAGCCTGAAGAAGGAGGTAGTCAGAAGAGACAACTGGTTCCCTCAGGCAGGTGGGAGGAAGGCTGCACAGAGGGATGACATTGCCCAAGAAGCCAACAGCCTAAAAGGAGGGGAACCCCAGACACAAAGATGCCTAAAGCTGAAGGTCTGGTCAAAGGTCAAATGCAAACAATTGCCCACACCTAAATCTGTCTCCTACTGGCACCTGTCCTCTGACCCATCTTTAAACTTAGCACCCTAGAGTACAAGCTCTGACACCAGCTGTCTACAAACCAGGAACGGGACAGAGCAGGGTCCACCCAGACACAGGAGAGGCCTTCATGCACACCAGTGCCAGAGATCTCAGGACACCTGTCTTCCGCCTCAGCCACTACAGGATCCCAGTGTTTAGAGGAGGCTAGTTGGCAACACCCAATACCACAGGTCAGCCTCAAACTAGGGCTCCATGGATAGTTACTGGAGCAGCATTGAGCAACATTTGATCTCTGAAACAACGACGCTGCGCACCCGGTTCCTTCCTGCATCAGCCTCACTTCCCAGCCTGCCTAGCGTGTCTCATAATTGTCCATGGGCTCTGCTCCATGGCTCACCTTCTTCCCCCAGGCGGCCTCCTCACCCAACAGTGCTGTCAGGTCACAGGGCAAGCCAGCCTGCATCCTCCCCTACTTGAGCTGTTCCAGCACCTGGGCCCTTCCACATTCCCCCCCACACCACCTTCTGGCTACAAACAGCCCTTAGTTAGCACTGTGGGCACCTCGAGGAACCCATCCTGGAATCCCCTAACTTCCTACCATAGACCTTACCAACAGACCACAGGGTAGACTGGCATGTGGGGGTGGGGGCACGGACCTCCCGTACAGGAGGTGGGGACAAAAGACCAAGAGCACAGCCTCCAGGCTCTGATAGGTTTGGGCTCCTGCGCCCTAGCCCCACCCACAGGCTCTGATGGGCTGTGTTCCTGTGCTCCAGCCCCACCCACAGGTAGGTCAGAGCACTGTCTGGAGTGAATTAGCCAGGGACAACACCATTTGCAAAGAGGTTTTAGTGAGGCCGCAGGGAGCTCCTCTAAGGGCCTCACCACTAGTGGGAACAAACACCATCCTCCTGTGGGGAGCGAGGCGGCGTCAGCGTGCTCTGAGGGCTGGCAAAGAGGCAGCTCAGCTTCGGCGTCAGGTCATTCCACACCTTGCTCATCTGTGAGAGAGGAAGAAATCAAGGTGAGGCGGGTGGCCGCGCCCAGTCCACAACACAGTCAGCAACGTGCCAGTTCCCATTCTCTGTCCGTCTGCTGGCCAGCACAGGACTGGCCCATCACACACACACAGACACCAGGCTCCATAGGCAGATGAGCCCTTTCCTCTCAGAACTGGCCGACCCTCTGGAGACTGAAGCAGGAGGATCCCAAGTTCCAGGCTAACCCCCGGGTTACACAGTGAGACCTTGTTTCAAAAAAAATAAAAAGAAGAAGGCGGGCCTGGGATACAGTTCAGGAATAGAGAGAGTGCTTACCAAGCAGGCACAGGGCTAAGATGGAACCTCAGTACACACACACTTTCTCAAATATTTCTTTTCCTATATTAATGTGTGTCTGTGCATGCTTGGGTATGTGGGTGGAGACTGGAGGACAAACTGCAGAGGCTGGGTCTCACCACGGGGAGCCAAGAGTTTGGTGGGAAGCGCCTTTATCTAATGAGCCGTGTCACCTGGCTCCTCCCCGAGTTTCTTTTGCCCCCTCTATGGCTACGTAGCAGAGGGTGATCGTAAACTTCTGCTCCTCCTGTCTCTCCGTCCCAAGCACTGGGATTCCCCACACCACCACCACACCTGGTTATGCGGTGCTGGGAGTGGAGCCCTGGGCTTCCTGCATGCTGGGAGTGGAGCCCTGGGCTTCCTGCATGCTGGGCAGGCACTCTACCAACCAATGGAGCCGAAACTCTTGCTGAAGATAAATGAGGTTTTTGCCTGGATGCTGCAAACGTTACTGGACAGGATGGCACCGGAACTCGGAGCAGCACAGTGCCTTGAGCCACTGGGATTTCTCACACCGTGTGAACAGTCTGACCAGCATGTGTCCCACTAACAGTACAAGTTACTGCCCCAGTGAACCCAAATAGGCCTGAGACAGACTGGGCACCCTGAGTCTGTACCTTGCACTAAGCCCACTGGGTCTGGCATGCCTACGTAGACTGAAGTCTAGACTGGCCACTGATTCCTCAGTCGTCACCGCTCCCGGCTGGGCTGAAGCAAGGTTACCATTTATACTGGTCCTCTCGGCGGCAGTAACCCTTCTAAACCACAGATGTGAGACGGTGCACTGCTTCCGGCCCACTGTGTGGGAACTCTGCCCCAATCTCAAGACACTGGACAAGCGCAGCCAGTGCGTGAGACTCACGCCCTACCTCTGTGTGTTCCTTGGTGATAGGATTCAGCCATAATCAACACAGCTTCTGCCCAGTCAGAGAGCCTGGCTGGATGCTGCTAGGCAGTGACTATCAACCTGTAATCATGATGCCCAGGGCAACAATGGAAGCCAGTGGCGTCCTACCACATGCTATCTCTTCACATAACAGAACTAACAGGGCAGAAGAGGTTCGCAGAGCTGAGGACATAACTCATAGGTAGCAGAGCACTTGCCTTGCAAGCACAAAGCCCTGCGCCGGGATTCTCAGCACTACATAAACCAGGTGCGGTGGTACAGACATACCCATCATCCCAGCACTCGGGATGCGGAGGCAAACACACTGAACTACAAAGTCAGGCCTTCAAGATGGCTCAGCAGTTAAAAATGCTTGCTGACAATCCTGAAGACCTGAGTTTAACACTTGGAACCCACATAGTGGAAGGAGAGAACTGACCCCTTTAATTGTCCTCTGACCTCCACATTTATATGCTGTGACACATGTCCCTTCCCTCCTGTAAAATACATAAATGTTAAAACATTTATACGGGCTGGAGACATGGCTCAGTGGTTAAGAGCACTGATTGTTCTTGACCTGCGCTCAAATCCTAATACCACATGGCGGCTAACAATCCTTTTAAACTCCGGTTGAAAGGCATCCAACACCTCTTCAGTCCTCCACAGGCACTGCACGACATGGGGGCACTTACACACAAGCAGGCAATACACTCAACAGATGATAAAAAGAGTGAACAATTTTTTTTTTTTAATATTTAAATGGCTCAGCACAGTCAGGCGTGGTGGTGCATTGCCTTGAATCTCAGCACTCAGGAGGCAGAGGCAGGCAGATCTCTGTGAGTTCAAGGCCAGTCTGGTCTACACAGCAAGTTCTAGGACAGTTGGGACTAAAAAGAGACCCTGACTCAGAAAAACAGAAAAACAAACAAACAAAAAAAAACCTACAAAAATGGCTCGGCAGTTAAAAACTCATGTTCTCACAGGGGACCCAGGTTCAATTCCCAGCACCTACATGGTGGCTAACTCCAATAACTCCAGTTCCAGGGGATCTGACACCCTCTTCTGGCTTGTGGAGACAAACACTCATATCTAGGTTAAGTTCCTAGAACTCACATAGTGGTAACAAACATCTGTTACCCCAGATCCAGGGGACCCACCACTCTCTTCTGACCTCCATGGACATTGCACAACACTGGTGTACTCATATACATGCAAGCAATACACTCATACACATAAAACAATAAAAGTTTTTAAAAGGCTTAAAATATTAATTTAATAGATGGGGAGCTGGTGACTTAGGGGTAACTACAGCTGTATGCAGACACTAATCCATAATGAATCCTTAATGAGCTCATTTACAAAGCAGGATAAACGTGAATCAGCCATTCTCTTGGATGTTGTAGCCATCCCAGTTGGAGACAAATGTTACTTTTACAGCACACCATCACCCTTAACCTTCCCCTGCCCCCAAAAATGACACAAGAGGAACTAGACAGCTATCATTATTGATGCCTCTACTCTGGCCAGACACAGCACAGAGCTGATACCAGAGGGCATGGCAGAGACTTTCACTGAGTTCTCAGAGCCTTAGGCCACTCTCAAAGGGTGAACAACCAGTTTTCCACAACTTGAGGCCATTCACAAGAATTCTTGCCCCCGAAACTCCAACAGCTGATGAGAGGTTTCCAGAGAAATGTCTAGTGGTGCAGTTTCCAGTTTCTCAAATTTGACTTTCAGCACCCCTTTCTCTCAACTGTAGGGTTTGGGAATTCTAGTTGCTTCTTACTCAGAGTTCTAGAAAAGTAAGAGCTTGACTCTTCTGGCATCTGTAGGATCCTGCCCACAGGAACCTGAAAGGCAGCTCCATGAAGTCACCATTCAGGCTACATGCAGGAGATCTGACTGAGAACTGCTTTTGGGGGACTGGAGAGATGGCCCAGTGGTTAAGAGCACTATCTGCTCTTAAAGAGAACCTGGGGTCAGTTCCCAGTATCCATATGGCAGCTAACAACCATCGGTAACTCCAGTTGCAAGGATCCAAAGCCCAGTGCCCTCTTGTGGCCTCCATGGGTACAGCATGCATGTGGTATACATACATATAATGCAGGCAACACAGTCACACACATAAAATAAAAATAAATCAATCAAAAGGATTTTTTGAAAAAGAACTGTTTTTGGAACTGTGTATAGCCCAGCTCCATTCTCAGGGTGATGGTAGGGGAGCAGCTCACCTCCTTGTGTCCTTGGATCTGGGAGTTGACAAAGGCACCCAGGATGTGTGAGGTGAGGGGCAGATAGACATGGACGAGTTGCGTCTCCTGGTGCAGGCAGTAGAGGGAGAAGTAGTTCCGGAGTTCCATGGTCTGGATCATATTCTCCTGCTGCAAGCAAAGAGTCAACCTGTGCACCCGACTGCAGACGCAGGTGGGAGCATCTGCTCTGAGCCTGGGCACTTGACTCCTGCCTTCCAACCACTGAAGTGGAATCCAAGGGAACACAGGGCCAGGATCATCCTGGGCAGCTCCCTGCTTCTACCACACCCACCCCAGATCTGGGCAGGGGGTTCTCACAGCCCCAGGTTTACATAGCTAGCCAGGAAGAACTGATGGGATGATCCCACATGCAGCTTCACCTGTCATCTGAAGCTGTCCCCCTCCTGACCACTCACTTCCACAATGCGGGATTCCAGCTGCTCCACGGACTCTGGTTCACGGTGCGCCGTGCTCATCATCTGCCTCTTCATCAGGCCGTACTTGTGCAGCGCCCACTGGTGCTTGTGCAATATGCCCTTCTCGTGTCGCTCACAAAGGTCCTGAAGAGAGGGAAGAACGGCACACTTACCCACTGTGGAGGACCCAATGGCCTAGGACTCTGAGTCCCTCATACTGCCTATTTTAGGTTCCCCCATCTCAGGAAGGAGAGAGCAGAACACAAGGAAAGCAGAGGCGGCAGGGAGAAAGGCTTGTGCAGACTGGCAGTCAGTGGGTGAAAAAGAAAGCTCTCAGGGTCCTGCAGAGGACTGGCTTCTCCTATTCAGGAAGAGTCCAGGGGTGGTGGCAAGATGGCTCAGTGGGTAAAAGTGATTGCTGCCAAGCCTGATGACCTCAGTTTCATTCCCAGGACAAACAAGAGAACCAATTACCAAAGACTGTCCTGTGATCTCCTTGTGTGCATGCACACAGACACACACAAATCAATGTAATAGAAGTTTTTAAAGGAAGAAGGGAGGGAGAGAAAGAACAAAAAACAAAACCCCACATCCTAGTTTAGAGCAAGGTCCCACTCAGACCCTATCTTTCCATGCTAGTCTGGACAAGGGCAAACTGCATACCCCAGGCCCCAAAACAAAATCCTGAAGTTTTTGAACTTACAGTCTAGTACCCTCAGGCAGTCTCAGACCTCACGCTATAAACACATCACCTACTCCAGAGAGCTAGTATCTCACTGGTGGCAGGACTGTGTGCCCAAAACCACAATCAAAAACCTTACAGGCTGGATATGATGGCATACATCTTAATCCCAGCATTCTGAAGGCAAAGGCCAGTGGATCTCTGTGACTTCCAGGCCTGCCAGAACCACAGAGTAAGACCCTTCTCAAAAAACCTTACAGGAATCCAGGCATGGTGGTACATACCTATAATCCAGCACTTGGTAGGCTGAGGCAAAAGGATCAAAGCATGTTTAAGGCCAACCTGGGTTATACAATTAAGTTCAAGGCCAGCAACAGTACCTTAGTGAGACCCTGTCTAAGAAAACAGGGGCTGGAGAGATGGCTCAGCAGTTAAGAGCACTGGCTGCTCTTGCAGAGGACCTGGGTTCAGTTCCTAGTACCCACATGGCAGCTAACGACCATTTATAACTCCAGTTACAGGGGATCCACCACCCTCTTCTGGCCTCCACTGGCATTGTACATTTACATACATACAGGTAGACACTCATACACATAAACAATAAACAAGCAAGCAAACAACAAAAGAGAAAAAAACAGAAAACACAGCTCAAGAATCAGTGCAGGGATTCTATAAAGAGAACCTGCCCCCATTCTACTCAATGGAGGAATCCCTTCCAGAACATTTCCAGTAAGTACTGGGCCAGCACTCCATTTCAGTGGGAAGGAGACCCATCCCTTCAAGGATGCTGGACACTTAGAATGTTTCTCTAGATGGGAGCTCAGCCTGATTTTCTGGAATCCTCACCCACAAGAAGAGGCAAATCCCTTCTGAGTAGGCCAGGCCACCACACATAAAGACAGCCTGATAGTGGCTCACATCTCTTAGCTTCTACCACCCACACAACTGTGCCCACCTCAACTTAAGAGCTTGCTGGGGAGCGATCAGGAGCACTGAGTCAGCCCAGGGAAACCTAGGGCAGATAGGCTTCCTACAGATTGGACGTGGCCACGCTACCTTGAGGCAGAGAGGCTACGAGTACACATGGGGGTCACAGGAGACCGGGCCCATTAATTCTCCCTCACGGAAGATGGGGGACAGGGATGGGGAGGACTAGCAGGAGTTCAAGATTCTCACAAGGCCTCCTGGCTTCCCAAGATTATGTTGAGAGGTAAAAAACTGAATGGGGAGAGGGAGCCACACCCTTCAGTGCACAGTGCCTATGCATTGCAGTGCTCCTGTAACCAAGGCCAAAACCACACCGGCTCTCCAGGCTGGACTCACGGAATCCTTTCTCTGTGCTCTCTCTAAAGGTGAACAGATGTTTCTTTGCATCCCCACCCCCTTCCCTGCGTGGCCTGACTCTGGGCTCCCTTGATCTTACACCCTTGACCAATCCTGAGTTCATGCTCAGAAATAGGAGACTCACTTTGTAGGACTGGAGCAAATCCAGGAAGAGATTCAGCTTCTCCACCACATCATTCTCTTCTTTTTTACCCTAGAGAAGAGGAGTGAGTTAACCGACATGCAGCACCCAGACCCCTGCAGCCACCTGGGGGGCTCACCACTGATCACAGCCTGGGAAACAGAGGTAACCATTATTGCAGCACCCAGAACACAGCAAAACCCTGGGGAGTTCATCCCCCACCACAGCCTAGCAAACAGGGGTAAATTAACCAATACACAGAACTCAGAATACAACCTTGGGAGTTCACCCCCCTAACCAGAGCCTGGGGAACAGGATGAGTTAACCAACATGAAGTGCCAAGAACCCAGCACGCACCTGTAAATCTCAACCCCTACCATGGCCTACTAAACAGAGGTAAGCTAACTAACATATAGGACCTATGACCTGGCACTTGCCTGGAGAGTTCATTCCCTAACCAAAGCCTAAGGAACAGGAGTGAGTTAACTAACAAGCAGTACCCAGAAGCCCCAGCATCTGCCTGGAGCATTCATCCCTATCACAGCCTAGTGAACAGGGTAAGCTAACTAATACCCAGCACCCAGGACCCAGAACCCACTCGGGGAGCTTACCTCCCCCTAGAGCACAGCCTAGGGAACAGGATGAGTTGAAGTTAACCAACACGCACACTCATAACGCAGCAGCCCTTGGGCAGCTCCCCCGAGTCACAGCCTGGCAGCTCTCCTCCCAGAGCCACCAACCCAGGCTGCAGGAGAGTCCCACTTTATATCAAACGGCCCTGTAGGTCCAGGCAGAGATGGTCTCAAACCTGGCAGTTGTGAGGACAGTGTGGTCGCCCTCTCCACTCCACTCTGTCTCCCTTTGGGTTTTCTGTATGCAGCATCTCCCACCCACATGCCTCACACTGGCCCCAGCAGCTCTGCCCAATACCTCAGAAAACTTCTGTTTGAAGCTGTGTATACATCCAGAGGGGAAGGAGGGAGGATGCTGGAATGAGGTACTTTGCCAACAGGGAAAGACGTAGGCCTGGGGGTGGGGGTAGGGAACCCGTGGCACAAAGGACCCATATGTCGAGGCCTAAGTGGGGACAAATGAACAGAGATTTCTGATGTGAAACTGCACAGAAGGCCAGAGCAGGGGGAGCAAGTCGGGGACACAGACTCATCTTCCAGCTCACAGCTTTGTGTACGTGGCGACTGTGACAAGCACACAGGTGCACAGACTTCCCTATAGGTAGGTGTGTTTGGTATTAAGGGGGAAAGCTGAACTTCAACCACAGTATCCAGGGACAAGAGTAAACAACAGTGGTCCAGACGCCGCCTGGCCTTTGGCACACACACAGCAGCAGCACTCTTGGAACACAGTGATAGTCATGTACATACTGCCCACATGTGCATGTGGGCACACAGGGCCCAGCCAACACAACCTAAGGCTCCTAAGGCTCCTGGTGCTCTGGGAGCTGCAGAGAGAGACCCTCACCCAGGAAGCCACATGTCAACCAATGCACAAAGGATTGTTCGGAAGGTGGCTGACAAGAAGTGATTAAGTTTCATGGAAACAGAAGTACATGACTGAGAGGTCCAGGCTGCGACTGCCTCAGGGGCCCTTGAGATCTTCTAGGCTCAGTCCACTAAGCCAGGAGGCTCCTGGTCACTCAGTCATGCACATTCAGCCAGCCCAGACACTAGTAAATAAATTTCAGGAAAATAATAGTAGAAGCAAGGTTCTTCAAAACCACAAGAGAGGTCTGGGGTCCGGGGTGGCTCAATCAGTAAAGTGCATGCCGTAGAAATAGGAGGTCCTGAGTTTAGATTCCCAGTACCCATGGAAAAAGCCAGACAAGGTACTATCTAGGCTTGTAACCCCAGAGCTAGGGAAGCAGAAACAAGAGGATCCCTGGAACGCAAAGGCCAGCCAGTCTAGCTGAATTAGTGAGCTTTGGGTTCAGTGAGAGACCCTGTCTCAAAAATTAAGATGGTGTCAGCTGGCCTGGAAGATATGCCTGTGTGTAACAGTGGCACAAATAATACAGGAGTAACCAACCACTTTCCAAATGGATTTAAGGTCCCCTTCATAGGATGGAGCCCTTACATGACACTGATATCAGGTCTAAGAGCCTGAGGCTAGACAGCCCACAGGCCATGGGAGAAAGCCTAATACAACTATTCTGCTAAATAGATATAATATTAAACTGACTTCTAATGACACTGTCATACCCATAGATTAATGCATCTCTCAACTCTCAGCAGAGAGGCTTCCTTATGTAGCAGATGGTGATTAACACAGAGAACCACAAATGGTCAATGTGCAGAGAACAAGAGGCTGCAGACTGCTTATCCCTGAGTAGGACACCTATATCAAACTTCTGCCTCTCAAAGCTCAGGGATCATTGTGGAAGAAGGGGCAAAAAGATTGTAAGAGCCAGAGGAGGTGGAGGAACACAGTTATCAATCAGCTAGTCAGTGACTCATACAAACTCCCTGCAATGAATAAGTCCTACGTAAGCTCAAACCAGCAAAATCCCAACACAGCCTTGGATAAGAGGGTAAAAAACCCCACCCCTATCTGAGGAACTACAAGAAACTGATGACTGCCGGAAAGGGGTAATTTAGTCTCATTTAAGGGCAAGATTCTTAGTAGGCTGATCAGGCTCCAGTGGATGAACCCACGGCAAAGGGCATGTGGGGACACAGACCTGATTCTATAGGCCTGTGTACACGTACATGTACACACACACACACACAGAAAAAAGTTAGAGAGCTGGAGAGAGGTGGCTGAGCAGTTAAGAGCACCTCCTGCTCTTCCAGAGGACTAGAGTTCAGTTCCCAGCACCCAGGTTGGGTGGCTCACAACTGCCTGTAACTCTAGCTCTACAGAATCAGACAACCTCCTCTGGCTTCTGTGGGCACCTGCACATATATATATGTACATATCCATACACAGACACACAGACATATACATAAATAAAAATATTTTAATTTTTGAAAAAAGACGCTAAGACTGAAGGCTAGGGAGATGGCTCAGTAGGTAAAGTGCTTGTCTCAGGAGCATGAGCTTGAACTTCCAGAACCTGTGTAAAGATGCCAGTTGTGGAGGCACATACCTGTTTCCCCAGTGCTGGGGTAGAGAGACAAGGACTACTAGGGCTGGCTGACTAGCCAGTGAGTTCCAGGACAATGAGTGATCTTTTAAAGGGAGTGAATGGCATTCTTGAGGATGACATGTGAGGCTGTCCTCTGACCTCCACACTCATGCAAACATATGCATGAGTCACACAGAGCCCTAAACTAAACTGGTTTCTAAAGGGAACACACTGACTTTGGGGACCGAAGAGGAAGGAAATCCAGGACTTTCCACATCAACAAAGAGATCAGATTCACTCTTCCATCTGAGTATCCTCTAGCAAGAGAAGTCCCAGCAGGTGGGTGGTCACAGATGACTGCAGAGCTGGAAAGCCCAGCAGGGAGCACTTTCAACAAGGATATCAGCTTATTCAAACTAGCATTGGGGGGGTGTCCCAGACAGGTATTCCCAGCTACTGGAATGAGACAGAAGGATTACAAATTCAAGGTTAGTAAGATGCTGTCTCAGAAAAAAAAAAGGAAAAAGAGAGAGTGGTGAAGAAGTTCAGAGGTAGAACACCTGCCTAGAATCCCCCAGTGAGGTGTTGAGGGCATGGCTCAGAGGTAGAACACCTGCCTAGTATGCACAAGGCTCTCGTTCAATCCCTATTACAACAAAATAATAATAATAATAAATTTAAAAATAAACACAGGGCCAGGCTGTAGTTTAATCCCAGCACTTGGGAGGCAGAAGCGGGCAGATTTCTAAGAGACTGATGCCAGTCTGGTCTACATAGTGAATTCCAAGGCAGCTGGGGCTACAGGGAAACCCTGTGTCAAAAAATAAATAAATTCAATGCAGCGCCTGTCCATACAGCAGCAGTGCTTTGGGAGGTCACACGGACGTGGAAGAGAAAGGAGGAAAGAGCAGGGAGTCTCTTGCAGTGATGAGAGTTATGCTATCATTCCGAAGGGTGATGTCACCAGTTGCCAAGTACAGGACAGCACAATGGGAAACACAGTCCACCTAGAAGCAGACTCCTAATACAAAACTACAGCTGCAGCTCCAAGGACAGATTTGCTTAAACTCAGCAAAGCCAACTCAGGAGACAGGACCGTACTCTGTATCTGTCACCAGCAGCCCTCTCTTAAGCTCATGGGGAGCCACCCAAAATAGATGGGCACAGGCACTCCCCGCCCACCATAGGAGCTTGTTCATGCAGAGCTCAGAGCCTCAAAGCTGGACTAACCCGAAGGCTCTCCACTGAGCAGGGCAGCAGGCTCTCAGTAGTCAGGGGCTCTGGAAAGGGAAGACACTCACCTGCTGTGCAGCCTTGTCCGCAAGCAGCGCAAACTCCACTGACAAGCCCTTTAGAGCCTGCTTCAAGGAGCCCCACGTGCTGAGGTGTAGAGCAGCCCAGGATGGCAGAGGGGTCGTGTCAGAGCCTAAAGCACTGCAGAAACAAAATGCACACTCACTTGCCTGTCCCATCCCCAGATGAGTGTTCTGGGAAGGAGTCAGTGCTCCAGGAGGGGGGTCTATGCTCCCTCCTAGAAGGGGTCTGCACTCCCCAGAAAGTTCAGTGGGGATGCTTGGAAGTTGGTGAGGATGGTAGGGTCTCAGGCTTTACCCCAGAGCCAGAGAATCATTCTGTTGCTAAGAAGACCCAAGGTGGCCTACGTGCAGGGGAGCAGGGTCCTTCACAGGCTGTCCTCCCACAAGGTAAATGAACCTTCTACATTTGTGATAGTTAATTTTGATTGTCAACATCTAGAATCACCAAGGAAACAAACTCTCTGGGCATGTGTATGAGGGAATTTCTCAGCTGGGTTAACTAGGTGGGAAGATCTAGTCTGGATGCAAAAGTGGATTAAAAAAGAGAAAGGAAAGACAGGTGGGAGGCACACATCCTTAATCCCAGCACTCAGGAAGCAGAGGCAGGAAGAGCTTTGTGAGTCTGAGGTCAGCCTGGTCTGCCCCACTGAGTTCCAGGCCAGCTAGGGATACCTGTCTCAATAAAGAGAAAAAAAAAAAAAAAAATAGGAGAAAGTGAGCTGAGCACAAGCATGCACCTCTCTGCTTCAGGCTGGGGAAGCCACATGACCAGCTGCCTCACACTCCTGTCCTCAGGCCCTCCAAACTGTGAGCTGAAATAAATCTTCCATTGCTGCTGTCAAGTATTTTGCCACAGCAACAGAAAGCACCAGAAGAACTGCTCCCTAGGAATTATGGGAAAACCCCACAGGTTTGCCTAACCCCACCCCACACCACTTTCTTCTGTGACCCTCACCTGTGACCCACTCCTCCCCCACTGCAGTGCAGGTCAGGAAGGCAGTTATCACAGAAAACACAGGCTGCAGACCCACCCTCCACCTGACTCACCCCACAGTCCCCACAGGGCCACCTGCCTGAGCTCCTTCCCAAATATGAGAAGATCAGCTGCGTTGTCAATGGCCCGGGATGCGATCCGCTCGGCCCTGTCCCTCAACTTGTAGAAACTGTTGTAGATGTTTCGAATCAGCTCTCGGCTCATGGCGAACTGAGTCTGGATGTCAGCTGGGAGGAATTCCTGAAAGGATGGTGAGAAGACACTCAGCCTGCTGCTGAGTCTTGGAGAGCCTGTTTGCTTATCTAAGACAGGCAAAGCCTGCTGCCAGACGGTCAGAGAAGAGTGCATGGTGGAGTTTGGCCGACTGCCTGCCACCCAGACAAGACACTGTGGACTGTGGCAAGAGGGGAAGGAATACCCAAAATCAGAAAACTACCTTGGCCCTAGCAGCCAGCTTACAGTTCATGAATTCATCTCCCACGCACTGGGCCGTCTCCTTGAGCTTGTGTTGCAGGTCCTAGAAAAGTAAAGACACAGCTGCACCCTCTCCTGCCACTGATAACACCAGGGTTAGAGCAAGCAAGTCAGTTAAGGCCCAACCAACAGAAGAGCTGGGCCTGCTGGCCTGTAATTCCAGTACTGGGAATACTGAAGCAGGAGGTAGTATTCTGAGCTAGCCTGGGTTACAAAGCAAGAATTTCATCTTAAGAAACCTCAAACAGATAAAAGTAGAGCAGGGAAGTGGGGGTGGCTCAGTGGGTCTGAGCACCTGCTATGTAAGTATACGGGCCTAAATTAAAATCTGCAGTCCCCACATGAAAAACCAGGTGTGGCCACATATGCCTGTAACCTCAGCACTGCGGGGTAGAGACAGGAGGATCACTGGGGCTATGGACTGCCAGTGTAGCTTCAGGCTCAGTGAGAGGCTCTGTCTCAAAGGATTAAGACAGACAGTGACCGAGCAGGACACTGAACGTCTTCCTTTGGTCTCCATGCATCTGTGCACGCACACACACACACACACACACACACAGACAATTAAGTGCAAGCTCTTCAGAGGATGGGCATTGTGGTATACCCTGTGATCCCAGCATTCAGGAAGTAGAAGCAGGAAGAAGACTGAGTTCCAGACCTGTCTAAAAAGACAAAAACAAAACAAAACAAAACAAAACAAAAAACCAGACAGTCTCTCCTGAAAAGAAACCTGCTTCCAAGCATGTGCTGTCCCGTCAGCATCTGTCAGCAGTCCTCAGAATCTCCTGCTGTCTTATACTACCTCTACAGTCATCAATTACAGGAAAGAAGACTGACGTAATGACAGGAGAGGAGCCACATCCAAGTCCAGAACAGAGCAAAGGCTCACTCCAGAATCCCAGAGCTCCATCTGCGAAAGGCCCAGCAGGGACCCCAGAGGCAGGGACCCCAGAGGCAGACGGGATCCACGTGACCCTTAAGATTCTGAGCAGCAACAGGAGAGAAACAAGACCCAAGGAAACCCCATGGTTACTTAGTGGTCCCAGGCCACAATGGCAAAGTTAATCCTTCAAATAAGGAACCACAAGAACCAACCAGAAGCCACCTCCATGTGGAAGAGATCCTTACTTCAGAGATGCTTAGAGAGCATCTCCAATTCCTTCCTTTCACTAAAAAAGGAAACAGGCCGGGGGACATTACATGAACACAAAGACCATGGACAGACAAGGAAGAGCAGGGAGCTTCCTGTCACCGTAAGGAAAGGCCACTCCCTCTGCACCTGGCCTACCAGTCTTCTGCCTAGAGTACAGGGGGCTCCCAAATGGTACCCCACTTCTGCTCTGGAATTCAACCACTTCACTGCCCCCGCCCCTCCAGGCTCGAGAGTCCCTCTGGCACTGGGAGTGTGGCTCAGTGGCCAGCACCTACCTATCATGCATGACGCTCTAGGTGCCAGTGCAGCACCACAAACACAAACAACAATGGCTGCAGATATCTACAGACTGTTTGCTGTGGGTGGGCAGGCACTGCGGGGGAGGGGATGCCACCTACAGACCCCTCAAGGAAGTAAGATCAAGGACAGAAGTTAGGTTGGGGTTAAGGACATGGCTCAGTGGGTAGGAGTACTTGCTGTTCAAACTTGAGAACTTGAGTTCAAATCTCTAGCACCCATGTAAATGGCTGGATGTAGCTACATGTTCCTAGAACCCCAGTACTGTGGAAGGCAAGAGACAGGAGGATGTCTGGAGCTTGCTGGCTGTCAGCCTAGCTACCGGTTCAGTGAGACCCTGTCTCAAGGAGTAATGTAGAGAGTAACAGGCAGGATACCCAACATCCTCTGACATCAGTATGTGTGCATAGCCACATACACCCCCACATTTACATCACACACACACACCCCACAACAAAACACCAAAGTTGTGCTGACTCTGATTGAGTCATGTCCCCCGCCCTGCAGCTGGGAAAGGGTTGGCAGCCTCCCAGTGCCCATTCAAGCAGGTTTCCCTCCTCTCTCTCCCCACCTATCACAGAGTCTGCTGCCGGAGAAGGCTGGCAGCACCTTCATCCCTGTACAATTGAGAGCCCTCAGGCTCCTACCTGAGCCTGGAGGAGACTGCACTGCGATCCCTGACACAGGTGCACACAAAGACACCTTCGTCAGATATGGGTCTCCAACTTGGCTCTGCTGGAGAGAAGTCCGTTTCTCCAGAGTCACCTTTACACTTTGTTTTCAAGTAAGCACTACTCACTAATACAGCCTCTAACCCCTCCACAGACCCTCCAAACCATCCCACGCTCATTTTGTAAATATTACATTTTTAGTACTATGTTGAGATTTATTACATTTTTAATGATGTGAATCTGTGTTTGAGGTTGTACACGAGTGCGGGTGCCTGTGGAGGCCAGGAGAGGGCCGCTGATCCCCCAGAGCTGGAGTTACAGATTGTTATAAGCTGCCTTATGTGCAGGCTGGGTCCTCTGCAAAAGCAGTAAATGCTCTTAACTGCTGAGCATCTCCCTAGACTCCATCTCCCCTGGTCTACATTAACCCTCAACATCCACAGTGACTGTATTGACTCCCTGAGGTTCCCACATGGTACAAAAAATCCTCTAAAGACACAAGGAGGCCTCTTTAAAATGACGCCCAGTCCGTCCTTCAGAAAGAAACCAGGTCTTGCTCTGTCACTCACAATTAATTCTTTCCAGACATCCAAACAGGGGACAGGAGAAGAACCAAAGGTCCAAGGATGGAATTAAGCTGGGTATGGTGGCTGCTGCCTGAAATTCCAACACTTGTGAGGCTAAGGCAGGAGGATTACCTCTAGTGTGAGTCTAGCCCGGGCCAGCCTAAGCTATAGAATGAGACAAGGTTCCAAAAAAAGGATGAAATGACCGTTTTGGACCCCCAGAATGCCACCTGCAAAAGGACCTTGAAGGACACACTTACTGAGCCACTGAAGGACAGGAAGAGCTTGAGCAGAGTGTCTTCTGAGAAAGGCGGGTGCCGGGAGACCAGGTTGATGAAGCGCTTCAGGGCCCTCCGGCGCCCCTCAATAAACTCCCTGTCAGCTGAAGGAGTACCAGGTCATCATAGGGTTCCCAGGGCTCCCACACTGAGCAAGCGCCTCAGCCTCTTGGCAGAGGAGAATGTCCATACCCTGGCCAAGAGTGCCAGGCCCAATACCCACCAAGGACAGGGCAACAGAGCCCCACCCCCACACGCCCATGTGGGTACAGGGATGGCTGAGATCACTCAGGTTCAATGGAGAACACCAACACTAGGAGGCTGGGCAAGATAGCACACCTATGTTCTTAGCACTTGGGAGACAGACAGGAAGATGGAGTCGAGCCTGGGCTATACAGAGTGAGACCAGGCTGGACTACAGAGCAAAATCCTGTCTTGATCAACAAAAAGCAATTCTGGGAGCCGAGTGTGATTCCTCACAGTCGCCTACATGAAAAGCATTTTCCAAATCAACTTTCCTGTATGATGCTGCCTGCCTAATCACTCATAACCCTTCTGTCATGAATCCAACTGCTTTTTCTCTGTGATACCAAGGCTAGAATCCTAGGTCTTACACATGTTTTGCAGTCCCTGCGCCTAATAAACTGCTTTCATTTGGTTCATGTTTCTATCTCAGAAAAATAATAAAAGTGCATATTAAAATCTGATCATAAACAGAAATGTTTAGAGTAGCATATGTTTGGGCCAGGTGTGGTGCCGCACACCTTTAATCCCAGCATTGAGGTGGCAGAAACAGGTGGATCTCTGTGAGATCAAGGCCAGCCTGGTCTACGCTTAGTGAGTTCCAGGCCAAATGGGACTGTCGGGAAACCCTGTCTCAAAACAACAAAAAATAAAATAAAATACAATAAAATAAAAATAAAGTAGCATATGTTTTAAAATCAAGTACAGGGGTGCACAACTTTAATGCCAGTCCTCAGGAGGCTGAGCAGGTGGAAGTCTGTGAGTTTGAGGCCAGCGTGGTTTACATTGTGAGTTCTAGGATGGTCAGGGTTACATAATAAGATCCTGTGGGGGGAAAAAAAAAATCAAAAAACACAACAAAAAAAATAAACTAGGCATGTCAGCACACGCCCATAATGCTAGTCTTTAAGAGCAAAGATGAAGATGAGAAAATCAGGAGTTCGAGAAAATGAGGAGTTCCTCAGCTACACAGCAAGCTGGAGACCAACTTACCCTTTCTTGAAAATACTTAACAGGAAAAAAGTTACTGAAAAATACAATGAGGGGGCTGGACAGATGGCTCAGTGGTTAAAATCACCGACAGCTCTTGCAGAGGACCCGGGTTCAGTTCTAGGCACTCACATGGCAACTAACAACTGTACTTAACTCTAGATCCAGAAGATCTGATGTCCCTTTCTGCCCTCCACATGCATTGCACACACAGTGCACTTACATGCATGCAATGCAAAAAACATTCATACCCATAAAATAAATCAAAAATATTAAAAATAAAATTAAAAAACAGTGAGATGAGGCCTGCCTCCCCTCAAGCCCTGCAGAGGTGCTGGAAGGCTGTGCTCTCTGAAATGATGAGTGAGGTGACTCCAAATTTGCCTGCAGCTTCTAGGCACTAAACTCTGCCTGGACATTGACAACTTGGATGGTGGGTGCTGGCAAGCAAGGGTCCCTTTCCCCAGCACTCTATCCAGCGGGATCTTTGCTGCCCATCACATGCTTTGGTTGATAATGAGCATGTCATCATCAGGGCCTGTCCTCATCTTCAGAAACTTAGCTACCCAATGGCTGCTGAGATGACTTGTTTATGTCCATGTTAAGGGGATTCAGGATGGTGGAAACTAGAACACTGTGTGTGCCACAAGCTGCTCCATGTGAAGATGCAAATCCACTGGGATGGCCAGGGAAATAGGCAGTGAACTGGCAGGTTCCGCACAAAGTTGTACTCTGTTATTATTGAGACAAGATCTGATGTAGACCAGACTGTCCTCAACTCGTGACCCTCCTCCCTCAGTCACTCAAATGCTGGGGTATGTGTGCACCACCATACCTGGCTTACCCATTTGATAGTTTGTACAGACAAGCAACTTTACAGGACCTAGAATCACCTAGGAGACAAACCTCTGGGAATGTGTGTGAGGGAGTTCTCAATTAGGTTAGCTGAGGGGGGAAGGCCCTCCCTGAATGTGGGCAGCACCACCCCATGACTGGGGTCCTGGACTGAATAAAAAGGAGAAAGCGAGCTGAGCACCAGCATTCATCTCTCTTTGCTTCCTGACTGCGGATGAATGTGAGCAGCTGCCTCACGCTCCTGCTGGATTGTATGCCTTCCCCGCACTGTATCTCAGACTGTGAGCCTAAATCAACCCTTCCTTCTTTAGTTGCCTTTGTCAGGTGTTTTGTTACAGCAATAGGAGAGGTAACAATATGTCAATCAAGTTTTATTTGGGTTTTGATGTCATTTTTGGACCAATGAGACCAAGGAATGCCTAGCACCCTGCACAAAGCAAGCCAGTAACCAGTGAGCAGCACTGGGATGAGACTCTCCCTGCATGCCAGTCATCCAGCCAGAAGGCTCCTAGGGCTGGCCACCCTCCCACACCAGAGCAGGGCTCAGTCACAGCTGTAACTCCAGATTGGCTGAGGTGTGCACCGCAGCCCTGCCGCTAGCCCCTCCTGGACCATGAGGCAGAAGTAGCATCCCGGACTGCAACAGGACCACACAGCACCATGCCATCCCGGAGGACAGCTTGCTCCTCCCACCCATCAGGCCTTCCTACACCCTGCTTACCTCCCAGCACTCTCTTGGGTGGAAGGGCTGGCACCATGCGATACGGGAACTTGTGGAGTAGCACTTCATGGAAGACCACAAAGTCATTGTACCGTCTGTAAACAGAGGACTTGAAGCGCTGAAAAACAGAAACCATTACTTCCAGGCAGGAGCTCTACACTGAGTCACACCCCAGCCCCTCATTAGAGGATTCTAGGCAGATGCTCTATACTGAGTCACACCCCAACCCCTCAGTGGGGGATTCTAGGCAGGTGCTCTACACTGAGTCACACCCCAGCCCCTCACTGGGGGATTCTAGGCAGGTGCTCTACACTGAGTCACACCCCAGCCCCTCACTGGGGGATTCTAGGCAGGAGCTCTACACTGAGTCATACCCCAACCCCTCAGTGGGGGATTCTAGGCAGGTGCTCTACCACTGAGTCACATCCCAGCCTCTCACTGGGGGATTCCAGGCAGGAGCTCTACACTGAGCCACACCCCATCCCCTCATTAGAGGATTCTAGGCAGGTGCTCTACACTGAGTCACACCCCAACCCCTCAGTGGGGGATTCTAGGCAGGTGCTCTACACTGAGTCACACCCCAGCCCCTCACTGGGGGATTCTAGGCAGGTGCTCTACACTGAGTCACACCCCAGCCCCTCACTGGGAATTCTAGGCAGGTGATTTACCACTGAGCCACACCCCAGCCCCTCACCAGAGGATTCTTCAAACCTCTGCCAAAGGTAAAAATCCTAAAACTCTCCGAGTATAGGAATGGGACTTCTGATGTCTGGAAAGCTCACTGGCTCAATGAGGCTCTTCACAGGAGCTTCACTGCTCAGGCGGCATCACTCAGCCCTTACGAAATAAAGCATAGGGCTGTAGACAGCTCAGGAGGGAAGTGCGTGGGTTCAGATACCCAGCACCTAGGAAAAGCTGAGTGTGGGGTCAAACACATATAACCCTAGCACTGAGAGGCCCTAGCATTGGGAGGCCCAGCCAGAGCCCAAGGACTCAACAGCTGAACTGACAAGTTCTAGGTAAAAGTCAAGAGACCTTGTCTCACGAGCCAATGTGGACAGTGTTTGAGAAACAACACCAAGGACTGATCTCAGGCATCCATACACACATGCATTCCTGCATACACACAAAGGGTGGTGGTGTGCCCCTAGAAATCCCAGTGCTTGGGAGGCTGAGGCAGGAATCTCTTGAGCTCAAGGTAAGCCAGGCTATATAGTGAGACCTTGTCTCCAAAACCAAGGGAACAGTACACTACACACGAGCTGTCACTGCCTAGGTGTGTGCGGACACGATCCTACCCTTCAAAGGCAAAGCACTGTGGGCTGGGGAGATAGTTCAGAGGGTAAAATGCTGGCCACAACAGGTATGAGCACATGAGTTTAGATTCACAGCTGGGCATGGTGACACATGCCTTTGGTCTCAGCACTTGGGAGGCAGGGTGGATCTCTTGGAGATGGAGGCCAGCCTTGTCTAATGGCAAGTTCCCTACCAGCCAAGGGCTACAGGAAGACCCTGTCTCAAGCTGACCCCTTTCCCAAGGAAAAGCAGATTCACAGAACCCATGTAAAAGGCAGCATATGGCAGCACAGGCTTGTAACCCTAGCATTAGGAGGTCATAGACAATGGATCTCTGGAGCTCACTGGCCAGCTACTATGGCTGAAAACAGCAAGCTACAAGCCAGTGATAAACCCATCTCAACAAATATTGTAGAGAGCAACAGAGGAAGACATTTGACTTCACTCTCTGATTTGACTTCACTCTCTGAACTCTACATGTGCACATACACCCATAGGTAGGGTACCATGATCTTGCATCCTATGTCTCTATGACACTAAGCACACATCACCCAGGGCCAGCTGTCTGAAAACAGTATGAGAGAGCAGATGCTCGACTTTTAGGCATGCTGGCATCAAACTCCAGTTCCAGGGTAATCTGACACTCTCTTCTGACCTCAGTGTTGCAAGACACAATGTATTTACATACAGACAGAAATACACTCAAACACATAAAAATAATAAATTATTTTTTAAAGAAACCCACAAATCTCAAATCTCAAGTGTCTTCCTTCTGGTTAGACTCCGCCTACCTCTGGGCTAGATTTAGCAGACTCATATGGATGAGGAGCAGGGCACAGGAAATCCGTAGCCTAGCAGGCTACACTGGGTCTTGTTAGTGAGCTGCACATCTACACTCTCAGGTGACTCAGCAGGACCTCCTCCACCTACACAACCTTCATCACTAGGCCTCAAGTTACTACTGGGCAGGCAGCTCAAAAAGCCTGGAAAAGCAAGTGTGGTTTGCACACCTGTAATCCCAGCACTCAGGAGTCAAAGGAAGGAGGACTGTACATTTAAGGTCAACCTAGGTTGTATCACAAGATGAAAGGAAAGAGACAGAAAGAGAGAGAATGAGAACACACGGGGATGGGAGGTGGGGAAGGCTAGGTATGGTAACACTTGCTCATAATCCCAGCATTCAAGAGGTGGAGGAAGCAGGATCAGTTCATCCTCAGCTACATACTGCCTGTGCTGCTATATGAGTCCCTGTCTCAAAGACATAAAATAGGGCAGGCAAGATGGCTCAGCAGAAAAAGGCACTCATCCCTAAGCCTGACGATCTGAGTTCAATCCTCAGGACCAACATGGTGGAAGGAGAGAATGTGACTCCCAGAAGTTGTTTTCTGACTACCATACAGAAAAGAAACAAGAAAAAAGTCTGCAACACAGCAGAAGGCCAGCAGGCGGCTCACTGGGGGCAGCAGCAACTTTCCACACTTGGGGCCCTGGAAGAGGGGCGAGTTCACTCCAAGTGGGATTCCACAGACTTTCTCAGGTCTCCTACTGGGGTGAGGTGAGACCACAGGATGCCAGACAGGCATGCAGTTCCTGAGGGAGCACTCCAGCTCTAGATTTTCTACTTCTATTCTGTTTGTTTGTTTGTTTGTTTGTTTTAAAAAATGGCATCTCCCTATAGCCCCAGCTGACTTGGAACTCGGTATGAAGACCAGGCTGGCCTGGATCTCACGGAGAGGCTGGGATTAAGGTGTGCACCACCATGCCCTTGCCTCCATCTCTCGCTTTGCACAGGGACAGCCTAGCCACTGAGGAGGAAACAGCCTTGCGATTCCTGACTCACAGAGCGCACAGGTTGATGGGGCCACACCTGTCACCTTAGCACTTAGAAGGCGGAAGAAGGGGGACTGTGAGTTCACTGGGCTAGACAGTAACCTCCAGGCTAGCCTGGGCTACACAGTAAGACCATCTGAAAAAGAGAAAGAAAAAGACAGCATACAGTCATGACAGAGCACTAAACATCTACAAGCCGGGCCCTGGACTCACTTTTCAAACTAAGCCTGCTGCAGCCAGAATTGTCCCCTCCCTGGAGGAAAGGGCCCTGCTCTGTCTGAGTCCTCTAACCGTGAGGACAACAGAGCACCAGAGGACGCACGCTGTCAGCTGTCAACTCTGTACTCTGCCACAGAATAAAGAGTAAAACTCCCCTGAATTCACCCTATCTTGATTAAGACACCCAAGTGCCGTGGATGAAAGCAGAGGAAGACCAGGGCAGCCAGTGCCATCGGGCACGACACACTGAGCACCGAGCCCGTCACCACAGTGCTGTCTCATGAACACTTGGCCACTCTGACAGCAGGAAGGTCGTGTCACTGAAGGGGGCCAAGGACATGAGCTGGTCATGCCCTATGGGTAGAGACAATGCTGGGGAGCAGACTCCACATGGTCAGGTCTTCGATCCTCAGGGGAACAGCTGATGTTGCAAACTCCATTGGGGTCCTACAAGCCGAGCTGCAAGGTTCAGTCCTGTAATCCCTGGACTCAGGAGGCTAAGGCTGGAGGACTGCCATGAGTTCTAGGCCAGCCAAGGTTACATAGCAAGACCCTGTCTCAAAGAGAAAGAGAGGAGGAGAGAGAGACACACACAGAGAGAGAGACAGAGAGAGACTGATTCAAAAGAACAAGGATTTCTGAACCACACACTGTTGTGCATTTCTACAATCCCAGCACTCAGCACTCTGCAGACAGAGGCAAGCAGAACTCTGAATGTGAGGCCAGCCTGGTCTATATAATGAGACCCTGTCTCAAAAACCAAAAAACTGCTGGGTATAGTAGAGCATGCCTTTCATCCTCAAGAGGCAGAGGCAGGTGGACCTCTGTGAGTTCAAGGACAACCTTGTCTACATAGCAAGTTCCAGGCCAGCTGGGGCTACAGAGAGACGCTGTCTCAAAAAGACCAAAAAAAATTAAGAAGGGGGAAAAAAAAAAAAAAAAAAAACCTAAAAATTTAAAACAGGAAAAAAAAGTCTTGTCACATCATGTAAGGACAGAAGTTTGGAAACTGACCTGAGTAAGTTGGATCCAGCTGCAGCAGCCAGAGCACAAGTGGCGTCTACCCCCGGCAGCTCAACTGTGTCTTTGGATATTGCACTGCACCCCAGAGTCAATCGTATACTCCTCAGCACCATGCCCCAGGCTTGCCCGCTGCTCTCCTGCCCACAGCCCACAACACCAGCAATTCCCAGTTACCTGGCTGGAAACTTCGTACTCCACATGCTTGAGGAAGAGGCCCTTCTTCTCAGGGATGAGCTCTACCTGCACGGTGTCCCTGGCCAGCAGATCCTGCAGGGTGTAGGTCAGGAGAATCGGGTTGCCCTGCGGCATCTGCATTCGACTGGGGTCTGGGTCCCTGTGCTCGGTGACGTGAGGCGTTAGTGAGCCTGTCGAGAGGGAAGGTGGATACTAGGTAAAGACAGCTGCTCGGACAAGGAGGCCTCCCTGTACCATGCTGGCTCAGCACATGGACTCTGGCCACAACACAGTCACACCAGACCCACCCCCCCTTCTCCAGGCTACAGCATCTGTAAGAATGTCTACCTGAGTTTCACTTCTGTGTAAATCTGCACGTACATCATTAGCCAAAAAAAAAACCACAATCACAGCCACAGATGACATCACCCCAACAGCACGAGCAAAACTGTATGTACATGTCCGTGTGTGTGCACATGCGTGTACACATGTGTGGAGGCCAGAGGTTCACCAACAGTCCTTTCTCAGGCACCCCCTTGTAATCCCAGTACTCAAGAGTCTGAGGCAGGAGGAACCGGAGGCCCTGACTACATAAAAACAGAAAAAGCAAAACAACAAGAAGAAAACCCAGACAGAAGCCAGGCACGGTGGCATGTGCCTCGAATCCCGGCATTTGGGAGGCAGAGGTGGAGAACTGCCTCACCAGCCTAGGCTACCGTGTCTCAAAACAAAAACACCTGTTGGAAGAAACACCAACGGGGCTAGCGCGACACACACCTTTGATCCCAGCACTCCGGAGGCAGAGGCAGGTGGATCTCTGTGAGATCAAGAGGCCAGTCAAGGCCAGCCTGCTCTACATAGAGTTCCAGGTTGGGGCTACCGGGAGACCCTAACACACACACACACACAGAGCAAACAAACACTAACTCAATACACAAGGCACAGGAACAGAGCAATTAAAGGCAGTGGTAGAAACAAATGGGGGAGACAACAAAGCTCTCCATTAAAAAAAAATTTTTTTTGAGACAGAGTCTCACTCTGTAGTCCCTGTTGGCATGAACTCACTACATAGATCAGACTTGCCTTTAACTCACAGAGATCTGCCTCTGCCTCCTGAGTGCTGGGATCACAGGTGTTCACTGCCACATCCAGTTAAAATTTTAATGAACAATACAGTCCTATTACACATGGCTTCATTTTTATGATTTTCCCCATAAATACTCCAAGATAAGATCATCTTCGAAAGCGACATGAGAACTCACTAATGATTACCAAAGGATCACATGTGGGTAAAGAATGTGAACTTTGAACACAGGATCCTTAAAAACACCTCCTTAAGCACAAACAGCACCTCAATCCTTGCCTTTTCTAAAACACCTTCATAAAATAGGGCCACAGGAGGCGGAGAGATGGTTCAGTGGTTAAAAGCACTGGCCACTCTTTACAGAGGACCCGTGTTCTGACAGAACCCATATGGCAGCTAACAACTCTAGTTAACTTCAGTTCCAGGGGATCTGATCCTCTTCTGGCCTCTGCAGGTACTGTACACATGTGGTACACTTACAGACATGCAGGCAAAACACTCATACATGTCAGATAAAAATAAAAACAGGGCCATGCATGGTAGCACACACCTTTAATCCCAGCACTCAGGGGCAGAGGAAGGAGGATCTCTGTGAGATCAAGATTAGCCTGGTCTACGTAGCGAGTTCCAGGCCAGCTGAGGCGACAGGAGAACCTGTCTCAAAGACCAAAACTATTAATAAAATAAATAAAAAAATAAAAACGGGGTCAAGGTCAAACACAGAGGCACACTTTGTAATCCTGGGAGCACATAGGTGGGGGGAGGAGTCAGGAGGCAACAAGTTCATGGCCAATCTGGGCTGTATGAGACCCCATTTTAAGAAATAATGGGAGGGTCTTGCAGGATGTTTGAACTGGTAAAGGTGCCTGCCACAAACATGATGACTCAAGTTCAATCCCAGAACCCACATGAAGGCAGGGGAGAATTGACTCCCAGAAGTTTTCTTCTGACCTCCACACATACACATACATACATACACATACAATAAGTGATGATTTAGAAAAACACAAAAAGGGTGGAAGACGCCCTGAACTACACCCAAGTTGAACTCCTCTGCTTTCCACAAGCACAGGTGCACACATACCTGCACACACATGTGCACCTGCACACACAAAGGAGAAGAGGAAAGAAAAAATACAACATGAAAATAAAGCTAACAAGTCCTCAAATGGGAAGACTCAAATGTCCTCACAGCCCTCTGCTGAGGTTCCAACCACAACACAATGTGAGCCCAGATACTGATTTGCTAATTAAGGAATCCATATGTTCTTTTTTAAAAACATTTTATCTATTATTTTTATGTGTGAGTGTACTGCCTGCATGCATGGAAGTATACCCATGTTGTGCAATGCCCATGGAGTCAGAAGAGGCTGTTGGATCTCCTGGAACTAGTTATGGATGGTTAGCCACCATGTGGGTGTTGGGGATTGAACCCAGGTCCTCTTCACGAACAATCAGTGCTATTAACCACTGAGCCATCTCATTTATTTTATATGTATATGTGTGCCAGAATGAGTTTATGAACTGTGTATGTACAGGAACCTTTGGAGGCCAGAAGAGGTTGTGAGAGGCCTGGGAATTGGAATTACAGGCAGCTGTTAGACACCATGTGGGAGTTAGGAATCAAACATGGGTCTTCTTCAAGAGTGCTTAACCACTATGCCATCCCTCCGACCCTCAAAACAAACTTTTTCGTTACAGGGTCTCAACATGCAGGCCTAGCTAGCCTGAAACTTGCTATGTAGACCATCCCGGGCTGGCCGGGATATCACAGTGAGCTGCCCTCATCCGCCTCTCAGAGTGCTGGAATTAAAGGTGTATACCACCACATCTGGACCCAAAGCAAACTCCTAACGAAGAAAATACAGGCATGGGAGAGATGGCTCAGTGGTTAAGAACACTGACTGCTCTTGCAGAGAATTTGGGTTCCATTCCCAGCACCCACAGTAGCTAACAATCATCGTTAACTCCCGTTTATATGTTCCAGAGGATCCCCCTCTGGTCTCCACAGGTATTTCATGCACAGGTACATTTACATACATGTAGGCAAAACACTCATACACATAAAAATTAAAAATTAATTTTTAAAAGAAGAGCCAGATGTGGGGTTGGAGAAATGGCTCAGTGGTTAAAAGCACTAGCTGCTCTTGCAGAGGACCCAGGTTCGATTCCCAGCACTCACATGGTGGCTAACAACTGTCCATAACTCCAGTTCCAGGGAAAACCAACACCGTTCTCTGACCTCCATGGGCACTTATACTCATGCAGGCAATATACTCTTACACAGAAAATAAGAATAATAAATTTAAAAACATTTTTAACGAGTCAGGTGTAATGGCACACACATAATCCCAGTACTCAGGAAGCAGAGGCAGGGAACTGAGAGTCTGGGGGTAGCTTGAGCTACGCAGCAAGACTTATCTCATACACATTCAAAGGAGAACACAAGGAACCCTTACTGCGAAGCTGGTCTGCACCACAGGTGTCCTAAGCAGTTACAACCCTCCAGGTCCCTCCCAGCATGCCCCAGATAGGACTGTGGAATGTCAATCCCTCCCTGCTCCAACCCTTTGAGAACAAACTTCTTCACTGTGGGGTTCTCAGCTGGAAGGCAGTGTGCCTCAAAATTAAATGGCATAGTGCAGCTGCAAACAGCTGGCGAAAGAAACCCTTTTAGAAATGTCACTGACTTTCCTCCAAATTTATTACCCTCCAGTCCCCAAACATTTTGCAAAGCCACCAAAATAAAAACAGCTTTTAAAAGTTTTTTTATTTATTCATTTTTATTTTCTGTGTACGAGTGATTTCTTTGCCTCCAAGCATGTGCATGTACCCATGTCATGCAGCAGTGTCAGAGAATGAGAGGAGGGCAGCAGATTCCCTGAAGCTGGGGTTATGGGTGGTTGTTAGCACTATGTGGGTGCTGGGAACTGAACCCTGGTCTCCCCCAAGAGCACCCAGTATTCTTGACCACTGAACCATCTCTCTGGTCCCTAAAAAAAAAAAAAAACTTCTAAAGTATCCCCCCAGAAGCTGGACTGGCAGTGCAGGCTATGATATCAACTGCTTGGGAAGCTAAGATAGATATTACAAGTTAAAGGTGTACTTGGGGTACAGTGAAGTCAAGACCAGCTTAAGCAATTTAGTAAGATCCTGTCTCAAAATGAAAAGAGAGTTGGGGAATGTAGCTCTGGTTGAAGAATGCTTCTTTAACAGTCCCAGACTGAAGGTGCCAGGCAGGTACATGGTGCATATACATACATGCAGGCAAAACACCATACACATAAAAATTAAAAGAAGATTTAAAAATTAAAACTTCTTTAAGCTAAGTTCTAAAATTAACAAACTGTTCTCAGGAAATGGAAGCAGAAGTTTCCTCGTCCTTATCACAGCCAAGGCCTCTCAGAAGTGACAGTTCAGCAGCTCTGGAGCCAGGCAACACCAGGAAGCCCCTCAGAGGCAGGAAGCAGTGATCTTGTATCTACAGACCGCAGGCTGCAGCTCTGGCCACCCCATGCCCAGCACAGTTCCATGACAAACATAGGGACGGCTGCCTGGAGGTACCTTTTCTGTTTCCGCTTGTTACAGGCTGGGATGGAACACAGGGCCTCACATGCTAGGCAAGTGAGTGCTGCTGAGCCACGCCCCCACCCCCACAGCATTCTTTTTAAGCCAAAGCCCACACCTGACCACACCTCAATTACTGGAAGCTGAGGCAGGAGATCTAAGCCTAGGAGTTTGAGGCCAGTCTGGACAACCCAAAGAGATCCAGTCTCAAAAAATAAAACACATGAGGGCTGGAGAGAGGGTAAGCACACTGGCTGTTCTTGCAGAAGACCTGTGTTTAAATCCCAGCACCCACATGGCAGCTAACAACCATCTATACCTCCAGTTCTAGGAGCTCTAACTCCCTCTTTTGACCTCCACAGTCAGTGCAGGACACGGGTGCACCTACATTCACGCAGGCACAACACACATACAATAAAAATGAATAAATAAAGAGATGGCTCAGCAGTTAAGAGCACTGGCTGCTCTTGCAGAGGATCAGGGTTGGGTTCCCAGCACCCCCCTGGTTCCAGGAAATCCAGTGCCATCTTCTGACCTCCTTAGACACTGCACACATGGTATATTCACATGCATGCAGGTAAAACATTCATCAACATAAAAAGATCTTTGAGAATCAGGCATGTACAACTTTAATCCCAGCACTCAGGAGACAGAGGCAGGTAGATCTCACAAAGTCAGCCTGGGCTACATAGCAAATTCCATGTCAGCTGAGGCTACAGGGAGGCCCTGTCTCAATAACAGCAACAACAAAAGAACAAATGACAGGCTGGCCCCTCCATGCTCCCCTCAGCTACCACACCCACGGGACTCCCCTTTTCTCCTAGGCTGGCGTAGTCTGTATTCTGTAGTCCGACCTCCTCCCTCAGCCTCACCACAAGGGGCTGCGGCCTGGCCTGCCCACAGATTCCAGTGGCTGTGCCCCACTGTTCACTCATTCCAAGGCTGCTGGGCACCTGGGTGGTTTCAGTGTGGCTCTATGGCACTGCCAAGAATATTCTAGCACACAGCTTTCTGTGGACATATTCTGTTGAGTACCTAACACAGTGAAAGTGAAATTGCTAGATGGCAGGGCTTGCATATGCTTCGTGTAGTAAATATTTCCAGTTTTCCAAAGTGACTGAGCCAATTTATACCCCTCAAGCAAGAGGCCCAGCTGCCTCACACTTGGGCCATTGCTTAGTATTTTCTGTCCCTTTTCCTGTCTGGGAGGCATTTACCGCTTTCCAATTTGCCATCACTTAATCGGTCTACTTTTTATCCCCCAATACTGAGGATTGAACCCAAGGTCTTGCACATGCGAGGCAGATGTTCTACTGCTAAGACACACCCCAGCCCCTCCCTGGAGGGATTCTAGGCAGGGGCTCTACCACTGAGCCACGCCCCCAGCCCCTCACTGGGGGATTCTAGGCAGGGGCTCTACCACTGAGCCACGCCCCCAGCCCTTCACTGGGGGATTCTAGGCAGGGGCTCCACCACTGAGCCATGCCCCCAGGCCCTCACTGGGGGATTCTAGGCAGGGGCTCTACCACTGAGCCACGCCCCCAGCCCTTCACTGGGGGATTCTAGGCAGGGGCTCTACCACTGAGCCATGCCTCCAGGCCCTTGCTGGGGGATTCTAGGCAGGGGCTCCACCTTCTAAGCTATACCTTCAGCCTTTCTTTTACTTTTTATTTGTATACAGGGTTTCACTAAGCCAGCCAAGCAGGTCTAGAACTTGGGATCTTCCTGAATCAGCTGTTTAGGTAGCTGTGATTATAGGCCTGCACCACCATGTCCAACCTAATTCCTAGTATTCTTTGATTTTTTTTTTAAGATTTTTTTTTATTTTCTGTGTATATTTTGCCTACATTTGTGTGAGTACACCAGATATATACAATGCCCAGAGAGGTCAGAAGGTGACATCAGGTCTCTTGAACCTGGAATTACAGAGTTTGTTAGCTACCATGTAGGCTCTACTACTACAAACAGCACAAGCACCCTCAACAACCCATCTGTCATGCCTTAATTCAGTGCACAGGATGGACCACTAGAGAATTCCACATGTGTTTTTCTTCCAGTGAACTATTACAGCCCACAGAACTGATGCCACGTCACTAACAGCAGTGTCAGATAAGACTGACCTCAGAGACCCTGTTCAGAGGGACCAGATACTACCCTGATACAGACTGAGAAATCCTCCTGATGTTTAAAGAAGAAAAACCAGGGGCTGGAGAGATGGCTCAGCAGTTGGATACTCTCATAGTAGACCCAGGTTCGGTTGGTGGCTAGCAATCATCTGTAACGCACGCAAGGGGTGCACTTACATACATGTAGGCAAAACACTCAAACACATAAAATAAAAATAAATTAAAAAAAAAATTTTAAGATGGGCAACACTTGAAAACACTCCAGGCTTACTCCTCCTAGCTTCAACAGGCTCATACATGTGTGGCGTGCCCATGCGCATACGCATACACACACACGCATACACACACACACAAGCTTGCACACTGGCATTCCCACACAGGAATGTATACATACATAAGAACACAAAAATAAAAGGAGTTGGGCATGGAGGCAGAGGGAGGCGGATCTCTGTAAGATCAACTTGCTACATAGCAAGTTCTAAACCGGCTGACACTGGAGACCCTGTCTCAGAAAAAAACAAACAACAAAACCGTACAAAAGTGGGGCTGAGTACACTGCTCAATGGTACAGCTTTGCATACAGCTTAGCACAAAGCGCTGGGTTCCGTCCCCAGCACCGCATTAAACCTGGTGTGGTGTATACCCCTGTACCACTGCATGCACAAGGTAAGATAGCAGGACCAGAAAAGTTCAAGGTTATCCTGGACTACACAGCATGTTCAAACCAGCCTGGGCTACATGAGACCCTATCTCAAAAAAACAAAAAAATAAAAAATAAAAACATCAGGCAAAAATAAAAAACTATATACACACACACACACACACAAACACTCTCACACACGTGCACATACATATTAGTTTGCGCTCAGAGGATGCCCAGCAGCCACCAGGGATATAATTAGCCAGGTGTCACAAGATTAAATCCATTTACACAAGCCCCTTTGTACTGATCTACCACAGGAACAGAAGTGCTAAGACAGGGTCCTACCTTCCACTGCCAGAGGCACAGACATCCCAAGAATGCAGTTAGCAGGAATCCTAAGTCCTTGAAAAGCCACATAACAAAATCAGAAACTGGGAAAAGTGACACAGAAAAGGAACTTCTAAGTCACATCCCCCACCCCACCCCTGCACGCCCACATGTGGAGACGAACTTTTCCATGTGAAGGCGGCTGCTGTCCAAATACCCTAAAACCCCAAAATGAGCTCATAGGCTACAGTGGATACTGTAATTCACTGTGGGGAAGTTGGCCAGTGCCTCCCAGAATTCAGGAAGTGGCTTGCATTGGAGAGGCAGCCAAGCGAAGAAGAGATGCACACTCAGCTCGGTGAGCACCCTCCTCTCTGCCCAGCACCAACTTCCCATATGCACTGCCGCACCTGAGACAGAGGCCAGTGGATAAGACAAGCCCGCAAGCCATCCTGAACCAGGGTACTCTTGCAATATGTCCCGTGGTCATGTTAAAGACGTTCCTGTTCTGAGAGCTGCAGAGATGACTCCACAGTTAAGAGCATTGCTGCTTTTGTGGAGGACCTGGGTTCAATTCCCAGCAGCCACATCAGGCAGTCCACAACTGTCTATAATGCCAGTTGCAGGGGCTCCAATACCCTCTTCTGGCCTCCAATGGCATTGCACTCACGTGTGTACATATATACAAACACATATGCACATAAATAAAAAACAAAAACTTAAGAAAAAAATAAAGATGTTCCTGCTCTGAGGAGAGGGCCACCATCATGCCTGGGTTTAGGTTCTATACAGAGCAACATTCCTTGCCGAGACGTCCCATCTGGAAAGCTAAGTGAGGAGGAAGTTCCAAGCCTCACCATGAGACACTGGGCAGCGTGTTCATGAGCAGTCTGGGAAGGTCACAAAGGAGGGGTGCATGGGGCTGGAGAGATGGCTCAGTGGTTAAGAGCACTGGCTGCTCTTGCAGAGGACCTGGATTTGGCTAACATGGTGACTAACAATCATCTGTAACTTCAGTTCCAGGAGATATGATGCTCTCTTCTGGCCTCTGTGGGCACTGCACACATATAGTGCACCAACATACATGCAGGCAAGACACTCATACACATAAAATAAAATACAAATTAAAAAAAAAAACTTAAAAAAAATTTTTTTTTGGAGACAGGGTATTCCTGTAGTCCCAGCTGACCTGGAACTATACAAACCAGGCTGTCCTTGGTCTCAGAGATCTACCTGCCTGCCTGACTCCTGGGATTAAATGGCTGGCGGAAAAAAAAAAAAGTTTTAAGTGGGGTGCATGATGCTGATTCGTCCATTTTCACTGCAACACCACTACTTGGCACAGACCTCCTCAAAGCTCTCTTTCCTCCTCCTGCCAGCAAGTGACTGTGGAGAGGCTTAAATTGCTTAACAGGTGAGGTACCCAGGGGATAGGAGCCCCTGCTGTGCACTCCTGCAGCCCCCAGAGGAAAGCCCACTCAAAAGCTGAGCTGACTCCCTGCAGAAATCCCACCAGCTGCCCTCTTCCCCACCTCCCCAAGGAAGTACAATAAACGCCACCGGCATATGGGACCCCAACTGTCCCTCTCTCCACATCCTGCCTGCACTCCTCAAATCCCATCCAGTTTCAACCTCAGGGACCCAGCCACACCCTTGAGCAGGAGGGTGAGCCTGTGTTACCAGAATGGTGAGCACACGTTAGGGAGCTGAAGATGCAGTTTTCAATCCCCCTCCACAGCAAAAACACCAGTGGTAAAAGAAGAGCTTGGAAAGACAGACCCACCCCACCCAAGCCTGCAATTCCTGGCAAGTCAGGATGTGACATATCCCACTGCAGGTTAACAGTGAAGCTGTACAGAGTTCTGTGTTACACATGTGGTCTTCACAAAGGGTCATTTTCAACAGCAGGTGACATCCTGCTAACCACATGCCTGCTTCTTAAAGGAACCAGTGGCTACAGGCAAGGTCTGTGGTGTCCCCAGAGACACTCAAACATGGGGACTCAGGGCTGGAGAGAGGGCTTAGCAGTCAAGAGCACTGGCTGCTCTTGCAGAGAACCTGGATTTGATTCCCAGAACCCACATGGTAGCCAACATCCTTCCATGACTCCAGTTCCAGAGGATCCGATGCCCTCTTCTGACTTCCTTGGGCACTGCATGATAGGGGTGCACCTACCTACATGTAAACAATATACCCATTTAACATATACACATAAAAGTAATACTTAACAAATATATTAAAAAAAAAAACCAGGGGGACCCACTAGAGAGCTCCTGGGAGCCTCAGAAGCAGCAGAAGCCAGAAAAGTAGTTCAGTCCTGCTGACCACTGGAGCAGGTGAGGTACAGGCACACAATGTGCACAGATGACCACCCCTGCAGGGGCTCCCAGACAGACAGAGTGTGCATGTGAAGGGAGTCCACATCTCCATTCACACTTTCTGGAGAGAGAATTTTGCTATATAGCCTATGCTGACCTGAACTCACTCTGTTAGCCCAGGCTGGCCTCAAACTTATTATGTCCATATAATTACCTACTTAATACAAGAGTATAGTCAGGTCACCAGTGACCACTGAAGAAAATGTCTCTGTCCCCATCAACCATTAACTGCCTATAAATCCTGGGGGAAGGGGCTTGAGAAGATCTCCCTGTAATCCCAGTTGGTCTCGAATTTGCCATGTAGATCAGGCTGGCTTCAAACTCACAGGGATCCACCTGCTTCTGCCTCTAGAGTGCTGAGACTAAGGATGTGTGCCACCACACAGGGCTTTTATTTCCCCTCTTTCTGATGAAGTGAGATTATAAAGTGGCACCAGAGGTTGCCTTAGAGGGGATTACAATCTGGTAAAGTAAAACCAAGAGTCACTAGGGTTGCATACAGTAGCTGAAATATGTCCCCAATGCAATTTCTGGTGAGATTCCTAGAAAACTGCAAGTTTACAACTGGGAATGCCTTTAAGTTCAAATGCTCCAATTCTTACTTCCCAGCTGTCTGAGGGGCCTCAACCTGACTCCAGGGTAAGGAGCTCCTTTCCCTTCCCACATTCCCATCACTGTCCCTGTTCCTCTATCCTTCCTCAAACCCTAAAAAAAAAAAAAAAAAAAAAAAAATCAAGGGCTTGGAGAGCAGAAGGCTCAATGGTTAAGAGCATTTGATGCTCTTGCAGAGGACCGAGGTTCAGTTCCAGCACCCACATCCAGCAGCTAACAATCACTCCAGTTCCAGGGGGATGTGATGCCCTCTTCTGGCCTCTACAGGCATTGCATGCTTCATGCACACATACCACAAAATGGAAAATAGGAACTGGAGAGATGGCTCAGCGGTTAAGAGTACTGACTGCTCTTGCAGACAACTGGGGTTCAAATCTCAGAACCCACGTGACAGCTAATAACCATCTGTAACTCCAGTTCCAGGGGATCCAATGCCCTCTTCTGACCTCTGCAGCATTGTACAACACAGGTGCACCTACATACATGCAGGCAATACACTCATATACATAAAATAAAATTTTTAATTGAAAATAAACACTACCTCCAAAGGACTATAAACACCCCTTAGAGCTGAGGAACTTTCTCCCACCAGATTGAGCACTCACCTGATTTTTACAGCATTTGCTTTTCCTGGAAATTGAACCCAGGACCTTGCACATGTCAAACAAGTACTCTTCCATTCAGTTAAACCCAAGCCTTTGTTTACTGAGGTTGGAGTCTTACCATGAAGCCCAGGCTGGCACTGAACTGCAGATTCTCCTGCCTCCACCCCCTGAGGGCTGGGATCACATGTAGATGAGTGCCTTCCTCATCTATATCTTGGCCACAAACATGCCCATAGCAGACCCTATTTGAATGAGAATGGCACATTATAAAAAAGAGTGCCAGCCTCAGATTTAGACAGGAAGGTTATGGAACACAACACCAGACTGACACCTAAGAACATCTAAGTGTGTGGTGGCACATCTTTAATCCCAGCACCTAGGAAGCAGAGGCAGGCGGTTCTCTGTGAGTTCAAGGCCAGCCTGCTCTACACAGATAGTTCCAGGCCAGCCAAGGCTACAGTAAGACTCTGTCTCAAAGACAGCCCCCAAGACCTGCTTGTTTGGTGAGACTCTAGAGGCGCACCTATAGAGTGTGGACTAGTTTGAAGGAAGAAAAGGACAAGCTTTTTAAGATTTATTTTATTATTATGTATATTTCTGTGTGTGTCTGTGGGTGCGTATGTACACATGAGTATGGTGGCTCAGGGAGGCCAGAAGAGGGTGTCAGATCCTCTGGAGCTGGAGTTACAGGCCACTGAAGCTGCCTGATTTGGGTACTGGGGACTGAACTCATAGCCTCTTGAGGAGCAGAATGCATGCTTAACTGAGCCATCCCTCTAGCCCTTCTTTTTACAACATTTTATTTTGGGGGTATTAGAGAAGGCAGAGGTATACACGTGCCATAGAATGTGTGTGGAGATCAGAGGATAACTTGCAGAACTCAGTTTTGACCTTCAACCATGTAGGTCAGGTTATCAAGTTTGGCAACAAGCATCTTTACCCGCTAAGCCATCACACAGGCCCATTTTTTTATACCAAAAAGTGCAAACCCAAGGACAATCTTTATAATGATGCCATTTTAGGAACCATTTCTGAAAAACATGGCAAGAGGGCCATTAATTCAAATTGTGTGTGTGTGTGTGGTGTGTGTGTGTGTGTGTGTATCTTTTTGAGACAGGGTCTCCCTGTAGCCCCAGCTGGCCTGGAACTCACCATCCGGACCAGGCTGGTCTTAAACTCACAAAGATCTGCCCACCTCTGCCTCCAAAGTGCTAAGGTTAAAGGCATATCCCACCACACCCGGCCTTTAACTCAAATTTTATAACTCCAGTTTAGAAATAGTGGGTCTCTTACTACTTGGTTAAATGACAGTATATAGAAAATTTCAAAAACTACTTGGCAGTTGAGCAGAGGATGTGTTCAGTTGGCAGAGTGCTTGCTGAGCTTGCAGGAAGAAGTCTTAGGTTCAATCCCCAGCACTATGTATACAGGCATGCCTGTAATCCCAGCTCTCAGGAGGTGGGGGCAGGAGGATCAGACGTTCAAGGCCATCTCATGCTACTGAGATTCTGTCTCCACAAAAAGAAAAAAAAAAAAAAATCTACTTAGCAATGCAGAATGGAACAGAATGTGAAAACAAATATCCTGTCGAGAACAATATAAACTGAGCCACAGCGGAAACCAGGAGCTGCAGGAGGGTGTATAGCAGTCGAAGTGCCGAAGTGCCGAGGGAGGGATGCAGGGCTCTGGAAAACGTTTGCATGTGTGGTTCTGTTTGCTTATATAAGGTTTGCTCAAAGAGCCAATTCACATCCAGAAGTAAAATTTTACTGGGTCAGATTACAACTCATTCAGGAAACTTTTGGCAGTCAACTCTTCACCAGAATAAACCAGATTTGGAAGACTTGGTAAATAATGGAATTGCAGGGGTTGAGGAAGTGGCTCAATTGGGAGACTCCTTAGCAAGCACTGGGTTCAGGGCTCCAGCCCTGGCACCATATAATTCCAGCCTCGGGGAGGTAGAAGCAGGAGGATCAGGAGTTCAGGGTCATCCTTGGCTATATAGCAAGTTTGGAGCCAGCCTGGACTACATGAGACCCTGTCTAAAATAAAATAAAACTAAATTAAAGCAGTACCAAGAATGGATCTGATTCTCCTGGCACTAGCACAGGCCAGTCCTGTGGAATATTTGGGACCATCATTTGCTCTGAACATTTCCAAAAGGCACCCCTCCCCTTAACTCAGATCATGATCTGCCAGTTACTCTTTAAGGAAAACAAGACCCTGTGATGGATGGTTCCTCACACAGCAATGTGGATCCAAGAAAGCTTCGCCCACCCTCACTTCCAGTCACACTGCCCGTATCCTGTGGCCTCTGCCCACTGCCCTAACACACAGCATAACAAAACATCTCTTTTTTGTGCATTTTTTTTTTCTTTTTCTTTTTCAGGAAACAACAAAAAATAACACAAAAACAGAATTCCCCTGCTCAGAACACATTGCTTTCTTGCTAACCACAAATTCTGGCAAAGTCAGTTCTACATAATAGTGACCCAGTTAGTTCCTCTTTCTTCAAATTGATGTAGTTTACCTTGCAAATTTTATGTGTGTCTGTGTGTTAAGACAGGGTCTCATGTAGGCCAGGCTTGGCTTCTAATACCCTAAGTAGCAGAGGATGACCCTAAACTTCTGATCCTCCTGTCTCCAGCTCCCAAGTGCTGGGATCACAGGCGTGTCGCACCATACCCCATTTACCTGGTTCTGGGGATAGAACCCAGGGCTTCATGCATGCTAGGCAAGCACACTACCAATGGAGCCACACCTCTAGCCCAGTCAGACAATCTTCAAAGACTAAGGGAGAAGAGGAGGCAAGAAAGGGTACAGAGAGGCATGAACATGAGCAAAATACGATAAATACTTCACAATACAAGAACGCTTTAGTATATTTTATATACTAAGAAAGTTTTAAAAAGAGTCAATCATCCAAACCTCCAAAAAAATATTTTACTTTTAAAAATTATGCATATGTGTGTCTATGTGGAAATATATGCAAGTGAATGCTGACAACCACAGAGGCCAGAAGTGTAAATCCTCTGAAGCTAGAGTTACAGGTAGTTATGAGCCACCAGACATGGGTACTGACAACAGAACTCGGGTCCTCTGGAAGACTAATATATGCTCTTAACCACAAAGTCATCTCTCCAGCCCCTAAAATTCAAATTTCAAAGATACATCATTGAAGCCAGGTACAGTGGTGCATGCCTGTGATCTCAATACTCAGGAGGCAGAGGCAGGTAGATCACTACAATTCTGAGGCCAGCCTGGACTGTGTTGCAAGTTCCAAGCCAGTTAGGGACTACAAAGTCAGACCCTGACTTAAAAAAAAAAAAAAAAAATTAAAATTAAAATTAAAAAAAAAAAAACCTTCTTAAAACTTTTTATTTATATGTTTATTATGTGTATGAGTGTTTGCCTGCCTGTGTGTAAGTGCACTGTGTGCTGTGTGTCTGGTGGCCGTGGAGGCCAGAAGATGTCAGATCCCCTGCAACTAGAGTTACAGGCAGTTGTGAGCTACCAGGGGAGTGCTGTTCCCAGGGCCTCTGCAAGAGCAGCAAGTGCTCTAAACTTCTGAGTCACCTCTCCAGCCCTCTCCCCGTTTCTTTTGAGACAGGGTCTCACTATGTACCTCTGGCTGGCCTGGAACTCACAAGATAACAGTCTGGCCTCAAACTCATTAGCGATCCACCTGCCTCTGCCTCCCAAGAGCACTGAGACTAAAGGCATGCACAACCAGGCCTATCAAAAAAATCTTTTATTTTCTTGGTCTTTTTGAGACAGAGTCTCCCTGTAGCCCCAGCTGGCCTGGAACTTACTATGTAGACAGGCTGGTCTTGAACTCACAGAGATCTGCCTGCCTCTGAGTTCCAACCACCACCATGTCCGGCCTTAAAAAAAAAACTTTTTAAAGAAAAGAAATTATCAAGCTAAAACATGATACTACCTTTTAAGAAAAGTAAAAGATGCTGTTTTCTTCAACAATCTGGTCTCCTTCTATACATCAGATATCAGTCTAGATGTTGGGATATGAAGAAAATTGTTTTTGCCCATCTGAAGTTTAAAATCACAGTGTGTAAAAACAAGAAGATGGATGTGCACTTAATTTGAGCAGTCATTTCAGGGATAATTTAACCACATCAACTGTACATCTGAGGTGACAGCTCACTGAGCAGTGACAAGTGTGCTGAGAAGGGAAATGCTGCCTGAGCAAGGAACTAAAGGTCAGGGGTGTGGGAGCTCGGGCGGGCGGGAGGAAGAACAAGCCCACAGCAAAGGCCTGGGGGTCTGACCACAGGGAACAGGAGGATAGCCTCTGCTGGAATGTATGGAATGCCATCAAAGGCTCTGTGCTCACAGAAGCCTGACTAAATTTAGGTCTGAAGGACAGCAAAAAGCAGAGATCCACATGTCTTTATCTGTGGAATGTGACCCCTTAAATGCCGAGGTAAGATGGACACAGAGACTGTCACACTACATCAGTCACTGAGCTTGATAATCACCACAGGATGCCCCCGGAATGAGCTCCGTGGCTATGCTGGTCGGTATCAAAATGATCCAGTGATTTGGATTACTTATTTATACAGTAGTGCCGAGGATGGAACCCAGGGCCATGTCCATAATAAGCAAGAGATCTACCTACCACTGAGTTACATCCATAGCCCTCTTTGGTTTTCCTGTTTACATCTGGCAGGGAGAGCAATTTATTTTTATTTTATATGTATGAGTATTCTGCATATAGATAGTATGTGCTCCCATGCATGCAATGCCCACAGAGAGCAGAAGAGGGCATCAGAACCCCCCAGAACTGGAGTTATAGATAGGTGTTAGCCACTCTTGGGTGCTGGAACTGAACCTGGGTCCTCTGCAACAGCAGCCAGTGCTCTTAACTGATGGGCTGTGTCTCCAGTCCTCTATTGTTCTGAAATGAACAGTTCCAGTTCCAGTTGGCCTGGAAGTCACTATTTGGACCAAGATGGCTTTGATCTCACAGAGATCTGACAGCCTCTGCCTCCCCAGAGCTGAGATTAAAGGAATGCTGGCATTAAAAATACATCACACCAGGTCCAGCTCCTCTTTGTTTTTTATATGACTATCAATGTGAACTTTTTTGAGATTTTATTTTTAACTAGGAGTATGTATGTGAGTATGGGGGTGGAGGGTAATGTGCAGACGCTACAATGCCCACAGAGGCCAGAAGAGGGTGAGGATCCCCTGGAACTGGAGTTACAGATGTTGTGAGCTGCCAGATGTGAGTGCTGGGAACCAAATGGGTCCTCTGTAAAAGCAGCCAGTGCTCTTAACTACTGAACCATCTCTCCAGTCCAAAATATATCTTTTAAATAAAGTAAGGTGGAAAGCAACTGAGAAGACATCTGACATCAATCTGGCTTCCACATGAACACATGTACATACACATACCCCACATGTACACATACACCCCCAACACATGTACACATATGAACACACACCCACACACAATCGCAAAGGGTCAGTATTCAAAATACAAAGAATTGCTACAAATCCATAAGAGGAAAAACAAGATAACCACATAAGACAGTGGGCAAAATATGTGAATGGTCATGTCAGAGAAAACAGGCACCCTCAGAGAAAATAGGACAAGAAAACCAAAGTCCATTCCTGACCAAAGTAATAAAAATTGAAACAAAACGTTCTTCATTTTTCTAAGTGTGAATGACATTTAAGAAAGGCCCTGGGGATGTAGCCCAGCACTGGAGCAAGTGCTTAGCACAGGCAAGGCCCTGGGCTCCAGCTCGAGAAACGTACCCAAAAATGACTTAACACTGACCAGGATTGGCTCAGCTGGTAGAAGCCGTCGGTTCCATCCCCAGCACCACATAAATCAGGAATGGTGGCACACACTTGTAATCTCAGCTCTTCAAAAGTGCAGACAGGACGATCAGGAGTTCAAGGTCATCCTCAGCTACATATTTAATTTGAGACCACCCTGGTCTATATGTTATCTTGTCTCAAGAAAACCACAAACACTGATGAAAGTCTTGGGATGAATTATTTTAATATATCCCCGTTATAAGTATAAATTTAAGTTTTAAAATTAAATTTTTGGCTGGGTGGGGTGGTGTACACCTTCAATTCTAGCACTCAGGAGACAGAGGCGGGCGGATCTGTGTGACTTCCAGGCCAGTCAGGGCTACAGAGTGTGACCCTAGTACAAAATATTTTATTTACTTTATGTGTATGGCTGTGGGTATGCCTGTGCCAAGGCAGGCGTGCGGCAGTCCAGAGACAACTTTCAGGACTCAGTTCTCTCCTTCCACTACATGGTCCTGGAGATCACACCCAGGGTGCTGGGCTTAGCAGCAAGTCCCTTTGCTCACTGAGTCATCTTGGCTGGCCCTCTGTCAGTATTTTGATAAAGCAAAAAACGGTGCAAGTCCTGAGATCCAGTAAGTCTACCTCTGGGGTATTTCCCTGTGATAGGTAAGACACAAGATCCCCAAGATATTCACAAGAACCTGTGACTTTGTTAGTTTCAAGTGAGAAAAGAGAACTATAAGGTAGCAAAATTTTAGGCAGCTAATCCCTATGATTTCATAGGGAGAAAAAAAAAAAAAAAGACTGTAGGGAGATAAATCTTGATTTTTCTGGGTGGGCCCAAGGACTCAGAGGACCAGGTCCTCTTTTAAAAGCAGAAGTAGAGAAGAAAGCCATAGAGAATGATGTGAAAAACCTGGCCCAGGATAGGGAGACAAGGAAACCATTAGGCCAGGGACACAGCCATTGCTAGAGGCTAAGAAGGCCAGCAGACATGCTGAGGCTGTAACTCCTTGTTCTTAGCCAGGGAAGCTTACTTTGGTCCATGACCTCTAGATATATGAGCACAAGCCTATAATCCCAGCACTCAGGAGACAAAGGCAGGAAGACCATGGTTTCAAGGCCAGCCTGAGTTACATGGTAGACCCTGTCTCAAAAATAAATAAACTGGGGCATTGTGGTTCACGCCTTTAATCCTAGCACGCAATGAGGCAGAGGCACGCAGATCTCTGTGAGATTGAGGACAACCTGGTCTATATAGTGAGTTCCAGATCAGCCAAAGCTACATAGTGAGACCCTGTCTCCACAATACAGAAACCTGACTATACATATATACAAGGAGCACATATTTTTTTTGAAGACAGGGTCTCAAGTATCCCAGGATGGCCACAAACTCACTAAGTAGCCAAGGATAGCCTTGAACTTATCTTCCTGCCTCTACCGCCCCAGTACTGGGCTCACAGGCATGTGCCACCATATCCATTTTGATGCACTGCTAAAGATCAAACCCAAGGCTTTATGCATGCTAGCCAAGCACTCCACCAACTGAGCCAAATCTCCAGTCTGAGGAGTACTTACTTCTAACTACAGATGTGTAAACCACAAAAACAGACTAGCACTGGGACAGAGCAGTGAGAGCTCTTGCTTAGCATGAGAAAGGGCTTGGGTTCAATACCCCATACCATAAACAGTAAATAACCAGACTTGAAAGAGCCTATTTCATCAGTCATCTCTCATCTAAGGAGAGGAAGTGACTGCAATTGGAGGTGGCATTTTTTCTTAATCTATAATGGTCTTATTTTTAAAAAATATTTTATTATTTTTAATTTTATGTGTACGAGTGTATGGCCTGCACAGGCCATACACATAGGCCCGGGTCCTACAATGCCCTTGGAGTTGAGAGGAGGGGGTCAGATCTCCTAGAACTGAAGCTACGGATGAATGCTTGTTAGTCACTGTTAGGGTGCTGGGAACTGAACCTGGATCTTCTTCAAGAGCAGCAAGTACTCTTAACTGCTGAGCCATCTCTCCAGTCCCCATGGTCTTTGATTTTTAAAGAAAATGTGTATGTACCCAGCATGGTGGCACACATCTTTAATCTCAACACTGGGAGGCAAGGGCAGGTGGATGTCTGTGAGTTGGAGGCAAACCTGGTCTACATAGTGAGTTCCAGGCTAGCCAGGATTCATAGTGAGACCCTGTCTCAGAAAGAAAAAAAAAGAAAAAAAAATGTGTGCATACACTGTTTAGCAGAAGGGTATTCTATAGAGCATGCACAGCTTAAGCCTCAAAAATAATGAGACTCAGTGCTGATCACAATGAACATAATTTTTTTCTGGCAATTCTAAAAGCACTACAAACATAGAGACATCACAGTCCTGACATGAATGTGACCGGCCGCTCTCAGGCATAGACAAAGGCAGTGAAGAAGATATTCCTTTATTTCCTAACATTAGTTTGTCCTTTGAGAAGCCAAAAATCAGCCAACTGTGAGGATGTATGCCCATAGGCAAACACTGAAGATGCAGAATGGATGAACATCAAAATCAAGCTGCTGAAAGTGTGCTGCTTACTGCCTGTGGCATCAATCTGGGTGAGATGGTTCTGCCAGCAAAGTGACCCGAGTTCGATGCCCAAACCCACATGAAGATGGAAATTATTCCATAAAGCTGTCCTCTGACCTCCACATACACATTTTTTTTTTTTAATTCATTCTCAAAGGTTTAGGTTTTCTGACCTCAGCCCACCTAGTCAAAGTCACCAAGACACACTTCAGGTAAGTTACTTTCCCAGCAGGTAAGAAAGATTTACCACCTCTCCAGATTGGTGCCAGGTTTCACAGGGAATGAACCAAGAGGCCAGGCCCAAGGGCCCACAGCCCTGTGTTTATAGTCACATAGCTCTAAGAATGGTCTATAAACCCTGAAGGACTGCATGGCTGCAGATAAGGAGCACACCTAGGCCAAGTAGGGTGGCCTTTAACCCCACCCAGCACTGGGGAGGCAGAGGTAGGTGGAACCCTGTGAGTTCAAGGCCAGCCAGAGCTTCACAGTGAGCCTGTATCTCAAAAACAAAAACGAAAAAACCATAACTCCCAGCACATCACACCCACAACAGAAGGCTATCCACCAAGATTCCAGGCAAAACCACAGCTGGTGGAGGCCTTTAGGTGAGTTCTGTATGAGTCAGTATGGACTTCCCTGTATTTGCAAGAGAGCTCTTGTCCATCACCATGCCCAAAACCACTAGAAACTGAGGTAAGAGTCAGGTAGGGAACTGGAGCGAGTTCTGCTGGTGCAGGAACTGGTCAAGAGTGCTGCTGGTGCAGGGGACAGGAGCACAGTTCCCAGCACCCAGATCCAGCAGCTCACAACCTGCCTGTAACTCCAGCTCCAGGGAATCCAATAAATAAAATAAATTTTTTTTTTAAAAAAGAAAAAAAGCCAGGCATGGTGGCCCACACCTTTAATCCCAACACCCAGGAGGCAGAGGAAAGTAGACCTCTGAGATCCAGACCATCCAGGTCTACAAAAGAGAGTTCAGGACTCGGGCTTAGGGGTTTCAAAAATCCAAAGAAAAAAGGGTCAGACAGAAGTAGATTTCTGACCCAAATACAGTCTCCCTTCTCAAGTGACCCTGGGAGGAGGTCCAGCAAGGGGCACTGGTACATATACATACACCATACACGATGGACTCCAACATGAGACTTCATGGGCAAACTTACAAACTCCAGGTGAGAGAGGAAAAAAAAAAAGACTAGGCCAATTCTGGGGGGACTTCCGCCTAGATCGGTCTTTCTGTCAATCAAAGGCACTCATTCATGCCCTCCCTCCCATGAGGGTTCACTGCCATTACCCCAACGCTTCCTAGGGAAGAACCTAAACCCGCAGTGCTCCAGAAGGCCATCCTCCGGGACCTGGAACCCACCAGGCCCAAACCTAGCCACCTCGGTTCACCAGGATGCGTCCCCAAAGTCTCCCCAACTGGAGGGCCACAGGAAGAGTACTCGTACCAAAAGTGCAACCGTCCCAAAGCTCGTGATCACACACTAACACTAACCACTCGCCAGCTGAGCGTCTTGCAAGGTGGGATCAGAAAATAAAGGTCCTAGGTAAAACCAAAGCACTGACGCGAGGACTGGACTGTCGCCCAGGATGCTCCTGGGCGGGCCAGGTGGTACCCGGGTGCGATGCTCCTCGCGGTGCTAGGTGGGCAGCGATGCAGGGCAGCTAATGGCAGGAAGTGACCCGAGTGTCCGTGTGGACGCCCGGTCCACGGAGAGTCACAGTGCCACGCGCCCAGGTCCATCCCGCGCCCTACCTGTGGCCGGGGGATCCGCCTCCTCGTCAGCCTCAGTCTCAGCTGCCGCCGCGACTGCCGGCGAGGGCAGCGGGTCCATCGCGCGGCCAGTCATGTGAGACCGCGAGCCCACGTGACTTCCTCTGGCGCCCGCTAGCCCGCCCCGCCCACGCCAGCACGTGTCCGGCCTGGCCACGCCCACCCCGACCTTGCCGCGCTCACTCACCTCGAGGCCACGCCCCCTTCCCACCATGAGCCACGCCCCCAGCCACGTGGCTCCAGCCTGGCCTGCGCTTTCCGCACCCAGTGTCCGAGCTGTGCTGGAGCATGCCTGGCTGGAGCTGGAATTGCCACCTCCCCGTGGTCGCCATCACTTACCGGGAAATCACGTTCTCTCAAGGGTCGCTGTCACTCACCTGGTTCGTCTGGGTCAGGCTGGCGCTCACTCTCTTCCCCATTTAACTGCCTGCTCCCTCCCTCCCACTCACCCACGCTTTTGCATTCACTACATTCATTAATCCATTTGCTCACCCACCCACTCGCTCCCACACCCAGGTCCGCTGAGGACTTAAAGTATTCTAGTACTTTCTAGGATCTGGATAGGGGCTGCCAGCTAGATAGAAGGTACCCTGACTTTTACCTGGTCAGTTCTTTGAAGAGTCCTGAAAATAAGCAACATTTTCTGTTTTTTGTTTTCTATTTTATTATCTTGTTGTTTTGAGACAGGGTCACACTATGTAGCCCTGACTGGCTTGGAACTCCCTATGTAGACCAGATGGGCCTTCAACTCACAGACATCTGCCTGCCTCTACTGGGATACAGGCATGTGCCACCATGCCTGGCTTATACCCATCCTTATTTGTTTATTTGTATTTTATGTGTATGAGTGTTTTTCCTGCATGTATGTAAGTACACCAGGTTGTCTGTAAATGCCCATGGAGGCTGGAGGCCAAAGAAGGTTGTGTGATCCCTCTAACTGAAGTTATAGATAGTTGTTAGCCACCATATAGGTGCTGGGAACCCAACCCAGGTTCTGTGCAAAAGCAGCCAGTGCTCTTAACTGCTGAGCCATCTCTCTGCCCCATATATATACATGTATATATTTGTGTGGGGATTTGTGCAGATGAGTGCACTGCTAGAGTTAGAGGTTACTGTGAGCTGCCCCACATAGGTGCTGGTCCTCTGGAAGAGCAGTACCCCTCTCCTCAGCCACCTCTCCAGCCTAATATTCCCTAATTGTTTGCAAATGCCCTGACCATTCTTACTTGCTGCTAGGGGTTGAGCCCGGGAGTTCCCATATGCTAAGCAAGCACTCTATCACTGATCTCTATACCCAGTCTCTTAGTCTCTATTTGTTTTGATGTCTCACTAAGTTACCCAAGCTGGTCCTAACTCACTGTGTATGCCATGCAGACCCTGAATTCACCATTGTCCGGCCACAGCCTCCGACATAGCTGGGGCTGTTCTTGTGCACAACCAAGCTTGGCCCTCTGTCTCTTAGAAGGGAGCAAGATTGTAGGCCCCCTTAGGGCCAGTGTCTGAGCATGCTGGAGTCTTATACCAAGCAAATGCCAACTGGTGTGTCCAGAGAAGAGGGCTTGGTTTAGGGGTGCATGCCTGCAATTCCAGCACTAGAGAGGCTGAGGAAGAAGGATCTTGAGTTCAAAGGCAGTCTAGGCTATGTACAAGATCCTGTCTAAAAAAAATAAAGAAAGAAAGAAAGAAAAGCAGGTGAGACATGGTAGCACAGACCTTTAATCCAGCACTCAGCAGACAGAGACAGGAGGATCTCCCTGAGATCATAGTCAGCCTAGTCTACATAGCATGTTCTAGACAAGCTGGGGTTATGGGGAGACCCTATCTCCCCCCCCCAAAAAAACCAAAACATTTTTAAATAAAAAAATAATAAGCTCAAGAGAAAAAAAATAACTAAAAGTAAATGAGAATTATGGCTCAAGAAGGTGGCAGATTTCGTGCCCAGCTGTAAAGTGTTTTTCATTTTCAGTCTTTGGTCTCCAAACTTAGAACACCTACTGTCCCACCACAGCAGGACACTCATCACCCATGCCAGCAGGTACAAAAACCTAGAAAGAGTTCTCCCACAGACAGACACAGCATAGTTTTCCCATGTCATGGTGAACAAGGCAGGATCCCGTGACCCTCTGCCCTGATCTCATGGCTGCTTCCTTCCTCAGCCCTGGCTTCCTTTCCTTTCAGCTGTTGCAGCCGCCAAATGATGTATTCAGCATTTTCCCTAGCGCACACACGCACACACGCACACATACACACAGTTTCCTGGCCTTTGGCACATATATTTTTCTCTCAAAAAGTACCTCTTTGGATGGGTATAGTGGCACATGTCTTTAACAAACAAAAACTGTCTCTTTGAGGGCTGGATTGATGGCTCAGCAATTAAAGAGTGCATACTGCCCAGACACCTCTGGTCTCCGAGGGCACCTGCACTCACCTGCACAGGCACACACATATACACATAACTCAAAATAATAAAAATGGGCTGGAGAGATGACTCAGATCACTGGCTGCTCATGCAGAGGACCTGGGTTCTGCTCCCAGCACCCACATGATGGCTAACAACCATCTGCAACTCCAGTTCCAGGGGATCTGGCAGTCTCTTCTGACCTCTGTGGTCATTGCATGCTCAGGTACAATTACATACATTCAGGCAAACACTCATGCACATAAAATGAATTTTTAAAAAACCCTGTCATGGTGACGTGCACCTTCGATCCCAGCACTTGGGAGGCAGATGCAGGCAGATCTCTTGAGTTCAAGGTCAGTCTAGTCTACATAGCGAGTTGCAGGCCAGCCAGGTAAACAGAAAGACCTGACTCAGAAGGCCAAAAAAAGTTTTTTTTATTATTTTACTTTTATGCCATCTGTGTATTGCCTGCATGTTTATAAGTACACCCGTGTTGTGCAGTGCCCACAGAAGACAGGAAGAAGGCATCAAATCCCCTGGAACTGAAGTTATAAATGGTTGTTAGCTGTCATGTGGGTCTTAGGATTTGAACCCAGCTCTTCTGCAAGAACAGCTAGTTCTTTTAACTGCTGAGCCATTTCTCTAGCCCCATCCTTTCAGCTTTTTTGAGGCAGATCTGAAGAAGTCCACACTGGCCTCAAACTTACTGAGTAACCCAGGATGACCTTGTACTTCTGATCCTCCTGCCTCTGCCTCCTAAGTGCTAGGATTACAGGCATGCACCATCATGCTGTTTATACAGAGTCTGAGTTCAAGCCCATGGCTTCATGCATGCTAGGTGAGCACTATACCAACTGAACCACCACCCCGCCTTGCAGCTGGGGCTCCATTTGTACCTTCCTCAAGGCATGTTCGAAATGTTCAAGCAGCCAGGATATCATAAGACCAGTCCCTCAGTTCAAGGCAGCCAGGGAGCCAGGGAAAGATCTAGCAGCTGTCAATTAAGGAGTCAACTTACCTGGGCCCCCAATATCTTAGTTTAAAGGAAGAACAACATTAAAAAGGATGCTTATAAGCTGAATATAGTTGCAAGGCCTGTAATTCCAGCACTCAGGAGGCAGAGGCAGACAGATTTCTGTGAGATTGAGACCAGCCTCGTCTACATAGTAAATTCCAGGCCAGCTAGGGCACAGGTGACTCTGTCTCAAAAAGACAAAAATCTCAGGAGGTAGGGGCTGGACAGATAGTTCGGAGGTTAAGCATGCTTCCTACTCTTGCAGAAGACTGGCATTTGGTTCCTGGCACCACATCAGGCAGCTCACAACTGCCTGTAACTCCAGCTTCAGGAGGAACTAAAGCTTCTGGCCCAAGGGATTTGCATTCATGGGCATATACACAATTTTTAAATTATTTTAATTAATTAATTAAAGAAAAAGACTCAAGGAGTAAACAAACCATAGAAGGCTCGGGAAACTCCTGAAAACTAAAGATTCCCAGGGATTCCCTCCTCAAGGCTGTATCAGCAGCGAGAATTTCTGGGAGAAGAGACTCTCGAATGTGTCCAGCTGCCTGCAAGTTGTACAAGAACTCCAAGACTATAGCATTTTAAATGTATTTTATTTATGTTATGTGTATTTACTTGTATGAGTTTCTGTGCTCCACATGTGCAGGAGCCCACAGAGGCCAGAAGGGGGTGTCAGATCCCCTGGAACGGGAGTTACAGGGAGTTGTAACTTGTCATGTGGGTAATGGGAACCATACCTGGGTCCTCTGCAAGAGCAGTAAGTGTTCTTAAACATTGAGTCATCTCTCCAGTGTTCTTGCGGCTTTTTTGAGTCAACATCCAGGCTGGTGTGGGCTTCTCAGGGATGTGGCTGCCTTTGAGTCACCCATGTTCCCATAAGTAACCCAATAAACTCACTTCTTACTAGCCCAGACTTGGGTGGAATCGTTTGCTTTGGTCTTTCTTTGATGCCCTATCTGGAAGAAGTGGACATCTGTTCACATCTCCCCAGGAAAAGTCACACAAGAAACATACAACATATTAGTACTTCTAAATTATTTTATGTGTATGAGTATTTTGTCTACATGTATGTGTAAGTGCACCCATGCATGTAATGCCTTTGGAGGCCAGAAGTGGGCATCATGGCCCTTGGAACTGGAGTTACAGATGGTTGTTAGCTGCCATATGGGTGCTGTGAACAAAACCTGAGTCCTCTGCAAGAACATCCAGCACTCTTAACCACTGAGCCATCTCTCCAGCCCCCAGCAGTATCTTAAGATTTACTTTATCTGTGTGTCTGTGTGAGCGTATGTGCACATGTGTGCACAGGTACTCATACCTGTGTGCATGTAGAGGCAGAAACAGGTGTATCAGATCCCTCAGATTTGGCTTGTCACATGGGTACTGAGATCTGAACTCTGGTCCTCATGATGGTGCAGTAAGCACTCTTAGCTCCTGAGGCATTTCTCTGTCCCAGTTTAGCTGTGTTTAACAGTGTCATGTGATTAGCCAAAAACCATTGAGAGAGAAATGGATCATTTTATCTGTCCCAAAGCTTGCCTCTAGACATTCTAATAAGGGTGACCGCTGCTTCCTCTTGCAAAGATAAAAGGGAAGGGACAAAAAACAACAACTGAAGAACAATTCTGAAGGGAAGTTTGGCCTAGACACAGAGTCCATATGTCCATTAAGCCCTTCATGCAACCATGCAGGGTTAAGGATGGAAACTTCCCTTATAGGGCCATCAAGATGGCTTAGTGGGTAAAAGCACTGCCCACAGCCTGACAACCTGAGTTCAATCCATGGGACCCATGGTGAAAGGAGAACACTGACTCCTGCCAGCTGTCCTTTGACCTCGGTGTTTGTGCAAAGGCACATGTGCGTGCGTGCCCACATCCATACATACACACATAAAATAAACATAATATAAAATAAAAATTTCTTTTAATAAAAGAAGTGATTCATGCCTTCCTTCCCTTAGCGTCTGTGTTATGGCCAGGACCTGACACTTTTAAAAGCTCCTTGGAGCAGATGTAGTGGCACGTGCCTTTAATCCTAGCACTCAGGAGGGAGAGGCAGGTGGGTCTCTGTGATCATCTACATAGTGAGTTCCAGGCCAGCTGGGCTTACAAGAAGACCCTGTCTCAAAAATATCAAAAAATTAACTAATTAACTAATTAGTTAAAATAAAAAATAAAAACATAAAAAGTAAAAGACTGAGGACATGACTTGGCAGTACAGCACTTGCGAAGATTTCCTCAATGATAGGTTGGGGATGTGGCCACATCCCCTAGGTAACTCAATGAGACCCTATTTCACCAAAAAAACAAATGGAGACTAGCTCACTTAGTAAAGTGTTTGTTGCAAACATGAGGACCTGAGCTCAATTCCTAGAATTCTAGGTATGGGGCACACTTACAATCTCTGTAGAGACAGGTGGATCGCTGGGGCTCAATGGCCACCCAGTCTAGCCTTATTGGTGAGCTCCAGGCTGGTGAGAGATCTTGTGGACAGTATTTCTGACATCTGAGATTTTCCTCCAGCCTCCACACATGCATGCACAAGCATAGATAGATGTACGCACAGTGGGAAAAAATGTTGGATAAGGTTAGAGATGTGTGTCTCAGTTGGTAAAGTGCTTGCCTAGCATGTACGAAGCCTGGGTCCCATCATAAACTGGGTATGCTGACACAGCCTGGGACACACAAGACCCTATATCAAAAAAAGAAAGAGAGCAGGAGAGATAATTGTTTGGAAATGTGGCTTGAAATATATCTGCCATCTGTAGATCCTCATCAAAGAAGAAGTATCTTAAAAAGAAAACAGATTGTCTAAATTCTTTTAACATTTCGCTTAGTAGCCAGAATCCACTTCTATGAAGACTGCTCATCTGTCTTTTGAGTGGGGCTGATTGCTTCCTATTTAGGCCGGTGGTAAGAACTCCAGCGTGTGACACACTGACGGGACTTTCAATGCAGAAGATTGAAGGCAGACTGGGCTCCACGTAGGAGGGGCTGCTGCTGTGCGGGTCCTTCCAAGCAGGCTTGCCTTTTCAAGCTCTGCTGAGCACCATTCAAAAGAAATTGCTGACGAGCTTTGAGAAGCAGATCCGGTTGTATTCGGTATAGCTAAGGTGTTGGCTAAGGCAGGCCAGCTCAATGACAATCTCAAATCTCAGAGGCTTGAAACCCCAGTGGGTCTATGCTCTGCAGAGTCACTGAGATATTCTGGACCAATAAGTAGCCATCAGCTATCTTTAAATGTTTTTATTTAATATTTTATTTATTTCATATTTATTTAATATTTTATGTGTGTGTGCCTGTGCTATTTAAGACCCTGTCTCAAAAAACAAAATTGAAGGGCTAGAGAGATGGCTCAGCAGTTAAAGGCAGAAGACCTAGGTTTGGTTCTCAGCACCCATGTGTTAGCTAACAACAAACCATACTATAATTCCAGTTCCAGGGTATTTGACACTTCCTTCTGACCTCCTCAGGCACTACGTGACACAGGTGTACTTATGTACATGCAGGCAATACACTCATACACATAAATGTGAAAATAATAAATAAATAAAATAAAGTAAAACCCAGATCTTACAGCTCTGGGGTGTTACCTTATGCTCTGCTGTGAAGCACGTAATTCTAAACTCTCAATCGGAGACTCTGCTCCACCCATAAGTTCTCTTTCAGGAGGTTTGATGTGAAAGTTGCCTATGATTCTGTGAGCCACCATGGGAAGGGAGCTTTAAAAGCGAGAAAATTATAATCATTTCATTAAAAGTATTAATGGCACTGAGCATGGTGGCACATGCCTTTAATCCCAGCACTTGGGAGGCAAAGGCAAGCAGGATTTCTGTGAGTTCAAGGCCAGCCTGGTCTACATAGTGAGTAACAGGACAATGGTGGCTACAGGTAGATCCTGCCTCAAAAAAAAAAAAAAAATTAGTAATGGCCTCTAAAATACATTAAATACCTAACTATGTGATGGACACTATGCCCACTTTTAACTAGCACCCATAATCTCTTTTAATACTGAAATGGCATTAGTTTATACATTAATTTGTGAACACTTGACTTGTAGTCCAGGCAAGCCTTGAATTCATGAATTCACTATGTGCCTCCCAATAGATCCAACTTGAGGTAATTTTCTGACAGCAACCTTTAATGTGGTGGATTATAGGTATGTGCCACAATGCTGGGCTATTCTCTCTTCTCTCTCTCTCTCTCTCTCTCTCTCTCTCTCTCTCTCTCTCTCTCTCTCCAGTGGTTCAAACCAAACCATGGGATTACTGCATGGTAGGGAGACTCCCTGACTCCCTGGGCCATGCCCCCAGCCCTCACTGGGGGATTCTAGGCATAAACTCTACTGATGAACCACAATTCTAGGTAGGTGTTCTACCATGGCGCCATGCTATAGGCCCCTCATTGGAGGATTTTAGGCAGGCATTCTACCACAGAGCCATACCTCCAGGTACTCAGGGTATTCTAAGCAGACTCTGCCTCTGAGCCTTGCCCCAGCCGCTCACTGGCAGATTCAAGGCAAGCGCTGTACTTTTGAGTTATACCTTCCTGACTGGAGAATTTTAAACAAGAGCTCTAGTCTCAGTCCTATATACTCAGTCCTCTCATTTCATTGTGTTGCATGAGACAGAGTTTCATACTGTCACCCAGGATGGCCTGAAGCCCACTGTGTCACTCAGGCTAATGCTGATCTCAGAGCAATCCTCTTTTCTCAGCTTCCCAGGTGCTGGGATCACAGATGTGTGTGCATTAACTAGAACCATTACATTCTTAAGTTGATCTCATGAAATTACTCAGAGCTGACATTATGCCTTTTAAAACTGAGGAGTTTATGGCATGGCTCAGTGATATAAGCCTGCCTAGAATCTCCCAGGGAGGGCTAGGGTATGGCTCAGTCATAGAGAACCTGTCTAAAATCCCCCAGTGAAGGTTGGGGGTGTGGCTCAGTGGTAAAGCACCTGCCTAGAATCGCCTAGTGAGGGACTAGATGTGTCCCTCAGCTAACATGTGCCAGGTCCTTGTTTCCATCTCCAGCACCTCAAAATACAAAAAGATCACTAACTGATTATTTCTTCCTATTTTTCCCCTTTGGTGTGGAGATCTTTTCAGAATTTTTTTTAGATAAGTTTTCATCATGTAACCCTGGCTGGCTTGGAACACACTATGCTCATTCTGTAAACCAGGGTAACCTAGAACTCACAAAGATCCACCTGCATTCTGTCTCCCTGGGATTAAAGGTATGTGCTATGGAGATCTTACCTACAGGCTTGTATTTGGTATGTACCACTAAACTAGACCCCATCAGTCCTAAGAGATTCTAAATCTTTGTTCCATAACAAAAACCATTTGAGGTGATGGATATGTTAATGGTCCTGTGTTTAATCTTTCATCATTGGTACTATGTACACACATCTATGAGCACTGTAAAAAGCTGGACCTGGTGGTACCTGCCTGTAGTCCTAGGACCTGGCAGGAGGGAGATGAACTTAGATGGATCTGTAGCCTTAGGTCAGTCTGGGCTACATAAAGGAGACACTTTTAAAAACAAGTAGGGCCTGGCATACACCTTTGTCCCAGCACTTTGGAGGCAAAGGCTGGCTGATCTCTATGAGTTCGAGGTTAGCCTGGTCTACATAGTGGCATAGTGAGTTCTAGGACAGACAGAGCTACACAGTGATACCCTGACTCAACCCCCGCCCCGCCAAAAAAAAAAAAAAAAAAAAAAAACCAAAACCAAAATCAAACCTGGGCATGGTGGCACATTTCATTAATCCAAGCACCCTGAAGCAGAGGCAGGCAGATCTCTGAGACTGAGGGCCAGTCTGGTCTATATGAGTTCCAGGCCAGATGGGGCTACAAGGAGATCCTCTTTCAACAAACAAACATCCACCCCACAAAAAGGGAGCTGGAGAGATGATTCAGCAGTTAGCAGCACTGGCTGCAGCTAACAGCACTGGACCCAGGTTCAGTTCCCAGTCCCCTAACAACTGCCTGCAACTCCAACCATAAGGGATCTGATGCCATCTTCTGGCATCTGCAGGCACTGCATGCACATGGTACACTTGCATGCAGGCAAACACTCATACACATGGTAATAAAAATAAATAAATAAATAAGCAAATAAATGCTTAATCAAAAATTACATATATTGCTGGCCGTGGCACTCACAGAGCAGATGCAGATAGATCTCTGTGAGTGCAAGGCCAACCTGGGCTATATAATGAGTTCCAGGACAGCTGGGGTCACAAGGAGACCTAGTCTCAAAAAAAAAAAAAAAAAAAAGACCAAAAGCAAAACAAAAAAAAATTACATACATTAAAAAAGAGAAAATAAATCTACAGGATGGATGCCTAGTGTGGAAGAGGACATGGGGAGCATTTTATGGGGGTGGTGGAAACATTGTGAATATTCAGTGGGGTGCTGGGTATCCTAATGTAGACACTTTGTCAAATTCTTCAGTCTTGGATGGATAGATGGGTTCAGTGGGTAAGAGTACTGGGCAGCCAAAACTGATGAACTGAGTTCAATCTTTGGGTTCAAGGATGGAAGGAAAGGACTGACACCCAAAAGTTTCCCTGACCTCCACATATGCCATGACACTTGTGCGTGTGACACACACACACACACACACACACACACACACACACAAATATTTTTAAATAATTCCCAGCATTAAGTAGGCAGAGGCAGGCAGATCTCCGTGAGATTGAGGCCAGCCTGGTCTATATACTAAGCTCCAGACCAGCTGGGGTTATGAGAAGATTCTGTCTCAAAAAAATAAAAACGTTTCCTAGTGGGGCTGGAGAGATGACTCAGCGGTCAAGAGCACTGGCTGCTCTTGCAGAGGTCCTTGGTTTGAATTCCAGTGCCTACATGGTGGCTAGTAACCGTTTGTAACTACAGTTCCAGGGGATCCTATGTCCTCTTCTGTCCTCTGCAGGTACTTCATGACATGGATTCACTGATATGTGTGCATCCATAATGTTCATACATATAAAATAAAAATAAATAGAGTTCAAACTGCTCTTGCAGTGGACCAGAGTTCAACTTCCAGCACCCATGTTGGGCAGTTCACAGCTGTCTGTAACTCCAGCTCCAGCGGATCTGACCCTCTACTGGCCTCCTGGGTAACTGGGCTCATGTGCACATACAGACATACTCGTAATTAGAAATAAAAAAATTCAAATTTTTTTTAATAAAAGAAAGAAAGGGGGGTTGGAGAGATTGCTCAGTGGTTGAACTGTTTCATCTTCTTAAATGTATTTGTGGTCACACCTGTAATCTCAGAAGAAGAAGGACAAAGTTCAAGTTCAAGGGCATTCTTAGCCAGACTAGGCTACATGAAACAAAAGAAAGAAAGAAAGAAAGAAAGAAAGAAAGAAAGAAAGAAAGAAAGAAAGAAAGAAAGAAAGAAGGAAGGAAGGAAGGAAGGAAGGAAGGAAGGAAGGAAAGAAAGAAAGAAAGAAGAAAGAAAGACAGACAAACATCAGAGAAAATTCCTATATCAATTTAAAAAACACAGACTCTCATGTAGCCAAGGCTGGCCTCAAATTCTCTGTCACTAAGGCAGATCCTCCTGCCTACCCCCTACTGTTGATATTACAGGTGGGCACCACCATGCCTAGGTTACCTGGAGCTATGGATGGAACCCAGGGCCACGTGAATGCTAGGTAAGCACTCCACCAATTAAGTCATATTCCCAGCCCACTTTTTGTGGGGAGGGGTCTTTTTGAGACAGAGTCTCCCTGTAGCCCCAGCTGGCCTGGAATTCACTATATAGACCAAGCTGGCCTCTATCTCACAGAGATCCACTTACCTGTAGCTCTCAAGTGTTGGAAATAAAGGCAGACACCACCGCACCCAGCTCTGGGTAATATATTGAAATGTGAAAAGCTATACTGTAAGTTTGAGAAAGGAAAATGGGTTTACAGCACACCGGGTGAGAAAGGGTGTTTATCTCTTCTTTCTTGCTTTATTTTGGGTTACTTTTGTTTTATTTTCTGTTCTGTTTTATATTTTTGGACTGTTATTCTGGAAACACTTTTTTTTGTTTGTTTTTGAGTAGGGGTCAGGGTCTCCCTGTAGCCCAACCTGGCCTGAAACTCACTATGTAGACCAGGCTGGCCTAGAACTCACAGAGATCCTCCCTGCCTCTGCCTTCCAAGTGTTGGGATTAAAGGCATGCCTCTTGAAACATTCATTTTTAAAAAATTCTTGGTTGGAGCTAGAGAGATGATGGCTCAGAGGTTAAGACCACTGGCTACACTTGCAGAGGACCCAGGATCAGTTCCCAGTATCCACATGAGGGCTAACAACAGTCAGCAACTCCAGTGCCAGGAGATCCATTGCCCTCTTCTGACACCCAGTGGCATTGCATGACATGGGTGCACTTACATGCAACCAATACACTCATACACATAAAATAAAAATAATAAATTTTAAAAATTTACATGGGTTCTGCGGATCAAGCCCAGGTCCTCATGCGTGTGCAGCAAGCACTTTACACAGGAGCTACCTCTTCAGCCACTTTTCTGATCTTATTATCCTGTTCATGAAGGACAGTGCTAAGGTCACTAGTCTTTAAGAAGAAAAGACTGGGGACTTGGGGAGATGGTTTAGTAGGTAAAAGCATTTGCTGTGCAAGCCTGAGGACCTGAGTTCAAATCCCCAGAACCCACAAAAAAATCCAGGTGTGGTCATGTAAACTTTCAACCCCAGGGCAATCTGGTAGTGGGACAGGATCACTGGGGCTGCTGGCTGCCATGAGATCCTGTCTTAAAGGAATAAAGTGGGTCACTCAAGATCCTGGAGAGAGAAAGAGAGGAAGCAGGATATCCTTCCTACATGAGTGAAGGGTGGTCTGAGGTTGCCACCTGCAGGTGGGCTGCTTCTTCGGCCTAAATTTGCTTTTTCCATAGTCCTGGTACTCAAGGTTTCCAAGAACATGCACACCAAGCCCTGCAGGCCCTCAGTCATCAAGAAGACTAAGGTTCAGTCAGGAAAGCATCTTGCTCAGTGTTACCCAATGCATTAGCAAGAGAACAACCAGCTTTTGATGTGGTCTTAAAAACCTCTTCAGGGCTGGGGATACAGATCCATGTTCTAGTTTGTTTTCTGTTGCTGTGATAAAACACCAACAAACACAACTTGGGAAAGACATGGTTTATTTCACTTCATAGGTTACAGTCCACCACTGAGGAAGGCCGGAACTAAAGCAGAGACCATGGAGGATCCCTGCTTACTGGCTTGTTCTTTCCTCTGGCTTGTTTAACTAACTTTCCTTTCTTTTCTTCCTCATTTTTCTTTTCAGTCTTTTTGATGTAGTGTCTCCCTGTAGCCCCAGCTGGCCTTGAACTCAGAGATTCGCCTGCCTCTGACTCCTGAGTGCTAGGATTAAAGGCGTGTGCCACCAAGCCAGCTCAATTACTTTTCTTTTACAGCCCAGGCTCACTCTGCTAGGAATGACACCACACACCGTGGGCCAGGAATGGTGGCACAAGTCTTTAATCCCAACACTCGGGAGGCAGAGGCAGGCATATCTCTGTGAAATCCAGGTCAGCCTGTGCTACATAGTGAGTTCCAAGCCAGCCGGGACTGCAGAGAGGCCCTTTCTCAAAGAGACCAAAAAACAAAATTGTTGACAAAGAGGAGGATTGGAAAGCTCTGCTCAGCTAGATCACATGTAAAGGCACTGTAGTGTGTTAACATAACCTGTGTTTCATTAGAATAGTGAAGCAAATACCCAGTCAGCTCATGAATGAGACGTGGGATGTATAAAGTTGTATGTAGAAGTATGTGCAGCAGACAGAAAAAGCCCACACTGTGCATGCTGATCCAGTTTGGATTGCCAGATTAAAAAGCTGGACAGAGGGGACAGGTCAGTCCGAAAACCATATTAGTGCAGTTCTCAGACCTCATCAGAAAAGTTTCTTTGAGCTGTGGATGGTGGTTCATGCAGAAACTCTCAACTGTTCAAAGTGTAGGGAGTTAAGTGACTATGGGATGCTCAGCCACAAGTGGAACATCTACATCACAGCCCTCTCAGGGCTCAAGGACCATTGAGGAAGAGGGGACAAAAGACTATAAGAGCCAGAGGTCCAGGAGAACTGGAGCAAAACAGTGTCTTCTGGGCAGGACAGGACTGATGCACACACGAGTCCATAGCACCTGTGGTTGCCTGCACAGGATCAAGCCAGTCCACATTCCAGCATGGAGTGGGAGGAGGGTCAGGAGCCCCAACCCCTAACTGAGGAGCTAGGGACAGTTGATGACTTCTGGGGATGGGAAAGTCAGTTTTCTTGATGGGTATGACCCTGGGTAGGTTAATCATGCTCCAGTGGATGGCCCTACCCCCAGGAATACATGGGTGGCACAAACTAGAGTTGATGGGTTAGGAAATTAAAAACAAACAAAAAAGACACAGAGTTGGGGGAGGGAGAGCACCAGGAACACAAGCACTGGGGAGGCAGAGAAGAGAGGAAGCCTGGCCAGCCAGAGAAGGCAGAGCTTCAGTCACATACTGTCCACACTGTGTGACAGAAACACTCCGCCCTTCGCACAGTATTTGCTGCTAGAACTGCAGAACTCTTTTTTCCAGCTCAGGTTATCTTCTTTCGGAAGTACGTCTTTGCTTGTTTTTATTAGATTTAGAAGAATAGAGAAAGAATAAAGTTTAGATAAATGAACAGAGTCAGACCTTTCAGCAGACTGAACTGCGTTTACTCAGCAAGGTGGCCACAGCTCCCTGAGGGACATGCAGGCTGTGTAAAGGAGGAATTGGTGTAGGTTACATAGAGGTGGAAAGAAAGAAAACATACACAGCTGTGGATTCTGAGTCAAGTGGCCTGGAAAACACTTGGTTCCTTTTCCTGCTGCTGCTTGCCTGAGCAGAACAAACAAGCCATTTCAGCCTGGAAGCGTAGCCCATAATAGCAGAGCAAGGACAGCAGAGAAACATCCTTGCAGGAGAAGTGGGCGGTCTGGCTTTTCTATAGCTGTGGCCCTCCATCGACTACTGTCCTTGTGTCTCTGTCCAATGCTTTGCTCCAGGACACAAGAACCTGAAGGCTCTCCTTGGGTCCCCTGGAACTGGAGTTTCAGAAGGTTGTGAGCCACGTGGGTGCTGGAACCAAACCTGGTCCTCTGCAAGAACAGTCCATACTCCTAACGCTAAGCCATCTCTCCAGCTGCTGTGTTTACGTGGCCGTCCCACTGCTCCCACTGATCCACCCACCCCCTTCCTCCTGGTCTTTTGTCTTACCCATGATGTCACATTCCTTCCCTCAGGCCTTTGTAGTTCCACTCTTCTCCCAGAAAGCTGTCCTGGCCTCTCTCCCAAAGCAACCTTCCTTCCTTCCTTTTTCTTTCTTTTTTGAGGCTGGGTCTTCCTGTAGCCCCAAGGGACCTGGAACTCACCAGGCTGACCTCTATCTCACTGAGATTCCCCATGCTTCGCTTCTTGATTGTTGGGATTAAAGGTGTGCACCAGGCCTGGCCCATTTTTTTAAAAAAAATACTGCTGTGCAGTAATTTCCTCTGAGATAAGACAAGCTGGTTATGACTGGGACTCTTAAAAGGGAGGTGAAAAAACAGGGTATTCTATGGGAAGATAAACATTCTACCCTTGAGGGAAGCTCCTTAAACTCAGGAATTAAATACTGAAAAGCTTCTGGAAGTCCCTGAAACTGACCAGCTTCACTAGCCCCTCCCGTCTCCCCAAGCATATATAGGTCCCAAAGACTGCCTAGAGACCCTCTCAGACTGGCTGAGCTGCTACAAAGAAGCTCTGAGCTACAGGACAGTCTCCAGCCTGTTGAGCTGCCTGCAGGATTGCAGTGCTCCAGGTTTCCTGCTTTCCTGAACTGTCACCCATGCTGGGGTGGGCTTTGGTGATGCAGCTATCGTGAGTCACTCATCCTCCTCTAAGTGACCCCAGCAAACTTATTGGTTCACCAAGTTGGACTCGTAGTATCTTTACTTTGGTCTGTCAGTGGCTCCCTATCTGGGGTGAAGAGACACTTGCTCACGTCTCCCCAGTAATAGTGCAACACATTTGCCTAAAAAGCTCACCCATACTTTCGTGAAGACATCAACAAAAACTATGCTTAATACTCAGGGTGAAAGTGTGATGTTTAGTTTAGCCCTATGAGTGCTCTTTTCTCATTCCTAAACCCAAACATGCATCTAATAAAACTACTTTACAGGGCTAGCAAAATGATTCAGGAGCAAGGCAGGGGTGCTTGGCACCAAGTCTGAGTTGAGTTTGATCCTAGGGGCTAACTTAGCAGGAGAAGAGAACCAATTCCCACAAGTTGTCCCTCCCCCCTTACACACACACACACACACATACACACATATATACTAAATGTAATGAAACTACCCTCCAATTTTATTTACAAAAAAGGAAATCTTTACCATGAGACATAAACAGGCTGGAGAGACGGCTCAGTTGGTAAAGTGCTTGCTGTCTGCCTGGGAGGACACGAGTTTGATCCTCGGCACCCATATAAAAAGCTGGATACCATGACACACGTCTCTAATCCCAGTGCTTGCATATAGGATTCAAAGAGACACTGAGATGGATTCTTGGGGCAAGGAGTTTATTAGCAGTGTTGTTAATGCCATGGACAGACACATAGAGAGGCATCATGGCAGGGTTCTTGTCAGGTTCTGAAGAGAGGAACCCTGGCCTACGTGGCAGAAATGGGGTCTCCTTAGTGTATCTGAGGATGGGGAAGGCTTTGCAATGCCCAAGTCACAGAATCCTCTCAAAAGACCACCAGGGAGGCCAATGCAATCGCACAAGGATCTTTATTTGCCAGCTCAAGCTTGGTCCACATCCCAACACGCCGACCCAGCTGGTGGAGGGATAGTGGCCTAGTGGCCCCGAGTGAAGGGGGAAGGAACCTCTTTTAGGTTTGAGACAAAGGGAGGAGGGGAATTATATTGTTACCTTCTGGTTGGTCAAGAAAACCCGTGTGCACCAAGCATATTTAAGGCTAAGGTTTGGGGTTTCTCATTGATGGGTGCTGTCCTCAGGGTACTGACTGTTAGTCAAGCTCACTGCAGGGTCCTGCTTTTCTTAACATGCCTGGGCTTGTTCCCTTTCCCTCAGCCCTTGTAGCCAGAGGCTTGCAACAGCTTGAAGTAGGCAAAATGGAGAAGTTAGCCTCTAGCCTTAAGATGGAGTCCAACTTAAAACGGATTCACTCTAGCCCGTTCCCCACAGTTTCACAGCAGAAGCCTGTAGCTAGGCTCTGATTCCTAGGCAGGAGACAGGGAAAGAGGTAGGGAGCAGGCTGTGTGGTCACCAGAACTCCTTTGATGTAAAATAACTTCCTAGGTGAGCAATCCTGGCACCTGGAATTCTGTTAGCTAGAGACTCACAGACAGTATCTCAGTAGGTGGCTTGAATGGGCGTCTATGAGAAGGGAGGGGCTTGCTGTAGGTGTTGTGTGAGTAGCAGCTGGATCCAAACACTGAATTCTTACATTAACTAGGTAGAGACCTGGAGCTCCCAAGCTCCAGTGAGAGATGCTGTCTCATAAAACAAGGTAGGGGCTGGAGAGATGGCTCAGTGGTTAAGAGCAATGGCTGCTCTTGTAGAGGACCTGGGTTCAATTCCAAGCACCCACATGGCAGCTAAGAACCATCTGTAACTTCAGTTCCAGGGGATCTGACACTCTTTTCCAACCTTCATGGGTACTGCATACGTGTAGAACACTTATATACATGTAGGCAAAACACTCATACACATAAAATTTAAATAAATTAATTAAAAAATAATAACATAAAATCCAGGCATGGTGGTTCATTTCTTTAATCCTAGTACTCAGAAGGCAGAGACAAGCAGATCCCTGTGAGCTCTAGGCCAGCCTGGTCTACATAGTGAGTTCCAGGTTAGTTGGAGCTATAGAGAGGTCTTATCTCAAAAAAAAATAATAATAATAATAATGCAGAAAACAATTGACAAAAACACCTAAGCCACTCTGTGGCTCCCCATGTTCCCACATGCAGACAAGGCCCTTCATCACGACCAGAAAATACAGAAACAATCTAGCTCAAATAATCCTTTTACTTACATTTTGAACTGTATTTTTTTGTGTGACATGTATCCTAGGCTAGCCTCAATCTCTATGTTGGTGGGGGCAACCTTGAATTCCTGATCCTCCCACCTCCTTCCCCTGAGTGCTCGGATCGTAGGTATGTGTCATCATGCCCAATTCATAGAGTACTAGGGAAGGCACCCGGGGCCTGCTGCATACTAGACAAACTCTTCCAGTTGAGCTACATCTCCAGCCCTTCAACTTTCCTTAATCTTTAAGCTTGATTGTAAATTACATCCTCTAACAAGGTAACTAGAAAGCCACAGAATCACATACAATTGCTGTAAAGTGACCTAAGGGTGACTTTTTAAAAAAGATTTTTCAATTAAAAAAAATTTTTTTTGGTCCTTTAGAGACAGGGTCTCCCTGTAGCCTCAGCTGTTCTGGAACTCACTATGTAGATCAGGCTGGCCTGATGCCTCTCTACCTGCCTCTGCCTTCTGGGTGCTGAGATTAAAGGCATGTGCTTTATTTTTTAAATTTTTAATGGGGGTGTTTGCCTGTGTGTATGTAACTGCACTACATGTGTGTACTACCCTTGAAGGCCAAAAGAGTGCACTGGCTCCTCTGGATCTAGAATTACAGGATGGTTGTGAACTGCCATATAGGTGCTGGGATTGAACCTGGGCTCTCTGCAAGAACAACTTTTAACCACTGAGCCATCTCTCCAGCCCCCATGGTTGACTCTTTCTTGAGAAGGCTGAGTCCACATCTTGGGTATTTACTGTTCTTTCTTTGAAAGCCCGAGTTAAATCTCAACTGAGAACCACTCCTTATCTCTGCTCACTCTGATTTGTTTCTTCCTGAGGCAAGGTTAAAAAGTCTAGCTCAGCTTGCTGAGCTGGCCCGAAGGGGAACACATTAGGCTGCCAGTGGATGCCTACCCCTAGCTGAAAAACAAGAAATGCAGAGAGAGAACTGTGATCTTCCATGACCTGCCAAAGGACATCCTTTGCCGCTAGGAAGATGAACTGCATCACTGGAAAGGAGGCCAGGGGCCAACTCCACACCTGGCAAACTCTGGCAGCTATCACCCTTTCTTCTAAGGCACATTTATCTTCTTCCTGAATCAGGCTGACTGCACAGGCCTCCTGTTTCCAGAGCTCACTGGCTGTTTGGTAAATCTGCCTACCTTTTCTCCTGTGCACCTCCAGTTGTCAGTCTGCTTCTTAGATTCAGCAATAAAACCCTGAGGGTAAAGAGAAAGTTTTCCCTCTACCACACCAGTGACACTGACAGGTCTGCTTCAGTGAGTAGTGACAGAGCTGGATGAAAAATATTTGCTATGTGTCCCAGTTTCATTTGTGTTGCTCTGATAAAATACCCTGGCAGAAAAGCAATGTAGCGGCAAAAGGGTTTGCTTTAACTCGCAGTTCCAGTTAATAGTCCATGACAGCAGGGGAACCAAGGCACCAGGAACTTCAAACAGCTGGTCATATCACAGCCACAGCCACAGTCTACAGCAGAGAGATGAACACATGCAGGTGCGTTTGTTGGCTTGCTTGTGCTCAGCCCAGCTTCTCTATTTTTTTCAAAGCTCAGGATCCCTGCCTAGGGAATGGTGTCACCCATCGTGGGCACAACACAGTCAACTTAACTTAGACAATTCCCCACAGATGTGCCCACAGCCAAGCCAATGTAGGCAACCTCTTATTGAGACTTTCTTTAGAGGTGATTTTCAGTTGTGTGTCAAGTTGGTAATTAAAGCTAATCATTGCAGTATGTATTGATCTATTTATGTATTAGGATTGAATCCAGGGTCTTATACATGCCAAGCAAGTGCGGTACTGCTATGCCATACCCCTAGTTCCTCACTGGGGGATTCTAGGCAGGTGCTCTGCCACTGAACCACAATCCAGGTTCCCCACTGGGGGATTCTAAGATGTTCTACCACTGAGCTATGGTCTCAGCCTCTCACTGGGGGATTCTAGGCAAGTGCTCTCCACCGAGACATATGACTCCATTTCCTTTGTTTTCTTGAGACAGGTTCTCACTATACATGTAGCTCTGGCTGACCTAGAACTCATGGTGAAGACCAGGCTGACCTCCAGCTCACAGAGATCTGCCTGCCTCTGCCTCCCAAGTGCTGAGATTAAAGGTGTGCGCCACTGTGCCTGGCTTCCACCTTATTTCTTAAATCAAGTTTTGTCCCTGAACTTGGTCCCCTTGTTTTAGCTAGACTAGCAGCCAGTGCGCCTCTGGGACCTTTTTGTCTTCACACCACCTCTTCACTGGGGTCATCTTGCTGGGGATCTGAACTTGGGTCCTCACGGTTAAGCATCAAGCACTTTACACACTGAGCCACCTCCCTAGCCCTTCCTTGGTGTCTGACAGCAGCTAGCAGTAATAAGAATACCTATACTTGTGCTTCCTGTCGCCTCAGTGTGCACAGACAGGAATTGAATGGGACTTTTTAATTTTTTTGAGATGGGGTCTCATGTAGCTCAGGCTGGCCCTAAACCCACTACGTAGTCAGGGATGACCTTGAATTTCTGATTCTCTTGCCCCTACCTCTTGAGTACACCACTTGTCAGGTTTCTGTAGTGTTGGGACTCAAACCCAGAACCTTATGCATGCTAGGTAAGCACTCTGCCAACTGAGCCACATCTTCAGCTCCTTCCCCTTTGTATCACAGCTTTATAGTTCATGCACAAAATAAAAAATAAATAAAATAACTTTTGTAAAAAAGAAAGTATAGTCTTTTCCAGATAAGACACTTGTCAGTTTAATTAATTCTTTAAAGCTTTCAGGAAGTTTTTTATTGTGTGTTTGAATGTATTGCCTTTATGTACGTAAGTGCACCTGTATTGCGCAATGCCAATGGCGGTCAGAAGGTGGCATAAGATCTCATGGAACTTGAGTTGTGGATGGTCATGAGCCACCATGTGGGTGCTGGGCACCAAACCCTGGTTCTCTGCAAGAGCAGCCAGTGCTTTTAACTATTGAGCCATCACATCTCTCAAGCCTCTAATTAATTAATTTTGAGACACAGTGTGACTATGTAGCTCTGGCTGGCCTGGAACTCACTATGTAGACAAGGCTAGCCTCAACCTCACAGAGCTCCACTTGCTTCTGCCTCCCAATTGCTGGGACTAAAGGCATGTACCACCATGCCGACCTGATTTATTCATTTTTTAACGATGTGTATGTGCATGTACATGAGAATGAAGAACCTTTAGAATCTATAAAAGGGAGGTGGAATCACAAGCAGTGTGAGCTCCCTGACATGAGTGCTGAGGACTGAACCTAGGTTCTCTGTAAGAGCAGTTTGTGCTCTTAACAGCTGAGCCCCAGATACTTGTCAGTTTTAAGTGAACATTCCTGCCTTATTCTGTCCCTTTGATCTCCAGTTAGAAATGTCAGAAGTCATACACTTAGCTATGTTTTGGAATAAAATATAATTTATTATGTCCTCAGGGTTGTGCCAACATCCATGAGATGTGATGTGCCAGTCTGTTTAACACATACCCCTCCTGTAAGGCAAAAGTCATTTTATGTAAGGATACTCACATATTCTCATCTTGCCTGACTGCTATGATGTCTCCCTCGAGAAACAAAGAGCTGGCTGTTACTACAAGAACAAATATCAATGTGCTGATTCTAGTCTGTCCTGCAGCATGGTTCGATATTTGTCAGAACCATGTCAGATCTCTTCCTGGGAGGCAAGTTCCTCCTCTCCTCTAGATGGCACCAGGTCTCAGCTTTTTCCTTCTACTCAGGAGGCAGAGGCAGGTGGATCCCTGTGAGATTGAGGCTAGCTTGGTCTACATAGTGAATTCCAAGCCTGCTAGGTCTACACAATTAATTCTGTCTCAAAACAACAACAGAAGTCTCTTCTTGGGGTGGGGAGATGGCTTGGTGGTTAAGAGCTCATACATGTTGTGAGGCTCACAATCACCTGTAACTCTAGCTGCAGCAGATCTGCTGTTCTCTTCTGGGCTCCACAGTCACCTGCACTCACAGGGGGTATATACCTGTCTAGACAAAAATAAGTAAAATAAAGAAAAAAAATTAATTAAAATGTCTCCTCTTTCTACTCACAGTGGTCTTTGACTGCTTTTGTGCAGACCCAGGTAGCTGGGCCCTTAGCTTAATACAGCTCTTGTGCAGGCCCAAGAAGTCAAGATTATTCAGCTTCTAGCAGGAGCTGGTGTCGCAACCTCTATAAGGACCTAGCAGTAGGATTCTTAAGCTGCAGCAGCATCTGTGTACAGCTCCCAGGCCTGCGGTGTCTGGGACCCTTGCTTGGCAGCTCTCTGGAACTCTTCCTGCTACCGGGCCCTGTGTGTCCCCTCTCTGACTCTTTCCAGCTTCCGTCTCTATCCTCTCTCTGCTTCTTCCTGCCCTGGCTATTTCCTGGCACTGTTTAGTGCCTCTTACTGCCATGGCCACCATGGTGGTTTGACTGAGTGTCCCCCATAGGCTCCAAGTATTTGGACACTTGGTCCCCACTGGGTGGCGCTGTTTGGGGAACGTCATGAAGCTTGTAGGAGGTGTAACCATGCTGGAGGAAGCATGTCACTGGAGGGGGCTTTTGAGAGTTCTTAAGCCTTGCTGGATTTTCAGTTTCTCTCTGCTTCCTGTGCCTGCTTGAAGATGTGGGCACAGAGCTGTCTGCCATGATGAACTCTTAATCCTCTGAAACTGTAACCCAAATAAACCCTTCTGTAAGTCATCTCAATTGTTGCATTTTATCACAGCAACAGAAAAGTAACTAATACAGATACCTTCATAGTTGGGGCCGCTGTGACAGGTGCAACCTGAGACGTGGCAGCCCCCAGCCCTCCTGGCTGCCTGCCCGCTCTTTTTCTGCCTTGTCTCTTGGCTCCGTTCTGTCATCAGAGCTACTTGTCATCAGAACCACTCACAATGAAGCTTCTTTTTTCTGCTACTTGTTTCACTACTAGCTCGGCCTGCAAGGAAGCAGGCTAGGGAACGCTGTTGTAGGAAAAAGGTGGTCATGAATTCACAGAAAGGAAAACTCATATTATCCTGCACACAATAGGCACCACTCCAGATAAACCTTTTATTGAGTCTAATGCTGCAACAGTAGGCGTACAAGTGGATCCCCCTCAGCTGACTCCCTGAGAGTGCAACAGCCTGCTCTTTTTTTAAAAATTGTTTTTATTTTATGGGTATGTGTGTATTGCTGGCATACATGTTAAGTGCACCCATGTTGTCCAATGCTTGCAGAGGTCAGAAAAGGGCACTGGATCCATGGATGGTTGCTGGTCATTATGTGGGTGCAGGGACTGAACGCAAGTACTCTGCAAGAGCAGCCAGTGCTCTGAACCGCTGAATCATCTCTCCAGCCCCAACAGCCTGCTCTTATAGCCAGAGAGGGGGCATTTGGACAAAGCACAGCAAACCTCTCATACAAATAAATGCTTGTGTGTGCACTGATCACAGTCTTGTCTCTTTAGCACAAGTCTCAGGAGTTGGTAGTAGCTCATCAGGGGAAGGGCTCTCCCTCTGACCTTGGAAATAGTTGCAGGGTCATCTGCAGTTCACTAAAGCTAGTGGTAGGAAAAGTCCATCATGAACTATTTGAAATAGTCCTGGCTAAGGCTGTGTGTGTTTTCAGGAGCCAGGACCATCAGCTGTGATCCTATATGTTCAAAATGGTCAGTGTTGGGGCTGGAGAGATGGCTCTGTGGTCAGGAACACTTATTTTCCCAATACCTGGTTTGTAACTCCAGCCACTGGGCCTTGGTAGTCAGAGGTCTGAGTCTGCCAGAACTAGAAGATAACTTTCTTCCTGTGGAAATCTTGACTTTATTATTATTTTTGGATTGTCTTGAGTCAGGGTCTCACTGTGTGGCCCTGGCTGGCTTAGAACTCTCTATGTAGACTAGGCTGGCCTCGAACTCACAGAGACCAACTTGCCTCTGCCTCCCAAGTGCTTGGATTAAAAGTGTGTGTGTGTGTGTGTGTGTGTACCCTGACTTTAAAAAAAAAGATTTTAAAGGGTTGGAGAGATGGCTCAGCAGTTAAGGGCACTGGCTGTTCTTGCAGAGGACCCAGATTCCATTCCCAATATGCACATGGTGGCTAACAACCATCCATAATTCCAGTTCCAGGAGAATCCAATGCTCTCTTCTGACCTCTGTGAGCATCGCACAACATGGATGCACTTTCATACACACAAGCAATACACTCATACACATAAATGAGTATTTAAAGAGATTATATTTTCAAATGATTTATTATTTGTATGTGTTCTGATTGCCTGTATGTATACTGGTATGTGTGAACTGCCCAAGAAGGCTGGAAGAGGGTGACAGAACTACCATATGGGTGCTGGGAACTGAATCTGGGTACTCTGTAAGAGCACCAAGCACTCTTAACCACCGAGCCATCTCTCTAGCCTCCCTCCTTTTTTTCTCGGTTTTTTGACATAGGGTCTCCCTGTAGGCCCAGCTGGCCTGGCACTATGTAGACCACGCTGGCCTTGATCTCACAGAGATCTATCTGTTTCTATCTTCTGACTGCTGAAACTAAAGGTGTGTGCTGCCTCATCCAGCTTTCCAACCCCTACATTTAGTTTTTATTTGTGTATGTGTGTGCGGGCAGAAGCACTCTGAAAAACTGAAAGAAGGCACTGGACTCCCTAGAGCTGGAGATACAGGTGACCTGGGTGTAGGCCCCAAAGTATGGCCCCCTGGAAGAGCAGCAATTGCTAAGCCATCTCTCCAACCTCCTGACCTAAAAACAAAAACCATTTCTTTACTTATGTTGTATTTACTTATACTACATTAGTCATACAGAATTTACTATTTCTTTTGTGTGTGTGTACTCATGTGCCATGACATACATGTGGAGGTTAGAGGGCAGCTCCCTAGCCTGTTCTCTACCTCTGCCATGCATGTTTCAGGAACTGAACCCAGGTAGTCAGGCTTAGGGGCAAGCAACCTTACCTTCTGAAACCATCTTAACTTCTGAATAGATCCAAAGTACCTGGTCAGCAGATTAGTAACATACCCTCCAGCTTCTGGCAGCCCACCTTTTTTTCAAGGGTCTTTATATGCAGCACTCGCTAGCAAAGAATGCCCAGTTCTCCTGCCTCGATCCCAGTGCTGGTACTCCAAGCCTGTTCCACTACACCCAGCTGATGCTTTTCATTTTTATTTATCTAAAAAAGTTTTGGGATTTATTTTACTTTAAACATATGAGTGCTTTGCCTGTGTGTGTGTATGTGCACCACATGTGTGCAATACCTGTGGAGACCATAGGAGGGAACTGGAGTTACAGTTTGTTAGCTACTATGTGGGTGCTGGAAGCTGAACCTGGGTCCTCTGGAAGAGCAGTCAGTGCTCTTAATCATCTTTCTAAGCCATCTCTCCAGCCTGTTATAAGATGTTCTGATCAGCAGTCAAGAGCACTGGCTGCTCTTTCAGAGGGCCCAGGTTCAGTTCCCAGCACCCACAAGGCTGCTTACTAAATCTTCTCTAACTCCAGTTCCAGGGGATCTGACACCCTCTTCTGGCCTCCATGGGAGTTGCACACACTGGGTAGCAGGCAAAACACACACACTCACACTCACACACACACACACACACATTCCTGTAACAGCAGCAGCTCTAGAACCCATCAAAATACAAGACACTTCAGATACCAGGGCTGTCCTCCGCTGGAACTGCACACGGCTGCACTTACATAAATGCAGGCAATACACTCACACACATAAAATAAAAATTATAAATAAACCACTTGAAAAACAGATACTAGGGCTTGAACACCTTTCCCAGTGGGCCACTCCGGGAATGTCTCAAGTCCCACTGGGCTGGCCCACCCCGACCACGTGACAGCATTCTCCCGCGTGCGAGGGCGGCGTCTCTGGAGGACTGAACCATCGTGACCGTCAATGCCGGGGTTAGAGCGGGCAAAGCTAGGTTGCCGGAGGCAGTAGCAGTTAGCCGAAGGGACTAAAGCCACTCACGACATGCTTTCGCACTGCATCTTCCCCCGTGTGTCGGCTGCCTCTGGCCCTCCGCGAACTTCTCGTGTAGTTTTTGGAACCGTCCGTACTTTTGCCCCGTCAGTGGACGAGTCTAAAACATAGGGGGGGTATAGTCATGTCAGCCAAACAGTTTGCCTGAGTAAAATCGAAGATAGCATTAAAAGAATCATTTTTGGAGCTTTCAGCTTTTATATCGCTATTTTTTGAGTCACATACTGTTTTTCATCCAATTCCGCGTGTTTAAATTATTTCTGGAATCTGCTTGGTGCTCCACAGGTAGTTCAGTCCTTTCTCGTAGCGCCCGCCGGGAGAGGGAGAGAAGCGGCTGCCATCTTGGGCGTAACCATCTGTGGCCCAAAATGGGGGAGCCAGTCATCCCAGTGAGTGCATCAAATGTGTAAATCACTTTATTAGCTGGAACTGACGGCTTCACAATTGTAATTATAACATAGCAATTATTTCTGGATATTTTGTGTGTATCTGAGTTTCTTTAGGGTGGTCGTGAGGCGTGAGGACGGGAATGTGTCTCCCGCGCCCCGTCTTGGTACGGCCTTCCTGCCGCACGCACATGGCTCCGCGCTAGCGCCGCGCGGTGCTTCCTGGGAGTCGGAAGCACGGCGGCCGAGCCGGGTGAGAAGCAGCGCGGGCCCATGCAGGACGCTGAGAACGTGGCGGCGCCCGAGGCGGCCGACGAGCGGGCCGAGCCCGCGAGGCAGCAGCCGGCCGCCGAGCCGCCGCCCGAGGAGGAGCCGGCGGGGCCTGGCGGGTCCGAGGCGGCGCGGACGGAAGACGCCGAGGAAGAGGCCGAGGCCGGGCGGGAGCCGGAGGTGAGGGCCGAGCCGGCGGCCCCGCGAGAGGAGGAGACGGCGACGACGAGTCCGGCCGCGTCGCCCCCGCCGCAGTCGGCGGAGCGATCTTCCGCGCAGCCCGAGTCGTCCGCACCCGGGAAGGCAGAGCCCGCCGGGGAGCAGGCGGACGAGGAGGGCGGGCCCGAGGGCAGTGCGGCGGAGGCCGAGCCGCGGGCGGTGGAGAACGGCGAGGCCGACGAGCCCTCCTTCAGCGACCCCGAGGACTTCGTGGACGACGTGAGCGAGGAAGGTGAGAGGCGTGACCGGGACGGTGTCCGCGCAAGTCCTCGGGAGCGTGAGGGCCCCCGACTGCAGCGACCGGTCTGTGTTCTCGCTCCAAAGTAGGGGAGCCCCTCTGCGCGGCGACTGGTCATCTGGGGGTGGCGGAGGATCGGACGTGTTGGAGCAGTTTGGCTTCAGAGCCAAACAGGACAACCAGGTCTCCCAGCCAAGGACTTCATGCTGAGCAGCACTGACCCCCCGAGGGCCGAATGAGAGGGGCAGGTCGTGCAGAGCCGGGTGCCTGCTCCTCCTTGCAGAACTGTCTGTCCCGCGTATTCGTAGCCACACATTGCCAGGCTGACACTGTCAGGTTCTCGACTGCTTCTCCCTCTTTTTTGCCCCGAGTCTGTGCACCTCACTAGTCTTTTTGGTATATTGCTTTTTGAACTGTTGGCTGTACAGCTTGCTTGGTTCGCTCTACCTTCCTTCCTGGGAGCCTGACTACTAAAGTCATTTTTGATGACAGCTGATTGCATGTGTGTTCAGCCCTTTCGAATCTTCCCTTCTGAGAGCACAAAAACCCATTTCTTCTTTACTTTTCAATATTTTACTTACTATATTTTATCTTATATGTAAGTGCACCCGTGTCGTGCATTGCCCACAGAGGTCAGAAGTCTGATCCCTGGAACTGGAGTTGCAGGTGGCCCTTAGGCAGCATGTAGGTGCTGGGTACCTGCAGAGATCAGAGATGTCAGGTCTTCTGAGGCTGGAGTTATGGGTAGTTATGAAGTGCTGACACGGGTGCGAACTGAATTCGTCTTCCAGAAGTGCAGTGTGTACATGCTCTTAACCACTAAACCATCTCTCCAGTGTCCCCTCCCCCTTTTAAGGCAGGGTTTCTCATTGAACTCAGTTCACCAATTCACCATACTGACTGGCCAGCAAGATCCAGTTTCTACCTTTCCACCAGTGGAAACACAGATGCTTGCCTCTGTGCCCAGCCTTTTATGTAGGTGTTGGGGGTCCTACCTGCCTTGCCTGGCAAGCACTTTTTAGACTGAGCCATCTCCTCCCATTTTTCCTTTTCATTTTCTCAGATTTTTTTTTTAAGAATTTATTTTTAGTTGTGTTTTTGTGTCTGTTGGGAGTATGTACATATGAGTGTGGGTGCCCATGGAGGCCAGCAGAGGGCCTAGAGCTAGAGTTACATGCAGCTGTGAGCTGCCTGACCTGGGTGCTGGGAACCAAACTTGGGTCCTGTGCAAGATCAATACATACTAAGCCATCTCCACAGCCTCATCTCACAGGTTTTGTTTTTCAGGCATTATTTGAGCTCATTTAGCTCACAGATTGTTTCCATAACAATGTGTGGCAGTTGGGATGCTGACATGGGCATAAGACCAGCCAACATGCATCATATCATCAGGTCCTGTGGGAGCCCAGTGGTCCTGATCTAGATGATGGTGACTACCATGGTGGGGAAGGGCTGGCCCTGAGGGACTGGTACCCAGGCTGTCAGCTCTCAGGATCACTGGTTGTGGGTTACCCTGCAGTGGTTAGTCAAGGATGGTGAAAGTAAAGCAGCCTCTCCTTTTTCCCAGAGGGTCAGCATGGGGACTGTCTTTCCTCATGTTCTGTCTCACAGGTAGGTGTATCTTAGTCTATATCCTGTCCTGGTTAGTGTTTGGTGTTCAGCCAAAGATTCACTTTGGCTCATCAGCTGTTGTTTGTGTATTTGCTGTTTAGTTAGGAAAATTATTTCTTTTCCTGGTGGCAGAATGGGAAGCTAAGAGCCAGGAATAAACTGACAGTGAACAATGTGTGTCACCCCTGGTGTGGCATGTGACTGTCATCCCACCTGGAAGTTCTAGGCTGGGTTGGGCTACACAGCCAGACCTCATCGCAAAAGAAAAATAAAGCCAGTGTGGTAGTGAAAGCCTGTAGTCCCAGCATCTGGGAGGTGGAGGGAAGAATGTGAGGCTAAGCCTGGGCTACTACCTGAGCTATATACCTGGGGCTCTGTCGGTGTGTCTTGCATTCTGTAGTTACTTGTTGAGTTCCTTCCTTGGTGTAAGCAGATTGTTATAGTGCTTTGAGCTGATGGGAAGGAGTCCACAGTTTATATAGAAGCTGGGCTTCTTATTATGTCTTGTGAAGTTCAGATCCAGCCTAACAGGCCATTTAATTGCATGGCAAGTACACTTTTAAAGTAATCCAGAGACTTGACTGTGGTTTTTTAGGGAAGCTGTGTGACAGTGCTATGAGAAGATGCCTCTCGCCCCCTATTTTGTTCTTTGTGCCTAGGCTTGATTTTAGCATCTCTGAAATTCAAGTGGAAGTTCCTTTTTTTTTTTTTTTGCTCTCTTAGTAATTGAACTCAGTGCCTTGAGCATACTAAGCAAGCAGTCCACCACTGAGCTACCCTGCTCCTAACTCAAGAATTATTCAAGGATGTGGCCATCCTTGAGCTCACAGAGATCTGTCTGCCTCTGCCTCTGCCTCCTGAGGGCTGGTATTAAAGACATGCCCCTATGCCCAGCTCAACAATTAACCTTAAAATTTTTTATTTTATCATTATGTGAATGACGTGTGAGTGCTGGTGGGTGTGTGCTCAGTGTGTGTGTTTGTGGTGTCTTCTCTTCATGTTAAGTACACTCATGTGTGCAGTGCCGGTGGAGACTAGAAGAGGGCATTGGATCACCTGGAACTTGGATTAAGGACAGTTCTTAGCTGTAATATGGGTCCTGGGAACCAAATCCAGGGCTTCTGCAAGATCAGTCAGTACTGTTAAGAACTGAGACGTCTCTCCAGTCCTATTTTACCTTCTTGAAAGATCTTTTAACCTTTTTCTTAAGGATAGTTTCAACGTATGCAGAAGTAGAGAGAATTTTCTTGGGAGGGGGAGAAAACATCTGGTTCTCAGTGTTGCCCAGGGTGCATTTAAAGCTGTAGGCTCAGGGGTTCTCATGCTCAGCCTTCAGAGAAGTTGGGGCTCCAGGCATGTTCTCCCACTCATCTCAACCTTGTTTTGATTTTTAGACAGGGTCTCCCTGTACGGATTGGCTGGGCTCACAAATGGCAGTCTTTCTTCCTTAGCTTCTCTTATGCAGGGAGCATCAGCATATCTGCTCACCGTTCATCTTCCTTTCCTTCAGTCAGTCTCTTGCTTTCTCTTTCTCTGTATGTACATTATGTGTTGTGTTGTGTGTGTGCACAGACACTTGTGGAGGCCAGAGATTGATACCAGAATTTCTCAGTCATTTTACCCTTACTATTTTGAGACAGGGTCTCCCAATGAACCCCAAGTTTCTGCCCACATAGCACTGGGGTTGCAGGTGCACAGCTGCTACACATGCTCCCATGCCTGGCTTTTGTGTGCTGGGGACTGAATGCTATGGGCAGCAAGCACTCCCTGAGTTTCTCCCATGCTGCACCTTTTACTCTTGAGTCAAATGGATGATTGTTAGACATCTGGGATATTTATGTAACATGGGAAGATTTTTTTTTTTTTTAAAGGCAGGGTCTCTAGCCCCAGCTGGCCTAGAACTTGCTATATGGGCCAGACTGTCTTGAACTCACAGAGATCCACCTGTCCCCGCCTCTAGAGTGTTAGGATTAAAGGCATGCACCACCACACCTGGCCTTTTTTTTTTTTTTTTAAAGACAGGATCACAATTAGCACAGGAGAAGACCAGCCTTGCATTTGGTATGTGGTTGAGGATGGTCTTCAACTCCCGATCTGATGCTTCTGCTGCCACTTAGTACCTCTTGAGTGCTGGGATGTAGACATGAGCTACCATGCCTGGAAACATTTTTGAATGTAATAAAAACTTGTGATGGTTATCAGAGGAATTCATATAACAGGCCATTCTTTTAAAAGTTTGTTTGTTATTGAGACCAATATTGGAGGTTGAACCCAGAGCCACTTTTGTGTGTTAGGCAAGCATTCTTCAATTAAGCTATGCATCCTTAGCCCTTTTTATTTTATTATTTTGGTTTTTTGTTGTTTTGTTTGTGTGTGTGTGTGTGTGCTTTTTTTCTTTTTGAAATAGGGTCTCCTTGTAGCCTCAGTTGGCCTGGAACTTATTATGTAGACCAAGCTAGCATCTGTCTCACAAAGACCTGCCTGCCTCCCGAGTGCTAGAATTAAAGACACGTGCCACCTCATCTGGCCTCTTATTTTTCATAATCACTGTGTGTGTGTGTGTGTGTAGGTCAGAGGACAACTTTAGAGAATCAGTTCTCTACTTTGAAGCAGGTCTCTGCTGTGCTACATTCGTAGTTTAGGCTAGCCGACCCACAGCTTCCAGGTGCTTCTCCTGTCTCCGCCTCTCATTTGTATTTTTACAAATGTGTGTATTTCTGTATGTGTAAGCCATGCATACAAGTACCTTGGGAGGGCAGGAGAGAAGGGTGTTGGATGTCATGGAGCGCGTGCGCTCTCTCTCTCTCTTTTGTAGCGGTTGCGACAGACACCATTCGGTGTGCTCCCTCCTCAAGTTCCCTGTCTCCCGTCCAGCAGGAGAGGGCGGTGAGGGAGATCAGGTGCGCAGCTGGTTTCCTACTTCTCTTGGATTGCCCCGGCCCTCACCCCACGGTTGGTGAGAGCTCTTGAGGGGATCAAGGGGAGATCGGGTGCGCAGCTCACCCGCTCCCAGCCCCGTCCCAGGAGACAATCAGACGCAGCTGGGGTTCCCGTCACACCAAAGAAGTGTGCAGTGAGTCAGCTGTTTTGGTGATACAGCTCTTTTAGTGTTACAACTCTTTCCGTGGTACAGCAGGAAGCCATTTATTGAACTCAGCAGGTACATTAGAAAGGCCGAGAGACACAGGTATTAGCATATGGCGTGAAATCTCTACCAATCACTTTACAGGTCACTTTGGTCATGCCTTCACTTTACATAGAGGCTATAACTGTCCATGTGCTGTTCACAAGGGAAGAGGTAATTCTCCTCCAATGGCATTTATGCCTCTAGTTCACCTAATTACCATGGTATGTGCTTATCTCCTCTGACCGGTCTTTGTTTCAGCTCCTCTCATCGCCATCTTGCCCGTGCCATGAGGTGCCGGCTGGTCAATTAGGATTTCTTAGGGCCCTACAGAGCTGGAGTTACAGATGATTTGAACTCAGGTCCTGTGCAAGAGCAGCAAGTGTTCTTAACTACTTTCTTACCTCCAACCCTTGCAGTCAGCTTTTTTACTTTGGATACAAGAATTGGAGGCTTTCATGGCAGGTACTTCACCTGCTGAACCATGGAACTGGCCCTTTTTATTTGGAAACTAATTGTTACATTGTCCAGGCTGACCTTAGAGGTAGCAGTCCTCCTACCTCAGCTTCTTTGGTAACTGAGAATAAGCAAGCACCATCGTACCCAGATGGTCCTTCAGCTACCCTTTGAAATTGACCTGTAAGGTCATTTGGCTCTGTTTACTGATGGTCTTTCATTTGATAGGGGTGCTTCCACAGCAACTTTCAAAGGCACCTTTTTCAGCTACTAGTAACTGACCACTTTTATGCAGGCTGGCTGGGTTAGGGTTTGTGCAAAACATGTGACAAAGGTGGGCTGAAGTTTTCTTTGTTCAAAGGTTTAGAGTGCTGAAGACTGAGGTACACCTCATACAGAACAGTAGGTAGTGTTGTGTTGTGTGCCCCCCCCCAGGGGTGGGGGGCTCTAGGTCTGGGTACCATGGTCTCCAGGTCCTTTTTATAGCCATGTTCTTTCATTCTAGCTCGGATGTTGCTGCAAGTGTCTTGCAGTCTGAAGGCAGTGTAGTGGGCTCTTCAGATTTTCCTTGTTTGTTCTTGGCATCTTAGTCTTTTTCATTTCTTTCAAGTCTTTCTCAATGAATACATCTTGACTGTACTTCCATCAAAAGGAATATTTACCTTCCTGTTTCTTGCTGAATTTTTTTTTTAAGACAGAGTCTCATCGTGTGACTCTTGCTGGCCTGGAACTAGCTATATAGACCAGACATGTCTTGATCTCACAGATCTGTTTGTCTCTGCCTCCTGAGTGCTGGGATTAAACACAGATACCACCACACCCAGCTAATTAGTTTTCTCCTTTCACCATGTGAGTCCCAGGAATCAAAATTCATGTGCTAGGAATAAAGGCGTGCACCACTATACTGGCCTTGTTTAATTTTTGAAGCAGGCTAGACCATGATTTCTTTGTCCATAGTAAGCAAGTTTGGAGTTGTAGATAGCCCTTAGAAGCATCTTTGAATGTACTGAGCTGGTGGGTTGCTGTTTTTTTGGTTTAATAGAAGCTGTTCTTTGTCTTGCTTACTCTTACAGAACTGCTTGGTGATGTGCTCAAGGACCGGCCCCAGGAAGCAGATGGGATTGACTCTGTGATTGTGGTGGACAATGTCCCTCAAGTTGGGCCTGACCGCTTGGAGAAACTCAAGAACGTCATCCACAAGATCTTCTCTAAGTTTGGCAAAATCATCAACGACTATTATCCCGAAGAGGATGGAAAGACTAAAGGGTGAGTCTGCACTGTTGTTGAAGCAGCAGGCATGGTTTTGGGGTGTGTGCTCAGGCCACCCCAGTGGGAAGCTCCCACAGTGAGGCTTTGGTCCTTAGGCAGGGAGTGTAGGAGGGCTCAGAACCAGAGTCCACTATGTAGCCCTGGCTGGCTTAGAACTTGCTGTATAGACCAGGCTGGCCTCTATCACAAAGATCTGTCTTCCTCTTCCTCCCAAATGCTGGGAATTAAAGGTGTGTGCCACTGTGCCCTGCCCTCTGACATGGTTTTTAGAAGCATTTAACGTCTCTGAAATGGAGGTGCAGCCTCTTACAGTCCAGGTGAAAGCGTTTATGTCCAATCATCACCTTTCATCTTACTGCCACCTAAAATCGTTTTAGCTGGGTGTTTTTTTAGAGACAGCAGCAGCCTAAGCTGTGACCTGCAGCTTGCTTTTTCTGTTGAGAGGTCCTCTGTTTAGATGATTTTGACTCTCCTTCATCTTGTTTATCAGGGTGCTAAATTTTAAGTGCCATAGTATTCTAATGTCTTACATGCTTGTCCGTTTTCCTGTCTGCTGACAGCGTTGTATGGTCCGTAATGTTTCGGGGATTATAGGGGATCGATTGCTATTTGCCAGTTTTGTCAGACCATACTTCTGTTGATACCAGTGTTGTCTAAGGGGAATGTAGAGTGATAAAGGTCACTTTTGGTGGGAGTTGGGGGGAAGTAAGGCTGGATATGGTGGCTTATACCTTTAGTCCCAGAACCCAGGAGCAGAGGCAGGTGGATCTCTGAAGCTAGCCAGGGGTACATACTGAGTTCCAGGCCAGCCATGCTACATAGTGAGACCCAGTCTTGACATCCTCAAAAAATTACCTTTTGAAATTAAAGTCTTGCTGTTTGTTTTGGTGGGTTGTTTTTATTTTTGTTTTTGATATAGGGTCTCCTTACTTCTAGCCTCAGCTGGCCTGGAACTCCCTATGTAGGCCAGGTTGGCCTCTGTGAGATCTGCCTGTCTCTGCCTTCCAAGTGCCAGGATTAAAGACCTGTGCCACCCTGCGCATCTGAAAGTTGACATTTATAAAGCTATCTAGAAAGTTTGTTTCCAGAAAAACCAATTCCAGGTAGTTGTCAGTGTTTATGTTTCAGAGTTAGGTTGACCAGCAGTTGGTGTTTGTTTATAGTGAAGTATCCTCTAAGAGCCTGGATGTGTAATAGTAGACTCTTGACAGCTTTCATGAGGTCATTGCTATTCAGTAACCCTGTAGAACCTAAAGTAGGCAGTTTGAAGAGTTTTTGAGCTGTGTGTGAACATCTCCACTAATTAACTTTTCTGTAACTTATTTTTTGTAATATTTATTTTTATTTTATGTGTATGGGTGTTTTGCCTAATGTATGTGTGCCGTTTGTATGCATTGATCACAGAAGGCAGAAGAGAGCATTAGGTCTTCTGGAACTGGAGTTATAGACTCTTGTGAGCTGCCATATGGGTGTTCTGTAGGAGCAGCCAGTGCTTTTAACTGCTGAGCCATCTCTCTGGCCTCCTTTTCTGTAATTTATAACCATGAAGTTAGAAACTTAAGATATTTTCAGTAAGGCTTCATCCTTGATTGGGAAACTGCTTTGGCCGTGTGTTGTCTGCATTCCTCGGCCTTGGGGACTGTGCTGGGCAAGCAGAATGTTTGTTCCCGTGGAAAGGTCTTGGGTGTACAGATCTTGAGGCCACCTATGTGCAAGGTGCCTGCCTTCTTACCCAGGTACATCTTTCTGGAATATGCCTCTCCTGCCCATGCTGTGGATGCTGTGAAAAATGCTGATGGCTACAAGCTCGACAAGCAGCACACGTTCCGGGTCAACCTTTTCACTGACTTTGACAAGTGAGTTTGAACTCGACTGTGGGAATGGATATGTGATGACCTGTTGGTCATTGGTGCCAGTAACTTTTTGGGTTGTTCGTTTTGTTGGCCAAGCAGGACCAGTAGTTTAACATTTCTGCCTTCGGCTTTCGTGAACAGAGAGGGCCCAGTGCTGCCTTGTGTCCTGAGTTGGTAAAGTGTCCCCGCATCCCATCAGTCTGTGCCACTCAGCAGTGTTTGTTCTGTTTTAGGTACATGACGATCAGTGATGAGTGGGACATCCCAGAGAAACAGCCTTTCAAGGACCTGGTATGTTTGACAGGTCTCTGCTTGCAGTTAGTGCTGAGCAGCCTGACTTGAGGGCATCAATCAAGCTAAAGGGCATTCATTGCACTTGCCCTCTGAGAGCAGTGGTCATCAGTAAGTGCTCTTGGATCCTTGGATGTAGTGTTATTAACTCCCTCGATTTGGGTGGTTTTTAGGGGAATCTGCGGTACTGGCTGGAGGAGGCGGAGTGCAGAGATCAGTACAGTGTGATCTTTGAGAGTGGAGATCGTACGTCCATCTTCTGGAATGATGTGAAGGACCCCGTCTCGATTGAGGAGAGAGCGGTACGAACTTGCAGCTGTGGGTCCTCACAGCCTCAGCACCCCATTACCTGTCCTTAGCATGTCTGACTTTCATTCAAAACTCACACAAGTAGGGGAGGGTGCCTGCTCTTTGAGGCCACTCTCACACGAACTGCCATTCCTTTCCCAGCTTTGAAACAAGTCCTGAGAATTGAGAAAACATTCATTGTAGAAAAAAAAAGAGTACCATGGCTTGGCTGTGTCCCATGCTGATCCTGACTGTGCCTTCTCCTACAGAGATGGACGGAGACGTATGTGCGCTGGTCCCCCAAGGGCACCTACCTAGCCACTTTCCATCAAAGGGGCATTGCCCTCTGGGGAGGAGAGAAGTTCAAGCAGATCCAGAGGTTCAGCCACCAAGGTGTCCAGCTCATAGACTTCTCCCCGTGTGAGAGGTGAGATGTGGGAGGCAGCCACCAGGTTTCATTCAGACCCGCTATCAGCTTCTACACGGGGTACTTTGCAAAGCCTTTTTATTTTGTGGTAGTCTCAGACTTCATTGGCAAGTCACAGGAAGAAGTCAGAAAACTCCACCTGGGAGGTGGAATCATGATAGTCAGGAGCTTGTCAAAGCCATCCTGGCCTCAGAGTAAGTTTGAGACCAGGTTGGGTTACATGAGATCCTGTCTCAACTCACTCTTCCCCCTTCTCACAAAGACTAAACCAAAGAAGGAGAGAACTCCTGTGTACTAATTAAGATTCTCTTGTGAACACTCTGCTGTACTCCTTTAGTGCATGGTATAAATTGCCAGAGCTATGTAGGCAGGGTCTTTTTGTAGTGCTAGGTGACCCAGGGCCTTGCTCCTGTTAGGCAGGTGCTCTACCATCCAGCCACATCCTCTCCTGGCCCCACACCCAAGCCATTTGGGAGAGCTGTAACTCCCTTGCCACGGTCCTAATCTTCCAAGGCTCTAGCTATGCACAACCTCACAGCAAGAAGATGTGACTGTCTTTTTTTTTTTGAGAGACAACGCTGATAGGACTTCCTATCATGTATTTTCACAGCTGCTGTATTTTATTATTGGACTCTTGACCAACATAAGCAGTGTATATGTTTCTCATGGGTATGTGTGTGTATAGGAAAACCATGTAGAGGGTGCCGTGGTGTCTTGGAACACTTCCCTCAGACAAAGGGGCCTTGTGATTGCTGGGATAGCAGGCTTGTGCTGCTATGCCTGGTGTGATTTATCTTTTCACACATCCGTCCAGTTGAACAGACAAATCTGTCTCGTTCATGTTTAGGTCTTCAGTGCTTTGTTTGCACACTGCCCTAGAACGTTGTGTGTATGTGTACATGCTTTGGTTCTGTAGAGTGCAGTATGGGAAACTCTTCAGTTACAGGTGTCAGCAGTTTCTGTACTTTAACCTGGCTGATTTGGATTTCAGTCATGGGCAGCAGCAGAGGGCGTTTTCTGCTGCCTTTCTCCTGCTGCCTTCAGCCTCTCCTGCTGCCCAGTGTTGTTAGAGGCCTCCTGCTTAGGGGACTTGCACTCTGGAAACAAAGGAGCAGGTGCTACCTGTGCTAGAACAGCCTTCAGGTAGATAATTGCTGATTTCCCAGAAGGACACTCACTTTGGAGCTGTATGTGACCATCTGTTTGTCTACCTTGTTAGTCTTAATTACATGGAGTGACAGGAGTAAGGATTCCACAGTGTGCCTCCCTCCAGGCCAGCCTGCTCCTGCTGACTTCGTTGGGGTGTTTGATCTGCCTGGGGCTGAGTGAGGACAGCCTTCCCAGTGACTCTTGTGGTGTGCCTGTGACTACTGCATAACTGGGTGTGTTTTCCCCATCCCATACTTTGAGGAGTCAAAGAGCATTCTTGGGGGGATATGCCATGTGGGGAGTGTTGATTCCAGGTGTCTTAGCTGTATGTCTTGTGCCTGTGACCCACAGCAGGGTGTGTTAGAGAGGATAGTGCTAACCCTGTGCTCTCTGTGTGACCCACATGAGACAGGAGGTTCCCTGCTCATTGTGTGTCTCTCTTACAGATACCTGGTGACCTTTAGCCCACTGATGGACACTCAGGATGACCCTCAGGCCATCATCATTTGGGACATCCTAACAGGGCATAAGAAGAGAGGCTTTCACTGTGAGAGCTCAGCCCACTGGCCCATCTTCAAGTGAGTGCCCCACACCCTATCTGCCTATGGTTTCCTGCCCTGTTGGTGCAGCCTGACACTGCTTTTCTTTTCAGGTGGAGCCACGATGGCAAATTCTTTGCAAGAATGACGCTGGACACTCTCAGCATCTATGAGACACCTGTGAGTCTCTTCTTTCTGGCAGTACTGGGGTTTAAACCAGGCCTCCACAGCTGTGCTGGTTTGAATGATCTAAAGACAAACCAGCCTGGTGGGTGCTTGCATTGGCTAAACTTTTGGGTGTAGATGTGTTGCTTATGAAAATGTCTTCTGCAGTGAGGGAGACAGAGCTGTGGTGGGCTTAAGGAAAAGTCTACAAGCAATCTTGCCCATGCAGTATTGAGCTGGAGTCCCACCTGCTCAGCACCCACTGTTCACCCATAATTCTTCTAACGCTCCCTAGATACTTAATGCACAAACTTACTACCTTTAAACAAAGTGAGAGTCAGCAAAATGGCTCAGTTGGTAAAAAGGCTCTTGCTACAAAGCGTGCCAAACTAAGTTCAATCCCCGTGTCCCACAGGCTGGAAGGAGAGTACCTGCTCCTGCAGGTTATCCTCTGCTTTCCTCACATGGGCTGTGGTATATGCCCCTTCCAAAATAAATTGTAAAAACGTTAAATGTATTTTGCAATGAACACATTGCCCTGCTCATAACTGATCTATGGATTTTTTTGTGTGTGTGTGGTCAGTCTATGGGCCTTTTGGACAAGAAGAGCTTGAAGATCTCTGGAATAAAGTAAGTGACTGCCTGCAAAGTTGATATGAGTCTGCTGTGGTTTCTGTGACAGAACATACAGCCTGGTCACCTTTAAACTGCAGGAATATTTCTTTCTCTTCTGGAGACTAAAAGTCCAAGATGAGCCTGTGGCTTCTGTCTGGTGAGGGCATGCTTGTAGGTGAATGGCCTTTCTAACCTCAGGTGTTTAGAAGGAACAGCTCAGTCATTCATCAAGGCCCCACCTTCTGATCCCCAAGACTGATCTTGCCTGCTTGTCATCATCAGCTCGCAGTTACGAGTTCAGCATGTGGAGTTGGGGAATGGATCAAAACCTTTAGTCTCCTGCTGGTTTTATTTGGTGTCCTTCCTGTAACCCCCAGATTTGGTTTTTAATTTTTGAGACAATGACTTCTATAGCTCAAGCTGGCCTGGAATTTGTTACTGTGTACCTGAGAATAATCTCAAACTGCAGCTCCCTCCTGGTATTACAGGTATGGAGCACCACGCCCAACTAGCACTCAGTTTCCTAAGCAGTTAGAAATGGTCTTTGCTTGTTCTATGAACATTGGGCTGCTACAGCAGGTTCCTGCTCACTGGGCTAGTTGTCCCAGATCCTCTAACAGCTGCAGCATTTCCTTTTCCTCCATATAGAAATTAATCTCTAAGTCCAAGGAATCCTGCTGGGAATGGGCACCTGGGGGACAGAGGTTCAGTCCCTCGGGGAAGCTCTTGGTGGAAAGTATTCCCTGTTGCTCTGATGTTGAGGGGTGGGTAGGTGGCAGGGAACTGAGGCTTGTTCTGTCTTTGATTTATCTGAAGGCCTGGGAGTTAGTCCTGGGGCTGTGAACTTCCAACAGTCCATAGGACACAGATATTTCTTCTTTGGTTTTTACATTTGGGTATCATTTGGGTTTAGAACTAAAAATAAACCAGTACACTGATTCTCAGCAAATACAAAACCGAAGTTTGGATGTGGTGAACTTCTCTTCCAAGTGGTTAGGATGATGGGGCAGAGGATTATTTGAGCCCACAAGCTTGAGATCAGTCTAGGCAACATTGCAAAGCTGCATCTCAAATTAAAAAAAATATGGTCTGGAGAGATGGCTCCGAGGTTAAGCTCACAGCTGAGTGATTTGTAGTGGGGAGGGGACTGACTACCCAGTGTTCCCCAGCCTTACACCTTCTGACTTGGGGTCCTTCCCATTGCATCTTAGTTAACTGCTAGACATCAGGCAGTTAGATCCATTATCCTACTGTGGTTAAGTGTGGGGTCTGTCCAAATGTGGCAGTGAATATGGAGAGCAATGACTGTCTATTCCCTGGCTGTCATTGGTGTAATTATGCCCCAGGGTTAGGAGGGCTTGTAAGCCATGCTGCGCACAGTGTAGCAGGTGGTGGTTAGGGTGCTGGCATGGAACTCCTAGTCGTAAATGAGTTCTACTCTCTTCCATAATCACTGCTCTGTGCCTGCTCTTTCCTTCCTTTGTCCTGCAGAGACTTTTCTTGGTCTCCAGGTGGTAACATCATCGCCTTTTGGGTGCCTGAAGACAAAGATATTCCAGCCAGGGTGACCCTCATGCAGCTCCCCACCAGACAGGAGATCCGTGTGAGGAATCTGTTCAACGTGGTGGATTGCAAGCTGCACTGGCAGAAAAACGGGGATTATCTGTGCGTGAAGGTAGACAGGACTCCGAAAGGCACACAGGTAAGTAGATACCATGGCACTGATCTTAAACTAGCTGTTGTTATAGATTTGGTTTCTCTTTGTGTGCACGTGTGTACGTGTCTCATGTTGGCAGGTGCCCTTGGAGGCCAGAAGAGGGCTTCAGATCTCCGAGTTGGAGTTACATACAGGTGGTTGTGAGCCACCATGTTGGTGCTGTGAATCAAAACCAAATCCTCTGCAAAAGCAGCAGGCCCTCTTATCATGGAGCCATCTCTCCAGCCCTAGCTGCTCTGTTCGAAGGACAGCTCTGGGTGGTTTTGTTGTTGAGACTTACGGTATTTTCAAAGCTGCTCTCAGGTCATGGTAAGGGCTCCCAGCATATTCTAGCTCAAGGCTTCTTAACTTTGACTTTCACAGTCTCTTTTCACCTGAGAAATTTAAATGACCACAGGTATATAGACTAAGTGTATATAGAAATCCAACATTAACTGATAATCACAAAAAAATCATTTAAAGACAATTCATTGATAGGCATGTGATTTTATTGCTTATTAAAGGAAGCAAGTTGGCACACTGAGATGGATGTGCTTGTTTTTTTACATAAAGGGTTAGATCTTGGTTAGATGTTGGTGCTGCGGGGTGTTTTTCAGAGTTGATGGATTTTTGATTATCTGATTGTCAATGCATAAACAGCACAAAATGGCAGAAGTGTATTTAGTACCATTTCAGAAATGGTTGAAAAATTTTCCCTAATCCCAAGACAAAATTTATTGAATTTTTTTTATATGAAACTCAAACCAATAACTCAGGCAACCATAGCCACATAATGGAGCCCCCCTCCTGTCGTCTTCCTCAGCCAGTATACTCCAGCCCTTTCCCCAGCCACGTGCAGTTAGGGTTGGCAGGTATGACTAAATACTCAGGTATGGGTCCTGTGACTCCTTGCCCTCCATCTGTGCACGCATCCACAGTCAGCAAACCCAGCTTCCATGATCTTTGATAAACATGTACAGCTGAGCTCAGGGAGGTGACATCTGTCTGTTGCAGAGCAGTGCTATACAAAATCCCACTTGAGGGTTGATAACACCTCATCTTAGCGGTCATAGGGAATAACATCTGCAGGTGCCGAGCCCCTCTTTTACAGGTGGTTAAAGGAATGTATTAGCTTCTGTTAAACACATGTGACAGTTTCACACTGATCATTTTGTTCATCTCATTTAATAATTTACCTACCAAAAACTTTTCCTGTCTTCTAATTGAAATGCTGCTTCTTTTATGATAATTTTTGTTTGTTTGGTTGGTTGGTTGGTATTCCTAAGTACCAGGTGTGAACACTATGCCTGTCTCAGCTTCTGTTTTTCTTGACATAAAATACACATACCAAAAACACTCATCCTTTTAAGTGGTGAGCTATCTCAGTAGTGGAGTTTTTTTTGTTTTGTTTTATTTTTGTTCTTGTTTTGTGTACGTGGGGAATCATGCCCAGGGGTCCTTTTCATGTTAGGCAAGAGTTCTAAGGGATGACAACCAGCCTCCTCACTCTTTGACAGTCTCTGATCTGCTGTCTGCATTTCTCTCTTGTGAGCATTTCATAAAGGTTGAGTCCTACAGCCCATGGCCCTTTGTGCCCATCTGCTTTCCCCTTAGACATCTTTACAGCCCACCTTTTGTAGGATCTGTCATCCTTCCATTCTTTGTCGTAGCTGACTGTATCCTTATCCATTCTTGTGTTAATGGGCATGCACTGATGGGGAGGAGTATAGGGTCTGCCATTTGACATGGTACTACACATTGTCCAGTGGACACTTGAGAACTCTGGTGCGTCACGGAGTATACCTGGTATGTATGATCAGCCCATCTCCCCCCTCCAGCATCAGGGAGCTCCTGTCTCTGCAGTGTGGATGTATACTGGCTGACAGAACACTGTCACCTGTACAGTTCCCAAGTGGGCCTCCATGTCTTTTATTCATGGTCTCAACTTCCAGAGTGTCACCTCTTTCTTTTGTTTTGTAAACAGGGTGTTGTCACAAATTTTGAAATCTTCCGGATGAGGGAAAAGCAGGTCCCTGTTGACGTGGTTGAGATGAAAGGTGAGCTTCTTGCTTTAGCTTGTGTGATGGGATGCATGAACTCTCTCTGTTGTTTGTTCCTACAGCTTCCGCCTGTGCCCAAACATGTTCTGAAGGTTGTGTCTCACCAGGAGCAGCCTCTTAAACTTCCCAGTGTCGCAGATGGGCTGGGTTCTACTTGTCCCCAGTTACTGTTCTTTTATTAGTTTTTTTAGACAGGGTCTAATGTATCCCCAGTTGGCCTTGAACTGCTATGTAGCGAAGGGTGACTTTGAACTCCTAGTCCTCCTGCCCCAACCTTCTAGGAGGTGGATCACAGGCATGTAGCACCACACAGATGCTCTCATGTGAGGAATGGGTTTCATTCTGTGCTCATGACTTGAAGCAGTCCTACTTAAAACCATGTTTGTGGTTAAAGGGCTTTTCTCTCCTTTATGTTACTTCTCAAGGTATGTGGGGTCTTTGGTCATTCCTTGAATGAATTACCTGCTGGTTTCAGTGTCATCTTTTTTCCTTTGTGAAGTAGGATCTCACTTTATAGCTCAGGCTGGCCTTAACTCAGTCCTCCTGCTTCAGCATCCCAAGTGCTAGAATTAGGATTCTGTGCCACACTTCTGACTTTCAGCTTTTTTTAAATACTACTTTTATGTTATGTGTTTGAGTATTTTGCCTGCATGAATGTAGCTGCATCCATGTGGGTATAGTGCTTGTGGAAACCAGAAGGTATCAGATCCCTTTGGAACTGGAGTTAGGGATTGTTGTTAGCTGTCATGCCATGGCTGGGAACCAAACCTGGGTCATCTGCCAGAGCAGCCAGCACCTGTAACTACTGTTCTATCTTTCTAGCCCCTTTTCAGCTTTTCTTTTTAATGAAAGACATTTCTTGTGTTTACAGAGCTAACTTTCCCATTTGGTCAAGAGTTGTTGTTCTGCCTAGTAGATTTTGTTCAGTGCTGTGCTTCTGCTCTTTCCCAAGAAAGTGGCCCTGTCCTTTGTTTGGTTTCGCTGTTATGAGTATAGTTCTGAGAAAACGTGAAGCACAGCTCTCAAGTCGGGTTAGAGAGAGCCGGTAGTGCAGGGTGCCTGCCAGGGACCCCAGTACTTGGGAGGCCAGGATAGGTTGCATGTTCTAGCCCAGTCTAGGCTACAGAGTATCACCCTGCCTCAAAAAAACAAGCCAGAAACGGGAGGCTGAGACTGGAGAATTGTCCAGAATTTGAGGCTAGCTACTTTGTCAGACTGTCTCAGAAAACTCCACAAACAAGACACAATGGGAAAGGAGATCAGAGGTGGTCTAGGAAGCTGCTGCAGGCTCTGTGCATGTGCTGTGTGTACAACCGTGGTGGCAGGCCTGGCTTCCTGGTCCCACTGTGGTTGGGGTAGGCTCAGGAAGACAGCATTCCCTGTGCTGACTGCTCACACTGCATGGCAAGCAGGCTCAACCTCCCACTTTGGAACTGGGATGGTGCTTTTGTTCTGTTTTGTTTTTTTTATGAGTTGATCTAAGATCCTGTTAATGCATTTGTGATTGGGGGCTTTGAAGATCTTAGTCAATGGAAATATTTGTGTGCAAGGTGATGGAGCTAGTGATTTTTTCCTTGTTGATTGTAGAAACCATCATAGCCTTTGCCTGGGAACCCAATGGCAGTAAGTTCGCTGTGCTGCATGGCGAGGCCCCACGGATATCCGTCTCCTTCTACCATGTGAAGAGCAACGGAAAGATCGAGCTCATCAGTAAGCCGCTGTGTGGGGCTTCTCACTGCTGCCCTCTCAGTAGGCTAACTGTGGGTTCAGGCTATACATGAGGGATACTAAGGTTGGGGTGACTTGGGAAGGTGTGAGGGCTTCTTGGTCTGCCATTCTTCGACATTATTTTGGGGGAAGTTGTCTTTTCTTGTAGCTGTGGCTATTGCTCTCTGCCCCTCAGCCTCAGGTCAGCACCCCCCCACACACACTCTTTTAAAGCTTTATTGTATCTAAAGTTATATCAAAGTGATAGGATTTTTTTAAGTGGTTTTGCAGAGCTGATCAGTGGGTTTGGTCTGAGCTGTGTGTGGACTTGATCTCTGCTGACTCTTGCCAGCAGTGGCGCTGTTTCTAGCTGCAGAGGCATCACAGGTGCTTGCTTTCTTTGCAGAGATGTTCGACAAGCAGCAAGCAAACACCATCTTCTGGAGTCCCCAGGGCCAGTTCGTGGTGCTGGCTGGACTGAGGAGGTGGGTCCTGGGCCTTGCCCACCTTGGTGGCACGTGTTTCCTGAGGGTTTGTGTTGAGATGGGGTGTCATCATCCCACTGGCCATGAGTCACAGCTGAGCCTCAAGCCAGACGAAGTAATGACATGTCTTTCAGCAGGACAGAGCCTAGGCTGTGAGGCTGCCTTTCCTTCTGTGCTGGGTGTCCTTCCCCTGCTACCGTGTGTTGTACTTGAACACATAGAAGTGGGGAGGAAGCAGCCTCCTCTTCCTTCTCTGCAAAGAACTTGTCCCCTGTTGCTGTGCACACACCACCTTGGGTGATGCCCTCTCTTGAAGCCACAGAATGCCAGACCTCACGATGGCCTCGGGATACTGCTACTTTGAGGCCCAAGAGGCCAAGCTTCCTTCGGGGTGTCACAGCTCTGCTCGGCAGGCTGCTCGGCCCTTGATCCTTTCCACCCGTGCAGCTCTCTGGGAGTGCAGGGTGCGCATGGGGCTCAGTTGCTCTGTTGCCCTCACAGTATGAATGGTGCCTTGGCATTTGTTGACACCTCAGACTGCACCGTCATGAACATCGCAGAGCACTACATGGCATCTGACGTCGAGTGGGATCCGACTGGGCGCTATGTGGTCACCTCTGTTTCTTGGTGGAGCCATAAGGTAGGAGGAGATGGGGACTGCTGGACCCTCAGGAATCAGTCTCTCTCTGTCTTTGGACAAGAGCGAAGGCCACTGATAGGAATGACAGAGTGGCACAGCTCTCTGCAGGAATGCTGTTCTTTGTGGGAGGGCTTCACCCTTGGACCACATTGCTTACAGACGTTTATGGTCAGAAGCTTTCAGATCAGCCACTGCAGGGTCATCTGACTTGACTATGGTTTATGCTGGACGTTTGATCTTCTATTTGATCTTCTATTCTGACACAAGTTCTTGTGGCAGGCCTGTGCTCTAAGGAGCACTTGCTGACTGCTGTTGATATGTGCTCCTTAGATCATGTGTCTTCTTGTTCACTAACTGCATTCTCCTGCTGTACAGAAGCACAGTTGGGTGTGCAGACTTTGTGTGCTGACTCAGGTGCTCAGAGCACAAGTTGGCAGGTGTAGCGGTTGGTACCATGGGCTGCTGAGTGTAAAGGTCCTGGTTGCCTCACAGTTTGCAAGAGGGGCTCTGTTTGCTCAAGGTGTGCTTCCCTCCTAGGTGGACAATGCTTACTGGCTGTGGACTTTCCAAGGACGTTTACTGCAGAAGAACAACAAAGACCGCTTCTGCCAGCTGCTCTGGAGGCCTCGGCCCCCCACGCTCCTTAGCCAGGAGCAGATAAAGGTCTGGAGCCCCACTAGGCTCGGGTGTTTGAGCAGTCGTAGCACTGCAGGAAAGCAGGCCTATGTCCCTGTGATGGACAGGTGATAGGGAGTAGCAAGTAGAGGCAGGGCATTGACTGGGTCTCTGAAGAGATGCAGGTCCAGGAAGTCCTAAACTGAAAGGGTTTCAGGCACTAAACCTAAACTGGTAAGCCAGGCCTGGTGGCACATGCTTGTAATCTCAGGAGGCTGAGGCTGAGGCTGGAGACTGATGCATTGCAGGTCAGCCTCAGCTGTATAACACAGAGAGCCTGTCTTCCAAAATAGGAAGGTCTGCCTAAGCCAGACAGGCTCAACCTCCCACTTTGGAACTGGGATGGTGATTTTGTTCTGTTTTGTTTTTGCTATGAGTTGATCTAAGATCCTATTAATGCATTTGTGATTGGGGGCTTTGAAGATCTTAGTCAATGGAAATATTTTTGTGCAAGGTGATGGAGCTAGTGATTTTTTCCTTGTTGATTATAGAAACCATCATAGCCTTTGGGAACCCAATGCTGTTAACAAGTCCCAGTGGGATTGGAAGGCTTAGGAGGGATGTGTGGTAGAGGCTGGTGGAGCAGTGGTCTTCAGTCACAGCTGGGAGAGGTGATGCACCCCAGGAAGAGGCTGTCTCCGGGATTGAGACCCTTAAGCTAGATGTGTGTGCTACCCTAGGCCACTTAGTCATCAAGGGTGTCACTGCACACTGGCGTCTCTGAAGGCTGCAGTTGCAGTCTGGCTTTGAAAGGTAAATCCTGAGAGTCTTGTCTTGGTTTCAGCAAATTAAAAAGGATCTGAAGAAATACTCTAAGATCTTTGAGCAGAAGGATCGATTGAGCCAGTCTAAAGCTTCAAAGGTGAGCCAAAGGGAGATGTTCATGGTAGCCCATTCCACCTCGGACAGACCTGCTGACTTGGTCTGTCCTGTACAAGTGAAATAGGCAATGGGGAACATGGACATCCCTATTTTCTGGAACCAGTGTCTACTAACAGTGGCTTTTCCTTGCTGGTGCAGCGGGCGCGATGGGGAGGATGGGGGCGGTGTCAGTGTCAGGAAGGAGAGTGAGGGTCCCTCTTAGTGAAGAAGTCCTTTGAGGCTCTGGAGTGCTCGCTGAACATGCACAAGGCTCTGGTTTCCATCACTAGAACTGCAAAATGGTTGGAAAAACCCCAGTAGGTCACCTGGGGCACCTGACTTGTGGCAGAAAGATTCCCTTTTGTTAATTGAAGCACATCCCATTAGTTAACCATTCTGCAACCTGACAGGAACTGGTGGAGAGACGGCGAACCATGATGGAGGATTTCCGGCAATACCGAAAAATGGCCCAGGAGCTGTATATGAGGCAGAAGAATGAGCGTCTGGAACTCCGAGGAGGTAATACGTACTTCCAGCTCGCTTGCGCGTGGATTGGCCGCCCTCCTTCATGGATCAGAGCACCTCAGTTGACAGTGCTCGTTCTCTGTCCTCTCAGGGGTGGACACTGATGAGCTGGACAGCAACGTGGATGACTGGGAGGAGGAGACCATCGAGTTCTTTGTCACCGAGGAGGTCATTCCTCTGGGGAATCAGGAGTGACCTTAGCACTGTGGTGAGACTTCCTCACACTTGGACAGGGGCAGTGGGGTGGACTAGGACAGGACAGAGCTGACAGGGACAGGTGTCTGAGGATGAGGCTTTCTGGCTGCTTGTTCATCTGATCGATAGAAAGGATTTAGGCAAGAGATGTTCTACCTCTGGTGGTGGAGATAAGCTTGGCAAGAGGCAGCGGCTAGCATGACCATTGCTCTGCTGGTTGCCAGCCTCCGCGCACATAGAAGAAGGAAGATCAGGTACAGCAACCCATAGCCCATGTTGTAGTGTCTGGGCAGTTTGGGCACAAGTGCAGGAGAGCATATGTGCTCAGTCCCCTCACAGCTCTCGTAGGAGGGCTAAGCCTTGTACTGTGGACATGCAGGCGGCTCTGGGCTGGAGACCTGCCTCTCTCAAAGTCCTGAGCAGATCTCTCCATCTCTGTGCCTGCGTGGGATGGGGCCAGTACCGGTCCCTGCTGTGGTCCCTTTTGGATTAATGGTGGTCCTCTGTTGCAGTGTCACCGCGCTGCCCTGGACCTGAGGCCACCCTTTGCAGAGCACCTCCTGGCTCAGGTTCTTGCCGTGCTTTCTTGCTCTGGACTGCGATTGCACCCGGGGTCCTTCCATCCCGACACAGCTCTGTGCCTTCAGCCCCTGGGTCCGCAGTGGAGGCTTCGAGGCACCACTCTCTTTCTCCTTTGGGTTTTAGCGACTGTGTCTGCTGTGGGGCCTCTGCGGGGCTCCAGGCGGCTCCTCACTCCTGCTGGTGGTGTTTCCAGAGCCCCCACCTGCAGTTCAGTGGGCTTCCGTTCTTGGACTTGCTGTCCTGCGTGGGCAGTGTCAAGCGTCCTAGAGACCTCCTGGGAGGCCGCACGCCTACCACTTACGTGCCGGTGAGCTCTGCAGCACCTGCACCCTTCAGGCTGTGGCAGGTCCTCTGCACGGGTTGGACGTGGAAATAAAGCAACCCTGTCTGAAAACCCTGTCTGGCTCCTCTCTTTGCACCCACAGTGGCCTTGACAGGGCCTTACCCTCTCCCTGGTGTGGGTCCCTCACGTGCTCCTGTCTTGTGGGCACCTGCTGGGTTCCCAGGAGCTGTGTTTGCTCCCAGGTGTGGTTTCCGTCTGTTGCTGTGAGAAAGTGCTCGTTTCACCTTGAGAGTCTCAGAGTTGGACAGGTTGGAGGGTAGGTACTGAGGGTGTCGGGCCAGCCATTCAGACGCGTGGCTCTGAGGCTTCTCATAGAGGCTGTGGATAGGTGCCTCCTCAGAACCTCATCCCAGGCTGTGGTGCTGTACTGCCTTGCCTGCCTTGTGCAATATTGGGCTTCCCACCTGCTCCAATCTGACCAGAGGGCTCCCTGGGCCCACAGCCTGGTATAATAGCAGGCTGTGCATACTCCAGCTGGAGGAGAGGCTGTTGTGGCCTACAGGACAAGGGTCATGCATGCCTGTCTCTAGGGAGGAGGTGTCCTCGTCCTGACCCCAGGCTCCAGCAGTAGAGAAGGCACTTTGCTCTCCTCCTGTTGGGCTTCCTGTTCCTTTGGCGTCTGGCTTCGCTAAGATTCTGACACACGGGCCTGTTTTGTCAGTCACTGGCCTCCATTAGTGGTTTTCCTCTACAGTATTGTCCACACTACTGTTCTTTAAACACATTTCTAGTTTGATGACAGAAGAAAAGGGTGTGTGGTTCTATCACATGAACAGATTAACAGCTCTAAACTTTCTATCTGAAACTTTATTGTAATTTTTTTTTTTTTTAAATAAAAACATTTCTGAAACTCATGTCTTCTGTCTTCCCTGGTACAGGAGTCTAGCCTGGTCTCATAGGGAAGGCTTCCAGGCCCACGTTGCTCCTGCCCGGAGGTACAGAACAACCGTGCCCAGGGCCCTGCTGGAGCCCTTTAGTAGATGGGACTGCAGATTTCAGAGGCTGAACCTCCTTCCTGCCTTGTGTCATTTCCTGGTGCCCTCCTCTAACTCAGACCCTAGGGAAGAGGAGTGTGATTAATGAAAGGCAGCCTTGCCCACAGTGGAGCTGCCTTGGTTTCTGAAAGGGTGATGGGGCTTGTTGCTGGGAGCCTGGGACCTTCCATCACAGGTTAAGTTTGTCATTAACCCTAGATTCAAATTTGGGCCTCATAGCTGAAGTCTGTCATCAAAAGGCAGGATGATATTTGGAGCACTGAACTTGGCTCTTTTATAAAAATTATTAAATATACTACATTTTGGCAGGAGAGATGACTCAGCAATTAAGAGCACTGACTATTCTTGGAGAAGTACTAGGTTCAAATCCCAGCACCCACATGGCAGCTAACAACAATACATAACTCCAGTTCCAGGAATCCAACACCCTTTTCTGCCTGGGCACTGCAGGAATCAGGTGCACTTACGTGTGTGGAATCCACTCATACACATTAAATTATAAAACATTTTATTTACATGGGGTATGCATTTGAAGATCATGGAACCTTGCAGAAGCCCATTCTTTTCCTTCCACCATGTGGGAGTTTGAATTAAGGTCTTTAGGTTTGGTAACAATCCACTTTACCTGCTGAACCATCACACCAGCCCCAAGCCTGGCATATATATTTGCAATTTTTACTAGTTTTAAAAATCTTTTTGTTTTCTTGAGACAGTTCCAGGCTGGCCTGGAACTCACCATGTAGACCAAGGTGGCCTTGATCTCAGATCCCTGCCTGCCTCTGCCTCCCAAGTGCTGGGATTAAATGCATGTGCCACCCCATCCAGCTAATTACTTCTCTTTCCACCATGTGAATCCCAGGAACCAAGCTAGGTTTGGTGGCAAGTGTCTCTACCTGTTGAGCCATCTCAGTAGCCCCCCCAGCCCTGGCTCTTTTTGACATGGGGTCATATATAACTCTGGCTGGCCTCAGACTCACAGGAATCTACCTGCCTCTGAATGCTGGGATCAAAGACATCACCAAGTCTGGCTCTTAATAACCTGTGCCTGCCTTTACTCATTACAGAGTGTGTGCGATATGGCAGGTGCAGTCTGTTTTGACTGGCCTGACGGGTTCACAGTGCAGGGCCATCCGCAGGGATCTCACGGAAGTGTTGACTCAGCATTCATTGCAGCAGGAAATTGCCAGATCTGTCCCTAATCCTGTCCCTGGGTGTACAGACTGAAAGAAAAGGGCCGGAAATCCCACCAAAACTTGCTCATCTTTGAAAGATGCTTGGATTGCTTCATTTCACTTCAGTGGTTGCTGTTTGTCCACTTAGGAAGCCTTGAAGACCTAACCGATGGGCAACTCACCTTTGGTCAACCTTGTAGGCTCAAGGTAGGAAGGGACTCCACTGCAGGATCGTTTGAGGGCTCTGCCAGGCAGCTCGGCTCTAGACTAGAGGTTTTTGTGGCATAAGGGAGCTTTATAGATGGGCCTAAAGGGGCTCTTGTCACAGTCTCTTGTGCAGATGTCACCTGAGAGGTCTGGCTGCTTAGAGAGTACTCAAACCACCACAGCTCTCCTGCCTGATGAGACAGGTAAGGGTGACACCAGGTTAGTAAATGAGCTTGGTGCTGGCCCAGCCCCACCCCTGGGGACCCAGCTGATGTCACCAGAGTGAGCCAGGCGCGGGGTGGGGCTGAGCTAGGACTGATCTTGCTGCCTACTCTGCTAGTCTGGTTGGGAGCCCTCCCAGTCCTGCCTTGCAGCATGCCTTCCCATCAGACCACCGGCCCCTCCCCAGCCAGGAGCAGCCCAGCCTTGAGGGAAATGGAGCCCAAGGCCCAGCAGCTGATGGTACGTACTGTATCCTCTTTGTAATTCCTGCCAGCTCCATTCCCTCCCTGTCCCTACCTTCCAGGAAACTCTAAACCCGGCACAGGGGATCAGATCTCACCAACCGTTCCCAGGAACTAGGGTCCCACATCTCCCCACTTTCCTTTCCAGTGATACCTTCATGCCCTGAGTCTCCAAAGCCCTGTACTTATGGTCCTAACTTCCTTCAAAGCTCAGGGCCTGGGCCAGGACTCCAGCTGGAGGACAGGCTTCATCCAGGCCCACCTACTAGACCACAGAATGGGCTGGTCACCTGTGGCTGGTTAAGGGAGAGACTGGCCACATGTCATCTATGGTATAAGTCCAGAGGACTCCCATTGTCATCCTTAGACATGGCGGGCCCCGCAGAGTTCAGGGATATTCAAATCCCGCAGGTTTCCTCTCCTGAAAGTACTCTTGGAAGGTGGGAAGATCTGGGTGTGCTTCTCTCCTGACTAAAATGGGTGCTCTGTGACCTTGGAGTCTAGAACACAGGGGTCAGGCTCAACCCCTCTCCAAGACCATGGGAGGAGGAGGGGTGCTTAGGCTGTGGGACTTGTTGACTCGGATCATGCTCTGTCCATAGGTGGTGCTTCGGATCCGCCCACTCAACAGTACCGAACTGGAGGAGGGAGCCACTGTCATTGCTCATAAAGTGGGGGATCAGGTAGGCCTGGGGAGCCAGAGGGTGTGCTTTGCCTGTGTCGCATGCTCAGTCACTTGCACAACAGATGCACACATGGAAGCTAGAGTCTGTTCTGAGGACAGGCGGAGATGATCACGCCCTCTACACAGCTCCTTTGAAATTTTTACATTTGGGGGTTTTATCTTGTGTGTGTGTGTGTGTGTGTGTGTGTGTGTGTGTGTGTGTGTGTTTAGGCCAGAGGATCATCTCAGGTATTACTTTTCAAGAGCTGGCCACCTGTGTTTGGAAATGGTCTCTCACTGGGACCTTGAACTCTGAGATTAGGCTAGGCTGCTGCTCACCGAGCCCCAGGGATCCTCCTGTCTCCACTTCCCAAGCACTGAGGTTAAAGGCCTGCACACCATGCCCGGCCGTTTGTCCTCTTTTTATTTTAAAGTAACTTTAAACCAATAAGGAAGTTGCAAAATTGCGACGGAGCCGCACCTCCCAGGCTTGCTGAGCCCCCTCGCCCCTCTTCATTCTCTCCCCTCCCTGATGCTGCTTCTATCTTTCTGGAGGATTTGGAGTAAGTTGTAGGCATAAGGCTCCTCCCCACCCAAATTTCATCATGTCTCTTTAAAACAAAACAGTCTGAACATGAGGCCTGCAATCTCAACACTGGAACATCAGAACATCGAGGCAGGGGGATCATGAATTCAAGGCCAGATTTTTTTTTCCTTAAACTAACTTGCTGTGCAGGCATGAAGACCTAAGTTCAAATCCCCAGCAGTCATGTTTAAAAAGCTGGTGAGGGCTGTACCCATACAGGACACAGGGGGATGTCTGGGACTTGCGAGTCTAGCTCCAGGCTTAGTGAGAGACCCTGTCTCAAGGGAACAAGATGGAGAGTGATAGAGCAGGATACTAGGCATCTTCCTCTGTGTGTGAATACCCCCCCCACACACACACAAGAAAAACACAAGAACATTTTGGCATTTGACCTGAGTACAGTACTTGAAATCAGTTCACCCTAATCCAATGTCAGCTAATCTTACAAATACATTCAAAATTTTACTCACTTTTCTCAATAATGTTCTTTTTCATAATTTTTCACCTGAGATTTAAATTTACAAATCATGAAATGATGACAGAGGAAAGAATCAGAGCAAAAATGAAGTTCAGTGGGAAGCATTAAGCATGCAGAAGCTGGGCATGGCAGCGCTCACCTTTAATCAGTACAGATCACAGTTACAGATGCTTGTTAGTACCTTGTGGGTGCTGGGAACTAGACAGAGGCAGACAGATCTCTATTGAGATGGAGGCCAGCCTGGAATACACAGTGAGTTCCAGGACAGCTGAGGCTACAGGGAGAGCCCGTCTCAATAAGAAAAGAAAGTGCAGAAATGTGCACAAGCAGAACAGCTCCTGTACCACGTTCTGCAGTGTGACAGCTCCTGAGAAGACACAACTGAATGTGAACTCCAAGAGGAATTCCAAACGGAACAAAGTCAGGAATTTACCCTGTCATAAATGGTCACATACTAAGCCAATCAGTTGTGGCTTGGGGGTTTTTAAAAAGAGATTCATTAATTTTTATTTTAATGTGATGTGTGTGTGTGTGCCTGCATGTATGTGTGTGCACTATGTGCATACAGTGCTCACAGAGTTCAGAAGAGGGCATGAGGTCCCCTGGAGCTGGAGTTACAGATGGTTGTGAGCCACCATGTGGGTGCTGGGAACCAAGCCTGAGTTCTCTGTAAGAGCAGCCAGTGCTCAACTGCTGAGCCATCTCTCCAGCCCACTTACTCAGTTTTATTTTATATATGCAAGTGCACCATGTGCATGCAGTGCCAGCCGAGGACAGAACAGGGTGTCAGATCCCCTGGGAATGGAGTTACAGGTGCTTGTTAGTACCTTGTGGGTGCTGGGAACTGAACTAAACCTGGGTCCTCTGCGAGAGCAGCCAGCAGCCTTAAGCTGAGCCATCTCTCCAGCCCCTCTCAGAGTAGTTTTAATTTGCACTTCCCCCATAGCTAAGGACGTTTAACTTTTTTGTTTTTGAGACAGGCTATCTTATAGCCCCAGTTGACCTGGAACTCACCATGTAGACCAGGTTGGCCTCGATCTCATAGAGATCTGCCTGCCTCTGCCTCTGAGTGCTGGCAAACGCATGTCTTCTTTTGAGAACTCCTTAGCCCATTTTCAAGTAGGTGGTTTGTTTCCTTATTTGTTTATTTATTTATTTTGAGTTCTTTCTATTTTCTAGATGTTAGCACTCTGTCAGAATATAGCTGACAAAGATTTTCTCCTTTTGGCTGACTGCCTCTTCATTCAATAAGCTGTTTCCTTTATATATAGAGGCCTTTTGATTTCATGGGGGTCCCATTTGTCAATAATTTTCCTTATTTCTTGAGTGTCTGGACTTCTAGTCAGAAAGTCCTCTCTCATGCCCATGTCTTGAAGTGTGCTCCCTACGCTTTCCTCCCATGTTTTCAGATTTTCAGGTCTTGCATTAACGTCTGTGATTCATTGGGGTTGATTTCAGGCAAGGTGAGAGCTGGATCTGGTTTCCTTCTTCTCCCTGGAGTTAGTCAGTTTTCCCAGCACCATTCTTTACAGAGGCCGTTTTGTTTTTTAAAGATTTATTTACTTACTTATTTGTTTGTTTATATCTATGTCTCTATGTGTATACGTACATGTGTGCAGTGCCTGCAGAGGCCAGAAGACAGCATCAGATCCCCTGGAGCTAGAGTTACAGGCAGTTGTAAGATACCCCGTGTGGGTGCTGGGAGCCAAACCTGGGTTCTCTGCAAGAGTAACAAGTGCTCTTAACTGCTGAGCCATCTTTCAAGCCCCAAGGCCCTCTCTTTGTTGGTCTGTGTTTTTGTTGTTGTTTTGCTATGTTTTTGTTTTTGAGACCGAGTCTCCTTGTAGCCACAGCTGTCCCAAAACTCTCTGTGTAGACCAGGCTGGGCCTCAGTCTCACAGAGATCCACCTGCTTCTGCCTCCTAAGTGCTGGGATCAGAGTGTATGTATGCCACCATGCCTGGCTATTTGTTTTTGAGACAGCATTTGGTTAGACAGCTGGCCTCAGTCTCACAGAGATCTGGCTGCCTCTGCCTCCAGAGTGCTGGGGTTAAAAGTGTGCACCATCATGTTTTGCTGTTTTCACAATCTTGCTTCTTGAGATCTATGAGGACTTTCTATTTTCTAGTGACTTCTTTAATTTCTCTGTTGAATGTTTTAAAGTTTTGTTATACCTAGGCAGAGGAGGTAGATCTTTGAGTCTGAGGCCTGCCTGGTATACATAGTGAATTCTAGACCAGCTAGGGCTATGTAGGGAGACCTTCCTCAAAACAAAGAAATAAATAAATCAACAAATAAAGAGAGTTTTTGTTTTGGAGGACATTCACTTCTTTGGTTAGGTTTATTCCAAGACATTTTTTTCCCTATTGTGAATGGGATTGTTTGTCGGATTCCCCCTCAGACGATTATTGTTGGTATGTAAGATGTCATCTCCTCCTCTTAGTCCTTCTCCTGCTTCTCCTCCTTCTTGTGTACGTGTATTTGATGCATATGTGGGTGCAGGTGTGCCACAGTACACGTGTAACCAGAGGACATCTTTATGAAGTCAGTTCTCTCCTTCCATCTTTATGTGTGTTCCAGGGATGGAACTCAGGTCTCAGGCATACGCAGCAGCACTTTCCCTGCTGAGCCAACCACTAAGCCCTGGCTACTGATTTTTGTATGTTAATTTTGTATCCTGCCATTTTGCTGATGGTGAGTTTTCTGGTGGAGTCATTAAGGTCTCCAATGTATGGTATCATGTCTGCAAATAAGGAGAATATTCTTTATAACAATAATAAAAATAGTTTTCTGGGGCTGGCAAGATGGCTCTGCAGGCAAAGGTGCTTTTGTGCAGGCCTGACAATCTGAGTCCAGTTCCCAGATCCTACAAGGTAATGGGAGAGAACTGATTCCCAAAAGTTGTCCTTGGGGTTGAAGAGATATCTCAGTGGTTAAGAGCACTGGCTGCTTTTGCAGAGGACATGGGTTTAGTTCCCAGCACCCATATGGTGGCTAAAGTCCAATCTAACTCCAATTCCAGAGGATCCGATGCCCTCTTCTGGTCTCCACGGGCACTGCACTCATGTGGTGGACTTAGGTACATGCAGGTAAAACACTCATATACATTAAAAATCTTTTAAAAGCTGTCCTCTGTTCTCCACATGCGCTCTGCGGCACACAGGCACTCACACATGCATTCACACTTTCTGGTTAGAAGCCAATGCAACAGGTACTTTTTGAACACCCTGGGTCTGTGTTGAGTGTTGTTATTTCTCTCTCACAGTCCTGTAGTGGGCGGGTTCTATGATAATTGACTCTTTACAGATAAGATCAGTGAGACCCAGTGTCCTAAGCCCCCACCTGAGTGAATGGTAGCACAAGGAGGAGATTTGAAATCAGGATGCAGGGCTCCAGAGCCCACTTTCGAGACCCACAGCCTCCCAGCCCCCTTCCAGGCCCTGTTATTGGAAGGAAGCCCCTGGCTGGAGACACATCCAAGAGAGTGTCCCAGAGCAGGTTGAAAGAGCCCATCTCCATCCCTAGGAGATAAGCAAACAGAGTCAGTTTATGTCACAGAGCTAGTGTTGGCAGGAAGCCAGACGAAGCCCTGCCAGAGCCTGGCCTCCCAGGACCCAGATTTCCCAAGCCAAGAACAGGGGAGGGGCAACTAGTGGTCACACAATGGGATCTTCAGATCTGCCCAGCTCTGTCTCCAACTCCAGGTTCCTTTCTGATGCTCAGCCCATGGACCCTCCAGCCAGGGCGCATTCTGTCTCTGCCAGCTCCCCTGCCCCCAAGTCCCTGGAGAAGACTCCTTTGATCTCTTTGTCCCTAGAGGTCCTAACGTGTCTCTTTCATAATAATATATTTATATGGGATTTACATGGCTCTGGGGAGAGCCAGGCTCTGTGAGAAGTGGAGGGTGTAGGTCAGGACTTCGGGACAACCCCTTTGTCCTCCCCTGTCCTGTGTGGTGAGCACAGCAGTCGGACACTCCATTTTGACACTCCAGCCCAGGACTCTACAGTTTGCACAGCCTCCTGCCTTCTCTGGTGCCATTAGTTCTCAGGAGGGCCTGTCACCTTGTGGCCAGAGTGGGTGGCAGGTGCTGGCCAGTTGTTCAAGTATGGCAGGCTTCCCTCCTGAGGCTGTGTTTTTCTGAGTGACATTTATCGGACTGCAGAGCCTGATGATAGGGGAAAGGGGACGATCAGGCCCTGGGAGTGTGATGGCAGGAAACACTGCCACACAGAGTGATCAGAGCCTATAGGTAAAGTGCTCGCTAGGTAAGCATGAGGACATGAATTTGGGTTCTAGGCACCCACATAAAAGCCTGGTGTGTCTGGGTGTGGTGGCACATGCCTTTAATTCCACTGGGAGGCAGTGGCAGGAGGATCTCTGTGAGTTGGAGGCAGTCTGGGCTAAACTTGTGAGCTCCTATCTCAAAAAAAAAAAAAAAATAGAGAGAGAGAGTGCCAGAGCCAGGCATGGTGGTACACGCCTTTAATCCCAGAATTTGGGAGACAGAGGCAGGCAGGTCTCTGAGATTGAAGCCAGCCTGGTCTACACAGCAAGTTTCAGGCCAACTGGGGTTACAGGGAGACCACGTCTCAAAACAACAATAAGTGTGTGTGTGTGTGTGTGTGTGTGTGTGTGTGTGTGTGTGTGTAAGAGAGAGAGAGAGAGAGAAAATCAGGAAACAGAAATGCCAGCTGGCCCTGGCCCTGGCCTTGCCCTGGGTATGGCTAGGATTCTTACAGGAGTCTGACTTCCCTCCCCTGACCCCTTGTCTTGTCACTCCCAGGTGGTTGTGCTCATGGACCCCAATGAGGACCCGGAAGACCCCCTGCGTGCGCACCGGTCCCGGGAGCGCACCTTCATTTTTGACACGGTGTTTGACCAGCACGCATCTCAGGTGTGCGCCCACCTCTGGCCTCGACGTCCGGTGATCCCTGGGCCTGGGTGTGGGCGGTCTCATCTTTCCTTCCTCAGGGTCTTTCTGAGGAGCAAGGGGGGGTTGTGGGCAGAAAACACACATCCCTGAGTTGAGTGCATGGGGATGGGGGCTAAGGGCACATGGACACGCCAGGCGCTGGCCACGGCCTTGGGGACCTCTATGGAGCTTGTTCACTACTGCTTCTGTGGCACATGGGAGGGATAGAACCCAAGCCTGCCCATACAGCAGGAGGGCAAGGAGAACGGGCACATTTGTTCAGCAAGCTCTGCGTGGTGGCCAGCAGGGGTTCTCTGAGGAGGGACGTCCGAGAGGTCTAGGTGAAGGCTGTGGGGTGTGGCTGTGTGACACTATTCCTAGGGAGATGGGAATAGACGTGTTCACCCCAGATAGGGAACTGATGACCGACTACAGTAACAATACCCCAAAATTCAATTTGGTGAACCAGTGAGTTATTGGTGTTACTTACAGGAGGATGGGTGAGGGGTCACTTACAGGACAATGAGTGACTCACAGACAGCTGCATCACCAGTGCCCACCCAGCATGGGTGACAGTTCCTGAAAGCTGGAAACCTGGAACGCACAGCACAGCTTGCAGTCAGCTGAACAAGTTGGAGAATGTCCTTTCCACGCAGCTCAGCTGGTCTGAGAGTGTCCCTGAGCAGTCCTTATGGCCTATATATGTTTAGGAAGGGAGGGGCCTGTGAGGCTGATCCATTTCAGGGACTTATTGAAGCTACTGAGCTGTTACTTCCTGAGCTAAAGAAGCTTCCCTGCAGGATGGAATATTTCATCTCCCTTAAAACATCCTGTGTTTTAAGGAGAGCTTCCTTCAAAGATGAAAGGTTTTATCTCAAAGGACATTTTTGCCCGCCAGTGCCCATCTCACAGACCTGGCTCCTGAACTTCCGGGAGGTCACACAGGGCACTTCAGCGCTGGGCATTTGGATCCTGTGTTCACACCTTCTCCTTCCTCGAGCATCACTGCCCTCCACGAGGATAGAAGGCAGTGGCACATGCCTCCTGACCCCACGTCATGGAAGAGTGGCAGAGAAGACAGGATTTGAACCCAGGCCTCTTGAAATGGGATGTCACAGCACTAGGGTGCTGGGGTCTGAGGAGGTTTTGGACCCAGGTAAAACAGTACAATAGAGAACTCTGGGATGTCTCCAGCCTGCACGCAAGGGTGTTCCTGTCCTATGGCCAAGAGGCTGGCCTGTGCTCGGCACTGGTCCTCTTACTTTGTTTTTTAAACAGAGACTCATTATGTAGCCTAGGCTGACTTCAAACTCTCATGTAGCCCAGGCTGGTCTTGAACTCTCCATCCTGCTGCTTCAGCCTTCCCAATGCTGGGATTACAGATGTGTTGCACCACACATAACAGACTGCCCACTTTAAAAAATATTTTTATTGAGTTTTATGCATGTCATACAATAGATCGTAATCAAATTTAGACCCCCTCCCGCTTCTGTGCCTCCCCACACCCTCCTGCTCTAGATTTGGTGCATTCTGCATGTATGCTAAGTCCTTTCTGGTCAAGTGTTTGTACCCAATTGTCCTTTGGTGCCAGTTCATCCACTGGAATCTAGTCTCCCAATCTAGAACCTCTCCCTTAAAGAAGATCTATTCTCCATCACCCAGCACTAATCACTTGCCGATAGTTCCTAGGCTAGGTTTGGGGCCTGTGTTCCCTAATTCTGTGCTGGGTTTTTGTCTGACTGAGTCAGCATGGGTCTTGTGCATGCTGACTGCATTGCTGCAAGTTCATATGAACAAGTTCCCAGGACCTGAAGCCTCTGTTTCCCTAGGTTATGCCTCCCCCTCTTTTGCAATGGTCCCTGAGCCATGGGTGAGTAGGTTTGATATTGGAGTCCTATCCAGAAACTCCCACTCTAGTCTTTTATTCTCTAAAACTTGGCCAATGGTGGCCTTCTGTGTGCATCGTACTTTGTTGTATGAGGAAGGGAAGCTTTGCTGTTGAGAGTTATGGGATGTATTAGTATTTTCTCTACCCCCTGTTCTGTTATGGCCCATGAGCCTTGGGTGTAGAGGTTCCACTGTAGATATGTCACTTAGGGCTGGTCATCTCTCAGATATATTTTCGGTGTGTAACCAGTTATGAAACTCTGTAAAAGTCTCCATCTGTTGCAGAAAGAAACTTCCTTGATGAGTGATATATGGTGCACTTGTCTGAGAATTCAAGGGTCCATCTCTAGTATACAGTAAGATATTCCATTTGTCTAGAGACGTGACAGAGATAGGGTTTTCTCTGGGATCTGTGGCTTCTTTAGCCACGTATATTTGGCTGTGTTTGCAGTGCCACCCGTGAGTTCCCTCCACAGAGAGGGCTTTAATTTCCATTAGATGCTGCTGATCACTCCACAGGTCGCACCACTGCTGCTCCAGTAAAGATAGTTTTCTGTGCCGAGTAATGTGCTTACTAGGCTTTACAACTGGCTTGGGCCGTTGATTGATTTTCTCCCTTAGCAGCTTGCATAGTGTCCTCTAGAACTACGAGAGCTAGTCTTCAGGGAGGAGGGCACCAGGTCAACTCTAGCCCCACTGCTCCAAGTCCTGTGTCTGAAGTCTGTCCTGTCTTCAGCAATAGGGTCTTACCTCCTGGGAGGCGATCAAGGGCTGTGGCAGCCTGACCAACAACTCGAAGGGAGGATTCTCCTGCCTGCACTGTGTTTCTTGTTATGTAGCCTTCAGCTATGCATGTGTACTCATGTTTAGGTATTGTGGGTGTATTTTTCTGGGGGATTTTGAGTTAATACATTTCCCTCTGGCTCTTTATACCACCTAATCTCTCTCTCTCTCTCTCTCTCTCGTACACACACACACACACACCCCACCCTCCTCCATCCCCAGTTTCAATGCCTTCAGTTTCCTCTTGACAATGCCTGTCTGCATTACCCCCTCTTGAATCCCCCCCCCCGTTCCTTGTGTGTCCTCCCCTCCTCCCTTCCCAGTGTCCCCATTTCCTCATTTCCCCGTGGTAACGTTTCCTGCTGTCCCCCACTTTCGGGGTCTTTCTTTCCCTTTCCTTCTGAGCTTCCTTTCCATTTTCCTGGCTCCTGCTCTTACATTAGAATACATTCTCATATGTAAGGGACTGGTGTTGCTCTCCACAAACGAGGGAAAGCATACAGCACTTTTCTGAGTCTGTATTACTTCAGGTAATGGAACAGTCTAGTTCCAGTCATTTACCTGAACACTTCATCTTTTCTTACCGCTGAGTAGAACTCCATTGTGCAAATGTGCCACATTTTCATTGTCCGTTCATTGACTGAGGGACATTTAAGCTGTTCCCATTTTCTAGCTATTGCAAAAAGAGCGGCATCAAACACGGATGCACAGGTATCTCTACAGTAGGATGAGTCTTTGAGTCTATGCCAAGGAGTGGTATAAGCAGATTCATTTTTAGTTTTAAAAATATTTTATTTATTATTTTTATTTTATGTGTATGAGTGTATCACCGGCATGTGTGTGAATGCACCATGTGTTCAGTGCCGGGGATGTTAGAAGAGAGTGTCAGATTCCCCTGGAACTGGAGTTATGGATGGTTGTTAGCCACCATGTGAGTGCTGGGAATCAAACCTGGGTCCTCTGCAAGAGCAGCCAGTGCTCTTAACCAATAAGCCATCTCTCCAGCCCTCATTTTAGTTTTTAAAGAGTTCTTCACACTGCTTTCCATAGTGGTTGCACAAGTTTGCACTCCCACCAGCAGTCAATGCGTGTTCCCGTTTCTCCACATCCTTGCCAGCATTTGGTGTTGTTATCTTAGCCAGGGTGACTTGGGTAAGAGGAAATCTTACAATGGTTTTGATCTGCATTTCTCTAATTACTAAGGATGTTGAGCACTTTTTCAGGTGTTTCTTAGTCATTTTTATTTCTTAATTTGAGAGTTCTTTGTTCAGGTCTATTTATTTATTTATTGGGTCATTTATTTTCTTGTTTTTTTGGTTTTTGACTTCTTTGTATATTCTGGATATTAATCCTCTGGATATTAATGTTTATCAGGCAAGATTTTCTCCCACTCAGTGGGTTTCCTCTTCATTTCCTTGGTGTTTCTTATGTTGTACAGAAGCTTTGTAGCATAATGAGGTCCCACTTGCTGATTGTTGACCTTACTTCCTGAGTAACTGATGTCCAATTTAGAAAGTTCTTTCCTGTGCCTATATCTTGTAGGGTACTGCCTATGTTTTCTTCTAGAAGTTTCAGAGTTTCAGGTTTCACATTGAGGTCTTTGATCCATTTGGAGTTGAATTTTGTGTGGGTAAAAGATAAGGGTCCAGTTTCATTCTTCTATGGGTGGAGATCCAGTTTTGCCAACATCATTTGTTGGAGATGCTGTCTTTCCTCTATTGTGTGTTCTGTGGTACCTTTGTCAACTATCAGGTGTTGAAATTGCTTACAGTAATATTTGGGTCTTCTGTTGTGTTCCACTGATCTGTGTGTCTGTCTTTGTACCAGTACCATGATGTCTTATGACTATGGCTCTGTAGTATAGTTTGAGATCTGGTATGGTGATACCCCCAGCATTGCTTTTTTTGCCCAAGATTGCTTTGCTATAAGGGGTCTTTTGTGATTCCATATAAATTTTAGGATTTTTTTTCTCTGTGAAGAATGTCATGGGAATTTTGATTGGCATTGCTTTTGATAAAATGGTCATTTTTACATATTAATTCACCAATCCGTGAACATGTTTAGGTCCTTCTATATCTTGGAGTCTTTCTCTATTTCTTTCTTTAAAGGTTTAAAGTATTCATTGTAGAGATCTTTAATATTTTTGGTTAGGTTTATTCCTAACCAAAAAAAAGGTTTATTCCTTTTATTTATTTATTTTTTGAGGCTATTGTGAATGGGAGGGTTTCCTTGAATGCTTTTTCTGATTGCTCATTATTGGTGTATAGAAAGCCAACTTCGTAAGTTGATTTTGTAACCTTTCATCTCTGACTTTGTTAATTTGGATTTGCTCTTTCTTTCTTTTGGTTAACAGACTTAAGAGTCTGTCTATCTTGTTTACCTTTTCAGAGAACCTGTCTTGGATCCATTGATTCTTTGTATTGTTTTTGTTTGTTTGTTTGTTTGCATTTTATTAATTTCTGCTCTGATTTTTGTAATTTCTACTTGTTTTCTGGGTTTGGTTTGTTCTTGCCTTTCCAGAGTCTTGCGTTGTACTGTTAAATTATTTGCATGTGCTCATTCTGATTTTTTAATGTAGGCACTTAGAGCTATAAACTTCCCTCTTAGGGCTGCTTTTAAAATGTCCCAGAGGTTTTGTTCTGTTGTATTATCATTTTCATTTAGTTCCAGGAATACTTTTATTTCTCTTTTAATTTCTTCTTGAACTCATTCATCATTCCTGAGTGTGTTGTTTAATCTCCATGAGTTTGTGTAGTTATTAGAGCTCTTTGTTTTGTTAATTATAAGCTTTATTGCACTTTGATCTGATAGAATCCATGGAATTCTTTCATTTTTTTCATATTTGTTGAAGTTTATTTTATGCCCTAGTTTGTGGTCATTTTTAGAGAAGCTTGCATGGGCTGATGAGTAGAAAGTGTATTCTTTGACTTGGGTAGAGTGTTCTGTAGATGTCTTTTAGGTTTATTTCATGTAAGGTGTCATTTAATTCAGATGTTTGTCTGTTTATTCTTTGTCCAGTTGGCCTATTAGAGACAGCAGAGTATTGAAGTCACCTACTGGGTTGGGGTTAATGTGTGTTTTATGGTTCTTGAGTACTGTGTTTATGAAATTGTGTGCTCCAGAGTTTGCTGCATGTATGATCATGATTATAGTATCGTCTTGATCGATTGTTCCTTTGATTAGAATGAAGTGACCCTCTTTATCTTTTCTGATTAGCTTTAGTTTGAAACCTATTTTAGAACTGCAATACCTGCTTGCTTCTCAGTGGCAATATTGGAATATTTTTTCCCATCCTTTTACCTTAAGGTCATGTCTGTTCTTGAAGGTGAGATGAGTTTCCTGAACACAACAGAAAGATGGTTTTCTTTGTTAGTCCATTCCACTAGCCTGTCTTTTGACTGGGGAGTTGAGGTTGATATGTGGAGTTATTATTGAAAGAGATGTATTGGTTAGTGTCATTTTAATTTGTTGTGTTCTTGGTTCTAGCTTGTGTGTCTGTATTTATACCTTCCTTTGTTTTCTTACTCCAACTTCTTGGGTATAGTCATTCCTATCTTCAGTCCTTTGTATCGCTTCAAGTTTTCTCTGTATGATTGGTTTGGTGGACATGAATTCTTCCAACAATTTGTGGTATGGACAATTCCTTCAACTATGACAGGAAGTTTTGCTGGGTAAAGTATTATGGGCTGGCATCTATGGTCATTTAGAACTGAGAATACTTTGGTCCAGGCTGTTCTGGCTTTCATAGATTGCAATGAAAAGTCATCTGTAATTCTAATGGGTTTTCCTTTATATGTAATTTGTTTTTCTCTACCAGCTTTTAGTGCCCTCTCTTTATTCTGAACATTAGTATTTTTACTATGACATCCATGGGGAATTTCTGTTCTGGTCATGTCTAATTGGTGTTCTATGTGCTTCCTGAATCTGTATAGGTATGTCTTTCCTTAATTTAGGGAAGTTTTCTTCTATAATCCATTGAAGATCTGATCAGTGCTATTGGCCTGAGGTTCTTCTCCTTCCTGTACACCTTTGTTGCACAGATTGGTCTTTTCATGGTGTTCCACAGTCCCTGCACATTCCATTTCTGTGTTTAAAAAAAATTTTTTATAGTCTTTGCTTAAGGAGTCCAGTTCTTCAACATTGTCATCCAGTCTTGATATTCTGTTTTCAGTTTCATTCATTCTGCTCGTGAGACTTTCTCTTATTTTAAATTGACTTACTGAGTTTTTCAATTCCATTCTCATTTCAGCTTGGGTTTTCTTCAGTATTCTTCTATCTTTTTTTTTGAATTTGCTATTCAAGTCCCGAATTGTTTTTCTTATTTCATTCAATTGCATATTTGTATTTTCTTGAGCTTCTGTTGCGCGTTTATACCTATCCTCTTTGAGTTCTTTGAGTGGTTTCTCTAAGTTTTTTGATCATGTTTATGATTAAAAAAAAAATTCTGCAGCGTGGGGTTCCTCAGGGTGACTCTCATTACAGTGTACTTCTGTAGGATTGGTGGGTTTTGTTGGGGACATACTCTCTTGGTTTTTCATACTATGTGTTTTTGTACTGCCATTTGGGCATATGACTGTCTTTTGTTGGTTGTGTGTCTGGTAGGAAATTCTATTCTTTATTTAGTTGAAATTTGTTTCTGTTTATATTGTTAATGTAGCTTGGTTGTTTTTTGCTCCAAAAGTTAGTTGGTGTACTCTTCAGATTCCCCCAGGGTAGTAGGCTGGTCTGGGTAGTAGGCAAGTCTGTGCAGGCAGATAAGGAGGGAGGCCAAGGGCAAGACAGAGGTGGGGACAGCCTGTGGAGCACCTAACCAATGAAACTGGAGAACTGACCTAGTTTGGGTGTAAGGGATCAGGATGCAGTGGGCAGGTTGGGACTAAAGGGAATCCTGAGATCTGAGGCAGGGGAGTAGAGGTGTTCAGACTGCAGGGAATCAAGACACAGCAGGCACGATATGTTTTACCAGATGGTGTATTAGTCATCTTTATGTTGCTGAGGTGGAAACACTGACCAAGGGAACTTATAAAAGGAAGAGCTTATTTAACTTACATTTCCAAAGGGGCAAGAGTCCATCATGGTGGGGAGGCGTGGCAGCAGATATAGCTAGAGTTGACACCAGAGCTAAGCACTCACATCTTCAAGTAGGCACAGGAAGCATAGACTGACTGACTGACTGGAGATCCGTCAAGGCTTAAGAACTCTCTAAGCTCGCCCCCAGTGACACACTTCCTCCAGCATGACCACACCCCCTAAGACCTCCCAAACCAGTGCCACCAACTGGGGACAAAATGTCCAAATACGTGGAGCCTATGGGGGGCATTCTCCTTCAAAGCACCACATTCTACTCCCTGGGCCCTATAGCCTTGTGAGCATATAAAATGCAAAATGTTTTTAGTCTAACCTTAAAAGTCTCCATAGTCTTTACCAGTCTCAATACTATTTAGAAGTCCAGAGTCCAAAGTCTCTTCTGAGACTCAGGGCATTCTCTTAACTCTAAGCCCTTGTAAAACTGAAAGACATTACAAGCTCCTAACATACAGTGGAAATGAATGCACATTTCCTTTCCAAAATGGAGGAATAGAGGCATAGTGAGGAAATACCGGACCAGAAAAAGACCAAAAACCAGCAGGGCAAACACCATATTCTATAGCTCTATGTCTGACTTCTGGGACAATTCCTCCAGCTGTGCAGTATGCAGTACACATCTCTTTCTTGGGCTGGTAGCACTCCCTGTATGCAATTTATCTTGGCAGATGTCTCACAGCTCTGGCCTCACAAACGTCTTCTTGGGGTCTCCACTGCCAACCAGGCCTAACCCTAACCCTGACCCTGACCCTGACCCTAACCCTGACCCTGCTTGGTTCTCAGTGGAGCTGACTGGCATCTCTGCTGGAGCACCCATCTGGGCCTTCCTTCTCCCTGAGGCATCAGCTTCTCAGATGATGGCCTCAAAGCTACAGGAGGGCTAGCCGGCTCTAAGGATCTGGCCCATGGGTAGTACGGCCTTAGTTGTGCACACTGGCTGTTCCAGCTAGTCTCCAAAGCTGGCCAAGGTCAAGGAGAGAGAGATAGACTCAACACCTCAGTGAGTGGCTAAGTATCCAGGGCCATTCCTCTCATGCCAAGGTAATAGGGGTAATAGTGTCTCAATAAGGATGCCTGCTGGGGACACATGTTCCTCCTCTGTTCAGGAAGCAGCTATCTGGAGGAAAGCTGCTCCACAGCCACTGTCTGAGCAGAATGGCTTTTCTCATGGTGAAGGTCATAATGGCGTCAGGCTGGAGGGAACAGGTCACGGTGGTCATTGGTAAGCTGACCTGTGCTAAGTGCTGTGTCTGAGGCCCCATGTCCTGTGCCAGTCTCACAGCAACTTTGAAAAATGCAGAAATACTTTCTCCTTCTAATCAGGTCTGGTGGCACACACCTGTGATCCCAGCATGCAGGAGAGTTCAAGGTCAGGCTCAACTACATAATGAGTTGAGCCCAGGTCTGGCAGCCTGGACTACCTGAGACCCTGTCTAAACCTTGGTCTACATATGAGAGAGCTGTTTGTGATCCTGCCATCTATAGCAGAGCCCAGATTCCGACCCAGCCTCTGCCTGTCCGCAACCACTGGGAGAAGGGTTGGCTTTGATGGCTCCCTGCCCAGCTCAGCGGAGCTGTGAGCAGCCATGCACCAGGTTGTGCAAGTGGAAATCAGGGCTGAGAGTGGACGCTGGGAAGGTGCGGTAGGGGGCCTGTAGGTGGTCAAGCCAGGTCAACCTGCCACTTCACTCTCCAGCCTTGAGTGTCCCTCCCTGAACGCCCCAGTGGGCAGGACGCTTACTGCCTGCACGTCGCCATGGCAGGTATTGTGTCATGTCACTCATCCTTAGCCCCACCCCAGTTTTGTCCCATGAAGGAGGCTCCTGACGATCTTCATGGGATGCTAACCCCCTCGTTCACTTACGTTCTTCTCTATCTCTCAATACCTGCAGAGGCCTGGGAATGGCTGGGCTCAGTCCCTAGCTGTGTCAGGCCTTCTGACAGCCGTCGTAGAGTTTTATTTTATTTCATTTAGTTGGTTTTTTATGTTTGAGATCTGATCTCAACATGCAGACCTGGCTGACCTAGAACTCGCTATGTAGATCAGGCTGACCTCAAACTCACAGAGCTCTGCCTGCCTCTGCCTCTGCCTCTGGAGTGCTGGGGTTAAAGGTATGCACCCCATCCCACCCAGCTATTCTTTTTGTTTAATCTTCTCTCAAAGTCTGCACGTGAGGCTCAACACAGATAAGGCAGTGTGTCCAACATCGTCCAGCTACAGAACTTCCCACGAGCGTCTATCACGCAGACCTTTTGTTTTTCTTCAGCCTTCTTTGTGTGTCCCCATGCGTGAGTAGAGGGCAGCTCGTTTGCAGACCTCCTGTTTTCTTCCAAGTAGTAGCCTCCTGACTCACATTGTCCTTTCCTCTGACTATCTGTCTTCCGGTTTGTCTGCAGGAAGATGTATACCTTTCCACCATCCAGCATTTAGTGGAGGGCGTCATCTCCGGATACAATGCAACAGTATTTGCCTATGGCCCCTCAGGTACTGGGTGGGGCAATGTCCCTGGGAGGAAAGGGCTTGGTGCCAGCAAAATTCTTTATTTGGGGGGAGACAGGGTCTCATGTAGCCTAGGCTAGCTTCAAACTCACTATGTAGCCAAAGATGACTTCAAACTCCTGATCCTCCTACCTCTGCCTCCCAAGAGCTGTGATTACAGGCATGCACAACATGCCTGGTTTATGCAGTGCTGGGAATGGAACCCAGGGCTTTGTGCCTGCTACGTAAGCACTCTACCCACTGAGCCATGTCCCAGCCCTATGTACTGGGTTTTCATCACCTCAGTTGCTCTTTTGGTTAGCATGATCTCCTCTCTCATGTGGGAAAAAAGAGCTCAGTGGTCTGCTGGCTCAGTAGTTAAGAGCACTGGCTGCTCTTGCAGAGGACTCAGGTACAGAACCCACATGGCGACTAACAACCATCCATAACTCCAGTTTTAGGGGAACTGACGCCTCGTCTGGCTTCCGTGAACACTCTATGCATGTAGTGCACTTATATACACGCAGGCAAAACACTTGTACTTATAAAAAAAATAAATATAAAATTTTAAAAGAGTGCTTGCTGTAGAGGACCCAAGTTTGGTTCCCAATACCTAGGTTTGGCAACTGGTAACTGCCGGAAACATCAGCTCCAGATGCCCTATTCCGAACTCCGTGGCAAGATAATGTAGCCAGCTGTGGTGATTCTGGAAACTTTCCCAGGGCTGCAGCCAGCAGGGTAATTCTAGCATTCAACCCAAGTCTGCATCTTTCTGTTCAGGAAAAACACAGATTTCTTCTTTGAAGTTGAGAGTTGACCTTAATAAATGTTTGCAGCTAGGTGGCAGCCACTTGTCATCCTAGTTCTTTGAGAGACGGAGGCAGGAAGATTATAAGTTCCAAGCCAGCCTGGGCTACCTACAGAAAGTCTATCTCAAAAGAAAAAAAGAAAAGGAAAGGAAAAAGCCTGGGGGCAAAACTTTGTGTGAAGCACCTGCCCAGCCCTGGGTCTGTAAAATGAAGTCACTTCTCTTGTGCTTAGAAACTGGACTCAGAGTGGCGGGACTAAAGCCTGCATCCTGTCAGCTGTGTAGATGGGACATGGAGACTAAGGAGCACTTGGCTCACAGCTTCAGGCATCTGTTTCATTCATCCACCCAGCACCAGTCAGTGGGTTCAGTCGCTTGCTGGGCTAGCAGGAAGAGCATATCTGTCTTCTCCTTCATGGGGTGAGGTGGGGAAGGGGCCAGTGAGGCCTTCTCATAGAGGACACCACCTTGAACCCGTGTAGCGTGTCAGTCCTCTTAGTACACACCAGACCCGAACCCACCTTTGGTATCCCACCCCCTTACAGGAGCGGGGAAGACGCACACCATGCTGGGCGTGGATGCAGAGCCTGGCATCTACCTGCAGACCCTCACTGACCTCTTCCAGGCCATCGAGGAGACCCGGGACAGCATGGAATACAACGTGTCCATGTCTTACCTGGAGGTGAGCCAGTCCTCCTGCCTCGGTTGGCTCCCCTAGGCAGGATCACAGCAGGCTAAACGTAGCTGTGCACATGAGTGTGACACCCCTGCCAGCTCAGACGCCTGCCCAATGTGCGTCCTGAGGTGTGAGTCCTCCAGCAGCACAGGCTTACTTAGGTCCCAACCTCTCTGTTCCACTGCAGATTTATAACGAAGCCATCCGTGACCTTCTGAACCCATCCTCTGGGTTTCTGGAGTTGAGAGAAGATTCTAGAGGAAGCATACAGATTACAGGCATCACAGAGGTATCCACTTCAAATGCCCAGGAGGTGAGGTCACAGGCTACTGCATAGCATTACATAGGTCTGGACTTGACCTGAGGGAATTCCAGGTATCTGCACCGTGCCGTCTTGACACCGTGCTGTGCCGTCCTGTGGGCAGTGTTTAAGACAGACACCCTTCAACCCCATGTGCGCTCTTCAGTGTCCAGGTGCAGGCTAGGGTCCTTCCAGAGCAGCGCACCAGGCATGCAGCCCACCCAAACTGCTGGGCTCTGAATCCACTAGCCAGCCCGATGACCGTTCCTTTATAGAGGACACCGTAAGCCTTCCTACAGTCTGGTTTCCTCTCTTCTTCCTGCTGCACCTCTCCCTCCTCCTCCTCCTCCTCCTCCTCCTCCTCCTCCTCCTCCTCATCTTCCTCCTCCTCCTCTCGCTCAAATATTTACCGTGTGTGTGTGTGTGTGTGTGTGTGTGTGTGTGTGTGTGTGTGTGTGTGTACTTGCATCTGAAAGTCAGAGGACAACTTGCAGGAGTCAGTTCTTTTCCTCTACCATGTGGGTTCCAGGGTTCAAGTTCAAGTTGTCAGGTTCGGCACCACATGTCCTCACCTGCCCAGCCGCTTTGCTGGCCCCTTCCTCCCTCACCCACCCAGCCACTTTACTGACCCCTTCCTCTCTAAGTTTGGCACTGTCCTGAAGGTGGGCTTCTGAGAGGTCTGCTGGGCCACCTGCCTGCTCCTTCTTGCCTCCAGCTTGGTAGCGCTCCCCATCTTCAGCCTTTGCTGTCATTCCCCAGAAGCTGCCCACCTTGTCTCAAAAGACAAGGGTCTTTTACTGGCTGAGAGCTTGCCAAGTAGGCCAGGCTGGCTGCCCTGGCAAGTCCCAGGGATATTGCTGTCTCTGCCTGCTCAGTGTTGGGATTACAAACATTTGCCACCATGCCCAACTTTTTAAAAAAATTTATTTTTATTTTATGAGTGTTTTGCCTGCATGTATGTAAGTGTACCATGCAATGCCCCACAGGAGCCAGAAGAAGGTGTCAGATCCCCTGGAACTGGAGTTATGGACAATAGTTAGCCACCAAGTGGGTTCTGGGAACAGAACCTGGATCCTCTGGAGGAGCAGTAAGTGTTTTTAACTGCTAAGCAGTCTTTCCAGTCCCTGGATCTTGTTTTTGAGGCAGGGTTTCACACTGCAGACCAGGCTGGCTTAGAATTCAATAGGTATCCCAGGCTGGACTTGAACTCACAGCAATTTTCTTCCCTCAGCCTCCCAAATTTTGGGATGACAAGCATGAGCTACCATGCCCAGCTTTGCCCATTATTGTACAACATCCAGAGTCCTAGTCTCCATCTGTACACACTGCAGTCCCAGCCTGGGTGCCTATACAGCAGGTGCCCAGCAGACGCTTACTGCTCAAGTTCTCTAGCTGTTGGCATGGCAGATGGTATTTGCCCTTGCTGCCAATCCCAATGGATCTACATCTGTCCGGAGTGTGACCTGAAGAGTCTAGGGCAGCCGTGGGCTCTGTGGAGAAGAAGTGAGTTGAACTAGTGATGTAACTCAGTTGGCAGAGTGCTTGCCTTGTGACCTAGGTTTCATTCCCAGTATTTCATAAACCAGGCATGGTGGCACACGTCTAACCCAGCATTTGAGACTTCAAGTCAGGAGGATCAGAAGTTCAAGGTCATCCTTGGTTACATAGTGAGTTTGAGCGCAGTCTAAACTACTTAATGCCTTGTCTTTAAAGAAAAAAGGGACTGGAGAGATGGCCCAGTGGTTAAGAGCACTGGCTGCTCTTCCAGAGGATCTAGGTTCAGTTTCCAGCACCCACATGGCAGCTAACCATCTGTAACTACAGTTCCATGGAATCAACACCCTCTTCTGTCCTCCTTGGGCTTTGCACAACACAGGTGCACTTACATACATGCAGGCAATACACTCATATATATAAAAAGTAGAAATAATAAATAAAATATTCAGAAAAGAAATAAGAGACAGGCAATCCATTGGTAATGTCTGTCATGGATACAGAATGGACAGAGGGGGCACACATGAAGAATCTGCCATTCCTGCTCTGCTAATTGATTTAACTAATCACTTCATACTGCCAACCAGAAATTACTGGCATGAGTCCCAACCCTGAAGCCACCTTCTGGGTTTTTGTAGACTGTACATATGGCCATGTAGACCTGTAAACTATCTTCCTTGCCCTCTGTCCCCAGATCATGCAGCTCCTCACCAAAGGCAACCGGCAGCGCACACAGGAGCCCACAGCTGCCAACAAGACGTCATCTCGTTCCCACGCAGTACTGCAGGTCACTGTGCGCCAGCGGAGTCGAGGCACTGACCTGACTGAGGAAGTGGGCCTTGGGAGGCTCTTCATGGTGGACCTGGCAGGCTCAGAGCGTGCATCCCAGGTACAGGCCCCTCCAAAGTGCCCCTGCCTTCAGGTGTCATTACAGTCTTTCACTTGGGGTTTGTCACCCTCAGTCTGACCAGAACTGTACCTATCCTTGTTTAGTTGTCCTTCAGCACCTGGAACAGCGCTGGGCCCAGACAAGGCCATGGCTAAGTGTCTGTTAGGGAATGAATTCTGTAAGCCTCTAGCGAGGAAGGCATGGGGCCAGTGCTTTGGGGGTGCTTCCCATGCATCTCACTTGCAGGATGGACTCATCCTGGGCCTGGGGACATGAGGTTGAGCCACACACATGCTCATCCTTGGGAAGCTACAAGTGTCAGAGTGACAGCAACATCAAGGAGCCTGTGCTTGGAGGGTCGAGGTTCACAGAGCGTGTGATGGGGTCTCAGGGTTGAGCCTAGACATGTCCTGAGGAGTTGGATTAGGGCAAGGAAGAGCATTTGGGCAGAGGCTGTGGACAGGCCTGCTTTGTGGTCTAGCCTCAGGTTTAAATGACCGTTTAACAGTTTTTCTGTTGATTCTCTCTTCACTCTGGGCCTAGCCCTGATCTTGAGGCCCAGGCTGCTGAAGCTGGTAGAGCCTGTTCACTAAGACATTTTTAAAATACGTGTTGGGGCTGGAAAAATGGCTTAGCAGTTAAGAGTGCTAGATGCTCTCGCAGAGGACCTGGTTCACTTCCCAGCACCTACAGGGCAGCTAACAACCATCTGTACTCTAGTTCTGGGGATCCAGTGCCCTCCTCTGGCCTCCATGGGCACTGCACACACATGGTACATTTACATGCAGACAAAAACACTCATGCGCATAAAATAAAAAGAAGTAAATAAAAATAGGGGCTGGAGAGATGGCTCAGTGGTTAAGAGTTCTACTACTCATGCAGAGGACCCAGGTTTGAGTCCCTGCACCCACATGACAGCTAACAACTGTCTACAACTCTAGTTCTAGGGGACCCAATGCCCTGTTCTGACTCTCAGGCACTGCATGACATGGGTGTATCTACCTACATGCAGGCAATATGTTCATGCACATAAAAATTAAAAATAATAAATAGAATATTAAAAAACAAAAAAGTAAAATACAGTGTATTAATAAAAAACATAAGGTTTAGTAAAGCCAACAGATCAGGGGATAACTGCCACTAAAAAGGTATCTTGCTACAGTTCCAGAGAGTTGAAGACCTGAGATGTATTCTAGTTAAGTGCTCTACCACTGAACAACGCCCCCAGCCCCTCACTGGGGGATTCTAGGCAGGTGCTCTACCACTGAGCCACACCCCCAGCCCCTCACTGGGGGATTCTAGTTATAAGCAGAATTATCTGCAGGGGATACTTCTCCAATCTGTTTATCTCTGTTAGTGTTATCCTCCTGTCAGTCGGCTCGGCTTTCCTTGCAAATGACTGCATAATACTCATAGGCAGTCTCCAGTCCCTGGGCCCCTTGACCTCCTAGCACTAGGAAAGATAGTACCAGTCCCACACTCTGGGCTTCAGTCCCTGCCTTGGGGATGGGGAGGGAGAGGTGTTGGTAGGAAAGGACTCACGTTCTTGTTCAGCCTGGCCTCTCCCTGCTCAGACCCAGAACCGAGGCAAGAGGATGAAGGAGGGTGCTCACATCAACCGTTCACTGCTGGCACTGGGCAACTGCATCAATGCGCTTAGTGAAAAAGGTGGCAGCCGGGCACAGTACGTGAACTTCCGTGACAGCAAACTCACGCGCCTGCTGAAGGTGAGTGCTCTGGCTAGAAAGCTAGGGAGGCCACTGCAACCAGGACTTAACTGGCTGTATGGAGGCCCAGACCTGGGTCTCAGAGTACTTCCAGGAGCCCCTGAAGTCAGCACTGTGTATAAGGCATATCTGGCCAATGCCTGACACCCCCTTTACCCTTCTGAGTATGGGCCAGTTTTGTTTGCATGCCCCTAGCAGTAGGGCACTCCCTCCATCCCCAACACTGCCTGTTCCATCGTGTATGGCTTTACCATGAGACAACTCTTCTCCGTACTGAGCTGGATGCTGTCACCTTGCTATCTTGCAAACAAATATGCAAAGCCATAAATAAATACATGTTTCTATTTGTCTGCCTTACTACTAAACTAGTGTCATCAGGGCATCAGATGGGGCTGGGGGCTGAAGTGTACCTACTTCATTTTCAGGGTTGTCTCTCCAGGCATCAGCCCCATCCTGGTCTCTAGCATCAGCTGCCCTTCCTGGGTGTTCTAGTTTGCTTCTCCATTGCTGTGACAAAACACTCTGATCAATACCTACTTGGAGAGGGAAGCATTTATTTGGCTCACATCCCCTGGGTCACAGTTCATCACTGAGGGAGTCCGAGGCAGGAACTCAGGACAGGAATCTGGAGGCAGGAGCTGGAGCACAGGCCATGGAGGAACAATCCTTACTGACTTGCTCCCCTGGCCCATGCTCAGCCTGCTTTTTTATATAATACAGAACAACCTGCCCAGCGTTGATACCACCCACAGTGGGCCGAGCCCTCCCACATTTCTCAACAATCATGAAAATACCCCACAGACATGGCCACAGGCCAGACCTATGGTGGCAATTCCCCAACTGAGGGTCCTTCAACCCAAGTGTGTAAGTTGACTCTAACGCTATCCAGCACACCAGGGCTTTGGTGGTAGTGAGGGAGGTCTAGGGCCACTGGTGGGTAGGACTACTAGTAGGTGGGAAACATATGCCATTTCCCACTGAGCAGGATGCCCTGGGAGGCAACAGCCGCACAGTGATGATCGCCCACATTAGCCCAGCCAGCTCCAGCTTTGAGGAGTCACGGACCACGCTGCTCTATGCCTATAGGGCAAAGAACATCAAGACAAGGGTAAGTGAGCTGGGGAGATGATGGATCTGTGGGTAAAGTGCAGGCTGTGAAAGAATGAGGACCTGAGTTTGATCCCAGGACTCATGTAGAAAAAGCCAGGTGTGTTGATGTGTTTCTGTAATGTTAGCACTGAAAATGAGGAGACCCACAGATTGCTGGGGCTCACTGGCTGGCCAACTTAGCTTACCTGGCAATTCCTGGACAGGGAGAGATCCTGTCTCAAAAAATCAGGGTGGGCATGGTGGCACACACCTTTAATCTCAGCATTCAAGAGGCAGAGGCAGGTTGATCCTTTTAAGTTGGAGGCCAGCCTGGTCTACATAGTGAACACCAGGCCAGCGAGGTCTACACAGTGGGACCCTGTCTAAAATAAAAAGATAAAACCAAAACTAATGAACCAAGGTAGACGGTACAAGAAAGACTCTGAGATTGACTTCTCCACATGCATGGATATACATGAACACCTACATGAACATGCATACCCCCCTCCTCCTCAATAACAGTATTTACTGGAGAGAATTTTCTTTTTGAATTATTTGAATTTTTTTTGCAACAAGGTTTTACTATATAGTCCTGGCTGTCCTTGCTATGTAGATCAGATTGTCCTGGAACTCATAGAGGTCCACCTGCCTTTGCCTTCTGAGTGCTGGGATTAAAGTCATGTACCGCCATGCCCAGCCTATTTGAATTTTTTTATGGTACCATATACATGGAAAAAAATTCAGTTAAAAATTTAGTATCTGTTTAGTGTATGTGTGTGTGTGTGTGTGTGTGTGTGTGTGTGTGTGTGTGTGTATGCACACGCGCACCCACAGATCATGGCAAGCAGGTGCAGGTCAGAAATCAGTTCTTTCCTTCTACCATGTGGGTTCAGGGGATTGAACTTAGGTCATCAGGCTTGGTGGCAAGCTTCTTTACCTGCTGAACCATCCCTTGGGCCCCCAAAACATACATTTTACTTGCTGTGAGTCCACAGTGTGGTGGCCTGGGCACAAACCACCATTCAGCTCCAGAACTTGCTCATCTCACCGAACTGAAGCAGGGTCCCCATTAAACACCAGCTCCCCAGCCCCTCCCCAACCCCTCTCCAGCCCCTCCCCAACCCCTCCCCAGCCCCTCCCAGCCCCTCCCCAGCCCCTCCTCAGCCCCTGGCTCTATGCATCTGCTTTTGCCACTAGAAATCTGAGGGTTTTGTAGAAACAGAATCACATAGGAATCTTTTGTGTCTGGTCGAATGCACTGAACCCAATATCCTTAAAACTCACCTGTGCTGTAGCAGGTATCAAAATACCCTTCTCTTTTGAGGCTGAATAGGATTACCATGTGTCCAACCTACACATTCACAGGCCACATACGACCCAAGATAGCTCTGAATGTGGTCCAAGACAGTATGTCTCAGTGTCAAAATGTTGAACATGTCTTGTTCTAGTTATCCTGAAAAAGGAGACTGGAGAGACGGCTCTGGGGTTGAGGGAACTGGCTGCTCTTGCACGGGGCCTGGATTCTGTTTCCAGCACCCATGTGGCAACTAACACCCGTCCATGATTCTGTAGGCATTGCATGATATGGCAGCACTTACATACATGCAGGCAAAGCACTCATATACATAGAATAAAAATAAATTTTAAAAATCTGACAAAAAGGAACTTAAAAGAGAAAGGATTTTTTTCTTTATTTTTATTTTATTATTTTATTTTTTGGCCTTTTTGAGACAGGGTCTGCCTGTAGCCCAAGCTGGCCTGGAGCTCACTATATAGAGTAGGCTGACCTTGAACTCACAGAGATCTGACTTCCTCTGCCTCCTGAGTGCTGGGATTAAAGGTGTACATCACCACACCCAGCACCATTTTTCTACTCTTAACATAGTTCAGGACCCCCTGCCTAGGGGATGGCACCACCCACAGTAGACTGGGTCTCCCACATCAATTAAGTCAGTTAAGAACATCCCCCTCACACATGCCCACAGGCCAACCCAGGATAGAGCACCCTTCCTGAGAGGCTCTTTCCAGGTGGTTCTAGGTTCTGTCAGCTTGACAATGAAAGCTACCATCACTCTGATAGTCTTAAAGTTTGTTTATACCTTGCTGTGTTTATACATCATCTCTCAAGCCTGTCCTTCAGGGAGCCTCCCACCACACCTGACCTTGGCCACATGTCCTCTCCACCAGGTCAAGCGCAACCTGCTGAACGTCTCCTACCGCATAGCACAGTACACGGATGTCATCTCCGACCTGCGCAGGGAGATCGAGCACCTCAAATCAAAGCTGGAGAAGCAGGACAAGAAGAAAATGGAAGCTGGTGTCCCCGATGTGCAAGGTACTCTAAATGGAGCCAGTGCGTGCCTGTGACTTGGACAGGTTCCTAGGCTCGGTACTGGTCCTGTCTGGGGCCTTGTATCCAACATCCAGTTCCCACAGGCCCATCCTCCTCTCCCCTGAGTACCTGGCCTTGGCCACTTTGAGTGGTTGCATCCACAGTGACTGATGGCCCTGCTACGGGCTGTTGTTAGTGTCTGGCCACTGCTTCCCTGGGAGCGCAGACCTGGCTCCAATTTTCTCCCTACAAGATATGGGGACTTTTATTTTAATTTATGTTATATATAGGTCTATGTGAATGTATGCCCCATGTGTGTGTGTGGGCTAAGTCCTGTAGCTAGTTACAGGTAGTCATGAGCTGCCTGATGAGGGTGCTGGGAACTGAACTCAGGTCCTCTGGGTGAACAGCAGGTGCACTTAACCACTGAGCCATTGCAGTCACTTCATTTTCTTTTTGTGTGCATGTCGCATATGTTCAGATGTGTATGCATGTGTGTGTATTCATGCATGTAGAGGCCAAAGGTGAACGTTGAATGTTTTCCTTGGTCACTCTCTACCTTTTAATATATATTTTATTGGTTATTTTTACTTTATGTGTATGTGTATCTTGTCTCCATATATGTAAGTGTACCACATATATGCAATGCTTGTAAAGGCCAGAAGAGGGCATGGATCCTCTAGAACTAAGGTTACGAATGGTTGGTAGCCATCATGTAAGTGTTGGGAGCTGAACCTGGGTCCTCTGCAAAAGCAGCCCATGCTCTTAAGCGCTGAGCCATCTCTCTGGCTGCCCACTTGCCCCCTCATTCCTTATTTTTTGAAATATGGTCTCTCACTGAACTCAGAGCTCATGAATTGGGGTAGGCTGCTGGCCAGAGGGCCCCTGAGTCTGCCCCACTCCACCTCCCCAGTGCTAAAATAGCAGATATAAGTCACTGTGCCTGGCTTTTGTATGGGCTTCTGGGAATCAATGTCAGGTTATGGAGAGCTTGAGGCCAATCTAGGATCCATGAGACTATGTCTCAAAAAAAAAAAAAAAAAAAAAAAAAAAAAAAAAAAGGAAGGCAGACAAAACTCATAAGAAGAGACCATAAGAACCCCTATGTTGTATCGAGCTGTGTGAGACCGTCCTGTCAGTAAAGTACCATGAGGACCTGACTTGTGCTGCTCAGCACCTCCATAAGAGCAAGGTGCACCTGCATGTGTCTGGAACCCCAGCGCTGGATGTGGGGAGGAGACAGGAGGATTACTGGGGCTCCGTAGCTACGGAGCCAGTTGATGAACTCCAGGTTCAATGAGAGATGCTGTCTCAACTGTCTCAACAGAGTACATGAAAACCAGCGGTGGGTAGGGGGCTATAAGAGCAGTACAGATTGGAGATGGGCTCTAAATATGATTGAAATATATTGTATGAACTTTCAAAAAAATTCAGTAAAATTTAAGTTAGTTAAATAAATAAATAGGCCCCTGAAAGGGCTGATTGTGGTGGTGCACATCTTTAATCTCAGCATTCAGGAGGAAGAGGTGTAAGGACCCCCCAGAAATGGAAAATGAAGGCTACAGCAAATCTGACTCCATCTTGTTAGAAAAAGCCTCAGCCACATAAGCTTGGCTTCCTGGCTTCAGAAACTCTTTCCCACCCCCCTAGTTAAACATTTGCAAGGACATGGCCTTCAAATATCAGGTGGTTTATCATGGCTTAAAGGGAAAGCATAGAGTCTGGTCAGGATGACCAAGACATGAATCAGAAACCCAAATAAGCCCAAGACCTTGAAGCATACTCTGGTAAGCACATTCCACAGGCCCTGTTACCTTAATATGAGTAAGATGCTTTTTCGCGCCAAGCGGGCTTCCTTAACCAATCCCAACCCTTGTCCCTCCTCTCTTTGTTTTAACCCTATAAAACATCACCTCACCCTCCACTCGGGGCCACTGTCTTATCACCCGCTGCAGCGGTGTGTCAGACTGTGGACCGAGCTCAAGCTTGTAAATAAAGACCCTTTGTTCTTGCATCAGATTTGACCTCCCTGGTGGTCTTTTGAGAGGATTCTATAACCTGGGCACAACAGAGGCAGGAGGATCTCCATGAGATGGAGGTCAGCCTGGTCTACATAACAAACTCCATGGCAGTCAGGGATACATAGTGAGACCCTGTGTCAAAAAACAAACAAGCAAACAAACAAAATCCAAAAAAGATCCACCCACCAAATGAGGAAAGATACTCAGTGTTGATGTCTGGTTTCCACGAACGTGGGCACATGTGACTGCGTGCACATGAGAGGGTCACATGAACATGCACACACCATACAGTATACACACACACACACATGCCAAATAAAACAACCCCTGTACAAAGTCAAGTCTGTTAAACACATGCACATACCATATAGTATACACACATACACATGCCAAATAAAAGAACCCCTGTATAAAGTCAAGTCTGTTAAACACATGCACACACCATATAGTATACACACATACACGCCAAATAAAAGAACCTCTGTACAAAGTTAAGTCTGTTAAACACATGCACACACCACACAAGCATTCTTTAGTTTTCATGAAGATGAATTTTTCCATAATTTACAAAGAACTTCTAGAATCATTAAGAATGAGAAAACAGCCCAAGGATTTTAAATGGGCAGGACACTGAATAGGCAATTCACAGAATTACTGTATTTTTTATTTTTTGAGGCAGGGCTTGCCTGGAACATGCTATATAGACCAGGTTGGCCTTGAACTCACAGAGCTCTCCCTGCTTATGCCTCCTAATTGCTGGGATTAAAGGTGTGGACCACTACACATGGCCCTATTTTCATTTTATTCATTTATTTATTTGTATGTGTTGTATGTATGTATGTGTATGTGTATGTGCATGTTGTTCTATGCTGCATATATGGAGGCCAGAGGACAACTTTTGGAAATCAGTTTCGTCCATCCATCATTGGATCACTGGTTTAGAGCTCTGGTCATTAGGCCTGGCTGCAAGTACCTTTACCTGCAGAACCATCTTGCTGGCCCTACAGAAGAATCCATATGCAGTAAGCATATGAAAAGTCTCTAATACTTTAGGAAGCAGAGATGTAAATTGAAACAGTTTTCAATCCTTGAACTAGCTAAAAGTAAGGTGCTAAGGAATGAAATGCTTATCAAATGAGTAACTGTACAAAATTATGTAAATTGTACAAAAATTAAGACCTTTCAAACAAATGAAACCACAACATCTACCCATTCATGCATCCACCCATCTGCCCACCCACCCACCCATCCATCCATCCATCCATCCATCCACTCATCATGCATCCACCCATCTGCCTGTCCATCCATCTATCCATCCATACATACATCCATCCACCCATCTACCAATCCACCCATCCACCCATCTATCCACCCATCCATCCACCCATCATCCACCCACCCATTTGCCCATCCACCCATCCACCCATCCACCCATTCACCTATCTACCATTTATCCATCTACTCATCTTTCCATTCACTCATTTATGTATCAGCCAGCCACCCATCTGTCCACAGATTTTTTTCATCCATCCATCCATCCACAATTCACATATCCATCTACCAATCCACATATCCATCCACGCATCCATCTGTCCATTCATCAGTTTATACACCATCAGTCTACTTATCCATCCACCAGACCACTCATCCTCCATCTATTCATACATGTATATAAACTACTCCATGAGCCATAGCTCATTTGGGTGGGTGAGCATAGAGTTCAACCCTTCTATGGCTGAAACGCTCCTAGTACAGAAGGTCCCCTTCCCATCTGCAGTCACAGTCACCCTCCATGATGCAGAAGAAGACAGCCATCTTCAGATGAACAAGATCCGGGCACAGCTCATTGCGGCTTTCAAGGAGCAGATGGAGATGCGGCGCAGCCTGGTGGAGCTGGAGAATGCTAACACTGAGCTGCACATAGACATGTCTCGCCATCTGCTGACCATTGCAGAGTGAGTGCCCTGCTGCCACACATCATGCATCCCGTCAGGCAGGGGAAACCACAGGAGCAGAGGGGGCTGCTGTTGAGGCCTCTTACCTGCAGGCCCCCAAGAAGGTGGGGCCCTGCCTCTGCTCCTTTCCCGTTCTTCTGCCCTCGTGGATAAGTTGGGCCAAATGGGAGAAGCTTCCAGATGCCTTTGACCTCTCCTGACTGGGGCCCAGAGCCGGTCAGACACCGGGACGCCTATTGTCCACTCCAGGCATCTGGAGGTGAAAGGGACACTGGTGATCGTTACACTAGGGCAGCGGTGTCCCTCCAATTGCCCTGGAGAATCCAGGACACACGGTCTACTTAGACGTGGCTTCAAACAGCACTTAAGTAGCAGCACTGGTGCTTGCTCTGTCCCCTCCCTCCCCTCCCCTCTGCCTCTGCATCGGCACCCTCCCCTCGCCCCTCCCCTTCCTTCTCCCTTCTTTCCTTTGTGATCTTCCCTTTTCTGCCCTCCCTCCTCCCCCTTCCTCTTCCCCTCCCTCCTCCCCCTTCCTCTTCCTTCCTCTCTTCTTCCCTCTTCTCCCCCACTCCCTGCTCCCCCTCCTCCTCTTCCTCTTCCTCTTCCTTTTCCTTTCTTCCCCTTTGCCTTCCTCTACCCTCTGTTTCTGGGACAATGTCTCGCTATATAGCCCAGGCTGGTCTAGAACTTGTGATCCTCCTGCCTCAGCTTCCCGAGTGCTGGGATGACAAGCGCACACCGGCTCGTCTTTCTTCCCCTCTTCCTCAACCTCCAGTTCTACAAACATCACACATGTAGCAGAGTTATTAAACAGGTAATCACAGAATGTCTTCCCTTTTCTGGCCAGATATCCACTTGCTGTGGCTCCCTCAGTCTGCCTTTATTTCCCAGTGGCCATGGATCTTCCTATTTACACTCAGTGTGTCGCCTTTGTTGGCAGAGCACAGCCCGCTGCCCCTGGCCACACATCTCAGCATCCCAGCTTTACAGTGAGGAGAGCCAGGGTCAGGAAGCACCTTTCCAGAGGAGGTGGCCGTGGCTAGCTCCAGTGGGGCGATGAGTGGGTAGATGCGCAGAAAAGATCGTAATTCCTCCACACACCTGTGAGGAGGCTGGCGGAGCCTGTGGTGCCCTGGGAGGGGGACGCAGGACTCCTAGCCTGGGCATGGCTGGCCCTTGATACCTCTTGTGTCTTGACTATAGCTGGGAACGGGAGAAGACCCACCACCGTGTGCACCCAGACAGCAGCAAGAAGCACGAGGAGCCAGGGGATGTCGACGGGGAGGACGGCGAGTCTGCAGAACCCCCAGAGGTGGCATTGGCCAGGGAGGAGGTGACCTTGCTCTTGGCTGAGCAGCAGAAAACAGCAGCCCTCAAGGTGAGGGAGAGGGAGGCAGTGCTCAGTCGCAGGGATGATGTGTATCCACCTGTGCCAGGTGGCCTTTGGGAGCATCTGTGCATCTCAAGGAGCACAACTGGCTCTGAGGTCATGGCCATGTGAGCCTCAAGTTCAGAGATGTTGCCTAGGGCTGGGATGTAGTGCAGTTGGTAGAGTATTCGCCGAGCATGCATGAAGGCCTGGGTTGCATCCCCAGCACCACATAAACTGGGCATGGTGGTGCATTCCTGTAACCCTGGTACTCAAGAGGTAGATGCAGGAAGATCAAAAATTCAAGGTCATCCTTGGAGGTGTAGAGTTTGAGGCTAGCATGGGCTATATGAGATCCTATCTTAAAAAATAAAAAAAGGGGAGGCCTAGGAGTTGGGGAGAATTTGGGAAACTGAACAGTGGGTTATGGAGGAGGACTTCAGAAGAGGCCAGAGTTGGGGAGGACAGAGGGAACGTGGGATGAAAGCAAGTGTGGGAGGACTGAGAGGAGCCAGATGGACGGGAGTTGAGGAGGATTTTAGGGGAGTCTACATGAGCTGGAGAGGACTGAAGGGGGTCAGGATAGAGGGGCTTCGGGAGGACTTCAGGGGAAGTTGGATAGAGGGCCTTGGGAGTTGCGGAGGATTGAGGGGAAGCTGGGTAGAGGGGAGTTGGGAAGACTTCAGGGAATGCCAGATGTAGGAGGTCTAGAAGTCTGGGAAGGACTAAAGAGAGGCCAGATAGAGGGGAGTTAGAGAGGACTTCAGGGGACCAGATGGAGTTGGGAGGACTGAGAGGGGCAGGATAGAGGGGAGTTGGGGAGCACTTCGGGGGACCAGATGGAGTTGGGAGGACTGAGAGGGGCAGGATAGAGGGGAGTTAGAGAGGACTTCAGGGGACCAGATAGAGTTGGGAGGACTGAGAGGGGCAGGATAGAGGGGAGTTGGGGAGCACTTTGGAGGACCAGATGGAGTTGGGAGGACTGAGAGGGGCAGGATAGAGGGGAGTTGGAGAGCACTTCGGGGAGACTGCCTAGAGGGGAGTTGGCCGGAGGGGAGCAGAATCGCTCTCAGATCATAAGGAAGTGGCCAGAGCACAGCTTCCTCTGCTGTTATCTGCCCTTTCCTTGGGGACTGTGACTAGGTTTGCAAGGCAGCCGCCCCACGTGAGTCTCTGGGGACTGAGGTGGAGTTAGTTATGTGGTGTGATAGTGACTTTTGCTAAATCACCCTGCTCAGACTCCAGGTTGCAAGGACACAAGTTGCCAGAAGGTGTTTTGTAGACCTCAGCATCTCCATCAGACACATACAGAAACAAGGGCATGTCCTCAGCTAGGTACAGAGAGTTGGAGAGCCCTACCTGGTGGGTGTGCAGAACCTGGCTACAAGCCATAGGCAGGTCTCAGGCCCCCCAGTTCATTTCCCACTGGATGAGCAGAGCGAGCCGGTGGTAGGTGAGCTGGGCCTCAGCCCTCCCTGCTCTGTCACATGCTGCTTGAGAGAATCAGGACCCGGCGTGAGGCAAACCAGAGACATCCTAGAGTGTGAAATGGGAGGATCTGCTTTCTGTGGTTGAAAGGCTGTTTGCCACCTGTGGTTCCCAGTAGAAGGGGCCTGCCATGCCACGCCACACCATGCCAATGTGACCAACTTCAGAAGCACCAGGGTAGGTGAGGAAGCCGGTAGTAAGCGGGAAGGGGTTGAGAACCCTCGTTGTGTTCTCTGTAAGAAGGAACTGGTGGGTCGGGTAGGCAGGCTTAGCATCGACCTGTGTTCCAGGAGAAGTGACTTAACATCTGTCCCTATATTGGGATGACACCAACAGGCCCAAGAATAACTCATTCAAGAACCAGGCATGGTGGCAGACTTCTTTAACTCCAGCACTTTGGAGACAGAGGCAGGTGGATCCCTGAGGTCATCAAGGTCAGCATGGTCTACATAGTGAGTTTCAGACCAGCTGGGGCTACAAGAAGACCCTGTCTCAAAAAAAAAAAAAAAAAAGATAATAGAGTGTTTGCCTAGCATGCACAAAACTCCGGATTCTATCCACCCAGGAAGTAGAGGCAGGAGGATCAGGAGTTCAAGGTCCCTTCAACTACTTAGTGAGTTTGAGGTCAGCCTAGGCTCCCTGAGAACCTAGTGTTTCTTTTGTTTGTTTATTTGGTTTTTTAACTTTTTTATTTTATGTATATGAGTATATTGCCTGAATATATGTAAGTGCAGCCATGCTGTACAATGCCCACAAAGGTCAGAAGAGGGCATTGGATCCCCTGGAACTGGAGTTTCAGATGGTTGTTAGCTGCCATGTGGGTGCTGGGAACCAAACCCAGGGCTTTTGCAAGAGCAGCTAGTGCTCTTAACTGCTGAGCTATCTCTCTAGCCCTTTATTTCTTTTTTTAAGACAGGGTCTCACTCTATATCCCTGGCTAACATGGAATTCACTATATAGACCAGACTGGCCTTGAACTCGCAGAGCTCTACCTGCTTCTGCCTCCCAAGTGCTGGTATTAAAGAAGTATGCCATCACAGACTCTCAGTCTACAGAGGAATTCCAAGGAACCTGGGTTTGGGGCATTAATATGAACGCAGCAGAGCCAACTGCAGGTGCAGACAATGTAAGGCACAGACAGAACTAGACTCAGGGAAGGGGATAGGGATACTCACGCTCTGTCCTTGCCCTACACAGGAGCTCTGCTGCCTTAGGAGAACCCTGTCCATTGTCCCACTGTCTGCAAAGGACGGCCTGTCTTGCTGCAGTCTGGCATGTAGAATAGCTGTTTGCTACAAGATGGGGTTAGCCTCGCTAGGATTTGGAGGACTACACTCACTACAACTGTTTAGACACTCTCTGTGAGCTCCAGTTCCTTGGTGCTGTTCCTAGATGCCTGGTACTGACTCAGAGTGATTAGGACATGGTGGTCCAGAATGTGGGCTCCATCTCTGAGGAGGAGCCTAGGGAGTGGGCTCTACACCCATGGGCTTGCACTTGAAAAGTGAACACACGGGGGAATTGCTTGCTCTGTCAGGATCAGCAAGGCCTCAGATGTTAAAACATCAGAATTTTGAAGCCAAGTTTAGGGTTAGCCCTAGGGATGGTGGGTGTATTAGTTACTTTGCTGGGATAAAATCCCAAACAACGAAAGCAACTTAAGGGAGGATTTGTTTTGGCTCATGGTTCAAGGACACAGTCTATCATGGCAGCAATAGCATGAGGCAGCCGGTCCCATGGCATCCACAGTCAGGAAGCAGAGAGGGATGGATGCTGGTGCTCAGCTCACTTTCTCCTTTTTATTCAGTCTAGAGCTCCCACTTATAGAAGTGGTCATGCACCTTTAAGATAGGTCTTCCCTTCAACGTTGTCTCAATCCAGATAATTCCTCACAGATATGCCCGGAGTGATTCTGAGTGTCTAGTGGACAATCAGCTTTAGCCATCACAGAGCTCATCCTTAAGGATGGCTGCCACATGTCTCCTGGTATCAGTGCCTGTCACAAGCTCTCTGTGTCTCTCTGTCCACAGGCCGGGCTGGAGCAGCATCTGGCTCACGCCAAGCAGAAGGCCTCACAGATGGAGAAGCTGCTGCCCCGGCAAGTGACTCGCGAGGACCAGCGGGAAGTGCTGCGACTGCTGTGCAGGGCCCACGAGCTGGAGGTAGAGAACACAGAGCTGCAGGCCGACAACTTGTGTCACAAGAACCTGTTGTGCCAAAAGGACTTTGTGATCCAGCGTTACCACCAGCACCGGCTACTATGCCAGCAGATTATCCAGGGTCAGCGGCAGCTGATTCAGGGTGAGGCCAGCCCCGAGCAAGTGCGTCCAAACTGTGCTGGAAAGAGGAGGCTGTGCATGTGCCTGGAAAACATGGGATGAAGCCTGGGGAGATGGCTCAGTTGGTAAAACACTTGGTAAAGTGCCGGCCCCAGTCTTCATTGTTTAAAAATACTTTATTTATTTGGTGTGCTGAGTGTCCTTCCTTCCTTCCTTCCTCCTTCCTCTCTCTCTCTCTCTCTCTCTCTCTCTCACACACACACACACACACACACACACACACTAGGTCTCACTGTGTGGTTCAGGCTGTCCATGATCCTCCCATCTCAGCCTCCTAAGGGCTAGGACCCAAACCATCTTTCTGCCTCTGTATTTACCTGTGTTGGGCATTTCCTATGAATTGGCTCATACACCGCATGTCCTTTTGTGTCTGGCTTCTCTCACTTAGCATGATATTTTTAGGCTCATTCATGTTGTAGTAGAGATGCTATAACATGATTCCCTTTCATGACTGCCTGTTGTATCTATAAAGTCATCTGTTTAGCTTGTTTGCCTTGTGACTATCATGAATGATATAGCTAAGTTCATGACATTCGTGTGCAGTTTTCTGCGTAACATTTGGTTTTGATTCTTTTGGGTGTATGTGTACCCAGGAGTTGTCCTTTAGCTTGGACCTTAAATTTTATTTGTACTTTAGAATTATTAACAGACTTTCTTTTCCGTTTTCCCTTTCCTTCCCTTTTCTCTTCTTGTTTGTATCAGGGACAGAGCCCAGGGCATCACCAGGGCGAGGCACGTCCTCTAGCACTGCGCTATGCCCCAGCCCAATAGTATTGTTTTATAATTGAAAGGCAATAACAGAAAAGTAACTATTAAAATATTTTATGTATTATTATTTTTAAATTTTATGTATATGAGTGTATTGTCTGCATGTATGTAATTGCACCCATGTCATGCAATGCCTGTGGAAGTCAGAAGAGGGCATCAGATTCCCTGGAACTGGAGTTATAGATGGTTGTTAGCTGCAATGCCTGGGTTAGGAACCAAACCCAGGTTTTCTGCAAGAGCAGTCAGTGCTCTTAACCACTGAGCCATCTCTCCAGCCCCCAGAAAAATAATTTTAAACTTCAGGTGTAGCTTAGTGGTAGAGTGCTTGCCTCACATGTTCAAGGCCTCAGGCTCCAATTTGAGTGCCACACACAGATAAATCATAATATAAAATTAAAATAGTGCTGGGGATATGGCTCAGTGGTAAAGTGCTTGCCTAGCAGGCACGAAGTCCTGGGTTCCATCCCCAGCACCGTGTAACCCAAATGTGGGGGTCCACACCTGTCACCCCAGTACTTTTGACATAGAGGAAGCACGATCAGAGTTTCAAGGTCCTCCTTGGCTACATAGTAAGCTGGAGGCTAGCCTGGGCTACATGAAACCTTGTCTCCAAAAAAAAGAAGAAAAGAATTACAAACATAAAAGACAATATTACCAGAAAAGACAAGACTTTCCTGAGGCTTTTTGCCTTTAAGCTTCCTGGGGAAAGACTCTATCCTTTTGGCCTGTGGCATGGTTTGGGCCTGGTGGGAGGTGGTGTGTCTGCAGTCTGATGGCTGCTGTCTTTGCTTCCGTAGACAGCGGCATTTCAGCTCCGGAACCTCTGGAGCAGCAGTACCAGCTGTACTCCCGGGAGCTGGGAGAGGGCACACTGGATCGCCTTCTGCTTCAGCACTCCGTGATGTCCAGCTCACTCCGGGTGAGTCTCCCTCCCCCTCCACCCCTGCCCACCTCTGGCTAAAGCTTTGTTCAATACCATCCTGTCATTCTCTGCCCTCGGCCTGTCCTTGTTGAATCCTGCTCTGCACCCAGGAAATGGAAGACACTTAAGCAGCATCTACAGACTGAGCCAGAATTCTGTGCAAGCAGAAGGACCCAAGTTTAAGCCCCATGGCACTTAAAAAAGGATGCAGGGCTCAGTGGTTAAGAGCGCTGGCTGCTCTTGCAGAGGACTTGAGTTCTGTTCTCAGCACCCACGTGGTAGCTAACAATTGTTTGTAACTCCAGTTTCTAGGGGGCCTGGTGCCCTCTTCTGGCCTCTGTGGGCATTGAATGTACAGGGCACACTTATATACATGGAGACAAACACTCATACACATAAAAAAATACATAGATACATACAAACATTCACACATACATAAGAGCATGTATTGCTTTTTCGGAGAATTGGAGTTTGGTTCCGAACATTCATATTAGGTGGATCACAACCACCTGTAACTCTAACTTCAGAGGATTTGACACCCTCTTGACACCTTCAGGCACCTGCACTTACATTCATATATCCCACTCCATAATTAAAAAACATAAATGAGGGGCTGGAGAGATGGCTCAGTGGTTAAGAGCACTTGACTGCTCCTGCAGAGGGCCTGGGTTCAGTTCCCAGCACCCACATGGCAGCTAACAACTGTTCATAACTTCAGTTACAGAGGACCTGGCACCCTCTTCTGCACTACATGATTGCACTTACATACATGCAGGCAATGATAAATAAAATATATTTTAAAATATTATATATATATATGAATAAAGTTTAAAAAGCTGATGTTGCAGCATTGTCTGTGACCCCAGTGCTGGAAATGCATAGGTAGAAGGATCTTGGGGCTCTCCAGACAGCCAGTCTAGCTAAATTGGTGAGGCTCAGTGAGAGATCCTCTTTCAAAAAACGAGAGTGACTGAGGAAGACATCTAATGTTGGCCCTAGCCTTGACATACACACTCTACATGTGCACAAATACACACATACATATATGCACACACACATAGAATGGCCAGAGGAGTTCAGCCCAGGTCTAAAGACTACATTGTCCTGCAGGCTGGAGGAGCAGGGTCTGCTGGTATGCTGGGAAGGGCTGGGTGCTTCTCCCTTGGCCCAGGCCTTGCTGTTCTTTCTCTGACCATACCTCTAAGAACTTATCTGTTCCTGAAGAATCGAGGGTGGAACAGAGCTGCTAGGAAGGCACGGTAAGCTTAGCACCTGGGAGCCAGAGGGAGGTAGATCTCTGAGATCAAGGTCAGTGGGCCTATATAGCAAGTTCTCCCTTTTCACCATGTGAGACTCAGGGATCAACCTCAGGTCTTCAGGTTTAGCAGCAAGGGCCTCCATCTGCCGAACCATCTTGTTGTCCTGACTGTACAGTTCTAAGTCCTACAGTTCTAACTTTGCTGTTGACAGACACCTGCATGTTAGCGCACGGGTGCTTATCTCACCAACCCTGCTTGGCTCTAGTGAGGCCTGGTGCCCCTAGACCACAGATGTTTGGTTTCATTCTCTTGGGAGAATGAAGAAGAATCCACCGGACCTCAGCCCAGGCAGAGGCGACGGGTGGGGGGGGGCTGCCAGACACAGGGTATGAGGCGGAGGGTGCAGGAACGCAGGGCACACAGGCCGCACCCTGCGGAGACACAGGAGTCCTCTGGAGGTGTTCAGTGCCCTCCACCACCTGCTCCAGTTGTCTGCTTCTGGAAGGCAGCACTCGGTCCTGCCTCCCCAGGCACGAGGCTGCTATTACTTTTTTTTTAAGGTTTTATTTTCTATTTATTTTATTCTTTTTTATTATTTTATGTGTATGAGTGTATTGCCTGCATGTGTGTAAGTGCACCCATGATGTGCAGTGCCCTCGGAGGACAGAAGAGGGTGTCAGATCCCCTGGAACTGGAGTTACAACAGGGAGGCTGCGAGCCGCCCTGACAACACTGATCTTTGGATTGGTTTGCTTGCCCTGTGGTTTTGCCTTTTCCTCCAGTAGCACAGTTGGCCTCCCACAGCGTGCAGGCTTTGCAGATACTCTTCCTCTTAGTGGTTGCATGCTCATCTCCTCGACACTGTTCCATGGTCTCATCACTCCTGAATAGCATTGCCTTGTCAAGAGTATCAACATAGCCAGGCATGGTGGCACTCATCTTTAATCCATCACTTACAGGCAGGTGGATCTCTCTGAGATCTAGGCCAGCCTGGTCTACATAGTGAGTTCCAAGCCAACTAGGGCTACATGGAAACCCTGTCTCAAAAAAAAGTCTTAATGTTTGTCCGGCTGTTCACCTACTAAAGAGCATCTCTGTACTAAAGAGCATCCTAGCATCCTAAGTGCTTTCAATTCAGGCAGTTGTCAGTAAACCCGCTAGGAACATCCACATGCAGGCTTATGTGCAAATAGGAGTGTTTTAACTCCTCTAGGCAAATACCAAGAAGTGTGCTGGCTGTATTATGTGGTTAGAGTGGTTTGGTTTTGCAAGAAACTGACACATGGTCCCTCCAGCTCCTGTTGCCTTGTATCCTTCTCTCAACCTTGCTGTTTCTTGAGCAACAGGTATACATTCTGTTTTTGGTTTCCTTTCGGTTTGTTTATTGAGACAGGGTCTCATGTAGCCCAGACTGGCCTTGAACTCACTATATAGCCAAGAGTGGCCTCCACCTTCCAATGACTGACTTACAGACATGTACCACCATGCAAGACTTCTGTGGTGCTGGGAATGGAACCTGGGGCCTCGTGCATGCCAGGCAAGTGGTCTGTTAACTAAGCCATACCCTAGGCTACATTTAATTTTCTGGTACCCATGTCTTTTACCAGTCTGAAGTTCACCATGAGACCTATGTTTCCTTTAGTTAGTGGGTCTCCTTGATTCCCTTGGTCTCTGAAGGTCTGAAGCTTCTCTGCCCCCATGACTGATACTTAAGGGTGCTACTGGGCTACTTTAGAATGAACTTGCTTGGGGCTAGACTGATATCTCCTCATGATCACCTTGATGAACTGATTGTCACAATTCCATGTTAGGCAGGAGCACCACAGACAACACTGTGTCAGAGTCACACAAAGTGGGCATGTCCTGTTGGTGAGGATGTTAAGCTTGACCTGTGGGTGAGGGTGGTGTCTGCTGCACTTCCTACCTCACTATTTTTCGTTAAGAGTATATGTCTTACAGTGCTATCACAGAGCCGCATCCCCAGCCCCTCACTGGGGGACTCTAGGCAGATGCTCTACCACTGAGCCACACCTCCAGCCCCTCACAAAATCTTTCTCTTCTCTTGCCTCTGCCTCCGTCCCTTCATTCCTTTCTTCCTTTTTTTGTGGGAAGCTTTGCATACAGTTTGTCACTCTGACCGTTTTTCACTGTGTGTGTGGCAGTACCGCGGATTGAACTCAGGGCCTTGCATATACTAGGCAAGCACTCTACCGCCATTCTGATCATTTTACAATGCATCATTCAGTGAGACTGCATCCACTCCCACCTTCCTCTTTGATTACCTGCTCTTCCCAAACCCAAACTCCACGCCCCTTACACACTAGTTCCTCCGTCCTCTCCGGCCCAGGCCCCGTCCTATGTGCTGTCTGTGGTGTCACCATACTAGGGACCTCCCCATTCCCATCGTTCCAGTTACCTTTTGTTGCTATGATAAAATACCAATGACCAAAGACAACTTGAGGAGCAAAGGGTTTGTTCATCCCACATGTCCAAAGCACAGTTCATCTTGAGCAGGAAACTCAAGGCTGGAATCTGGAACAGAAACTGAAGCAGAACCATGTAGGAGTGCTGCTTACTGGCCTGCTGCCCTGGATGTTCAGCTGCATTTCTTGTCTTTTTTTTCCTTGTCTTTTTTTTTTTTAAGACAGGGTCTCCCTGTAGCCCCAGCTGGCCTGAACTCACCATGTAGACCAGGCTAGCCTCAATCTCACAGAGATCTGCCTGCCTCTGCCTCCTGAGTGCTGGGCTATAAAGGTGTGCGCCACCACACCTGACCTATATTTCTTTTTTTAAAAAAAATTATTTGGGGGGCTGAAGAGATGACTTAGTGATTAAGAGCACTGGCTGCTCTTGCAGAGGACCCAGGTTCAATTCTCAGAGTGGCTAACAACCATCCATAACTCCAGTTCCAGAGGATCTAACACCCGTGGGCATTGTATGATACGGGTGCACTTAAATATGCAGGCAAAACATTCATACACATAAAGATAAATAGTTACTTATTTATTACGTAAAACTTAAAAATGGTTTTATATTTTATGTGTTTGAGTGTTTTGCCTGCTTGTAGTAAAAACCCACAAAGGCCAGAAGAGGGCATCAGACCCCCTGGAGCTGGAGTTATGAATGGTTGTTAGCTGCCATATGGATGCTGAGAACTGAACCCGGGTCCTCTGCAAGAGCAGCCGGTGCTCTTAAGCACTGAGTCATCTATCCAGCCCCCCTTCAGTAACCTTTCTTATGCAGCCCAGGCCCAGCTGCCTAGAGATGGCACCACCCACGGTGAACTGGGCCCTCCTACATCAGTAGGCAATCAAAAAATGCCTCACAGACATGGCCACGAGCGAACCTGATAGAAGAAACTCTCAGCTGAGGCTCCTTCTTCCCGGGTGTCTCTAGTTTGTACCAAGTTGACAAACAGTAACTAGCACATTCATCCTAAACATACCCTAGGGAAGCCTGGCTGGGAGTCCCTGCTCCATGACTTTCTTTGAGCCTTAATGGAGGGACGACACCTGCCTCCCTGTGATTCCTCAGAGATGGTCTGCATGCTGACAATGTCACCTGTGTCCCTGCCCATCTCACTCTCCTTCTCTGGTCCCAGGATGGCTCCATTCTGAACATGTTGCCCCCACCGCCTGAGGAACCCAGTGGGGAGCAGCCTGGTGACAGGAAGGGCCTCCCATGGGGCACCCCATTTGAGCTGCTGCAGATGGGTCTGGAAAGAGACAGGTAGGCCCCATGAAGCCTGGGTAGGAGGCAAGGCCATGGCAAATCCAGGGTGGGGCAGAGACCTTTATTTCCAGGTGCTGTGCCCTGTACAGCTTGGGCTCATCCTGGAATTCTTGCTCCTTCCAGAGGTGTGTCTCACGCCTACCCTCCTGGAAGGTCATTTCATTTTATTTTATTTTTTTTTTAATTTAAGGGAATGGAGAGATAGTTTGGCAGTTAAGAGCACTTACTGCTGTTGCAGAAAACCTTGTTTTAGTTCTCAGTACCCACATATGGCTAACACCTGTCCATAACTTCCATTCCAGGGGATCTGATGCCCTCTTCTGGCCTCCTTGGGTATTGCAGGACATGGGTGTACTTACATGTAGACAAAACACTCATATACATAAAAATAAATAGACAAAATGTATTTTTAAAAGAAAGCAGCCATTTTTCAGCCAGGAAGAGGACCTCATCAGGTCCCTGACCCCTTTGACAGGCTGACTTTGGACCTTTAGCCTCCAGAGCTATGAAACAATACAGATTACTTAAGCTGCCCAGAGTTTGGTATTTTGTGACAGCAGACAGAATGATAGGGACTGTCAAGCAGACTGGCCAAATGTGAGCTATTAAACTCAGAGATTGAGTCTAATGGAAATTAAAGTAAATTCAAAGTAAGTAAATTAAAAATTTATTACTGGAACTAGAGAGCTGGCTCAGTGTTTAAGAGCACTGGTTGTTTTAGCAGAGGACCTGCTAAATTCCCAGCACCCACATGATAGATGAAGCTGTCTGTAACTCCAGGTCCAGGGGTCAGATGACCTCTTCTGGCTTCTGTACATGGTACACTTACAAAAATGCAGGTCAAATACACATATACATAACATAAAAATAAGTAAATTTTTACAAATTAAAAAAGAAAAAAAGTTACTAGTGTGTGCTCTGGTCTGCTGGGTGCCGTGTACTAAACTCAGGTCCTCTGCAAGAGCAGCCAGTGCTCTTAGCTGCTGAGCCATCTCTCCAGTCCAGATGGCAACCTTCTCAGTATGTCCTATGCTGTGGGAACAGGGTTGAGGAGAGGCAGGAAGAGAGACAGAGATGGGAATGGCTTCCTCTTTTTAAAATTTATTTGTGTGGGGCTGGAGAGATGGCTCAGCAGTAAGGAATACTGGCTGCTTTTGCAGAGGACCTGAGTTCAATTCCCAGTCCACATAGCAGCTAACAATCTTCCATAACTCCAGTTCCAGGGGATCTGATGCCCTCTTCTGACCTCCATAGGTATTGCAGGACATGGGTGCGGACAATACACTAATAAAACTAAAAAATAAAAATAGAGCCAGATGTGGTGGTGCACACCTTTAATTCCAGCACTCAGGAGCCAGAGGCGGGTGGGTCTCTCTTGTACTGAGGCCAGCCTCGTGTGCATAGTAAGTTCCAGGTCGACTGGGACTACAGAGAGACCCTGTCTCAAAAAAATATTATATAATATATAAAAATATATTTGTATTATATAATATACATTTATAACACATATAAAATAATAAATAAAATGTTTTAAAAAATATTTTTGTATGTTTGCTAGCTGGGTGTTTTGGGTTTTTTTTTTTTTTTTTTGAGGTAGGGTCTCATGATCTTAGGCTGGCCTTGAACTCAGTATGTGACTGAAGATGACCTTGAACTTTTGATCTTCTAGCCCCGACCTCCCAAGTGCTGGGATTATAGTTATGTGCCACTATGCCTGATTTATGCTAGGATGAAATCTAGAGCTTTGTGCATACTAGGCAAACATTCTACCAATCAAGCCACATATCCGGCTTTTTTTTTTTTTTTCCCTCACAGTAACTAGGGATTGAATTTAGCTTTGCCCTTAGTCCCTCACTGGAGGATTTTATGCAGGTGTTCTACCACCGAGCCACAGTTTGTGAACGAATTCCATCGTGGTGGGAGGGCATGGCGGCAGGAGCGTGAGGCAGCTGCTCACATTCATCCACAGTCAGGAAGCAGAGTGAGATGAATGCTGTGCTCAGCTCACTTTCTCCTTTTTATTCAGTTCAGGACCTCAGCCCATAGGATGGTGCTGCCCACATTCAGGGTGGGTCTTCCCCGCTCTGTTAACCCATCTAGAAACTCCCTTACAGACATGCCCAGAGGTTTGTTTCCGTGCCAAGTCTAAATCCTATAAATTATCTATAAAGAGTAGTTGTTACAGGTGCATATCCTCTAATAATGTATAGAGTCCAGGACCCAACCTGCTAAGAGCCCGTGATGCCCTCTGGCTGCCCACTATAGGTGACCAGCATGGATAAGCCAGTGTGGCCTCAATCATAGAAATATACCCAAGGCTACCATCTTGTCTCATGCACGGACCACAGTGCTCTGGGTTTGAACAGCAGGCCAGGCTTAGACTCCATTTGGCTCAGGCTGTGACAAAGGACCCTGTGGCTCCCGCATGGTCCTGCTGATCTCCTGTTTTATCCACAGTGATGGGACCAAGTTTTCCAAAACCACACCACTAAGGAGCCTGGGGAAGCAGGACTGTCTTTTTCCTCCGCCAGCCTTCTGCATCCTGCTGACTCCCCCCACAATAGAGGTTGGTGTGCAGGTCACTAGCTAGAGGAAGAACTCTTTCCAGTGAGACTACATGCAGTGGGTCTGCTTAGGGTCCTATGCTCTGACTATATTGACTGTCAGTGGCCTGTGCTGCTTTCCCACAGAAGCCAAGCCCTCTGAGCATCAAGAGCCTTGTCTCTAGGCTGCAGCCCACAGCTGGCCTTGAGCTGAGAGCCCCACAACTGGTGGGAGAGACCTGTGGCCCCACCCTGAGCGCCCAAGCCCTCAAGGAGATGGCCTTGGGTACCAAGAGCATCGCCCTCATCGCAGCCAGCAGGCGCTGCAAGATGCAGGACAAGGAGGGCAGCAGCTTGGACTCCAGGAACTCCAGCCCTGCAGACAGGTGGTGGCCCCATGCCAGCCCCATCAGGGACCGCTCCATGGAGAGAAAGACAGGGAGGAAGAGGCCTCCCTCGTTCACCCGGAGCGCGCAGCCAGTGAGCGAATGTGGGCCTGGTTGCTGGGGAGCGGTGGGGATGGCAGGAGAGGGGCGAGGGGGGACAGGCAGGGGCTCACACTGCTCAGATGCCCAGGAGGCACACATATCATAGAGGTAGAAAACAGGCATGTCCAAGCCACACAAGCCCGTCAGAGTGCCTCCGCCCCTGCATGACCTGAAACTACCATGGAGTTCACCCATGGTTTGTACGGTTATAACTCTGGGAAATTCCTAGCTTTGTGACCTGGCAATCTTCATGTTCTAATTCAGTATTAGATATTTTATCTTTCTTTGTGGTACTGGACCCTGCACATGCCAGGCAGGTGCTCTACCACTGAGCCACACCCCAGCCCCTCACTGGGGGATTCTAGGCAGGTGCTCTACCACTGAGCCACACCCAGCCCCTCACTGGGGGATTCTAGGCAGGTACTCTACCACTGAGCCACACCCTAGCCCCTCACTGGGGATTCCAGGCAGGTGCTATAGCACCAAATCATGCCCCTAACCAGTGTTTGTTTTTTAACTTAAGAGAAGGGGCATTGTATGGTTCCAAACAGGTCTCCTAAGCAGCCTGTGAGAGTCAGATTCTGAGATCAGATCACTACAGACGCCTCTAGTGTTTGGTGCTGGATGTTGGCTAGTAAGGGTCTGGTAGTCCTCCATCCTGCCTCTGGTGGTCAAAGCCCCAACCTGTACTGAACACAGGGTGATCATTGGCTCAAGAGTGAAATGCAGGCCAAGCATTGTGGGACAGTCCTGTAATTCCAGCCCTGGGCAGGCTATAGCAAGAGGATTATGAGTTCTAGCCTGGGCTACATAGTGGGACTCTATCTCAAAAAAGTCCCACACCAAAACTTAAAAAAGTAAAAAAGCAAAGAGTCTGCCTCTTTGTTCAGTAGAGTGGAACAGCAAGAGTCAAAAAGAAACAGGAGAGAAAGAGAGATAGAAAGAAAGAGAAAGGGAGAGACACATAGAAAGAAAGAGAAAGGGAGAGACACACAGAGAGGGAGAGAGACAGAGACAGACACAGAGAGAGGGGGAAGAGAGAGAGACAGAGGGGGACAGAGAGACAGAGAGAGAGGGAGAAAGACAGAGAGAGGGGGAGAGAGAGAGAGAGAGAGAAACCCAGGACAGCTGCTGCTTCAAGTCTGAAGGCAGGAGGAAGAACCCAGTGTCCTGTCAGCAGACAGGAGAATTGTTCTGTTTGGGGAGGATCCACATTTCCATTTAGTGTCACCTGATTTGATGACCCACCAATGCAAAGGATGGCAATCTGCCATACTCGATGCTCTAACCTGAATGTTACACTCGGCTGAAAGCCGCCTCCCAGGCACCCCCAGAGGACATCTAGCCAAGTGTCTGGGCACCCCATGGCCCAGGCAGGCCATAATTAGCCACTACCCAGACTTAAGCAAGAACTATATACAGACTCCATAAGAGAAAGAGGGAGCACTCAGGGGGAGGAGTCTCACACATCCATCCATTTGTGCATTCACCTGCGGTTCAGCGATCCCGCCACTCTGGCAGCAGTAAAGATTTAATCAGAACATGACCTTGAAATCCTCACGCCCTGCCCTTCTGTGCCTTTTTCAAACTGCAGGCAATGGAGAAACCTCAACCCTTTGTGGAGCACTCAGCTGAAAACCAGCTGTCCCCAGCGCACCTCCAGCCACTAAAGCCATCTGGGAAGAGCTTTTTCCCTGCCGTCCCCATGGCCTCCAAGGTGAAATCCAGCCACAGTTTCCATGCAGGTATGGGATCACAGAAAGCAAAATAATGTTGATGTTTTAGTATCTCAAGACTGTGCCTTCTGAAGGGAGGCCTTGAATCCAGGACAGTCCGGGCTGTCACCAGCTTGTCTGTGCTTTGCTGTGAGTTTTGACTTTTGTGTTTTTTTCCTAATTGTTTTTTAATATATTAAAAATATTATTTGTTCTTATTTTATGTGTATGAGTGTTTTGCATGCATGTATATAAGTGTACCATGTGCCATGCAGTACCTGCAGAGGCTAGAAGAAGGTGCTGGATCCTCTGGAACTGGAGCTATAGACAATTGTTAGCTACCATGTAGGAGTTGAGAACTGAACCTGGATCCTCTGCAAGAGCAGTCACTGCTCTCAATCACTGATCCATCGCTCTAGTCTCTGTTTCTTCTAATTTGATTCATTGATTGTCAAGTAGGTGGTTCAGTGACCTGGAATGTCAAGGTCCCCATGACCAGACTCCTCAGCTCTGAACTCTAGAGGCAGAGTTTATAAATAAGACAATCAAGATGGATTTGAGTTGGCAGAGGACTTGTGGCATGCAGGACACCTGGGTTCTATCCCTGGCACCATGTACAAGGTGTGGTGGGGCTTCAACTCCATCAGTCAGCTGGTGGAAGCCGAAGGGTCCGGTGTTCAAGGTTATCTTGGCGTTGTAGTGAATTTGAGGCCAGCCTGGGATACACATGAGACCCTGTCTCAAACAAAACAGTTTTTTTTATTGTGTTTTGGGGCCTGGAGATATGCTCTTGCAGAGGACCTGGTTCAGTTCCTAGCACCCACATGGTGCCTAACAACTATCGGTAACTCCAGTTCCAGGGGATCTAAGAGTCTCTTCTGACCTCCACAGGCATTTTATGACACGGATGCACTTGTACACAAGCAAGCAGTGCACTCATATACATGAAATAAAATAATCAAAAAAATAAAATAAAACTGCTTTGAGAAAGTACTTGCCATGATAGCCCAGGCTAACCTGGAGCTTACTTCATAAGGCTGGCTTCAAAATTGCAGTTCTTTTCTCTCAGCCTCCTGAGGGTTGAGATTATAGGCACCACCGTGCTCTGTTACAGATGTGGGTTTCTGGGATTTTCCTCTTCCTCTTCTTCCCTCCTCTTCCTCCCCCTTCCTCTCTTCTTCCTCTACCTCCTCCCACTTCCCCTCCTTCTCCTCCTTCTCCTCCACCCCTCACAGTACTGTGAGGAGTCACAGGGAGGTGCTGAGTAAGGGCCTAGTGCTCAGTAGACACCGCATAGTTCCCATCCACACTTTGGTTCGATTTCCAGGCTCTCCAGACATTTCCTACAGTGATACTTCCTGCTCCTGATCTCTCGTTTAGATGAGAACATGCTCCACGTGCCAGAGGTCAGCTTCACCTTCCCTAGTGCCGTGTGGCAGAACAGCCCATCCCCAAGCCGGCTGCCCCTCCTGCCACGAGACATCCGAGGTCAGTGTCTGGCCTTCCCCGTGCCCCCAGTCTCTACCCCACTGGCTTCCTAGATTCTCATGTGTCTCCTTGGGTATCCATGGAGAGCAGCAGCGCACCCCCCCTACACTCTCCAGGCCTCTACTCTCTGTGTACTTAGCCTATTTGGAGGGCGCTGACGCCCTCAGACGACAGGGATGCCCTCGGCAGTGGGAGGGCAGCCAGGACTTGAAGTTGAATTTTCTGTCCTGCTCTACTGGGAGGGGACAGTGGGGACCACGTGGCTTCCTAAGATGTCTTTGTCCACGCAAAAGCTCTCTGGCACCCCTGACGGAGCCCTTACCCCCACTCTCAAACATCAAGCCCAACTTTGAGCTGTTTGGTCTTGAGTGCCTGGCTATGACCGTTGGATGCTGGAGCCTAGACTCCGAGTCAAGGTCTGTAGAAGGGAGCCGCATGCTGTCCAGGATGAGGTGGGCTGTGGGCAGGCACCCTGCTTAGTGGGATCGGCAGGTGGAGGGGAGCCAGACGAGGGTCAGGCTGAGGAGAATGGGTTCTCAGGGCTGGGTCTTGAGGAAGTGTACAGGAAGACTGGACACTAGATCTGAACACTAGACACCCAGTGGGCAGATGAGCACCCGAGTGAGTCAGTCTGCTTCCTACACACTGTGCTTCATTTTTCAAGACAATTATTGAATTATTGTTTTTTAAGTGTGTGTGTGTGTGTATATATATATATATATATATATATATATATATATATAGAGAGAGAGAGAGAGAGAGAGAGAGAGAGAGAGAGAGAGAAAGCCCTTAGTCAAGAAGAGGGTGTCAGATCCCCTGGAGTTGGAATTACAGGTGATTGTGAGCCTCCTGACATGACTTCTGGTAACTGAACTCGGGTCCTCTGCAAGAGCAGCCAGTGCTCTTAACTGAGCAGCTCTCCAGCCCAGTCCCTCCCGGTTCTTTTTAAAGAAATTATTGGACCAGACATGGTAGCACATACCTTTAACTCCAGCACTGTAAGATGGCCTCTCTGTGCATGTGCATTCACACACCTGCACACACACACACATACACACACACACATACACACAGTGTTATTATTTCACTGTATAGCCTTAGACATCTACAACTGGTAGCCCCAGTTTGTCATCTAGGATGGCACTCCATAGCCACATATACAATCACCATGGAGGGCCCAGTGGGCCTGGAACTCATTCTGTAGCCCAGGCTGGCTGCTCTCCATCCTCCTGCCTCAGTCTCCCGAGTGAGTGCCGGGATGGCAGGTGCATGCCATCGCCCCAGGCATCAGTCTATAATGGCAAATGTTCTCCTAGCTACATGTTAAGCCAAAAGGAACAAGTGAGACCAGCTTTAATGGTGTTTTATTTCACATCTTATGTACTCAAAATCAATGAGAAATGTTCTTTATTTGGGTCTTAAACTCTGGGAAATTTCTTCCCTCCCCCCTTCCTCCCTCCTTTCCCTTTCCTTTCCTTTCCTTCCTTCCTTCCTTCCTTCCTTCCTTCCTTCCTTCCTTCCTTCCTTCCTTCCTTCCTTCAATCCTTCAATCCTTCCTTCTCTTTTCTTGGTTCTTTGGCAAGGTTTGACACTGAATCCCAGGCTAACCTGGAGTTCACAATTCTCCTGCCTCAGCATCCCAAGTGATAGGCTGACAGGCTGCACCGTGGCCCCCAGCTCACCCTGGCCCCTTGGTTCAAAGCCAGATTTGTTGCCCTTTGTTTCACTGAGAAGTGTCCCCAGCTAAGGCCCCTCCCAGGACGGGAAGGCTCCCAGTCTAGGCATCAGCCCTGAGATAGCTGGACAGGGGACTGCCTCTCAGCCCGGCCCCTCCTCTCTCCCCGCCGTCTCTTCTATTTTTATGTCTCGGAACAAGAAGAGCACTGACTTGTCCTGCACGTTGCTGAACCTCAGCTCTGGGGTCAGCCACATTAGTGCCCACATCCGCATCATCTTCATTTCAGAGAAGCCAGAGCCATCCCAGATCCCTTCCTGGGCACAGCAAGCTCCCTCTGGCATCCTTGGTACCATTCTGTCACCTCTCCCACCCCCACTCCTGGGCCACCTCACAACTAAGACATTGGGAAGGATGAAGTCAAACATCCCTAGGCATTCAGACGACCAGGGATCCGGATGGGGCAAAGGGAGGAAGGGAGGAGGGTCTTCCTGTCGTCTGACCTCAGTTCTGCAGCTATGCCTTACCCTCCCTCACGCTGCTGTTTAAGAAAAGGTTAAAGGATTCTGGAGTAAGGAGAAGGCCAAGGCTGAGTGACAGCCAGTTTGATACTGTCTTTAAGTGTGATGGATGGGAAGGGTCCACAGAGACTCCCATCCTTGTCATATCTGACCAGATATGGGTGTGTGGTCACAGAGGGTCCTGGGTAACTGGGAGCAGCAGAGGTCATAGCAGCCTGAAGGTTGGGGAAGAAAGTCCCAGAGGGCCCACACAGTGGCCCTGGCCTTGTGTAGGCTGGAAGAGGCCTGGTGCTGATGGGGTCATCCTCCTGTTCCAAGGGGGAGAGGGGTTGGGCCATGTGTGGCCCCAGCAGGTGGTCTCAATGGTGAGTGAGTGCTGGCTTCACCTGGACCACAGACCAAAGTCTCACACTCACCCCAGGATCTACTGACAGCGCAGGCCGGCGTCATAGCCCACTGCCTCCCAGCAACCCCCACAGGCTCCAGGGTGGCAGTGCTCAGAGGCCCAGGCAGCCAAAGTAGATGATGGCAGGAGACAGCGACACAGGAGGCCAGGAACCAAATGGACCTCAAGGCTGAATCAGAGATGCAGGGCCACCTCGAACAGCAAAGGACCAAGTCAAGATCCCATGTTGACCTTGGGCTCAACATATTTACAGCACATATTTCAGGGGTGCTTCTCATCCCCATGTGTACTCTGGGACACTGACGATGACAGCTCGTGGCTGCTACCCAGGCTGCTGAGGTCCCTGGGAGACTTTGAGCAGCCTCAGACAGAACTGAAGGTGTCTTCACAAGCTCTGGCCAGCCTACAGAGTTGCCTCTCCGAGGATCCTCAGAGAACTCAAGGATGATGTTATTCCTGCTCCCTGGTCCTCCCTCCAAGTTCCCACAAGCTTGCCAGGCTAAGGCAACAGAACTGACGATGTGAGACAAGAGCAAATTGCAAGGCGAGAGAGACCCGTGTGCTGACACCTGTGGCCTGGGAGGGTCGAAGGGGCTTAGAAGTTTCCGTCCTTTTTTTTCATTTTTGAGACAGGATCTCATGTAACTCAGGCTGGCCTTGAACTTCTAGGTAGCTGAGGACAACCTTGAACTCTCAGTCTCCTGCCTCACTCTCACAAGTGCCAGGATTTTAGGTGTTCACCACCATACCTGGTTTATATGGTGACCGGGGACTGACCCAAGACCTTGTGCATGCTAGGCAAGTGCTCTACCAATTGAGCCAAATCTGCGGTCCTTCAGTCACTTTTTTATCAGGAAGAAAAGAGGACACAGAAAGCTGAAGGCCATGTTTTGGCAAGAAAAACTATTACTTTGTCTAGTTTTTGTTATTTGTGAATGTGTGTTTTAAAGACTTGTTTATTTTATTTATTTATATGTATGTGTTTGCCTGCATGTATGTAAGTGCATCAGGTGAGTGCAATGCCTGTAGAGGCCAGAAGAGGGTGCTGTATCCCCCTGGAACTGGAGTTATAGATAGTGGTAAATCACCATGTACGTGCTGGGAACCAAACTTGGATCTCTGCAAGAGCAGACAGTGCTTTTAACCACTGGGCTATCTTTCCAATTTCCTGTGTTTGAATTTGAGATGGGGTCTTTCTATGCAGCCTAGGACCCCACCTCACAGCCACAGTGCTGGGGTTATAGGCCACCATGCCCTGGTTTTCTGCCCCTTTTCAGATGCAGGCCTCCACTCCCTGTTCCCCGGGGCCCCCAGGATTAGAGCCACTGCCCTGTGGGAGGAGCCTCCCTTTTTGTGTTGAGGTGGCGGCCCTACTTGGAAACCCTCAGGGTGGCATTACTTCCTTGGGGCTGGGGGTGTGGAAGTGGGTGACAGTCCCTTAGTTGAGGGGGAAGCAGGCCTAGGACCTGTGCATACCTGTCTCAGAAATGTTCAGCAGACTTCACAGTTAGATGCTGTAGCCAGCCCTCCCCATTGTGACACCTGATGCCAGCAAAGAGGACTTGGGGCTCCCTTGAAGCCATCATCCATCTGGGACTTCTCAAGCTCCTTCTCAAGCTGGGGGCTTCTATGTCTGGAGGTCTGCGGTGACCTCTGTGAGCCCCGCTGCTGCCTAGCTCCATCACTCTGCCAGGGTAAGACAGGTGGTATGGATTGACCTCGACTCTCCTAACTGGCCCTGGACTCTGGGCTGAAGTCCGCCTGGGTCTCATGCCTAGTGGTCCCTAACACCCTCACAAGAATCCTTTAGATGGGAAGATAACTTTTAAGACTCTAAGGGGCTGGAGAGATGACTCAGCAGTTAAGAGCACTGGCTGCTCTGGGTTCAGTTCCCATGACAGCTCACAACTACCCATAACTCCAGTTAAAGGGGGGTTGATACCCTCTTTTGGCCTCTGTGGGTATTGGACATAAGCGGTGTACTTACATCAATGCAGGTAAAACACACACACAAATAAATAAAGTTAAAATGAAAGACTTCAAGGTCATGGGCAAATGTTTTGTTATTATTGTTGTTTGTTTGTTTGTTTTTAAGACAGGGTCTCCCTGTATTCCCAGATGACCTGGAACTCACTATGAAGACCAGGATGGCCTTGATCTCACAGAGATCCACCTGCTTCTGCCTCCCAAGTGCTGAGATTAAAGGTGTGTACCATCACACCTGGCCAAATGTTTTTATTATAAAGATTTTTTTCGTAATGTGTATTAGAAAATATATCACTAGCCCATTAGGTACTTGTGGTTATCAGTCATGTTTGAACTTAAAAAGAGAATAGGGGCTAAGGAGCTGGCTCAGTATGTAAGCTCTTGCCTTGTAAGTGTGAGGACCGGAGTTCAGATCCCTGGAACCCCCCAAAAAGCTGATAACATGTGATGACCTACCAGTGATCATACAGGAGATAAATGTCAAAACAGAGTTTCTGGAAGCTTTCAGGCCAGTTTACTGATGTACACAGTGGTGAATGAGAGAACCATGCCTCAAACAAAATAGAAGGCAAAAGACGAGCACCAGAGCTTGTCCTCTGACCTCCACACATGCTATGGCACATGTGGGTGCATACTCACACTCATGAACACACATTATCAACACGACACACCTGGGAAGAAGGACCCACAACTGAGGAATTTGGATTGGCCTGTGGACATGCCCATCCCACTGTGGGCAGTTTCATCCCTAGGAAGGAAGTCAATAAGCAGCATTTCTCCTTGGTCTCTGCTTCAGTTCCTTGCTGGCTCCTGCCTTGCATCCCTGCCATGGCTCCCCTTCATGCAGACTGTACTGTGATCTGCAATAAACCCTTTCTTCCCTCAGTTGCTGTTGGTCATGGTGGTTTATCACAGCAACAGAAAAGCAAACTAGGACATACATACATACAAAATTTAAAAATAATAAAGTAAAAGAGGTCTGGGGAAAAAGAAAAAAAGGGATATGTGAATGTCGGGTCGGTTAATAGAGAGCTCACCTAGCACCTGCAGCACACAGTTATACACATGAAAAATAAAGTGAATATTTTCCTTCATACGTTCTCCTTTTGGGACCATTTCATACAGCTACACAATGTACTGTGATGACACCTCACCGTTCCTCCCTCTCCCTCTAAACCCCCTGTTCCCCAACAGTCCTCCTACTTTTTAAAATGTATTTTTTATCATTTTTATTTTCTGTGAATGAGTGTACTACCTACATGTATGTAAGTGCACCCATGTCATGCAAGGCCTTCCGAGGTCAGAAGAGGCCATCAGATTGCCTGGAATTGGAGTTACAGATGGTTGTTAGCTGCTACGTGGTTTCTGGGAATCAAACCCAGGTCATCTGCAAGAGCAGTGCACGTGCTCAACCACTGAGCCTTTCTCCAGCCCCAACCTTGAACTTCAGCTCCTCCTTCCTCTACTTTCTGAGTACTGAGATTACAGGAAAGTGCTGCTCTGTCAAGTTTATGTAGGACTGGGGATCAAACCCAGGGCTTCATGCATACCAAGCGAGCACACTATCCTTGGTTTCTCTTACTCTATGGGTGCTCACAGCAATCCAGGATTCAGGGGGTGTCAGAATCTTCCAACGGCCTCTTGAATGGTATCTGGTGTTTTCTGGTTCATTCTTGCCTGAACCACGGTTACTTCTGTTCTTCTGTTGCAACCCCAGTTACAAAATAGAAGCAGTTATGGCCAGCAGGGTGCATGGAGACACAGTCTTTACACAAGGCCAACAGAAGGACAGCCAGTGGGGCCCACCCACTTGAAGAAGCTTCAAGTCTAGAAAAAGAGCAAATGACTTAGGGTTGGGGACATGGCTCAGTGGTAGAGTACTTGCCTAGATTCCCCTAGTAAAGGGATGGGGGCATGACTCAGTGGTAGAGCATCTGCCTAACATCCCCCAGTGAGGGTCTGGGGGTGTGGCTCAGTGGTAAGGCACTTGATAGGTAGGTACTAGGCCTGGACTGTGGCTCAGCACTTAGAACAAATGAAAAGACATGGAGCCTTCAGGGCAGAGCCAGTCCCCAGTGACCACTGCCAACTGCACATCCCACCCAGAAGTCACCAGACTCTGGAGCCCAAAATTTGGGTTTGGGTCCAGTTCTGTTACTTGCAGAACTGTGTGCTTTCAGCTAGTTGGCCTCTGTTCTAATTAGTTTGTATTGTCAAGCTGACACAAACTAGTGATCTGGGAAAAGGAACCTCAACTGAAGAATTTCCTTAATCAAATCGTCCTGTGGTCATGTCTGTTAAAGATTGCCTTGATTGCTAATTGATGTCGGAGGGCCCAGCCCACTGTGGAAGGTACTATCCCTGTGTAAGTGGGCCTGGGCTGTATAAGAAAGGTAGCTGAGGAGCTGGAGACATGGCTCAGCAGTTAAGACCACTGGCTGCTCTTGCACAGGACTCTGTTCAGATCCCACCAAGCCATTCGTAACTCCAGTTCCAGAGGCTCTGACCTCCATGGGCACTGCATGAGATGGGTTCACTTACCTCCATGCAGGGCATAACACACATACTTAAAATAAAAATAATTAAAAAAAAAAAAAAGAAACGGAGCCGAGCATGAGCCACCCAGGTTCCCTCGTGGTTTCTGCTCCAGGTTTCTGCCTTGAGTTCCTGCCCTGACTTCTTTCAATGAGAGACTGTGGCCTGGAAGTGTAGAATGAAACAAACCCTTTTCTTTACAAGTTGCATTGGGTCAGAGTGTTTTGTAATAACAACAGAACACAAACAAGGGGGACTGGAGAGATGGCTCGGCAGTTAAGAGCACTGGCTGTTCTTGCAGAGGACCCCAGTTCAGTTCCCAGCACCTGCACAGTGACCAACAACTGTCCGTTACTCCAGTCTTGGGGATCTGACCCCTTGTTCTGGCTTCTGTAGACACTGTACACATGTGGTACATTTATATACATGCAGGCAAAACACAGATATAGAATAAAAATAATTTTTTTAAGAAAGAAAGCTGGGCAAGGTGGCACACATCTTTAATACTAGCACTCAGGAGGTAGAAGCAGGTGAATTTTTGTGAGATCAAGGCCAACCTGGTCTACATAGAGAGTTCCAGGCTAGCTGGCGTTACAGGGAGACCTTGTCTCAGAAAAGGAAAGGAAGAAAGAAGGAGAGAAGCTAGAACAGTCTCTGAGCCCCCATGGCTTTCTTCTCTGTAAATGGGAGCATGCCTCATAGCTACTTGAGAGAATGAACATGCTTCTGCATCTTGTTTCTATAGGAAATGCGTTTGGAAATAGAGGGAAAATGAACAGTATCAAAGCAACCATCTCAAGAGCCAGCGAGATGGCTCAGCAGGTAAAGGTACTTGCCACCAAGTCTGAAAGTCTTGAGTTTGATCTCCAGAACCCACATCGTGGAAAAAGTAAACTGAGTCCCACAAGTTGTCTTCTGACCACCACATGTAAGCTGTGGAAGTGTCATCCCCCAACACTGACAAATAATAATGGAAATAATAATAATGAGCAGGTTTAACAAGAGCAGGGCATTCTGGTTGTTTCCTTGCTTGGGCCACCTGTGAACAGAGGCATAGACTATTTATTTCCAGGCTTTTGTAGGAATATATTTCCTCTCTTTGGTTGGATGCACAGGAGAAGGTCTGCAGGGTCATCAGGAAAGGATATGATTGTGTGTGGAGTATGTGCAGGTGCCTACATCCATGCATGCATACACACAGGCAAGAGGAGGGCATAGAGTATCCTGCTCTGTCATGCTGCACTCTATTCCATTGAGAGAGGGTTCTCACTGAGCCTGGAGCTAAGATGGTGGCCAAGAAGCCCCAGTGGTCCTCCTGTTTCCACTGGCATTACAGGTGTATGCACAGCCACACCCCACTTTTTATGTAGTGGCTAGGGCTTTGAACTCAGGCTCTCATGCTTGCACAGCAAACGCTCTTCCCTACCGAACCACCCACACAAGGTCTGTTTATAAGACATAGCCAGATGACTCTTCAAAGAGGCAAGTACTGTGCTGCATTTCCACCACTGATGGGGGCTACCCAGGACTTCTGAAGCCTCACCAGCATTTGGAATTGTCAGCATTTAAGGTTTCCATAGCTATCGCAGAAAACATGAAATAGAAAATTATGTAGCCCCGGATGACCTTCAGTCGTACCTCCAATGCCCAAAGTACTGGGATTACAGGTGAGTGCCACCATGCCTGTCCAAGTACCATTTATTTTTTACGTGTGCATGTGTGTAAGCACACTCATGCTGTGCAGTGCTTGTGGAAGACAGAAGAGGGTGTTGGAGTCCCTGGAACTGGAGTTATGGGTGGTAGTTGGCCACCATGCTGGGATTCAAACCCCGGTCTTCTGTAAGAACAGTCAGTGCTGTTAACTGCTGAGCCATATCTCCAGTCTCCAAGTAACATATAAATGTGGCTTATTATATGATTGATTGCTTCTTTTTCGAGACAGGATCTGCCTATAGCCCCAGCTGGCCTGGAACTGATTATATAGACCTGGCTGGCCTCAAAACCACAGAGTGCTGGGATTAAAGGCATGTGGCCTGGCCCTTATAATATTATTTTTTAACAATTATTTTTGAGACAGGGTCTCATAGAGCCCAGGCTACCTCAAGCTCACTATGTAGCTGAGGATATGATCTTGAATTCCTGATTCTCTTGCCTTCACCTCCCAGTGCTGGGATTACAGATGTGCATCACTATGCCTGGTCTATGCAGTACTAGGGATGGAACCCAGGACTCCTGCATGCTGGGTGAGCACTATACCAGCTGAGCCACCCCTCCAACCCTGAAACTTACTGTTGTAGATTGAACTGTGTCCTAGCATCCCCCACAAAGAAAAGAATGTTGGAACCCTAACTCCCAGAGCCTCAGAAGTCACCTTTTTGGAGATTGAGCCAGTACAGAGATAATGCAATAAAAATGAGGTCATGGGGTGGCCCTAATCCAGCTTGGCTGTGCCCTTATCAAAATGGAAATCTGGGCCCAGGCTGATGACACAGAGTGACTAATGTAAAAAGACACATAAAAAGGTCAGAAGATTCTCTTGCAGAGTCCTCTGCAAGAACCAGCCTGCTTGGCACCTGGATTCCTGCCTTCTGACCCCCAGAATCCTGCGAGGCGATCTTTTTCTTGTTGAAGCGGGCCAGTCTGTTCTGCTGTCATGGCAGAGTCTGCTCTGATCATGCACATACAAGGCAACACAGGGATTCTACTCAAAAGTACTGAATTCTAGGAGTAAGATAGCATCACTCATCTCCTAAGTTCAGACTGAACTATAATAACCTTTCTATGATGAGACGTGGTGGTGCACACCTTTAAGCCCAGCACCTGGGAGGCAGAGGCAGATGGATCTCTGTGAGATGGAGGCCAGCCTGGTCCACAAAGTAAGTTCAAGGCCAATTAGAACGCCTACTGGAACTTCTTTGCTGGGTGCTGGGAGAGCCAGTAAGCCGTGGGAAGAAACATCTGCCTTGAGAGGGCTGCTGAGTCCTCAGATTACAGATGTGCACCACCATGGCTGTGTGTGTCCGTGCAGATGTGTGTGCATGTGCCTGTGTGTGTGTGGTGTGTGGAGATTAGATGTTAGTCCTTGGGCATCTTCCAACTTTTGTTTGAGACAAAGACTCTTACTGGCCTGGAACTTACTATATAGGCCAGGCTAGTCAGCCAGGGAGCTCCACGGATCCCTCTGTCTTTGATTCCCATCTTGCAGTTGCTGGAGTTACAGGCACTTGCCATAGAGCCTGGGTCTTTAAAGTGGCTTCTGGGGATCTGAACTCGAAATCATGCATGAGACAAGCACTTTACTTACTCACTGGAACCTCTCCCCAGGTCTGGTTTAGTTCTGAGACAGGGTCTTACTACTAAGTAGCTCAGGCTAGCCTGGAACTTTCCTGCCTCTGTCTCCCAAGTAGCTGGGGTGACAGGTCTGCACCACCACACTTGGACCTTGCTAAGAGCTTGACACACACAGTCTCATTTAAATCCCATAAACTTTTTGTCGGGTAGTGTCGCGATCCTTTTATAGATTTATCCTTTTATTTTAAACTAGGGCTCTGGGAAATCCAAACTCAGGTCCCCATGCTTGAGCAGCAAGCGCTTCACCCACTGAGCCATCTCCCTGATCCCAGATTTACTTTTTTCAGTTTCATCACTTCTTAAAGTCACAAAACCAGTCCGAAAACCCAGCTGTGAACATCAGGCTCTTCTGCTAAAGAATGAAGATGCAGAGCGGTCCAGGTAGACAAGCGGCGTCGTATAATAGCCATTCAGCAAGCTTACATTCCGGCACTGCCTGGGTTGCAAGCCCTAACTACGCTCGGCTCCGCCCCCGGTGTGGATTGGCCGTCACATAGGGGGCGTGGCGGCCAGCGGCTGGTAGGCGGGACCAATCTCGTGCAGTAAATACCGCGCCACATGGCACTAACTGGCAAGGGCGGGGGTGGAGGCACAGTGCGCAGGCGCGTCGAGGGCGGGCGTGGTCTCGCTCTCGAATTCTCGCGAGAGGATGGTGGGGGCGGGGCTCTGAGGCTGGGGGCGGAGCCGCTCCTCGGGAGGGACCGCTAGCGCGAGGCGGCGACGGCGGCGACGGCGGCGGCGGCGGCGGCGGCGGCGGCGGGCGCGAGGTGAGGATCACTGACTCGGGTGGAGCAGGGGCGCGAGGGGCGCGAGGGCTCTCGAAGGCGAGGTCCCGCGGGTGGGCGGCGCAGGTCCGTCCCCCACTTGTCTCGTCTGAGGCAGGACCTGTGTGGCCCCGGGTTCGAATCCCAACTCCAGCCGACTTGCTGCGTGACCTTGGCCTGGCGCTTACCCTCTCTGAGCCGCCTTCTTGTGGGGTCCTGCGGGATGCTTGGAAGCGGGTGTGGCCACTGGGCGGATCTCCTTGGTGGGAAGAGCACCTGGCCCTGCGAGGGACACGTTATCAGGTTTTTTCTTCGGCTACTTGGGTGTCTAGACGAGAAAGCAACTGCTCAGACACCGGTGTGCTGCAGTGTCCCGGGAAGACCTTGCTGGAGGCCCTCCGTGGGAGGCCGGGTTTTGCACCTCACCCAACCAGCTGAGCATCCTTCTGCCGCTGAACTTGTCTTCCCTCTGGGCTGCAGTGCAGACCAGCTCTCGGGGGGGCCGAGCATCGCAGTCTTTGCTCCAGTAGCAGCTTCAGCTTAATGTGTGGTGGACTACAGGAAGAGTCTTAGTGGCTAATTGTGGAACCTGTCTCTCTCTGGGCAGTGAGGACGTCGCTGGTAGACCCTGAGGTCTGCACATCCTTCTGGACCCAAGTACAGCCGCTGTAATGTTTGCATCCTTAAATTATATATTATATCATCCCACACCCCTGGAGCCCCAAGCTGGATGCAAACGTGAATTTTGGGCGGAATGGTGCTGCACTCCTTTGATATCTGGGGTCCCACTGTGTGGCTCCAGGCTGTTGGGTGACTGGCGAGCAGCCAGACCCTGCAAGTCGGTCCCTTAGCCCCAAGGCACCGATTAGCCTTTCTCTGTGCAAGTCTGGGTTTGGTAATGTGAGTTAGAGCTCCATGGCTGGGTGAAAGGAAAAATTTGAGGAACTGGTTTGGAACTCTGGGCGTTAATCCCAGCACTTTGGAGGCAGAGGCACTCGACTCTCTGTGAGTTCGAGGTCAGATTGATCTACAGAGGGAGTTCCAGGCCAACTGGGGCTACAGTGAGACCCTGAACTCAAAAACAACCAACCAACAAACAACAGAAAGTGACTGCCTGGGATCTTCATGCTTAATTTTCTTGCAGATGAGTTGCTAGGATCAGGACTGGGTTTGCAGTCAGCAGTAACTGTTTACTGTCCCTGCTGCAAGTGGGACTGTGTCCTCAATTTCTTCTTGAACTGCTCACTAAATACACCAAACATCAAATTAGGTGGCTTCCTGGAAATCACCCGCCCTGCACATCTCAGGTCAGCCAGTTAATACAGTTTGAGTGGCATCATGGGCTCACTGTTTGCAGTGTACAAAGAGAAAGCCAGGCAGCACTCAAGAAGTAGAGGCAGGAGGATATAAAGTTAGAGACTAGCCTGGACTACATGAGACACTGTATTAGGAACTAACCAGGAGGATATAAAGTTAAAGACTAGCCTGGACTACATGAGACACTGTGTTAGGAACTAACCAAAGAAACTGTAACTGTGAATAAAAGGGTCTCTCATTGGGCTGGAGCTCACCAGTTTGTCTAGGTTAACCAACCAGCAAGCCCCAGGGATACTCAGGGATACACCTGTTTCTGTCTTCACTGGGGTTAAAGGCAGGAGCTATCCAGGTGTGGCATTGCTTCAAAGTCCGCTCTTTGTGATTGCATTGCAAGCTCTTCATCTACCCAGCCCAGAATTGAGAGCTTTGTGCTTGTGAAGGGCCTGGATTCTGCACTGGGAGGTGTATTCTGTTTGCAGAGATTTGTAGTTGAGGTTTGGTGTGAGAAAAAACTGAGTCTGTTAGATGAGAAGATAAGCCTGGTTGATTTCAGGTCTGGGGAGACACAGGCTTGCCATAGGTAGGATTGTGGGGCCTGGTTGCACACTGTGGCTGGGAAGGGGTGAGGAGCCTGGAAAAAGTCCCAAAGGGCTGCTCTGGGGAGAAGGCAGAGGTTAGAGGCTTTCAAACAGGCAGCTGAGGTGACTGTGATCCCTGCCACGCTCAGCACTGGAGGAGCTGTGGGAGGGTGTGTTTGGTTCTTGTAGACTTCCAGAATATGTGGCATTTATGGGCCTGTGAGATGAGGGGTGGGTGCTTCAGATTGGAATCTTGGGGGCAAGCCACAGGAAGGCATAGACTCAGTGAATGAAAAGCAAGTGCTCGGCTGACCATGGATTTAGCAGTTTGTGGTTGTCACCATTATCAAGGCTCGTGAGGGGAGGCAGCTGTGGTAGTTATGTTCTAGGGAAGTCCCGGTCAGAAAGTGCCATGGGTGAGAACAGTGTGGTTATTGGTAATACTGAAATAAATGCAGGTGGGAAACCATAGACGGACCAACAGACAGACAGGGTTTCTATAGCCCAGGCTGGCCTCAAATTCACTATGTAGCTGAGGATGGTCTTGAACTTTTTTGTGTTGTTGTTCTTTTTTGAGCCAGGGTCTCTTTGTAGCCCCAGATGTCCTGTACCTTACTGTGTAGACCAGGCTGGCCTTGAACTCACAGAGATTCACCTGCCTCTGCCTCCCCAGTTCTGGTATTAAAGGCATGCCCCACAATGCCTGGCTTGATCTTGAACTTCTTACCCTCCTGTCTCTACCTCCTGAGTGCCAGGATTACAGACCTGAGCCACTTGGTTGATACGATGCTGGTCATGGAACCCAGGACTTCACGCACGCCAGGCAAGCAGTCTACACACTGAGCCACATTCCCACCCCTGGGCTACCATTTTAAAGCCATTCTGTCTTCACTGTAGTTTCACAGTCTTCAGAAAGTAGATGGAAAGTGGTGTGTGTCTGTCTTCCCAGCACCTGGGAGGTAGAGGCAGGAGACTCCAAAAGATCGGGCCAGTCTGCGAGACGGATCTGGAAAAGGAGTAGAGAGAAGAGGAGCAGGTCCAGGGGTGGTGGGTCATCCCTTTAACCCCGCCCCGGGAGGCAGAGGTGAGTGGATCTCTTGTGAGATTGAGGCCAACCTGATCTACATAGCGAGTTCCAGGCCAGCTGTGGCTACAGGGAGACCCTGTCTCAAAAAAGAACAACTCCTCACAGCTCAGTGTGGCTGCAGATACCTGGTGGCTGACTTAATACTTCCTACTGTTAGAGAGGTTTCTGAAACTATTTAGAAACTCCAAAACTATTTCAGAATAGGAAACAGCAAGCATCGTGGAGAGTGGGTGTGGGGCTGTTCTTCAGTAGTGGGGAAAGCCGCAGTAGAGCATGTGGCTTCTGAGCTAGACCCACTGACAGCTGGGCTTCCCGCCCAGGCTGGAGTATGGATGGATCGATGGGACTGAAGAGACACAAGAAGAAAACCCTAAAACCAGCAGCATTGGGTGATGCCCAGCGAGAAGGCCCAACTGAGTTGCCCTACAAAGGCTCCTCATTCATTAGTAGCACCTTGCTGGGTGAGGTGAAGCATAGAGTCACATGCCGTCTTACAGGCACTTGGGAAGCTGAGGCGGGAAGTGAATTCAAGGCCACCCTGAGTTTTTATAATGAGACCCTGTCCCTAAAAGTAAAAATTAGAGCTGAGCTGTAGGATGATTCAGGCCAGGCAGGCTCCCGGCCTGCTGGCATAAACCGGCTAGAATCAATATTGAGCATGCAGGTGCAGTGAACACTTCCTAGGACCTAACCTGGTGCAGTTCTCAGGCCCTAGCAGCCATCCAGGACTAATGGGAGTGATGAACTTCAGATCATCAGAGGCGTTCAGGACCCACCAGAATGAAGCACGTCAGAGACCTCCCCTAAGCCTGGCAAAAGCATAAAGTCTGTTCCCTTCTAAAATTAAACAAGATTGTGGTTCCACTTTCAAAAAAAAAAAAAAAAAAGAGGGCTTAGTGGTGAGAACCTTTAAACCAGGCCGGCACTTGGGAGACAGAGGCAGGCAGATCTCTGTGAGTTTGAGACCAGCCTGGTCTACGTAGCAAGTTCTAGGCCAGCCAGGGCTACATAGTAAGATTTTGTTCATCAAAAGAAGGGGAGGGGCAGGTGCTACAAATTGTAGCACCAGCCTATAATCCCAGAAGAAGCAGAACAAGAAGCTCATTTACATTCTTGGCTACACAGCAAGTTTGAGGCTAGCCTTAGCTACAGGAGATCCTTGTTGGGGGCCATGGGCGCCAGGTGTTGGCAGGCACTGGCGGGTCCCTGGGGGAGGGGCAAGGAGGTGCGGAGTCAACAACAGACCCCAGGAGAAAGCCAGCAGACCAAAGAGATTTGCATTCAGAATACCAAAGCAGGCCATCAAGGTGGCTCAACCGGTAAAGTTGGAAGGAAAGAACTACCTCCTGCGAGTTATCTTCTGACCTCCACACGTGCGCTGTTCACACACGCTCACATACATGCACACACACACACACACAAATAAATAAATATGCAATTTTTTTTTTAATTCTGAAAGAAGAGTCTGGGGAGATGGCTCAGTTGGTAAAGTGCTAGGACCTGAGTTCATATCCCCAGTACCTACGTGAAAAACCAGACGTGATGGCATGTGCCTATCCCAGTGTTGGGGAGGCAGAGACAGGAGGATCCCTGGGGCTCATTGGCCAACCAGCATGGCAGAATTGGTGAACTCCAGGTTCGATAAGAGACCCTAACAGAAAATAAGGTGGAGATTGAGGAAGATACCCAGTATTGACCTCTGGTCTCCACAAGTTTATGCACACAACACACATGAACACATTCGTGTGCATACATGAACACCAAGAATAAATAAAATGGGGCTGGAGAGACAGTTCAGTGGTTAAGAGCACTGACTGCTTTTGCAGAGGACCTGAGTTCAGTTTCCAGCACCCACATGGCAGCTGACAACCATCTGTAACTCTAGTTCAGTGGATCTGATACTCTCTTCTGGCCTCTGAGAGCATTGCATGCATGGGTGCACATACATACATGCAGGCAAACACTCATACACATAAAATAAATAAATGTAAGTAAAATACCTTGTCAAACTTGAACCCCATCCTCAGGAGTGTAAGTCAGGTATCTCATACACCCTCAAATCTGTCTCTCCTGAAGGAGGACTAGCAGGCTTTTGTCTCTATAGAAGATGTTAAGCTTTGAAAGCAAAAGATGAGTTAACACTTTTTTCTCTGGAGATGGGTAGGAAGAGCTGTTGCCGACTGAAGGGCCAGGGGACCAGCATGGCAGTGTGGGCACAGACTTCTTGACCCCAGCTGCATACAGGGCTCTGGAAGAGCCCAGTTTGCAAGAGAGAGAATCCACAGGACCCCTCCCTGGCTGAAGCAGCTGTAGGGGAGCTTGACACAGTTGGCAGAGTCGAGGCTGGATTAGCAATAAGCAGAGAGAAAACAAAGCAAATGAAAAAAGACTGTTATTAGTTCCTGGGAAAAGAAGCCCTCACGTGGGAGGGAAGCAAACATAATCATGGTGCCCTCCCACTCCCAGGCACGAATAGTTTTTCTGTAGCCGTGGCAGTGTGTGTAAAAGTGGACTGCTATTCTAATTGGAGTCATGACATGCCTAGAAGGGAGGGGCAAGAGAGGGACAAACTGCTGTGTCACCTGCCGAGATGGGGTGCCAGTCCCCAAAGACAAAGACCACATGGCAGCTATTGAGGGCTGGTGGCTGCACGCAGAGATCAGCCAGGAGAAGACAGAATGGGAACGGGCTGGAGGGGCACTGTGGTTGCTGGGGAACTTGGCGGTGACTTTGCTACAAATTGCAGCAGTCTCCGGTAAGCTTAGAACTGAGACCCAGACTTGGTCTGTTTTGCAGGGCTCTCCCGAGCTGGCAGGTTTCCAGCTGCTCACTTTCCTCTCATTCCCATTGCTCTATCTCCTGTCTCTGGGCTCTTGTACTTTTTAGACAGGGTTTCACTCTGTAGTCCTGGCTGACCTGGAACTCACTTTGTAGACAGGCTGTTCTTGAAATCAGAGCTCTACCTGCCTCTGCCGCCCAAGTGCTGGAATTCAAGACGTGCACCCCCATTCCTAACTTAGTTTTTGTTTTTCAAGATTTTTAATTAATTAATTAATTGTGTGTGTGTGTGTGTGTGTGTGTGTGTGCTTGTGTGTGTGTGTGCTTGTGTGTGTGTGCTTGTGTGACCATGTGTATACCTGCAGAAGCCAGACGAGGGCATCAGAACCTCTGGAGCTGGAGTTGTAGATCTGGGAACTGAACTCAGGTCCTCTGCAAAGGCAGAAAGGGCACTTGATTACTGAAACTTCTCTCCAGCCCCATTTTGCTTGTTTGTTTTGAAACAGTGTCTCATGTAGCACAGGCTGGCCTGGAACTTCCTATGTAGCCAAGGCTAGCTGACCTTGAACTGCTGATCCTCCTGTCTCTACCTCCCAAATATAGGGAATGTAGCCTTGCTCCCCTACATGAGGTACTTTTAACCTTTTGTGAAGAGACTTTTTTTTTTTTTTAAATGGGGCAGCAAGGGCTGGAGAAATGGCTCAGTGGTTAAGAGCACTGGCTGCTCCCACAGATATCTGGGTTCACTTCCCAGCACCCACATGGTATCTAACAACCATCTATAACTCCAGTTCCAGGGGATCTGATGCCCTCTGCTGGAATGGGCACTCCATGTACTTTACATACCTGAAGGCAGAACACTTGTACACATAAAATGAAATTAATTAATTAAATTTTAAAAATAGATATATGGGGTAGCAAGATAGCTCAGTGGATAAAGACACCTGCCATGAAGCCTGATGACCTGAGATCAATCCCTGGGACCCATACAGTGTGAAGAACAGAACCAACTCCTTAAAGTTGTCCTTTGACCTCCATATGCATTCTGTGGCATGCACACAGCTGTATACATACACATACCCACAATAAATAGATATAATTTAAATTTGGGGCTAGAACAGTGACTCAGTGGTTAGGAGCACCTGCTGCTCTTTCAGAGGATCCAAATTTGGTTCCTAGTACCATGTTAGGCAGCTCATGACTGCCTGTAACTCCAGCTCTAATACATCAAATGCTCTCTTCTGGCCTCCACAGGCACTACACTCGTATGTACAAACCCCCACACAGACATACACATGTCCACATAAATAAAAATAAAATAGAACTTTAAATTTTTATTTATTTGTTTATTCATGTGTACAGTGTGCTTGTCCGTGTGCACGTGAGTGCTGGGGATTCGAACTCTGGGGATTCTTCATGTTGTGCAGCAAGCATTCTCACACATGAACTCTCTCCCAACCCATGAAAACTGTTTTAAACACACTTTAGAGAGGATCGTAAGGACCCTTCTTCACCTGTCAGCCAGTTTCAGAATTGGGATGTCAGGGTGAGTTGTGTCATTCTTCCTGCCACCGACTGTATGCAGACTCCGCTGTCCCAACCCTTGAGCACACTCTGTGACAAATCAGATGAGTCCTCTCTCCCAGAGCTGCTGCTTGGTAAAGCTGGGGGACAGTGGCCAGATCTGAGATATGACAGGTGCCATGGGAAAGAGATAGGACACGGCACATGGGCGGGGCTGTGTGTGTCTGCTACAGGGAAGAGGGTAGGCAGTGACCGAATTGAGGGCCTAGAGCTGTGGCCCAAGGAGCTACTGAGGAGTGATTAGAAAGGCTTTGGGACAGAGTGGCTTTGGGGCTCTCTAGGGCATGAATAGCCCAGCAGAGGGACATTGGTACTGTGGGAACCTGTCCTCTACCTCAGTGGGTGCACTGTGATCTGCAGGAGGGTCGGGGAAAGAGGCCAGCTGAAAAGGCTAGAAGTGGGAAGCCAGGGGATGCCAGGGACTGAAGGACTGGGGACAGAAACGTGCCGTAGTCAGCTTTTCACCAGAATAGTATGATTCTGACTAGAAGGCAGGATTTTGGAAGCAGGGATAGAAGTCAGAGGGCGTTGAAACCATGCAGGTGAAAGCTGACAGCGACTTGGCCCTGTGGTGGGTTGAGATCTTAGAGAGAGGATGGAGTCTAGATACATTTGCAGTTAGAGTCAAGACTACCTTTTTGTTGTCTCACACATAGTCCGCTACTGAGCCATGCCCCTCACTGGGGATTCTAGGCAGGTGCTCCACCACTGAACCACTGAGCCATTCTGCCAGCCCCTCACTGGAAGGATGATTCTAGGCAGATGCTCTACCACTGAGCCACGCCCCCAGCCCCTCGAGGACTGGTGGTTCTAGGTAGGTGCTCTACCACTGAGCCATACCCCCAGCCCTCCCTGGGGGATTCTAGGCAGTGTTGTACCACTGAATTGTGCCCCTAAACTTTTTTACTTATGAGTGAGGATCTTGCTGTTTCCCAGGCTGTTCTTTAACCCACTTTGTAGCCCAGACCAGCCTTGTACTTTTGATTCTCTTGCCTCGTTCTTCCAGGTAGTTAATATTACAGGTCTGTGTCAACAGCCCTGGCCCAAGCAAGCTTTTAAACTGATTATGGTAACACATATAATCGTTATTTTCCTTTGAAATTGTTTATTTGAGTTGACCTTGCTGTCATAAATGAGTTAGCTTTTAGAGTACACAGATGTTTGAGTACTCTGTGGATATACAAGCTGATTAGCTTTGGTCCCTATTTTCTGAGAACTCCAGATCTGCTTTGGAGCTGTTGGGCTGTAGCTGCAGTGCCGTCCTGTCCACTCCTGTGCGCTGCAGACCTGGGACTCGAGACAGCGGGGGCTAAGCCTGCAGGCCCAGCTCTGCACAATTGGACTCAAAGGCAAAATTTGACCTTGATTCAGGCTTTCTCTTTTTCATGTGTGTGTATGTGTGAGTATTCCTTTGTGTGTGTTCCTTTGTGTGTGTGGTGTGTGTGTATGTGCTATGTATATGTGTGTGCAATTTGTGTGTGTTCCTGCGTATCTGTGTAGATCCTCTGTGTGTGAGTGTATGTGACCATTTGTGTGTATATTTGAGTGTATGTGTTCATGTGTGTATGCAAATGTATATATGTGTACATGTGTATGCGTACGTGTGTGTGTTTCGGTGTGTAGATGTGTGTGTGTGTGTGTGTGTATGTATGTATGTATGTGTGGACCCGACAACAACTTTGGGTGTCATTCCTCAATTACTGTGCACCTTGTTTTTGAGGTGGTCTAGTTTCTTTCTCACTGGGCTTCACTTAGGCTAATCTGGCCAGTGAATTCCAGGGGTCCTCCTGTCTCTGTCTCTCCGGCTGTGGGGTTATAAGCCTGCACCTCCAAATCCAGCCTTAAGCATGGGTGTTAGGGCTCTAATTCAGGTCTTCTTGCTTGCAGGGCAAGTGCTTATTGACTGTCTCCCCAGCAACCCCTTTTATGGTTCATTTTATTGATTTGTTTGTTTTATAATATAAAGAACTGCAGACAGTATACTTCACCTTGTAACCTGTCCTAACCTACTAGGATTTACTGTGTTCTGGTACAGGCTTTAGGAAGAAATAAAATCCGATCCAAGTGATCCTCCTTGTGATGTCAGTCGTTTATTTGGCCTTGTTCCAACATGTTGGATCTGGATGGTGGAAAGACTGAGAAGTAGCATCCACTCCTTTTGCATCAAGTACCTGTACTGTCGTAGTGCCACGAAGACTTGTTTTATATAGTGGTTTTATCTCAGGCAGAGCCATGATAGTTCTGGGATGTACTCATTCTGCTTTGATTTGGACCAGCATGTACTTTCACTGCAGTTGTAGGTATTTTTACTGGCTGATGAAGCTAATAGACATCCTCGGTTTTGAGCTAGCACTCAGGGCAAAGCTGGCCTGCTTGCTATTGCTTGTTGGAGAACTCTCTGTATGTGGTAGTGATGGGCTGATGATTCCTCAGCTGCCCAGCAGTCCCTGGACTCCTAACAGCTGGCATCAGGCTTGAGAATGTCTACATGTCTACCAGGCATCATAACAACTGCCAAGCAGTTTTTATGCAAGACTTGTTTTGTTTTTTAATATTTAATTTATTTTTATTTTATGTGTAAGTGTATTGCCTGCCTGTGTGGAACTGTACCTGTACTGTGCAGTCACTGTGGAGGTCAGAAGAGGGTGTTGGATCCTTTGAAACCAGAGTTACAGACAGTTGTTGGCCACCTGTGGGTGCGGGAACTGAACTCAGGTCCTCTGCAGCAGCCGCCAGTGCTCTTCCAACCACTGAGCCGTCTCTCCAGCCCCCACTTTTTTTTTTATGTGTATGAGTATATTGCCTGCATGCATGTAAGTGTATCCATCTTGTGGAATGCTTGTGAAGGTCAGAAGAGGGTGTCAGATCTCCTGGAACTGGAGTTACATGTGGCCGTGAGCCACCGTTTCATTTGGGTGCTGGGAACCAAACCTGGGTCCCCTACAAGAGCAGCCAGTGGACTGCAGTCCTCCCTGCAGTGCCCAGTCCCCAGCCCCCTTTTCCTTTTGAAGCCGGGTTTCACTGTAACTCAGGCTCCCTTTGAACTCCTGGTCCTCCTGCCAGCCTTCTGCTGGGATTACAGGAGTCACCACCAAGCCCAGCTTACTCTGGGTTTTCATTTGATATCAATTAATGCTCTGTCCTTATCAATATGACTGTTACATATTTTTGTTTGGATATGCTGTCTGATTTAGTATGTAGGGGTAACCGAACACAAACCAGCATTTATGTGATGGTGTGGTGTGGTGTATGTGTGTGTACATTCATAGTACTTGTGTGGAGATCAGAGGACATCCTTGGGTGTCCCTCCTCACCTCTGCTTCGTTTGAGGCAGGGTTCTGTGACTGTTCGGTGTACCAGGCTGAGTGGCTTTGGGGCTTTGGGAGATTTGCCTGTCTCTGCCTCCCCTAAGAACACTGGGATTACAGGCACATTATTACCAGGTCCAGCTTTACATGGGTTCTGGGGATCTAAGCTCAGGTTCTCATTGTAGCAAGCACTTTACCCATCAAACCATCTCCCCAGTCCTGAATGGAGGATCTTGATAAGCTAGTAAGACTACTTCCTGCTGATTCTGGTGAACTTCTGCTTCTTGGCAGAGACTTCAGTGTAATCATATCTTAATTGCACAGCTGAGCAGCTCAGAGCCTGCAGTCAGTACTCACACCAGTAATAAAACCCTCCCAGAGGGCTGGAGAGGTGGCTCAGTGGCTAAGGGTGCTTGCTGAGGACCTGAGTTGAGCTCCTTCCCAACTGTGAGTGGAGCATCTCACATGCCTGCACCTTCAGCTCCAGGGGATCCAAGCCCCTCTTATAGCCTCTGTGAGCACTGCACTCATGTCCCCATACCACACACAGATACACACATATATAAACATAATTTTAAAAGATTAATCTGGAGAGATGGCTCAATGGTTAAGAGCACTGGCTGCTCTTCCAGAGGACCCAGATTTGAATCCCAGTACCCACATGGTGGCTAACAACTGTTTATAACTCCAGTTCCAGGAGATCTGATGCTCTTTTCTGACCTCTGTGGGCACTGCATGATACAGGTGGACTTACATATATGTAGGCAATTCACTCATCATGCACATAAAAATTTAAAGTAATAAATAATTAAAAAGATTAAATCTTGGGTAGGTGTGGTGGTACATGCCTTTAATCCTAGCACTTGGGAAGCAGAATCAGGCAGATCTCTGGTTCCAGACTGGCTAGCTATATAGTGAGACTCTGTTATTAAAAAAAAAAAAAAAAAAAGAACAGGGGGCTGGAGAGATGGCTCAGTGGTTAGGAACAGTGGTTACTCTTCTAGAGGACCCGATTTTGGTTCCCAGCACCCATATGGTGGCTAACAACTGTCTGTAACTCCGGTTTCAAAGGATCCAATGCCCTTCTCTGACCTCCACATGTGCATACATGTGCATACATGTGGTGCACTTATATATATGTGGACAAAACACTCAAATACATAAAATTGAAATAACTTTTAAAAACCCAACCCACCAGGCCAGGTGTGGTGGTACAGGCCTTTAATCTCAGCACTTGGGAGGCAGAGGCAAGTGGATCTCTGAAGTCCAAGGTCAGCTTGGTCTACATCATGAGTTCCAGGCCAGCTGAGATTACAGGAACAGGGAGGCCCTGTCTCAAAAAGACCAAAAACCCCAACAAACAAACCATCCAACCAACCAAAGCAATAACAAAAAGATAATGTCTTAAAAAATACTATTTCTAGAGTTTTGTTGGCTGTGGCAATGGGATCTGCCATGAACACTTTCCTTATATAATGTATGTCAAGCTGGAAAAGCAGCAAGGATTTGCAGGGTTCTTTTGCAAGGAACATAAATAAATAATAAGTTAAAAATTTGAAGCTGTTGGCTTCTTAATGAAGGTCAAATCCCTTGATTTACTACCCAAGTGTTTTAATGATTTAGCCACAGAAGAGCTAGTTCTGTGAGAAATAAAGCTGATAAAAATCCAAATGTCGGGGCTGAGGACATGGCTCAATGGGTAGAGTTTTTGCTGTGCAAGCCTCCGGACCTGAGTTCAAATCTCCAGGACTCAGGACTCGGTTAAAAAGTCAGTTGCAGTGGTGTACACCTGTAATTTCTGCACTGGGGAGGCAGAGGCAGGAGGATCCCTGGGGCTCAGTGGTCAAATCAGTGAGCACCAAGTTCAGTGGGAGACTCTGTCTCCAAAAATAATGTGGAAATCAATTGAGAAAAGCACCGAACATGGACTTCTGGCCTCCGTGTGCGCACACATGGGGAATACATAATCTGAATGTCTGCTTAAGTCATTAATTCAGCTTAAGTCTTCTGTTGAAGCTGATTGGACGCAGTAGAAGAGGAGGTCAGCTCTTGGACCAATGAATCAAGTGCCAGCTCCAAGCACTTGCCAGCCGAGTAGACTTGGAAAGGTACCTGTTGTTCCTTTCTTTCTTTTTTTTTTTAATACATGTAGATAGCTTTAGAGCAGCCTGCTTGCCTATTTTTATTTATTTATTCTTGGAGTACTAGATATTAAACCAAGAGCCTTGTGCAAGCTAGGCAGTACCACACTCCCAGCCCCTCACTGGGCGGCGCTCTAGGCCAGAGATCCACCACCTAGCTGCGCCCCACTCCAGTCTGAAGGTTTGATTGTTTGGTTTTTATGTTTAGGGCAGTGATGTTTTAGACTGAATTGTGCGTGATCTGTTTCTCCACGTATAGACGTGAAGTTACTTAATAGCACTGCTTGGAAACTGCTTCTCCCTGATTGAACTGAAGCACCTGGGCACCTCTGTAAGAATAAACTGCCACTGTGTGGATGTCCCTTTTCTGTGTGTGCCACTGTGTGGATGTCCCTTTTCAGTGTGTGCCCCCGTGAGCACAGCCCCTCAGTCAGGCTCGCAAGCCTGTGTGGTCCTCCAGCTCAGCCTCTGTTCAGGTGTGTTTGGCCCCCTCGGGTCTTTAAAAAATGTTATGTATTTGAGTGTTCGGCCTACATGTATAATATGTATATGTGCAGTGCCCATGGAGCCAGAAGATGGCGTCAGATCCCCTGGAACTGGAGTCACAGTTGTTAGTTGCCGTGTGGGCGGCAGAGCCTGTGCTCTTAACCGTCAAGCCACCTCTCCAGTCCCACTTTTTTTTTTTTTTAAGACAAAGTGTGATGCTTAATGTTGATTGTCAACTTGTTAGAATTTAGAGTCATTATGGAAACAAAGTTCAGGGCACAACTCTGACAGACTTTCTAGATTAATGGAGGTGGGAAGACCCACCCTGAATGTGGGCAGCACCATCCCATGGTGTTGGTGGACTGAACACAAAGGAAAAGGTGAGCAGAGCACCAGCATTCATCTCTCTGCTTCCTGACTGTAGATGCCACGTGAGCAGCCGCCTCACGCTCCTGCTGGCACGCCTTCCCACCATGACAGACTGCGCCTTCAAACCGTGAACCAGTTGCCTTTAGCAGGATTTTTTGTGTGTGTGTCACATTGACATTATAAGTGACCAGGACACAGGGGCTCACTGAGTGTGACCTGGAACTCACTGTGTAGCTGAGTGGCCACCAATTCATGGCAATCCTCCTGTCTCAGCTTCCTAAGCACTGGAATTGCAGACATGCATCACCTCACCTTGTTTTTTGTTTTGTTTTGTTTTGTTTTGTTTTGAGACAGGGTCTCTGTGTAGCCCCATTTGGCCTAGAACTCACTATGTAGACCAGGCTGGCCTCAATCTCACAGAGGTCTGCCTGCCTCTACCTCCTGAGTGCTGAGATTAAAGGTATGCATCATCACACCTTGCCTGTTTTTATTTTTTATATTATTTTATGTGTATGAGTGTATTGCCTATATGTGTATAAGCGCACCTGTGTCATGCAACGTCCTTGGAGGTCAGAAGAAGGTGTCAGATCCCCAGGAACTGGAGTTATGGATGGTTGTTAGCCTCCATGTGAGTGCTGAGCATTGAACTGGGGTCCTCTGCAAGAGCACTCAATGCTCTTAACTGCTGAGCCATTTCTCCAGCCCGTTTTTATTTTTAAATTTAAGAATTCTTTTATATTTATTTGTTTATTCTCTATGTATGTATGTGTATGTGTGTCTGTGTGACTGGTGCATACATGCCACATTGTGTCTGTGGAGGTCAGGGGGCGACTTGCAGGAGTTGAGTCTCTCCTGCCATATGACTTCTGAGAGTTGAACTCAGGTCTTCAAGCCTAGTGACAAGCACCCTAGCCTCTGGTCCATCTCACCACCCTCACTTTTTCTTTTATATTACTTCATTAATTAAACAAATGATCATACTTTCTTTTGGCATGGTTTTTGGTGTGTTTTTTGTTGATGTTGTGTTTTGAGACAGGGTCTGTGTTTAGTCCCATCCAACCTGGGACTCACTATGTAGATCAGGCTGGTCTGAATCTCACAAGAAATCTGCCTCACTTTACCTTCTGAGTGTTGGAGTTAAAGGCATGCACTACCATGCCTGGCCACACTTAATTTTGTGTGCCTGTGTGTGTATCTAGGTGGATATGTGTGGGCACGTGTATGAAGGTCAGAGATCAACTCAGGAGTTTGTTCTCTCCTTCTACCATCTGGATCCTGGGGATTGAACTCAGGTCATCAGATTTCGCTGCAAGTGCCTGTACCCACTGAGCCATTCTGCTGCCCCTCACTGTTGAAACTACCAGCAGTAAAGAAGAACCTTCTCCTGACACAGGCGTGGATGAGTCTCAGAAGCGTCAGGTGAGAAGGCCAACAAAGACTCTGTAATACATGATTCCATTTGCTTTCTAGAACACAGACTGGAGCTGCCATGGCTGAGTGTCCAGGGATAAGTGTGGGAGTGGTTTTGTTTGAGACAGGCTGTCCTGGGACCCCTGCTCCTCCTGGGCACTGGGGCGACAGCTGTGCGCTCCGTACTCGAATGGAGATACTTTCACATTTTTAAAATTTTTATTTATTTTGTCTTTATTATTTGTGTGTGTATGAGTTCTGCCTGCATTCATGTACGTGTACCCATTTGTGAAGTGCCTGTGTCAAAAGAGGGTATTAGATCCTTGGAACTGGAGTTACGAACAGTTGTTAGCCATGTGGGTGCTGATATTCAAACTGGGGTCTTCTGTAAGAGCAACGAGCACTCTTAACTGCTGAGTCATCTCTCCAGTCCTATTTTAACATTTTATTTTATTTTTAGTTACATGTGTGTCTGTGTGTCTATGTGTGGGTATGGGCAGGTAAGTGTAGGTGCCTGAGAGGCTGTGAATTCCCTGGAGCTGGAGTTACAGATGGTTGTCACCCACCCAACAGGGGTGCCTGGATTGGAACCTGGGTCCTCTGCAGGAACACTACACTCTAAACCGCTGAGCTGTCTCTGTAGCCCCCACCAGAGCTGGAAATATTAATTGTAGTATACATGTGCCAAAATTCGCCAAACTTCGTATTGAACCTCTTATTTAACAAGGAGTTTTAGTGTATGTCAATCACTCCTCAATAAGCCTGATTAAAGAAAGAAACCTCAGAGGAACCAGGGTGACTCAGACCTTCCCAAAGGGCACAGGAGCCCCCCGGGTATCTACAGGGTGGGGAGTGGCAAGTCTCGGGCCCTCCCTGGCCTTCCTGTGTGAAATGAAGCTGGCTGCCCGGTCTCTGATATTCCTTCTTCCCTCTGCCCGGTGCATCTCTTTTCTATCTGTCTCTTTACACTAGCTGATGGGCCCTTCTCACTGTGATGTGGCAACTGAACGCATACCCAGAACCCCTGGTCCAGACGCAAAGCAAATGGTAGTTATGGTTCTGCAGAGAAACGAGGGTTGGGGGTGGGTGGTAGAGGTAACCTAGGGCCTTGGGCATGCTGGGTAAGCACCAGACCATTGAGCTACAGCCCCATCCCCTCTCCTCCCTTCCCTCCTTCCCCCTGCTCCCCTCCCCTTTCCCTCTCCCCTCCCCCTCTTTCCTCTCGCCCTCCCTTCCCAGCTATGTAGCCCAAGCCAAGCCTTGAACTTGTGAGATCTTCCTGCTTCAGCCTCCTGACAGCTTGGATGATAGGTGTGCGCCTCCAGAAACACACATACACACACCACACAGACACATACACAGCACACAAGACACACAGACACAGATACACGCAACACACACACATACACACCACACACACAGACACAGACAGATACACACACAACACACACACACAGACACAGACACACAACACACACATACCACACAGACACATACACACCACACACACAGACAGACAGATACACACACAAGACACAGACACACAACACACACAGCACACAGACACACATACCTTTTATGTTGTATGTGTGTATAAGTGTCTGTGAGTGTAGGTGCTAAGCACATGCTAAGCCATGTGTGTGGAGGTCACAGACGACCTGTGGTGTCCTCCTCTTCTGCCTCGAGACAGGGTCTCTTTGTTTCTCTCTGTGTGTGCCAGGCTGCCTGGTCTAGGATTCTCCTGGCTCCACCTTCTATCTTACTATAGAAATACTGGGATTACAGACACGCTACCCTTCTGGCTTTTGTGGGTTTTAGGAATTTTAACTTAGGTCCTCAGTTGCACCATGAGCATGCTACCCAGTAAGGCCACTGATCTGTCTCCTCAGCCCCAGAACAACCTTTGATCCAGTGGCTTAGTCTTGTTGACACAGAAAAGGAGAGTACTGCCCCTTCTTGCTGAATCGTCAGCTCTGAAAAATGTGGACCACACCCTCATGGGGTTGTTAATGTGGATGTGCTTGCCACCTCTGCCCACGAAGATAACTGGGAGTGAGGAGCCAGACACAGGGCCTTTCGTTGACTGTGATTTGAAAAGGTGGGAGATTATCACATTTGAAAACAACACTTTTTTTTTTAATGGAAAATCACTCTCTGAGGGCTGTTTTGGACCCTGACAGTCTGGAAGTTGCGTGGGGACCATGGCTATGGTTCTGCCTGACTACTCTCCGCACACCCCACCCACTTGTCTTTCTACCCCCACCCGCTGCTCCTCTAAGAGGTGGCGAGGTGTCCCCCAACCTGTCTGGACGTGAATCCTAGATCCCAGACTACTTTTAAAACAATAGTAAGGCTGGGCATGGTGGCACATGCCTTTAATCCCAGCACTTGGGAAGTGAAACTCAGGGAGATTTCTACGAGTTCAAGGCCAATCTGATCTTCATAGCAAGTTCCAGACCAGTTGGGGCTGCAGGAAGACTCAGTCTCAAAAAGACAAAAAAATAATAGTAAAACCAGGGGCTGGCAAGATGGCTCAGTAGGTAAAGGAGCTTCTTGCCAAGTTTAGTGCCTGGAACTCATATGGTGGAATGAGGAAGCCAACTCCTGGAAGTTGTCCTCTGACTTCCACACGCACACTGTGGAATGCACACTTCCACAGTCAAACACTCAAATAAATGAACAAAACTAAGTAAATGGGTTGTTGGTAATGTCTAAAAGGCTCTCTCCTTTGCTTCTGTGACTTTAAAGTACCCGAGCTGCCCTTTCAGAGGACTGCTGTCACAGAGTTCTCTCATGTATCCAGCCTGCTCCTTTCTGAAACTGCAGTTTATATGGCTTGTCTGAGATTAGAAAGAACAACAGGGGACCACCTTCATGTGTTGGCCTCTCACACTCCAAGGTGAATGTGCCTCAGGGACAGAGTCCAAGGGTTTGTCACCTTCATGTGAAAAGGTCTAGGAGGGACCACACCTGGTAGAGGTATGTCTTATGTCACCTGGAGTTTGACTATCAAAGGAAACCTTTAGATGAGGCTGTAGTTTACAGGTAGAGCACCTGCCTAGAATCCCCCAGTGAGGGGCTGGGGGCGTGGCTCAGTGGTAGAGAATTTGTGTAGTGTATGTGAAACTTCAGATTGTATCCCCAGTATCACCCCAAAGGAATTCTCTGATTTGTTATCATGTTGTATTTCCTGTAAGAACCAGAACAGGATTCACTTCCACAACACTTGTCTTGTTATCGTGCACATCTTGGGTCTACATTTCTAGTAAACAGGTCTCCAGCCCTGCAGTCCTAGTGGGAGGAGACTTTCCTAGCATGGCACTGAGCTCTGGGTTCCATCCACAGCTCTGCATAAGCCAGGTGTGGCGACACATGTCTGTGATCTCAGCACTCAGAAGGTGGAGCCAAGAGGACCAGTAATTCAGAGTCATCGTGGGCAACATAGTAAATTTAAGGATAGCCTGAGCTACATGAGGACCTGTCTCAAAAATTTTTTTTTACAGAGCTAAGGTATGCTTAGCAAAAAAAGAGTCCACAATTACAACTGGAAGCTTCAACATTCTACTTTTTATTTTACAGTTATTATTATTATTATTATTATTATTATTATTTTGATTTTTGAGACAGGGTCTCCCTGTAGAACTAATTGGCCTATAACTTGCTATGTAGGCCAGGCTGGCTTCAGTCGCAGATATCTGCCTGTTCCTTCCACAAGTTCTCTCTCCCTGTCTGTCTCCCTTTCTCTCTCTTTCACATATGTATTTTGCAAGAGGGAAGTAAACTAGAAAATTCCTTCTCTCTGTGCATTTCTGTCTCTGTCTCTCTCTCACATACACACAATTCTGATGCATGGTGGTGCATATCAGCACTTGGGAAGTTGAGGCAGGAAAACTGCTGTGAATTTGGAGCCAGTCTGGCCTACACAGTGAAACCCTGTCTCAAACAAGAAACAAAATCCCCTGTGTGGTTCCTGTAGCCCGTAGATTATTTAAAAATGGGCCCTTTAGGGCTGGAGAGATGGCTTAGTGGTTCAGAGTGGTATGCATCATCTCACCTGGCTTTGGTTTTACTAAAAAATTCTTCAATTTATTTATTTTTATCTTATGTATATGAGTGTTTGCCTGCATGTGTGCAAGTGTACCTGTGCTGTGCAGTGCCCATGGAGTCCTGAAGAGGGTGTCAGATCCACTGGAGCTGGAGTTACAGGTGGTTGTGAGCTACCATGTGGGTTCTGAGAACCAAACCCAGGTTGTCTCCAGCCCCTGATTTTATTTTTAATTGTGTGTATGTGTGTGTGTGTGTGCGTGTGTGCTTAATTTTAATTACATGTATATATGTGTGTTTGTGTGTGGATATGTGTATGTGAGTCCAGTGTCCTTGGAGGCCAGAAGAGCCTGTTGGATCTAGGAGCTGGAGTTACAGGTGGTTGTGAGTCATCTGATGTGGGTGCAGGGACCTGAACCCAGGTTCTCTGCAAGAGCAACAAACAGTCTTAACCACTGAGCCATCTCTCTAGTCCCAACATTGTTCGTCATAACCAAGAGACCTATTAGACAGAAAACCAACAAAAACCACACCAGCAGCCAACAGGGTGTAAGTGACACAAGCATGATGCTTCCTGGAACAAGTGAATTCACACTTTTCCCCACAAGCAGTGCAACATTCAACATGATAGACCAAACCTAGATATATTTAACTGAACTGAACTCACTCAAATTGCTTTGGTTATAAAGAAAAAAAATACAGAAAAATAACCTCAAATAAGAAATCAATATGAGAACAATAACAGGAAAATCTCCAAACACTTGGAAATTAAATGGCCCATTTCTTTTTATTTTTTAATTTTTTATGTGTATGAGCGTATTGCCTGCATGTGTACACTCGTGTTGTGCAGTGCCCACAGAGGTCAGAAGAGGGCTTCAGATCCCCTGGAACTGGAGTTAGGATGGTTGCAAGCCACCATGTGGGTACAGGGAATGAAACCCAGTCTACAAGAAGTCAGTGCTCTGAACCACTAAGCCATCTCTCCAGCCCTAAAGGGCCCATTTTTAAATAATCTATGGGCTACAGGAACCACACAGGGGATTTTGTTTCTTGTTTGAGACAGGGTTTCACTGTGTAGGTCAGACTGGCTCCAGATTCACAGCAGTTTTCCTGCCTCAACTTCCCAAGTGCTGATATGCACCACCATGCATCAGAATTGTGTGTATGTGTGAGAGAGAGACAGAGACAGAAATGCACAGAGAGAAGGAATTTTCTGGTTTATTTCCCTCTTGCAAAATACATATGTAAAAGAGAGAGAAAGGGAGACAGACAGGGAGAGATAATTTTCTTCTTTATCTTTCCTCTCCTTTCTGTAAAGTCGGGGGGTGTGTATGTAGGTCGGGGGAGAGAGAGAATCGGTTCTCTCCTTCCACCAGCCTGGAGGCAGGGTCTCCCTGTGGTTTCTGCTACTGCGCAGTGTATATGAGCTTATGGGAGATGCTCCTGTCTCTGCTTCCCGTCTTGCCTTAGGAGTGCTGGAATTACAGATGCACACCACCACATCTCTGACTTTTTACATGGGTTCCTGGGGTCAAAATCAGGACATCATGCCTGTGTGGTTATCACTTTATTCACGGAACCACCTCAGCCCTTTAAAGTCAAATTTAAAAACAGATAGGACTGAAGGACTATGAGAATACAGCACATTAAAACATACAGACTCCAGCTAAGGCAGAGCTGGACTGACTGGAAAGCAGGAGACAGGTCAGTGACGTTCACTCTGCCTTTGCCAGGTGTGGGAGCACAGGCAGTAGTTCCAGCACTGGGGAGGCCAAGGCAAGACGATGGTAAGTGCTGGCCAAACTGGAAAACACAGCAACACACTATTCAAAAAAAAGTTCAAGTATTAAGTCAGCACCAGAGCTCCAGTGGAAGATGAAGAGCAAATGGACCGTTGAAGCATTGCTTTCTTCACAGACTGAACTTTTTGTCATGATGCAACATCTTGTCTTGAGTCAGTTTTTTTTTCTTTTGAAGTTTACTTCATCTGATATGAATATATTCATTTTTCTTCCTTTTGAATGATGTTTGCCTGACTGTTTTATGTCTCAGTGGGGAGGAATGGGCTCCTTAGTCGACCGAATCGCGGCTTTCGGGATGGAGTTCGACCCTGGAGTCAGTACCACCGTTGCCACCGCAGTCCTCTGCCAGCTGGTGCCAGACACGCTCAAGGGCCAGGCTCTCGGGCTGTCACCACAGCACAGCACCTTAATTCTATGGGTGGGGCTTGGGGATCAGTTTCCTGCTCAGCCCTCATGGCCACCACCTGGTGCCTGGTTGGGAACAGACATGTGGCATCTGCTTGGGGCAAACTGTGGATCCCAGAGAGCCCTGATAGCATTTTCCATCGGCCCTTGGCTTAAGTAGGATGGGCACTGTTGGACCAATTTGCCTGTTGCTAGGCCACAGCTGGCCTGTCCCTCGCTTCACCCTGGGACTGCTGTTCTTCCTTGGGGACCACTGGTGGTGTTCTGGAACCTGCACAGCCATGCCAGCCTCAGTGACCTTCCTCTGACTGGGTCCCTGCCAACTGGGTGCTCTGGGGACAGACCATGTCAGAGGCAAGCAGCTCAGCCCTGGACGCTGCACATCCACCATCTTCTGAGGCTGGACCTGACTCTGCTTCACTTGTTTGGTCTGAGACTGCGCAGAGGCGGGGTTTTCGGGGGAAGAGCTGCCTGAGCATTGGATGAGCGGCAGCTCTAGTCTCCTGGTGACACGCGCATATCTGCCCCTTGCCTTCCTCGGGTCTTCACGGGTTCGTGGCTCCCAGTGGTTAGTGTCTCTGAAATCTTTTCCCCTTCCCTTCCCTGTTTCCTTCCTTTTCAGTGTTTTCATTCCTCGTGTGTCTGGGGGCGGAGGGCTGCCGAGGTGATGTCACTCTCTCCTCAGCTGCTCTCCACCTTATTTTTAGAGACAAGATCTCACACGGAACCTAGAACTCACCATTTTGGCTAGGCTAGCTGGCGTTCCTGCCTCTACCTCCCCAGTCTGGGGTTGCGGACACACGCTCCCAAGGCCTGGCTGTCTATGTGGGTGCTGGATCTGAGCTCAGGTCCTCATGCAGGGCAAGCACTTTACCTGCAGAGGCAAATGGTCTGAGACCAAAGGTCTCTAATTACTTTGTTGGTGACACAGGTTGGAGTGACTCCACGCATGGAGATTGGAGGTCGGGGCAGGACTGGTGGTGAGAAGTGGGGGGCCATCCTGGCATCAGCAACACAGGGCCCTGCAGACAGGAGACAAACCCCCTTTTGATCTCATCCTCTAATCCATTGTGTTCTGGCCTCTAGAGTCGTCTCTGAGCACCATGTCCCGGCTGATCACGAGGCTGAAGTGAGGGGCCAGGTGCCGGCCCTGTCCCAGGCCACGGCAGCATGAACAAGCCGCAGCTCTTCCGGCTGTGGCTGGTCCTGGGATCTGCCCTCATGATTGTCCTAATCATCGTGTATTGGGACAACGTGGGCACTGCTCACTTCTACCTGCACACGTCTGTGTCCCGGCCGCACCCCCTGGAGTCTCTTCCCACGCCTGAGCAGGGTGAAGAGAAGGAGTTCGCTTCCGATGTGGATGAATTTTTGGATAAGCTTCTTAGGTCTGGTGCCAAACAGAGCGACCTTTCCAGAAGAAAGACCGAGCAGCCCCCGGTGCTGGCCCCCAGCAACCCTGCACTGAGCCACATGGAGGAGTATGTACGCGGCTATGACTGGTCTACCCACAGTGCCCAGCAGAACCCAGACCAGGACCGACAACAGGCCGAGAGGAAAAACCTTCTGCGAGACTTTTGTGCCAACGCCAGCCTGGCATTCCCCACCAAGGACCGCTCTTTTGATGACATCCCCAACTATGAATTGAACCACCTGATCGTGGACGACCGCCATGGGATCATCTACTGCTATGTGCCCAAGGTAGCCTGTACCAACTGGAAGCGAGTGATGATCGTGCTGAGTGAGAGCCTGCTGGACCGTGGCGCCCCCTACCGTGACCCCCTGGACATCCCCCGGGAGCACGTGCACAACTCCAGCACGCACCTGACCTTCAACAAGTTCTGGAGACGCTACGGAAAGTTCTCCCGCCACCTCATGAAGGTCAAACTGAAGAAATACACCAAGTTCCTGTTCGTGCGGGACCCCTTTGTGCGGCTCATCTCCGCCTTCCGCAGCAAGTTCGAGCTGGAGAATGAGGAATTCTACCGCAAGTTCGCAGTGCCCATGCTGAGGTTGTACGCCAACCACACCAGCCTGCCTGCCTCGGTGAGCGAGGCCTTCAGCGCCGGCCTCAAGGTCTCCTTCGCGAACTTCATCCAGTACCTGCTGGACCCACACACCGAGAAACTGGCGCCCTTCAACGAGCACTGGCGTCAGGTGTACCGCCTGTGCCATCCGTGCCAGATAGACTACGACTTTGTGGGCAAGCTGGAGACACTGGACGAGGATGCCGCCCAGCTCCTGCGGTTCCTCAACGTGGACACACAGCTCCACTTCCCCCCAAGCTACCGGAACAGGACCGCCAGTAGCTGGGAGGAGAACTGGTTCGCCAACATCCCCCTGGCCTGGAGACAGCAGCTCTATAAACTCTATGAAGCAGACTTTGTCCTCTTTGGCTACCCCAAGCCAGAAAACCTGCTCAGGGACTGAGCTCCCCAGCACCCAGTGTGCACTCACATTATCCCTTGAAACGCAGCGTCTGTCAGCCCATCCTCCGAGGATGGGGCCTGGTGGCCACGTGGGTTTTCTTGTGATTTCCTTTCCCTCCGGGTGTGACAGGGGGAAGATGCCATGACAGGATGCCTTCCCCATCAAAGATGATGGGACAACCCAGACCCCAGCACCTCACCCTCCAGGGTCTCGCCTGCCCTGCCCTTTTGCACTTGACTGTTTTGTTTACTCCACATCCTGTATTCACAGAACACTGTGTTAATATTGTTTTCTAAGATTAATATATTTCAGATATATTTAATACAAAAGTGGGAGGGAGCTGGAGTAAAGCGTGGCACCCCCACTCTTGTGCTTCTGTGGTTCTTTGGTCACTGACAGGGAGGATCCTGGGGGTCGCTGGGATTTCTGGAGGACAGACTCTCAAAGGTGTCTTTGGTGGAAAGAGCCAAAATGTAAAACCAGACTGTTTCAATTAGGATTTGATTTTGTTGTTACTGTTATAGCAGAATCTTTAAGGCTGTTTTTGTTTGTTTGTTTGTTTTTTGTCTTTTTCAGACAGGGTTTCCCTACAGCACAGTTATGCACAGTTGTTGTCATGTGGGTGCTGGGAACCAAGCCCAGGTCCTGTGCAGGAACAGCCGGTGCTCTAAACCAGCCAGCTCTCCAGCCCCAGGCCCTTACTCCTCTGATCACACTCCTGTGGAATTGCAGCTTTTAACCCACAGAGTGTGGTGCCCGTGGCCGCGGCCCTCTTTTTCACCTGTGGCCTTTGATCCCTAAGGAGCTAACTGTGCTCAGTTGGGGTGTCACTTGGAGCCTTGTAGGTCATGGCAGGACGGAGGTCCTCCCGGCCTGTGGTTGCTGGTGCCTCTCTGCTCATCCTGCATGGTTAGGAATCCCTCTTCCTTAGTTAGAAAGAAACAGAGCAAAGAGCTTCCATATTGTGATTTTTTGTTTTTTCCTTTTTCTCAAGACAGGGTCTTACTGTGGAGCCCTGGCTAGCCTGAAGTTCACAGAGATCCACCTGCCCTCTGCCGCCTGAGTGCTGGGATCAGAGATGTACAACCACCATGCCTGGTCTTGTTTATTTATTTATTTACTTATTTTTAAGACAGAGTCTCTCTTTGCGTCTCAGGCTAACCCTGAACAGCTCCTCCCATCTCTTCCTCCCAAACGCTGGAATCACATGCCATCCTGATCAGCTAACTTAACCAACACTCAGACTTGGAATTCTTTGTGTACCTTTTCCTCTGACCAATGTAGGCCTTAAGACCTGGGTGCCAGGGACCAGGGGGAGGGCTCAGTTGGTGCTACTGTGCAAGCACGAGGACCTGAGTTCAACCCCTCGCACCCACATTTAAAAAAAAAAAAAAAGCAAGTGTGGTAGTGTAGGCATGTAACCCCAGCGCTGGGGAGGCACAGACGGGCAGATCTCTGGGGCTCGCTGGCCAGCCCCTAATTGGAAGTTTCAAGTCAGTAAGCGACTCTGTCTCAAAACACAAGGTGGATGGCTTCTGGTGAATAACACCCAAGGTTGACTTCTGGTTTCTGCATGTAAGCACACACAAAGACCTGGGCCAAGAGCCATGTTTACTGTTGTGTGGCTGCCTGTGCCCTGGGGTGCTGGATCTGCTGTACTTTGGGGAAGGGCCCTGCATGGCAGGATCCGCACCTGTCTTCTGGAGCAGCTGTCACCCTGTGTTCTGTTCCTACCTCACATGGGTGCTTGGCTGAGTGTGGGCAGGTGGACGTGACTCCCTGCTCCCTTCCCTCTCCTGCCTGTTCACACAGGTCATGCACCTGCTGAGGCTTCTCGGCAGCGCGTGGGCATCCAGCTGCTGCCCTCTCACCATTCGGTTGAAGACTTGCATGCTTGGTTTTTGCTCTATGTCTTGAGAGAAGGTGAGGGCTGGTGGCCTCTCTGCCAGTGAGGTCCATGCATTGTGTGTCTCTACATTGTATGTGTCTGTGCATTGAAGACAACAGTTTGGGGGCCCAGGAAAGAGACAGGAGTGAGCATTGCAGCTCTGACCCTGCATGATGTACATGGCCCATTCCAGAAGTTTCCTCACAGAAGCACATGCCCTCAATTGAGACAGCACCTCCTGTTTGGCTAGCAGGCTACAGGTAGGAGTTTCTCTCCCTTTTATTAATTGACTGGAGCTGTGCCTGCCACTCAGAGGGCACCTATAACTGCCAGAAAAGGAAGGGGGAGGAAGGGACAAAGGAAAGAAGGGGAAGAAGGAAGGAAAGAGGAAGAGAGGGAGGAAGGAGACCCATGAAAGAAAGGAAGGGGAAGAGAGAAAGGACAAAAAGGAGAATGAGCGGGAGGGAGGAGGAGAGGGGGACAGGGAGGAGGAGGAGAGGGGGACAGGGAGGAGGGAGAGGGACAGGGAGAAGGAGAGGGGGACAGGGAGGAGGGATAGGGAGGAGGGAGAGGGACAGGGAGGAGGGAGGGGGACAGGGAGGAGGGAGAGGAACAGGGAGGAGGAGGAGAGGGGGACAGGGAGGAGGGAGAGGGATAGGGAGGAGGAGAGGGGGACAGGGAGGAGGGAGAGGGACAGGGAGGAGGGAGGGGGACAGGGAAGAGGAGGAGAGGGAGGCAGGGAGGAGGGAGAGGGACAGGGAGGAGGGAGGGGGACAGGGAGGAGGGAGGGGGACAGGGAGGAGGGAGAGGGATAGGGAGGAGGGAGAGGGACAGGGAGGAGGGAGAGGGGGACAGGGAGGAGGGAGAGGGACAGAGAGGAGGGAGAGGGACAGGGAGGAGGGAGGGGGACAGGGAAAAGGAGGAGAGGGAGGCAGGGAGGAGGGAGAGGGACAGGGAGGAGGGAGGGGGACAGGGAGGAGGGAGGGGGACAGGGAGGAGGACGAGGGGAATTCTGGCTGGTTGCCACCTTCGCCTGGCTTCCACCATATGAGCTGCAGTGAGAGAGGGGTGCGGAGGGCGGGGCCTGGCCCCAGGACGTGGCGTTTGGAGGGCTGTTCTTTCTGAGCATCACATTGTGGGACTTTCCGTGGTGATTTCTGTGGAGTGTCATCTATTTCAGAGCAGCAGTAATGTGTCTTTTTAAGATTTTCACTATGGCAATCTTTGAACATGTGGCAATCCTCCTGCCTCAACCGCACAAACGCTGAAATGACAGATGTTGGCCACTCTACCCAGCTGCAATTCCCTTCTTCCCGAGGGTAGAACAATCCTGTGGTCAGCGATTTCAGACTCACCTAGCACGGAAGTCTCAAATATTGGAAGCCGGTACTTCTGTCCAGCTGCAGGAACTACCATGTCAGTCAAGGGTGCCCTGGGCTTTCTGGGCTCCTGCTTCTGACATGAGCTGCCCCAGATGCCTGTTCTAGAGGGTATTGCTCCAGTCCAGCTTGTGCAGTATGGCACTGAGGGGTTTCCTGTGGCAGAGCAGTGGTGTCCCCGAACCCTGGCCCTCAGCTTCCATGAACGGAGGGGCTGTTTCTCCTCTGTCATCCTACCACGTGGGACAGCAGATCAGAGGGTTGACGCTGTTGGCAGAGGGCTCGGGACAATCCGTTCTCATCAGCAGCCTCGCCCTGAAGAATAACAGACTCCCCCAAATCACACAGCAGGGCCGGTCCCACCCCTGGGTTCCCTCGCCAGTAACTTGGCTGGACAGTTCTCTAACCCAGTTATGCACGGATGGAAACAGCACAGTTATTTATAAGCCACATGCCCACCACATACTCCAGAATATAGGAAGTGAAAGGCAAAAAGAACCACGGTGATGACTGTGTCGGTAAAATGCTTACCTTGCAAACACGAAGACTGATTTAGAACCCTAGAGCCCAGATTTAAAAAGCCAGCATGCTGGGTGCAGTGGCTTACACCTTTAATCTCAGCACTCAGGAGGCAGAAACAAGCAGAAAAATCCAGGCCAGCCTGGTCTACCTAGTGAGTTCCAGGCCAGCTAGGGCTACAGGGAGATTGTCTCAAAACCAAACCAAAACAAAAAGTCAGATGTGGGGGTGCAGTGTTACGATCCCAGCACTCGGGAGGCAGAAACAGAAACAGCGACTCTGGGTTCCAGGTCAGCCTGAGCTAGCGAGCTCCAGCCAGCCAGGGTTACATAGTGAGATACTGTTTCCAAAATAAAAAAACAGTCAGGTGTGGTGGTACACTCTTATAACCCGAGCACTGGGGAGACAGACAGGCAGATCTCAGGTTCATTGCCAACCAGTCTAGTACCTACTTAGTGAGCTTCAGGCTCCTGAGAGATGCGGCCCCCAACACAAAGCAGGGCTCAGTGGGTAAAGCCTTGCTGTGTGAGGATGGGAACTTCAATGTGAATCCTCAGAAGCACATACAAGCCAGATGTGGTTGTACACACATCTGTAATCTCTATGGTGAGATGAGAATCAGTGACGGGAATCCCTGGAATCTCGTGGACCAGCTACCCGCGCATGGGCAGTGGCCGTCTAGAGCCCCTGACTCTAACAAGGCACAAGGTGAGGGCCCACACCGAGGTTGTCCTCTGACCTCTACATACAATGACACAACGCACAATTTTTAAAACCAAAATAGACAATATCTAAGAACACACACACACACACACACACAAGATGAAACTTGGATCACAGACATAATTAATCTAAGTGTTATCTATGCATGGAGATACATACTCGTAAGCCTAGCACTCCAGAGGCTGAGGCAGGAGGATCACGAATTTGAGACCAGCCTGGTTACATAACAAGAACTTAACTTGAGGACGATCAGGCTGGAGAGATGGCTCAGTGAATAAGAGCACTGGCTGCTCTTGCAGAGGACCTGGGTTCAGTTCTCAGCACCACCTGGCGGCTGACAAATGCCTGTACCTCCAGTTCTGGGGGGTCTGATGCCCTTTTCTGGCCTCTACAGACATCTGCATGCATCTGGTGCACATACATACACTCAGGCACACACATATGCATAAAATAAATCTCCTGGGTATGGTGGTACACACCTTTAATCCCAGAACTCGGAAGGCAGAGGCAGGTGGACCTTTGTAAGTTCAAGGCCAACCTGGTCTACACAGTGATTTCCAGGCCAGTGGGGGCTACAGAGAGACCCTGTCTCAAAAAAATAAGTGAATCAATTAATTACTTAAATCTTTTTTTTTTTTTTTTTAAGAAAGTCTAAGAAATATCCAAATGATTGTCTGGAAGGGGAGATTTGTAATGACTGCATACAGGAGATTCTCTAGCTGCCAAAGAATCATCTTGCTTCCCTCACAGCCCAGGAGTGCCTTGTGGGCCAGTCACACATAGTGGAAGTCACCATATAGACCTGGACTCAAGATCCAGTGGGTACTGTTAGGCCCAGTGCCCTTTGCTGGGCCTCTAGCGATGGATTCTACCAGCTGGTAGGACGAGAGTATAGAGAGCTGTGTGCACTCAGCCCTAAGACCTATGAGGGAGGAAGTGAGAGCCTAGAGGTAGAGTGACATAGGACCCAGGCCCACACAATTTCCACACCTGAGGCTAGACTCATGTGCACTTTTCAGGAGTGGGGCCAGAAAGTTCCCACTTGCTGAAGCTACTGGAATTGGATGTGTTGAAACTGACAAGCAGGGTTCTGTGTCTATGCTATTGAATTAATATGTTGGCATTTGATAAACTAGGAATGAGGACATCCATTAACAAAAAGAGATGCCATGGGGCCCTCTGAGGTGTACGTTAGTGTTCATGTGGACACCAGTTACATATAAGCATTATAAAATATTTATGATCATAAATATTCATAGTGATCAATATTAATGAATAGTAATTAATATTCACAAATAATCATTGATATTAGTGATGTTTCCTTATCCTGGCAAGATCTCTAGTCACAGATCAAGGTCTTCTACTGGGGATTCCATTTCAAACCAGCAGAGAGACCCTCAGTTGCCTGTTCACTGCTATGACCAAATATGTGACAGAAACATCTTAAGGGAGGAAGGATTAAAAACTTTTTTTTTAGACAGGGTCTCATTATGTAGCCCAGGCTAGCCTGGAAATGACTATGTAGACCAGGTTGGCCTCAAACTCACCTGCCTGGGGTTAAAGGCATCATGCACCATCATGTCCAATGGTTTAAATTTTTAAAATTACATTTATTTATTTGTGTGTGTATGCATATGGAGCTAAGAGGATAGCTTTTGGGAGTCAGTTCTCTCTATCACATCATGCAAGGATTCAACTCAGGTTGTCAGGTTTGGTCACAAACTTTCTGAGCCATCTATCTCACCAGCCCAGAAGGAAGGATTTCTTCTGACTCACACTTGAGAGCTGTCAGTCCATCGTGGTGGGAGAGTTCATGGCGGTATGGCAGTAGAAATGTCCAGCTGAGACTCCGCACATCACTGTGGACCAGAAAGCAGGGAAACAGGACCAGGCTATAACTCATAAGGGCTCCCCACCCCTTCCTCCAGCTAGGCCCCACATCCTAAAGGTTCCACAACCTCCTCCAAACACCACACAGCTGGGGACCAAGAGGCAGGAAATGGCGGCATTTCACATTCAGATGCTGACAGGAGAATGTGAGAGTCTGCGCACGCGCACGAGCCGTCTGCTTCGGAGCAGTTCCTGGCCTCCTTCCCTGCTGAGAAGGAAGCTGATGAGGGAAGGACATCTGGTTGGAACACCGCCACCCTGGTGCTGCAGGTGAGTAACCCACGGCTGTGTGGGTGAGTCAGCATAGTGTCCGATACTAATTTTCTTGCTTTTTTGGGGGAGTGGGGGTGCAGGGTCTCATTATGTGGCTGACCTGGAACTCAAAGAGACTGGCCTGCCTTTGCATCCCCAGTGATGGAATTAAAGGCATGCATCACCGTGCCTGATCCTTGCTTCCTTTTAAATTTAGTTTTATTATTATTTTGAGACAGTGTGTCTGTCGCTGGGATGAAATACCCTGAAAAAATCAAATTAAGAGAGAAAGGTTTTCTTCCATCACTGTGAGGAGGTCAAGGCAGGAGCTGAATCAGCCAGTTACAATGCTTCCACGGCCAACAACAGAAATGCATGCGTACTTGCTCACTTTCTCAGCTTTATACAGTCCCAGGGTAGATCCCACCTGCAGCTGAGACGGGTCTTCCCACTGCAGTTAACCTAATCAGGATAATTCCCCCACCCTCAATGCCCAGAAGCCATCTCCTAGTGGAGTCTAGATTCTGCCAAGTTGACAACAGTAACCGTCACAGGGTGTCACTCTGTAGCCCAGGCTGGCCTTGCTGAGCTTTGGGTCCTCTTGCCTTTGGGTGACAGACCTCTGCCACCAGGCCTAGCCACATTTTAATTATGTGTGTATGTGTGTGTGTGTGTGTGTGTGTGTGTGTGTGTACACAGAGGCCAGTGGTGGATGACTATCTCTCCACCGTATTTTGGGACAGGATCTCTAGCTGAATGAAGCTCATTGATTGGGTATACTGGCTGGCCAGTGAACCCCAGGAATACTTCTGTCTCTGCCTCCCAGGAAGATCAGGAGTTCAAGGTCATCCTTGACTACTGAGTTTGAGCCTACCTTGGAGTACATGAGACCCTGTCTATGAAAATAGAAAGGGTGGGAGGAGAAAGAAGGGGGAAGGGAGGACCTTCTAGAACCTTTGACATGCACAACCATGCACAAGCCCTCAGTCAGGGCTTCCGTGTGGTCCCTGAGGTCTGTCACATACAGCCTCACCTTTGGGCGAGTACCAGGAAAGCCATGGGGCATTCACCCCTGACACAGTGATTTGGAACCCCAGAGACCCCACTGGAGAAAGGGAAGCAGGGAAGATGTGGACCAGGAACTGTCCAGTGCAAGTGTCTGTGGTAGTATTCCACGACCGGCATCCTCGGGCATGCTTCTGTACAGCTGGGCCTCCCAGGGCCTCTCCCCAGACATATGCAGGATAGAAAGACCCATTGGGATTCCATCTGTTCCTCCTTTTATTTTATTTGTGTGTACATATGTATGTGTGCGTGTGCGCGGGTGGAGGCTGAGGCTGCTGTGGGAATATTCTCAATTGCTCTTCCACCTCATTCACGGAGGCAGGATCTCCATCAAACCCATATATATGGTGAGTCTTGGGAGCCAGCTTGCTCCGAGGGTCTCCTGTCTCCACTTCCTGAGGCTGGAATTACAGACAGGCCACCATTCTCACTGTCATTCACGTGTGTTCTGGGGATTCGAACTCTGGTCCTCAGGACCATACCTGGCCCCACCTTCTTTTTTGAGACCCTGTCTCTCAGTAGGCTGGGACTCTTCAGTTCATCTAGACTGGCTGGCCATCAGACCCCAGGGATCTGCCTTTGATTCCCCAGTGCAGGCATTATAAGTATATGCCTCCGTGACAGCTTTTAACACGGGTTCTGGGAACTGAACTGATATCCTCATGCTTGCACAGCAAACCAGTCGAGCTGTGTCCCCAGCACTATGTGTCTAGTTTTGGAATGGGTTTTTCTGCCTTTGACAACACAACCGGGGAGAGATGGCTAAAGGGACAGTTTGTGAGAGACAGACTTCTAGGATGCTTGGATTCTGACAGCTCCATGTGTGGAACAAATAGGAACTTCCGGGAGTCCATTTTTTAGCCATCTGAGTTGCTTCCTCAGAAAATTCTATAGTGGAAACTCTTGGTTTTGATAAAACTCCAATCATTTCAGAGCAGTTTGAAAACTGGGGGCCTTGAGCAGGTCTTCTTGTCAGACAGTTGCCATTTTAACCGTTCTTGTTCCAAGAAGCTCTCTTCTAGCAGATTTCTAGAACAACCTGGGTTTTAAAACTTGAAACACAGATGCATAAAATAGATTTTTAAGTGTCGGATTTCAAACTGGGCTGATTTTGAAAAGGTTTGCTGGGAGCCAGTACATTTTTTTGGTCTGACATGTTCCAGAAACTTCTTCCAGAGCCCAGAGATCCTATATTGCTTTAGGGAAGGGGGCAGGTGGGTGGAGCTGGGTGGGCGCGGTGGTGACTGGCTCTGTCACCCTGCCTGATATGGGGCTGGGTGCAGATGCACTTGTGTCTTCAGAAACCTGCCCCCACGGGGCCAGCAAGACGGCTCAGTGAGTGAGGGGCTTGCCACCGATGCTGACCACCTGAGTGTTATCCCTGGAGCCCAGGAGAGAGCTGACTCCTGGAAGCCGTACTCTGATCTCCACACATGTGCAATGGCATGTTCACACACCCAACCACAAAATAAATAAATAAAGATATAATAACTCCCGGGGCTGGAGAGATGGCTCAGCAGTTAAGAGCACTGGCTGCTCTTGCAGAGGACTTGAGTTCAGTTCCCAGCACCCATATGGCAGCTAACAACTGTATGAAACTTCAGTTCCAGAAGATCAGATGCCCTCTTCTGGTCTCTGTGGCATTGCACATATGTGGTACACCTACATACAGGCAAGTAAAACACTCCTACACACAAAGTAAAAATAAATAAATAAATCTTTAAAATAATGTAAGCCCCCAAAAGAAGAAAACTGTTCCAAGGGGACATTTATGTACTCACTGACTCGCATTCTGAAGAAGGGTGTTCCTTCTTGCCTTCTGTGGGGACACAGAAAGCCCTGGGCCCCTTTCATCCTGGCCTCAGCTTGCAGGCTGGGTTCCCTGGGCCCTTATCAATGAGCCCTGTCCCCCAAAGAGAACACCGACCATAAACAGGCCCACACAAGAAAGGACAATTCATATTTGATGGAGATACCAAGGTTTATAGAAGATTCTTTGAAGATTCTGGGTTTAGCCAGAGGAATCTAATGGACTTTTGGCCCACTTTCCAGCTGGGAAATTGAGGCCCTGACTACAATGATCTGCAGATTTCTCACTGTTACTAAGAATCAAGAAATTTTGATCTGCCTGGCCACAAAGGCACACACATTTGATACCAGTACTCAGGAGGCAGAGGCAGATGGATCTCTGAGAGATGGAGGCTAGCTTGATGGGAGATTGTTTCAAAATAAAGTGGAGGCAGGTCCTCAAGAGATGGCTCAGTGGTTAAAAACACTGGCTGCTCTTGAAGAAGACCTAGGTTCAGTTCCCAGCATCCACATGGCGGCTGACAACCTTCTGTCACTCCTGTTCCAGGGCATCTAATGCCCTCTCCTGGTCCCCGTGTCACTGTGGCCACTTCACGTACCTGGTACATTTACATACATGCAGGCAAAACACTCATACACATAAAAATTCTTTTAAATAGTAAAAAAAAAAAAAAAGAAAGAAGTTCTGAACTCTAAAACTCTTGAGTACACAGCAAGAGGAACTCAGCCCACCACCGGGCACTGTACCAGACTGGCCCCACCCAACCTTCACAGGCGGTCTTGGTCCCGGCAGGCTCTGGGTTCCCTGCCCAGGTCCCATCTTTGGGAGAGCCAGACTAGGCTAAGACAAGGCTGGGAGGCTACATATAACCCGGGCCTCAAGCTGCTCTGGTCTGCAGCCCACTGATGCTGATGGCCAAGCCAGGAGCTGTCAGAGAAGCCAAATAGTTGAAAGTGGCCTCACGTCCTGGTGGGGAGGGAGTCATGGGCGTTGTGGTGTTGGCCAGCCTGGCAGAGAGGCCCACAGCCAGCGGGAGGAGAGAGGAAAACTCCAGGCACTTAAGAAAAACACTCCAACCCTGGGAGTGGCCCTGGCTTTGACCCCAGCCCAGCCCAGGGGCACAGCTCCCTCTGGGCTGCCTAGCAGGCTGCTCTCCAAACTGGAAGAGATACTTTCTGTCAGGGGGTTCAGGCTCTGTGAGGAGTATTGAGGGAGACCCGGGGGTGTTGCAGCCAGGCGACGTCCCACCTTTTATATGCTAGTGGGACTTTGGATGGGGCCCAGTGCCTCACGGGCATGTGGATCCAGGTCGCTCTGACGGTGGCTCTCCATCGCCCCCTTGTGGTGAGACTTGTGTCCTGCATGACTGAGCCGCTCATCACAGCAGGGCTAACCAGAAAGGAGATTCAGCCCTGGTGCTGGGAAGAGGTAAGACTCAAAGTTGTGAGTTTGGGCTGCCGAGATGGCTCAGAGGGTAAAGTGCTATGCGAGCACTTTAGTTTAGGGGGACATAAGTTAGACCCCCAGCAGCCATGTAAAAGCTGATGTGACCGTGTGCATCAGTAAACACAACACTAGGAATGGAGACAGATGAATTCCAGGGGCTCGAGATGGACCCCCAGGTTCACTGACCAGCCAAAACGGCCAGCTCCAGGTTCAGTGAGAGACCCAGTTTCAAAATATAAAGCAGGACCTGGGGTGGTGGCACATTCCTTTGATCCAAGCACTTGAGGGGCAGAAGCAGGTGGATCTCTTTGAGATCAAGCGCAGCCTAGTCTACATAGTGAATTCCAGGCCAGCCAGGGCTGCACAGTGAGAGCCCATCTGAAAAACAAAATAAAAATGGAAGGGGAGCATTGACTCCCACAGATTTCCCTCTGACCTCCACATGCATGCAGGGGAACTCCACCCCTACCCCTCACACAAATAAATAAATTTAGGGGGGCTGGAGAGATGACTCAGCTCGAGCTCAATTTCAGTTTCCAGCACTGACATCAGGCAGCTGACAACTGCCTGTAATTCTAATTCCAGGGGAATTCAATGCCCTCTTTTGGCCCATGTAGGCACTGCACTCAAAGGCACATATACACACACACACATACATAATTTAAAAAATAATAATTAAAAAAATAATAAAAGTAGGGACTGGAGAGATGGCTCAGGGGTTAAGAGCACTGGCTGCTCTCGCAGAGGACCTGGGGGATCTGCTAACCTCTTCTGGCTTTCACAGGCATTTACACACCGGGTGCACTTACACACACGCAGGCACAATACTCATACACATAAATTTTAAAATCAGTCAAAATATTTTAATAAAAAATAATAAAGTAGTTGGGCACGGTGGCACACACCTTTAATCCCAGCACTTGGGAGGCAGAGGCTGGCGGATCTCTGTGAGTTCCAGGCCAGCTGGGGCAACGGGGAGACTCTGTCTCAAAAAGACCAATAAATAAAATAAAGTAAATAAATTTAATAAAAAAATTTTAAATGGTAGTAAGCACAGGCATGTGTGTACAAGACATGGAAATTTTGGGATATGCCTGTTCGTTTTTAATTGTCAACTTGCTACAACCTAGAGTCACCTGAGAAGAGTGTTTCAAAGGAGGAGTTGTCTAGATCAGACTGGTCTTTGGGCACATCACTGGGGAATTGTCTTACTTGTTCACTGATGTGGGCAGATCCACCAGAATGTGGGTGGCAGCTTTTCCCGGGTTGGGCCCTGGGCTTGTATAAGATACAGAAGCTGGCTGAGCATAAGCCAGCAAGCCTGGGTGCATTCATCTCTCTCTGCACTTGACTGTAGATGTGATGTGACCAGCTTGACGTCTTCTGCCACCATGGACTGTAACCTGGAATTGTGAGCCAAATAAATACTCTTCCTTCCTGAGTTGCTTTTGATCAAGGTGTCATTCACAACAATGGCAATGAGACTAGAACAGGGGATGTGCATGTGTGTGCATGTATGGATGTGCATACATGGATGTGCATGCATGGGTGTGGATATGCTGTTTCTTGTGGGGAGGGATGTGGGATGGCACTGGCCAGCAATGCAACTAAATGTAGTCTCTGTGGATGCAATCACCCCATGGTGAATGGACAGGTGCAGAGATGAACTGGACTCAGGAGACTATTGTCCCATCTGAGTCTGTCCCCAATACAGTGTCAGACAACAGCCTAAAGGATTCTCTCTTCCTAGAGTGATGTCTGCCTTACAGTTTTTCTATGGTTCTTTGTGTGTGTGTGTGTGTGTGTGTGTGTGTGTGTGTGTGTGTGTGGTGTCCATGTATGTGCACATGCAAAGGCTAGAGCAAATTAAGTGTCATCCTCAGTTTCTCCTCTTCTTTGCCTCTCAAATACTGTGATAAACACTGACCAAAACCAACTTGAGGAGGAAAAATATTTAACTTACATCTCAGAGTCCACAATCACGGGAGGTCAGGGAATGAGCTCAAGGCAGGAACCTGGAGGCAGGAACTGAAGCAGAGACCATGGAGGAATGCTACATTCTGGCTTGCCTCCCCTGGTTTTCTCAGCTACTTTTCTTATACAGCGCAGGCCCACTGCCTAGGGATGGCACCACCCAGAGTGGGCTGGATCCACCTACGTCAGTTAGCAATTAAGAAAATGCCCTCAGACATGGCCACAGTCCACTTTGATGGAGGAAATTTCTCAGGTGAATTTCTCTCTTCCCAGATATATCAAGTTGACAACCAAGATTAGCCAACACACCCTGGCTTGAGACAGGGTCCCTCACTGAACCTGAAGCTCACTGCTTTGACTAAGTCCACTGACGAGTAAGATCTCAGGATCCACTTGTCCTCAGTGCTAGAGTCATACACACATACAGCCATGCCTGGCTTTTTACCTCGATACTGGGGATTCAAACTCAGAGCCTCATGCTTACACAGCAAATGCCCTTACACACTGAGCAATTTTCCAGCCACCCTGTTTTTTTGAGGCAGGGTCTTGTATAGCCTATGTTATCTTCACACTCCCTTTTGTAGCCAAGGATGACCTTGAACTCCTACCTCCACCTCCCAAGGGCATGCACATCTGGTTTATGTGGTGCTGGGAATGCACTCCAGGGCTTTGTACATGCCAGGAAAACCCTCCCACCAAGCTACGCCCTTAGCTTTGGTCGTAGTTCTTGAGTGTGACTTGTGTGCTAGGGAGGAAGGTCTGAAGAGGAGGGATGCCTCTGATTAGCCTCCAGATACATTTTGTCTCCCAGGCAGAGAGGGATGAATCAAGTTCAGTGCCGGACTGTGGCTGGGAAGGCTCCACTCCTTGGGATGAGAGGTATAGCCGGATGGACACGTGGGTAACAGATGTGCCCTGAGCCACAGCAGCTGACCCTTGCTTCCCTTGTGTCCTCCCCAACACACACCTCCCCGTGAGCAGTGGCGTCCACGCTGTGCTGTGGTCTCCAGCCTGATCCTTTCTTGGCAGACTCCCATCACTTCCAGGAAATGTCAAGGATTCCCTCCACTGGTGTCCCCGGCGTCCTCCCCTCCACCTGGTGTCCCCGGCGTCCTCCCCTCCACCTGGGGTCCCCAGCGTCCTCCCTTCTACCTGGGGTCCCCGGTGTCCTCCAGTCCCAGCTGTCCCTTCTGTGGGTTCAGTCCCTCAGGCAATAAGTGGCCTTGACTGGAAATGCTAGGACCCCCAGCCACCCCCCTGTTTGTGAACTATCTCTTCCCTCAGTTCTCCATCTAGCATCAGCTGGAGCCCTGGTCTCTTTGGCCTCATCAGGCCTTCTGTTTTTACATAAAAGAGATCCGAAGTCCAGTCCTTATGCTGGTGCTGGAAGTGCTCTTATCCACTCAGCCAATTCCACAGTAACCCAGATGTGTTCGGAGCCTCTACTGGCATCTATGTTAGGCTCTGCCTAAAGAATATCCCCGGATATCCTGTGGCAGCTCCTGCATGGTTTTGTGTAAACTGCCAGAAGACTGGAACTGGGCCTCAGTCCCCCTCATCCCTCCCCGTTGGGGCTTCATTGCTGAGGATGTGACAAGGCCCTCCCAGGGTACCTTGAAGCAATCTGGGCCACAGATGGGTTTTGCTTGGCTTTCCAATGTAATTATTTTTGTTTTTTCTTAAATTTATTTAGACAGGGTATCATGTAGCCCAGGCTGGCTTCAAACTCACTATTAGCCAAGGATGACTTTGACTCCTGATCCTCCTTGCCTCCACCTCTCAAGTGCTGGGATTACAGGTGTGCACCACCTTATGTTGTATTGGAAATGGGACCGGAGCATTATGCATCTTCAACTCCCACCAATGATTTTTAAATTCTTTAAAGTATATTTGTTTTTATTTGATGTGTATGAGTATTTGCCTGCAAGTGCACTATATGCATGAAATTCCCATGGAGGCCAGAAGGACAGGATCCCTGGAGCTAGCATTACAGACAGCGTGGACTGCCGGGTGGGTGCTGGGAACTGAACCTGGGTCCTCTGCAAGAGCAGCCAGTGGTTTGGCTGCTGTTTGAGAATTTCATACGCGAGAACTGTCTGTGTTTGTCCCACGCATCCCGGTCCCCGTCCACCTCCTTCCACATCCCCTCGTCTCCCGACAGCTGCTTGTCCTCTTCTTTCTTTCTTTTTTTTTTTTTTTGAGACAGGGTCTCCCTGTAGCCCCAGCTGGCTAGAACTGCTATGTAGACCTGGCTGGCCTCAGTCTCAGAGAGAGCATCCTCCTGCCTCTGCTTCCCAGAGCTAGGATTAAAGATGTGCACCACCTGCCTCACTCTTCTTTGACTATTAATGTTACAGACACAAACATTCTTTTTTTTTTGTCTTTTTGAGACCAGGTCTCCCTGTAGACCCAGCTGACCTGTCACTATGTAGACCAGCATGGTCTTGAACTCACAGAGATCCACCTGCCTCTGCTTCCTGAGTGCTGGGATTAAAGGCATGTACCACCATGCTGGGTACATACAAACATTTATAAATACACACACACATCCACACATATAAATACATAATAAAATGCACTGAGTCCATTTAGTGCTGCTATGTATGCCTGTGTTTATTGCTGCCTACTTGGGAGTAGACCTCTAGTCCCTGGAGAAAACTGATTATCCCTCCTTGAATATCCAAGATCTCCTGTAGCTCTTCATCTTGAGGTGGGACCACGTGACACTTTCCCCATCTGCCTTGTCATGTCAACTTGTTTTGTAATTATGCAGATTTTTAAGAAAATATTCTTATTTTATGTGTATAGGTGTATTGCCTGCATGTGTGTAAGTACACCTGTGTCATGCAATGTCCACAGAGGTCAGAAGAGAGTGTCAGATCCCCTGGAACTGGAGTTACAGACAGTTGTTAGCTGCCATGTGGGTGCTGGGAACCAAACCTGGGTCCTCTGCAAGAGCAGCCAGTGCTCTTAACCACTGAGCCATCTCTCCAGCCCTCCATTGTCCCCTGTTAATGTTTACAAAGTCAGGAAATTTCATCCAAAAATCCAACCTTGAAGTTCTTTCTGGAAGAAACCAGAAGATCTGTCACTGGGGTCATGACTGACCTATGTGGTCATGGCTCACTCACCTGCCTCACCTCCCAAAGCCGTAGTCCAGGGCGACCCACCTCTCAGATGCAGAGGTGACCCCCATGGTGCCTGCTGGACCAGAGCATAAGGTGTCTCCACTGTGCGCTGGCTTTCCATGCTCAGCAGCCCACATCACTCCACGCCTTGTCTTGTTCACTCATACACGAATCCATCCCAGAACCGGACCCAGCCCCTCAGAGACAGCCTCTAGATGTAGGATGACCCAAGACCCAGAACTGAGCTCGCAGCTTCGTTCTCATGACCTCTCTATGATAGACCATTCCAGAGCTGCCCAGACAAATTCACACTGGGTTGCTCCTCTCTCTCTCTCTCTCTCTCTCTCTCTCTCTCTGATTTAATTTTTATCTTATTTGTGAGACTGTTTTGCCTACATGTATGTACGAGCACATGTGTACTGCCCTGTTTGTCCCTGGTCTGCACAGAGGACAGGCTAAAGGGTTGCAGATGTTCCCAAACCAGTGACCTTGGTCTGAGCTTCGGGGAAAAAAAATGTCGTAAAAAGCAGCACAGGCAACAGAATGCAGAATCTGAGATTTTCAGAGAAAGTGCCAAGTTTCAAAGAAATCCCTCCTTCCAGCAGCCCCATTGTGTTAGTAAGCACAGGACCGGCCTTCCTGAGTCAGGGTTCAGTCACAGACAATGGTCTGCTCTAATGTCCTCTGCCATTTGTGCCACTTGGTATGGGTTTTGGAGGTGTTTGTTGTTTAGTGCTGAGGGATGGAATCCAGTTCCTACTGCATGCTAAGCAGGCGCTCTACCACTGAGCCCCACTCCAGCCCCTCACTGGGGGATTCTAGGCAGGTGCTCTAACAGTGAACTACATCTTCAGATCTCTTTTTACTTTTTTTAAGGACAGATCTCAGGAGGCCTGAGGCCCAGGAAGTCTTTGTATTCAGCCTCCGGAGTAGCTAGGATGATATGCCACCAAACCATGCCTGGTGTCTCTCCTCTCTCTCTCTCTCTCTCTCTCTCTCTCTCTCTCCACTCTCCTCTCTCTCAACATCATTTTACGTTTATTTATTTATTGGGGAGGTTTGAGTGCTGTGGTGCACGTGTGGATTGGAGCACAGCTTGATGGAGTCTGCTGTCTCCTAGCATATGGACCCCAGGGATCGAACTCAGGCCGTCAGAGTTGGCCTTTACTCACTGAGCCGTCTCGCCTGGCTCTCGGTCCTTTCATTTCCTCTCTTCCTTTCCTTTTTCCGGGACTAGGTCCTTAAACGCTAGCCTGTGTTTATACTTACAGTGTGTCCTTACCCAGGGCCTGCGGCCACCATAGTGGACGGGGTTCCGTCACCATGACAACATAACAGATGGGGAAACTGAGGTTTGCTGGAAGTCACACTGGGGGCCCTGCTCAGTGTTTGCTCCAGGGACAGAGCCTCAGGGAATCTTTGGCCCAGGATTTGTGAGCCTTGGGGGCTGTCTACCAGAGATAGCCATGGCTCCGGAATACACCCCCAACTCTGACCACTAGGGGGCAGTCTTGGCTCAGGAAGGAGCCTGGTGGTGTCACTCTTAAGCATGTCTCCTCTGGGCCAAGTCCACCAGAACCACGTCCAGTTCTGAAATCTCTCTCCCATGCTCCGAGTGGAGGTGTCTGGTGAGGTGCCGAGTTGGACAAGCCAAGTACACAGAAAGTGGCAGCTAAAGACTCCAGGCCAGGAAGGTCTGGGACTCCAACAGGCAAAATGGGGCCCGTGTTGCCATGGGCTCTGTCGCATCCTGTATGCAACACTGGTTGAATGTCCTCCCAACACAAGACATAGTCAGTGAGGAGCATTGTTCTCAGAAACCCTAGAAGGCTGGGCCAAGTTCATTAGTGCTACTGGATCATTACTCTGCGCACCTCTTGGGGACTCTAAGGGGCATGTGGCTTGGCCTCACTCAGACCTTGAGGCCCTATGAATATCTCCCACACATGGTAGCTCAAGGCTGTACTTTGACCCTCTCCCTTGGGGGTGACCCAGGACAACCCTGAAGCATATAGACACAAACACCATGCGGGTCCTGCCTGGGCATTACAGGCCTTGGCCCACCCTCCAGCTCAAACTTGCCTACATGTGGCTGTGGTGGCCCCAAGAGGAGGACACTGATCCTACATGCCTCTGCAGGAACCTCTTGACTGAGTCTCACTTTCTCACCATGGAGCAGCGACTGGAAGTCCATCTGTAAAGTTGAATCCTTCTGCTGGGGACAAGGCCTCTCCTTGCCCAGTGCCCTCCGTGCAGAGGCCTATGGCCTCACAGAACCACAGCCCTAGCGAACCCTTGCTTTCTGCTCAAAGAATATCTTGGTTCTAGAATGTTCTAGCCCTCTTTCCAGAGCCCTCAGCTCATAGCTGGTAGGCAGCTCTGTGGTTCCTCTCTGGGTCTCTGGGTCTCTGAACAAAGCGACTGTTCTAGAATCTTCCCACCTCTCTGGACTCTGCAAGCATAGGGTCTCCCCATCCCCACCCCAGCTTAAATTCTTTCTTCCCTGAGTCATTTAAAATATCCATCTATGTATGTGGCCTGTCATTCCAGCACTTGGGAGGCTGAGGCAGGAGGATTGTGAGTTCAAGGCTAGCCTGTGCTACATAGTAAGTTTCAAGCCAACTTGGGCTGCATAGTAATACTGCTTCAAAGATCCAAAATAAAACAGTAATAATAAATATTGGGCCTGGGATAATAATAACTACTGGGGCTCAGTTGATAAAGTGTTTGTCATACAGCCATGAGGACCCAAGTTCAATGTCCAATGTAGCCCAGGCTGGCCTGGAACTATTAGCTGAGGTTGACGTTGAACTCCTGCTCCTCCTGCTTGTACCTCCCAAGACTGGGATAACAGGTGTGTGTCATGAAGCCTGCTTCCATTTCTTAAATCATTTTTTATAAGAGATTTATTTCTTTTTATTTTATATGTGTGAGTGGTTGCCTGCATGTGTGTATGTGCAATGCCTGAAGAGGCCAGAAGAGGGCATCAAGAACCCCTGGAACTGGAGTTATTAGATGGCTGTTAGCTGCCCTGTGAGAGCTGGGAACTGCAAGAGCATCCAGTACTCTTAATCGCTGAGCCATCTCTCCAGCCCCTTAAGTCAGTTTTTGAAAACTGTGTCTTTCTTTGACCATTTTATCTGAGTTTTACATTCTGTTGGTTTCTGCAGGTTTGGTGATATCCCTTTTAATTTCTAACCTTGAGACTGTGTGTTAATTTGAAGTTTCTTTTTTTTTCTGGTTGTTAGCTTGTACGTTTTCTAGTTCTTAAAAAATGTTTAAAAATAATTTTTATTTATGTGTATGTGTGTGTGCTTGTCTGTAAGCACACCAGATGCATGCAGGTGCCCACAGAAGCCAGAGAAAACACTGGATAACTGGAGCTGGAGGTATAGACATTGTGAGCTGCCCCACGGAGTGCTGGAATGGACCCTGGGTCTTCTGCAAGAGTAGCAAGTACTCCTAACCACTGAGCCAGCTCTTCAACCCCCTTTCTAGTCTTTAGAATGAAATGTATGTTGTCTGTGCAAGATTTCTGTATTAAATGTATGTTATCTGTGTGAGATTTCTGTATTAATTAGCTTCGTGTTGCTGTAACAAAACAGCTAACAGAAATAACTCAAGAAAGAAAGATTCATTCTGGCTCACAGTTCCAGAGGGTTTCAGTCCATCGTGCTGGGAACAGCATGGCACAGGGGCATGTGGGCAGATCAAGGCTGTTCACGTCACCATAGACAGGAAGCAGAGAATGGAACCAAGCACTGTGTATCACCAACCTTCAGTGACCTGCTTCTACCAGTGAGGTCTCACCTCCTAAAGACACCACAGTACCAAAATTGTCACCATCAGCTGGGGAACAAGCCCATGACAGACACTTCAGATTCAAAGTATAACAACCTTGCTTCTTTATTTGTGTGTAATGCTAGAGATAAATCAGGGCCTTGCTAGGAAAGTGCTCTACAACCGAGCCACACCGCCAGCCCCACACTGGGGGATTCTAGGCAGATTCCCTACCACTGAGTAACACACCTGGCCCCTCACTGGGGGGATTCTAGGCAGGAGCTCTACCACTGAGCCACACCCCCAGCTCATCACTGGGGGATCCTAGATAGATTCTGTACCACTGAGCCACACTCTGGCCCCTCACTGGGGGGATTCTAGGCATGTGTTCAAACACTAAGTCACACCCTAGCCCATCCCTGGGGGATTCTAGGCAGATTCCCTACTACTGAGTAACACACCCCGCCCCCTCACTGGGAGATTCTAGGCAGGGGCTCTACTACAGAGCCACATTTCCAACTCTCTGTTGAATTTTTAAAAGATTAATTTTTTGTGTATGTCTGTCTCTTTGCACCACATATATGCAGTACCCATGAAGGCCAGAAGAGGGCTTTGTATTCCCTGGAACTGGAGTCACAGGCTACCATGTGGGTGTTGAGAAATGAACCTGAATCCTCTACAAGGGCACTAAGCACTTTTAACTGCTCAACCATCTCTCCGGCCCTTTCACTGATTTTTTTTGTTTGTTTGTTTTTCAACGATTCTTTTGGGCTCTCAATGATTGGTCTAATCTAAGAGTTACAGATGCTTCTTATCTCAATTTCCTGAAGGCAGACTTGATTTTAGGAAAACATTAAAACTTTGCTCCTCAGAACTCCAACCCCCTGCTCTTTTTGTTGTTGTTGTTAGTATTATCATATGTAAACTGTTTGTATGTTCTAAATACAGTTAGTGTTATTACATATGTGTGTACATATATGGTGTTTTGCTTATGCATACACTCTGCTCTTTTTTTTTTAACTTTTGTCTTTTTTGATAGACTCTCCCTGTAGTCCCAGCTGGCCTGGAACTTGATATGTAGACCAGGCTGTCCTTGAACTCACAGAGATCCGCCTGCCTCTGCCTCCCAAGTGCTGGGATGAAAAGCATGTGCCACCATGCCCGGCAACTGTCTGCCTTTTTATAGCATGCAAAGTAGCAGGTTTCCTTATGGTATTTATTTTATTTTATTTTGTTTTTGTTTTTTTGAGACAGAGACTTTCTGTAGCCCCAGCTGGCCTGGAATTCACTGTGTAGACCAGGCTGGTCTTGATCTCACTGAGATCCACTTGCCTCCCGGTGTCCAGTGAGACAGGGTCTCACTGTATCAAGGGAGGCCTGGAACTCACAGTCGTCTCCTCAGTCTCCTATGTGCTACCAGGCCTGGCATCTTTCATCTTTTGAAGAAGCTGGGAAAAGAGGGGCGTTCCTCCCATGGGCCCCTCCCATTTTGGGAGTTCTTTCTTGAGTTTCCTTAATGAAACTACTGTCACTCTGCTCAAAAAAAAAAAAAAAAAAAAAAGTTAAGAAAAAAAAATCCACTTATTCAAGTTTTGCCCAAAGTATGTACATAGACATACACACATACATTACATATAATGTTCTTTGTTTTTTAAGACATGCTTTTAAACTATAGCCCAGGATAGACTATAACTCCCTATACAGCCCAGACTGACCTTGAATTTGTGGCCGTCCCTCTGCCTCAGTCTCCCGAGTGCTGCTATGGCAGGTGTCCTCCGTCACATTCACCAACATCCTTCCATCCGAATGCAGGTGTTTTCCATTCTAGTTTTTGCATTTCTCTCTGTGATGTGGAGTTGCCACCTGAGATCAGTTTCTCTCATTTCTCCAGAACCTCCTTTAGTATATATTTTAAAAACAAGTTTGCTAGCAACAACTTAGCTCAGATTTTTTTTAAATGTTTTATTATTTATATTTCATGTGTATGTGTACTGGATAGCTTTACTGTCAACTTGACACACCTGGGTTGAGGGAGCCTCAATTGGGGAATTGCCTCCATTGGACTGGCCTGTGGCCACGTTTGTGGGGTATTTTCTTAATTGTTGAGTGATATGAGAGGGCCCCGCCTACTGTGGGCAGCTCTGCTCCAGCTCCTGCCTCCAGGTTCCTGCCCTGAGTTCCTACCTTGGGCTCCCTCAGTGATAGACTACAACCTGGGAGATGTAAGCCAAATGAACCCTTTCCTCCCCAAATTGGTATTGGTCAAAGTGTTCTGTCACAGCAATTGAAAGCTCACTAGAACAGTGTGAGTGTATTACCTACATGCAACTGTATTGAGCAATGCCCACAGAAGTCAGAAGAGGGCATTGGATCCCCTTGAACTGGAGTTAGAGAGAGGTTTTAGTTGCCACGTGGGTTCTGGGAACCAAACCCAGTTCCTCTGCAAGAGCAGCCAGTGCTTTTAACCGCTGAACCACCTCTCCAACCCCTCTGATTTTTTTAAAATCATGAAATGTTTTTTAACCTAAAAATAAATTCTTGAGCCAGGCGTGGTGGGATATGCCTTTAGTCCCAACACTCAGGAGGCAAAGACAGGGGATCTCTGTGAAACCAAGGCCAGCCTGGACTACATAGTGAGGCCAGCTGGGAGACCCTGTCTCAAAAAAAAAAAACCCACTATTCAAATAAATAAATTTCTTATATTTTGTGAGATAGGGTCTTGTGTGTATGTGTGTGTGTGTGTGTGTGTGTGTGTGTGTTACGTGTATTTGTGGACAGGGGCTTGCTTCACATGCCTTCCTATAATTACTCTCCACCATTAATTAATTAATTTTTATTTTATTTCTATGAGTGTTTTGCCTGCATGTATGTAAGTGCACAATGAGCATGCAATGCCCACAGGGGCCAGAAGAGGGCACTGAATCTCCTGAAACTGGAGTCACAGATTCCATGTGGGTCCTGAGATCTAAACCCAGGTCTTCTGCAGGAACAACCAGTACTCTTAACTGCTGATCTCTCCAGCCCCTTCTATCTTCTTTTTAAAGATTTATTTATGCTTATGTATATGAGTGTTGCCTGTACATATGCATATGCGCCCTGTGTGTACCTTCTGACTCTTTCAGTTCTCCATTTTATAGATGAGGAAACTGAGGTCATTCCAAGCACTGATTAAGACTGAACAGCTGGAGTCAGCATGACGATACATTCCTGTAATCCTAGCACTCAGGAGACTAGGCAGGAGGCTATCCCGGACTAAATAGCCAGAGCTACATAGTGAGATCTTGTCTCAAAAATAGGGACTGGGGTTGTGGCTTAGTGTAGAGTGCTTGCCTAGTATACAGTGTTCTGGGTTCCAGGCCCCAGAACCACATCATCTGAGAGTGGTGATATACTCTTGTCATCTCAGCACTGGGACCCTCGAGCCCATGTTAAAAGCTGGGCATGGGGGCTGGAGAGATGGCTCAATGGTTAACAGCACTGACTGCTTTTGCAGAAGACCTGGGTTCAATTGCCATCACCTACCGTTCATAACTCCAGTTCCAGGGGATCTGATGCCCTCGTCTGGCCTCTAAGGGTATTGCACGACACAGGAGTACTTACATACATGTGGGAAAAACACTCAAACACATAAAGTAAAAATAGATGTATATTTTTTAAAAAGCTGCATATGGTGGTATGCATCTATAATCTTAGCATCCCTCTGTTGTGGGAGGCAGAGATAGGAGACTCTCTCCAAAGCTCACAGGCCAGCTAGCCTGGAGTATACAGTGTAGCAGAAACAAGAGAGACCTTGCCTCAAAAATAATGTGGAAGGAGAGAACTCCTGAAATGGTATCCTTTTACCTCCACGCTCGCCATGGCAGGTGTGGTACATACCCACACTCACACATCTCACACACACCCCACACCCCATAATGATAATTTAAAAATTTTATTTCTCTTTAGTTTTTGTATATGAGTGTTTTCCTTGCATTTATGTAAAGTGTACCATGTGCATACAATGCCTGTAGATCCCAGAAGAGGGTATTGGAATCCATGGAACTAGGGTTATGGACAGTTGTGATCCACCATGTGGTTGCTTGGAACTGAACCCAGATCCTCTGCAAGAACAGCCAATGCTTTTAACTACTGAGCCATCTCTCCAGCCCCTGTACTGATAAATTTTAAAATATAAAATACAACAAGAATCAGATGACTGGCCAAATGGAGAGAGTAGAAGCAGGTTTGAATCCAGCACTGTGCAAAGGATTTCTGCAAAGGATTTCCCCTTACACCATCTCTTGGTCCTCAACCTTAACTGCTTGGCCTGAGGAGGTGCTGCCACTTGCCCAATACTGAGAGTGGCATGAATGAGCACATATAAGCTACAGACCCACCTTGCATCTGAGACCCGAACCACAGCAAATGCAGCTGAGCATCCTGGCTGAGGGAGATCAGGCAGTGAGAAAAGAGAGGGTCTGGCTGAACTCCCAGGGACCCTCCAGTCTGAGCCACAGGAACCAGACCCCAGGATGCTCTGTGTCCAAGACCACATCGGGGCCAGGAAGGTTTCCAAAGAGAAGCTGGTGCTTCTGGAAGGATGGGGAAGGAGTAAGGAGGGTCATTCATGTGGTAATGAAGAGGCTGGGGGACCCCCATGAGGGCCTCTCAGTGGGGAACAGGCTTTCAGGTGAGGCCACCTGATTCCCACTGGCCCTGATGGCTAACACATTTCTCCAGGCCTCAGTTCCCCCATCTACCAACTCAATTTCTTAGGGCTACCAGAGTCCAGTGCGTGGGAAAGTGATCTATCCCATCCTGTGCCCAGAGACAGCACTGTGGCTGTGCCAGCCTGGGTTCTTGGGTGCTTGCCACACACTGGCAGAGAAACAATGGCCATCTCTGAGTCGAGCGTGGGTGGCGGTATCCATGGCAAGGGGCTGTCCCAGTAGCCGTGCCAGCTACCCATCCAGGGTCAGCCAGGCTTTGGCCTGGGGAAGGCTTTGTCTCCTAGGCTGGACCTGGGCCCATGCTGACAGACTCTGAATGGCTGTCAGGATGGTAGGGTATACAGTGAAGGAAGGGGCTTTGGCTAAAGAAAGGAGAGAGGGCAGTTGAATGGCCTTTAAGGTCTTCAGGTCACAGGCATCGTCGGGGGAGCAGCCTGGGTCACTGCCTGTTGATGGTACTCTGCGTCCTGACACACCCATGCCTCCTGGTGCCCCCACTTTGATGCTGCCCACTCTGTAAAAACAGGGCCTGGTGTACTCTCAGAAGGAGATGGCCCCCACCTCCAAGTTCCAGGATGTTCTAGGCAGTCAGCCAGAGCACAGTGGGTACCCTCCTGGTCTCCCCTGGACTCCCACAGCCTGGATGCTGTTCCATCCGGCCACTGGCTATGCCCACTTCCCACTCCCTGCCTGTCTCTCTGGCCCCAGACTGGCAGGGACTCAGCCAGAGCCCAGAATAACTTGCCCCTTCCTCAGCCCGGGGGGCTCAGTATCCTCCACAAATAATGTTTGCAAACCTGTTTGAAACTTCAAGACCTCATTTATGAAAAAGAGGTCAATTGTCTGGGAATGTGACTCAGTGGATAGAGTGCTTGCCTGGTATGCACATCACCTTGAGTTCCATCCCCAGAACCACATAAACTGCACGTGGTAGTGCACACCTATGATCCCAGAACTCAGAAGGAAGAGCAGGAGGCTCAGGAGTTCAAGGTCAACTTTAGCTATGTGTAGAGGTCAACATCCGCCTGAGCTAAAAGAGAGAGACCCTGTCTCAGATAGAAAAAAGGGCCAAGAAGATGGCTCAGTGGGCAAAGTGCTTGCTATGAAAGCATGAGGACCTGAGTTCAAATCCTCAGAACCCACAGAAAACAAGACATGGTACCATGCACCTCTGTAATCCCAGTGGTCCTACGGGGAGATGGGAGAAAGGACAGGACACTCCCCCGAAGCTCACAGCCCAGCCAACCTGGCTTACACAGCAGACAGTAAGAAACCCTGTCTCAAACCAGGCGGAAAGTCAGGGTTGACACCTGAGGTTGTTCTCTGACCTCCACACATGGCCTTTGGCATGCCGTCACACACAGGAATGTGCACAGGCATACATACTTACACATATATCATACACATATACGTATGTGAAGAACAGATGGAGAGAAAGCTCAGTGATTAAGAGCATCCACAGAGGACAGCTAACAACTGCCTGTAACTCCAGCTGCAGGGGATCTGAGTGCCTCTTCTGGCCTCCAGGATCACACATGGCGTGCGTGTGCACACATACATACACACACACAAATAAATACATTTAAAAAAATAGATTAAAAAAAAAAGTAAGAAGAAGGCAAGAGCTCTCTAAAACATATATGTTGCTGGGTGTGGTAGCACATGCCTTTAATCCCAGCACTCTGGAGGCAGAGGCAGAGGCAGGTGGATCTCTGAGCTCCAGGCCAGCCAGGGCTGCGCAGTGGAAAGGCCCACACCCTCCGTTGAGACTCTGCCCGTCCTCTGGGTCCTTGTACTCTTGTCCTCCCCCAGCTTCTCGCCGCCACAGGCATGTGTGTGGAAGCCTCAGCCACACCTGTCTTCCTGTTTCGAGCAGGTCCCTCTTGCCTACAAGCCTACAAGCACCCGCAGTCCCCAGCGTCCTGGCTCCTGTCCCCTCTGTGGCCCTGGCTGGCCCTGTTCTTATCCTCAAGCCCCGTGGGCCCCTATGAACAGTTTCAAGGGGCGGGTAGGACTCAGGCCCCCTCGTGGCCCTGGTTGAATGGAGGCCTTGCTTGGTGCTGAAAAGACAGCTCCAGCCAGCAGGTGTCTGCAGCCCTGGAACCTTTCAGGGGGTCACTGCGATGACCAAAATGGGCAAAGAACAGTGGGGCCCAAAGGTGAGAGGATTGCATCCAATGTCTAGGTGCACTGGAGTTGTACTGCACGTGTGCCACAGGGAACATCCTTCCTCCCACAGCCCTAGGCCTTCCCATAAGCCCCAGGTTTGTAGAGGTACTTGTCACCGCATTTCACAGAAGGCACAGGCTCCAAGGGTGATTTTCCAAACACCACTTTGTGCTGATTAGTTTTTGTCAACTTGACACAAACTAGAGTACCTGGGAAGAGGAGCCCCAGTTGAGGAGTTTTCTCCATCAGAGTGGCCTGCGGTCGTATTTGTGAGGCTTTTTCTTGATTGTTAATTGATGTCAGAGGGTCCAGCCCTCCGTGGGTACTGCCATTCCTAGGCAGCTCAGCAGACATGATAGCACATGCCTTTAATCCCAGCACGAATGAGACAGAGGCACACAGATCTCTGTGAGTTTGAAACCAGCCTGCTCTATGTAGTGAGTTCCAGGTCAACCAGGGCTACATAGTAAGACTCTGTCTCCTCCCCCAAAAAACAAAAAAAAATTGCAAAGAAAATGTAGCTGCTCAGTGGTTAAGAGCACCTGATGCTCTTGCAGAAGACTTGAGTTCAATTCCCAGCACCCACACGACAGCACACAACCACCTGTAACTCCAACTCCAGGGATCGGACACCCTCCGAGGGCACCAGGCACATGTGGTGTACTTCTGCAGGCAAAACACTCATACGCATAAAATAAAAATAAAGAAATCCTTTTAAAAACAGAAAGTCAGGGAAAAGAAGCCGGTAAGCAGTGTTTCTCCATGATCTGCTTCAGTTCCTGCTCCAGGTTGCTTCCCTGAGTTTCCTCGGTGACGGACCGTAAGCTGTAAGCTGGATAAGCCCTTTCCTCCCTGAGCTCGTTCTGCTCAGTGTTCTACCACAGCAAGTGTTCTATTATACCGTGTAAGAATGATCGGCGTCTGAGCACACAGCTGTATCCACAAGCAAGAAGATGCATACCTATCTGTGGACCTAGGCCATCTCTGTCTCTCTGTGTGGTTATGAACACATGGATGTGTGTAGGTGTGTGTAGGCTGGCTGGGTTTTGAGCCCCAGGGACCCACCTGTCTCCACCCCTCCAGTTCTAGGATTACAAATGTGTGTCGCTACACCTGACTTTTCACTTCGATTCTAGGGGCTCAAACTCCCATCTTCATGATTGTGTGGCAAGCGCTTTACTCACGTGCTACAGCACGTCTGCCCCCGCCCCCATTATCCACACACAATAATAAATAAAATGTTTCACTGTATTTCAGGAAAATTTTTTTGAGATTTTATTTTGTTTACTTACTTTTTAATGTGTATGAGTTTGTTTTGCCTGCATGTAAGTGCACCCAATGTGTGTAGTGCCTGCAGAGGCCAGAAGAGAGTGTCAAATCTCCTGGAACTGGAGTTATAATTGGCTGTAGGCCACCATGTGGGTGTGGAAACTGATCTGGGTCCTCCGCTAGAGCAGCCAGTACTCTTAACAGCTGAGTCATTTCTACAGCCCCAAATATTTGACTTTTTTACATTTATTTATTTATTTTACTGAGTGCTTCTCTGGGGGTGTGGCACCACAATGTACAAATATGAAGGTTAGAGAATGACTTGTGGGAGTCAGTTCTCTCTTTCTACCATGTGGGTTCTGGGCCTTAATTTCAGGTCACCAGGCTTGGTGACAAGGAACTTTAATGAATAAAATAATTTAATATTTATTTATTTTTCCTTTATGTGTGTGAATGTTTTACCTGCATGTATGTATATAAGCACACCACATGCATGCAATGACCAGAGGGCTGGAAGAGAACATCGGATTCCCTGAAACTGGGGTTACAGGTGTTGTTAGTTGTCATTGTGGGTACTGGGAACTGAACCTGGGTCCTCTGCAAGAGCAGCCACCCCTCTTAACTGCTGGGCCATCTCATTTTAGTTCAGCTACAGTATTTTGTTTTAGTTTTTGATTTTTGAAACAGGGTCTCACTGTGTAGTCCAGGCTGACTGCCGACGTCCTCCTGCCTCACAGGCTTGCACAATCACCCTTAGTAGCCCCCATCCAACTTTCAAACATGGTCTCCAGTTCTGTGAATTGCCCTTCATGCTCCTGATGGATGCAGTCCTTTGATCCACCTAAGCTTTAAAGTGGGATGGGATCCAATGTCTTTGTATTTCTTTTGTTGCTTGCACTTTTGGAATTCTATTCATGAGATCATTACCAAACCCCAGCCAGGAAGTACACCCCCACCCCCTGTGTTTTTTTCTAAGAGTTCAGTAGTTTTAGCCACTACATTCAGGGCTCTAATAGCGCTTGCGTTAATTTCTGCCTACTGCGTAAGGCAGGGGTCCAACCTCACTCTCCTGTCCGTGGCTGTCCTGTTGCCACAGCATTCCTTGTTAATCTGTGCTGAGGTTCTTTTTTATCCCCTTTGGCAGAGGAAGCCGGGCTGCCCTCGTCTACAATCTATTTTCCTCTTTGTTCCATCCTCTGCAGGTTTCAGAGTTGCTGAGCCACCTACCCTGTGAGAAGCAGCTAACCCGCCCAAACCCGGTATTGGTATGTGGTTAGTTCTATCCTCTGCCTTAAGTCTTTAGACAAAATAGTGTTGTCCTCAATCACTTAGATCAGCCCCTCTCTCCATCCCTTTTCAGGATGATGTCATAGGTTTGTAATTCAATTAGCATCCCTTGTGCCTACTGCATTCCATCCCAGGCTCCCCTGGCATCCTGGCTAATGTTTTTAAAATTTGCATACACTGAAGGTGGCTCTTTGTGCTGTGCCTTTCAAATGTTTTGGCAAATGTTGAGGGTTGTGCTTCTTCCACTGAACCTCGGAGCATCACTGTGAAGTTCCCTGTATCCACCACACCTCCCTCCTGGATCCCTGGCAATGATCGTCCCAATGATTAAATTAATTTTACTTATTTTTGAGACAGGGTCTCTCATGTAGCTGGAGCTGGTCTTGAGCTCCCTGTAGAGCCAAAGCTGGCCTTGAACTGCTGTCTCTGCCTCCTGTGTGCTGGGATTATAGAGAGCAGTATATGCCCTCACTGGGGGATTCTAGGCAGGTGCTCTACCACTGAGCCACCTCTAGCCCCTCACTGGGGAATTCTAGGCAGGTGCTCTACCACTGAGCCACTTCTAGCCCCTCACTGGGGAATTCTAGGCAGGTGCTCTACCACTGAGCCACTTCTAGCCCCTCACTGGGGGATTCTAGGCAGGTGCTCTACCACTGAGCCACCCCCAGCCCCTCACTGGGGGATTCTAGGCAGGTGCTCTATTTCTTATACTGCTTAGCCAGGCCTGTAGCCTTTGTTGGTTTCTTTTGAGACTGGGCGTCTCTACATACCTGGTCTGGCCTGGAGTTTATCTTACTCTAGCCTCTGCCTTCACCTGTGTTGGGATTACAGGTTTGGCCACTCGAGCCCTTATCCAATTCCAGTATAGGATTAAGGTGTTTCAATTATATTGTCACAGTAATACACCACGATTCTCGCTGTGTCCGAAACCTTTTCATCCTCCCAAATAGAACTCTGGTGATTGCTCAACAATAAGGTAACCAAGTTTCACAGTGTTACAGTCCCTCTGGAAACACACAGGACAAAAGGCACAAGCTGGGTGGTTCAGAAGGAGTTATTTCTCCAGTACTGGAAGCTGGGAGCTCAAGACTAAGGTGTCAGCTAGTGGCTGACAGACCTCCACCTTCTCACAGATCCTCTTGGAAGAGCACAGATTGGTGTGCCAGCTCTTTATGAACTCGTTCTTTTCTTTCTCCACCCTCCCTCCCCTCTCCCTTTCTATCTCTCCCTCCCTTCTTCCCTCCCTCTCTCCTTTCTTCCTTCCTTCTTTCTTTGATGCTCTCACTGCATTCCCCAGGCTGTTCTTGTACTTGAGAGTCTCCGGCCTTGGTCTCCGTGCTTCTAGAATTGCGGCTGTTCGAACTGCCGCGTGCGGAGTTTTCTTCCTCGGTTACCTCTGCAAAGGCCCTCTCCAGCATGCTGGTGGTATTTTCTACTGCTGGGACAAAACACCTAAGAGAACAACGTAAAAGGAGGAAGGCTCTGTACTAGTTCACGGTTTCCGAGGGCTTAGCCCTCAGCCTTGGCTCCACTGATTCTGGTGGTAAGGCAGAACATTGTGGTGGTTGGGAGCAGGTGACAGAGGAAGTGCAGGAAGTGCCAACACCCCTCCCTCCCTCCTCCTCCCGTTTCGCATCCAGACCAGAGCCTCTGGGATGGTGCTGCCCACATTCAGGATGAGTCTGCTCCCTGTTAAGCCACTCTAGAAACTCCTCACAGACACACCTAGGGATGTGTTTCACTAATCTCCCAGGTGCTTCTTGATCTGATCAAGTCTATGGTCAAAACGAACCATCCAGAAGCTGGCACAGGGGTGCACGCCAGTCATCTCAGCCCTCAGGAGGCTGAGGCAGGAAGAGCTTGAGTTTGAGGCCAGTCTGGGCTCAGAGTAAGACCCTGCCTCAAAAAGCATTCCTAGGGCTGAGGAGATAGCTCAGTCACAAAAGAGTTTGCTGTTCATGCATGAGAACCTGAGTTCAAGCCCCGGGACCCACTTAAGCTGGGAGTGATGGTACGCGCCTGTAATCTCAACGCTGGAAAGGGAGACAGGAGGATCCCTGGGCCTTGCTGGCCAGCCGGCTGAGACTACTAGGCAAGTCTAGGTCAAGGTGAGATCCTGTCTCAAAGAGCAAGGTCGTCAGCCCCTCAAGAATACTATTAAACTTGATCTCTGACCTCCATATGAACTCACACACACATTCATGTGCACCTATATACACATGCGCACATGTGCATACACTTATACACAAATACCCCAAATTGTTGACTGTGTCCCTCCCATCAGTGGCAGATCCCAAATCCTCCTGGAGACCGTTCAGCCTTTCCTTCCTCTGTGGCCGGGGCTCAGGCTCAGATCCTCCCCTGCCTTTTGGTTTCCCGCCACCGGTCTGACATCTGAGGAGGAGGCTTGTTTATCAGTCCCCCTCTTCATGGGCACCAAGGTTGCTGCAGGTCCTGGTTTGCCAGCTTCCTGTGGGAACCCCTCTGCAGGATACTCCATGCATGACACCTCTAAACACACCCACCCATGGGACCTGAAGACTGGCAGCACCCGCCCAGCGGTCCAGAGTCCTCCCCGTGGGAGCTGTGTCCTTGGGGCTCACCGTGGTGGTGGGGTTTCCCACCACAGCCCACCTTCAGCTCTAGTTTTGTTTGTTTAGACAGAGTCTCACTGTGTAGTCCTGTCTTGCCTGGAATTCACTATGTAGACCAGGTTGGCCTCAAACTCACAGGGATTCCTCCTGCCTCTGCCTCCTGAGTGCTGGCATTAAAGGCTTACATCACCACACCCTTCTGTTCTTGTAAACAGAGTTTTAGGGTAGAAATCCCAGCTCTAGCAGTCCCAACAGGCTAGTCTTGGTGATTGGTTCCAAAATTTTTTTTTTAAGATATGGTCTCAAGTAGCACAGGCTGGCCTTGAACTTCTTATGTAGCTGAGAATGACCTTGATTTAGAACTCCTGCTTCCACCTCTTGAGTACCACCATACCTGGATTATGCAGTGCTGGGGATGGAACCCAGGGTGTGGTGCATGCTGGGCAAGCACTCTACCAACTACAGAGCATGTATAATCAATAGGTCCAGGGACGCTGGCTCCATCTTTAAGGCACTCATTGGTTTGAGCTTTGGGTTTAAAAGAGGAAGAACCAGAGCAGAGGGGTAAGAGGTATGTATACCTAAGCAGTTCTGGTCAAGGTGGGGTCTGGTTAGTCCTGTCGGCTCTGGTCCTGCAAAGTGGTCCCAAGAAGTCTTTAGCTTCGGGGCAACACTGATTCTCAGGAGGCAGTTGCTGCTGCTCCAGGATACAGCCTCATCATCATAGAAACTGACCCCATTTAGGTAGAGTCTGTCCTGCAGACTCACTGTTGCATCAATGAACCTTGGTATAGTAGATGGATCTGAGTCCTGGCGTAGCTGTCCAAATGTCCAAGGACCACCTGTTGAAATATCCAAGTTTTGGGGCTAGTGGGATGGCTCAGCAAGTTAAGGTGCCTGACAACAGCCTGGATAGCCTGAGAATTCCATCCCTGGATGGAGATGGGTCCACCCACACGGTAGAAGGAGAAAACCCAGACCCACAAGTTGTCCTTTGACCTCCACATGTGTTGTATGCATTCTTCCCCATCCCACCACTAACTAAATAAGTAACTAAGTAAACAAATAACTAGAAATATCCATGTTCTTATTTTATTTTATGTGTATAAGTGTTTTGCAAGCATATATGTTAGTATACCTGTATAGTGCAATGCCCCTGGAGGCCAGAAGATAGTGTAGGTCCCCTGAACTGAAGTTATGGATTATTGCTAGCCACCACGTCAATGCTGGGAATAGAACCCAGGTCTTCTGCAAGAGTAGCCAGTACTCTTAACCATTAAGCCATCTTTCCAGCCCCAATAACCATGTTTTTATGACCAGGGGCAACAAATTGGACCAGAGATACACAGTTAGAAATAGAAGCAGAGACCATTTATTATGAGAAAGGATGGGAGCTGGGTGTGATGGCACACACCTTTAATTCTAGTGCTTGGGAGGCAGAGGCAGGCAGCTCTCTCTGAGGTTGAGGCCAGCTTAGTCTGCATGGTGAGTTCCAGGCCAGCTGGGACTACAGGAAGAAAAAAAGAAAAAGGACAAGGATGGGTTGGGACAGACAGCTTAGCAGTTAATAGTGCTGGCTGCTCTGCCAAGGGAGTGGAGTTTGGTTCCCAGGACACAGGCTGGGTGGCTCACAACCACCTGTAACTCCAGTTCCAGGGCATCTGACACTCTCTTCTGGCCTCCACTGGCACTACACTCACATACATGTACCCACATACAGACATACACACCACAGCTATACACAATTAAAAGAAAAAATCTTGTCAGGCATGGTGGCCCACACCTTTAATCCCAGCACTTGGAAGCAGAGGCAAGTGGACCTCTGTGATTTCGAGGCCTGGTCTACATAGTGAGTTCTAGGCTGGCTAGGGCTGTATAGAGACCCTGTCTCAAAAAGAAAAAAAAAAACATCTTAAAAAAAAAAAGGAATAAAGGCAACCCACTGTATAGAATGGGAGTGGGTCAATAGGCCGAGGGAAAACCGCTAAAAGCCCTGGGCCACGCACGGGGCGCGTGGTCATTGATAGAAAGCGGACACGGCACCCATTCTCCCACATTTGTACAGTATGAACGTTTCCTGCACGTGCTCAGGTGGAGAAGGGTTTCCAGTCTTCCTCTGCCGACTGGCTTCCTTTATATGTGCAGTGGTCTCAACGGCAGGATTCCCCACAGGTTCCAAGCCCTTGAACACTTGGTTCTCAGGTGGTCGCACTGTTTGGAGAGGGTCATGGAACCCTTAGGAGGAAGCGCCTCGCTGAGGGCGGGCTTTCAGAGTGGACCGCTTGCCCACGTCTAATCTGGCTTGCTCTGCTTCCTGTGCCTGCTTGAAGATGTGAGCTTTCAGCTTTCTGCTCAGGCCGCCTCCTGCCACGCCTCCCCACCACGATGGACTCTTCTCCCTCTGGAATCCTAAACCAGATAAACTCTTCCTTCTATAAGTTACCTTGGTCATGGTGTTTTATCACAGCCACAGAAAAGTAACTAATATATATTAATCTTAAATTACATTAATTTATTTAGTGTGTGTGTGAGGGCATGTGCCATGGCACATGTGTGACAGTTAGAAGACAACTTGCAGGTAGTTCTCTCCTACCATGTGAGTCCCAGAAATCAAACTCAGGTCATCAGACTTGGCAGCAAGCCCTTTAGTCACTGAACCATCCCATCGGACCTGCACGTTAGTCTTTTTATTATTATTATTATTATTATCATCAGTTTTTTTCTTTGAGGCAGGGTCTTCCTGTACCCCCAGCCCACCTGGAACTTGCTATGTAAACCAGAATGCCTCAGTCCCACAGAGCCACCTGCTTCTGCTTCCGGAGTGCTGGGAGTAAAGGTGTGTGCCATCACGCCTGGCCCTACATGTTAGTTTTGATGTAACTTTCCCCTGTTCTCCTGTCTGTGTTCTCCTGTCACACTGGACTCCAAGGTGGCTGTGGAGCAAAGGTTAAGAATGTCACTGCTTAGCCACAGAGTGACAAGATAGAGTTCACTAGGCCCAGGACCCTGGTCTTCCTTTACTCTGGGCCAAAGGCACCATGCTGACTGCTGTATCACGGCCTTCGAACACATTCTGGCCCTGGCCCTGGGCCTGCCCGGTCCTGAAGAAATGCACACAGCCCAGTCTCCTCATGTACCCAGGGGCAGGACAACCACCACTGAACCCCAAGCAGGAACTCTGGGCCAGGTGGGGTATGGTGGCCTCAGGCTTGATGGGGAGCAGCTGGCCTGACCTCTGGCAACCTCAGTGGGGCAGAGGCAGAGGATGCATGTGGACTGTGTCCACTGTACTTTCTGGCCACTGTCCAAGCCTTTCCTCACAGCATCCTGTGTGCATGGTGAGTGTGCGCATAGATGTGCATGGACACGTGCACACATGGGCGTGATTATAAGTATGTGTATATGTGTGGGTGTGCCTGTGTGTCTCTTCGTGCACGTAGGTGTGAATGCCTATAGACGTGTGCATGGTGAGTGTGCGCATAGATGTGCATGGACACATGTCCACATATGAGTGTATATACAGGTGTGTGTACACATAAGGGTATGTACATGTGTGTACATGCCCATAGATGTGGGTGTGTGTGCACATAGGTGTGTGCTCATAGGTGTGTTACAGTGTGTATGTGTGTGCATGTGTACTCATGGGAATGTGCATGTATAGGCTCAAGGGTTCATGTGTTCACATAGTTATGTGCATGTATGTGCAAATAGCTGTGGGTGTGCCAGTCTCCTAGGACTGGATTTCTAGGCTGGCTCACTTTCGTACTTACTGAGTGATCTTGAGTGAATCACTTAATCTCTTTGATCTGTGAAAGAGCATCCTCCTTCACACACTGGGACTCCAAGGGTCAGGCTGTCCCTCTGCAGGACTGTCCCCACGTTCTGCCACCTTGTAAGAAACAAGCCTGGAGCTCTTGTGCTCTGCCAGGGACAGAGCTTCACCCTGCAGGGAAACTGAGGCTCAGAAAGACTGAGCAAGCAGCCACCAACAGACACCCCTGGAGGGACTCAGAGCCCCAAGAGCAGGACAGTCTAGTGTGGTCACACACCCAGACCCCACAAAGCTCAAGGACAGCCAGGACATTGTGTCGGCCCCCAGCCCCTCCCAGCTGACACAAAGGCCAGGCCTCCCGCAGGGGCAGCAGGAAGGGGCCAGGGCCAGCTGGGCTGAGGACACAGGCTGGGGAAGTGAACAGAGACAGGAAGCCGCGCAGCTGGGGTCGGAGTCGCCATTGTCCCACCTGGAGATCGGCGCCTGCCTCTCCCAACCGAGTCCAGCTGCAAACCCAGGTGCTTTCCTCGCTCCTGGGGAAGAGCCACAGCTGAGTTGCTGGGCTTTTCTCAGTCCTGCACACTCCCTCCCCCCAGCCTCAGTTTCCCCATCTATAAACCTTAGAGGGTGGTTGGGTATGGCAGTAATAATGACCAGTGCCAGCTTCTAAACACATTACCTGAAATGAACGTGTCTGAGCTTTGTTGGTACCCTGTGAGCCTAGGACTCCTGTGGTCTCCATCTGACACAGGCCCAGGGTCTCCCATAGAGGGAACAGAACTAGGACGCAACCTGAACCACCGTTCTAAAGTCAAGGGCCTCACTCTCTGTTCCTCTGCCCGTGCTGGCAGTAACTGACTATCGTTTCCATATAACTCGCCTATAAAGACTACATTTGTACCAAGCCTCTTCCAAGGTTGTAACAAGAACAGTGCAAAGGCCCTGGGGCAGGGCTGGGCTCAGTGTGCTCCTGGGGTGAAAAGAAAGTATAGACAAACCATTGAACAGAAAGACAGACAGACAATAGGTAGATCAACACTTAAGCATATAATAGACTGTAGATTGATAAGTAATGATAGATATAGATAATAGATATAAATGATAAAATAAGGACAGGTGATAGTACTTGATAGATGACAGACAATAGAAAGATAAATACATAGAAATTAGAAATATTGATAGACAATAGAGAGATGATAGATAATAGCTAATAGATAAATAATAGATGAGAAATAGGTAGAGAGATAGATAAACTTAAAAACAAAAGAGCACTTACAGGCATGAAGTCTCTAGTACCCACATAAAAAGCAGGCAAGGCTGTGGATATGTAACCACAGCACTAGGAGATGGAGACAGGCCTCACTGGCCAACCTGCTTAGTCAAACTGGTGAGCTCAATCTGCTGAGAGACCTTGTCTCAAGGCAACAGGTAAAGAATGATAGAGGAAGATGTCCAACGTCCTGGTGCGGCCTCTTGCACACACAAATATCTATGCATATATATGTATATGTATGTACATAGAATACATGATGAAGTAAATGATAAAAAGATGTTAGATGATAGATGACAGATAGATGAGAGAGATGTAAACAGAAGAGAGGAATGGATAACCGATTTCATTGTATCTTATTAAAATTAATACACAGGCCAGGCGTGGTGGCCCATTTCTCTTATCCCAGCACTCGGGAGGCAGAGGCAGGTAGATGTCTGTGAGTTCAAGGCCAGCTTGGTCTACGTAGTGAGTTCCAGGCCGGTGGGGGCTACAGGGAGACCCTGTCTCAAAAAGACAAAAAAAAAAAAAAAAAAAAAAAGAATTAATACACAATCATAGAAGCTACCAGGAATTCTGTTATGATATGAGCCGTTGACATCCTCCCCCGCCCCCAGGCTCTCAGGCTGTCACTGAACGACTGAACGCTCTGCCCTTCTCAGCTGGTCTGGGCTTTCCTCTCACTGGAAACTGAGTCTCAGAGATGGAAGACTTGTGGAAGAGCCAGGAGGCTGTAGGCTGACTCAGTTCTTGTCTGTGGCCTTAAGGAACCCTCCCTCCCTGTACCCATGCCTGGTGTGCGCTCTCTCTCTCTCTCTCTCTCTCTCTCTCTCACACACACACACACACACACAGAGGCAGCGATGGGGACAGGAGCACGTCTACCCTCCAGGTGGGATGAGAGGAAACAGGAAGGTCTCCAACAGGAAGCAGGGGGAGGAGGAAGTTTCCAGGAAGCCTTGGGGCCTCTGACGCGATGTCTTACTCTCAACCAGACTGGGCCCTGTGCCAGCCCCCACAACAGAACCAAAGACCCACCCCATCCAGAGCCCCTCTTCCACCCAGGGATGGAGCCTGGAGGGACTCAGGGGCTGTGGATCCTGCTGGAACCTTGTGCCCTGTGGCCAGGAGCATGCCATGTTTGAGTGTCACATGAGTGCTAGAGGTCGTCCATTAGGGCCCAACCCCCAGACCCTCATTGTGGTGCCTGGGGCATGGGTCTCTGGAAGCCTATTGCTCTGGTGGGGGCATCTGGAGCTCACATGCCCTGCAGTGTGTCCCCACCCCACAGAAGCCAGCACCTGCAACCTGCTCATATTTTATTGAAGGTGGAGCTGGGGTTCACATGGAACTGTAACCCCCCAGCATTCTCAGGGTGTGGCCCCAGGAGGCAGGGGACGTGGGATGGTCAAGGTTGGCTTTGGTAGCTATGGTCCAGTCCACTCAGTAGCCCCCATCTCTGCAAGAATCCATGATCCTGGTCTTAGTTCCACCCGTGATAGCCAGACATGGATGACTGGGGGCGATGGTGAGGGGCAGGTGTGCAAAACCAGCTAGGAGCGAGTGGGGCGGGGGGAGGGCACTGGGGGTGAGTAGGAATCGCTGACGGGATGGAAGGGAGGACAGGGTGGGAATGTTACTCCCAGTTCAGGCTCCTCTTGGCCAGCTCCACCTGGGCCAGCTGGTGGTCGCTCAGCACCCGCACCCTGGTGATGGTGGCCAGTGGCCGGTGATGCTCTTGGGCGTAGATATGGAAGTGTTCGGCGTCTGCGCTCACCTCGACCTGGAAAGTGGAGGTGGAGGCGGTAACACTGGGCCCCAGAGGCCATCCCAGCCGCTCGGCTTGGAAAAGCACAGTATGACCCTCCCCTGAAGGACAGCTTCCAGCTGGGCACCCCTCTTTTCTTTCATGACTGACAGCCAGAGTAGGAAGCACTCCAGTAAACAATGGAGAAAGGAAGGTGAGGCCACCCAGACCCAAAAGCCAGATCATTGTACCAACCCATGCAAATAGCCACAATAGTCCCTTCCATAGGGACTTGGGTCCCCCCAACCCAGCCTCTCCTTCCTCCCAGAGGCCCCATTACCTCAAAGGGCTCCCCAGGAGCCATCGGGAAGACACTGGACACCTCCTCCTGGCCCCAGCGGCCACCCCGGAAGGCGTTGCCCACCACAGTAGCGCTGGAAAATCGAGGTTTGACATGGAAGGCGATATCTCCGGTGTCAGTTAGGAAATTGATCTCAAATCTAATGCGGAGGGGGACAGTAGTGTCTCAGACACTAGAAAGCTCCTACAGGAAGTCTTGGGAGGGAAGGGCAAGGCTCTTACTTGTCTTCTCCACAGTCTGCCTGTCCCTGCACCGACAGGCTCCAGCCGGGGGCCAAGCCCCCTGCACAGAAGGCTTCAAACTAAAGCAAAAGACAGAGATCAGAATCCCACTGGGCTGCTCCTGTTTATTCAAGGGACACCCCTTCTCCCCAGCCAGAGGCCTCCACATCGGCGTCACTCTGGATGGGGTGAGGGTGTGAAAGCAAGTGGATCCTTAACCCCACAACCTCTCCACCTGGGGTCTGAAGAGGCACAGTCCCCAGCTCTACAGGGAGGAGCAGGTGGCCTCCGGGAACCCCGCCCTTGGGGGATGGCTTCCTTCTACAGTGAATGCATTCACTGGTGGCACGGGGTCTCACCTACCTGCAAGGTCATTGCTCTCAGCTCCTGAGGAGGACAAGCCAGCTGGGGATATACATGAACTAGCGGGGCGGGGCACAGGAACCCCACCCCGGGACCTGGTACTGGTCACGTGTCCCTCGATGCTGCATTTTTCCCTCCTCCTCCGCTACCCTGCTGGACAGGGTCTGGTGGTGTGGGGATGAGGTCCTGGGTTCATCCCCAGCAGCGTCACCAGCCTCCACCCCCTCAGGTCTGCCTGGCCCTGCCATCACCATTTTTCAGGGTCCTGCACACATCTGGTGATACATCTCGGCCTTTGTAGAGAGGTGTGTGACCAGGGCCCTCCTTACCACAGAGCCCTTAACCAGCCTATCTGTCTCAAAGGGTGAGGGGACGCATGACCTTCCTTGGAGCCCTGATCGGATGGCCTGTCTGACCACTCATCCACTGTCCACCGTGTGGGAGCAGGTCTCCCAGGTCCTGCCCCAGTGGCTCTGTGGCCCCATGAGGATGAATGAGGATTAAGCTGAGTGCTGTTCAGCACATTCCAGTTCTCAGCCTGCCGATTGGGAGGGCCTTTCCCACACCCCCACGCCCCGCCTGGCCGGATGCCTCTTGGACTGAGCCAATTGAAGGGTCCACTGGGGCCCTCAAGGCTGCCTCAAGGACAGAGGAGAGAAGCCCCAGGCTGTGGGGGCAGCTGTGCGGGTCTTTGGGGCTCTCCGAGGAGGAGAGCCAGGCCAGAGTATAGCCAGGAGCCTCAGCGTTAGTGCCCGTGGGTGAGCAGGTGGGTATGTGACTCTTCCTCTGTCTCCAGAGGTCCCCTCCATCACCTGTTTTTCTCCCAGGCCCTGGCAGGGCTGACCCTCTGTCCCGCTAGACTCTTCCCAGGTGTTACTACAGCCATGAGTCCAGCAAGAGGCGCTGGATATGAAGGTCAGGAGGGACTGACAGGGAGGGCAGTGGAGAGGCTTGGCATCTCGGCTGCAGACATACAGCAGCCAGACAGGGGCCATCCCAGGGCAGTGGAGGCTCCACGGGATCAGCCTGCTGGGCTTATCATGTCGGTATCCTCCTCCTGACTGACTGCTCTGAGGTCCATAGTCTGTAGACCCCTCACCCTTGACTCCCCAGAGGACCAGAGAGGATGAGGGAGATGGCTTAGTTGATAAAGTGCTTGCTGTGCAAACATGAGGACCCAAGTTCAAGTTCCAGCGTCCATGTAAAATGCTGGATGCCGTGGCACATACTTAAAATCCTGGAGCTGGAGAGGCAGAGACAGGAGGCGCCTGGGGGTCTCACGGGTCAGCCAGTGGAGCCAAACTGATCAGTCCAAAGACTCAGTGAGAGGCCCTGTCTTAAAAACCAAGGTGAGCAGCTGAGTGCACACCTTTGATCCCAGCACTCTGGAGTGGAGGGTGCTGGATAGATGGGCTCAGTGGCTAAGGATATGTACAGCTTTTCCAGAGGACCTGAGTTTGGATCCCAGCACCCATGTCAGGTGGCTCACAACTGCTTGTTACTACAACTCCAAAGGGATCTAGCACTTCTTGCCTCTGTGGGCACCTGCTCTCATGTACGTAGACACGCAGAGATATACACCTATACACATAATTTAAAATAAAATAAATCTCTAAAAACTGTAATAAAGAAAGAACAGATAAGGCAGACAGTACCTCAGGAACGGTACCTGAGATTAACCTCTGGCTTGCACATGTGTGTGCACACATAAGCATGAGCACACATGTACATATGTAACCACATATACGCACATCTACACACAGTGCCCCTGACCACAGGGACCCAGCAGGAGGGTCTGGTCAGCTCCATTCTCGCTTCTTTTCCTGTCTCCTGTGTCGGACACTGGGACTAGATACCCTACCTACTCTCTCTGGTTGGTACCCAGACTCAGGTCTGGGGCAGAACCCAGGGGTGTCCAGCCTTCCAACCAGCTGTTCATCTTGAGCTAATGGCCTCTGTGCTTTATGCTGGGCTCAGCAATGCTGACCTCTGCCCCTGTACCTGCCCCCTGGGTGAGGGAGGGTGGCCAGGGACAGGCGCACAGATGCAGCCCTGGATATGAGAAATGGGTCACTCTACATCTCCACCTCTGCTCGGTACTAGGATTGGCAAGGATGCTGATCCAAGGACTTCGGTCTCCAGAGCCAGTTGCCCGGAGACCCTGGCTGGGAATTACAGGCCTGGGGAGGCTTGGGCCCACCTTGCTAGACAAGGAGGCCCAGGTGCTGCTGCCTAGGGCAGGGAGGCCAGCCTGGGTTACATAGTGCCATTCTGTCTTTTTTATAAATTCTATTTCTTTATTTCGGTTTTTTCATGGGCATGAGTATTCCGCCCGCGTGTATGTAAGTGCACGCGTCATGAGTATTCCGCCCGCCCGCGTGTATGTAAGTGCACATGTCATGGAACGCCTGTGGGGCAGAAAAGGTGATCAGATCCCCTGGAACTAGAGTAAGGGACAGTTGTTAGGCAACATGTAGGTGCCAGGAACCAAACCCAGGTCCTCTGCAAGAGCAATCAGCGCCCTCTCCAGCCTCATGACAGTCTTTCATTAAAAATGAAGGACTGGAGAGATGACTTAGCAAAGACTGCGTGGTGCTCTTCCAGAGCACCGGCATTCCATTCCCAGCACCCATGCTGAGTGGTTCACAATCACCCGTATCTCCAGTTCCAGGGGGATCTGATGCCGCTGGGCTCCTGAGGCACCTGCAAACACGTGCATGTACTCACACACAGGAACGCACATGCACATAGTAAAAAATAATAAAACAAATCCTCCAAAAAAAAAAAAAACAAGAAGAGGTGGAAGAAGAAAAGGAGGAGGAAGGGGAGAAAATAGAGAAGGAGGAGGAGGAGGAGGAGGAGGAGGAGGAGGAGGAAGAGGAGGAAGAGGAGGAGGACAAGGACGAAGACGAGGAGGAGGAGGAGGAGATGTTGATGATCTGGCCCAGTGCCCAACCCCATCCTGGTTTAGATCCTCCACCAGGCTAGGTGGAGACCCACTGTCCGCTTCCAAACCTTGAAAGTCAATAGCTCTAGGCAAAACCACACATCCGGGTGGAGGTGGGGCAGGAGGTGGGAGGCGGGGTGGCCCCTGGTTGCAGGTCTGTTCTCAGCCCTGACCTATTTACCCGGCAACTGGAAGCCAGCCGCACTGACATGGCACAGAGGGGTCCTGCCCATCACACCATCCTGCCCCATAGGACCAAGCAGTCCGGGCAGAGGGGCCTGGAAGGAACTGGGCCCCCTGGCATTGATGTGGACAAGATGTGCCTTGGGGTCTCTCTGACCCCAGCTTGTTCTGTCCCTGAAGCTGTGACTGCCGGGGTCATGAGTGCTGTCCTAGCTTCCTACTTCAGCCCCACTCAAGGCAAGTCCCAGACACTCAGGAGAGAGATCACAGGTCCACATACCACCCTGGAGTGGACAGAGCCCAGATATTAGTGTAGCTGACCCCCGTTAGAGTAGCCAGGGGTGCTCAGCTTTCTTTAAAAAGTTTTTAAAATGAATTAATTTTTATTATATATGCATGTTTTGTGTTTATGTATGTAATTGTACTTATGAGTGTGTGGTGTGTGCGGTACCTGTGGAGGCTAGAACAGGTTGTCGGATTCCCTGGAACTGGAGTTAAGGATAGTTGTTGGCCACCATGTGGCTGCTGAGAACTGAACCTGGGTCTTCTGTCTGGGCAGCCAGTGCATATAACCACTGATGCATCCAGCCCCAAGTTTCCAGGTTTCTGTAGAGACCTGGGCTGAGAGTGAGCAGCTACTGGCCTCAAGACCCCTGGCTTTCCTGTGGCATAAACCCCAAAAGCCAGAAGGGGAGGCTGAGCCTCAGAGAGGAAGAGACTGCTGGAAATAGGCGTCGGTGGCCTCTCTGCTCCAGGCAGCAGCACCTGGGCCTCCTTGTCTAGCAAGGTGGGCCCAAGCCTCCCCAGGCCTGTAATTCCCAGCCAGGGTCTCCGGGCAACTGGCTCTGGAGACCGAAGTCCTTGGATCAGCATCCTTGCCAATCCTAGTACCGAGCAGAGGTGGAGATGTAGAGTGACCCATTTCTCATATCCAGGGCTGCATCTGTGCGCCTGTCCCTGGCCACCCTCCCTCACCTAGGGGGCAGGTACAGGGGCAGAGGTCAGCATTGCTGAGCCCAGCATAAAGCACAGAGGCCATTAGCTCAAGATGAACAGCCGGTTGGAAGGCTGGGATCTTCCTGCCACAACTTCCTGATGCTGTCTTCTGGCCTCTGCAGACACTGCATTCACATGCACAAACCCACATACACACACATGTACATAAGTAAAATTAAAAATAAAATCTTTTTAAAGACAGAAAAAGAGGAGGAAGAGGATAAAAGACAGCCGATCTTGATGTGAATGTTGGGAAGACTCCCTGGAAGAGGTAGCATCTTAGCTGACTGCAGAAGAGAATGGGACTAGCCACAAGAAGGTTTCCCACAATGGGAACAGCATATGCAAAGGCCCTGGGGAGGGGACAGGAAGAGGGAGTCGGAGTTGCTGCCTTTAGCTTACACCCCTCAAGTTGTCAGTTTTGCAGATTCTTCAGCTGAACTCTTAGTCAGCATTCACTAGCAATTCATTAACTTCACAATCCTCAAAGAAAGCTACAGTGTGTTCACATGCCTGCTGGGCAAGGGCCTTTGTTCCTGTTTCAGGGATGGAGACACAGGGGCCACTGCTGGGTCATGTGTGCAGTTCCCTGGTGGAGTATTGCTGGGAAGAGCCTCCAGAGGGCAGTAGGGAGCCAGGCTGGGAGTAGGTACCCAGACACCAAATTATGGTTTAAGGTAGAGAAGGACAGTGATTGGGAGTGAAGGAGGGATTCTTCCAACCATGCAAGGCACACAAGAGGATTGTCACCAGCTGTGATGTTTTGAGGTGAAATCCCCTTGGCCAACCTTGACCCAGCGCCAGCAGTGAACGAACCCAAGGAATTGCCATCTTTGAGGAAGCTCAACCACCCAGGCAGAGCACACAGAGAGCTGACTGCGTCCCAGAAAGTGATCAGGGGAGGCCTCGGAGGCAGGTAGGGGCTGTGTCAGCTGGGCAGGCTAGGACTGGACAGGCCAGGCAGAGCAGCCCACCAACAGCTGGCCTGGAGGACTTGATGTTTCTTCCAGATGGGCGCTGGGCTCCAGGGAACCCCCTGACTGCACCAGGGCTGTAAACAGACACGGAGGGCGGATTTGAGGAAGGAAGGCTGTGAAGACAATCAGTCTAGAAAGTGACTGGGAGATCCCTCTCAAGCTGTCCTGAAGGCGTAAGTGCCAACCAGCCAGGGAGGGACAGGGGGCACACAGGTCATTAGACGGGAGTTGAGTCTCCCACGTGAACCCGTGCAGGTGACCTGGGGCCATCATCCCAGTGTCCAGTTTTATTTTATTATTTTTTGTATTGCTTTTCATTTTTTTGAGACAGAGTCTCTCTGGAGACTCTGCTTATCTGGAACTTGCTAGGTTGACCAGGCTGGCCTCAGTCTCACAGAAATCCACCTACCTCTACCTCCCGAGTGCTGGGATTAAAGGTGTGTGCCACCACGCCCTGCATACATTTTTTTAATTTCATTTTTTTGTGCATGTGTGTGTATGTATGTGGGTGAGTGTGATGTATATATATATATATGCCCACAGGAATGTGCAGTGGCCAGAGGAGGACAGCAGGTGTCCTATCATTCTCTGCCTTATTCCTTTGAGACAGGGTCTCTCACTGAACCTGGAGCTCAAATGACATCGACAAGCCCCAGTGATCCTTTTGTCTCCATCCCCACACTGATGAGGCTATAGGCAGGCACAACCCAAGTTGTTGTTTTGTGTGTGTGTGTATGTGTGTGTGTGTGTGTGTGTGTGTGTGTGTGTGTATGTGAATGTCTCTGTGTGTATCTGCTTGTGTGTATGTGCAAGACATGCATGCACTGTCTGAGGAGTCCAGAAGAGGGCACTGGATGCCCTAGAACTGGAGCTGTGAGATGCTATGTGCATACTGGAAACCAAACTTGGGTCTTCTTCAAGAGCAGCAAGTGCTCTTAACCACAGAGCATCTCTCCAGGCCATTTGTTATGTTAGTAACGGGGATGCAAACTCAGGTCCCCATGTTCATACATCAAGTGCTCTTACCCACTACACTATGTCTTCAGTCCCCTTTTTCTTATTTCTGAGACCCAATCTCACTGTGTAGCTCAGGCTGACCTTGAGCTCAAGGTGCTCTTCCTGCCTTAACGTGCTGAGTGCCGGAATTAATACACACAAATCACCATGTTCCCAGCCCCACAGGGCACTTAGAGTGCCACTGAATTCCTGCATGGGTAGGCTCTGGGATGCAACAGTTAGCAGTCCATGCTCAGATAATTTGTGTTGCAGAGGGAGAGACTGACAGTATTCCTCCACTAACCACCTGGGATATTCCATGGGATATGAGAGTGAAATACACAATGGATTCTGAACTTAGGACAAAAGCATTGAAATGATCATTAATAATGTCTTTCTCCTTCCTTCTTTCCTTCCCTCCCTCCCTCTCTCCTTCCTTTTCTCCTTCTCTTCCTCCTTCTGTCCCTCCCTCCTTCCCTTCCTTTCTTTGAGACAATTGTCCCATGTAGCCCAAGCTGGCCTCTAACCCATTTATGTAGCTGAGGATAACCCTGAAGTCCTGCCTTTACCTCTTAGGTACTGGGATTACAAGTGTGTACCATCATACTTAACCAAGTATGCAGTGCTGGGGGTAGAACCCAGAGCGTCATGCATGCTAGGCAAGCACTGTTCCCACTGAGTCCCAGACACAGCTGCCCTTCCCCCTTTTTTGAGACATGGTCTCGTATTATAGCCCAGGCTGACCCTGAAATCTCCAAAATCCTCCTGCTTGTACCTCCCAAGTGCTGAGGTTACAAGTATGTACCATCATGCCTGATTTATTGTAGCACTTGGGAGGCTGAGCCTGGAGAATCAGGAGTTCAAAGCCAGTCTCTGCTACATAACAAGTTCAAGACCAGCCTGGACTGCATGAGGCTGTCTGAAAAGTAAAGAAAAACAAACGATAGTTTTTATTATTTTCATTTATGTGTGGGAGAGTCTGTGTACATGGGTGTAGTGCCCACAGAGGTCTGAAGAGGGCATCAGATCTCCAAGAGCTGGAGTTACAGGTGGTTGTGAGCAGCCTGATGTGGGTGCTAAGAACTGAACTTGGGACCTCTGGAAAAGCATCAAGTGCTCTTAACCAGTTAGCCATCTCTCCAGCCCCCAAATAATTTTTAGGAAGAGAAGTATTTAATGCTTTCTTTCACATGTAGAAACTTTTTATTAAAAATGACCTAAATAGAAGGGGACCATTAGAGACTGGTAGGGACTGGAAAGGGAGTTGAGAATGGCAGGATTGGGAGAGTAGGCATGATCAACCCAGGACATACACATGAACAAAGATGTCCCAGTACCAGTTCTTAGTTTATGCCATTAATATCTGCTAGTGATTAAAATGAAAATAATTTCTTATATTGCAATGCAAATATTCTTTTAAATTTTATTTATTTATTTTAATGTGTATGAGTATTATGCCTGGATGTACGTTAGTGCACCTGTGTCATGCAGTGCTTACCGAGGTCAGAAAAGGGCATCAGATCCCCTGGAACTGGAGTTACTGATGATTGTGAGCCACCATGCCGGTGCTGGGAATCGAACCTGGGTCCTCTACAGGAACAGTCAGTACTCTTTGCTGAGCCATCTCTCCAGCCCTGTAAATATACGTATATTGCATATAACAATGATAAGTTTTGACATGCTGCATTGAATAAAATATGTAATTGTGCTGACATAACTAAGATGTACCAGGGAAAAGGGAGTCTCAGCTGAGGAACTTCCTCGTCACAGTGTTCTACCACCATGTTTGCGGAGCATTTTCTTGATTGTTAGTTGATGTGGGCCCACTGTGGGTGGCACCATCCCTAGGCAGGTCGGGCTGGGCTATCTATGTAAGAAAGGTAGCTGAGCGAGCCGCAAGCAGTGCTCCTCCATGGTCTCTGCTTCAGTTCCTGTCTCCAGGTTTCTGTCTTGAGTTCCTGCCGTGACTCCCTTGATGATGGATTTTGAGCCAGATCTGCTCTTTTTCCTTCATGTTGCTTTTGGTCAGTGTTTTATTACATAAACAGATGGTAAACTAAAACAACAATTAAAATTCATACTATATGCTTAAAATGTGTGTGTTCATGTATGTCTGTGTGTGGTATGTGGTATGTGTGGTGTGTGTGGTATAGGCTTGTGTGTCCGTGTGTACGAGGTCAGAGGCTGACATGAAGTGGCTCCATTGCTCTCATTCTTGAGGCTGTTGTTTTGTCTTTTTGAGACAGGGTCTCTCACTGAACCTGAATCTCTCCAACTCAACCGTCTGGTCAGCGAGCCCCAGGGATCTGCGCCCTCCTCCCCAGCAGCTCTGAGGTTATAAGTACATCATACCTGGCTTTTAGACGGGTGCTAGGGATCCAACTCACGTCCTTATGCATGAGTGGCAAGCACTTGCCCATCAAGCCATTCCCCCAGCACCCCTTAAATTTTATTTTAGAAACAGTGTCATTAGAAAAATTTAGGAGGCTGGCTGTGGTGCATGTATAACTGTAATCCCAGTGGTCGGGAGACTGAGGCAAGAAGATTGTGAGTTCAAGGCCTGCCTAGGCTAAATGAGCAGATTTTGTCTTTAAAAAACAAAAACACATGATCAGGCATGGTGGCCCAGAGTTTTAATCCCAGTGCTCAGGAGGCAGAGGGAGGCAGATCTCTGTGAGTTCAAGACCAGCCTGATCTACATAGCAAGTTCTAAGTCAGCTGAGGCTCCAGGGAGACCCTGTCTCAAAAAGACCAAAAGCAAAACAAAAACACAAATACAAACAAACAGAAACAGGAGCTAGGTGTGTAGTTTGCCTAGTACGCACAAAGCCTTGGGTTCCAGCCCCAGCACCATGCAAACTGGGCATGGTGGTATATGCCTATAATCTTAGCACCCAGGAGATGGAGGCAGCAGGATCAGAAGTTCAAGGTCATCCTTGGATATACAGCAAGTTGGAGGCCAGCATGGGCTACATAAGATCCTGTCTCAAAAAATAAATAAAATAAATTTTTTTAAAGATACGAGGCCGAAGAGCACTGGTTACTCTTGTAGAAGACCCAGGTTCAATTCCCAGCACCCACATGGCAGCTAACTGCAGTTCCAGAGGATCCCAAACACAGATGTGGGATCCCTGGACTCTACGGGCATTGTACACACATGGGGTGCACACACACACATGTGATATATATATATATATATATGGAGACAAAATACTTATACATAAAATACAAATAAATCAAAAAAGTTTTTAAAAATGAGCTGGCAAGTTCTGTTCCCAGCACCCACGTTGTGGCTAACAATCATCCACGAACCCGGTTCCAGGGTGTCTGACGCCCTCTTCTGACAATCATCCGAGCCCGGTTCCAGGGTGTCTGACGCCCTCTTCTGACAATCATCCACGAACCCGGTTCCAGGGTGTCTAACGCCCTCTTCCGGCCTCTACATGCACATGGTGCACTTACATACATGCAAGCAAAACACTCAAACACATAAAAAAATTATTTTTAAATAAGATAAAGAAAAAGAAAACCAGCAAAACTTTAAATTGCATCTGTGGCTGGGAATGAGTCCCTCCTGGGACCCCTTGGTGACAGGCTGTGGCTGCTGCCAGGCCTGGATCACCAGGAAGTCTGTGCTGTGTCCCTAAACCACACTCCCTGAAGCGTCAGGCAGCATAGGCTGCTGGCCTGCTCAGGCAGAGCCGCCTGGCTTCCAATGCTCTCCACCCCACCAAGGCACTTGGGAAAGACCCAGGGGAGTCGCAACTCCCAAAATAACCTCACACCAGTTTCAGGACATCTGTGGAGGGAGGAGGAGCTGAAACCCCGAGTTGTAAGCCCCATGGAACCTCAAAAGGGAGGAAGGGCTGGAAATGGGGACAAGAGGGACAGAGAGAAAGTAGTGAACAGAGAGTAACAGGCCTGGCATTCCAGCTATGTAAGCTCAGGCAGGAGGGTCGTGAGTTCAAGGCCCGAGTTACAGGGTGAGTCCAAGGCTAGGTTGGACTCTCAGTGAGACTTTGTCTGGACATAAAAGCAAAAAGAGAACTATGGGGAGAGATCAGAGGTTAAGAACATTTGTTGCTCTTCCAGAGGACTCCAGTAGAATTCCCAGAAGCCACATTGGGCTGTTCACAACCACCTTTAACTCTAGCTCAGGGGATCTCTCTGGCCTTCATGAGCACTGCACTCAGGTGCACCTACCCCACATAGACACACACACACATACACATAATTAAAAAAAAATTATTAAGAAAAAAGAAAGGACTGTGGATGGAGCTCAGTGGAAGATTGCTTACTTTGTATGTATGAAGCTTTAGATTCCATCCCTAATACTAGGGAGGAAGGAAGGAAGGAAGGAGGAAGGAAGGAAGGAAAAAAGAAGAAAGGAAGGAAGGAAGGAAGAAGGAAGGAAGAAGGAAGACGGAAGGAAGGAAGGAAGGAAGGAAGGAAGGAAGGAAGGAAGGAAGGAAGGAAGGAAGGAAAGAAAAAAAGTTCCCAGTATGTACGTGGCAGTTAACAACCATCTCTAACTTGAACTCCAGGGGCTCCGACTCTCTCTTCTGGCCTCTGCAGGAATTGCATGCACATGATGCACTTACATAGATGCAGGTAAAACACTCATAAATATACAATAAATTAATTAATTAATTAAAAGAGAAGATAAATGATATTGACAGAGTCAGACAGAATCACTCGAGGAAGCAAAGGCATGCAGGCAAGGAAGAGAAGGGGAACTGGAGAGATGGCTCAGCAGTTAAGAGCACTTAGTGATCTTCCAGAGGGGTTTGGTTTCCAGCATCCACTATATCCAGCAGTTCACAACCATCTCTAACTCTAGTTCCAGGTAATCTGACACCCTCTTCTGGCCTATGAAGGTACTGCATATATATGGTATATATTCACATATACACATAAACAAAATAATAAAAAGAAATCTTTAAAACCAAATGGAAGAGAAAGGAAGAAGTTGATGAGAGAGAGAGAGAGAGAGAGAGAGAGAGAGAGAGAGAGAGAGAGAGAGAGAGACGCCCCCTGGGCAGCCCTAGCACTCCTCTTTTCCCAAAGGGGAAACTGAGGAGCATAGAAGTTTGAAAACTTGCTTGAGGAACTCCAGCCCACAGTGAGTGTGAAATATTCCCCGGGCCCTTCACATGTGGCCACCACTTACCCAGCTGGCTGCAGTTTCTGAACCGCTGTTCACGCTCTGCTTTGAATCCCCAGGGCGTTGAGAAATGTCCTCTGAGTGGCCAGTGCTCGATGTAGCCTCTGGAATCTCCCTAATTTGAAGGGACTGGGGGCCAATAGAAAGCTGTGACTGGCTGGCAACTAGGAAGTCACGAAGCGGGAAACTGTGGCACAGAGAGAAGCTGGCTTAGCGGAGACAGAGTATGTGGAAAGCAGGAGCTGAGAGGTGCCATTTGTTGTTGTTGTTGTTGTTATTGAAGCAGGGTCTCATGTAGCCCAGGCTGGCCTGGAACTCACTAGTAGCTGATGATGATCTTAAACTTCTGATCCTCCTGTCTCTGCCTTGCTTATGTGGTGCTGGGGATGGAATTCAGTGCATGCTAGCTGAAGGATTTTTGTTACAAGACCCTTCTCTAGGTCCATGATCATCATTCAGTCATTCAACAAATGTTTATTAAACACACATAGTGAATTGGGACCTGGGAGGGGGGGTCACAGTGGGTGAAGAAGACAGATAAGGGAAAGGTTGAGGCAGAGGCTGTGCACCCTCAGAAGCTGTACATACTGGTGGGGGAGGGCACTGAGAGATCCCAGGTGAGGGCTTATTAGGCTAAGAAGCAAGAGTAGAGGGAGCCAGGGTGTGTCTCAACTTGTAGAGCGCTTCCACAGTGTGCACAAACTGCTCGGTTCCGTTCCCAGCACCTCACAGACCAGGTATGGTGGCGCATGCCTGTAATCCCAGCACTCAGGGGGTGGAAGCTGAGGATCAGGAGTTCAAGGGAGGAGCCTGCCTGGGCCAGAAGGAGGTGGAGGATGAGGAATGTGAGGAAAGGAAGGAAGAGCAGTAAGCCATGGTGGTAATCCATTCCATTCCTTGGGGGGAAACAGGAGAGAGGGAAGAAGGGAGAGACACAGTTCAGCTGTCAGAGTGCTGGTCCACTGTGTATCAAGCCCTGCATTTGATCCCCGGCACCACACAAACCAGGAGGTGGTGGCACATGCTTTTGCTCCTGGACTCCAAGTCATCATCCATTACATAGTTTGAGGGAAGCCAGCCTGGGCTACATAAGACCCTATAGAAGGAAGGAAGGAAAGAAGGAAGAAGGAAGGAAGGGAGAGAGAAACACAGAGAGACAGAGCGAGGAGAAAGAGGGAAGGAGCTGGAGAGATGGCTCTGGTTAGGAGCACTTGCTGCTCTGGCAGAGGACCAAGTTCAAGTCCCAGCACCCACGTTAGATGGCTCATGACCACCTGTAACTTTATCTCTTCTGGTCTCCCTAGATACCTGCATATCCATGTGCAAGCACTTGTGTATGCACATGCACACAGACAGAAATAAAAGGAAATAAACCTTTATAAAAAGAGAAGTTAGGGCTGGAGAGATGGCTCAGCAGTTAAGAGCACTGCTTGCTCTTGCAGAGGACCTGGGTTCGGTTTCCAACACCCAGATGGTGACTAACAACTGCCTATAACTCCAGTCCCAGGGTATCTGATGTCTCCTTCTAACCTCCACCGGAACTGCATGACAAGGGTCCACTTACACACATTCAGGCAAAACACTCATACGTGTAAAATAAAAATAAGTAAATGTATAGAGAGTAAAGTCAGGCATGGTGGCACAAGCCTTTAGAACCAGCATTTGGGAGGCAGAGGCTGGTGGGTCTCTGAAAGTTCAAGACCAATCTGATCTATGTAGAGAGTTGCAGGCCAGTCAGAGCTACATAGTGTAGAACTGTCTCCCCGAAAAAATATAGGGGAGAGAGAGAGAGAGAAGGGAGAGGGAAGGAAGGAGGGAGAGAGGAAGGAAGGAGGGAGAGAGGAAGGAAGGAGGGAGAGAGGAAGGAAGGAGGGAGAGAGGAAGGAAGGAAGGAAGGAAGGAAGGAAGAAGGAAGGAAGGAAGGAAGGAAGGAAGGAAGGAAGGAAGGAAGGAAGGAAGAAAGGAAGGAAGGAAGGAAGGAAGGAAGGAAGGAAAATGAGCTTCTAACTCCCACGGGCCAAGTTTAAGGAGAATTAACCATGAGGATGAGGCGTCTAAGGCAGTCGCCCAACACCGCAGAGGTGCCACATGCTAAGCAGGTCCCCAAGGTACTGGAGGACATCTCTCCTCATGGGCAGAGGCTGATCAAAATGGATTGGACACGGATCCCAGGGGCTCTTTTGAAGGACAGGAGAGTGGGGAGAGAAGAAGGCACACAGGCAGGTGGGGAACTTGCAGAAGTGCCCCCTGGAGGACAAGGGACAGGAGACCCAAGCACAAGGTCCAAGAGCCCTGGCAGTGCTGCTGCTGAGGGTTGCTTCCCTGCCTTCCCGTCATCTTTTCTTCAGTCCTTTGACCCTCAACCTCCCCAGTGCCACCCCAGGACCCTGTCCTCTTGGGGAGGTAGATGATAGCTCCAAAGAGGGGCTCAGGGCTGGAGTCTAGCATGCCTACTCACCCAACTACCAGGGTCCCCTCCAGCCCCCACTCACTGTCCCTGCTCTGACCGCGGCCCCCACTTCCCTGGGCTGAGACAACTGGACTGGAGATTCTTTCAAAAACATTTCCTTTGCAAAATAATCCTCCCAAATATGTTTTTGGAAACTGAACAGGAAGATGTTAATTAAGGTCCCTCCCCAGAGGGGTGCTGGGAGGAAGCGTGGGGGTCAAACACAGGAGCAGAGGCCAAATTGGCGCTCAAGGACCTGGTCCACACCCAGCCCCACAGCCCCTCACACCGCACAGCCACTCCATCCTCCACTGCTAAAGGACTCGAGCTCAGCCTGCAGCAGGACACAGAGGCCAGGGAGGAGCGGTGCATGGTCAAGGTCACTGGGCAGAGAGGCAGAGCAGGGTAGAGCACTGGCTGCTACCACAGAGCGTGCGAGAACACAGAAAGGCTGTCACACACGTGCATCTCTGTCTGTGCTGCGCGAGCAGGCCTGGAATCTGGAGGCCCTTGGGGTCTTTGGGGATTGCTCATCTGGAGGTGAGCTTTCAGGCGTGGCTTCCTTGCCTGGCCAGGCCAGTCTCCACCATCGGTCTAGGCCACGCTAGGGAGGAAGGAGCTAGTCAAGGACTGCTTTGTACTCCTGCTCAGACTCCAAACACCCTCCACACAAGGGCCTTCTGCGTTCTCTGTGGTCTTAAAGGAGATCTTAACAGACAGTTATCTGGACATTTCTATCTTAGTGAGCTCTCGTGTTCAACCTCTGGGCCACTCATTCTGACTGTGCCTAGAGATTGAAGTTTTCTTGGAAGTTTGGAGTATTTGAGCCCTTTAGCCAGCCTTCAGCATCAGGGATCATTTAAGTGTATCAACAGAGAACGTGCCTCGGAGCCATGCATCATCTATCCATCTTTCTGACCATCTACCCATTCTTCCATCCCTGTACCTGTTCATCAATCTACCCATCTATCCATCCATCTGTGTATGTCTTTCTCCATCCATCCATCCATCTATCTTTTTGTTATTGTTTTTAAGAAGGGTCTTTTTGTAACCCTGGCCTGCCTGGAACCCTTATATAGATCAGGCTGACCTTGAACTCATAGAGATCTACCTGCCTCTGCCTCCAGAGTACTGGGTTTAAAGACATGCAACCATGCCTGGCCTCCACCCATCTTTCTGACTATCTACCTACTCATCCATCCACCCGCCCATGCATCATCCATCCATCGTCCATCCATCATCCATCCATCCATCCATCCATCCATCCATCCATCGCCTTATTTATGGATAGAGCTGTCTATCCATCCGTTCACCCAAACATCAGTCTCACTTTCCTTTCCATCCACCCCTCTGTCCATTCATCATCTATCTGTCCATTTGTCCATCCACATGGACAAGATACTGAGGGAGAAGGAAGAGAGAGTCATGAAGGATGTTGAGAGGAAACGGAATAGGTCAGACGCCTCCTCCTCCCCTCCTGTACTGGTTTAGACTTCCTCTCCCTGCAGCTCCTCCCGGACCCATGAACTACTGGCCACACACCCCGAGGACCAAAGGCTTCCTCTACAGCTGCCCCCCCATCCAGAGAGGGGGCTCTTAGAGGGGAACTGAGCCATGGTCATCATTCTTGTGTCTGGCCTAGGCCTAGGTTTCTGGGCAGACTCGTTGATGGTGTAGTACATGCCTATTTGAGGATAGCCCAGAGGGCATGATTCAACCTACAAGAAGCACAGAAGGTTCTGGGTGTCTGGAAGATGTGTGAGGCATGACTGACCCTTCCACATTCCCTGTTTTGAGCTCAGCACAGGCGCCAGCCCTGGGTTCTGCGAGAGGCTGTGGGAAAGGCCCCTGGCAGGCTACCACAGGGTGTCTTGTGGGGGAATATCTATCACCCTGACCCTGGCCCCAGCCCAGAATGATTCGATGGGGAAAAATGCCTGGAGGAGGGGGATGGACCGCCAAGCCCAGCCTAGTGGATGGCTCATCTGCCCACTGGATGTGCAAGAGGGTGTCAGCTCTGTGGCTCCCGCCCTGAGGACAAAGCCTGATGCTCTCTGCTTTCTTCTGGGCACCCTTCTCTGTCTGTCACTTCCCACTTTATCTCCATCCCTCCTTTCTCCTGCTACATCCTCCTCTTCCTTTCTGGATATCTAGAGTCTTCTGTGAGCCTCCCTATAACCAACCTTCCATGTCCTGTGATGGCTGAGGTTTATGTCCCTTGCTCAGCCTCAGAGCCAATTTAAGACTTCGTCCCCCCAAAGCCCTTAGGGCCAGTAGGAGTGAGCTGGTCCACACAGTGTTCCCTGTGCTAGTTCCTAAGACTTTTAGTTCACTGTCTGCCTGCCTAGAGTGCTGGGGTATGGCCACCTTGAGGACTTAGAACAGGGAAGAGGTGTGGTGAGGGACCGTGACCCAGAGCCACCTAGGTCTGTGATAGGCATTCAGGAAGGTATTGGTGTGGGGTGGGAAGGTTGAGAGTAAGATGGTGAGATGGAAGGGTTCAGGGTCAGACGACCCAGACAGACAATGGACAGAAGTTCCCCTCCTCATCCTTGCTGGGCAGTGACTGTCCTTTGTCCCCAAAGCTTGTCCTGACCTCACTGGCTGACTTACTATCCCACCTAGTTCCCTCACACGAACTCTAGCTGTGCAGGCCAGCAAAGCCATGTGGGCTCCTGACCCAGGCCCTGCAAGGGTGGCAGGAAGGGCTGTGTTCGTTTCAAGAGCCAGAGCAGGAAGGGAGGCAGGCTGTGGCACAACACCCCACCCCCACCCCAGGTCGGGAGGAAACAGAGGGTGCACAGCAGCCCAGAGCTCCATGTCACCCCAGCCTCCCCACCCGGCCCTTGCCCCTACAGCACCCTCTCTTGGGCTCACCGGACTCCTGTGATGGGACCCAGACAGGTCTGTGCTGGGAACAGTCCCCAGCTCCCTGCTCCAAATGAGCGAGGGCAGAGGCGGGCTGAGACAGCCGCAGACAGGGACCTCGCCTAGCTACTTGATCCGGGTTCCAGTGTTCTCCCGCCACATGTACACAGATGGCGGCTGTCTTCCTACAAGAACCTGGTGTCCCTTACCTCTTCCTCTGTGCTTGGCCAGCCCTGGGATGCACGACCCACAGGCATGAGTCCTTGGTCAGTGACTCCCTGAGGCCTGACCCCGCCGGTTCCACTCCAGTTCCCTCCACGTGACCCCTCCATCCGCCCCCTCCACTTGTCGCCTCCTGACTTTCATTCATACTCTCCCGGGAGGAGGCACTGGGAGACCTGAGGGGCTCCCTTAACCTGCCTGTGGATTCCTGCCCAGCCCCCCTGCATCTTTCAAGGGAAGCATATAGGGTTCCTTGGTCCTCCCAAGCTTGTGGGGCCGCAGTATCTGAACAGGGTGTGGCTGGGTCACCTCTGAGTGTCTGGGGGTATAATCCAAGTACCGATGAGGGGCCTAAGGCCTATAAAGGAGGGGTCTGCCGCATGGGGACAGGAATCTGGCATGATGTCCCAGGACCTCTGTACATTTAATTCCAATGCCTGGCCCCTTGCCGTGTGCTACACAGACTGTCTAAAACTCACCATTGGCAGGCAGGCCCCACACAGGCTCTGGGACCAGTCTGGCTTCTGCCAAGGCACCCCTCCCCCAATTCCAATTCTCTTTGGGGCCAGAGGGGAAACTGAGGCCCGGAGCATCTCGTTTCAGGGCAGTTAGAAACAAGGGGTTGCAAGCTGAGCCTCCTCTATCCACTGGGGGCTCTGCTAAGGGGGGGGGGCTGCCCTTTGACTGTTGGACTTCAGCTCTCCACCCCCATTCCATCCCACAAGAGGTACTGGGGGGCGCGGAGCAGGACTCAAGGGAGGGGGGCACTGGCCCTGTTAACAAGTTTCTTCCCAGCCAGCTCCGCCCTGAACTCCCCAAACCCTTCCCAGGCGGAAAATTCAATTAGTCTCGAGCAACTGCTTTGCAGAGGAGCCAGAGAAAGGGGGCCCTGAGGGAAAGGGGACCCGCCTGGCGGCTGTTGTGTGCTGGGGGAGGGGAGGACACAGGGGAGGGGGAGGGTACGGGACAGAAGCAGCCAAGGATCACAAACTGTTTTCCTTAGGTTGACCTGTCCCTGGATGGCCCTAAACATGGGTCTGCATAGGTGATGTTGGTGCGTAGCTCCAACCTGACCTCAGTTCCCACTCATTTCTAGATCAGTCCACCTGCCTGATTGATTGTTAGCCAAAGCTGACAGGCAGCCTACCCCAAGTCAGCTCCTGGCTCCCGCCTTCATGGCTGGAGGCCAGCTTACTAGAATGGCAAGCAGAAAAGGGGACACCCCACTGTAAACTATGTCTGGTGTCAGGCTACCTTCTATTTATGGGGTGTGGTGTTGCTATAACAGGCATCCTTTCCTTTGTTCCCACACAGTCTTCTTCATCAGCTCTCAAACAGTTTTCTTTTGGCCACAGCTTTTTCAGAGACCATGTCCACCAAGGATCCCTTCAGTTGCCTTGCCCCTGAGCTGAGCTTTCTTTCTGAACTCCAGTTCTCTTGAACTTCACAACTGGTGGCCGTAAGCTTCCCTGGGAGAGAGGGGTAGTCCTGTGTGGACCACACTGTCTTTGTGTATATAGTCTGGAGCCTGGTAAACAGCAGGTGCTCGATAAATGTTGACTGAGTTGATGAAGAGCCAAGGGTACCAGCTTGAGCCCAGCTGTGGGTCCACAAAAAGCAGAGAAAGAGAGAGGGAGGGGGAGAGAGAGAGAGAGGGAGAGAGAGAGAGAGTCCCTTTCTGAGCTCGTAGACTCCTGTAACCCTTACTGTTATCCAGTTTCCAGTACCTTCTCCTCTTTGATGTCCAAAATAGCTTTGCGGATCACTGAGACCAAGTATAGCAGCTTGGCCACATGTTGGGGTACCCCTGTTTCTCTGGGACCTCTAGGTAGCCTGTGTTCTTCTATGCTCATAAGTAGAACCCTCAAGGACAAGATGGGTTCCTATCTCTCATCCAAGAAAGGTCCTCCCAGTGTCAGGAAACCCTTGCCAGTATAACCCACAGTAACTTCCCCTTGGGCCATCTCAGCCTGCATAGGGAGCAGGCATATGAGTCAGACATGTGTTGGGTATTCAGTCACCTGTGGACAAAGCCCTCTCCATCCTGGCCCTGAGCGTCACCATACAGCTAAGCCACCGAATCTGGGAAGTGTGTTAAAGGGCTGAGGAGCACACAGCAGGGTTGCATGTGTGCGTGGAGGCACCTGCCTCTCTGAGTGCTCCTCTGTGGGGTCAGTGAGGTGCTTGGACAAAGTAGGAAGGGAAGGGGCTTGGGAAGGGCCAGATGTGAAGAGGCTCCAGGCTGAGGAATGTGAGCAGCCCCCCTCCTCCCCTAGGAGAGACAGAGGCAGATGGCAGGCTGGTGGGGGGGATAGCCAGCCCCACCAGAGGCTCTGATAGCGCCCAAAGCTCTTCCCTGGGAGCACAGTCTACTCACATTCCTAGCCCCCCAGCCTCTGCCAGCTGTCTGCAGCTGGGGCTTCAGGCCTCTTTAAGGAAACCCAATACCAGAGTGGGGGGGACAGGAACCTGAGGTCTCCAGAGCTCCCTTACTCCCAAGCAGAGGCCGCTTGTGGCTGCTGTGTCCCTCTGTCCAGTGACTGTTGGCAAAAGGGGTAACAAGTGAGAGCCCAAGTTTGGGATCTGGCAGATGGCATCAAGATGGAAAAAATTTCAAGGCACAGTAGACACAACGCCCAGTGCAGGTTCTGAATGTGTAACCCCTCATAGGTTCCACGTGGCACAAAGGGAAACGTGTGGTGGTTCAGGCTGCAATCCCAGAGCTTGGAGGTCGGGACAGGAGGATCAGAAGTTCAAGGTCATCCTCACTACATAGTGAGTTCAAGGCCAGCCAGGCATACAGGAGACCCCTGTCTCAAAAGAAAAAAAAAATGCTGTCGCGATGTCTCAGTAGGTAAAGTGCTTGCAGTCAAGCCTAACAAGCTGAGTTTGATTGGAGCCCACGTGGTAGAGAAAACTGACTCCCAAAAGTTGTCCTCTGACTTCCACATGCGTGTTGTGGCACCCCGCCATACACATCTCACACACACACACACACACACACACACACACACACACACACACACAAATTAATCTCTTTTAAGTTGTAAGTCTCACTACCATCCTTGAGCCTCAGTTTCCCTGAGGACGTTGCTCTGGCAGAGGGCTGTGATCACAGTGTTCCACTGGGCTAAATCTCAAGGTTTTTCTCCTCTGGGAACCTTCCAGTTCCTCAGGAAACTCACCTGGAGGTCCCACCACAGAGTCCTCTGTGGTCCAGACTGGCTCATCACCCTTCAAACACTCCGCTGACCAGATGGGGAGACCAAGGCCTGGAGATGGCCTGGAGCTGGAGCTACCCCTGCGTTGCCTGGTGGCTTCTCAGAGCCAGGAGGGCGGGGCCGTGCCAGGCACAGCCAGATGGCTGTAATCCTGCGTCAACAAGGGCTTAGACACCTGCTTGGCTCTTTCCCTGTCACTCTGGCCTGCCCGAGCATTCCAGCGCATCTCAGCTTGCATGGGGCTTTCCCTGGCGCCGCAGCCGGGGGCCTTGGGGGCTCCGTCCCTCCCTCTCTGGTCTAAGCACCATCCAACCTCAGAAGAGTCTGCTACTAAACCTGTTGCCATTCCATCCTGCCACCTTACCTGGCCTGGTTCTCTAGTAAGTCCTGTGTGAGCTTCTTCCCTGATGTGCCTGAGGCTGAAGGTGCTTAGTCGGGAGTGGCCTGCCTGGGCAGGAGGGGGAGGCTGACAGAAGCCAGAGGACAGATTGCTGGGGAAGGGGTACCTGAGGCAGTAGGTCCCAGATTGAGCTGTGGGTAGCCTCGGGGCGGAAGCCGGGCAGAGAGATCAGAGCTCCGTGGAGGAAAGGGGATGGGGGCAGCTGGGTGGCTAAGGACAGCACGAAGCTGCGGAGGACCCTCGTAGACAGAGGCCGCGGTCAGAGCCAGAGATGTGGGAGTCGGGGGAGCTGGAACTGAGGACGAAACTGGGAGGGGAGAGTCAGGTCAGAAGTTCCGAGGTGAGGGGGTCTGGGCACAACCCCTGTCTGTCCAGGTGGCTCCCTTCCCTGCCTGTCCAGGTGGCTCCCCTTCCCCTTCTACCCCGTGGGACCACTGTGTCCCCTCACTCAGCATCTCCAGGCACACGCCTGCCCCACCCCGCTGCCTTCCTCAGAGCCTCCACCAGCCCCCTGTCTCGTGGGTGCCAAGCCAGGCAACCCTCGGCCCCATCACGTCTGGGCTCTCTGTAACGCCCGTGGACGGGGTAGCCCTCAGGGGTCCATGACTCTAGATGGGGCAGTGTGGACACTGGGAATGAAGGTGGGACTCTCTCTCCCTTGTGCCCCAGCACCTCCCATTCCTTCAACTCCAAAGGCCATATTTCCATGTGAATGGTTGGCCTCAGCCTGGTAAGCTGGTTAACAAGCCCCCAGCCCCACAGAGGCAGAGGGGAGGGTGTCAACACAGGCCCATTGTCCCAGCTCTGGCTCCTGGTTGCCATGGTACCTGCTAGGCCTTTGGGCCTTGGCTAATCCTTTCTCTAGGCCCTTTCATTGCCCTCGTCCCACCCCGAGGCTGGTCTCCGTGACTTGGCTGTGCCCAACAAGGATAGTTTCTCTGCTGGGGTCAAGAGAGGCCGTAAATCCAGCTCCCAGGGCCTTTGGCCCCTTTGCCCCAGCATTGTCCCCATGTCCCCAACCATCTCATCTTCTGGGAACTAAACTACACTAGCTTGGCAAGAGTTGGACTCAGCCAGGTGGTCAGCTCCTCTTGTAGAGAGGAGGGCCCTCAAGCCTGTCCCCTTCAGCTTGCCCTCTGCATTTCCATCTCTGACCTCATCGCTATGTCCCCAAGCTCGGCTCCAGCTATAGGTTCCCTGTTCCAAGAATGCACCAAGCAGGCTCCTTCAACCAGACTTCCCCAAGTCTTCATAGAAGTATCACCTCCTACAAAGCCAGAGGCCTCAAACCTTCTCTGCATTGACACTTTTAGAGACAGGGTATCAGGTAGCCCAGGCTGGCCCAAAATTTACTATGTAGCCAAGAGTGACCTTGAACTTCTAAAAAAAGTCATTTATTTATTTTTTGTGTATGAATGTTTTGCTTGCGTGTATATTAAGTGTACATTGTATGCAATGCCTGTGGAGCCCAGAAGAGGGCATCAGACTTTCTGGAACTGCAGTTACAGATGGTTGTTAGCTGCCATGTAGGTGCTGAGAACTGAACCTGGGTCCTCTGCAAGAGCACCCGGTGCTTTTAATCTCTGAGCCATCTCTCCAGCCCCAACTTCTAGGATTTTTTTTGAGACAAGGTCTTCCTATAGCCCAGCTGACCTGGAACTCACTATGTAGACCAGGCTGGCCTCAGACTCACAGAGATCTGCACACCTCTGCCTCCCAAGTGCTGGGATTAAGGTGTGTGCCATCACACCCCACTACTTCTAGGATTTTTTTAAGATTTTCTTTTTTCGACAGGGTTTCACTCCGTAGCCCAGGCTGGCTTCTAACCCACAATCCCCTTATCTTTGTCTCCCAGGTCCTCAGGGTGCAACCCTGCACCCCCTTTTAACCCTCTTCCAGAAACATTTGCCAACTGCCCTACAGAATGTCACCTCTGCGGGGCAGGAACTTCGTTGCCAAGGGTGTGCCTGATCCGTGGCAGGTAGTGGGCTCTACCTGCTCAGGGTGGGAGTCAAGTCCCCACCAAGGGAGGGCTGAGGTTTTGTCTGGGCTAGTCTGATTACACCTGGAAGACTATTTTAAAGATTAATTTACTTTAATTTTATGCCTATGAGTGTTTGCTTGCAGGTATATATGTGTGTCACATGTGTGCAGTGCCCATAGAGGCCAGAAGAGGGTGTTGGATCCCCTGGAATGGGAGTTACAGGTAGTTGGGAGCTGTGGTGGGGGTGCTGGAATCCGAACCAGGGTCCTCTGCAAGAGCAGCCAGTGCTCTTAACCGCTGAGTCACCTCTCCAGCTCTACTGGAGGATTTAACTACCCGTCTCTCTTGGACCAAGACTCCAACCTCAAAGATACTTCCACTCCCTCATTGCTCATCCCCAGAGCGTGCAGTTCTGGAGGCTGGAATTCCAGGGCAGCAAGCTCTGAAATAGGGCTTCTTGAACCTTTTCCACTTGTGACCTCTTTCTGCAGAAATTTTTACACAATTCTAGAGATATGGGTATATAAAAATAAATCTAGAAACCAAGTATTTACTGCACATAAACCATAAACTTATTTATTTTAAAAGAACAATTTGTTACACATATAATTTCACAAATGTATTAAAGGATAAGGAGCTAGGGAGATGGCTCAGTCAATAAAGTACCTGTCACACAAGCTTGAGGACCTCAGTTCGGATCCCCAGAAACCACGTTAAAAAGCCATGGTAGGGCACGCCTATACCCCTGGTCTTTGTAGGGAAGCAGGGCAGAGGGGAGGATTCCTGAAGCTCATTGGCCAACCAATGACTTCAGGTTCAGTGAGAGAGTTTGTCTCAAAAAATGAAGGCAGACAGGGCTGGAGAGATGGCTCAGCAGTTAAGAGCACTGGCTGCTCTTGCAGAGTACCTGGGTTCAAATCCCAGTACCCACATGATGGCTCTCAACTGCCTGTAACTCCAGTTGCAGGGGCTCTGACTCTGTCTTCTGTCCTCCTGGGGTACTGCATGACGCGGGTGCACTTACACACATGCAGGCACGTAAAATAAATATAAATATATAAATAAAAACTAAATAATTAAATTAAAAATAAAGGTGGAAAGTGATTGAGGAAAGATATCTGATGTCTATCTCTACATACACACATACAACATACACAGAATAATAAATCAAAATTGCATACCAATGAGATGTGAGATAGATATGCTTGTTTGTTTTTGCATAAAATCTTGGCTAGATATTTGACTTCAGAACAGAACTGGCCTTGATCTCACAGAGATCTGCCTGCCTCCTTGAGAGTGCTGAGATTAAAGGCATACACACCGTGACTTTAAAATTTTTTTTTAATGTGTGTGTGTGTCTGTGTGTCTGTGTGTGTGTGTATGCACATAAATTGCACATGTTACCCAATGAGGCCAGAAGAGGGCATTGGATTCCCTGGAGTTGGAATTACAGGTGGTTGTAAGCTACCTGTTGTGGGTGCTGGGAACTGAACTCTAGTCCTCTGCAAGAGCAGCAAGTGCCCTTAACTGCTGAGTCATTTTTCCAGCCCCACATATTTTGATTTTACAGTCAGCAATGCTAAAAACACCACTTTGCATAAATGCATCATTGTAGAAAACGGAAGTATGTTTAAGGCCATTTCAGAAATCATTGGAAATTCTGTCCTAATCCTAAACCAGAATTTATTTAAAGGAGGTTTCTGGGTTTTTTGTTTGTTTGCTTTTTTTTTTTTTTTTCCTAATGCAACTCAAGCCAGCAGCTCAACAGTAATTTAAAATATTTTATTTTTTAAAAATTTTGTGCGCATGAATATATTGCCTGCATGTATGTGTGTAAGTGTACCAGTGTCTGGCAGTGCCTGTGGAGGTCAAAAGAGGGCATCAGATCCCCTGGAACTGGAGTTACGTACAGCTGTTAGCTGCCACTTGAGTGCTGGGATCCGAACCTGGAGCCTCTGCATGAGCAGCCAGTGATCTTAACCACTAAGCCACCTCTCCAGCCCCTCCTTGACAAGTTCCTTGACAAGTGAGAGCTATCACAGCCTAGAAAAGACAACAGCCTTGCCCAAGACCACACAGCAAGATCCTCTGGGACTGTCTACAGAATGGATGAATGAGTGGATGGATGAATGAATGTGCAGTAGAGAGCTGTGGCCTTCCTTGTTAGCGTGAGTCCTGGCTGTAAGAGTTTTCCCATGTGGTAGGGTCAGGCAGCCTCTCAGTACCATACAAAGATATGCTAATTTGGGGCTGGAGAGATGGTTCAGCGGCTAAGGAAAAATATTACTCTTCCAAAGGACCCACGGGTAACTCACACCTCCTGTAACTCCAGCTCCTTGAGAATCTGACACCTCTGGCCTCCACAGGCACCTGCACTCATGAGCACAGACCACACATAGACATTCACACATATACACAGAATCCAAAATAAAAATAGGGGTCAGGAGAGATGGCTCAGTAGTGATAAGCACTGGCTGCTCTTAAAGGTGACCTGGCTTTGGTTCCAGCATCCATAAAGCAGCTAACAACCTTCTGTAACTCTAGTTTTACTTTCTTCTGGCCTCTGGGTACATTAAATAATATGAGTATATTTATATGCAGGCAAAACACTCATATGCATATAATAAAAAATAAATAATAAAAAATTTAAGATATGCACATTTGAGGGATAATGGTAAAACATATTTTAAAAAGTCTTTGATTTCTATTATTAAACCTTTATGGTTTTTTGTTTTGTTTTGTTGTTTTGAGACAGAGCCTCTCTGTGGCCCCAGGGACTATGTGAACAAGGCTAGCTTCAATCTCACAGAGATTTACCTGCCTCAGCCTCCCCCAAATCCCCAAATAAGCAAACAAATAATAATATATTGGGGCTGGAGAGATGGCGCAGTGGTTAAGAGCACTGACTGCTCTGGCAGAGGACTCTGGTTTTGTTCCCAGCAACCACATAGTGGCTAACAACCCTCTGTAACTCTAGGTCCAAGGGATCCAATGCCCTCTTCTGGTTTCTGTGGGCACTGCATGACATGGGTACACTTACATACATGCAGGCAAAATACCCATAATACTCATAAAATATAGCTATACAAAACATTTTTTGAAGATGGGATGAGGATCTGACTGGGCAGGAATCCTTTCAGCCTCAGCTTCTTCATCCATCACATGACTCCTCAGAGACTCCCTCAGCAACTCTCCCTTCCCTTTCTCCCCAACAGGGGAAAGGATGGTCAGCCCTGCTTCCTTGAGAAGAACCAGGGAGAAGGAGGAGAGCGTCTCCCTGAGGTATGTGGGCACGAGTGGGATTCCAGAACTCTCCAGGGGAGACGGAGGAAGATTCAACCTGGAAGCTGCCTCTGGCTGTGCTGTCGGGCCAGTGGCTGCCTCCACTCTGTACTTCCTGTTCCCCTCCAAATCCTTGGCCAACTTGGAGGTCAGGTTCCTTGACAAGTGAGAGCTATCACAGCCTAGAAAAGACAACAGCCTTGCCCAAGACCACACAGCAAGATCCTCTGGGACTGTCTACAGAATGGATGAATGAGTGGATGGATGAATGAATGTGCAGTAGAGAGCTGTGGCCTTCCTTGGTAGCGTGAGTGCCGGCTGTAAGAGTTTTCCCATGTGGTAGGGTCAGGCAGCCTCTCACCAAGGCTGGCAGAGGCCCCTCTGGGCCCATGGATCTGCCGTGTGTGGGCGCCTGGACTTGGAGTGGAGCTGGTCTGCGAGTCAGAGCAGGCCCACGCTCCGGGAACCTGCCCAGCTTCCTGCCTACAGCAGCTGGAGGTCCCTACCCCTGAGTTCTACCCTCCCTCCCACCCCGGCCAGTAGGCCCAATGGCTAAGCCAGGGTAGGCTTGGATGGAGGGTCTGCCTCTCTGAGCCGTGGTTTCTCAGCTCCAGTCAATGCCACGGGTAAGAACGGCTATGTGGGGCCTGGCTGGGTGGACCCAGGAACCCCAGAGAATGAGACACTGTGGAAGGACACAGCTCAGGTGGAACAGAACTGGGCTCAAGCCCCTGCTGACAGGCCCTGGGCTCAGGAGTTCAACCGGGACTGGCACAGGCAACAGGTGTGAGCAGTGAGGAAAAGAACAACCAATTCCTGCACCCGAGCTGTGTGTGGGTCTCGGGTGCACTGGTTTATCCATAATGCCCCCCAATATTCCTATTTTACCATTGAAGACACCAAAGTACTGAGAGGTTGCCCCACTCCCCTAAAGTCACCAAAGCTAAGGCTTTTTTTTTTTTTTTTGAGACAGGAGTCACATGTAGCCCAGGATAGCCTCTAACTTGCTATGTAGATAAGGATGACTTTGAACATCTGATCCCCCGGCTCCCATCTCCTGAATGCTAGGCACTCCACACACATAGTTTAGGCAGTGCTGGGAGTGGAGCCCAGGGCTTCGTGCACGCTAGGCAAACACTCTACCAACTGAGCCGCACCTCAAACTTGGTTTAAACCCTGGTGGTGTGTGGCTCCTGACTAGCAGGTGAATGCCCTAGCCTCTTTCTTCGCCTCAGTTTCCCACTGAATTCTGAGATCAAACCCAAGGCAGGCAAGGATTTGGCAGGGATGGCTTGAGGACTGTAGGGTCTCCCTGCCCCCAGACACAGTGAACTTCTTTTCTTTTAGTACCTGAAATAGAGTCATAACCCTAGCTCCCCAAGGAGGACTGGGTGACAGCGGAGGAAGACACCTCACACCAGCAGGCGTGGTAGCCCTGGGAGGTGGGCACAGGGGTCGTGGGAAGAGGTCTCAGGGGATGTCTCTGTGAACACACCTGGACGGTCTTTCCTCCCAAAGGACAAGAGAGATGGCATCAGGGCTGGCTGGACCTGCTTGTAGCCAGACGGCCACCCCACCTGTCCACTGTCCTTACAGGCGGGGCCAGAGCTGCTTGTGGTCCCTGGGGAGTGACCTCCCCCAGCTTCTCTGCAAGAGGCAGAGGAACCGGCTGTACTGGACACCTGAGCCTTTTGACCAGGCCTCCCAAGGGGCGACTGCCTTGGGGCTGGGAGGCCAAGCTAAGGCTGGTTCCCACCACCCCCACCCCATGAGGCTGCAGAGGAATCAGGTCAGCACATGGCGGGCCAGCAGAGGCCTGAGCTTGCCCAAGCCACATCTGTTGAAGTCTTGAAGGGTCTCGAAGTCTTAGTTTCTGTCTGTGATCAAGGAGCCGTGAATGGGGTTACTTTATAGCTCACTTGTGGAGTGTTTGTCTAGAATACACAAAGCTCTGGTTCCATCCTCAGCACCACATAAACTCCACTAGTTTGAGCATACTTGTAATCTTAGGAGATAAAAGCAGGAAGATCAGGGATTCAAGGTCATACATAGAGAGTTCAAGGCCAGCCTAGCCTACATGAGGATCTGTCTCAAAACAGAGGGTGGATCTGGTAGAGCATGTCTTTAATCCTAGCATTTGGAAGGCAGAAGCAGGTGAATATCTGTGAGTTTGAGGCTTGCCTGGTCTACATAGAGTTCCAGACCTGCTGGGGCTACAGGGGGACCCTGTCTCAAAAACAAACAAACAAAACCAGCAGAACGGATGTAAGCAATGGGTCTAATCCACAGCTAAATTAATAACTTACATAAATAAGCACATAAACAAACAAACAAATAAATAAAGTACTCTGGGAGATCAACTAGGCTATGCTTGGCACGGATGAACCAGTGGTGGGAGATGCCTTCCGGCTGGTGGGGCACTCCCAGGGTGAGCTCTGGGAGTCTGACCTCACTGCCCAAGACCTGGTGGCCCCTTGCCCAGTACTCATGCCCAAACTTGAGGGCTGGGTATGAGAAGACCATTCTCAGAGTCCTCAGCTGGCCCTGAGGGTGAAGGGCTGTTGGCATCTGTATAACAGGTGGGCCCTGGAGCCCCCCAAACAAGCAGAGATACAGGAACAAGTCTGTCTGCTATTTGGGGTGGGGACTGCAGATCGCAATTCCAAAAGTCAGGCTAGGCACTACCTGCCTGTTTCTGGTTGTCTGGATTGACACCTAGGCCTCTGGGTGTCTTGAAGGGAGTTGTCTACAACCATCTCTCAAGACTCCTGAGGTGGGGGGAACTAAGTACTGAAGGAAGAGCAGCCTCGCAGATCCTTGTGTTTGATAGTGTGAAGATATTTCAAGTCCTTGACCCTAGAAGGGGACCTTAGGACTGGAGAGATGACTCAGGGAGTAAAGGTACTTGCCGCCAAGCCTGATGACTTGGGTTCAGTTCCTGGGATCCACATGACAGAAGGAAAGAATCAACTTCTGAAAGTCGTCCTCCATCCTCTACAAGAGTACCGGGCCAAGCAACCTGCCACACACTAAATGGGTCTTTTCTTATAAGATTTGTTTTACTGATGTCTGTATATGTGCGTCTGGGTGAGTACAGATGCCTGTAGAGTCCAGAAGGTGCCACTGGAATCCCTCCAGCCACAGACAGTTGTGAGTTGCCTGACATGGGCACTAGGACCTCAACTCAGGTCTCGACAAGAGCAGCGAGGGCTTGTGACCTCTGAGCCATCTCTCCAGAATCTGTAACAAGTTTTTTAAAAAAGGGGACCTTACTTGAAGAAAGGTCACTAGTGTTCCTATGAGAGTCTGGCAGAGGCTTCATGAAGGAATCAGAAATTGAGTGAGGGTCTATGCTGGACAGCTTTTGTTGTCAACTTGATGCACCTGCTTAGAGGGACCCTCAATTGAGGAACTGGATCTGTTGGACTGGCCGGTGACTATGTCTGTGAGGCATTTTATTGATTTTTGAGTGATGTGGGAGGGCTCAGCCCACTGTGGGTGGTGCTACCCTGGGCAGGTGGTCCTGAGTTGTATAAGAAAGCAGGCTGAGCACAGGCCAAGCAAGTAGGTCAGTAAGCAGCATTCCTCCAAGTCTGTGCTCCAGTTTCCTGCCTTATTGTCCCTTGATGAGGGACTGTGCTGTAAGCCAAATAAACCCTTTCCTTTCCAAGTCGGTTTTGATCAGTGTTTTTATCACAGCAATAGAGAAGCAAAATAGAACAGGGGCCTTGTTTTTGGTCAACCCCAGGACCTTTGCGCCTGTGATTTCCTATCCCAAATGATGTTCCCGAAGGCCTTGGGACAGCCCCTGGGTCTCAGCCCATGCAGCAGCTGGCCTCAGAACAGATGGTCTTCAGAGCATCAGATGAGACAGGCTCCTTGACTATGGACTTCTGCCTCTGGGGCTGAGGGAGAATCAGTTCTTTTTAAAACATTTTTTTAAATTTATTTTTATTTTATGCTTATGAGTTTATTGCCTGCACATAATGCTCCCATGTCATGTAGTGCCCTTGAAGGCCAGAAGAAGGTGTTGGATCTCCTAGAACTGGAGCTATGGATGGTTACTAGCCACCACGTGAGTGCTGAGAACTAAACCCAGGTCCTGCTCTTAACGGCTGAGCCATCTCTCCAGCCCTGAGAATCTCAATGAATTTTCACAGCTGGTGGTCACCTTTTACAACAGCCCCATGAAGAGTTGGGGGATGGCCTGAAAGTTCATCTTCCAGAGCCCAAAAGGGGAAGGGACTGGGGCAGGAGGACTGCTAGGTACCAGACAGGCAAACAGCAACCTTCCATGGATGGGAGGATGCATTCCACAGACCTGAACACCAATTCAGGTTTCTGCCCGTTGTTCCAGAAGGGCTATAGGTTATTGCAGGCCAGATTTCCTGGATTATTGCAGGCTAAAGAGGACCTCTGCTCCCCAAAGGACCAGAACAGGTGTAATCTGGGGGATAATACCTGTAGCCATCCAGGAGGTGAGAGAGGGATTCCCTCTCATCCTCCACTTCCCCTGGATGCTCCCAGCTCAGCCTTTCTGTTGACCGCTGACTTAGGAGTTCCAAATCCCTGCAAAGCCAGATGCATTATTATCAGCACAGCTCCAACTTCTAAGAAATGCTATACAGACTCTTCCTAGAAATCCAGTGAGGGGGTGAGGGACATTTGTTCAACCCAGGGCATTTGCACCTGCTGGTTCCCACACCAAGAAAGCATTCCCTCAGGACACCCTCCATATCTTAGTCCAGGCATCCACTGAACAGCTTCATTGACTCTTCTGCCTTTCACCACCAGACTAGCCTTGAACTTGAACTACCATCTTCCCGCCTCAGGCTCCTGAGTGCTGAGATTACAGGTGTAGGCTAGCAGTCCAGCTCTCTGCTCTCCCATGTTTAAGATTTTAAAAAATTATATTTTATGTATATATGTATGTATGTATGTATATGCACATGTGGAGGTCAGAGGACAACTTGTGGAAGTCGGTCCTCTTCTCCCACCGTGTGGGTCCCAGGATAGAACTCAGGTCTCCAGGCTTGGCAGCAAGAGCCTTTACCCATTGAGCCATCTCACTAGCCACCTCTGGCTCTGTTTGACTATGTTGATCCCCTGTGGAGTTCCGCTTGTCCGCACTCTCTCTAGTTCCAGAGCCCAAGGCCAGGGGTGACTTGCTCGTACTTGGTCTCCAGCATCCCACACTGGGTGACATTTCCAGCTTCAAGAAGCTGCTCAGGACTGGCCAGGGGGACCTTGAAGGCTCCTTGTAAGAGCCACCTAGCAGTGTGCCGGCCTCACTAAAGGCCTCTGTCCCCTGTGTAGCGGCACTAGGAGGGCACAATCAGGGTCAGAGGACCTAAGTCTCCAAAGCAAGGCTCAGTAGAACCAGAACAGCTGTCAGCAAGAAGGTCCAAGGAAATCGTTGATCCAGGCCTACGGGCATATACCTGTAAACCAGCTGTTGGTGGGGGAACTGACATGGGAGGGAGGACAGCAGGTTCAAGGCCAGCCTGGGCTACAGAATGAGTTCAAAGCCAGCCTGGGCAACTTAGTGAGACTCAGAAAGAAAAAGAGAGCTGAGGATGTGGCTCACTGGTAGAACACCTACCAAGCATCCTTTAGTGAGGGTCTGGGGGTGTGGTTCAGTGGTAGTGCACCTTCCTAGAATCCCCGAGTGAGGAACTAAGGGTTTTGACTTAGGGGTAGAACCTGTTCAAAGTGGCTGCCACAGTCTTAAGGACCATGACCCAGAGAGTAGGTTCTGTGGGGTCCAGCTCTAACCTGACAAGCTCCCAGTAGCCCTCTTAGCCTTGATCGTTCCTTAGGGGTCAGAGCACTTGGTGAGCCTGTCTTGTGTGGGTTCAGTATTGGGAGTGGAGGGGGACAGGGAGCTCCCAGAGCAGGGATTCAGGCCCTGGTGAATGCTGGGTTGGGAGAGGCCAGAGTCTCCTTCTCCCAGAAGTAGTTGCTGTACCCAGGCCTCCACTGCAGACTGAGGCCAGGGAAGTCTTCCTTGAGGAAGAAGCTGTGGAGGGTCTGATGGACTGCTGACTCAGCCTCAGCAGCCACATGACATGGTCTATGGGCATGGCCTTCCGGATGCACCAGCCTCTTGTCTAATGCTGTCACTGTGGTGCTAGACAGGAAGTGAACATTGAGGCCTAGCCTGTGCCTGTCTCCCACCTCTAACTTGCTGCCTCTCAGGGGACCAGAGACCCGCCTCCTTCCAGAATCTCCAGCTGGGCCAGGAAGGATCCCTTTCCAGGCTGCCTAGACAGCTTACTGTGTGCACATAGGGGATATGCGTGTCACCCTGCACACAGCCGGCTCATGTGTGCGGTCTAGCAGAACACCTTGCCCACCAGCAGGCTTACATGTACATGCATAAGTACACAAGCACAGCTCTGAAGATACCTGTTTAGTCTTGCATACTGAGTGTATACTTACCAACTGTGGTGCATCCCCGCCACAGTGCCTTACTTCCGTCGTTGACTCCCGGGTTCCTGCAGCTACCTCAGCTTGTCCCAGGAGTGCCTAAGTTCAGGGACTGGGGATGTTGGGGCTCCCCCTACTACCATAAGTGCCCAAGTTTAAGGGCAAGGGTTGTGGCTCAGTGGTAGAGCACCTGCCTAGAATGCACAAGGCCCTGGGGTTCCATGTTCAGTATTGAAAAAAAAAAAATTGTCCCAGTTTAGATAATAACCTATATGGTTGTGTGTGTGTGTGTGTGTGTGTGTGTGTGTGTGTGTGTGTGTGTGTGTCTGAGTCTGTGTCTGTGTGTAGGGAGGCACCAAGGAGACCCAGCTGGACATCTGCACAAGGTCAAAGAACAGGTCTTCTACCAGTAGTCTGGGAGGCAGAGATGGCTTTGCCATCCCAGCTGGCGCTGGAGGAAGACATTAACAAAGACAGCGAGAGAGGCTAAAGAAAATCTCAAGACTAGGCCGGAGGGCACGTGCCAGAGCTGCTATGCACCCCTGTGCAGGTTGTATTCTGAGCAAAGCCACATACTGGCTATCCAGCCACTCTGTGTATGAAATGATGACACACTCCAAGCAGTGGCCCTGGGCAGCAAACAAGGAGCCATGAAGAGGCTACTCCTTCCTCCAAACAGCAGCCCTGGCCAGTAGACAAGGCGTGTGACAGGCTTGAGGTCCACTATGGCTGCAGGTGCTCCTCCTACCACAAGACTGTCCAAATAACCCAGAGGATGCTGGGACCCAGCTTGAGGCTGGGACTGCATGGCAGGCAGGCCAGGCTCTGTCTGGCTGGGAGGCCTTAGTTCCCAGGTCAGCACAATGGCCACACAACAGGGGTCCCCGGGGAGGGAACCTAATATTGGGCTATTGAAGACCTGAAAGCCCCCGGCCTCTGCCCCAGTCGGCAGACATGCCTGCCTGCCCCACTTGGGTCACCCGATCCACCACTGGACTTGCCTCAAAGTGGGATACTGTCCCTCTAGGGTACCCTGCCCTGAGGCACAAACAAGGAGGGAAACTGGGTCGTGGGGATAGAGTGACAGCAGTGGCTGTATTGGATGAGACAAGAGGGAGGGGCCGCCCACTGCAGGGCCAGGCTCTGAGGATGGAACAGTCTGGGAAAGACCTGGTAGGTGTGGGGGTGGCAGGACTCCTGGAGGGCTGATGTGAGGGCTGATGCCAGGTACACCCCCTAGACTATGCTGCAGAGAGCTAGACAGAGAGATTCATGTACTCCCACTTTCAAAAATGGCCCCAAGATGTGCATCAATTCTTGTGCTGCCCTTTTCAGTCTCACTCATTCCATCTGTGAAATGGGACTTTGGTCATAAGTCTACATTTCCTAAGAAGGACCGAGTTGAGGAGGTGCTCCTCTATGTTTGGGTAGCCACCACTATCAGATACCAGGCTGCATGCTGGGCTGCAGGTGTACCAGATAAAGGGGAGTGGACAGAGAAGCCTGCAAGCCCAGAAGCTTTCTTGCAGGAGGTGGCAGCAAGACAGGAAGCAGTACCTTCCTGGTAGAACTGAAGGTTTGGGTGGACAGAGGTGAGAAGTCACCATGTGACTGATTCTGGGGTTTTAGGCAGTAAAGGAAGGTGGGAGATCAACAGGGTTGAAATCATGATGGCCTGCTGTGGAGGGAGGGAGCCAGCCTTCGTTGCCTACAAAGCCCACCTGGTGGTCCAGCTTAAGACAAGTAACCAGAGGATGCTGGCCATGGGGCTGGCATGGAACTGTGGTCCAGGGAAAGATGCAGGGGCTACCCATGGTAGCCTCAGCCTTTACCAGAGACTTCTGGAGACAGAAGCAACTACCACAGGCAAGACAGGGACTGCTGGGCTCCTGCTGAGCCTGACCTAATTGTCAGGCCTAGAATGACCCCTGGGGTTGCCCTGGGACACTCGGCACGGCATCCTGCTTGTCTCTCCAGTTTCCTCCGGTATGAGTACGTATCTACACTGTCAGCTGCCACTCAAGCAGACACCATCTCCTTTCCTCCAAGTGTTCTAGACAGGGGACACTCTGCGAGACCCCCTGGTGGGCAGATTGTGGGTGGGGGTGAACAGAGCCACACCTAGGTATGTTTGAGATGTCCTACTCATACTGTGTTACCCAGGCTAGCTCGTTTCCCTGTCTGAGCCTCTGTGGCTTCCTTATTTACAAAAAGAGGCTGGGAGGAGGGAACACTTCTACCTTCCTGCTCCCCAGGCTCCTGGCAGCAAGCCCTCCTGGAGCTGGCAGAGCCGAAGGGGGTATCTGGTTCTGAGATACCATCTGGGGGGCTGCGGGAAGTTGGAAACACTGGTACTTGGGGGTCAGGGTCTGTGAGGAGCTCCATGCATTGGGCAGGAGGGGAGCCAGGAGCTGAACCTGGCAGGCATGAGGCCCAGTTCCGTCTGCGGCTGTGTCAATATGTGCCTTCCTGTTTTGGAGATTAAACCTCAGGCTGAGCAAACAGCTTCACAGAGCCCTTCCCTCCACTGGGTCCTCAGCCTGTTCCACCTGGACGCCCTGCCCTGGGGCTGGCAGGGAGAGATGGCGGCTGGCTCTGCCACTCCTGCTCTCTTCAGGCCCTGGTACAACGCCCCCTGCCCTCGCAGCTGCCAGTCCCTGCCCCAGCCCTCTCCCCAGCCACCAAGGCCACCACTGCCGGAAGCCCCCAGTGCGATCCTTCCGCTCTGGGCGCCGGAAGCCCCCAGTGCGATCCTTCCGCTCTGGGCGCCCACATGTCCTGACTGCAGCTACATCCTCTGCCCTCCTGTGACCTCCTGCAAGAAGGCAGGAGCCAGCCACTCCTGACCCATACTGTCTGGCATATGCCCAGCTTGCGAGGAACCGAGGCATGGCAGGAGAATCACCCTGGAGAGGCCTGCCAGTTCTCAGTGGCTCCATATTACCTGAGAAGACCTTTGTGGGGTTCCACATCCTGTGTGCGCTGGGCTGTTTAGCAGTACCCCCAAATTCTCCCCAGTATTGAGCATATGCACTAACAATGCACATTCCTCCCCAGGCACACCCCAGTCCCTCACTGGAGGATTCTAGGCAGGTGCTCTACCACTGAACCCCCAGTCCCTCACTGGGGGATTCCAGACAGGTACTCTACCATTAGCTGTTGCCCTAGTCCATCCCTCCGTAATTCTGACAATTAAAATTCTCTTCTGACATTCATTACCAAATGTCCCAGGACCAGAATAACCTTGAATGATGCACATGGAGTCACAGGCCCTGAAGACAGCACAGGAACCACGAGATGGACCCTGACTGCATTGAGTGGGACGGCTTCAGCAGCCCCAACTCCCTTTCGTGCAGGCCTCAGCTGGTCTCTGAAGCCCTCCTGCCTCCTTTCCCCTCCCACAGTTGGACCTCTGCGCTACCTGGCCCTGAACTGCTCCTGCAAATCCTCCCCAAACTAAACTATAATGTTAGTCAAACCTCCGAAGGAAGGGAGGAAGGAATCCAAAGCCTGGCCCAAGCAGTTCCCAGCCATTCCCAACTTGCTCCTCCTCAGGCTCTGAGGACAGGCAGACTGTGAGTGGCTCAGGAGAGACGCACACACTGATCGCCATGGGCCTCACTGTTGTTCCTTCAGTTATGAAGTTTGCTGCACTTCACTTGGGCTATCAGACATGCTGTGGCTCCCTATTACTCTCATCTGAGCCTGGACTTGAGGCTCAAGCTCACCATACCAGTGTCCTTTTCCGTACGGTACTACCCTCGAGGCCCCTGCCTATGCATTAGAATGGCTCCAGTCCAGCATGCTCATCCCATTCCACCCCTGCACAGTATCCCCATGCTGGGCCACAAGATGCTCAGTGGCTAAAGGCTCTTGCTGCCAAGCCTGATGAGCTGAGTTTGATCCCTGTTGGAAGAAGAGAACTGATCCCACAAGCTGCCCTCTGACCTCCACACACATGCCGTATATGCCCATATACATACACTCATGCATAGAAATAAAGAAATGCAATAAAACAATAAAAAACATACTAAGCCAGATCATACCTGTGATTCTAACACTTGGGAAACTGAGGCAAGAGGATTGCTGCAACTTCCAGGCTGGTCTAGGGTGTATTCCAAGACTGTATTAAAGCCAAATAAAGAGGATCTGGGGGCTGGAGAGATGGCTCAGTCGTTAAAAGCATAGGCTACTCTTGCAGAGGACCAAGGTTTGATTCCAAGCACCCATATGGCAGCTCACAACCATCCATAACTCCAGCTTCAGAGGATCCAACACCCCTCCTTTGGCCTCTATGCGCATTGCATACACATGATGCACTTACATACATGCAGGCAAAACACTCATACACATAAAATAAAACCAAATAAATGCATTTTAAATAAACAGGAGCTCGGTAGATAAATCACCTGCCATAGAAGTGTGAGGACCCAAGTTCAGGACCAACTTCACACACAGGCATACAACACACACACACACACACACACACACACACACACACACACACCTCTAAATAAATTTAATTTAATACATTTCCTCATGGTAAGGATGGAGGAAACTTAGGGACGACAGTTGATGGGTGGATGAACTAGTTAAGAGGATGGGTGGACAGACAGACAGACAGACAGACAAATGAGCAGAAGTGGGTGGAGCCCATCACTGACTCTCAGATGCTGTGGTTGCAGCTTGTCTCTTAGCAAGTGTGATCAGCATTCTGGTACATAGTCCCCTGAACACACCTCCAAGGCAGCCTAGATTATCTCTGATCCCATCTCCACCCGACCCTAAGAGAGTGAAGGAAGCTGGGCCTCATGATGCAAATCTGTCAGCTACTTGAGAGGCTAAGGCAAGAGGACTGCCAGTTCAAAGTCAGCATGAACAACTTAGTGAGACCCTGTTTAGAACCCCCCAGGAAGGGACTGGGTATGATTCAGTGGTAGAGCACCTGCCTGGGAGCCCCCATTATGGGGCTAGAGGTGTAGTTCAGTGATAGAGTACTGTCCAGTGTATTTGAGGCCCTAAGTTCAATTTCTAAAATTTCTAAATCAAATATAAAATAAACAAAGGGCAGGGAGCAACATCAGGTCAGATGATGAGCTGAAGAAGGTCAGAGAGAGACTCATCATTCAGTGATCAGAGTCCCTTTTGAGCTAAGGCTCTGACCCCTGCCTCCACTATCCATCCCAGAGCCTCCTCCCACAGTTCCTGGGATCCTGTCCCATTGCCTGGGCATGGGGTCATGACAAGCAGGCTCCAGTACCACCAGGACCACCCCTGCCTTCCCGTGGCAGCTGCACAAGTTGCCCATTCTTGGAGAGACAAAGGCCGGCTCGGTTGCCGTGGCTCTGGCGTCTCCCTCGGGGGTGTCTGGCCTCTGCAGGACATCGATAAGTGGATCCGGGTGGTAGTCAGGCTCTGTCACTGGGGACTGCAAATCAGATTAGGCCCAGCTAGCCCCCTATCCAGCTGCCCCTATGTGGTCACAGGAAGGTTCAACTGCCAGGCCAGACAAGGATGACTGCGCTCCAAGGCAGATGGTTTTCCCCCTGCTGTGGGGTACAGGGCATGCCTCCTTTTCTCCCTCAACCCTGGGTTTGACTGAGACCCTCGGAAGCATGCTCTCTGAACAGAATACCTGCAGCCCAGTCACATACACTGTCACCATGCACCTCTCTCAGGTCTATGCCCTGGGCTATCTCAGAGGATCCCAGGCAGCCCTGCCACACGCATCTATCAGGACCCATGTTTCTCATAGCTGGTGTTTGGAGGACAGAGGCAAGAGAGTGCCCCTCAACCCACAGCATGTTTGCATATCTGCTTTCTCACTGTCCATCTGACACATGTCCATCACATACTTTGCAAATTCCAGGCACTGTTGTAGACATGGGCAGAGCCTTGACAGTTCATGGAACTGATATCTACATGTCCCCAGACAACCACATGCCTCTCTTTGGCTATTTGTTCATTTGCCCATCCATTTATCCCATTTGCCCAACCTCTTATCCATCCATCTATCCATCCTCCCATTCATCAATCCATCAATCCATCCATCCATCCATCCATTCATCCATCCTCCTATCCATTCATCCATCCATCCTCCCATCCATCCTCCCATTCATCAATCCATCCATCCTCCTGCCCATTCATCCATCCATCCTCCCATCCATCCTCCCATTCATCAATCCATCCTCCCATCCATCCATCTTCCATTCATCTATCCATCCTCCTAGCCTCCCATTCACCCCCCTCACCCCTCCTTCCATCCATCCATCCACTCACTGGTCCATTCAACCATTCATCTTCCTGTTTGTTTACCCATCCATTCATCCATTCATCTATCTACTCACCCTTCCATCTGTCTGCCCTTCCTGCACCTTCTGTTCAGTATGGCATGTCTACTTCATGCCAGACATGCCAAGGAGTAAGCTGTTTCCCTGCCTTCACGGAGGCAGACAGGCAAACAGGTTCTTCCCACCTGGCATGGTCAGTACCAAGGTTGGGGTGACAAGGGTTAGTGAGAGGGAGCATTTGGGGCCTGTCAAGATGTTCAAGGCAGAGCGCCTTCCAGAATTTTACTCAGTCAAGGGAGGGGCTGTAACCCACACCAGGGTTCAAGGGTCAGTCAGGCAGCCAGGAGCTGTTGCTTTATGCCTACAGCGCACGAGCTTGGAGCCAGCCTGGAAGACCAGGCGGAAGGCGCCAGCCACCTCCCTATACAGAGCAAAACCCACAGCCCACAGTGAGCTGGGAACTAGCCCGGGACCACACAGTATGTGGGCAGGGGTGAGGCGTGCTGGGCAGAGCAGAGAGGTGGGCAGGGCTGGATGGGGAGGCTGTCTCTTGCAGCTGGAGTCCTTCTGCTCTCCTCTTGGGAAGTGCCCAACCCAGCTGGTGGGAATCAGCTGCCATGCTGTGCTCTCATCCCTGAACCCCCAGCACCTGTGTGCTCCCATCCTACCAGTTGGAGCTGGTCCTGTTGAGCTCCTTGTCAGTCCCTCCCCTCCAGCTGGCTGTGACAAGAGCTTCTGGGTTGTGCCTCTGGAGCCACCTTGTCTGTGTTGCTGTGGTGTGTGTATTAGATAAGAAGAGTTCCAGCCCTGCCTCACTGCGCAGCCTTGCTGTGGTGTCAGGGACCCTGTCTTCCCTTTCTAGATTCATTCATTCATTCTTCTTTGTGTGTGGTGGTATGTGTATGTGTAAACATGTGTGTATGTTCTTGTCTGTTTGCAGTTGCATGTGCACATGAGGTCAGCTTCAGGTGTTGTTCCTCAAGAGTCATCACTTAATTAAAATTTATTCAGTTTATATTTATTTTTATCATATGTGTATAAATGCTTTGCCTGCATGTATGTATGTGCACTATGTGTCTGCAAACCCTGCAAGGCCAGAAGAGGGCAATGGCTATTCTGGAACTCGAGTTACAAATGGTTGTTAGCCACCATGTAGGTGTTGGGAACTGAACTCAGGTCTGGAAGAGCAGCCAATGTTCTTAACCATCTCTCCAGTCCCCCACCTTGATTTTTAAAGACAAGATCAGTCTCTCACTGGGCTCGAGCTCACTATATAGGTTTGGCTGGCTGGCCAGTGAGCCCCAGGGGTCCTCCCTAACCTTGGTATTATAAGTGCACGCTACAATGCTTGGTTTTTTACTTGGGTGCTGGAGGTTGAATTCAAGTCCTCATGTTTGCACAGCAAACATTGTACCATCTCCTCGGCCCCCTATTTTTGCTCTTATGTAGCAGAGGCTTGAGGCTGGACTCAAGCTCACTATATAGCTCAGGCTGACCTTGAACTTCTGATTTTCCTGCCTTTACTTCGTAAGTAGTATTATTACAGGTATGCCCCAGCATGTCCAGCCTCTTTGGGCTCTGCTGCCCAGCTGGGGGAGGTTGGTTCCCAGGCCACTGACTCCCAGCAATGATGGGTGCTGGGCTGCCTTGGATGACTTCCTGTGGAGTTAATGGATCACTCATTGTGTCTCCATAGATCTTCCCAGGACCCTGCACAGGAGGACAGACTGCTGAAGGGGCCCCAAGTCATCATGGGAAATGGGGGCTGATGGCTGGCTTAAAACCAGTTCCAAAGGAATGGTAGGGCAAGGCAGGCTATATGTTCAGGATTTTGTGAGTCTCACTCCAACCAGAGACCCCAGATTGAGCCTGCAGAAGGGAAGGGAACCTGAATTTACTGGGGACATAGCTCTGCCCCTTAGTCTGATGAGGAGGGGAGAAGGAGGGACCTTCCAGACAGTAGTGTGGCACTGGTCTTATGAACCTACCAGTTCTCCACCTGCCTCAACAGCCCTTGGACATTCACCAGCCAGGAGCCAAGAAGAGCTGGCAGACAGGCCAGTGGTCCAGGAAGCAAAACCATATCGTGGGTCTGAGGGCCAAGTTGCCATTCGGACCTGCTCTATTACCCATGAGCACAATAAAAGATGGATGGTAATACAGCTGGGCATGGTGGGGTAGGCCTGCCATTCAAGCTACTAGGGAGGCTGAGACAGGAGGTTAAGACCTCCCTGGGCTACACAGTGAGTTCAAGGTCAGTTTGGGTAACTTAGTGACACCTTGTGTCAAAATTAAAAGTAAAAAGGACTGGGGATATAGTTTAGCAATAGAACACCTTGCCTAGAAATCCCCCAGTGAGGACCTGGGGTGTGGCTCAATAGTGGAACACCTGCCTAGAATTCCCCAATGGGGGGATGGGGACCTGGCTCAACAGTAGATCTTTGCCTAGCAAGAATGAGGCTCTTGGTCAATCCCCAGGGTTATAATCACCAACAAAAAACTAGACAGTGACCGGGTATGGTGGTGCACACCTTTAATCCCAGCCCTTGGGAAGCAGAGGCAGGAGGATCTCCATGAGTTCAAGGCCAGCCTAGGCTACATAGTGAGTTCCAGGCCAGCTGGGGCTACAGGGAGACCCTGCCTCAAAAAGACAAAACAAGAAAGGAACAGGACAGTGACATCATCCTGTTGTCACAGGTGGGAACACAGAGGCTAGATGAAGCAAGGTCACAGGAGCAAGGCTGAGGTGCTAAGTACCCCTCTGGGACTGGGTTGACTATGTTCCTGCCTGGGACTGGGTCCGAGGACCTCTCCTCCTGGGTCTGTTTCTGAGGACCCCAAGGGGCTTCCTGACTTCCTGAGTGACCTGTTCTTCCCTCTCCAGCCCTTCATCTCCAGTCTTGTGCTGACTGTCCCACCCACCTACAAAGACAGTGTGGTCCAGTGGGTCCCTGCAGAGAGCCTTTGGGTCTAGGAGAAGGAAGTGTCCCAGTCTGGAGTTGGGCTGAGAAAGGGGCGGGGGTGGTTGGCCAGCCATGCCTCCCCTCAGTTTTCAGACCTCAAGGGGTCACCACGAAATTCCATTCTCCTGACAGCAAAGAAATTGAATCACTCTTGCCAAAGCCAGCAGCCCCCACAAGAATGCTATAAGGCTTTGTCCTGCTGTTCCCAGACAAGCAGCCGCAGCTCCTCACTCCCTCTAGGCCTGGCTACAAGGATGCAGAGAAGGCCTCAGCCCGGCACCATGCAGGTGGCTGGCCTGGTCTCCCCTGCAGAGTCCATCTGTTGCACACTGGACTATTCCGTCTCTGAACCTCAGCTTGCTTTCTTTACAATGGGTACACTCCTCACCCTGGAAGCATAGTAACTGGGAAGAATGGGGAGCGTGAGGACTTGGGATTGAGGGATTGAGGGAGTTTTAGCCCTGGGTTGGAGTCTTACAGAGACTGACTCTCAGGCAAGACCTGGTCAGGGTGGGTGTGGGAGGCACGACTGCTTCCTCTCTTGCTCCTTGCAGACCTCTTGGGAACTGGCAAAACACACTCTTGCCTTGAACTGAAGCCATGTGAGGTTGGGGCCTGGCATGCTTGGGCTTCTGGAACATAAACAAGACATGGGGACTAGGATTGCCATGAGGTGTGTGGACACCAGGCTAGGACTTGAACTCTAGTCTTCCTCCTGTGTGTGTGTGTGTGTGTGTGTGTGTGTGTGTGTGTGTGTGCAGTACAACCACAGCAGCTACTATGGAGTCCAGAACTGGGATAAAGGTGTCAAGTGGTCCAGGAGAGAGGGCTTTAGCCCTTAGATATCCAGATGGTAGAGACAGGGGTTGGTGGTAGAGGAGAAGGATCCAGTGGTTCAGACCCTGGGGCCTGGTGTATGTTTTTGGAGCAGTCCACTAGATATCAGGTAGGTCTTTCTCCTTCTTTCCCATCCCTTCCAGGACTGGGCTCTGGCAGATGGGGGAGGGGTTTATGGAAGGAGGTGACGCCATGGGAGACTTGTCACTGGGACACAGCCTCACCATCTGCTCAGGCATTTGCCTACTCGAGGTGATGTCTCCTAATTACCTGGGGGAGGAGGTCAGGAAGAGGCCTGGGAACCACTACATGCCTCTCCCTCCCATCACAAACGGGCTGTGTTGTCCCCCAAGGCCCTCAGAGCAAATGGGCCACAGATCCACTCCTTCAGATTGCAGGTAGCCGATCCTGGCCACATCTATTCAATGTCTTTTTTTTTTTTGAGACAGAGTTTCATTAGCCCAGGCTGACCTCAAATTTACTATGTAGCTGAGAATGATCTTGAACTCCTGGATCTCCCAATGTGGGGCTTACAGGTTTGGGTCATCATTCCTGGTTTTATTTGATACTGGGCGAGGAACTGGGCTTCATGCACACCAGGAAAGCCATCTGAGCAGCATCCCATTCCCTTTTCAGTTTTATTTTTTTAATTTAATTTAATTTAATTTTTTAAAGACAAAGCCTCCTCACCTATAACCCAGGCTGGGCTGGTATTCATTATGTAACTCAGACTGGTTATAAACTCTCAGCAATCCTCCTGCCTGAGTCTCCCCAGTGTTTGGGCCTTCACTTAGTTTTTTTTTAAATTACACACACACACACACACACACACACACACACGGGGTGCACCTGTGCTCAAGGGCTGGAAGCACCTGTGGAAGTCAGAGAACAACTTGTGGAAGTCCAAGCTCTGCTTCCACCACGGGAGTTCCAGGAATCGAACTCAGGTCATCAGGCTTGGCGACAAGGGTCTTTACCTATTCAGCGATCTGGCCAGCTCCTTCCAAAATCCCTTTTTGTTTAGTTTTGTTTTTGTTTTTTGAGACCACGTTTCCCTGTAAACTCAGCTTGCCTGGAACTCGCTAGAGCAGGCTGGCCTCGATCTCACAGTGATCTGCCAGGCACGCACCACGCCACCACGCAAGCTGCTTCCGCAAGTCTTCATAGAAAGCCTGGTGTTCCAGTACCTGATCTGTGCTGGGATTCCCAAGGTCGCCCGCTGCCTTGCTTTGACATTCACAGAGGGAACCTTAAGGGAGCATAGTACATAAAATAACCAAAAATCCCATTCCAGTCTTAATTATAAATGCTAGGGAATCGGTGACAGAAGGAACGGCGGTTTAGCTGTGGTGGTTACAGTGGGCGCACACTTTAGGAGGGGTATTCGGGAACTGAAGTCAACCAGACCAAGGCGCAGCCAAGCGGAGAACCGGCCTCAGCTGCGCTCCCGGAAGATGCGGCTGGCAGGGGCTCCGACCCTGCTCCCACTACGGGGACCCTCGGCCCCTTCCGGGCCCGCAGCCCCTCACCCTAGCATCAGGCACACATTCCTGCCTCGCCTCCCCCGCTCGTGCAAGAGCAGGCAAGGCCCCGTGGGAAGGCGGCCGTGTGCCGGGGAGGCGGGGACAGTAAGGCGCACAGCTGGGTCACATCTGGCCGGAGCGCGGAGGAACCAAATGGAACAGAAGGCAGCCTTTCATCTTGTGAGGGAGGGACCGCCCGAGTTGTCTCCTCGCCACCGGACGCCTGAGATTTTCGCGAACCAACCCTCCCCCTGTAAGACAAGGATGGCCGGACATACAGACCTGCCGGAAGGGATGGAACTTGGTACAGGTGCCTGTCTTCTCTTCTGGACCCCTGGTTCCCATCTTCCGCACAGGTGTCAATAACCGCTGCCCAGGGCTAAGTAAGCACTCAGGTCACTCTAGCGGCCACCTCCATTGGCTTGACCTGCACTATCCCAAAGGAAGGAAACTGGTTTAAAGACCGGAACAGCTCCGCGAGGAGCAAAGGATATCCCCTGCAGGGGAGCACGGGTCCTATCACCCAGGTCCTAGCGCCCAGGGCGCGCCCCTCCACGTGCAGCCTCTGCGCGCGTAGGCCATCCTGGGTGCCGCTTTGAACTCATCGGTGGCAGTTCAGAGCCTCAGATCCCCTGGGACGGCTCCGAAGGGTAACCCTGCCCGGTGGGTCGTGCACGTGCACAAAGGGGGTGGGTGCAGGAGGGCCGGGGGTGGGGGGCGGCTAGAGGGTTCCCAGCCGCGAGCTGAGGCCCCACGTGGGCGCAGCCGCCGCCCTGGAGGCCCCGCCCTCGGGGTGGCAACCAATGAGCGCGCGGGGGGCGTGACCAACGGGGCAGGTTTAAGAGAGCGCGGAGCCTTAGGCGCGCAGCTGGACAACCTCGGGCTGCTGGACCAGCTGGCGCAGCCGGGGCGCAGAGTGCGGCCGCCGGCCACCATGCTCCAGCGCTGCGGCCGGCGTCTGCTGCTGGCGCTGGCAGGCGCGCTGCTCGCTTGCCTGCTGGTGCTCACCGCCGACCCGCCGCCGACCCCGGTGCCGGCTGAGCGAGGCCGGAGAGCCCTGCGCAGCCTGGCGGGCTCCGCTGGGGCGGCCCAGGCTCCAGGGTCAAGGGCGGCGGAGATAGCGGCATCCGGAGCACTCGCCCGCGAGGTGCACAGCCTGTCCGAATACTTCAACCTACTCACCCGCGCCCGCAGAGACGCGGACCCGCCTACCGGGGGCGCCTCCCGCCCCGCCGATCGTCAACCGCGTCCCCCAGCCGAGATCCTGTCTCCTCACGACGTGTTCATCGCAGTCAAGACCACCAGAAAGTTTCACCGCCCGCGCCTCGACTTGCTGTTCGAGACCTGGATCTCGCGCCACAAGGAGATGGTGAGACCCCCTTGGGGCCTGGGTAGGAGGATCGGGTAGGGAGCACCGTCCTCTACTTGGTGGCCCTGTTGATGGGGGCCCAGGCTGTATCCCTGTCCAACTATGAGTCTCTCTGGAAAGCGGTGACACCAATCCATCCCTTTCCAGCCAGTGTGGTTCCTGAACAACTCTCCCAAAGTTTACCGGGGTGGTGATGGTGGTGGTGGGTCACCTCAGCCAAATTCCCAAAGGCTGGGTGGATGCATGGTCTCCACTACTTGGGGTTGGTGCTCTGTGGTGATTGGAGCAAATTAATGGCTGCATTTTTTCCCAAACTTCAAGCAAGTTGACTCAGATTCACCGTGGGTCTCCTCTACTCTGAGCTGACCACTTCTTCCTGGGTGGAAAGTGCTCCCCCATGAAAGCAAGCGGAGGGCATAGCACATTCCAGTTTGCAACAGCAAAGGGTCAAGTCTCTGCTGCCTGGGGAAGGCACTCTGAAAGAAACAGGGTGCTGCCCCAGTCTCCAGGCTCCTGCAGAACTCTCTGTCTAGAGTTTAGAGTGCAGGCTCAACTCCCAATTAGACATCAACTTCTTACCCACACATAATAAAGACACACCCCACTTTGAAAATCAGCCTCAAGGCTACAGCAGGACCGTTGGGGCGGGAAGAGGGCAGAGTGCGCTGTGTGGGGGAGGCGGGGGACAGCGCTGTGTGGGGGTGGGGGCTGAGGGTTTAGGTCTGAAGGCTCTAGCTCACTTTTTTCCCTTGCTGCTCCTGAGAGCCAGAATCTTCCAGCTTGTCTGAGTTCTGTTTTAGGGCAGAGTGAGGGTTAGGGGACAGGCTCTTAGTTGACTGGAGAGGGGGCCCTCGGAACCCCATGGCAGCCTCCAGGGAATGAAGCATCTCTTTCCCAGGGGCTCAGCAGGCCTTCAGGAGGGGGCAGCGGGGGCCATGGGTTTTGTTTGGCAGAGGGGCCGTTAGGATTCCCAGCACTGGGCTGCTCTCATGCAGGCCCCTTGGGTAAGGTAACAAAGCCCCTTTCTCCAGCCGAGAAAGGCGACGGGCCTCTTGTGTACAGCTATGCGCTCCATGGGAACCAGGGCTGGCGTGTTGGCCACTCAGGTTGCCTGGCGATGAGGGGCCTCTGTGTGCCCCCCCCCCGATAGTCCTCGTGGGGCACAGTCCCTAAGCCAGGCACATACCCCCACTTCAGCATTCAGCCATCCTGCTCCGTGATGTTGAGTAGCATCTAGCCCACTTGTGCACCATCACCAGCTCTGAGAAACATATTTTAAGGATTGAGGACTCAGCTGGGCAAAACCTAAGCCCTCTCTGATCCTCTGTCTCTTGTACTCTGAAAAAAAGAAACATTGCCTTCTAAAATAAGGTGTTGTCAAAGAGGACTGTCTCTTTGTGAGGCTTGGAGTGAGCCAGGCAGGCATTCAGAGAAGGGGTCCGCACTACAAGAAGATGGAATCTGTTGTCCATGGTCAACTCATGTGTACATGGCAGGCAGAGCCCCTCTCGTGGTGCAGCATAGGCAAGGGTCCTTGGAGTTTGCTGCTGTAGTCTGCTGCATGAACTGAGACTGAGTTTGAGAGGAGTGAAGGCTCCCTGGAGGTGGTGGCTGTGTTTGAATCAGATTCACATGGCTCAGAAAAGGCAATCCTGACCCCAAAGATGCAAGCATGACTGTGAGTTTGCACAAGAATCAGGGAGCCTTTGGGGAGGTCGGAGGGCTGGTCAGTGGATGGTGGGAGGAGACAACTGGCCTCTGGCCCTCCCTCTCCTCCCCCATCACTGAGGAGCACACCAGGCTGCAGGCTGCCACTGCCATGGCCACAATAGCTGGGGCAGAACTTGGCATCCTGTGTTTCTTTGAATCCTGGCTCCAGGAACAATGCTACTTCCTGTGGCTGTCCCCTCCTCGCCTGCCCTCACCAGCCCTCACCAGCCCTGATGGTCTTTTTTCAGGGAAGTTGAGGTGGGGGAAGAGGCAGGGAGGTGTGGGTCCCAGGAAGGTACTGTTTCTTCCTGGGGTGTGGCCACAGGCTGGTGACCACTCTTCTCTGGTCTCCCTGCTGTGATAGGGTGAGGAGAGTTTGCCCCAGCACTTGACTCTGCACAGGCAAGCACTGTTGTACCCATTTTACAGACTCTCTGAAGGCTGAATGAGGCCCACAGGTACAGCCCCAGCCCACCTCCTCTCTTGATCCGGGAGACTGCATCACTCACAGCCTTGAGCCTCAAGGACTGTTCTCCTCCCAGCCTTCCTGCCTCTCTGTACCCCGCTACCCTTAGCTGAACAAAGGTGACTTTAATCTCTGTAGCCTTGGGCTGGGTTTTTAGGACACCACCGAAGCTCCGGAGAACAGGCCCCTCTTGATCTCATTAAAAAAGCATTTTCTCTCTTTAATCCAGCAGCAGTGGAGCGGCTGCTCAGGCCGGCCCTCTGCACCTCCCACGGCATTCCAGGGCTAGGGTGCAGGCGGGGGGCTGGGTGCGAGTCTGTGCGTGTGGGCTGCCCCAGGTGTCTGCAGAGCTCTAGAAGGTGGGGTGCATGCTTGCAGATGGCTAGACCCCACCTGTTGGGCCTGTACCTCAGGGCCTTACTGGAGCGGGTCTCTGCACCTGGGGTCAGCCTGGTCAAAGAACTGGATGCCCAGAGCATGTCTTGCACCCCCCTGGGTTAGGGTGGGGTGGTACCCCAGATGGCTGGGTATGTGCTGAGCTCCATCCAGGACTGCACACTGGATTCTCCTTGATATCCCTTTGTGCACAAAAGGAAACTGAGTCCTGGCAGGTGGGGGTGGGGGCGGGGGAGGCATCCTGCCGTTCCTCATAGAGCATCCCCTCAATCCGCTCCAGGCCTAAACTCTGCCATGCCAGGGTGGGGCAGCCGGCACGCGCTGGGCGGGCCGGTGGAGGAAGGAACATTCTTTCCCGTGTGCGGACCGGCCCAGGCGGGCGCCGGCAGCTCCTGGCCCCTCCCCGGCGCCCCCCTCTTCTTCCGCAGAGCAGTCCTGGCTGGCAAGGGGTGGCCCTGTGCCGGGGCAGGTGGAGTCTTGGCTGTGGCCTTGGGCAAGGCGGTCTGCAAGTGTAGAGTGGTTTCCTCTTCTGAGCTGGGCTGCAGGGATTCCCTGATGCAGGCCTAGAACCCGAGTTCTTTCTCAACACCACTGCACTGACCACTGGTGATCTCACAGAACTTGGCAAGCTTCTGGGGCTTGGGGAAACCTGCCCTATTGGGCACACAGCAGAGGGGGGGCCTGGCCCCCGTGCTGTATGGCCAATAGCTACACCCCTGTGCACAGGACCTCTTGCCCAGCTAGCCCGGTTAACCAGGCCAGCTGTATGGAAATGACAGCCCCGGCCATTCCTGCTTAACTCGGCCGAGTTAAGGCCGGCCCGGCCCAGGACAAAGCTGGCTGACAATGGCTGGTGATTCATCCTCCCTCTGGGGCTCTTTGTCTGCCAAGGGCTTGGCAGCCGCCCAGCAGAGGCCTTTGTCCCCGACCCAAGTGAGTGAGGCTCAGCTTCCCAAAGCCGACCTCCTCCTCCTGTCCCCTGCCCCCTCCCACAGCCTGGAAGCCTAAAGGCTGGGCAACAGGCGCTGTGTCAATAAGGGTGTGTGCCCTGCCAGGTGCATGGGTTGGCGGGAGGGTTTGCCCGCCGCGGGTTACCTGGCGGGTGGGTGGGGCATCCCGCCTGGCTCGTGCCTCCTTGCTGCCTAAGCGACCTTGGGCCCAGATGTGGAGCTTGGGGAGCAATCTCCTCCAACTCCCCCAAGTCCAGCTGCCACTCATCCTGGGCACTTGAGTGCCACTCTGTGCCATAGAGAAACCAGGCCTGAAATGAAAGGGTGAGGGAGGACTACAGACCCTCTGCTGAGGGAACTCCAGGGTCTCCAATTGTGGTTCTGGTGGGGGACAAAAAGCTGCAGGCTCAAGGGCCCATTTCTCCTTCCAGACATTCATCTTCACGGATGGGGAGGACGAAGTTCTGGCCAGGCTCACGGGTGAGCCCCTGGCTTGGGGAGGGAGAGGGTGGGTCTGGTCCAGAGCAACCCTTCCCCTCTTGAACCCCTGGGGCTGAGAGGTCATGGGCTGCGGGCAATGAGGGCAGTTTACTTTGTGGGTTTGCACCATGCCCCGCCCCTCCACTCCAGGAGCCCCTGATTCTTATGCAAAAGAGCCCCTTTCAGTCTTGCTGGGGGCCCTTTGAGCAAAGTAAGCAGCAACAGGTGGCGGGTACTGGGAAAAAGCTGGCTGAATGAATGGTTAAGGGCGGCTGCCCTGGGGGGGGGGGGGGGCAAGAGGGCCTGCTGTGTGTGAGGCGGGGGCCAGCTCACAGCCTCTCCCTTGCCGGCAGGCAACGTGATTCTCACCAACTGCTCTGCAGCCCACAGTCGCCAGGCTCTGTCCTGCAAGATGGCTGTGGAATACGATCACTTCATTGAGTCGGGGAAGAAGTGAGTTGTCCCCACATACCACCATCTTCCCTCTGTGCCTGTTCCCAAGTTGTCCCCACCCCAGGCTGCCCTCTCTGACTCAGGCTTGCCCCATGCTCAGGTGGTTCTGCCATGTGGACGATGATAACTATGTCAACCTGCGGGCCCTGCTGAGGCTACTGGCCAGCTATCCCCATACTCAAGATGTGTACATTGGCAAGCCCAGCCTGGACCGGCCCATCCAGGCCACCGAGCGGATCAGTGAGCACAAGGTGGTAAGTGTCTCCCTCTGCAGTCTCAGTCTCACATACCCCAAGGGGTTAGGAAAGGGGCTGAAATCACCTAAGCAGCCTGGGAGTCTCCGGGAGTCTCCCGACACACATTTTTACTTCCTCCAGCGACCTGTTCACTTCTGGTTTGCCACTGGCGGGGCTGGCTTCTGCATCAGCCGAGGGCTAGCCCTGAAGATGGGCCCATGGGCCAGGTGAGTGCCCCCTGCACAGAGGAGGCTGCCCATACAACAATGGGCCCAGAAGCTGGGGTGCCCCACTTCAGGACTCGGTCTGGGTCATCCCTCTCAGCTGCCGCACTCTTCCCTCCCCCTGGTGTCCAAGGGCAACTGTGTTTACAGCCGCTCCTACCTCTGCCCTGCCCAGAGCGCCCCTGGGTGAGACCCCTTGGTGTGGAAAAGCTACAGCTCACAGAGGGAGGAGACCACAGGCAGGAGAGTTGTCTTTAAGGACCAGATTGCTGACCGCTATCCCCCTCTCTCTGAGCCCAGTTTGGCAGGGTCCCGTACACCCCCACCCCCAGCCTCCACTTACAGTCCTCTTGCCTACTTCCCTCCCACAGTGGGGGCCATTTCATGAGCACAGCGGAGCGTATTCGACTTCCAGACGACTGCACCATTGGCTACATCATTGAAGCCTTGCTGGGCGTGCCCCTCATTCGGAGCGGCCTCTTCCACTCACACCTGGAGAACCTGCAGCAGGTGCCTGCCACTGAGCTCCATGAACAGGTGTGCACGCATGCCCCTCCGCCCCCCAACAGGGACAGGAGGAAAGAGGCAGATTCAAGGACAAGGACAATTAATTTTTTTTTTTCTTTATGGGGTAGGGTTTCACTATGTAGCATAGGCTGGCCTTGACCTGATGTTCTTCCTGCTTTAGCCTCCTGTGTGCTGTGATTACAGGCATGGGCCACAAAACCTGATTCAGGGTCCTATGTATGTATGTAAGTATTTAGAGACAGGGTCTCATGAAGCCTAGGCTAGCTTCAAGCTCCTGATGTAGGGGAAGATGGCTTTGAACACTTGATCCTCCTACCTTTGCCTCCCAGTGCTGGGATTACAGGTGTGCACAACCATGCCCAGTTATGAGTGCTCAGGATAGAACCCAGGGCTTCCTGCATGCTAGGCAAGCACTCTACCAACTAAGCCACATCCCTAGCCTAATGTCAATATTGTTTTGTGGGTTTTTTTTTTTTGGGGGGGGGGATATTTTTGAGACAAGGTCTCCCTGTAGCCCCAACTGGCCTGAAGCTTGCAGACACTAGGATCTTGGCACTAGTGTAACACACTTCATACCAAGTTGCTAGTCCAGGGCTGGGGATGTAGTTCAGTGGTAGAGCACTTACCAACATATGCAAGACACCCTGGGTTCAATCTCCATTTTCATAGAATAGAATAGAAATCTCAGTTGCTGATCCTGCCCTTTGGGGAAATGCACCTGCTCTGCCTTCTTTAGGGTTTTAGCACCCAGTCCTGGGCACACCAGTGTCCTTAGTCCAAGGAAGGACAGCAGGAGTGGCTAGGTGGGGCCGCCACCTCTCCAGCTTTACCCCACTGCTCCCCCTACAGGTGACTCTAAGCTATGGCATGTTTGAAAACAAGCGGAACTCTGTGCATATCAAGGGACCCTTCTCAGTGGAAGCTGATCCATCCAGGTAAGGAAACTGAGACCCAGTGGGCTTGCAGAGGATCCTCCAGCACCCCTAAACCCCACGATTCCATAGAGGGGGCCCCAAGGAACTCCACTGATGCTGTCAGATCTGCACACCCCCCACCCCACACAGACCAGCTCTCTGCTCTGTCCTCACAGGTTCCGCTCTATCCACTGCCACCTGTACCCGGACACACCCTGGTGTCCCCGCACCACCATCTTCTAGCAGTTGTGGCTGAAACCCTGTCCCTGGGCGCCCCTGGTATCCAAAGGGCCCAGGGACCCCAGTGTCCTATGCCCTGGCCTTGGTGTCCGAGGCTCCTGAGGGCTGTGCCTCTGTGTGTGTGTGTGTGTGTGTGTGTGTGTGTGTGTGTGTGTGTGTGTGTTTTGTGCCCACCCACGACATAGCAGACTGCTGGGCAGTCCTGCTTTTCAGGGAATGGCACACATCCCCTTGGTCAACTTTTTTACACTCTTGAGGGAAGTTCTGTGGTAACTGTTTGGATTTCTGCAGCGGGGGCCACAGGGATGCTGTTTCTATATCGGGGTACCAGCACCCACTTACCTGAATCCTTCCCTGATGGTACAGCTGAGCCATGCCCAGCACCAGGGAAGCTAGTTTTGGGAGTAAGAAATCTGAGCTCCTTCTATGAGCTCTGGCCTGGGCATTGCCCAGTGCCAAGGGCCCCCATGTGACCCCCAGTGACCATCCAGGTGGTGAACAGTGCTCCCCTTTCTACCCTCCAGGGTGAGGGTGGGGTCTTCATGACCCCTCCTTGAGGTCCTGCCTTTGTTTCCCCACAGTCAGGGGGAGACAGAGCTATGAATTTTATCTCCTCTCCAAAGTAGAGAGAAAGTCACCCATAATGGGCGTGCCTGTAAATATTGTGACAGTATTTTTTTACTGTGCTGTTTTATGAAAGGGAAGGGGGTGGGTCTAAAAGGAGGTGGGGGGTTGTTTTCAGGGGTGGGTGAGGGAAGGGTCTTATTTTATCTTTTCTGTGGATCAGAAAAAGCAGAAGCCAAATGGGCTTGGCCTTTGGAAAACTGGACCCAGGACTATGTTAATGCTGTATTTATACCTTCCAGTATCTGGAATCTTGCTTACCTGCCCCAGGCCCCTGACACCACCCCTGCACCCCAAGATTCACTGCCCCTCACTGTTGTGTTTTGTGTTCTCTTTGCAAAGACCTAGCTAGGCAAGCAAACTATAAGGGAAAAGCTCTCAGGGAATTGAGTTGTTGCTATGGTGACATCCTTTGAATAAAGGTGTTCTTTGCAGCAGCCCCACTGGGCCCTAGTCTTGGTTGAGAGTTGGGCCTACACCATCTGTCTATCAGCTGGCTTCAGGGGATAGTGAGGGCAGGGGAGGCTGGCTTATCCCACGAGAAGGTAGAGGATAGGAATGGAGTCATACAAACCGACTACTTGGGAAGAAGGAAACTTAGGGTGTTAAAATAGATGGAGTGTAATGCAAGGTGTGGTGGTGTGGCCCCTTTGACCCCAGCACTTGGGAGGCAGAGACAGGCGGATTTCTGAGTTCCAGGCCAGCCTGGTCTACATAGGGAGTTCCAGTCCCCACCTGGGATAAGTGGTGAGATCCTGTCTCAAAAAAATAGATGATGTGACCAGCCCAGCACAGGTTGGTCACTGGTGGGTTCACATCATGTTTCCTGGGGTGGGGGTGAGTTTGGATGGCCAGAGCTGTTGGAGGAAGTGAGTCAGGTCACAGCCCTCAGCTTCTGGAGCCTCAGCCTGTGTTGGCCTGTCTTGAGACAGAGAGATTAGGCCTTTCTGCCTGAGCAACAGTGCTGATGTGACCTGGCCACATCATGATCGCAATCCTAGCGACTCATTTTGAAGATAAGGCAAATTAAGCTTCAAGGTAAGCTAGGCCCTTGATCAGAGTGTCCCAGGACAGCCCCCTGGGCCTCATTTTCCAAGTACACTGCCAAGATCGCCCAGCCTCTCATCTGAGGAGCCTGGAGGAGTCCCCTGAGGTTGGGCTGTGCTCAGGCTGGGCACAGCAGAACAAGAATGAGAACTCAGCCTCTTTCTGAGGCTCTGCAGGGACCTTCCTCAAATTCAGCCTTGAAGGGCAGCTGAGCAAGGGGAATCCCCACCCTGCCTCCTTTCCCGCAGCCTCCCCACTTCCTCGTCTTCACACTGAGCCCCAACACCCCCTGGGCCAGAAGACTGCTACTGCCTGCTGCCTGTCTACTGCTGCATGCCCTGGCCAGACTCTGGGACTCCTGGTCCCCACTGCCTGCCACCCGTGTCCCTGTCGTCTGGTGCAAACAAGAGTTCCTGAAAGGTGCCTAACTCCTGGCCCCCTCTGATGGAGACCTGCCCTTTCCCACCAAGACACGTGCTTACATTCACAGACTCTGTACCCTCAAGCAGGCTGGGCAGAGCCCTCACTGATGGGTGCTTCTTCTTGGAAGCCGCTAACCAGGGCCTGATTCTGCCTTGGCATGGAGCTAACAATGTGGCTTACCAAGGTCTGGGGCAGCTGCCTAGGGTTATGTGTGGTGGGGTAAGGGGTACTCACTGCCTGACCTCTCCCTCAACTGAAGACTCAGCTCTCAATGTCCTCAGCAACAACCCTGTACAGGGCCTGATAGGTGGCCCAGGGCCCCACTTCTGGATAAGGAAGCTGACATTTTGCTGGGGGTGAGGGGATGTCACAGTGGAACAGGCTGTGGGCCTCCTTCCTGCATGGGTGACTCAGGCCTGGTGCCCTCTGCCTTGACCCTCATGTAGCTTCCTGCAGCTGGCACCAGCCTCCCCACAGAGCTTGCAGACACAGGGAAGGCATGGCTTGTGACCTGGATAGCCTCAAGGGTAGGCAGTGTGGGCCCCAACAGGATGGAATTTGTTTTGGAATTGGAACCATCAGTCCATCAGTTTAAATGCCCTTGAACCTGGAGTTTTCAGAGCAACAAGGTTCAGGGTGAGAGCCCAGTGTGGCACAGACTGTTAATCCCCGTATTTAAGAGGCTAAGGCAAGCGGGGCAGGGGTGGGTGGAGATCAATGAGATCAAGGATCATTTGTGAAGAGCTAGAGATACTCATTGGTGCTTTTGTGAAGGACCAGGATTCTGTTCTCAGCACATACATCAAGTGGCTTACAACCACTAATGGGAACTCCAGTTCCAGGGGACTTGATGCCCTCTCTGGTCTCCACAGGCATCCATGCACCTCTGACAAGCAGGCACACATACACGTACATACACACATACACATATAATATCAGAAATGGGACTGGGTGGGAGAAGTCCCAGGAATAAGTAGGAACCGCAGTGTCTCCTGGGGAGATGACCAGGGAGGCTGCCCCTCAAGCAAGCTAACTTCCATCCTTCTCCATCAAGGCCAAAGGAGAGACACCCTCCTCCCTGGAGGCCAGCCACTCAGGTATACAAGAGATCTCAGTTTCTCCCCTGAGGGTGTGCTGGGGATGATGGCTGTGCTCTACCACTCCTGGAGGCATCCTTTCCAGAAATGCATAAACCAGGCTAGGGAGTCAGAAGGAGCCCCTCAAATCACCTGCCCATCATTGTGGGCTTTCAAAAGTCAAACTGCAAGCCAGGCAGATGTGGCAGCTCATTCCTGTAATCCCAGCTCAGCAGAGGTAGCGGCAGGAAGACCAGCAAGAGTTAAAGGCTGGCTTGGGCTACACAATGAGACCCTATCAAAAAGAAAAAATTATAAATTTAAAAGCCAGGCATTTAAAATGGTACAAGCACTTGGGAAACAGAGGCAGGCAGATGTCTGGCTACCTGATGAGTTTCATACTAGCTAGGACTGTAGGAAGACTCTGATAAAATCAGTTAAATAAAACTGCCGTTGCAAGCTCCTGAGTGTCAAGGAGGTTGCAGAACACAGCCTCTGCTCCCAGTTTCTGCCCTCTGAGTGAGTAAGTGTGCTACAGCCAGGGCCAGCTGAACTGGGTCTGATGGAGGCCTGCAGGGTGGGGTTGAGGCTTTCAACTTCCCTCCCTGAACTTCCCTCCGGATGGGGTCAGTAGGGCTGACTTCCTGGAAGAGGTGCCTCACTGCAGGAGCCGGAAGGCAAAAACCACAGTGTGTGTGCCTAAGCCAGTGAGCCTGTGGGGGTGTTCCAGCTAGGGCCACGGTGTGAGGGGTGGGGTGGGGGCGGGAAGGAGTGGTCAGTGGGAGGCCAGAGGGCACCATGACCAGTGGAGCTGAGTCTCAGACTCTCCCTGCTGCAGCTGGCCCAACCCCAGGTGGCAGACAGCAGACTCTACTGAAAAGCTTCAGTTTCTCCATTCTAGGCCATGGGTTTTAGGGGGAAGCAGGAAGCCAAGGATAGACAGACTTGTTTATCAGACTCATAGGCCAGGCCTGTAGCACATTCCACTAGGCCCATCTGCTCCCCAAGTCCACCCGCCCCCTTTGATGATTTGATTTAAAAAAATACACATTGCCTGGCATGGCACACCTTTGGCCCAAGCACTCAGGAGGCAGAGGCAGAGGCAGGTGGATCTCTGTGAATTCAAGGCCAACCTGGTCTATATACCTGGGACTAAAGGCATATGCCACCATACCCTACTTGGTTTTTTTTTGTTTTTTTTTTACCTTATATTCATTGTCTGCACAAATCAGTTTATAAAGATAGTCTTAGTCTCATTGGGGTCTATCATGTACTTTGGCTACATTCCTCTCCTCTACTCTCTCCCCCACCACTTCTGCTTTCATAGGGATGTGGCTCAGTGGGTGGAGTTCTTGCCTAGTATGCACAAGGCCTTGGGTCTGAAACCTAGCACTGCATAAACTGTACATGGTAGTGCACACTGGTAATCCCTGCACGCACAAGGTGAAGGCAGGCAGATCATGAGTTTGAGGTCATCCTTGGCTATACAGAACTAGAGGCCAGCCTAGCCTATAAGAGACTGCCTAAAAAATAAAATAAAAAGCCAGGCATGGTGGTGCACATCCTTAATCCCAGCACTTGGGAGGGAGAGACAGGTGGATCGCTGTAAGTTTGAGACCAGCGTGGCCTACATAGTGAGTTCCAGGCTAGGTGGGGCTACAGGCAGACCCTGTCTCAATGAACAAAAAATAAATAATAAAATTTTAAGTTTATGTTTAAAATCTAACCTAAACCTGCTCTCAGACAAGACTATATACATAGACACTAAGTGTACACCTAGGAGGGCCCTAAAGACACCTCATCTTGCATTCTGGATGAATGGAGATGCTATGGAGCTTGTGGGGCTCAGAGCTGTAATTGCTTGCCCAGACACCCCACCACTACCCCTGCCCAGGCCCCCTCCACGTGACCCACCATGGCCCTTGTGCACCACCTGGTGGCCACAGAAGGTGGCTTCTTGTGTGAATCCCACTCTTGCAAGAAGACCCTCTCCTGGATCTGGATTTGCAGGCCTCAGGGACAGGAAGGAACAGGACTGCAGGTCCACGAGATTCTAAGCATCTGGTTTATTCCTTTTTATTCCCCATTTTTGTGTGGATCTACATATGCTAGACAAAATGCTCAAACCACTTGAACTACATCCCAGCCTGTTAGTCTGATTCATGCAGCATGAGGAGTCAAGCGTGAGCCTCCTGTGCTGCCTCAGGGGCCGGCTTTGGAGTGGATTCCTCAAGTAACAGGTGCTGGAAGCATCCTCCCTAACACAGCTCTGTGCCAACTGAGTTCTACCAGAAGCTCTGGGCACATTGGCTACAGACTGTTGGGAACCACAGAAATTCACCTGATTATACCCACTTTCCAGGAGCCTTGTTTCAGACCTTCTGAGAGGAGATAGCACCCCCTGCTGGATAGAGCCTTGGCCTTGCACAGTTTCCTCAGGCCCTTTTTGGGGCCCCCAGAGTGCAGCCTCTGGTCCATGTTTGTCAGCTCCTGGGAGCATCACCTGCGGCCTGCCATGGGTATCCACAGCCCTTTTGGCTCCAGGGAGATCTGCTGGCAGCGCTCCCACACTGCTCCTGCAACTGTTTGTTTGTTGTTAATTTTTTATTTGATGTGAATTAATGTTTTGCCTGGATGTTTGTATGTGCACCATGTGTGTACAGTGACCTCTTCTAGCTAGAAGAGGACATCAGATCCGCTGTAACAGATTATGGATGGTTATGGATGGTTGTTAGCTATGGGTGCTGGAAACTAGACCCAACTCCTCTGTAAGAGCAACCATTGCTCTAAACCTCTGACATATCTCTCCAGCCTCTTCTTGTATTTTTAAGGCAATTTTCCTATGTAGCCTAGGCTTCCTTTGAACTGTGTGTGTCTGTGCCTGTGTGTGGGTAAGTCTGTGTGTCTGTGCATATATGGAGGCCAGAGGTGAACATCAGGCATCTTTTTCTACTACTCTACACTACACACATACACACACAAACACACACACACACACATACTTATGAGACAGGGCCTCTGTGTAGTCCTAGCTGACCTACAATTCATTACTCACAGAGATCTGCCTGCCATTGCCTCCAGAGTGGTAGGAATTAAGGTGTGTATGTATGTATATGTATATGTAAGTATGCCATGGCCCAATTGTTGGTGTCAGAGAACAACTTTTGGGAGTTGGTTCTCCTAGTCCACTATTTGGGTCCTAGGGCTTGAACTCAGGTCATCAGGCTTGGTAGTAAGTGCCTTTACTGGGGAGTCATGTCACCAGCCCTCTACTTTATATTTGAGATAAGATCTGTCACTGAACCTGGAGATGACCAGTTCAGCTAGACTAACTGACCAGTATACTTGAAAGACCCTCATGTTTGCACCTTCCCAGTGCTAGGATTACAGACATGAGCCTACCATATCAGTTTTCTACATAGGTGCTAGGGATTTGGGCTCAGGTCTGTCTTCCTGCTTGCACAGCAGCTTACCTACTGAGTCATCTCTCCAGCCCTTGGCCTTGAAGTTTTGAGCCTCCAGCCTCAGTTTCCTGAGTGCTAAGATCACTACCTGTGTTTGTTCTTGGAGGTCTTTGTGCCCACAGTGCCTGCCTTTGTGACACCTGGTTCTGACTCCGTGGTCATACTTTAGGCATTGCCTGTATCACTCCTGCCTCCTGTGGCAGCTCTGGCTCCAACATCCTGACCCCCAAGGGTCCTTCCAACCCTTGACTCTATTCAAGGCTTGTCCTCTCGTGGCTGGAATTTCACAGCCAAGCATTGGACATGTGGCCTCAGTCAACTCTCCTGGGTGTGCTTGCTCTCCCCTTCTATGGGCCAGGCCTGTACCCAGGACATGACCACCTACTGGTCTACCGTAGGCAGCTACATGCACATAGAGAAAAGCAACTTCCACCCCAGGCTAGTCTCTCCAAGTGTGAGAACCTGGACATCAGGATCCACCCCCTCCTCCTGTAACCCCAGGCTCTTCTCCCCAACCCTCTCCCTGATGACTTGGCTTCCTGTTTATTAGCATCAAGCCATGTCCCTGCTCCTGGGGGATTCTAGGCAGCTGCTCTAGCACCAATCCGTACCCCTAGCCTCCCTCCCTCTCTCTCTCTCTCTCTCTCTCTCTCTCTCTCTCTCTCTCTCTCTCGACTGGACCATCCGTGTTCCCACCTCAAGATAAGTATCCAAGACCCTCCAAGGCCCCCAGCATCTTGAGGACTGCTGTATTCCAATCCCTCCCCATCAGCCTCTCCCCTCTGCCCACTTCACGTCCTGTGCCACACAGCACTCTCACTAGTACTGAACCTAATCCAGCCCGTTACTTTGCCTCCCTTGCTTGATCCAGCAGACAGGTATCTATCTGCCTTGGGCCTTTGCACTCTTCACCAGAAACATTCTTTCCTGAGACCCTCAAAGCTAGTTTCCATGGTGAGCAGGATGTCCCCCTTCCTTTCTCTCCTGTCCTAAGTCTCTTCTCTGGAGCAGCCAACGTCCAGTTGGGAAACACTAGGCAAAGTTGCTGATCTATGCTGAGGACAGGAAAGAAAGACTTTGATGACCTTGGGCACTAATTCACTGTCTTAAACCTGCTTCTCAGAGGAAACCAAGACCCCTCATTCCTACCTACAGGGAGTAGAGGGTCTATTGAGATGCTGTGCAGTATGGCACTCACAAGCCCCTCCTTTCTTATTTTATTTTTTATGTGTACAAATGTATCACATGTATGTATGTAAGTCCACTTGTGTTGTGCAATGCCCAGAGGTCAGAGTGTTGGATCTCTTGGAATTAGTTACAGATGGTTGTTAGCTGCCATATGGGTGCTGGGATTTGAACTCAAGTCTTCTAGAAGAACAGCAAGTGTTCTTAACTGCTGAGCCATCTCTCCAGCCCCTTCCTTTTGAAATATTTCATACATTTATGAATGTATGGCCTGCACGCGTGTACGTGCACCTGTGTCATCAATGCCCCCAGAGGTCAGAAGAGGGTGTTGAAGCCGCTGGAACTGGAGTTATGGACAGACAGTTGTAAGTCACCATGTGGGTGCTGGGAATTGAACCCGGGTTCTTAGCCACTCTTAGCCACTTAGCCATCTCTCCAGCCCCCACAACCCCTTCTTGTGTGGCTACTAGAAGGATGAAAGTCCACTGGTGACCCACCATAACGCTAAGATGGCCCCTCAGCTCCTTCTACCATGCCTGCAATGGGACACACGTGGTCACTTTTGCCAGGGACTTCTATACCCATCCCAGTTCCTGCAAGCCCTCCTTAGTGGGGAATGCAAGGCTAACTTTCCCTCTATGTCTGTCCCTCATTTCCCATCCAGCCAGTTAAGGCATGTTCCCATCCCCTGGACTCTGCCCAGCCAGCAGGAGCCCAGGTCCAGGCTGCTTGACTGCAGTGACGCCCGATCGCACTCCAGTCATTCCTACTCATTCACCGAGGCCTGGCTTCGACCCCCGTCCCTCTCACAGCCGTGCCGTCCTTGCCGCATGGAACACGTTGGCCCATCCACCTCAGTACCCCTCAGCTCTCCAATCGGAGCTGCAGGAGGCGAGTACTTCGGCCACCCTGAATACAGCCTGCTGCTCTGGACCCTCCAGACCAATTTAGGAAAAAGAGACCTATTTTTTGAAATTGTTTATTTCAAAACATGAAACCCAAGCTCAATAGAAACCACAGAAATTACATGGACAAGAAGTTCAGTTATTTGCCAAGAAAAATAGTCCCCAAAGAAATAAAAATTAAACTCCAAAACCGTTTTAAAAAATGAAAACACAGCGACAGTAACACACAGCCATGGCCCTACGGAGGCTGGAGGGGGGCGCGGGGCTGGTTCGGCTCAGATGACATTGTCCACCGGGGGGGGCAGATGCAGTCAGGGGGAGGCAAGTTTCACAAAAATCATATATGTAGGAGAAAGGGCATGGCACACCACTATTGTGGTTTAAAAGGAGAAAAAAAAAAAAAAAGACCTTGCCTATCACCTGGGTCCAGGAGCTGCCATCTAATCTTCTAGACTGGTCAGAGCCAGGCCCTGGTAGAGCAGGTGATGGGGGTGGGGTCAGGAATTGCATAGTGAGATGGGGTGGGCGGATACGAGGGAGGGGCTAAAGGCTGCTCTAAGGCCAGGCAATCCTGCCTCACATGGACCAGGTCAGGTGGCCACCAGTCCTCCCAGCACCATGGTCCCAGGTGGACCCCTCTACCTAGTTTGGCCTGGGACCTGCGTCTGGCTTGCCAGCCCAGCCCTCCTTGTCCTGTGCTATGTCCGTGAAGTCCCCTAGAGTAGGGAAGACTGGGGAGCTGATCACAGGCAACTGGTCCTGGTCTGCCCACCTTCCCTCCCAGAGATGAGGAAGAGTCGTGGGGATGGGGTAGACAAGTGGCACCCAAAATTCAGAAAAACCAAGTGAAACAAAACACTGATGGTAGGAGCTGCTGCTCCACGGAGGTCAGGTGGGGCCCCTTTGTATCCCCCTTGTCCTTTCTGCAGCCTCGGTGAGTGAAGAGTCACAGATGGGGGGCACGCACGCACACGACGGTCAGGACTCCCAAGACAGCACAAGTTCACAGCCACATCCGGGCAGTGCCCGCCTCTCATGCTATATACATTCACCTTGTGGCCAGTCTGGGCCAGGGGCATCATTTGTGCTTCTGAGAGGCCCCAGGGTACATGCAGGAACCCAGGCAGGAGTGCCCCACTCCTCCCTCTGGACCTGCAGCCTGGCACATGCCCGTGGTGGGCAGGCTGGCTGCAACCTGGCCTCACTGGCCCCATGGGCTCCTGAAGCCAGGCCAGCTGGGGCCGGGGGCAGAGTTCCTTTCCATTGAGGTTTGGTCATGCCCAGGGGGCACAGATGTCCAAGCTTGGTTACCTAGGCCCAGTGAGTCAGTCTCCTGTCTTCTCCCCCTTTTGGTCCCAGATACCAGCACAAAAGAAGGGGTTGAGGAAGGAAAGGTGGAGCCTCTCCCAGGGAGGACTTGAAGCCTGTGGTTTGGGGGTACGTAGCTGCCAGGCTGCTCCAGTAAGAACCACAGGTCTGTAAACCACCTCCTACCACAGGGCTCCAGCCTCAGCCCCTGCAAACTGCTCCCCAGCCCTCCAGCTGCCCCTGCTCCTGGCCCATACGCCAGAGTTTGCATTCGCTGGCTGGGCCAGGACTGGGGCTGACCAGGGTAGAGGGTCTGAGTCCTAATTTGGAGGCTGACTCTGCCCCCTGTGGCAGGCAGGAAGCAGAACAAACATCATACACTAAAGCCAAAAGCACCTCAGGGAAACACTGTTCCCACTTCACAGGTCAGGGAACTAAGGCCACAGGGACCTTAGTCCAAAGTCCCCAGGATGCTTATTTCTAAGGGCATGGTTCTCCTGGGGCAGCACCTGCCCAGGGAGGGGTCTCTAAGCCCTTTGGGCTGCCTATTGGTCTGTAACCCCTCCCCAACAGCACCCCATGAAGAAATGACAACTCCAGCCCTGGTTCCCAACTGTCATGGGCCTTGGCTCCAGGCTAGACTTGGGGTCATGCTTACTGGCTCTGGGTCTGCCAGGGGTGCCTGTGGAGGCTGGGAGTGAGGTTAGTGGTTAGTCCCAACAGGGGCATTCTGAGGCTGGGGGCACATTCACAGCCAACTTGGGTCCAGCCCCTGAGGCTGGGACACTGCACCTGTCCTGGGTGGGAACGGAACCGAGGAAGACGGGAAGGGGGCAGTGTCCCGCTCCACCTGCGCCCCAGCCTGCTCTGGAGATGACAGACGTGGTTAGTGCAAAAACAAACTGGACGAAGCTGCCACTCTTTCAGGAACAGGAAAGAGGATTTGGCGCCAAGACTGTGGGCAGTGCTGAGACCAGTGAGTGACCTGGGCTCTGCATGGCACCTGTTGTCCGGGAGAGGGCTGGGTGCCTTGAGCAGGTTGGGTGCTGAAGGAGAGAGCCGTGCTGGGCAGGAGGTGTAGGAAAAGCCCCATCCGAGAGGCAGCTCTGAAAAGTGACAGTTCAGCATGTGTGGAGGGACCACGTGACAGAAATGAGTAGGGGCTCGTGGACCCACTCGGTGGCCAGGCACAGGACCTTCTCTTGCCTGTGAACAGAGAGGTGATTCTCAGAAGCGTCAGGGCCAGGGTGACACCAAGAACAGGGCGGAGCTGCTGGAGGGAAGAGGGCGCTTGGAGTGCACAGGACAGCGTGGAGGGTCACCCGCAGAGGGAGCAGCGTGTGGGGATGGAAGCACCTGGCACAGAGCAGGGCTCAGAGAACATCTGCCCCAAGAGGGCAGAGGAACGAGGGGAGACAGAGGCAGGCAGGACCAGGTTGCTGTTGGCAGCATCTGTCCAGGTGTACAACCCAGTGGCCCCACTTCTCACGCTGGCACCTCCATGCCCCCTGCAGGGAGGGGAGAGCAGGGGCCTCAGATGTGCCCGGGGATGGCCTGGCAGGGCGTGCAGAGGGTCCAGCGAATGGCCGTGGGGTGGAAGCAGCAGTCAGTGCTGGCGCGGGAGAAGTGGGGTAATTGGCACATGGGGCAGGTGGCCGGTGGTGCACAGTCTAATGCCCGCTGCTGCTGGAGTCGGGGCGAGGCTGGCTCGTGGCGAGGTATTTGGCTCTCATGCTGGAGGTGTACTGGAGGAGAGAGGGAATGAGGAGGCAGGGTCAGCAGGGCTCCTTGGCAGGGCTGGGCAGCCAGCAGCCTCTTAATATCGATCCTTGGAGGAGTGGGCCATGGCTGACCCTTGGTGGGCTGAATATAGCAGCACAGTACGTGGCTGGCAGAGTTCTAAAGGAAGTGGCCAGATGACCCAGAGTCTGGACCGAGGCCTGGGTACAGATAAGGGATGTGATGGAAGCCAGGGAGAAGCGAGCCTCGAGGATCAGGCTAGGGCAAAAAGGTAAGCCACTTTTCCCAATTAAACAAGAACACTTAGTGCCCAGGGTTCTACTGTTTGTCACTAGCCATTTGTCAGAGGTCTGACACTCTCAAGAGCTGAGCTCAAAGGCCCTAAGTACACTCCATATGCATATACTCTGAAAGGGCCCATAGGCTCCACCCTAACCCTCTGCTTTAGAGCTCTGTCCTGGGTCAAGATGAGGCTTCCCCAGTGCAGATTCATGGAAAGCCAGGCCAGAGCCAGTGAGCACACTGGAGCTGAGAGGACTAAGCCTCCTCCCCAGCCATTCAACCCCATCACGCCCTGAGGAGAGGCTCCAGGCTGGGGTAAGCCCGCCCCACCACTTGGTTGGGGGACCAAACTGTGGACTCCTCCAGGGGGTGTGACTCAGGGACAGAGGTGACTGCCTGTTCTATAGATGGACTGTACATTTTGACCACCCTAAGAGAAGGTTTGAAGTGTGTGTTTGTGTGTGTTTGCAGACGAACACAGGCCTCAAGGCATGTGCCAAGGCCAGGCAGTATGCAAAGAGTTTACATGCCTGTGGCAGGGAAAAGGTCACCAGTAGTCAGGGGCCCACCAGGCTCCATCCACCCCAGGGAGCCCAGGCTGGCCCCACAGTCCCTAGATAAGAGGAACAATGCTCCCTGGGTCCCTAAGTGCTGTCCCAGACATTCTAGATTAAGACTCGAGCGGCCCATGGGTGGGAGTAGCAGTGGCTCGGAGCCATGTCATTCCATGGACATGCAGCGGGGGGTTGGGACAGGAGTTTGGATGGGACGGAGGATGTCAGCCCAGAGGCCTGGAGGAGCCCAAGCAGGCACTGCTGTATGGGGACAAGTGCTGGAACTTCACACCCGTACAAGCACACCTGTGTGTGCCTGTGTGCATGAGCCAAGATGCAGGGGCACGTGCCCAGGGGCCTAGCTCTGCATCCAGGCTTAGATGCACACAGGGGCCTGGGTTGGGGTGACAGATGGGCTGAGCCACTACAGCTGGTGGCAGAGTTCCCCAGAAGCCCAGTTACTGGATAGGGGGCTGGGAAGCCTGGAATAGGGCTCGCTGTGAGACCAGTGGGCTCAGGGCCACTTCAGGGGCCTTTGACCCTTGAGCAGTGGGTGACAGACGGTGGTGAGCGGAGGGTGCAAGGCATGGAGATACAGGCGGGCAGCCGTGCGGGACGGGGGGCCGGGTGGATCGGTACCTGTCACTCTGAGGGCACGGCTACCACAGCGTTCGGGCGCTGTCCATGGGTTTAAATTGCCAGCCCGCATGGCTGCCAGAGTCCAGGGCAGCCAGGTAGCGCTGGGAGGGCCCAGGGTGGGAGGGTGCAGGAAAGAGAGAGAGAAAGAGGGGTGTCCTCAATGCCAGGCGTGGCCGGCCCCAAGTGGGCCATGAGCCAGAGGGGCAAGGGTGAGAGCAGTAGAATGTGACACATAGGGGCCTGACAGTCTCTGGTCCAGGTCCTGGGCACCTCAGGCCCAGCCCTGTGCTAGGGCACCATGGGGCAATGTGGCTGAGGCACAGCGGTGTTCCTGAAGCAAGGCAGCCTTCGGTCTCTCAGGGAAGCCCCAGGAACCCCACCTTCCCACCAGCACCTTCTCTTTAGCATCAAATTCGCCCCTTTTGTCTGTGTATCACTCCCTATTTTTGGAGGGACACCAGGCCTGGCCTGCAAGAGCCTGGGGCAAAGACCTGACAGGATGCTCGGGAAAAGGGGAGGGAGGGAAGAGAGGGAAAAGGAGGGATGGGAGAAAGGAGGGGAGAGAGGAAGGGAGGGAAGAGGGGTAGGAGGGAGGAAGGAAGGGAGGAAGGAAGAGAGAGAAGGCAGAAGAAGGAAGTGCAGTTTGCTCCAAGGATAGAGCTGCCTAGCCAAGGTTTAGGAAGCCCAGGGAGAGATAGAAAGGGAGTACTGGGGCCCTGCTGGTCACCTGTCTATCCAAGAAAGGGCTCAGGGCTAACCTGCTGGGTAGCAGGCCCCCAAGCCTGCCCACACTGACCCCCAGGCTCCTCAAGGGTGGCAAGAGCTGACGGGCCCACCCAGCACCATCTACTCAGGCCCTGGCACTACAGACTGTGGGAGGTATACCACAGCACCATGGCAACAGGTTGGTGGAGCAGAGGAGCTCTGGAGCCCAAGGGTCCCCCCACCCACCCTCCTGCCCTGAGACTTACTGAGGGCGGTGGGGACTCGCGCCCAATGAGGGGGGTGTTCTCACAGCGGGGATTCTGGAAATTGGCGTTCTGGCTCCTGAGTGGGAGGGGAGAGAGAGGATGTGAGTGGTCATTGGCCACATGGTCCTAGCTGTGGGTGGAAAGGCCCATCTTTTTTTTGGTTTCATTTTATTAATTGTTTTTAGATAGGGTCTCTTGTGGCTTAAGCTAGCCTCACACTTGCTATGTAGCTGAGGATCACCTTGAACTCCTGATTCTCCTGCATTTATTTCCTAAGTGATGAGATTACAGGTATGCACCACCTTAAAGTTAGCCAGGCCCTGTCCCCACCCAGCTCTGCCTAACTTTATGGAAGTAAGCTCAGAGAAGCTGCAATGCATGCCTGCCACCTTGGCTCAGCCAGAGCCCACTTCCCACCTGGATGCCCGCCCGTCACAAAGGCACAGATCCTCCACGTGGCCTCTCCCCATGGCTTTTGACTGGGTTCACCTGGGCACAGGAGACACTCAGTGGCCATCCCACCTGAAGCTTGGGCTGCCCAGCCTTGATGCAACACCCTCCTTCCCTCTTCCCCTCCTCCCCCCACCTGTTCTCACCACCCCCAAGCCATGCCAGCTCCCCAGCTGGGTATGCGCACTGGCCCGGGCCCTAGCTCTGTGTATCCCGTAACTCACATGTACTCAGTGACCGGGGCATTGCTGACTGTATGGGCGGCCGCTGGGATGCTGGCTTCACTGCCGTAGCTGCTGCCACAGCTATACAAACTGGGCATGTGCACTCGATAGAGGCTGTCATGTGCCTGCCGCGGCCCTGGGGCGGTGTCCTCCTCCCCATCCTCATCTGGGCCTCTGCAGGAAGATAGCAGCACAGGCTCCGGCTCTGCAGTCTGAGACGAAGCAGGACTGCAGGCCAGTCACCTGGCTCTGTATCTCAACTTTGTCTTCTGAGATGGCCAACCCACCAGGGGGTCCTGCTCAGAGAGGGCAGAGGCTGGCGTGCTTGCTTTTGCTTTTGTATTTTGTAGGACTTGTCCTCAGCCCTGGGCAGCCTGAGGTGAGTTGCTATGCCCTGCCCTTCTGGCCTCTGGCTTTCCATCCTCCATTCCCTGTTGGTGGCTATGGGTGTGGTTTCTGATGCTCCAAGGACCCTCTGAATGGAGGGGGACTCAGAGGAAGGGCTATGTGAGATGCTGGCTGCAAGTGACCACAGCTGAGTCCAGGCAGGGCCTTAAGAGCTAGAGGCTCACCTGGCCCCCAATATATGTAATTTTTTAAGATTTATTTTTAATTATGTATATCCCAGGACCTGAATATAACCACGAAGTTCCAGATCTCTTAGCTACCCTCCGACCATCACTGCCACCAAACTACCATCGCCATTATTGTCTCCATCATCCCTACTGCCACCGTCACTTCATGGTATGCCATCACCATCACCGTCATCACCATCACCATCACTACCACCTTTACTTTCACCATCATCACATCATAATCATCATCACCATCATCATAATCATAAACATCACCAACTATCACCACCACCATGACTTTCACTATCACCACGGCCATCATAACTATCACCACCACCATAATCATCACCACCATCATAATTATAACCACTATCACCATATCTCCCACTATCACCATCACCACCACCACCATCATAATCATCACCACCATCATAATTATAACCACTATCACCATATCTCCCACCATCACCATCACCACCACCACCACCATCATAATCATCACCACCACCATCATTATAACCACTATCACCATATCTCCCACCATCACCACCACCACCACCACCACCATAATCATCACCACCATCACTACTTCTATCATTGTCATAATCACTATTACCATCATCACCAGAATCACCACCACCTTCATTGCAATCACCACCATCATCACCATCTTCATCATTATCACCACCACCACCATCATTAGGATCTTCCTATCAACACCATCACCATCATTACCACCATCACAACGACCACCATTATCACTACCATCACCCCCTTCATTGGAACCATCATTACTGTCATTATCACCTTCACCATCATCTTCATCACCATCAGCAGCAGCACCAGCGCTATCATCATGACTTCTTTCATCAGTACCACAACTACCATCATCACCACCACCACCATTGCCATTATCACTATCACCACCAGCATCCATCCTTATCATCATCCTCGCCCTCTTCTTCATCACTACCTCCACCATCATCACCACTTTTACAGCCATCACCATCACTAGGGAAACAGATAACACTGCAGGCACAGGGGACAGACCTGAGCTGACAGACTTGCCATCTGAGCCAGACCACAGAAAGTCCCCATGTCACCAATAGAGGGGAGGCAGAAAGTCTGGAAGATGGGTCATGGTGCCTCACCCAAGGAAGAAGCCTGACTCCCCAAGTTTCCTTAACCCAGTCCTTGGTGACAAGACTGAGACAGGAGTTGATAGGGCTCTGACTTCAAAGATAAGGGCACAGTAACCCCATTTGGGTCTCAGCAGACTGTGGCTATCTGAACTTCTTCCTGCAGAAACCCACACCTGTGCACACCTGTATCTGGGGGTCTTGGAAGACACATTCTGATGCCAATCTGCAGGTTGCAGGGCACACAGAGTCAACCCTAAGTGGCAGGAGAGCTAGGCTCTGCTCCCTGCCTATTCTAGACTCTGTGCAAGAATCTGCGTCACTATCATCATCACGGGCTCACCTGACAGCAGGTGATGCTCAACATGTTACAGGGCCTTAGGAAAGTATTAGGAGATGAAGAGGCATATTATGTCCCTCAGTTCTGGGGACTGGGACCTGAGTGTTTGGAAGGGCCAGTCCCACGTTCCAGGAGCCCAGAGAAAACCTTACCTCTTCTGTTGCCAGGTGTGTGGAACGCTGCAGACAATGGAGCTGAACATGAGGGCTGTGACAAAGGAGAAGAGGGCCAGGTAGATGAGACCCTCGACACCATCATAGCAGAAGCCCGTCAGTGCCTGCACATAGTCCTAAGTTGGAGGAATGAGACACAAAGCCAGGGACACAGAGAGAATAGGAGACAGACAGTGAGATCAGCATGCTGGGCCACACCATCATCCCAAGAACCACACACCTCTCTTCCTGGTAGGTCCCCTTTGCCCCGTCCCCAAGTGCCCACTCCCTGCCACAGTGGCCTTACCAGGTGCAGGCTGCGGCAGTCCACCAGGGCAGTAAGGTGCTGAAGGTTCACCTCTGTGCCATTCAGCACCTCCTGAATGCGGAGCAAGGGATCCTGGGGAGGGGTCACACAACACAGATGTTAGTATAATGACTGAGAAGACCCAAACCACCCAAAGAGCCCCAGGGTCTCCTTTTATCCTGCAACCTGCCAATGAGATCATCCCTGAACCCCCAGTCTTGGTGCAGACCCAAAAGGTCTTCAGAAATGGCAACTCTGAGGGCTGACTGTAGTGGACCACACCATTGATCCCAGCATTTAGGAGGAAGAGGCAGGCAGATTTCTGTGAAATGGAGGCCAGCCTGGTCAACATAGCAAGTTCCAGGTCACCTGGGGCTACAGAGAGACCTTGTCTCAAACAAACAAAACCACCAAATATATAGGATTTTCAGTTACACTTTGGGACTGGAGGATTGGCTCAGAGGTTAAGTGCACATACTGCTCTTGAAGAGGACCTGGGTTCAGTTTTCAGCACCCACATGGCAGCTAACCATTGTCTGTAACTCCAAGAGATCCAATGATGCCTTCTTCTGAGCGCTGTGGGCATTACATGTATGTGGTGCATTTACACACACACAGGAAAAACACTCATACATATAAAATAAAAATAAACAAATCTTAGAAAAAAATAAAAGGAAAGTAATACTGGATTCTGTGCCCTGGAATAAAAGGGGCAGAGTACTCAAAACTGTGCAATGTGCAACTTTTTTAGTGAATAGTCTTGCTATATACCCTGCACTAATTTAAAATTCACGATCCTCCTGCCTCAGTCTCCCCAGTTCTTGGGATTACAGGTGTGTGCCACCACACCTGACTTTGTTTGTTTATCTGAATCAGGGTCTTACTGTGTAGCTCAGGCTGGTCCGGAACTCATGGTGATCTTCCTGTCTCAGTATCCTGAGTGCTGGGATTAGAGGTGTGCATTCTCGATTTTCCTCACTGTTGTGGGAGAAGCAGCGACCCTTTTCATGAGTCGTGGGTCAGGGCCTATTTTAGCCAGCTGTGGTGGTACACGCCTTTAGTCCCAGCACTCGGGAAGCAGATGCAGGTGGATCTCTCTGAGTTCAAGGCCAGCCTGGTCTACATAGCGAGTTCTAGCTGAGGCTACAGGGAGATCCTGTCCCAAAAGAACAAAAACAATCTTATTTTAGGTGGGGTGTGACAGGCACGTATAATCATAGTCCATGGGAAACAGAGACAAAATGGCTGTTCCCAGTTTAAAGCTGGCCTCACCTACACAGCAAGACACCATTTATCTCAAAATATAAACAAAGCAGTACTAATAATCTTTTTTTCTGAGATAGGGACTCACTATGTAGCCCAAGAAAGACACAGACTTTCTCATTTTATGTTGAGTGATAGCACAGCACATACAAAGTCCCCTGTTTGTTTCATGTGTGAAGACAGGGCTGCAGACCAACGCCTGTGGACTGGTCAGGTAAGTGACCAGACTTGCTGGCTGCCTCCTGCAACACATTTTTTTTTTTGGCTCTTTTGAGACCGGGTCTCCCTGTAGGCCCAGCTGGCATCAAACTCGCCATCAAACCCAATCTGGCCTTGAACTCACAGAGATTCACCTGCTTCTGCCTCCTGAGTGTTGGGATTAAAGCATGTGCCATCATGCCTGTCTTATCACACACACACACACACACACACACAATTACTATTTTTTGTATGTTTGAGTGTTTTGCCTGCATGTATGTAAGCTGCACTCATGCTGTACAATGCCTATGCTGAACAGAAGATACCAGATCTCCAGAGACTACAGTTACAGATGCTTGTTAGCCACCACGTGCATGCTGGGAACTGAACCCAGGTCCTCTGTGAGAATAGCCAGTACTCTTAACCACCAAGCCATCTCTCCAGTCCTGCAACATATTTTTTGGATCTCCCTATAGCCCCAGCACGCCTAGAGCTTACTACGTAGTCCAGATTGGTTTTGATCTCACAGAGTTCTGCCTGCCTCTGCCTCTCAAGTGCCAGGGTTAAAGGCATGTACTACTATGCCTTTCTCGCTTTGGCTTTCTGAGATGGGGTCTGGCCATATAGCCCAGGTTGGCCTAGAAGTCAAGATCTTCCTGCTTCAGTCTCTTGAGTGCTAGGATTACAGGTGTGGGCCACTATGCTTATGGAGGCCAGAGAGGGTATCAGATCCCCTGGAACTATAGTCATGAATGGTTATTAGCCACCATGTACATGCTGGGAACTGACTCCAGGTCCTCTGGAGCAGCCAGTGCTCTTGACCACTGAGCCATCTCCCAAGCCCCCCAAACTATTTTTATAAACCTATAAAAATTTTCCAGGAAAAGAACTGGAGAAGGAGGGAAGGGAGAGAGAGAAGGCTCTGTGGGAAATGATGGGGAGAAATCAGTTCTTCCAGGAGCCAATCAAGGCCACCTTCACACACAGCCCCTTACCTTGGTAGTGGGGTGTTCCCGTGGGACACTTCTCAGCAGCTCAGCCACAACATCTTGCATTTCCACCAGTGCCTTATGGCTGCCTGACAGCTTCTGCTCCAGAGAGGTGAGGAGGGGTGGAATCCAGCGGCTGCCAGCTGCTTCTCCCACCCCGGTTCTCCCGACATAGGCAGCCTGTGAGGCTCCAAGTGGGCCAGCTATGCCTAGCCCCACCTGCAGGCTATAGGGCCTTTGCTCCCCCAAGTTGCTACACAGGGGACAACACACCTCTGGGGAGGTGACAGAATCCTGCACTCGCTCTAGAGAGCAAAGCACGGTGCCATCAATGATTTAAGTTTTGGAGACCCTGCTGGCATGGCAGGCAGTAAGGCTGTGGCTAGCTGAGGCTGCCCAACTCTTCAGATGCCGCCACAATGGGTTCTACAGAGATGTCTCCATGGCCCTCCCACCCCGGCCCACATTCAGCACTCAGTTTTGCCTCTGTCTTTCAGAGGGAAACCCAAAGCATGAAAGTGTCTCAAGGATGAAAAGTCACTAGAAGAGGACGGGAGCACAAGTCAGCAGTACGACACTGACGCAGCACCTCCAGCTACGTAGCCCAGTGGAGCTTGGGGGTGGCTGGGCCCAGAGCCCTGCTCAGCCTCTCTCCCATAAACAAGGTGCTTTGCTTTCCCCACACCTTGTACCTTGGACCCAAGCCATCCAGGACCAGCCTAGCTCTCACCTGCTGGAAGGGGTTGGTGGCACGGGGCGAGCAAGCCAGGTAGTACTGTAAAATGTCTGTGGAGAGAGGGAAGGGAACTGAAGGTGGGTTCTGTGTGTGTGCATGTGAATACAAAATGCACACTTGTGCCCTCCAGTGTGTCTGTATGTATGTGTGTCTACATGTGTCTGTGCTTGCAGATGGCATATGTCTGCATCCATGTGCTGGTACATACTTGTATAAGTGTGCATGAACACATACATGTATATATATTTGTTCATGTATGTGAGTCTCCAGAGAGATGGTAGCTAGACCCAGATCCTGTTCTCAGAGTGGGGTCCCTGCAGATGTGTAGGACATTCAGAGGCAGGTCTTCCTGGAGCCTCGATATTGGGTGGGGTGCGATCTCTAGAGAGCACCATCCAAAGCCCTAACTTCTGTATTCCATCAGTGTTCCAGGAGTTGAGGAGCTATAGGAACAGGGGCACAGACTCCTCATTCCTTCTCCACACGTCCAGCACATTCCAAAGTCCTGTTGGCCTCACTTTCAAGCTACACTCCTGTCTACTTCCACCTGCTCAAGGCTTTCCTGTCCGGGCTCAGGGTTAGTCCAACAGCTTCCCTCTGCCTTTCCTGTCAGCCCAGCAGCCTCAGGTGGCCTTGATTTGTTTATTTCACATTTTGGGGTTTTTCTGAGACAGTCTCATTCATGTTGGCCTGGAACTCGAGACCCTCCCTCCTACCATAGCCTCTGAGGAAGCTTTTAAAATCAGTACCCGTCATCGCTTGGTCTTCTCTTTCTTCCCCACTAGAAGCCTCTACTCCCAACTGTGGTCCAGCAGCTTCGCTGGCCTCCTACCCTCTCTGCTCCCAAATGGTTGATTTCCTGCCTCACAAACACAGCCGGGGTTTCTGCCTCAGGCCTCCCCATGAGAGGCAGCCTCCTCTTTAGCAGGTGCCTCTCCTCTGGCTGCCCACTTGGAAGCAGTCTCAAACCAAGCCTCCTGGGATCAAGGATCAAGGGCCTGTAAGGGCACAGGTGCCTCACCCCTGCTAGCCTTGTTGTAGTTCATCCCAGCCCTAGAGCCATAGCCATAGACTCACCCCCATTCAGTACAGAGTGCTCCTCCACCATCTTGGTCACAAAGGTATCAGGGTCCATGCAGAAGTCGCTGGAACCCTGGGGGCATGGGGCAAGGTAGGGCAGGTGACCAAGCTGGGTCTCAAAAAGAAGCCATGCCCACCCAGGGTTCTCAGGGAGGAGAATTGCCCCCCACCCCGGATTAAGAAGGAGGAAGATGAGTATGAGGCAGGCACAGGTGTGCTACGTGACCCAGGGAAAATGAGAGGGGACAGGAGTGTGGCTTCCTCTTCCCCATCCAAGTCCAGCAGGGAAGGATTGCTGGTCCTTCTGCCACTCACCACAGACACGGCCAGCTCCAAGCCCAGTGCACCCCAGCTGATGACCAGGGCCAAAACACCCAGCAAGCAGACCCTTGGGGCAAAGAAGGCCAGTCAGCAGCTCCCAGGCTGAAGGGTAGGGGACGTGCCACACACTCAGCTGCGGGTCAGAGGGCCAGGCCCCAGGGCACATCTGGGGGTCTGGCCCAGACAGGGGCAGTGGCTCCTCTTGTGGCCTGGTCTCAGAGCCACTCAAAGATGCCAGGAGGGGAGTCTGTCCTGGGTCTCTGCCAGCTCAGAGCTGGGAACAAGAGTGTAACCCAGGCTTGGCTGGAAGATCCTGTGCCTCCCTGGGCCTCATACTTCTGCCAATATGAGACTTCAGCCACATCGAGCACTCCAACTCTGCAACTACAGCCCCCTCAGAACCCCTAGGCTTGCATGGCTCTTCTTTCCCTCAGACTTGCTCCAGTCATACAGGCCTCCATTGTGCTACAAACCCCATCCTACTGTGGGCCTGCACAGCCACTGACCATCTCTCCCAGGTATCCAGTCATCCCTTGCTCCCTCGGGCTTCTGCCCAACTGTTCCCTCTTGCACTTGGATGCATCTCACACACAGGATCCCCTGATCCTGACTTTGCTTTTATCTTGGCCTCTATTACCTGACCCTTACCTGTGGCACAACTATCCTTTCATCCCTCCAAGGCCTGCTATGGGCAGGGGCTGGAGGGTTCTGGCGACTCAATGGTACCAGACCTATGTAGGAGTCAGGAGGTAACTGTTCAGGAGGGGTGAGCAAACTATCCTCCTTCTGTCTTTCAGAGGAGACAGGTTCTACACAGCACAGGTCACCTGCCCAAGGTGGTCAGCAGAGGAAGGACAGTTGGGTTGGAATCCAGTCAGGTCCCCTGATGTCCCCCATCACTTAGGAGACCTAACCAGGAGCCTCTAAGTGCCCTGTGTGCAGACTTTCCAAGGAACTAGCAACCATAAACAGGCAAAAAGTCCACAACATTGATCACAGCAAGATGGGTCTTAGGGTGGAAAGCTGCATTCAGGAGATGCTCATTTTGGGCAGACCCAGGGCCCTGTAAGTCTCACTGATGGAGGGAAGAGGGGGCTACAGTGCTTTATCCCATCCCTCAAGTTCACCAACCCACAGGGATCCACCGTCCCCTTTCACTCACCCAACCAAGATGCCCTTGGAGCTACGGATGAGGCCCACCAAAACCAGAAGGCAGATGATGACATCAAGCAACAGCAGGCCCAGGTACCCTAGCCACCTGTGGACACATGCAAGTGTGGACCAGGCTTGGATAAGGACAGGGCAAATAGCCTGGGACCAGGGATTGGTATCCTCCCACTCCCTCTGACACATAGTCCAGGCTGGCCTGGAACTCAGAGTCCTGCCTCAGCTTCCCCAATGCTGGGATTACAGGTGTATATATAAACAAGCCTGACTTAGTGTCAGTTCTTGAAAAAGACACCCCACTCCCCTGACCTCCTCTAGACCCCCACACAGGGTTTCTTGCCATGCCTGGTGGTGACCTTCCAGTGCTCTGTCCACAGCCCATAAGGCCTCAGGAGCTAGGTACAATATGATCTCAGAAAGGCACTGCTCTACCCAGGTGGACCCTAGAAGGAAAGCAGGAAGAGGCCTTGGCGCACCTGTACCAGTCGTAAAGGTCCACCTGCTCGGCTAGCATCTCCAGCGACACACGGGGATTCCTCCAAAAGGGGAGGGCAGCAGTGTAGCCCAGCAGCGTCCCCAGCAGGCTCTGCAGCCGCTGCACGGCCCGCAGGGATTCCTGCCTCCCGGCCAGCTGCCGCTCCAGGCTCTGCAGGTTGGGCTCTGCCGTTCGATTCAGGGCCACTGCTGTTTCCCACACCTGCGGGAGGACGGGAAAGAGCTAAGGCCAGATGCAGGGACTTCGTCAACCTACCCGCTCCTCCCACCTGGGTGCGGACGGGACAAGACGCTCCCCAGTAGGCCACTCACGCGGTCCTGGACCCCTGCCACTGTACGGTTGGCATGGCGCAGTGAGTAGGTGGCTCGATGGACACCGTCGCTGGTCTCCCCGTTGCCGTAGAATCCCACTGCGATGCCCGCGCTGAGGAAATCAGGACCACTGAACACAGCGCCAGCTGCCATGCCCCTCCCAGCGGCCCAGCCCAGGACCAGTCCCCTGGCCCCGCCCCTCCCCGGCTCCCTCTCAGGCTCTGGCCCTACCTCTTTCCTGCTCCCACCCTGTCCTCCAGGTCTTTCCCAGGCTCTGGCCCCACCCCTCCTCTAGCTCAACCCAGATTTCGCCCAACTCTCTGGCCACGTCCCTTTCCAGGCCCGACTGTCCCTGCCCGGTCCTCCACATACCCTCTATTCCCGGGACTCGCCCCGCCATCTCCCCATCCCCCCAGACAGCCCCAGCACCCTGTCTCCGTCCCTCATCTGACCCAGTCCCAAATTGCCCTAGCCCGCCCCGCCCCTCTCCTGGCCCCACCCTGCACCGCACACCAGCCCAGATTCCTGACCTCGCCCCGCCCTCTCCAGCTCTCGGCCCCGCCCTTCTTCTGGTTGGTTCACCTGCAGACCAGCGTGGCGATGATGACACACCAGGCTGTACAGCAGCAGTCAGCATCCAGGTGCTCGTCGGTCTTTCGCCGCCGGCAGCACAGCCAGAAGGAGTAAAAGAGCAAGAAGAGGAGGTCTAGGGCCAGGCAGGCCAGGGCGGCGGCCCCCAGCAGCAGCAGCGCCTGAGAGCGGGCGGGAAGACAGAAGCGCTGGAGGGTGTGGGCCTGGGCGGAGGACCGAGCGTCAACCCCTTGGCCTCTGCACTCTTTAGTCTGCCTATACCCGGGCTTACCCTAGTCAGTAAGCCAAGTGTGGAGGCACACGCCTGTAATCCCAGCTAGGTGTGTGAATCCACGTGGTAGGAGAGGCCATCCCCAACCCAGCTGTCCCCTGACCTTCACATGTGCACTGTGGAATAAGACCCCTTCCCCCAAGTTTCAAAGTAGAGAGAAAGGACAGGCCAGAAACCATGTGACCCCTTAGTGACCACATGACAGGAAATGTGGTCTCAGCTTGCTTCCTCTGTCAGGGCATGGAAGGAGGGTGTTGTTCTGCAGCAGTTACTGGTCAGCCAGGGCAGCTGAGGGATGCTGGATAGTCACCCCACATTGCTGACAGCCCTTGGGCAACTGTGCTCTGCCCGAGGCCTGTGCAGGGGAAGAGATGGAGGTGGAACAATACTGTCCCTCTTGGGACCACAGGCTGCTCCCTCAGCATCCTGGTACTGGTGGGCCATCTCCTGGGAGACAGTTGCCAGGCAGCCGAAGGACGGTGCTCCCTGCTCTCCCAGAAGCCAGCTGGCTGCTACACCTGGAGGCGGGCCTCTCCACTTCCCACCTGGCCAGAAAGGGCTGACTGTGTGTGCAGTTAACATGGGCCAAAATTAGAGACTGATCAAAAGCCATGCTGCTGCCCTGGAGGTTGAGGGGCCGTTTGGAGGCTGGGCTTCTGCCTGTGGCACAGTACACGGGAACCCTCAAAAGAAGCCCAGAGAGACCTCTACCATGAGACCACCGCCTACCAACTACCTGGTGCCCCCTCTCTACCCTGTGCCCCGGAGCTGCCTAGCAGTCTGAACCCTGCAAGGCACTGGAAGTGAACATCTTTCTACTTTTGCAGTGTGTGCTCCAGGAGGGGAAAAGGTGCTGTGGGGTGCCTCCCAAAACCCAGGAGGGCTGACCAGGAACACAAAAGGAAGTGGGGACAGGCACAAGCCAGGCTGTAACAGGCAACGGGGGCAGAATCCAGGACCTGCCTACAGGCCACAGGCCAGGCATAGGGACCTCATGTCGACTGTGCTTGCATCCTGACATCAGGTCCTGCACACAGTGGCCATCAATAATCATTAGGGTACTTGAGCTGCAACATGCCCTGGCTTCTCTCTGGATTTCCCTCACCTGCTCACACCTGGGCATGGACTTTAAAGACCAACCCTCTGTGGGTCCTCTCCTTACAAGTTAAAGGAAAAGGATGATGTGGATCTGTGAGAGGAGCTAACCACGCTCTCTCTCTCTCTGAGGACCAAAGACATCTGCATTTTATGAACAGGGCCCTCCTGGGTTCCCCATGTCAACCCACCTCATCTTGGCCCTGTCTAGAACTGCCCTTGCTCCCTTGCCCATCTCCATATCCACAGCCTGCAGCTTTGTGAGTGGTGGCTTGGGCTCCATCTCACACCACCCATACCCTTCCAGGAAAATGAAAGTGGGAGATGGATCCCAGACACAAGGTAGGCACCATGCTCTGGCTCTGTACCCACTGCTCTGTCAGTCCTGGGACACATCAAAGAGTCTGCAGGCCATGGTAGTGCCTGGACCACATACTCCCATTTACTAAATAGGAAAACAGACTCAGTAAGATAAGATCCTCAACAGGAGCCTGTCCCTAGATGGACGAGGTGTCAGGCAATCTGCTGTGAACAGTAGTCAGGTTTGGTGTGTGAACCAGAGCCAGTAGAGTCACTGGGAAGGGACACAAGTCAATGCATATGTCATGGTTGGCTTCAGCTGTCAACGTGACACTTGAGAAGGAACCTCAATTGGGAAATTTCTTCTATTGGACTGGCCTGTGGGCATGTCTGTGAGGCATTTTCTTGATGGCTGAGTGATATGGGAGGGCTCAGTCCACTTTGGGTGGTGTCACCCATGAGCAAGTGGTCTTTGGTTGTATAAGAAACCAGGCTGATGGGCTGGGGAGGTGGCTAATTGGTTAAGAGCACAGGCTGCTCTTGCAGAGGACCTGGATTTGATTCCCAACACCCACATGGCAGCTAACAACCACCCTTAACTGTAGATCCAGGCGCTCCAACACCCTTTCTGACCTCTGAGCACTGCAGGACATGGGTACACTTACATCCATGCAGGCGATATACTCATACACATAAAATAAAAAAATAATAATAAAAGGAAGGTTGAGCACAGGCCAGAGGAGCAAGCCGGTAAGTACATTCCTCCATGGTCTGTGCTTCAGCTCTTGCTTCCAAGTTCCTGCCCAGATTCCCTCAAAGATGGACTGTCACTTGGAAGTGTAAGATGCGATAAACCCTTTCCTCCCCAAGTTGTTTTTTGGTCAGAGTGTTTTATCATAGCAATAGAAAGCAAACTAGAACAGGGCAGAAAGGCTTTGAGCAATACCTTTGTGGCAAGCCCCTTAAGAAAAGCCACCTGTCCTAGGGGGGTATGAAGCGGCCACATGAGCTCAGGGGGACCTACTGCCTGGGAGAAAGCACACACTCACCCGACATGAAAATGTTCAGGCCTATGTTCACATGTGTGTTGTAGTCATACCCACATATACAGGCACCAAAAGGTGTGGTCCAGTGAACCCAAGGGCTCCTATGCTCCGGTAGCCTCCTAAGCTAGCATAGATGGACCAACCTGGCCACAACTAGGGGGTTATAATAGGAAGGATGCAAGTCCCAGTCAAGAGATTAGGTTCAAGAAACCCCATGGCTATCCCCAAAATGGTATCCTGACCTCAAAGGGGCTGCCCATGGATGCCAAAGTCACTCAAACCCTCACAGTGACAGGAGCTTGGCATACCCGACTCCCTGCTTAGGGCAGCCAGGTGTCTGTATCTGATGGCCCTCCTCTTTCCATCCTGGGCTGGTCTGCTTCAGGAAGCCCTGCCTGACCAAATTTCTACCCTCTGTGCCTTGGGGTCACCGTCACATCCCAAATGGAGTACTGGAAGATGTCACCGAGCTCATCAATTGGACAGGGAAAGTGTCACCTTTAATGCAAGCTAAGAAGAGACACTGGCCTCTCTGGGCCTATCCTCAAGTATACCCAAGACCTGTGTACACAGGAAGCATTCAACCTCATACTGGATAAACTGAGACCCCTCTTCCCCTCCCTACAAACTCCAGGAGACTTGGGGAACTTTCTGGCAGGACCTGTTTCTACAGGATGGGGCCAGCTGTGAAGAGAGCTCCCTGGTCATTCCCTGGGGACAGGGAGCTGGCGGGGGGTTCTATTGGGGGTAGGATTGGCACCCTAGTTTGCTCTGAGGGGAAGGCATGTCAGCACAGCAACCCTGGGGCCCTGTGGGACAGGCTGACTTTTGCCCAGTCTTCCAGGCAGATGCCCAGAGGACAGGCCTCTGTGGGGCACCAGGCCAACACATTCAGTGACAGGGCATCGCCACGGCCCACAACCACTAAGGATGATAACAGGAAGTGCCGCTCAGCATCTGGGCTCTGACCACTTGGAATTTTCCGTCTGTGGTGGAAGTGATCTAGAGGCTCGCTCAGGCAAGGCAGGTATCCTTCCCCGTCCTCAGCCAGCGTGTGAGCTGTAGGGGCAGTACTGGGCTGTGCCGAGCACAAACAGTGGGGATTCAACCAGACCTTGGCCTCCAGCCAGGCTTCTGGCAGAGGTGAGCAGGGAAAAATGGACAGTGGAAGGTTCTATTGTGTGGATGTGATGGGGTGTGAATAGGGTCAGACCAGAACTGGGGGCCTAACTCCCCAAGCCCCAATGGCCTTCTATCAAGACTCCCTCAAACCCCTCAAATGCAGTACCTGTGAGCCACACTGTAAAGGTAAAGGCTCAGCATGACCCCAGGCCTGAGTCAGGGGGACAGAACACACCTGTAGGTGGGCCTCCTAAGAGGCTCTGGACCCACCAGTGACAAAGCACCTGAGTGAAGTGGTCTAGAGGGAGCATTCAACCACCAGTCATATCCGCCTGCCTGGAGCAGGGATAAGACACCACAGAGTCACATCTGCCCACCTAAAGCAGGGACGAGTTACCATGCAGAGTCTCACCTGCCTGCTGCTTGGAGCAGGGATGAATCAACCCAGAGTCTTACCTGCCTTCCTAAAGCAGGGATGAGTTACCACATAGGGGGCCTCAGCCTAAGACACACTAAGGATGTGGACATGAATTCACTCTTGTTGGGTCACCAGGGGCCTCTTCAAACCCCAACAGAACAGCTCATGGTCATGGGAACCAGAAAGGTACCAGAAGTTGGTCACATAGACTGCCATCATGGGTTACCTCCTGTGCACCCTGGCAGGGGCCAGGGCTCAAAGATAGCTCTGTAATCTAGAGCCCAGAAAGGGGTCCTGGGCACTGAGTGGGGGACATGGACAGGCGTGCTGAGGACAGGGAAGTGGGAACCCTCCCTTGCACTGGGAACTTCTAACGACAGCTCTGCATCTGCTAGAGGAAAAGACAAAGTTTGGGGGTGTTCAGGAAGTTAGTTGGAGACTAAGAGCCCACATACATGCAGGGCCATGGTAAGTAAAGGGGAGGGGCCACCAGGCCAAGAACATCCCTCATCATGAGGGACAGACAGCTAACTAAGCAGTAGTGCATAGTTGGCTTGGCATGCATGGGCCACCGACCAGGTTCTCTGAGTCTGGAGCCTGAGGGTTCCCAAAGCATGTGGTACAAGCTGGGAAGCCAGCTCTCACCCCCACAATGGGAAGCCAGGGGTCCTCCACCCTCTGTCCTGGCTGTATAGTCAGGGCACTGAGCCAGCTGCCCAACCACGGTCCCCCACCCCAGCACTCTGGGCTCAGGCTCCAGCAATGCTGGCCAGAAATTAAAAACAGATTTTCCACCAGGCCAGGCTTGGGTTTCATGAATTCCATGACAGTGAGCTCGTGGCGGGGCCTGGAGAGAGCTCAGCTGATAGTTGCCACGCAGGAGCTAGAGAGGCAGGGGCCCAGCTTGCTGCTCTAATCCCTCACTCTGAGCTCTGAAAGTCTAGGTACCCATGACTGTACACAGTCATGCATCTGTATTCCTTAGGCCTCATTCTGGAGGCTTCTACTGTGAAGGACCCTCTGGAAAGTGTCTCTGTCCTGTCTCCAGCAGGGTAAGAGGCTGTGACACAGTTCCCAAGCTGTTTCATCATGCTAGGCTATAGTGGCCACTTCCTGGTTCATGGTCTTCCCACCAGCCCACTCAGATCAAGAAGCCGAGGACCCACATAGATACAAGCACCCCAGCTTAGCAGGGCTGTAGAAGAAGGTTTGAGTCTAACACAGTCCAGTCTCTGGGGTCAGGGCACAGCCTGCCTGTTGTCACATGCTCAATCTCTTGGGGATAGTGTGAGGCACCTCCCATATCCCTGATGCGGTGGCCATGGTAAGGTTCCTCTCTTAGGCCTCAATGGAACTACTGTGGGGGAGGGGTATCTACAGTGAGGGGTGTCTGGGTCCATGGAGAGGTCAGGATCCCTAGTTCACACCTCTAGCCCAAGGGCCTCTGTTTGTGCTGGGTTGGGCCACAGTGGGGAGGGAGTGAAAGTGTGTAGCGGGAACAGTATAAGATCCTTGCAGCTGCTGGGTGTGATGATGCACACCTTTAACCCCAGCACTCAGGAGGCAGAGGGAGACTGAGGCCAGCCTGGTCTATACAGTGAACTGTAGCTATAGGAAGACTCTGTCTCAACAACAACCACTGTAGCTATGGTCTGAGGTTGGGGGTGTGTGTATCAAGGCCACATAGCATACAACTCTTCCAGAACATGACCAAGGGCTCCAGGTTGTGGCCAGAAAAGTTGGTGTGGGCCCCAGGTGGCAGGGTATCATACAGGTGACGCAGGGCCCCTGCCAGGAGACACACATAAGAAGAAAAAGGTCAGCAGAGGGCGTCAGTGCCTGGCAGGAGGGTTGGCATCACTAAAGAAAGCTTACAATGGCCCAGAGAACACTGAACCCAACACCCCACTCAACAGAAGCCTTTTGGTTTTGATTCCAGTTTCTGTTTGGAGACAAAGTCTCATGTAGTCCAGGCTAGCTTCAAACTTCCTATGTAGGGATTGAACCTTCCTTGAACCCCCTGCCTCCACCTCCCAAGTACCTTGGATAACTGTCATGTACCACTACCCCTAGCTTACAGAGTACTGAAGATGGAACCCAGGGTTTCATGAATGCTAGGCAAGCACTCTACCAATTGAACTACAGCCCCAGCACTATTCTTTAAAAGTAGAAATTATTACTTTTTTATTAGTGGGGGACATACATGCCACCATGCACATGTGGTGGCCAGAGGACAACTTTGTGGAGTCAGTTCTCTCCTTCCACATTTACATGGGATCTGGAGGTTGAACACAGGTCCTCAGTCTTGTGCAACAGGTGCTTTACCCATTGAACCATCTCACCAACCCCTTTTTCTTGTTTCTGAGACAGGGTCTCCCTATGTGGCTCATTCTGTGATACTCCTCAAACTTGTGTATCTCAAACTTGTGATACCCTGCCTTGTCCTCCTGAGTACTGGGATTATAAGCATGTACCACCAAGCTTGGCTAACAGAAGTCTTCTCAAAAACCTCCTTTTCCCCAGGTGTGCTTGTGCGCAGCATTGAGTCCAGCACTGTGGAGGCAGAGGCAGGTGGATCTCTGTGAGTTTAAAGCTGGCCTGAGCTACATAGTGAGTTCCAGGGCAGCCAGGGCTATATAGTGTGAATCTGTCTCAAACAAAACAAAACAAACAAAAACTATCTTCTCAGGAATTTTCCAGAGTCTAGGATTGCATGACCACAGCAGGATTGCATGTCCACAGCACAGTCAAATACCAGGGTCTGGTGAAATGGCACAGGTCTTTCTAGAAGCCAAGTATGGGGCCCTAGAGCCCACTCCCAGTGGAGTACACGTGAGAGTCTAGAGTCACAGCCTCACCATCTCTTGACCATAAGATGGCCCTGACCCAGACCTGGTCCACAGCACTGGCCATGAGGCATAAACACTCACTGCCAACTGGGCCTGGCAGAGGCTTGCCTGCCTCACCCAGCACAGGACCCCTGCTCCCTTGTACCGAGTCTAGCCCATTGGCTCCTGCCCATCCAGAACTTACTCTAGAAGTTTCCACTGTGTTTTGGGGGCATTTTTGTATTTGGCCTTCCATCACTTGCAACCTCAGAATTCTGGCTGGTGCTGGGGAACGCTGGGGAGCCCCTAGAAGCAAGTGAGTGGACATGGCCAAAGCACACAATGTCCAAGCAGCAGGTGCAAAGGATAGGGGTACGGCTCAGCTGCACAGCTTAGCTTGCATGAGTCCCTGCTATCCTCAGCACCACATAAACCAGGCAAGGCAGTCCAGCAGAGACAGGAGGATCGCTCAGCTGCACAGCTTAGCTTGCATGAGTCCCTGCTATCCTCAGCACCACATAAACCAGGCAAGGCGGTCCAGCAGAGACAGGAGGCTCAGAAATTCAAGGTCATCCTCAACAACACAGTGAGTTCAAGGCCAGCCTGGGATACATTAGACTTTGTCTCAAAAAAGAAAAAGGCAGGATGTGGTGGCCCATAGCACTCAGGAGGCAGAGGCAGAGGCAGAGGCAGACGGATCTCTGAGATTGAGGCCAGCCTGGTCTCAGGGAGTTCCAGGCTAGCTGGGACTACAAGGAGACCCTATCTCAAAAAAAAAAAAAAAAGTGTGGGGGGGTTTTGGGAAGATGTGTGGGAATGTGCATTTGTAATCTCAGTGTTTCTTTGTGTGACAAGATAGGAGTCAGTGACAGGAGGATCCCCAGAAGCTCATGGACCAGACACCCGGCACATGTACTGGCAAACAAGAGACCCTGTCTCAAACAAGATGGAAGGTGAGTACTGACACCCAAGATTGTCCTGAGTTCTTATGCTCACCGTGGCACATGCCAGAATACAGTCACACACACACAAATGAACATAGACACTGAGCACACACACATACACACACAGATTAAAAAATACAAAAACTGAATCAACAATAAAAAAAACAGAAGACAAAGACAGGGGCATGGCTCAGTGGTAGACTGCTTGCTTAGCATGCATGAGGCCCTGGGTTTGAGTGACATGATGCTACCTGATACAACACTGGTTTCAAGTTGTCCCACAAATGCATGTGCAAGTTAGACTCCAGCTAGGTGGCTCCTCTGTCTTTGTGTGGTCACCCCACATATACCCGAGTGTCCCATGGATGTGCACTGCCTATGTAAGCTGCAGACAGGAGATAAGGCTGTTTTTTTCAGACAGAGCTCATTTCCTGAGTAGTCAGGGAGGATGACGAAGCCAACCCTGCCCAGAGGACATGGCTGGGCTGCCAGCCTCCCTGCCAGACCACTGATCTTTTATACTGAGGGGCCTGGTTCTTACCAGCCAGTTGCAAGCTCTAGGAGGGGGACCCCTGTCCCCAAGAGCTGTTCAACTGAAGCCCAGGAAGTGGGCACATAGTGTAGGCTCACATACCTGTGATACAGAGTACCCAGTACCTCTTAGGCAGCAAGTTCCCCTGAGCCATTTCGGTACCTCCCCTTAGTTCTCATACCTGGGCTTCTGTGTGTTTAGGGCCTTTGCATACACTGTTCCCACAGCTAAGGACCTTCTATTCAAGCCCTGGGCATATCACCTAGTCCATACCTCTCTTTCTCCCTGCTCCCTCCAACCTAGACTACAGTTACACACACAAATGAACAAACACCAAATACACACACACACACACACACACACACACACACACACACACACACAGATTAAAAAATACAACAACTGAACCAACATTAAAAAACAGAAGACAAAGACAGGGGCATGGCTCAGTGGTAGACTGCTTGCTTAGCATGCACGAGGCCCTGGGTTTGAGTGACATGGTGCTACCTGATACAACACTGATTTCAAGTTGTCCCACAAATGCAAGTGCAAGTCAGACTTCAGCTGGGTGGCTCCTTATTTGGTCTTGCTGTCGATCAAACCCAGGACCTTTGCACAAGCTTGGCAAGTGTTCTAGACATGAGCTACATCCCCACCACATCCCTTTATGAGATGTGGTCTTGGTCTTGCTAAATTGCTGGCAATTGAACACATTCTGCATCCCAGGCTAGCCTTGAACCTTCAATCCTCCTGCCTTACCCTCTAGAGTGGCTGGGATGACAGGCTGTACTTCTACCACACCTGGGTCTCCTTAAGTCTTATTACACATCTGGGCCTCAGGGCTCATGGGAAATGGTTCCACATTCTAGGTAAACTACAGGCAAGAGTTACTGGCTACCTGGATGGCTGGTATGCCGTAGGCCCACTATGTACCAGGGCCAGGATGGTACATGTTGATTAAGAAAGTAAGCTGCCATGTCCCAGTCTTTGGCTGGCAGTTTCCATGGCAGATCAGGTAACAGCTCCTCCAGGAAGCCTTCCTAGACTACCAACCCCCACAGCCCCTGCTCTTGACCCTGCTCATCATTAGTCATAATGTTTCTCATCAGCCAGCAGCTTCTGGCCTACATTGAACTGGTAGAGGCATTCAACCAAAGACCGGGAGCAGACAGTGTGAACTTGACCTTTCCCTGAGGATGCTGGGTTATAAGAGCAGATATGGGACAGAAAGCAGATATTCCATTGACATATACCAGCATGAGGCCAGCAAGCTGTACCCAGATATCTATTCTCTGGTCTGCAGAGATTTTAATGTCCAAGTCTAGGGACTGCAGGTAGCCAGAACTGGACCAAGTTAGAATTAAGACTTCACTCAGATGACATAGCTCAGGTCACATGAGATCCCAAGACCTCTGGTCCCATGCTTTCCGTTGAGCCTCCTGCCTCTGCTGGGATTTCAGTTACCCACTGTGAGGGGAACACACCCACTTGCACAGATACCCTGAAAGCCAGGCACCCCAGTGAGGCAGTGTGGAGACTGGGGCACACTGTGGATGGACCAGCTCCAGGAGAGCCCAGTCAGCAGCCTCTGGGAACAGCCTGGTGGGAAACCAGCACAAAACAGACCCTAGATGCCCCTTCCCTCCCAAAGATGACCCCAGCCTCCCCAAAACCCAACCAGGTAACTCATGGTGGCCCTTCCATTCAGTATTATCACAGACTCCCAAGAGGGAGACACAGTGGTGGCTCTCCCAGGATGGAGGCTGTGAACCTATTGTGGCTCAAGACCCTCCATCTCAATGCTGCTTACCTGGGCAAAAAATAGCTTACTATTACTCTCAGAGGCCAGGTACCAACAGGGTCTTGTGACATCCCTGGAACAGTCCATCTGCTCCTAACCCCACAGTTATTTCTATGGTAGGTTTCAGGGGGCATGGGCAAAAGGTTGGAGAGAGGACACTGGCTCTCAGTGCTCCCAGAATGAGGCTAGGCCTCGGTCTGGACAGTGGAGACAGCTGCACGACGCTGTTGGAAGTACAGGCTGCTCCACACAGGGCTTGGCTGGGAGTCTAACTGTGGGTTCCACCAGGGTTCCAGACAGTGGTCCATGGAGGTAGAAAAGAGTGAAAGGCAAGGCTGGTGTCTTTTCTGAGAGGATTAGAAGCTCTCTTTCACAGTGAGGCACAGCTTGGGTTAGAAGCAGGACAGATGGCTGAGAGGTACTTTAGGTCAGGATGGGTGAGAGGTCAGTAGATGCAGTGAGATGGATCGGCTACCCCCGCGCGCACACACACAAGAGTCAGAAGCACCTCGCCGGGAGACAAGCTGAGGCCTGTGAGAAACCGCCTACCCACCAAAGGAAACGAGCTTCTCTCCATACAGGTAACCCTGCAAAATCATCACAGCTAGCTCCAATGCAAGGATGGAAGGACAAGGCTGAGAGAGGCTGAGCTTCTGCTTAACGCACAAGCTCATAGAGGGGCAGGGGCAGGATACACGTCCACAGGCCCGCTCACAAGCGGAGGTGGCGGGGGATGGAGCCAGGCTGGGTTCCACACCGTGAATTATTCAGTGGCTAATTCTACTTCTGGGAGAGGAGGCAGGATAGAGAGTGAGTCAGAGGCCTCCCACAGTGGAGCCTGGAGCAGGACAGCAAAAAGGGCAGGACCAGCCTCAGTTAAGGCCACAGGACTGAGGAGCCAACCCAGCCACCACCTCTAGATCCCCAGGGCTGCAGGCATTGGTCCCTCACCCTCTCCTTGTCACAGCTGTGCCTGAAAAGCGACAGCAAGTTCAGTTCTGCAGCAGGAGCAGGTGGCAGCTCGAGGACCACAGGAAACGATGCCCAGCCGCCCCAGGTACCTCTGGACTTTCAGAACTGACCATTAGGCCAAACCCTCGGGCAGACAACTTTCTGAGCAAAGCAAGCAGCTCACAGTCTTCTTCCCGGGAGGAGGGTGACAATGCCACCACACAGCAGGCGCATGCATTGCCCCAATCCTAGATCACTCTACAGGACTGGCCTTCCCCTAATCTAAGGGTGGCTCTGAGTCTTCTTTCTTTTACTGTCTCTGGGTGCAATGTCACCACACAGCAGGAGCACCCATTGCCCCCACTTTGGATCACTCCGGGACTTGCCTTCCTGCAAATTCCCAGACAGTCCCGGGCCTCCCTTCCTTTTACTGCCTCTGGGTGCTCTGGCCTATGCCAGCCCTTTGCTGTATTTCTAATCTGTTGGAGCTGGGGTCAGGTAGGCACAGAACAGCAGCAGAGACTCTGTGTACCCTAACATTCAACTTCCGGTTCTCTGCATCTGGAAGAAGGTGGCTGCAGAAAGCAGAGCAGGCAGAATGTGACAAGGCAGGGAGAGCACTAGATTCCCACACTACTGTTCAAGAGGACGGGACAGAACCCTGAAGCGTTGGGATGACCATGCAGTGTAATCACTCTGCTTCTAGAATCCGGGGCAGGAAGGAAAAGCCCACAGCCGGGTCCCTGGCTCTGCACTCAAATGACAGTGGTTCAGCGGTGGGGGTGGTGCTGGGACTTGGCATGTTGCCAGGCTAAGGGTTCCATGGGGAGAGGGCTGCCAAGGGCCCCATGGCCCCCAGCCCAGACTGAGGCCCACCTCCCTTTCCTGCAGCCAGGCCTCGCTCCCCCTCCCTTAGCGTGCGGGGGACTGCTAGCAGCCTGGTTTCCCACAACCACGCGGCACCCTGCGTACATCCCACAGCCTGACCGCGAAGCAAGGGGTCATTAGCGGCCACAGAGGGCTGGCCATGGCCCAGACTATTCACCCACCAACAGCCTGGTGGCGGGATTCCCCAAATGGATGAGGAATCCCCTCCTGCCTGTACCCGGGGTTCCAGCCTCAGCTCTCTGGGGGTCCCCGACTGGCAGGGGGCTCTGCTGGGGAACAGTCGGACTCCTCAAGGATGGAGAGGGGCCTGGCAGGAACCCATAGGATCAGAGGTGGTCTAGGGGAGGGAGGCAGCTCCACCAATCCAGACAGGAGGTCTTGGTGAGGCCCAAGGACCTTCTGTGGGGGCTGGAGGTTAGCCCCTAGAGGGGGACCAATGGGCCAGAGGGGACCCCCAGAAGGAAGATGCCACGACCCCGGAAGGAGTGGGGAGACTCAGGCCGCTCAGGAGAGACCATGACCCGGGGTCTCTGACCCCACACCCGGGGGCGCGCGTCACCTGCTGGTAGTCGGTGTCCTCTGGCCGGAACTGGCTGCTGGTGGCCTCCCATCGCAGGTCGAAGTGGGGCAGCCGGTGCAAGAGGCTCACCCACCAGGGCGCCGCGTAGCTGACCCCGGCCATGGCGAGCGGCCGTGGGCGCTGCACCCGTCTTCCCTCGCTGCCCGGGGCGCGGGACTCAGGGACCCACAGACCCTAGGTCAGCTGCCCGCATCGTCCCTGCGATCCTGAGCTCCGGCCCGGCCCGGCTCGGCCCGGCTCGGCCCGGCTCGGCTGCACTCGGCTCTGCTCGGCCGCCCGCGCCCGCCGCCTCTTTGTTCACCGCCGCCGCCGCCGCCCCCTCCGCACCCCTGCCCGCCCGTAGGCCCCACCCCCGCGCCGCCATTGGCCCACCGCTCCAGGCCCCGCCCCCAACGTCCTCTCATTCCGCAGGTTCCTCCCCTCTGTTGCCATTGGCCCACCGCCCGCATACCCCGCCCCCCATCTGCCATTGGCGCGCTCCCACAGGACCTGCCCTTTAACTGACATGTTGTCCCGCCCCTTCGTTTCTATTGGTCCGCTTGCCTATTAGCCCCGCCCCCGCCCCATGCTCCTCCGCCCTCCTCTCCTACAATCTCCGCCCTTGCAAAACTCATAGGTCCGCAGACAAGAGGTTCCGCCCTCTCCCTTCCTAGACTGAGAGGTTGCGTGGTCCGGAAGGCCGCCGCGACCCTCTAGGCCTGTTGCCTCCGGCTATTTCCTCCCCGCAGTCCGCGGAGGCTGTAATCTCAGCCTCCTGAGTAGGTTGCGCTCCATCCGGTGCGTTTGCTCGCTGGTTTGATTCTTGCTGGTTTCCTGCGGACCTCCACTCCGTACGCAGCCCCTGGCAGCAGCCTGCAAGGGACCCAGTGACTTCTCTGAGACGGCATGATCTGAATTTGGATCTGCAGCTATGTGGTCTTGGGCTAGTGGTCCAGCCTCTCTGAGTCAGTGTTCTAGAAAAGGCATCGTGAAAATAAAAAAAGTGTAAATGCTCAGAATAAAGCCTAGCATGTAAGTCCCAAACGCACGTCTAAGGCGATGAGCAGATACACTGAATGGACCTGCTTCAGTTTTTTAGAAGTAAGTATTGAACCCAGGGCCTTGATCATGATAGGCCAGCACTCAACCCATAAACTACATACCCAGCCCCTCACTGGCAGAATCTAGGCAAATGCTCAACCACTCAGCTATGTCCCCGGATTTTGTATTTTGAGACAGGGTCTCAGGTTGACGCGTAATTCACTCTTTAACCAGACAGGCCTTAAACTTGCAATCCTCCTACCTCAGCCTCCTAGCTAGCTGGAATAACAGACCTGCACCACCACACCTCACTGGATTGCATCATTTTAAAGACAGTGTCCTATCTGGACATCCTGGAAACTTAAGTAATTTCTGGGAGGACTGGTCGGGACCTAGCCTATAGAAAGTAGCTGCTTGGCTCTCTGCCCCTTCCCTGGACCATCCTTCTCACCAGATGCAGCCTAAACTTCCTCTTAGCCCTGCTACTCACTGCCCTGGGACATTGTTTAAAGGCCTTCTGGATTCTGAGAAACTGGTTTCCACATCTCCACCTGCCTGGTGCCTTCTCCTAACAGGCTGGGCGGTGGCTTCTGACTTCCAGAGGGACCTGTTTCTCATCATACTGCCTTGAGGCACCTGCTTTTCCGCAGCAGGTGCCTCAGGGTAGAGGCCCTTGCAGAACTGTGGATTTCTATGTTCTGGATCACTGGGAGACGCCATCTGGTTAGGAAAATCAGCCTGGAACAGGAAGAAAGAGGCCATCACATTCTCTATCCCTAAAGGTCAGAAGGCCAAGATCAAAGCCACTGCCAGGAACATTTTGCTACCTGACCTAACCTGGTAGGATAAATACAATGTGTAAGATGCCCACCTTAGCAGACCTGCCTGGGCTGCTGGTCTGTCTTCCTTTTATACTGGGGTTCAACTCTGGGATCTCCCATTCCCGACTCTGCTTTTGGGATTCTGCTGTTCTAAAGATGAGTGGCAGCAGCAGGAACCACCCTCATGTGCCAGGTCAGTTTCCAGTCCCTGTTACAGCATCTTCCCACAGGCACAGAGAACCCTGTATCATTCGTTCCTTGGACCCAACATCGGTGAAGATGCTGGGATACTGCCAGAGTTTATGCATATAGGCAAGGAGTTTGGGGATTCCCTGCCCCATTTCTAGAAGCTCCCATCAAATTGGGTATTTTCTTTTGACAAGGCCAGAAAGACTACCCATTATGGAAAATAATAAGTCACAATAGCAGAAAAATTCTGTTCCCAAAAGGATATGTTCAAAAGCAGGTGTGAAGATACATGCCCAGGAAAGGAGTCACAAGTTCAGAGCCAATCTGGCTACATTGAAAGTTTGAGGACAGCCTGTGCTATGTTGTGAGACCTTGTCCAAAAAAAGGAAAGGGGAAAGACAGGAAAGAAAATGAGCTATTGATTAATATTTGTAGTGTGTCCAGTCAATAATTCCTTTCCTAAATAGTCCCTGAAGAAAAAGTTACAAGGGGTGTCTAAAGTAGAGAAAAGGTTGGCTGGTGAGATGGCTCAGCATGTGAAAGTGCTTGCTGCCAAGCCTGACAACCCGGGTTCAATCCCTGGGACCCACATGAAGGAGAGAACCAACTCCCACAAGTTGTCCTCTGACCTCCACATGGAACAGCACAACCTGAGCCTCTTGGACGGAGCTGAGCCCCATGCTAATGATGCTTAGAGAAAGTTGCCGGAGAGACAGCCTCACAGGGTGGACAGCCTGCTGCACAAGAGAGTGAGGCTTAAATGAAGCCAAACAGTGACCACTGGCCAAAGCTGTGGTTGTTCTTCCTGCTTGCTGTGACATGTCTATAGCTGGAGGCTGGACATTGGTCTGCTCTACAGGAGGCAGAACTGAGGACTGGGTCCTGCCATTGCCCAGGAAGTCCATAGAATTTCCAATGAGTCAGGGAATCACCATGGTTCAGCTACAACTCACCAGCTCCTTTTCTCTCCCTTTCTCCCTTCTTTCCTTCTTTCATCTCCATAAAGTGGAATTTATGAGCCAAAGACAAGGATGAGGGGCTGGGAGATGTCTCACTCGATAAAATGTTTGCTGTGTAAGCATGAGGACCTGAATTTGAAGCCCCAGCATCCAAGTAAGTAAAGGCCAAATGTGGTGGTATATACTGTAACACAGTGCCGGGAGTGGGAAGAAGAGATGGATGGATTTCATGACTTGATGGCCAGTGCTGAGTCTAAGCAATCAATGAATTTTGCCCAGACTCAGTGAGACAGCCTGTTTCAAAAACTAAGATGGAGAGGATGGAGAGATGGTGAAGCAGTTAAGAGCACCGGCTGTTCTTGCAGAGGACCCACGCTCAGTTCCAGAACCCACATGGCAGCTAGCAATGGTCCTTAACTCCAGTTCCAGGGGATCTTGGGTATTACACACATGTGGTGCCCTTGTATACATGCAGGCAAGACACTCACACAAATAAAAATAAATCAATCAAAAAAAATTAAAGGTGGAGAACGACAGAGGAAGATTCCCAGTGTCCACCTCTGGCCTCCACACCCACATGCTGGGCGAGTGCACTTGCACACATACATGCCCACACTCATTATATACACACTACACATACAGAATTTTTAAAATATTTTATTATTTTTTTATTTCATGTGTAATGAGGGTATTGTCTGCATGTATGCAAGTGCACCTATGTCATGCAGTGAATGCCTTTGAAGGTCAGAAGAGGGCATCAGATCCCCTGGAACTGGAGCTACAGATGGTTGTTAGCTGCCATATGGGTGCTGGGAATTGAACCTGGGTCCTCTACAAGAACAGCCAGTGCTCTTAATCATTGAGTCATCTCTCCATCCCCAACAGAATTTTTTTAAAAGACAGGAATAAGAAAGTCTGTGAGGAGCCAACACGGAAGTCTGAGCTGTGGGGAGCACCAGGCAGAAGCATCTAGAACAGACAACCTCGTGAGCTAAGTCAGGAGTCCCACAGAGGCTGTACCCCCAGGCAAGGAGGTGGCTGGGCTGAGGCTCCTGAAAGGTTGTCTCAAGACCTGCAGTCACTGGGAGACAATCCAGACCCCAGCTGCACGTGTCCAGCCTGGGCCAGGCCCCCAAATGCTGGGGCCTCAGCCAGGACAATGGAATTCCCTGCCTTTGGACCCCATCCAGTGAGGTTCACATTTTCCGTAGACAGCACTCATGAGTGCTGGCAGGGAGAGGACTGGAGGCCCGAATTCCCCCTGTGAACCCTGAGACGTGGCAGGGTGACACTCAGAACCACAATTAGAGGGAGTACCTGGCTCCTTCCAAACACCTGGCTGATGTACCCTGACTGCAAAAAAAAAAAAAAAAAAAAAAAAGCCCTGGGGGGCATTTCTTCAATCCGGTCCTGTGGCCTTATGGCCCTGGAGTTTGGGAAAGATGCCAGACAGCCAGCACAGTCTTCAGAGTCCTACATCCAAACACAGCCTGAAACCAATGACTACCTTTCATTTTCGAGGAGTCCCCTGGCTACCAGCCACACCTTATCCAGAAAGCCAGGGAGAGTCAGGAAGTAAGCAGGACGCCTCTGAGCTCCCAAAAGCGCTGATCCAAGTCGTAACTGTATACCTTCCAAGCCAAAGCAGACCTAAGGTAGAAGCCTGATGCTGGTCCTGGTGATGTAGTCCTATCATTCCAGATATACAGGAGGTTGAGGTAAGAGGATCACAATTTTGTTCAAGGGCTGTCTAGACTATAAAATGTGTTCAAGGCTATCTTGGGCATTTGGTGTGACCCTGTCTCAAAATAAAAAGTAAAAAGAGGGCTAGTAATGTAACTCAGCAGTAGAATACTTGCCTAGAATCCTCCAATTAGGGCTGCGGGGCATGACACAGTGGCAGAGGACTTGCTTAGACTTCTACAGTTAGGGGTTGGGGGCATGTCTCAGTGGTAGAGCACCTGGCTGGAATACCCCAGTGAGGGGCTGGGGGTGTGGCTCAGTGGTAGAGCACCTGTCTAGTACATTTAAGGCCCCGATTTCAATCCCCACAAGAAAAGAAAAGACAAGAAAGATGGAAGGGAGGAAGGCAAGACAGGGATGTTCTTTTCTCCAGACTTGGTGAACTGGGTTTCTTCTGGGGAGCCCCTCTCCAAGTGTTGCTCTCTTAGAAAATGGATCTTCACCCCCTGGGAACCTCAGGGAAACAAGAGGGGTTTCAGAGGACTTCCAGATGAGGTTGCCTGGACAAAAAAGAAAGTCCCTGGGATCCTGGACTCCGCCCTGACCAGAAAAACAGCTAGGGAAGTCGAGCCTTGAGAAGGCTCCATGTATAAATGATTGAGGTTTGTCTGACCTAGGTTTGAACCTAGAGGGTAAAGCCCTCCCCAAGACAGAGATGGGGGACAGGCCCCGAAGGGCCTTGTTGGAAGTAGCTTCCAGGCTAATTGTGGCGCACAGCCCACGCCTATTTCTTCGCCGCCTCACCCTAGCCCACCTCACAGTAGAGGAAAGGAAGGTTCTGGAACCTACTTTTGGGGGCAGTATTCTTGCTCATCTCAGAATGAATTTTGAGGCAAGAAGTGGGACCCCTTACTGTAGTCAGAGACCTCTGTCTGTACAAAGACACCCCTCGGAGCACTCAACCCACGGCTGGGGCTCCTCCTCTGTGTGTGCTGGTGGCCTCAGCCCTGGTGAGAGAGAGGCGCCCAGATTCTTCTGTATTCTGCCTCAGCTTGCAGGAAGTACTCTCGAAACCTAGACTCAGAAAAAGGAAGAGTCTCACTTAAGGTCAGGGTCAAGGCACCCCAGAGCACTGGACTGCAAAGGCCTCACGTACACTTTCCCTGCTGCTCCATTGCTGGCCTCTCCCTGCCCTCCCAGGGCCTGAGGACCAACTCCCCAGACCAGCAAACGCTTTGGCCTCTGCCTCTTATGCTCCCATGCCTGAACTTCTCGCCCTCGGTGCAGGGTAGGCAAGGTCAGGAACAGGCAGTGGTGAGCTTGTTTTAAGGCCAGGCATGGGCTTCTTGAACTTTTGTGGTCTGTCTCTTTGTTGGCTGGCTTCAGTTGTCAACTTGACACACTTGGTAAGAGGGAACCTCAGTTGGGGAATTTCCTCTATTAGACTCACCAGTAGGCATGTCTGTGAGGCATTTTCTTGATTGCTGAGTGATATGGGAGGGCTCAGCCCACTGTGGGTAGAGATACCCCTGGGCAGGTGGTCCTGTATTGTATAAGAAAGCATGCTAAGCCCAGGCCAGAGGAACGAGCCAATAAGCAGCTCTGTGGTCTGTGCTTCATTACTGGCCTCCAGGCTCCTTTCCTGACTTCCTGCTTTGGTTTCCCTTGCTGTTGGGCTGTGAGCTGTGAGCCAATAGAACCGTTTTCTCCTCAAGTTGGTTTTTGGTCAGAGTGCTTTAAAAAATATTTTATTTATTATTATTATTATTATTTTGGTCTTTTTGAGACAGGGTCTCTCTATATTCCCAGCAGACCTGGAACTTGCTATGAAGACCAGGCTGGCCTTGAACTCACAGAGTTCTCCCAGCTTCTGTCTCCCAAGTGCTGAGATTAAAGATGTGTACCACTATACCTGGTTCTTATTATTTTATTTCATGTGTATGAGTGTATTATTGCCTGCTTATATGTAGATGCACCTGTGTTGTGCAATGCCCATGGGGGTCAGAAGAGAGCGTTGGATTCCCCTGGAACTGGAGTTATGAATGGTTGTTAGCTGCCGTGTAGATGCTGGGAATTGAACCCAGATCCTCTTCAAGAACAGCCAGTGCTCTTAACTGCTGAGCTATCTCTGCAGCCCCTTGCTCAGAGTGTTTTATCACAACAATAGAAAGCAAACCAGGGCAGACCTCTAACAGAGTTCTGCTGTCCAGCACAGGTGGCCCCAGCTACTGGCTCAAAGCCACCTAGAGACACACCCTAATCTGTAGATTAGGTATCCTAATCTACAGATGGGGAAAATGAGGCTCATTTCAGGCCACCCACCAGGATGGGCTAGCCTGAATTCTTCTGCATATGGGTGCAGGGACCCCTCTCTCTCCCAGCATCCTAGCTGGCTACACAGCCTACCTTCTCTCTCAGATATCCAGGGCAAAGCTGGGTGCGGTAAAGAGCTGTCAGAGCTCCAACCACCCAGACAGCTCTCCAGTCCCAGATTCCCTCCTTTTAAACCTCGAATTTTACCACTGTTCTCCCAGCTGCTCTTTTTGTTCCCATGACTCTCATGGCCTGATCCAATCTCTCCAGCAAAACACACAAGGACTGTCACTGCCCTGGCCTTCTTCCTGAGCCCTGAGTCCCCCACAACACTCACTGTGTGCAGGCACCATCTGTGTTCCTAGTGCTTCTCTGTGCCTCCCTCGCACCCTTTCCTCAAGCTTGGTGCCAGAAGACAGCCTGCAGTCCTAGGTCACAGGTTCAAACAAAGTGAGAACTCACTCCATGTTGGAGCAAACAAGAAAGAGACCGGCCGCACACAGTACACAAGAGATATGAAAACCTGACACATGAGACAGAGGACCCGAGATGCCACGCTCAGCTCTGTAAACAAATAATGAAGTGCCAGAAAGCGCTGTCCAAAGGACAGGAGAAAGTGAACTTTGCTGTGTGTTAAACAACTGGGGACATGGGTGTGATGCAGCATGGCAGCACTCAGAGGTTGAAACCAGTGTGAGTTCAATGGTCCAACAGTTCCCTCGGGTTCTCTTTTCTCACACCCTTCCGTGCATTCCTCTACTCATCTGTCTACCCATCTATCTTTTATCTCTTCATCCACCTATTCGTCCACTCCTCCATCAGCCTGTGCAACTTCCCTGTCCATGCCTCCCTTTCCGTACATCTGTGCATGCATTGACCCATTTATCCTATTCATTTGCTCATCCGTCCATCCATCCATCCATCCATCCATCCATCCATCATCCATCATCCATCATCCATCCTTGTATGCATTTACCTAACCCCTCATCTGTCCACCCATCCATGCCTTCATCCTTCTATTCATGCAGCCATCAACTACCTTTTCATCTCTACATGCATCCACCCACCAATTCATCCTTCTGTCCATCTGCCCATATTCATTCATCTATCCAAATATAGATGCCCAAGACAGTGTCTGAAATGATGTTCAGGGAATATGACAGTAATTATTTCTGTGTACAAGGGTCATGGACCACACATGGCTGTTACTGGCTTTTCTCTTTCTTTCATTCTTTCTTTTTCTTTCTTTCTAGATAAGATATTCTCAATAGTAGAACTATTGCCTTGAACTCCTGAATGCTGGGATTTCATGCATGTGCCACCATGCCTGGTTTCAGATTTTGTTTTCTTTCTAAATAACATGTTAGATTAATATAAAGTAACATTTTATTCTATTATTTTTGCATTCTTTTGCTTTTTTTGAGACAAGGTCTCCTTGGAGTTACAGCTGGCCTGGAACTTGATATATAGACTAGTCTGGCCTTGCTCTCACAGAGGTCTGCCTGCCTCTGCCTCCCCAGTGCTGAAAATAAAGGTGCTACCACTACCCCCGGCTAAGGTAACATTTTAAAAGAGACGACCAGTGAGAAGAAGCCAGCTGAATATGAAGGAAGCAATCACAGTGGGAGGATCCCAAGAAGCAGAGACAGGAAGGAGTCACTGGTTTTAGGAGGAAAGACAAGGAAGACCAGTCAGGAGACCACTGTACTTAATGTTGGAGCCCAGAGCAGAGAGCTTCAGGGGATGTCAAGAGCAGGGGTTTCAAACAGAAAGGGATAGGGTTGTGGCTGCGGCCCAGTGGTGGAGGGCTGCTTAGTTAGCATGTGTGAGGCCCTAGGTTTAATTACCAGTACTGGAAAGAAAACACACACACACACACACACACACACACACACACACACACACACACGATGGGGGGAGGGGATTTCTCCTAAAGTGTGTCCTTCGGGAAAGAAGATATGCCTTACTTGGGTCCTTCCAAAGTGTCCCAGTGCACTCAGCTATCAGGCACTTCTGACAGACACACAGTATCTTGAAAAGACAGAGAAGCAGTGCTTATGGGATTTGCCAGGAGTATCAGCTAAAAACATGTAAAGTTGGAATTGAATTTAGACTTAGTCACTGTTCCCGGGGCAGAACTTGTCATTTGTCGGGACAGGGCATTGCTATTTATCAGCCTTAAAGCCTCTGGGGACTCCTAGTTAGTGGTTATGTTGTGGGTTGTGAACACAAGATCACCTCTACAGATGGTTCTTAGGTTGAACATGCTGGAACTTGGGCCCGGGAAGGGAGAGCCTGATGACAGCAGACCCTACTAAGAGTTTTTTGTTCTGCTTTGGTTTGGGTTTTTGAGAGAAGGGTCTCACTATGTAGCACAGGCTGGCCAAAGAACTCAAAGAGATCTTCCTGTCTCTGCCTGCCAAATGCTGGGACTAAATGTGTACAACACACAGCTAGGCTGGAATTCTTGAGTCTCCCATCTCAGACTTCTGAGTGCTGGGATTACCAACACACCTGACTTTTCCGTGGTTTTTAAAAATTGAAGGACGCATTGAGAGTTGGCTCAGTAATTAAGAACACATACTGCTTTTTCAAGGACCCACACCTGGTGGCTCCTGATTGCCTGTAACTCCAGTTCTATGGAATCTGATCTCTGGTCTCTATGGGCACCTGCCTCATGTGCACACGCCTACACACATACATAGAATTGAAAATAAAAATCTTTAAAAAAAATCTGAAAGGCTCTTAGATGTGTTTGCGTATGGGTGTTTGGGTGCATGTTTGTGTGTGTGCATGTTAAAACCAGAGATCAGCCTCATGTATTGTTCCCAGGGCACTATTCATCTTGTTTTTTGAGGCAAGATCTCTCACTGACTTGGAGCTCACCAAGTAGGTTATGCTGGCTGGCCAGGGAGCCCCAACGATCCACCTGTCTCTGCCACCCCAGCTCAGGGATTGCAAGTGTGTATCACCTCACTCAGCTTTTTTCTTATTTAAAATTTTAGTTTTATGTGTATGGGTGTTCTGTATACATGTATGTATGTGCACCACTCGCAAGAAATACAGAGTCCAGAATAGGGCATTGGATCCCCTGGAACTAGAGTTACAGAGAGTTGTTAGAATGCTGTGGATGCTGGAAACTGAACCTAGATCTTCGGCAGCCAATGCTCTTAACTCTGAGCCATCTCTCTAGCCAACCCATCCCTCTATTTTTAAAACATGAGTTCTGGGAATCAAACTCAGGTCCTCATACTTGTTTGGCAAACACCTTACCCACTGAGGAATCTTCCTAGCCCACATGTATATTCTTTTTAAAATTTTTTATTTTTATTTTATGTGTATGAGTGTTATGCCTGCGTGTATGTAAGTGCACTCATGTCATACAAAGCCCATGGAGGCCAGAAGAGGGTATTGGACTCCCTGGAACTGGGATTTCAGACAGTTGTTAGCTGCCATGTGGGTACTGGGAATCAAACCTAGGTCCTCTAGAAGAACATCAAGTGTCTTAGCCACTGTCAACTATCCAGCCCCCACATGTATATTCTTTTTGTGTTTACATATGTGCATGCCTGTGTTTTTATGCAAGTGTCTGCTTGTGAAAACAGTTTTGTTTCACTGTACATGTTTACAATTTTTTGAATGTGTGCATTCAAAACACATGCATCTATTGTATGTGTTTTACACATATCTTGTATGTGTGTATTCATGTGACAGGATGACGTATTCAGGAGCTGGGTTTTGTTTTAGAGCCTGTAGGGGAAGCTGACTGGATTTCTCCAAAAGCTACATGTGTGGCAGCATGGTTAAGGTAGCCCCACAGACCTGACAGTTGTGGGAGTGTTGAGGTAGAGAGGAAAAGAGGTTGATCACCATTTGGCTTGAGATGTCATTCACAGGATGGTGAGCAAGTTTGGCGCTCTGGACCAGCTAGACTGGATTGGAGCATTTGTATGTGTTGGAGTTGCATAGGCATCCAGAAGACTGGTGTTGGGATAGAATCCGGGAACTCGTCATTTAGTAAACAGAGAAAAGGTTGAGTGAAGGGCTAGAGAAAAGTCCAGGAAGCAGACAGGCAAGCAATCAGGTGGAAGGGCCTTGCCTTGGGTGGGTCAGCCACGGCCTAGCCAGCCAGTCCCACCAGGGGAGGAAGTGGATCTGCCAAGGGAGAGTGGGGGTGGCATTGGCAACCTTTCTTTTGTATTATGTCAGCAGTGCCCCCTCGCTGCCCACACCTCGGCCTCTCTGCTTTCATGTCTTAAAAGCTGGACCTGGGAAGAAGAGGACTAGGAGGAAGAAAGCCCCAGGCTGGGCCTCTTGAATGGCCCCCCAGGATCCCCGGCACACACTGGACTGTTCCTTTGAATTTGTTCTGGGCTTAATTAACGAGTAGCTCAGGGGCACCCCTTCTCCTCATTCAGAGCTCCAGCACCATGGAAACCTAGCCCAGAGCCCTCAGGCATGCACTGTCTAATGGGGCTGTCCCTCGGGCTATAACTGGGTCCAGCTCAAGGGAGCCCATGGGAAGGCACACTAGCCAGAGACCATTAGTGGGTGCCTGTGCAGACAGGCCAGCCTGTTCCCATCTTATCGTACGTATTCTGAACCCTACAGTGCTGCCTAAAAGAACCAGGGATTCACATTATTTTTTTCTGTGTTTCCTGGAGACCTGGAGGGAATATCATATTTATAACTGTTCTGGCAGGATGCTGGAGTTAGCCCCTGACCCTATCTTGAAGAAGGCATACTTGGACTACAGAGTGAGTTCAAGGCCAGCCTAGGCAACTTACCTTGGGACCCACATGGTGGAAGGAGAGAATTGACACCTGTAAGTTTTCCTCTGACCTCCACAAACATACTGTGGCACATGCACACACATATATGCACACACAAACACACAGATAAATAATTCAATGTACTTTTAAAAAGTGGGGGCTGAGGAGATAGCTCAGTGGGTAAAGTGTTTGTCATGCAAACACGAGCACCTGAGTTTGGATCCCCAGAGCCCATGCAAATAACTAGTTGAGTTAATACACATCTGTAATCCCAGTATAGGGAGACAGAGACAGATCGATTGCTGGAGTTTACAGGACAACTAGTTCAGCTGAATCAATGAGAGACTCTCAAAAAAATAAGGTAGAAGGGCTGGAGAGATGACTTAGGAGCACTGACTGCTCTTGTAGAGGGCCAGGGTTCAGTTCCCAGCGCCCATATGATGGCTAATAACTGTCCTTAACTCCAGTTCCAGGGGACTGGGTACTATATTCTGGCCTCCATAGACATTGCACACATATGTGGTACACTCATATACATGCAGGTAAAACACTCATACACATAAAATAATAAAATATCAAAAAATAAGGTGGAAGACCAGTGTGGTGGCACATACCTTTAATTCTAGCACTCAGGAAGCAGAGGCAGCAGATCTCTGTGAGATCAAGGCCAGCCTGATCTACATAGTGAATTCCCGGCAGCAATTAAAGAAATCACCTAACACTGACCTCTGGTCTACACAGACACAGACACAGATGACACTTGCATATGCACACTTGCCCATACATGAACAAGCACACAGGTACACACACGTATATTATTTAAAAATTTTTAGTACATTTTGTGTGTGTGCACACATGCCATGAAGTCCATGTTGCGGTCATAGGACACGTGTGGGAGTTGGTTCTCTCCTTCCACCATGTGGGTCCTGGGGATTGAGTTCAGGTCATATTAGGCTTAGAAGCAAGTGCTTTACCTGCTTAGCCATTTCACTGACTAAAACTTTTGTAATTTAAAAATATTTTTGTTTTATGTGTATGAGTATATTGCTTGCATGTATGTAAGTGCACTATGTGTGTGTAATGCCTACAGAGACCAGAAGAGGGTGTTGGATCCCCTGGAATTGGAGTTATGGATGATTGTTAGCTACCATGTGGGTGACAGGAATCAAACCTAGATCCTTTGGAAGAACACCAAGTATTCTTAACAACTGAGCCATCCCTTCAGCCCCTAAAAAAATTTTCTTTTAGAGGACTGTGGGTTGTATGTCAGTGCTAGAGCACGTGCAAGGTCTTGCGTTTAATCTCTAGCATTGAAAAAAACAATTGTTGAATAAGTACAAGTCAAGTAATTCTAAATAAGAAAGACTAAAAATAAAAGTGAAGAGATAAAAAAGACCAGAAGATTCCCTCCTAATTGTCCTGAGCCATTTTAATAGTTTGGTATTCCATCTTCTAGACATAATTTCTCACTTTTACAGGTACTTGCCCAGATGTGACCTGCACCACATGAGGCACTCAGCCGCACTGTGGCTGCTGCTTGCAGGCCCCTGTAAAGGTGGGGAGGTGGGAGCCTCAGGAAACAGCCGGCCTGGGTCCACAGTTGCTGTGTTTGCTGAGTCTCTGGTCTTCAGAGCTTCTCTGAGCCACATGGGAATGAACACTGCTTCCCCCTCCAAGGAGGAATTTGCAATTAGTTTAGGCAGGATATAATGGGATTTTTATTTAGATCTCAGAGGTTAGGGTGCCTTCCAGGGAAGGTATTTATATCTTTAAAGATGAGGCGTCTGCTTCACTGTGTTATCTTGGTCTTTTTCTAATGTGACCGGTCTTTTTGCAAGAAGAGTCTGGCCCATCTGTGAAACTGAGGGCACAGGCCCCTCGTTGTGAGACAAAAATACACTTATGAGACAGAATACAGTCGACATCTGTGGTCAGGGTCATTCAACCAGAGTCCCTTAGTATCTAGATGAATGGGTCCACAAAAAGCCCCTGATACATCACTCAACTTTGTGCAAACACCAGGCACTGGCAATTTGGCCCTGGTTACCTGGAGTCTTCGTAGCCCTTTCTGAACCCTCCTTCTTGGGTGGAGGGGGCACTCAAGCCCCCTTCCAATGTTGCATTCCTCTCTCTGGGATCACAAGGCATTAAAAAACTCACTGTAGGGACTGGGGGTGTACCTCAGTGGTAGAGCACCTGTCTAGCATATGGTAGGTCCAGGATTTCTAGTATTACAAGAAACTCACTGTTGAGTCCAGAATCCTGCCGCCAGGGATTGGCTCCCATGCACAAGCAGCACATTTCTGCCTTTAATAGTTTTAATGGAGCCTGGCTTATACCAACCTATTCCCTGGCTGCATCTAGTGGGCAGATGTGAACCAATGGACAGCAGAGAGAGAGGGTCTTGGCATTTCCTGGAACAGTCTGGCATTTTCAGGTGGGTGACTCAAATCTGTTCCTGGTTTTGGGGACTGGAGTCTCCTTTCCTCATCCTGGTAAGCTGTACATGTACAGGCTGTGTCTCAAGCCCAGCAAGCATCCTGTGCACTGTCTGATATGTGAGGCCTCCAGCCAGTACCTCGATGGAGCGGATAGCCCCTCAACCCACCTGCTGTCTACAGAGGTCAACTTCAGCAGTGCAGGATGAACAGGTTGGTGACTTTTCATGGGGGGAGGGAATCTGTCTGGCTTTTCAAGTCCTCACTTGTTCCAAGAGTGAGTCACAGAGAAAGGAAGGGTCCTTTTAAAGCTGGAACTACCTACCCAACCTGGATGCAGGGGAGTTTTTGTGAGTTTCACTGCTGTTTTAAGTTCAAGGTGATATGGAGGCGTTGCAGTGAAAATTAGGGCACAGTGAGTGACATGTGTCTCTCCCCACTCAGAAGTGTACTTACCTGCACCCACTTTGGATCCTAAGTCTGAGGTTGCGGTTCTGTTCTCCACCCAGGGATACGTTTTGCTGTGGGCTCTGTTGTCTGCACCTCCACCCACAGCCACGGAATCTCCCTTACAACCCCAGCAGGCTTCACTCTGCCCATGCTTCCCCCCAGCCAGCCCAGTCCATGGCCCTTCTTCAGAACCCCACCCCTGCTTGGCCCCGCCCATAACCAGAGTCACTCCACCCCCATCTCATCCAACCCACAGCCACTGGCTTTGCCCACACCTTGTCCAGCCACGCTCCCAGCCTCAATAGATCTGGCTCCAACATGGCCCTAGTTGGGTGGCCAGATGTCGGACTTGCACCTCTGAAACCAAGCCCAGCGAGAGAGGCCTGTCTTGTAGATCAGGACGAAGTTCAAGGTGAAGTGGCTGGCAGGACTCCCAGTCCCCACATTTCTTCCTGCAAAAGCCAGCAGGGGCTCTCTGTCTCTAGCACACTCCCCTGGTTCCAAGACGGGGGACTTCTGCATCAAAACACAGCACGGGCTGTTCTAACAGAGGGGCCCTCAGTGGTCAGCACAGACACAGGACAGCGGAAGACAGGCTGGAGGTACCCTAATTTACTGAGGTAGCTTTAAGACCAGGTGTTGGCTTTTAATAGATTAGTACGTTGCAGCAGGACAGAAAGTTGTACAGCTTTCCAGTTCTCAGACAACTTGTGTAGGGACTGATCTTGACTTCTCCATCGCCAACTGACAGGTCAGGTTCAGAGATCTTGCCCTGCAGCTGGAGTGCTCTTAGCCCCTTTTCCTGAGGTGGGTACAGTTCTGAGGCTGTATCCTTCTCTCCTATCTTGTAACCTAGAACTCTGGCCCCTGGTTCCCAAATACTGGGGAAAATGACTGCTGTCAAATGAGGCAGGGAACAGAGCAGTCAGGTAAGGCCCCCTCCCAAATCCTCTTGTGCATAATGGGTGGATCTGAAGCATCAAAGGATGGCATCCGTCACAGGGAACACACCCCAGACATGACTGGTAGGGCTTTAGTAGGCTGCCCTGTAGGTAAAGTTACCAGTAAGTTCACTGGGGAAAAGAAAACAGATATAGCAGTCCACAGGCCAAATGCAGAAAAAAATTAAGCTGGTCAGGGTCCTGGCTGAGGGCTTTTCTACTCACAGATGGAGAAAGGGGTTGGTACCATTGCAGTACTGGGAGGCTTCTTACCTTCCCTTGAGCGGGTGGACAAAGCCTACTCAAGGGCTCCCCCTTCTAGGCCTCTGACAGCCAAGCAGGATGCCCAGAAATGAAACTATCCCTAAGGGGGGAACTCCATGGGGCCCCTGTTGGTTCAATCTGAGAAGAAGCTTCAAGAATTTCTGTCTCCTAAGACAACAGCTGGTTCTGCCTGGCCAGTCAGCCCCACAGGGACTCTGGCTGCAACTCAGGAAGGTCTAGATGCCCTGAAACTCTGCTCAAGTCTGAGGCTCCTTGTTCTCACCTAGACAGGAGCTAATCTCAGACAAGTGAGGGACCAGTACCTCAAACCGTTGGTTGCTGAGGAGGCTAGGTGACATGATGGCCTGCAGAGGCCTTTGGACACCAGGGGACAGGAGTTATCTCCAGATCTAAACTGGTATTGGTCCTACCCTCCCTGGGATGACAGCTGCCTCCTGGCCTTGCTCCCCATTTTGTTTTTGGGTGACCCTGAGGCTGCCTTTCCCAATAGCAGGTGTGCTGCCCTATGAGATGCTGCTGGGTACTTTCTTCCAAGAGTTCATCTTCCCAGGGACAATATTCTACCTAGATCCTTTCCTGTGCGGGAAGGGGAGGCGGGGAGATGAAGGATCAAGGCGGGGGTGGGCGGAGGGAAGGAAACACTGGAGCCCATGGGCCAGGAGCCCGTCTGGATGCCCATAGATTCTTGCTGGCTTTGATATGGCTGCATTTAGCTATGGGGATTGGGGGGACGTAACTCTGCCCCTGTAGGGCTGTGGGCAGCACCCAGGCAAGGACATCACAGTTGAGGAAGAATGAGCCTCAGTGGCTACTGATAACACCAAGGTCAAGGGCAGGGGTAAGGAGCTGTAAGACTCCCTGCTGCCCTGATTTGGGGTGGACGTGTCTGTGGGCACTGGAAACACGTGGGCTGTAGCCAGAGACAGGAGAGGGAGGTGGCTACCCACCCTGCCCAGGAAGGCACACAGAGGCCATTAGGATCCCTCAAAGGCACTTGCACGATCCCAAGAAAACGGATGGTGATGCTGAGGTACTCCTGAGATAAGGCTCTTTCCCTAGCAAGATAGGCCATCTTCTCAATGTTAGAGTCCTCAAACTGTCCTCAGCCACCTCACCTGGAGGCAATGACTGGGGACCTAGAATGGGGAGGGGCTCTTCTTCCTGGACAGAAAGGGTGCGATGATAATGTCATCCGAGTCATCGGAGTTGAAGTCCTCTACAGGTGGGGGTGACACAGGCTGTAGCCCTTCGGGAGAGGGCTCTGTTGAAATAAACCAGAGAGGGAGGTCAGCTATGTGGAGTCTGCCACAGGGTCTGTGTGTACTGAGGCTGTGGGCCTTATACACACAGCAGCAGCTGTGCCCAAGGCCCAACCTCCATGACCCAAGGGCCCACCTTCAGAGCCCACCTGCACACCACCACAGAGTCTCTTGAGAGCTCCCTAACCCATCAAGGTTTGGCAGGTTCTGAAATTAAAATACCTGCAAGCCTGGTGTGGCAGTGCACACCTATTATCCCAGCCCTCAGAGGCTAAGGAAGAAGAATCACAAATTTGAGGCCAGCCTGGGCTACACAGTGAGTCTGAGGCTAGCATGCACAATTCAGTGAGTTTGAGACTAGTCTGGTCTACATAGCAAGACCGGCTCAGAAAATGAAAAACACTAGCAAAGAGAAATGGAACCTACTGGCCGCTGTGTAAAGGTTCCTGGCTGGAAGTGGGGCCCCCGGGCCACCTGCCCCACTTGATGAGAAGGGAAGCCGAGGAGGAGGGGACCAGGCAGAGGTAGAGGGGACGTACCCAGGGATGGCTGAAAGTTTCCAGCACTGCTGCTCCTGCCTTCACACGCATCCAAGCACATCACATTCTTCACACTGGAATGAGGCACAGCCTCCAGACTGGGTGGGGACAGGCAGCTCCAGTGGCCACCTTGGGCAGAGTAGGAGACAGATGGATATGAGGAAGTGGCGTCCATCACAGTGGCCTCCCTCGTCTCCTTGGCAAAGAGCCCCACTCTAATGGCTCCTAAAGATGAGGGTAAAGAAGAAAAAAAAGAATGTATTACTGATTTGAGATTTAAAAAAAAAATCCAAATTCATCACGAAACAGGTGTTAATTAACTTTTGTTAATTAAAAAAGTTAATATGAAAGTGGAACCATAGGAAGTTAAAAATATCAATTTCAAATGTTATTTTCAGGATTTTTCTTATTACGTTTTGTATTGTCTTTATGTGTATGTTTGTGTGAGTGTAGACATGTGAGTACCATGGGGCAGATCTGGAGGTCTGAGGACAACCAGGGTGTCAGTTCTCACCTTCCATCTTGAGACAGGGTCTCATGTAACCTAGGATAGCCTCAAAGTAACTATGTAGCTGAGGCTGGCCTGGAATGCTTCATTCTTTTGCCTCTGCTGGGATTGGAGGCATGAGCCACTAAACCTGGCATTCATTTCTCTTTGAAACCACAATCGGCCAGGTGTGGTGCTCCTGCCTGTAATCTCAGCACTTAGGAAACGGAGGCAGGGAGACTGTCAGGTAGAGGCTAGCCTGGAGGTTGAGACCCCTGTCTCAACAACAACCAAAAAACCCAACAGTCAGTGAAAACACAGGCATGGCTTATACTTCTCACATGGACACATGTCCTAGGATCAGTACCAACTGAGCAGCTGATGCCACCACGCCAGCCAGTCTGCACAGGGGGATGATTCTGGTGCTTTAAATCACATTTGACTAGAGAAGGACAGCATAAACAAACACTTTGGCCTTGACCAAATAATCTAAAGGTCAGCAGACAGCGTGCCTGTGAGACCGGCATACGTGGTGTTTCGGAGAGCAGTCTAAAATGAAGCATTTTGAGGTATGGGACCGCAGACTGGAGGTGGCTTTGGGACTCTGGTGTCTGCATGCCTTTCCCTGAAATTCCAGGGCTTCTGGTCTTCGCTCACTGAGCTTTGCAGACAAGGGTTTGGAGAGAGTATCAATGTTCATAGTTTTGCAGCTCTGACACAGCTAGAGAAGTGATAGCTGAAGTGGATGTGACACATTATCAAATGTGACACCAGATTAAACATGGTGTGGCCGAGGATCTCCTAGATAGGCTCCTATGTGGCCCTTGGGAAGGAAAGTGGGGTGACTGATCTGGGAACTGATTAAGGGTTGGGAATGTGGTTCAGTGGTACTTTTCTAGAATCCCCCAGTATGGGCATGAATCAGTAGTAGAATACCTGCCTAGAACTGAGGAGTGTGGGTGGGAGGGTGGCTCAGTGGTAGAGCCCCTGCCTAGAACTCCTCAGTGAAGGGGCTGGGTGTGGCTCAGCAGGAGATCACTTCCCTAGCATGTACAAGGCCCTGGGTTCCATTTCTAGCACTGAAAGAAAACAAGAACAAAAGAGAAAGAGCCAGCCGCGCTGAAGGCCTGCTGGTCCCAGGGTGTAAGTGGGCTTGGAGTCAAGAGTCATGGCCTTGTCCTCACCGTGGGCCTTTTCTGTCATCAGAGAGTGGAAGTGACTGCTTGAGACAGTGCTATCCCATCCATCACTACCCTACATTTACCTGAGCAGGGTTGCAGGTCTGCCAGCTCCTCTGCCTCGTCTTCATCTTCAGTAGACTCCCCACCACTTGCCTCGCTGTCCTCCTTACCTGAAGGGCCCCATTCTGTATAAGGCATGCCAGTCCCAGGAAGACCCACCACCACCCATCTGTCCCCGGCAGCTGGCACTCCTCTGCCCTTGCCTGCCTTCCTTGAGTCCACCTCTGAGACCCAAAGCTCAGTACAGAGGCTTCTCTGGGAAGCACCAGGTGACGCAGCTCCCACGGCTGCCATACTCACGGGTGCCTCACCAAGCACAGTCACCAGGCAGGAGAAGCTGCAGGCACAGTAGCACTAGATCCACGGCTTGAGGTGCTGCGGCTGTCTAGCCCTGCTCTTCACTCTGCAGTGCGGGTATGGGTAGGATGGCCCAAACCTCAGAGGAGGGACTGTGTACGGGTGTCTGTGTCTGTGTTCGGGTGAAGCCAGAGCTAACCATTAACCTTGAGTGTCATTCCTCAGGTGTTTTGCTTTTTGTTTCACTTTTTTAGATTTATTTTCATTTTACATGTATGAGTGTTTTGCCTGCATGAATGTAAGTGCACCATGTTGTGCAATACCCACAGAGGCCAGGCAAGGGCGTTAGATACCCTGGCACTGAAGTTATGGATGGTTGTTAGCTGCCACGTGGGTGCTGGGAACCGAACCCAGGTCTTCTGCAAGAGCAGCCAGTGCTCTTGACCACTGAATCATTTCTCCAGCCTGTTTTTTGATTTTTTTGAGATAAGATCTGCCTATTTCTATCTACCCAGTGCTGGGATTAAAAACATGTACTACCATTGCCCAGGGCTTTTTAAAACATGGTTTCTGAGGATTGAACTCGGGTCCTTCTGCTTACTTTGCAAACATTTTACCAACTGAGCTATTGCCCCACCCTCTATCCTACCTTGGGCATCTTTACCCAGTATTTGTTTGAACAGAACCAGGGCCTCACACATGCTACAAGCGCTCTACCACAGAGCTTTATCCTCAGTCAACTTTGGGGCTTTAATGTAGCAGAAAAAGGAATGTGGGCGGTGTTTTACTAAACAAACAGGTGGAGAAGCCCTGGCCCAAAGAACCCTGAAGGCTGGAGAGACAAAAGCCAGGAGACAAAACCATAGTGGTCTGGGGTATCTGTGGATGTTAGCCCATATTACTAGCATCATTGATGCAGAGCCTTCTGCAGCCTCCTGCCTTAAACCCTGGCTTTAGTCTCAGCAGCAAAAGGAGCTGAGTTACAGGTTTTCCTGGTGCAAGGGACTTTTAAAGTGCCCTGCATCCTTGCCCAGCTTTCTTTTGGCTTAACCCTTGGAGGGCCAGATGCCCCTAGTGTCTGTCTGAATCAAATGTATGAATTACCAGAAGCCCCAAGGCAAGTTAGGGAGGTGGATTCTGGGTATGTGGCCACAGCAGCTCCCCTCTGAGATGCCATGGTGGTTGTCCCATCGCAGCTGGAACTGAAAAGACAGAAAGCTCCACTGAGCCAGGTGCTGGAGAATACAGACCTTCCCGGCCTGCCTGCATAGTACGGGGTGATACATGGGGTGGTCACCGTGACAGGAGTAACACTGCAGAGCTGTATCCAGGGTCCTAAAGCACTGACCCTGGGCCTCAGATGCATCCTCTGTCCATGTCAGCCTTGGCCAAACTCAGTATGCTCAGTTTTTATAGTTTACATAGTTTTGACATGGTCTATTTAGCTTAGGCTGGCCTCAAACTTACTATGTAGCTTAGGCTGGCCTCAAGCTCACTCTGTACCTAGGCTGGGCTGGAATTCATTATGCAGCTCAAGCTAGCCTGGAACTCATTACATACCCCAGGTTGAACTCAACCTTTCCATATAGCCTAGGCTAACTTCAAGCTTATGATCCTCCTGCTTCAGTCTTCTAAGTGCTGGGATTACAGGCATGTGCCAACTGTGCTAAACTATATCATTCTTTAAAATGGGACAGTATATGAACCTAAGCCCACAGTGGTCACCCACTGACCGGCCCCTGGTTCACAGGGCCTCCACATGCCTTCTACTTGCTTCCTTCCACCATGAAAATAGAATTTTAGAAAGGTTTCCACCAAAGAATGAGAGCCTTCAGCCTATACCACATCCACAGTGAAGCAGGAATTTCTCCCAAAGACCGACTCTTGCTATGGGGAACCTCCACCAGGTCACGGCTCACACAGTAGATGCCCCAACAGCTCACCACCATGCACACCATGCCTGGCTCTCTGGCTGGCCCTGTACCATGTGTTCCCCACAGCAACACAGCATACAGGTGTCTGTGACTCCACTCACATGAACTTGGCTCGGGCCAGGTGTCCCCGGAGAATGGACTGGATGACAGTGATGGCCTCCTCTTGTGCTGGGCTGTCCTCAGCCTGTGTGATGGCGCTTGGGTCACAGGGTGTGGGAGAGTGCTGTGGATAATGACAAGAGGAGAGAGACCTGGCTGGGGACTGTCCTACTGTCCCTAATTGTAGCATGCAAGCATTGGATGCTTAAGACCTCAGAGCCATCTGAGACTAAATCCAACCAGGCTAAGTCAAAGGTACCACTGAGGGATTGTTAAGATCATGGGACGGTGTACCAGGCACACCTGTCCAGCCAGGAAAGGCTGGAAGATTGTAAAGGGCCTGAGCTTCTCTTGGTGGAGGAAGCCTAATAGGACTGAAGAGGGCCTGCATTCAGCCAGCCAGATGGTTACCTGGGTGGGAAGGTCTGGCAGGCTGAGGGATGAGCTGGAGTCCCGAGCTTTGCTTTGCAAGAGCTTTGAGCGAGCTAGGTGTCCCCTGAAGGCTGCCTGGAGCACGATGGCTGCCTGGCAGGGAAGAACAGAGAAACACGGTTTCTCATTTCCTAGGAATATGGGATCAGATAGAGATTAAAGGGGAATCGAGAAAACTCTTGCTGCTGCAGGAGACTGTCACAGCATCTCTTTCCCCTCTCCCTCTCCTCCCAAGCTGGTACATGCCCCTGACCCCCAGGGAGAGAAAGGCACAGGCTGGCTGCCCCAGCAAACCCAGCCTGGAACATAATCTAATCAGTTGCTAAGCACAGTTATATTGCTTGCTAATATTAATTCATATACTTTACACTTCATTTTTTTCTTTTTGAGACAGTCTGGCTACGTAGCCCTGGCTTTTATCAAACCTATGGTGATCCTCTTATGTCTGTTTCCAGAGGGCTGGGATTACAGGTATGTGCCACCATCCTGTCCAGACTTCACTATCTCTATCCTGGAATCTTTCATTCCTTTTCATCTACTTTCCATCATACATGTCCTCTACAAGCACAAGGTCAGAGCAAGATTTACCTTCATGTGGTTTTCCTTCTACTCTTTTTCCTTTTAAGTGTTGGGGCTAAACCCGGGGTCTCTTGCATAATAGGCAAACACTCTACCACTGAACCCCAGCCCCTCACTGGGGGACTCTAGGCAAACACACTGTGTTGCTCTTGGTATGACTGGCAGACATTATGGAGTGGTGGTGTCTGATACTTAAAAATGTCTCCTAGGCAGCTGCAGGATGTGGAAGGACAGGTAGGAAGGCATCAGACCGCTGCAGTGACCTAGGCAAGAAGTGACGGGGGCTGTGTTGGCGGGATCTGCAGGCCTGAGAGAGGAGGCTGAATGCTGGGCGTGTCTCAGAGGCAGTTCCTGGGCATGGCTTGGATTGGTACAGAATGTCTCATAAGGGAGGAGGAAGGATTTTAATGCCTTTGTCCTGGGAAACGGGCAAATGGTGGACAGCACTTTGAAAGACGGGCAACACTGTGGGAAGAACAGAAAGCAAGAACACTTCTGCTGAGGTTGGAGAGCTGGTTCAGTGCTGAAGAGCACCACCGTTTGGTTCTCAGCACCCAACCGTCCATGACTCCATTCCAAGATATCTGATACTCTCTTCTGATTCCATGGGCACTGCATGCACATGATGCAAACTCATGCAGACACACACACACACACACAAATAAACAAATTGTTTAAAAAAAGAGTGAGTGGGACTGGAGATGGCTCAGCAGTCAGGAGCACTTAGTGCTCTGTACAGGACCTGGGTTCCATCCCCAGCATCCACATGGCCGCTTTTAACTGTCTGTAACTCTAGTTTCAGGGTGACTGCCTCTTCTGGCTTCTGCATGCACATAGTACACAAACATACATGTAGGTAAAATAGACACATAAATAAAAATACAGAAATCTTAACATTTTCAGGAAAGAAAAACAAAAGAACACTTCTGATGTGAGCGGGCTTTGTCTTTAGGACCTTACATAGGACCCAGTCTGAGGAGAGACAGGTCCTGTAATTCAGGCCTGGCTGAGGTCACTTAGTGGGCAGCAGGATGGTGAGCTGAGGTGGACTAAGATGTCGGTGACAATGGGACTGCTTTATCACGTTACTGCTGAGGCCACTGCAGGTCTGCTGCTGAAGCAGGCTTGTGTGGTCTGCTGTGCCTTGTGGCCTCCCCCTCTGCCACCTGTTCTCATTGTCTGGATGGTGCAATGCTGCTCGCTGACCTCGGTTGCCACTACAAAGTTCCCAGATGGGTGGGGGTGTGGTTCAGTGGTAGAGTACCTGTGGAGAATCCCCCAGTGAGGGGCAGGGGGTATGACTCAGTGGTAGTGGGCTTGCCTAGCATGCAGGAAGCCCCAGTGACACGTGCCAGTCTCTGCTGTTCCACTCTTACAGCCGTCCCACTCAAGCCATGAAGCCCTTCTTCCCCATCTTCCTACCAGTTTTCCTCTTGGGTGCCCTGCTCTCCTTCCCCATGGTTCCCATAGGATCTTTGGTCTACAGTAGGCAGCTCTATGCCCATGCCACCCCAGTTCTGCCTGCTTGAAGACAGCTGAGTCCTGGCATCTGTGTTCCTCAGCATGTTGGCTGCTCAACTCACAACTGGGTGAAAGTGTGTGGAAGGAAGTATGTACACGTGAATTTCAAACTGTGAACTCTCAGGTGGTCATTCGATGCTTCTATTACTTGTATTTTTAAACATGTTGGTCTGAATTAATTTCCTAAAAATCAGGACTTAAGGAGGCAAGAAGACTTGCTGTGCAAGCATGAGGACCTGAGTTTAAATCCTCAGCACCTACATAAAAAGCTGGGTGTGGCCATGTGTACCTGCAACCTGCACCTTGAGAGGCGGAGATGGGAGGACCACTGGGGTTTGCTGGAAGTCAATCTAGCTCCAGGTTCAGTGAGAGACCCTGTCTCAAGGGATTATAAGGTGGAGAGAGTGACAGAGCAGGACACCTGACTCTTTCCTCTGGCCACGATGTACATGTGCACATGTCCCCCGATGTACACATACAACACACACACACACACACACACACACACACACACACACACACACACTATTCTTGGTTACTTTACACCGAAGTAATAGGTGTTCTGACATTGGTGGAATCAGCCTGGCTTACCTCATCCAGAGCAGCCTCTCTTTTCTGAAACAAAGAAATTTTAAAAAAGAAATGAAGATGAGCAGAGCGAGGTCTCCATGCCTTCTACTCCTTAAGAACTACTCCTATTTTTTTACTAGTGCATGTGATAGCTAATCTTCACTGTCAACCTCACTGGACTTAGAATCACCTGGGGGACACAATTCTGGGCAGATCTGTGAGACTTTCTAGACTTTGTTAATGAGGAGGGAAGACTCTCCCTGAACATACGTGGTACCATTCCACGGACTTACACAATGCTGTGGCTTACACAAGGGAAGCCTGTATCAAGTAGAGAAATGGGCCTGGAAACAGTCTATGGTCATCCAAGATGGCTGAGGCTAGGGACCACAAGGGACAGCTAAGGACAATGAGGCCAGGACTCATCCTCTAGGTCTCTGGACTGTTGCCAGTTTCTTTGTTTGAGATGGGGTCTCATGCGATCCAAGCTGACCTCAAGCTTCCTACATAGCTGAGAATAACCTTGAACTCCTGATCCCCTAGAGAGCTGGAAGCACACATATGCATCACCTCTCCTTTCAAGAAGCCAGCATTAGCAGCCACCTTCTGCAAGATATTCCAGTCTAAGCACCAATGCGTGACTGTGCTGATTAGTTTTTTTTGTCAACCTGACACCAACTAGCGTCACTTAGGAAGAAAGAACCTCAACCAGGAATTTCCCCATAGGACCGGCCTGTGGAGTGGTCTGTGAGGCATCTTCCTTCTTTTTCTCTTTAAGTTTCTTGATTGCTAACTGATGTAGAAGGACGTAGTATACTATGGGAGGTTCCACTCCTAGGCAAGTGGGCCTGGAGCAAGTCAGGGGAAGCAAGCCACTAAGCAGCGTTCATCCATGGCCTCTGCTTCAGTTCCCGCCTCCAGGTTCCTGCCTTGACTTCCCTCAATAATGGAATGTTGCTTAGAGGTATAATGAAATAAGCCCTTCCTCCCCAAGTTGTTTTTGGTCAGTGTGTTATCACAGCAACAAACCAAACTAGAACAGTGACTGATGGCACGGGTGGGTGGATGTATTGAGCAGATGTGCAAAACATGCTGGCTAAAGAAGCATACCAGCATGGGATGCTTTCTACAGCTGGACAGATGGGAAAGCTCACCTTGCACTTGTAAGTCTTCCACTGGTTCTGGAGGGTCCTGGCGGCAGCCTCTCTCCTCTCTTCTTCAGAGCAGGGAGTAGGGGGCCGGGAGCCATCTTCCTGGCTCACGCTGTTGTGGGAGTCTGGCTCAGAGTCTGGCTGTGAGTGTTTGCTGCAGGGTGAAGGTGTGCAGAGCTCTTGGTGGGCCTGCAGGAAATGAAAGGGGGTGGTTGCTTTAGAGAGATCTGTAGCAGGCAACAGGCAGGATATTAACCAGGATATTACCCAACAGGGTAGCAGGCCATGCTTATCAGACAAGAGACTTAATAAAAGGAAGTCTGAGCCTAGCATGCTGGCGGTCTTTTTTGGGCTCTTTTTTAAAGTTTAATGCTACATGATGAAAGTGGGATTTGAGAGATTGCAGTGAAGATACTTCTAATGTGGTATTTGGTAGGAAGAATCAGGAATTGTTGTTGTACCCCTGGAACACCAACTGACTTCTATCAGTTAAGGCTCTTGAAATTTGCCATCCATAAGGGCTCCCTCTCAATGAAAGTAAAAATATCTGGCTATTTTTCTCACATCAAAAAGTCAGGTTCAGGGCTGGGGAGATGGCTCAGTCTCAGTCAGATGTGTGGTAAGCATGAGGACCTAGGTTCAGAACCCTAGCACCTATATAAAAACGCAGGTATGGTGGTGTGTGCTTAGAATCCTATCCCTTGGATGCAGAGACAGGCAGATCCTGTGACCAGCTAGTCTATCCTACTTGTTTCAAAAAACAAGGTGGTCAGCTCAACACCCAAGGTTTACCTTTGGGCTTTACATGTCTGTGTACATGTACCTATCTCCACACACACAAGGGCAAGCTTAGGGCTGGGGATGTGACTCAGTTCGTAGAGTGTTTGTCTAGCATGCACAGAGTCCTGGGTTCCATCTCTAGCATGTCATAAACAGAACATGGTGACCCATGCCTATAATCCCAGCACTTAGGAGGTGGAGGCGGGGGATCGGAAATTCAAGGTCATCTGGGGCTATACAGCAAATTCAAAGCCAGTGTGGGCTACATAAGACCCTGTCTCAAGAAAAGGAGAAAGATAGTTCACTGAGGAGCTTGCTGCTGCAGACAGCCTTCCCAGGCAAGGGAGATATATACACACCCTGGGGGAGGCTGGTGCAGCCGCAGCCACAGCTGAGCCAGACGGCATAGAAACCAGGAGTTTTATTTTCTATACTTTATGATAATATGATACATGGTAATTCATCAGGCTCAGCCATACCTTACCCACCACCTCTGTGCAAGGTTCACACCCCAAGCTGGTGTTCTCTACTCTCCATCACCCAGGACCAGGTATCTTGTAACCAGGACACCCTCTGGCTCAGAGGTCACCAGAACTGTTCAAAACAGCCAACCTCCTGGCTGCCTACCTGTGCCCTCTGCTGTCCTGTTCTGCCCACAGTGGAGGCCCTGGCCCATGCTCTCCTTGTGACTCCTGCCTCCTGCCCACACATTCCCATTTGAGTTTATTTCTGTGTGTGACTGTGTACTGTATGTGTGAGTAGGTGTGTGTACCTGGATATGCACAGAGGCCCAAGGAAGTTGTCAGTGTCCTGATGTGTCACTCTCTGTCTCCTTGAGGACAGAGTCTCACTGAATCTGCAGCTAGGCAGACAGTCAGCAAGCCCCAGTGATCTTCCTGTCTTTGTCCCCCACAGTAACGGGGTTACAGGCACACAGGCAGCCAAAACTGACTTTTTCCCTGGGTGCTGAAGGTTTGAACTCATGTCCTAATGCTTGCATAGCAAATAATCTTACCTGCTGAACCATCTCCCCTAGCTGCCTGGCTGCCTTGAAATCCCCATGCTCTTGCCTCTGCCTCCTGAGGGATGGGATCACCATGCTTGATCCATGAGGGTTTATCTATTGTGTGTTCACATGGCAGGCCCTTCTAGAGCAAATGTGGCCACAGGAGTTTAGCTCCTGAGATACTGGTTTCCATCTGTGTGGATGTCAGGTCACATTAGCTGTGTAAAGAACCCACTCATGGGACATGGATTAGTAAGGGGCACCTACCTCCCAGAAGTGCAAGCATTGGCAGTAGTGGCCAACAGGGGCCACAGGGCCTCTCAACTGATCCCCAGAGGCACAGAACAACCAGGTCACTCTCCAACCACAAAGCCTAGTCTGGGTGACTTTCATCAAAAAAGAGGAGGCCTGATGGCACAGGCCTGGAACCCCAGCATCTGGGAAGCTGAGGAAGGAGGATTGTGAGTTCAAGGCCAGCCTGGGCTACACAGTGAGTTCAAGACATGCTTGGGCAACTTACTGAAATCTTGTTTCAAAGTAAGTGTTCAGCATTAGAGCACTTATCTAGAATCTCCCAGTGAGGGACTGTGAGTGTGGCTCAGTGGTAGAGCTCCTGCCTAGAATCTCCTAGTGAGGGGCTGAGGGCATTGCTCAGTGGTAGAGCTCTTGTCCGGCATGTTTGAAGACCTAAGTTCAATCCACAGTACTACAAAAACCAAACCAAAGAAAAACAAAAGTCAGGGGAGGGCAGATACGACATGCAAGAGACTAGCCGGCCAAGCACGTTCTGGAATTCTCACCCCTGTGGGCTGGGGTGGGCATCTTTGGTTATTCCTCCTTCCCCCTTCCTTTCTGGTCTCCTTACCTCAGTAACCAGCCCTATCTCAGAGCTGCACCTACTGTGTGCTTAGGCTGGGGAAGCTTTCCTTTCACTCACCCGAACTGCCTAAGACCCAAACCCAGGCTCAGGAGGAGTTCACTGACACTGGATTGCCCACGATGCAGGGCTTCTACACACACTACCCAGGTTACAGAGATCCAGGTAGGCGACAGGTGGTGGATCAGCACACTTAGTTCTATGGAGGTTGTGTGTAACAATGCTGCTGAGCCCATATGGAGTAATAAGCCCCAGCATGCCTGACTAGCAAGTGAAGAGCACAGCCACACGGTACCTCCTGAGCCGCTGCCATGAGGGCATCTCTTTTTTGTTTCTCAGCTTCTTCCAGTTCTTGACACTTGCTGGTCAGTGTTTCAATTTCCTCTCTAAAGTGGAAAGGAAAAAGATGACATCTTAGCCAGGCATGGTGGCACATACCTTTTATCCCAGTACTTGGGAGGCAGATGCAGGCAGATCTCTGAGACTGAGGCCAGCCTGATCTACATATTAAGTTCCAGGCCAGCTGGGGCTACAGGGAGACTCTGTTCAAACAACCACCACCACTGAACCCAAAATAATAACAACAACAAAACAACTTAGTTGTCACTGGGTGAGGAAGGGCTGTCACATAGTACTGCTGTGTAGAGGCAGACGGAATGGGTTTCAGGGAGCTGGCAGCCACCAGGAACTCCAATGCAAGGGTGTGCTGGATAGCTGTAGTGTCAACATGACACACTGGGGTAGAGGGAGGCTTGATTGGGGTTTTCTCCATTGGACTGGCCTGTGGCCACGTCTGTGAGGTATTTTCTTGATTGCTGAGTGATGTCAAAGGGCTCAGCCCTCATCTAGCCCCCCTGTGGGCAGTACCACCCCTGGACAGGTTGTTCTGTATTATATGAGAAAGCACGCTAAGCATGGGCCAGTGGAGCAGGCCAGTCAGCAGCATTCCTCCATGGTCTGTGCTTCAGCTCCTGCCTCCAGTTTCCTTCCCTGAGTTCCTACCTTGAGCTCCCTCAGTGATGAACAGTGACCCAAAAGACATAAGCCAAATAAATCCTTTTCTTCCCAAGTTGGTATTTGTCTGACTGCTTTGACACAGCAATTGAAAAGCAAACTAGAACAAGAGGCTTTCTAAGTTGTCACCTAAGTGTGGAGAGCCTTGAGGGAGGAGTTGAAGGTGCTGAGGCCACCACCATTTCTGAAACACCCTTAGCCTTGGAAAAAGAGGGATGGATGTAGCTCAGTGGCAGAGTGCTTGCCCACCATGTACAAAGTCCTGGGCTCCATGCCCAGCATTGCACAAAAGGGCATGGTGGTATACAACTTCAATCCCAGCACTTGGGAGGTTCCATTGAAACAGGAGGACAAAGAAGTTCAAGATTATCAGCTACATAACAACATAACAAGTTCAAAGCCAGCCTGGGGTATATGAAACTGTGTCACAAATATACAAACAGTTTACCCAGGCATGGTGGAACATTCAGGATTCCAAATTGAAGCTAGTCTGGGCTATATAGTGAGATCCTGGATCAAATCAAAACAACTGAAAACTGTGTACTGGGGCTAGAGAGAAGGCCAGTTTCTGCACTTCCAAAGAACCTAGCACCCACATCAGGTAGCTCACAACCTCCTATATCCCCAGCTCCAGGAAATCCAACACCCTTTTCTGGTCTCATCGGGTATCTGCATTCATGTGGGTGCACACACAGACATGCACATATACACATAAATAAAAATAAATCTGAAACACAAATTCAGGGCACTTACTTCAAAGCCTGCTCCCGCTCCCGACTCTCCTTCTCTCCTTCCCTGGCCATCTCCAGCTCCTTCTCCAAGTCCAATTTGGCCTGCAGCAGCTGCTTCACCTCCACGCTGAGTGCACACAACCAGAGACAGCTCTATGGTCATTAAACCCCATGACCCCAGGCCTGTGCAGAGCAGGAGGACACTTCTCTGAGCACGTCACTCTTCTTCCTAGACAGGCCCTTGGCTCTAATGACACAGTGTCAGGGCATCCCTGAGGGTCCTGAGTAGGCACAGACGCACTGTGTAAGAAGGAATGTCATAGGCTGGGGTTGACAGGAGTGAAAGTAGGTAAGGTTCTGGCCTGGGATTGAGACCTCGATATGATGGAAAACAGCAGATAAGTGAATGCTTAAAACTTAGACCCTCTAATTACTGCCAGTGACCCCACTTTTCCAGGTCCTGGAATCTCCACATTAGGGTGCCTGTCGGTAAGGACTCTGCAAACGGTAGCCATCATGTCACTTGATAGCATAAACTGAAGATCCCACACCAGTGTTAAGTTTTTGACAAGGCTGGGGGTTAGAGGACAAGGCCTTCATTTCCAAAGAGCTGCCTGGTGGGTGGGGCCAGAGGCCTTCGCTCTTCTACCAGCTTCTGGGTGGGTATAACCTGAAGCCCTTTCATCCTTCTCACCGAGTTCCCGGTGGGTGGGGCTGGGGGCCTTGCCTCGCCAGCTTCCGGGTGGGTGCAGCCTGAAACCCTTCACCCCAATCAGCTTCTAGGTGGGTGTGACCCAGAACCTCCCCCGACTCCTCCCCAACCTCCAGGTGCATGTAACCTGAAGCCCTGCATCCTCAACCAGCTCTGGGGTGATGGATGCTCCCCACTCCTTACAGGGCTGTGTAGCTTTGCACACCTAAGCTACATCATCTCAGAAAAACTCAACTAAGCCATAAATAAGCAGTGGGGAGATGGGTGCCAGGATGCATGCTAAGTGGGCTAAGAAACCAAAGAGCCCACAACTGGGCTTCCACTTCTAGGGCTCACAGCCTTTCAGTTTTGATACACAGACCACAGGCAATGAACATGCTACTAAATTTTAAGATGTCCCTAAGGTGTAATCCATTTTACACAAGTCAATGATACTAAGAAACACTGGGAATTCCTCTGGAAATCAGCATAATGAGATAAATGGTGGATCTCAGAGATGGTTCAGTGGCTAAACATGCTTGCCATGAAAGCCTGCTGACCTGGGTTCAATCCTAGGAACCCATGTGAAGGTGGAAGGAGAGAAGTGACTCCAGAGTTGTTCCCTGACCTCCACACACATACCATGGCATGTGCAACCCCCACCTTGCACATATAGTAATACAGTGTTAAAGGTACATACTCCTGAGAATGTGTGTGTTTGTCTGTGCACATTCATGCATGAGTATCCTCAACCTTCCTCATTTAAAAAAAAATAAAATTTGTATTATTTATTTATTGTGTATGCATGGGCACATGTGCCACGGCACTTGTGTGGAGGTCAGAAGACAACTTACATGAGTTGGTTCTCTCCTTCATCATGTGAGCCCTAGGCACTAAATTTGGCCATCAGGTTTGGTGGAAAGAGCCTTTACCCACTGAGCCACCATCCTGCTAATCTCCTCCACACTTCTAATGATATAATGTGGTCACTCAGTGTCTTTCTTTTACCAATAAAGCAAGTATGTGTACATATGTGTGTGTCGCATGTGCATGTGTTTAGTCCAGAGGACAACTGCAGGTGCTATTCCTTAGGTACTATCCATCTTTATTTCTTTCTCCTGTTTTTGAGACAGCGTTTCTCACTGGTCTGGAACTCACCAAGTAGGCTAGGCTGGCCACAGGAATCCACCTGTCTCTGCCTCCCCTGCACTGGGATAGGAAGCACTTGCTACCACGCCTGTTTTTTAACGTGGGTCCTGGGAGGTCAAACCCAGGACTTCATGCTTGCATAGCAAGTTTTTTATTAACTGAGCCATTTCAACAGTGTTCCCTCCCCCTTTTGATTTGTTTGTTTTTGAGACAAGGTCTTCCTGTAGCCCTGGCTGGCCAAGAACTTGTTAGGTAGACCAGGCTAGTCTCTATCTAGCAAATATTCTCCTGCCTCTGCCTCCTGTCTTACTATGCAATGCAGGCTGGCCAGGAACTTTCTCTACAGCAGAGGCTGACCTAGAACTTGTGACCTTCCTGCCTGGGGTTCCTGAGTGCTGGGATTATAAACACTATTGCTACACCTGGCTATGCAGCTCTGATTTCACAGCTGTGACATGGGTTTCATTCCATAAAGCACCTACACACTGATTCCTACAGGCTGAGGAATTCAGTCTGAGAAATCGCAGGTTGAGGTCACTTACTCTTTCTCTAGCAGCTGTGCCCGCAGTGTGCTCCGCTCCATCTTTAGGCTCTTCACGGTTCCTCTGAGACGCTCCTGGTCCTCAGACTGGTCCACTTTGGGCTGGTCTACTTTGGCCTGGTCCCCTTTGGAGGTGTCCACACTAGGCTGGTCTACTTTGGGCTGGTCCCCTTTGGACTGCTTGTGTATTGAGATGTTGGATGAGGAGCGGATCAGGGGATTCGACTTGATCTGCTCTGAAGTGGATGGCTTTGGACTCTCAGAGGAACTTATTTTCTGGAGGCAACATGGACATTTGTTAGACCTACTTCTGTTGTTACTTCTGTTTGTGAAAACTAGCCGGGGTGCGGAAGAAGCTTTCACTGCGGGACCTGAGTCAGCTAGGCCACTTCACTTGGAGGGTGCACTTTCCCCAGCAGCCAAAATCCAAAATGGGAAAGTTCTGGACAGACCCAAAGGCAGGGCTGGGACAAAGAGCCCTCATACTCCTACAGGAAGACCATTATGGCGGGAGGCAGGTGTGGAGGGTGCAGGAGGTACAATGTCTGAGATTTCTAATGCTTTTACTTTCAACCTTCCCCATTCCAGTTCTGTCTGCAAAGTGACTCCTACTCTTCTAGGCTTTCCCCATTGTGTTTCTGGACTTGTTTGGGTCTCCTGTATTTCCCAGCATGCTTTACTTATAAAATATTCCCATTGCACAGAAACTTCTATTATTTTATACTTCTTCAAGATGTGACTATATTTAAAACATTCTCTTTTGGGCTTTGCATAGTTTTTTCAAACAATTGGGAGACTCCAGCTCATGAGTCTTCTCCTTTAAGTTCTGGAGATGGAACCCATGCTAGGCAAGTTCTGTACCACTAGGTCACATCCCTAGTTTCTCCCTGGGGGATTCTAGGCAGGTGCTCTACCACTGAGCCACATCCCCAGCCCTTCACTTGGGGATTCTAAGCAAATGCCCTACTGCTTAGCCAGTCTCAGTTCTAGCCGGGGAGTTCTAGACAAATACTACCACTGAGCTACACTTCCAGCCCTACATTGGTGGATTCTGGGCAGTCGCTCTACTATGGAGCCATTCTCCAAAGCTCCCCACTGATTGTCTAGGCAGGTACTGTACCACTAAGCTACAACCTTGGCATGCTAGCTCATGATTCTAACAGGATGGACAGGTTCCCTAAGATCAAATAACTCTGTGGGGCCAGTGTGTGGGTGGGAGGTGAGGAAATGCTAGCCTCCTAGGTTTTCTGGTCAGCAGTGTACATGAACAGATTTTAGGTACTATACAGGAGGTAGAGTTTGGGATTGATAGGCAGACATGTGAATGCTCCAGTCTAGACTAAAGGTACGCTGTGGTCATATATGTCGACTTGTGGCTACAAAAAGCCCAGCAATAGGACTGTCGTCTGGCCCTCTGAGATGAATGACATGGTCCCAAGTCTTGCCCAGACTTGCAGGGAGTTCATTTTTTCCTGTCTGTACTTGCTAAAGCCTGCTTGGCACCTCCATTTATATGTTTGGTGGCTTATCTCATTCTGCAACTCCACCTCCCACAAAACCAGACAGCAGCTTTTCCTTGGGCCAGGGCAGGATGGCAAGGGAAGTTAGGCACACACTCACCTTTTCCAACTCTGCGATGCGTCTCAGCAGCCGGGGCTTGCTCCAGTCTACGTAACCTAAGGAGGGCAACAGGTTTACAAGACAGTCTCAGTGGGTCCTTTAGCCAGACCACCCATCTCATCACAACCTCATGGCCTCCCCTTGCATAGGCTGGCTGCCCCTATGGGGCAGATGCTTGCCAACTGAGGGTTTCTTACATACCCCCTTGTCTATAAAGAGATAAGGACTCATGTAGCTCAGGCTGGCCTCAAACTTGCTAGTTAGCTGAAGATGACTTCTGCTCTTCCTGCCTCTACCTCCTGAGTGCTGGGATTACAGGCTTACACTACCACACCTGATTTATGTGGTGCTAGGGATGGAACCCAGAGCTTCATGTGTGCTAGGTGTGTACTGTAACAACTGAGCTACATCCGATGATCTTCACTCTGCTAAACCCCAAACTCCATTCTTACTCTCCACACTGCAGACACCCAGCATGGCTGCTGCCTCGTCCTTCCAACATTTCAGGCTGCTGCTAGGCCTGGCTTTCACACTCTCACTCCGGCCACTCCTCACTTCTTGGCCAGCTAGTCCTCATCTCCCAACCTTCCAAATGCCACCAGGCGTAGGACACGACCTTGTTCCTCTCTGCTGCCCACCTTGCAGGGTACCCTCACTTGGTTCTATATGCCAAGGGCCAGCACATCCAGTTCTCCAGTGTGGCCTGCACCTGCCTCAGATTTCACCTGTCCTTCCTCCCCAGATCTGCTCCTGCCACCTCCATCCTCTTAGTTGCTCAGACAGAAAGCCCTGGGGCCTGGGGGCTGGAAGTGCAGCTAGGTGTTGGACCACTTACCTGGCCCATTCGAGGTCTGGGACTCTATCCTCAGTATTATAAAAGAAAACAGATGTCCTAGAACCTGAATCTCTCCCAGGCTCTACCAGTGTGTGTTTCTCAGTTTCTCAACGGTTCCTTGATTAGGAAAGTCCAGAACTAGATCACCTCTTAGCACATCTACATCCCTGTCACCCAGGCCACTTGTTCATTCTCTTTCCCTGTCTTTCTCTAAGTGTGCAGCACCTGCTCGTTCCCCTTTTGCACAAGCTAACGGGGACATGTCTGCTATGAGGTCTGTGACCTAGAGACTCATGGCTGAGTGAGTATCCTGGGCCAGGAGTCCTTGTAGTGGCCCCTCCTATGTTTGGCCATAGAAGGAGATGTGACCCGTCTCCTCTTCTCCCTCTGTGTGTGGCCTACGGGTCCATACCCTTTAACTTGGAGCTAGTGGGGGAGTTGCTCAGCATGCGGTCCAGGTCTTCCTTGAGGCTCTGGTTTTCCTCGGTCAGCTCCTGCACACTCCGGGTCAAGTTCAGCAGGGCACCGCTCATCTTCTTCTGCCTCTTCACACCCAGTTTCTTCTCCATTGTGGGCCTGGGAATAAGAGTCATGGGCTGATGGGAGCCCTTCTAGACTGACTAGATTCAGGGTCTCAAAAGAGGGGCCGGCAGGACAAGGCCTACTTCTGCTGAGTTCTTAGCCCTGAGGGGCTTGTACACATGAATATTAATAACTGAACAGGAAACACTAACTCTGAACTAGATTAGCAAAAGGAAAACCCTCATAATAGTTTTTTTTTTTTTTTTAATGATAGGGTCTCATATATCCCAGGCTGGCCTTGAACTCCTGATCCTTCTGACTACCTCCTGAGTGCTGGGATTACAGATGTGTAGCACCATAGCCAGTCTATGTGGTGCTGGAGACGGAACCTGGGGCTTCCTGTATGCTAAGCAACCACTCCGTTCCTTTATTTATTTATTTATTTTTTGAGGCAGGGTCTTGATACGTACGCCAGGCTGGCCTCGAACTCACAATCCTCCTGAATGCTGATTTCACAGGGGTATGTTACCAGGATCTACTCTATTTGACTGTTTTTGTGCTTTGTATGGGTGCTGGCCCTGAAGGGGGTGGGGATTTAGCTCAGGTGGTAGAGTGCTTGCTAGCATGCATGAAGCCCTGGTTGATCTTCAACACCACAAAATACAAACATACAAATACATATAAATATGTACATAAGGCACTGAAATAAAAGTGGCCTGTAGCACAGTGCTGCTCGCCCTCTAGTGTTCCCAAGGCTGTGGTGCGCCTTGTGGAGGACCCTGTGAGATGAAGCTGCCTCTCAGTTCTGCCTCTCAGAACTGCTGGCCTCAGGTTCAATGTCAATGCATCAACACTGTGTACTAGATGTCTTTAAAGTGAAACACAGAAAACAAGGTTCAGTCTGATCTTGATGAAAATTCAGAGACCACAGGAACCTAAGTCTACTTCTAGTATCCTTGGAAATGTTGGAGTATCCATTCAGAGCAATTACAAAACATTTGACTCGTGTGTGTCTGTGTGTGCGCGCACATGTGTTTGTGTGCATATGTGGGTGGTGCATATGTGTGTGCCGTATGTACATGTGTGTTGTCTGGTGTGAGGTATTGTGGACATGTGTATGAGTGTGTATGTCTCTGGGTATGTATGGTATTAGTGTGGAGGAATATGTGCGAATGAATGTGTGTGGTGTGTGTCTGAGTGTGGTGTAAGCGGTATGTTTGTGTGCAGGATATGAGTTCATGTGCTGTGGTAGATGTGTTTCTGAGTGTGTGTGAGTATATTTGCGTAAGGGGTCTGGGGGGTGTGTGTGTGTCTCTTTGTGTATGTTGTATGTACACATGTATGTGCAGATGCAGGAGCCAGAGGATGTCAAGTATCCTCAATTACTCTTCACCTTATACCCTTGAGACAGGGTCTCTCACTGAGCCTGGACTAGGTTAGTGGTCAGCTAGCTCCAGTGACCCTCCTGTGTCTGCTCCCTGTCCCCCAGCACTGGAGTTACAGGTGTGCATGCACCTACACCTGCTTTTTCTTCTCTTTTTTAGTACAGACAAGTGCTTTACCGCAGCGCTCCCTTCTCAGTACTAGCTGGCCCTTTGACAGAACGTTTTCCAGTTCCTGTCTGGAATCTCTAGAAGTAAAGGGAAAAGTAGACAACCACACTTGGTGGTATAGATGCTCCCCAAGTGCTGGTAGTGGGCACAGAAGCTTATGATATAGATAGATCTGTTTTTTTGTTTTTTTTTTTCAGATTTGTTTTAATTATGTGTGTCTGTGTGAGCTGATGCCCACGGAGGCCAGAGGCATCAGATCCCCCTGGAGTTGGAATTGCAGGCAGTTGTGCAATGCCTGTTGTGGGTGCTGGGAGCCAAATCTCAGTCATCTGTAAGAGCTGTGTGTATGCTTAGTCACTGAGCCATCTCTCTAGCTCTGAGTGATCTGTCCTATACTTTGTTGGAAGACTGGCATCATATCATTGGGGAAAGGACAGAGGAACTCTGCACATTAAGAAAATCTTAGATCTCTCCTAATCAGGTTACTTGGGAAGACTTTAAGTGTCAAAACAAAGTTGTTTCAAACAAATAATGCTGCTTTGAAAACCAGCACCTTCCAGTTCTAAACCAGAAGCTGCCACCAGGTACATATAACTCATTGAAAAATGCCCAAAATGAAGCTGGGTGTGGTGGTGTACACCTTTAATTCTAGCACTTGGGAGGCAGAGGCAGGCAGATTGCTGTGAGATCAAGGCCACCCTGGTCTACATAATGAGACCCAGTCTGAAATACAAAAAAGGTCTGGCATGGTGGCAAATGCCTTTAGTTCCAGCACTTGGGGGACAGAGGCAGGTAGATCTCTGTGAGACTGAGCCAGCCTGGTTTACCCAGTGAGTTTCAGGCCAGTCAGGGCTGCACAGTGAGATCCTGTCTCAAAAAACAAAAACAAGAATGAGACTGTAAACACAGCTAATGGACAGCACATTAGTGTGACTGTCTAGGGGGGATGGTTCAATGAACAAGTGCCTCCTGCAAAGCCATGAGAACATGAGCACCATGTTAAAAATGCAGACATGGTAGTGTATGCCTGTAATCCCAGCAGTGGAGAGAGACTCAGAACACCAGGGACCCACTAGCCAGCCAGTCTGGTTGAATCAGTGATTTCCAGGTCCAGTGAGAGACTCTGCTCAGAAAATAAGGTGAAGAGTGATCGATGGAGCACCTGATGCTGACCTCCAGCCTACAAATGTGCACATGCACACAAACCTGTACACATGTATAGAACACACACATGCCCCACAAAGTAAGCCCTGACCCTTCTGCCAAGCGAAGGGCGAGCAAGGCACTGGCAGGAAGGCAGCACCTGCCTTTCAGAGCCGCGTCAACAGCGCACACACACAAGACAGGGCCACACATACACACATACTTCTTTCCTGTAGCTTCAGAACTCGCCAGGAGGGTCTGGAGACGATGAATCTGTCAGGACCAGATGAAACGGAACATCAGAGGACAGCTCTCCCTCATCCACAGGCAGCTTCCCGATCCGAGTCTCATGCAGGGAGCACTAACTAGGCTGCAGCTACACTGAGGTGACCCATCTGCACACTGGCTGAACTGGAGTGCACGTACAAGCACAGGTCTGACAGAGCATCGCAGCAGTACCCGCTCCCTCTCATCTACATCCCTGGGGGAGCACATACCTCCTCATAGTACGTCTCCATGGCGATTCGCATCTCCTCCAGGTTTGTGGTCTTCATGTCTGTCTGTAGTTTGCTGGAAACCCAAGCTGAGAGTTAGCACAAGTCCAGCACCCAGCAGACAGGCAGAGGAGGAGGGGTTGCTGGCTTCAGAAGAGAAAGATAACAGAGAAGAGAAGTCTGAACCAGTCCTCAGTTGGTGTTGGGCCTGAACATATGACTCCTTTCCAAACTTCCAGGAGGACCTTCATATAAGAAAGGGTCCCTCTGGGTGGGACCAGGAGCTCCCCCAGTGAGCACATGGATTACTTAAAGATGCTGCCCTCAAACCCTTGGCTCACCTGTTCCCACATACCTCATACCACCTTCCCGGTGGGGAAAACAGCTAGCTTTATAAAGGAGACTCATGGAGCCAGGTGTGGTGGCCCATGCCTGTCATCCCAGTGCTCATGAATTCAAGTCCAGCCTGGGCTACAGATTCTGTCCCTCCAGTGCTGCTGTCAGCACCATCATCTCACTCTCAATATGTCACAGGCTTTAGGGACAAGGTACAGAGGACAAGGCAGAGCTCAAGGCACAAAACAAGAAACCCAAACTCAGCCAGACTTACGTTACACAGCCCAATTTCAACAAGAAACAAACGAGGGATGGAAACCACTATGTAAGAATCAGGTCACAAGCACGGACGGCTGCCTGGGCTTTCCTTAAACTGACTTGACCGCATCCAAGAAAGATTATCCCTTCGTGATAAGACCAGAAAAATGGGAAAGAAAATGGAAGCCATCCACAAAGATAGAGGCTGCTGCAAGCCGTCTGAGAATAACTTAGAAAATTCAGACTGGACACCAGAGGTTAGCTGCGGCTAAAAGCAAAAGCATTTTTTCAACATAAGAAAAAGCATAAGGAAAACACTGTTTCCTAATGAAATCTGGAGGGAATACAAATTAAGGAGAAATCTGGGCCTAATGGTGCTGGCCTGACATATCAGTTCCTTGGGAGGTTAGGGCAAAACAGCAATTCAAGGCCTGTCTGGTCAACATAATAAGACCCAGTCTCAAAATTAAAAGTGGCTAGGTGTGATGGCAAACACCTTTAATTCCAGGCACCCAGGAGGCAGATCTCTGTGAATTCAAGGTCAGCCTAGTCTACATAGCAAATTCAAGGCCAGCCAGGACTACATAGTGAGACCCTAGCTCAAGAAAACAAGTAATTAACTAATTAATTAAATTAAAAGTGAAAACAGGGCTGAGAGGTATTGCTCAGTGACAGAGCAGCTACTTAGAATCACCCAGTAAGGAGCTGGGGGCAGGGCTCAGTGGTAGAGCACCTGCCTAGACTCCCCTAGTGAGGGGCTGGGGATGTGGCTCAGTAGTAGAGCACCTGCCTAGCATGTGAAAGTTTCTGGAGTCACAGCAACACATACACACACACACACACACTTACACACAGAGTTGCAGGAGGAAGAGGCTCATTTTAGGTGGGAACAAAAATATAGAAGGAGGCTGGGAAGGGGGAAGAAGGTAGAATAGCTCAACATGAAAATGGTAGGGGGGGGGGCGTCCCAGCTGGCTCAGCACAGTGCCCAGCAGACTCTAGGGACCCCTCCCAGCAGCAAGCCCCGCCTGGCTCATACTTGATGGTGCCGTCCTTTTCCTTGCACTGCTGCTCCAGCCTGAAGATCCTCTGCTTGAGCCCCGTGATGACCTGCCGGCAGAGGGCCAACCACCTCAGCACAGTCCCCCACTGAAGGCTTAACCTGCGGGTCCCAGGCTGATCAGGTATCCCCTTCCCAGGTGACTCTGCAGATGCCATGCTTCTTCCCTAGATGACATTCCCACACATCCCCACCCTTCCTTCCTCAGCCCACCATCTTTTCTTCCTGGGCCCAGTGACAACTAAGGGCACCCCCATCTTGCTCACTCACTGAGTAGTCTAAGTGATCACAGGAGCAAGATGCTGGGCGGGAAGGCGGCACCCAACCATCGAGCTCCACGGCAGCTGACCTCAGGAGCACACTTTGCACTTGAGAGGTGGGTAGGACATGCAGTCCCTTGCTTTATAACAAAGAAGTCACCAGGACCTAGATGCTGCCCCGCCCCGGGGACAACTCGGTCAAGTGTCAGGAGGAGAGCAGATGCTGGCAAGTCTTCTACCCAGGGATCAAGGTCTGTTCTTCAGGGTTCACGCCTTTCTTCTCTGTTAATATCTCCATGCGAGGGAACATCTTTACATTTCTTAAATGTATATATATTTGAATCAGGGTTTTCCTATGTAGCTCAGACTGGCTTAAAACTTGGTATGTAGCCCAGGTTGGTCTCCAATTTCTGATCCTCCTGCCTTAACTTCCTTCCTAAAGACCTGAGCCACCAGGACAGGCTTAAAACTGCTACTTTGAATCAAGTTCAAACATATAAAAATGCATGTGCACACACAGATACTTGGCACTGCAGCAATAAAATACAGGCCTTTTCTCTATGGAAAGACCTAGTTGGTATTAATATTATACACACACACACACACACAATCATGTGCATGCACGTGGGCATGCACAAACACTATTTTTCCTTTTCGAGACAAGCTCTTATATAGCTCAGGCAGGCCTCAAACTCAGTATGTAGTCAGAGATGACTTCAAACTCATAATTACCACCATGTTTAGCTTTTTAAATAATTTTTTTTTGAAACAGGGTCTCACTATGTAGTCTTGGCTGGCCTGGAACTTGCAATGTAGATTAGGCTGCCCTGGAGCTCAGAGATCTGTCTGCCTCTTCCCAAGTGCTGGGATTAAAGGTGAGTACCACCATGCCCGACAAAATAGTCTTTAAAAGAAATTAAAGATGGGGCTGGAGAGAAGGCTGAACTGGTAAGAGCACTGGCTGCTCATGTAAAGACACTTAATTGGCCCGCTTGGTGGTGCAAACCTTTAATCCCAGCACTTGAGAGGCAGAGGCAGGTGGATCTCTGTGAGACTGAGGCCAGCCTGGTCTATATAGTGAGTTCTATATAGCCAGGAGTGCACAGTGAGACACAGTCTAAAAAAAAAAAAATTAATTTTGTGGGTATTGCATGACATGGGTGTACTTACATACATGTAGACAAAACACTCATACACAAAAAAATAAAAATAAAAAAGATTAAAAAAAACAACTGGTGGCTAGACAGAGGGCTCAGTGGGTAAAGGTGCTTGCTACCAAGTCTGACACTCTGTGTTTGATCCCTGGAACCCACATAGTGGAAGGAGAGGACTGACTCCCCAAGTTGCCCTCTGACCTCATATGCACACTCCATAAATAATTTTTTAATTAACAAAAATATTTTTGAGATAGCTATAGATCACTTTGAACGGCTTTTCAAACCCCCCACCTGGACAGATGACATGTCCCTGGGCAAGCAGACAGAGGGAGCCTAGCAAGAGCAGCACAGGGTGATAAGCAACTAGTCGCAGTGCAGGGCTTACCAGCATAACATCAGTGTATAGGCTCTGGATACACCTGTTTTTATCTTAGCCCCGTCAAATTTAGTTTGGACCATTGGTACTAATTTTGCTGCTTTATGGTGTAAGATTTTTACTCAGAGTACCTTACATTTCTTTCCTCTTCGATGTACTGCTGATGAGATGGGAGGCCAAGATGGCTATAGCCATCCCTCACCTTCTGCAGGGTACTGAGGCACTAGGGAATGACCAGATTTTGGTAAGCTTCTTAACCTCAGTTTCTGAATAAAACTGGCAATGGAGTGGGCTGGGAAGATGACTCAGTGGGTAAAGTGCTTGCTGCACAAGTATGAGGACCTGAGTTTAGATCCCTGACACCCACAGAAAAAGCTATCCATAGCAGTAGGTGCCTATAACCTCAGCATTGAGTAGTTGTACACAGGAGGATACCAGAGCTGACCAGTTAGTCTAACTGAACAGCTGAGCTCCAGGTTCAGAGTGAGACCCTTTCTAAAAAAATAACGTGGAACGGGGCTCGAGAGATGGCTGAGTGGTTAAGAGCACTGGCAGTTCTTGTAGAGGACCTGAGTTCAGTTCCCAGCATCCACATAGCAGCTACCAACAGTCCGTAACTCTGGTTCCAGGGAACCTGGTGCCCTCTTCTGGCATCCATGGGCATTGCATGCACTTGGAGTACTTACATATATGCAGGCCAAACACTCACACACATAAAAATATATGTAAGATACTGTGAAGTGACAGAAGATACTTGACATCACCCTCTGGTGATGGGTATATTTGGGTAAACATGCACATGCGCCTGTACACACAGGCAGACTACCCTCTCCCCAACACACACACACACCCCATACACATGGGGACAGAAATACCTTTTTGCAAAAGATCAAATAAAGGCTGGGTGTGGTGGTGCACACCTTGAATCCCAGAACTTGGGAGGCAGAGGCAGGGAGATCTCTGTAAGACTGAGTCAGCCTGGTCTACACAGTGAGTTCCATGGAAGCCAAGGTTACACAATGAGACTCTATCTCTAAAAATAAAATAAAATAAATGAACATATAAAATATTTCTTGTGACAACATAGTGATCCATTCATGTTTGTTAAGTGTTGACTTCTTTAATTATGTTAAATGTTTCTACATATGTATTATATATCTGCTTTTTCTCAGACTGCCTAAAAATTGTATACATTTACTAATTTTGTGGGAGGTGAGGAGGGTGGGTGCCATGGTGCCATGTGGAGGTCAGAGGACAACTCGTGGGAATCCGTTTTCTCTTTCTAGCTTCTGGGTTCTGAGGACCAGACTCAGGATTCAGGCGGGGCCGGCAAGTGTCTCTACCCACTTCGCCATCTTGCTAGTCCTGTTTTTCAGATCTTACATCTGGTAAGTCTTTAGTGATCAGTAGAGGCATTTTACGTGTTCTAGATGGTTAACAATGCTGTGCTTTTCTCTAACATGTCCTCCCCAACTTCAGTCTCTCTTTTAGTCAAAGGTCTTTCCAGTGTGGCTCAGTTTCATCCCACCACTCTCATCCCTAGCACTTAATGACACACGTCCACTCACACTGCAAGTTCTTGCTGCAGCACAGCCTGGGATGGTGTTTCTGCCTATCTTAATTAAGGACTTCTTGTCTACTACTGTTTAAAGCAGAGATGCTGGTTAAGCACAAGGTACAGGTTGCCTGTGATGGTTGGTTTGGTTTTTTGGTATTTTGAGACAAAAGTCTCATCTATCCTGGGCTGGCCTCCAATTCTCCACATAGCTGAGGCTGGTCTTGAACTCCTGATTCCCCTGTCTTTACCTCCCAAGTACCTTTTTGAAAAAAAAAATATTAAACTTGTGATTTTTATTTTTTTTTGGTACTGTGGATTGAATCCAGGGTCTCCAGAATGCCAGGCCCATCCCTCACCATGACTTAAAAAAATTATTTATTTATATTATATTTACATATGAGTGTTTTGCCTGCTTATATGTAAGCACACCTGTATCATACAATGCCTTGTAGGGGCAAGAAGAGGGCATCAGATCTCCTGGAACCGGCATTACAGACAGGTGCTAACCACCATGTGGGTACTGGGAATTGAACTCAGTCTCTGCAAGAGCAGCCCGTGCTCTTAACTGCTGAGCCAGCTCTCCAGCCTCTCACTGTGACTTTTTTCCCTCCTCCTTTTCTTAGCCTCTGATAAATCTGCTGGCCCTGACATATCTCCAAGTGTCATCTTGTGATCTCTATGGCTTTATGGACAACAGTTCTAGAAAGTTCTGAGCCCATTATTCCCCTTCCCACAGTCCTACTGTGATCTGGGTGGAAGGCTCCCCTTGGCACTGGAGACTCTACTCACCCAACCAGTATCAGGCTTTTTCTCTGCCAGGGTCCGTATGAAATCTGAGCCCTGCAGTGAGCAGATGAAGGCATGAAGACTATCATCACTTTTCTTCCCTCCACCCACGGTATCACTGACTAGCAGGAGCCCTCTGTGGGCCCTGGGACTTACTCGACCTGGATCCAAAAGCTGTTCTATCTGCCGGTCCTTCCTGTTGTTCTCCTCTTCCAAGCGCCGAAGCTTTGTTCTCATCAGATCCACGTCACTTTTCTGCATGTGTAAGGACTAGAGAAGAGAAAGAGGATGGAGCTGGCAAGATGGCTCAGTGGGTAAAGGAGCTTGCCACCAAGCCTGATGACCTGAGTTCAATCCCCTGGACAGACATGGTGGAAGAAGAAAACCGACTCTCCAAAAGTTCTCCAAGAGTTCTGTGTATGCACACAAGCAAACACAAAATAGATTAATGTAAAAAAAAAATGACAAAAGAGAGCCGTAATCACATAAGGTCTGCGTAAGTACCACAAAACACCAAACTGGAGAACTTCTTTCTTTCTTTGTTTGTAGTCTCACTCTATGGTGCAGGCCGGTCTAGTCCTCATAGCAATCCTCCTGCCTCAGCCTCCCAAATGGTGCGATTACAGCCATACCTGGCTTTGAAGGAGGTTTTTAAAGCCTTGGATGGGCATGTGTGTTGAGGAGACCAGGTAGCAAGGGGTGCCAGAGGGTATTCCTGGTACTCGGTGTAGGAGAGGCACTCCACACCTCCCCCAACACCATGCCATGGCAACCAGCTGTGGAAGGGGCTAGCAGATGAGCACTGTGAACCTGGGCTCTGGAAAGTGCTGATGTTCTGTACCTGCTTCTATCTGTCATACTCTGTGGAAGAAGCCCATGCTCCTTAGAAACACTAGTCTTGGGGCTGGAGAGGTGGCTCAGTGGGAAAGAGCACAAACAGTCTACCCACGTTTGTGTATTTGAGGCTGGTCTCAAGCAGCCTGTGCTGTGCTATGCTGCCCAGCTGGCCTTCGATGCCCTACTCTCCTGCTCTACCTCTTCAGGGCCGGAAGCACCTCCACACCTGGCAGCCCCATGTGTCCTCTGCAGCTGGTGGACAGGCCTTCCCTCAGCCGGGGTGGCCGGCACTCAGAAATAGTGCCAGAGCCCAGGTCCTACAGTGACTGAAACAACCCCTCAGTCAGTTACACAGAACTGTCACTGGCAGGAAGAGAGAGGAGCCCACCTTCTTCAACTCGATGATCTCGTCATACATGTCCTCCTTCTCTCTGTAGACAGATGTCCCAGACACGTGACCTGGAGGAACACATACGCTTAGCACATTGTAGTGAAGGAGAAAGGACTCCCAGGTATGACAAACTCAAACCAGAAGTGAATAAAATTATAATTATTTGTTTGCTTATCTTTTTTCTAAGGCAGAATCTTTCCCTGTAGCCCAGACTGGCTTGGAACTCAAGATGTTCCTGTCTCGGCCTTCAGAGTGCTGGCCAGCCTGCCTAGCTTTACTGAGGGTATATGTGTGAGTGGTGTGTGGTCTGGGTGTGCATATGTGTATGCTGTGTGTGTATATGTGGTATGTGCGGTATTTGTATATGTGCTGTATGTATGTGGTATGTGTGTGTGGTGTATGTGTGCATGTGGTATGCACTGTGTGTGGCATGGGTGCACGTTGTATGCTATGTGTACATATGCTGTGTGTATATGTGTAGTGTGTGTGCTGTGTATATATAGTGTGCCTTTGGGTGCATCGTTTGTGTGTCTGTGGTATGTATGTGTACATATGGTATGTGTGCGATATATGTGTCATGGTATGTGTATCTACAGTGTTATGTGTGCGGTGTGTGCATGATGTGTAGCATATGGTGTGTACATGTGTATGCATGGTGTGTGCTGTGTATATATAGCTGTGGTGTGTGGTATGTGGGTGGGGTATGTGTATGTGGTGTGTGCATGTGTATATATGTGTGGGGTGTGTGTATGTGTATGAGCACCTGGGCTCATGCACATGCCAGTGAGCTTTGAGTGTCCTGCTATCACTCTCTGCCTTAATCCCTTGAGACAGGATCTCGTCTCTCACTGAACTGAAAGCTAGGCTGGCAGCCTGAAAGTCCAGCAATCCTCTTTGTCTGCCCCTACAGTGCTGGGATAACTGGGATTACAGGGGTCTTTTTACATGGATACTAGGATCTGAACTCAGGTCCAGTGGTTAAAAACACTTGCTGCTCTTACAGAGGACCTGGGTTCAGTTCTCAGCATCCACATGGTAGCTAAGAACCATCTTTAACTCCAGTTCCAATGGATCTGATGCCCTCTTATGTCCACTACAGGTACTGCGAACACAAGGTGCACATACATATATTCAGGCAAAGAAACACACAAAATGAAAAACAAACAAATCCAAACTACTTAAGCCTAGACTATAACCTCTAACCAGTAAAATCAACCCAGAAGGCCAGTGAACAGGCTGTTAATGTTCAGAGAATGGTTCTTCCTTCCTAAGGTCCACCACAGAGACCAATGGGTCCTGTGGGCAAAGACTAGAGAGGAACACAGAATCAGCAAAGGGGCTAACCAGATGCTTAGTATATAAAAGCACTTGCTGCGAAGCCCAAGGATCTTAGCTCCATCCCTGGGATCCACATGGTACAAGTTTTCTTCTGACCTTCACATGCACGCCATGACACATGTGTACACCCCCCACCCAGTTAAATGTGACCCTTTAGGGAGGGTGACACAATGGCCTGAGTCACTGCCTCTCAGAACATTCTAGAATGTTCTGACAGAGCTCATGCCCCTCAATGGCTAGAGGCTTTCCTTTCTGACTTGCTGGCCTCATCCCCAGAAGCATGCTCTCCGTGGCTGGCAGAGTGCCTGAGGTCTGATCTCTTCACTCTCATGGCTGCTTCTGTCAGGTAGTCAGGAGTACAGCTGGGGGGTGGGTCCATGTTTGCTCCGGGGTGAGCCTGGAGTTCAGGGGTTGGGTCACACTTCCTAGTGTGAATGTGCATGGCTTTAATAGGATAGGTAGGAGCAGACAACAGGGGAAAGCTCTGCTCCTCTTCATCCTCCAGGGGCTGAAGAAAGCTACGTCACCCAGGGTGTGCTGGGAAATGTCTAACAAGTGGCTTTTGGAGATCAGTCATGGAAGCCTTGATCTGTCACACATGCCCACACCCCATGGTGTAAATAATACCACTTCAAGTTGCCAGTGTGACACTGACCAACTCACAGAAAGGTTAAAAATTGGCTTCTGTAAGCTGGTAGAAGCCGGTTCCAACACACCTTTGCCACAGGGCAGCACTGACCTAACTGGAGACCAGAAGGAATTAAAGTATTCTTAAGTGAAACTGGGCAAACCACAAAGACTGGTGACGGATCAAAGACAAGGCCACCCAAACAAGTCACATTGAACATTCCATCTCCAATCATTTCCCACAATTTCTAAAACTGCTCTCAAGAGGGAGGGGCTTTTGTACCCGGTTTGGGAGCTCCCAGCCACAACTTCTGTGGGGTCAAAGACATCCTGCTATTCAGAGGCATTCCCCCTGCAGTCCTCAGAGAGCGCCAGGATGTCACTTTCCTCGGTTTCGAACAGTAAGGTGACCCTAGAAAGCCAACACACAGTTTTAAAATTGTGATATCACTCTGCCTCAACATGTCTGCTTTAGAAACACAAAAACAGTAAGATGCAATATTCAAAGGGTGTGCTGATCTAGAGGAGTACATTCTGGAACACACTAAAAAGTACAATTATTTATTCATTTACTTGCCCTGAGATGGCATCTTGCTATATCAATTCCCAGGCTGGTCTTGAAATCCTGGGCTCAAGAGAGCCTCTTTGTCTACGCTTCTTGAAACAACTATGTGTGTGTACGCTGGGGATGGAACCCAGGACCTTCTATATACTAGGCAGGTGTTCTAGTACTGAGCCACATTCCCAGCTCTTACTAGGGTATTCTAGGCAAATGCTTTACCACTGAGCTGCAGCCCTGGTCTGGCTTACTCTCTCTAGTAGCTGGCACTATAGATTATGTCAGCATTACCAGACCCAGTTTTACAGTTATTTCGTTCTTAAAATTTTTCTTTATGTCTATGAATGTACTGCCTGCATGTATGTAAGTGCACCAGCGTCATGCAATGCCTGTGGAGGTCATAAGAGGGCATCAGATTCCCTGGAACTGGAGTTACACATGGTTGTTAGCCATCATGTGGGTGCTGGGACTCGAACCGGGTCCTCTGTAAGAGCAGCCAGTGCTCTTAACCCAAGCCATCTCCCCAGTCCCTATAGTTATTTTATTTTTGCAGTTACATTTCTCTTTTAATTTTTACTATAAATCATGGGAAGAGGCTGGAGAGATGATTCAGTGGTTAAGAGCACTGGCTCCTCTTGCAGAAGACCCAGGGTTCAGTTCCCAGCACCCACTTCGTGGCTAATAACTATAACTCCAGTTCTAAGGGATCTGACACCCTCTTCTGACCTCTGTGGGTAGTGCATGACATGGTGCACTTATATACATGCAGACAATACACTCATACACATAAAAATAAAATTTTTTAAAAAATTAAAAAAAAGATTGCTTGCTGTGCACTCATAAAGACTACAGAGTTCATATTCCAGCACCCACATAAGAAGAAATGTCTGTAGCTCAGCTCTAGGGATCCAATGCCCTCTTCTGAACTCTGAATGCACAGGCATGAGCCTGCTGGCCCCATGTGTGCATACATACTCATACAGACACATACACACACATAAATAAATCTTAAAAAAACATGTGTGGTGCTGGGTTAGATGGTTCAACAGGTAAAGAAAGGTACTTCCCATCAAGTCTACTGACCAGAGTTTGATTCTTGGAATCCACAGGGTAGAAGAAGAACACCAACCCCAGCACGTTGTTCTCTGACTCTCACATGTGCACCAGGGCACATGAGTACACCCCCCCAACAAATAAATAAGTGTAAAAATATCTTTAACAAAGAATGAGAAATTTGAAAATACGAGAATTTCTACTGACATTATCGTTCTAGCAGTACTACAATCATATCCTCTCCAAGTCCGGCTTGGTGACACACACCTTTAATCCCAGCACTTGGGAAGCAGACGAAGGTGCATCTCTGGGAGTTCAAGGCTAGCCTGGTCTACATAGTGAGTTTTAGGCCAGCTGGGGCTATAAGGAGACCATGTCACAAAAAGACTAAAAAATTATATATATCCTCTCCAATTTCCTTCAGAAAGTCTTGTGCTTTCTTTAGAGCCAGGCATGGTACAGGCCCTCAATCTCAGCACTTACGAGGCAGAGGCAGGAGGAGTTCTGTGAGTTCCAAGCTGGTCTGGTCTACATAGCAAGTTCCAGGCCAGTCAGGGTAACATAATGAGACCTCCAGAACCATGTATAAAGCTGGGTGTGTGCGGCTGGGGAGAGGTCTCAGGGGTTAAGACACTGGCTGCTCTTACAGAGGACCAGAGTTCAGTTTCTAGCACCCACATGGCAGCTGTGTTAACTCCAGTTCCAGGGGATCTCATGCCCTTGCAGGCATCTGGGGGCATTTCATGACTTGGTAGCATATACATATATGCAGGTAAAACACTCATATACACAAAATAAAAACAAATAGAATAACTAGATGTGGTGGTTCATGCCTTTAATCTCATCACTCTGGAGAGAGAGGCAGGCAGATCTCTGTGAGATAAGGTCAGCCTGGTCTACATAGTTCTAGGCCAGTTGGGGCTACAGGGAGAAGTGGTTCTTACAACACTACAGTCTCAGGGTAGGGGATGAGGAGACAGGAGCCTGGTCATACTTACTTGGTGATGTGGAAGGAGGAGGCTTGTGGAAATTTTTTCTTTTTGCTTTCTGCAACAAAGAGAAAGAAGTATTGAAAAGCATGCTAGGCTTCCTGCACTACTGCAGAGATCTTGTTAGAGAACCCCACCATGCTCAGAGAGGGCGATGAGAGAGATGTGCCCTACTGAAAGCCAAGCCTGGGCAGGGTAGACTCCTGGGGATAGGCTTAGTGATACTCAGTAGGGCAGGTCCTATGCATGGGAGACACAGGGCTGGGCTGGGAGCCAGAAGGAAGGTCACTTTCCCCACACTGTCCTCACAACCACTTTGGATGCTAGTGCACACTTGTGTCTGCACAGCAGATGTGGCAAGATGAAACCCTTGTAAATAAGCCAAGTGCAGGGAGCTGGAAGATGATTCAGCAATTCAGAGCACTGGCTGCTCTTGCAGAGAATCTGGGTTCAGTTCCCAGCACCTAGATGGTGGCTAACAACCCCTGTTCCAGGGATTCCAATGTCATCTTCTGGCATCCGAGAGTCAGACCATTACATGGGTACACATATATGCAGACAATACACTCAAACATAAAATCTTTGAAAAAAAGCCAGTGGTAGATGCCACTAAAGAAGAAAAGTCCAGCAAGAGGACCCTGTGTGGAAAACAGTTTCCATGACAACACACTCATGCAGTGCCCAGTATGGAAAAGTTTTGTCTCGGCTGAGGACCATCCAAGCATCCTTTTATCTGCCTCTTCAGGCTGGGTTTAAGGGCAGCAGCACATGGCGGGCCACCCTTGCTCCTACTCTGGTGGAAACACTGTCCTCTGGGCCCCTAGGGAGGATGGACTCTACCTGGGGTCTGCATGCATAGCTGCTCTTCCATGGGCTCACGTCTCCATGATACAGAAGGGGGAATCCTTGCTTGTGTCACTCCATGGGGATAATGGGCCTGTGAGGCTGCCCTGAAGTGCAGTCAAGGTCTCTCTAGATTCATTCAGGGCTTATGTGTTGCTAGAATTGTGTCTACATCAAGAGCAATTTCTTTTGTATATCCATTAAGCAAGCAGTTAGCATGCTTTCTTTGCTACTCAGAATGGCTTATGAGGAACTGAAAAGGCCAACTAACCCCTAGTGAGGGTCTGGAGGTATGCTCAATGGTCAAGCACCTGCCTAGAATCCCCCAAAGAGGAGCGGGGGGCAGGGCTCAACAGTATATCCCAGCATCACCACCTCTGTGTCCATCAGTCTTCCTGACTAGTTCCCAACACTCTAGGTCTAGAAGGCAGCCCTGAAGGGCAGCTCTCCCTACCTGACCTTGAAGTCATCTACTCATCCTGACAGCCCATGTGTCAGGACAGAAACTGAAGTTCAGACCAAAGTAGTCACATATAGACTAGAAACTGGTCATCTTCTCTTTAAGAACACTGGTCAAGATTACTTTCTTTTCTTTTGCTTTCTTTTCTCTCCTCCTCTTCTTTTTCTTCTTCTCCTTCCCCTTCTTCTTCTTCTTGAGACAAGGTTTCCATGTAGCCCCCACTCCAGCTGGAATTCACTATGTAGATCAGGCTGGCCTTGAACTCACAGAGATCCCTTGCCTCTATCTCCCCAATGCTGGGACTAAAGGTATGGACCACCCACACTCTTTTTCTTTTTAAAAAAATATTTTATGTGTAAGAGTGTATTGCCTGCATGTATGTAAGTACACCCATGTTATGCAATGTCCGTGAAGGTAAGAAGAGGGTGTTGGATTACCCGGGAGCTGGAGCTACAGATAGTTGTGAGCTACCATGTGGGTGCTGGGAACTGAACCTGGGGTTTCTGTAAGATCAGCCAGTGCTCTTAGTGGCTAAGCCATCTCTCCAGCCCTGTGATTAATTTCTTCAAAAGTTTTGAAATGATAATGTCAGTTATTTAAATCCACCAAACAAACTGGAACTTTCACACCCTGAGGAGCACCAGGCATCTGTGGAAGCTGATTTACATGCACGTCTAAAGACACCTGTAAAAGAACTGCTCCCTTATTTTAACACTTACCGTCTCAAAGTCAGAATCAAAGGTAATTGCAGACAGACTGTCATCTCCCTAGAAGAGATAGACACAATGTTAATGGCAGGCACCTGCTCAGACTCCCATTTACACAGTTGGGGAAAGCTGCCGCAACAGACCCCAACAAACTTCACTGAATAGAACAGCACAGGAAGCTCAGAAGTCTCCATTCTGCATCTGCTGGCATGCTCTGAGTCATCAGGGGAGGAGTAGAAGCTGGGAGCTGGCTCAGTTGGACAAGAACTTGCTGATCAGGCACAAGGACCTGAGTTCAACCCCCAGAACCCAAGTAAAAAGCCAGGCCTGGTGGTGTAGTTTCGTAATCCCAGCAACGAGGAGGTGGGGACAAGTGGATTCTGGGGCTCTCTGGTCGGCCTACACTTAGCAAATTCCAGGCCACTGAGAGACCCTGCCTCAAAAAGAAAAGGTGGATGGTTTTTGGCACGTGAGGTTAACTTCTGGCCTCCCACACAAGAACACACTCAAAAAAGAAGAAGGAGGAAAAGAAAGGAGGACAGGGGAAAACGAAGCACAGGCTCCTCCTGGCCAAGTGACTCCCGGGTCTCGGCATCGAGGTCCTCAGGTCTGCTGTGTGGTTCAACAGAGTTCTCAACAAGCGTTCCACTGTCCACATTGTCTAAACATTTTAACTCTCAACCATCGTCCATTCAAAGCATGAGGACTGTCTCCTGGCAAAGCAGTTCAATCACACACACGCACACTGTTTGTTTTTTGAGACAAGATTTCCCCATAAACCCAGCTAGCCTGGAACTCAGAGATCTGCCTGCCTTTCCCTCCTGAGTGCTAGGGTTAAAGGCATGGGGCCATCAAGCCAGGCCTATATACACATATATGCAGTGCTTGCTGGTGTATGGGTCCATGTTTGTGCACATGTGTAGACCTGGAGTGCCTTCCTCAATTGCTCTCTATTTGTTTGCAAGATCTCTTGCTGAACGAGGAACTGGTAAATTCCAATTAGCCTAGCTAGCTTGTCTAGGGGATCCCGTGCCCCCACTTCCTGAGCACTAGGATTATAGGTAGCTGCCAGGCCAAATCAATTTTTACATGAGTTTTGGGGATCTGAACGCCAGGCCTTAGACTTCTGCAGGTAAGCACTTTATCCAGAGTCATGTCCTCAGTCTTCAGTTAGAAAACACAAGCCTCTTGGTGCTCAGGACTGTATTCCAGGCATTTAGAAGACTGAGACAGAAGGATGGTGAGTCTGAGACCAGTCTGGGCTACATACAAAGTGAGACCATCTTTTAAAAAAATGGGCTAGAGAGACGGCTCTGTAATTAAGAGTGCTTGCGGCTCTTTCAGAGGACTCTAGTTCAGTTCCCAATACCTAGATGACAGCTCACAACTTCCTGTAACTCCAGCTCCAGGGAATCTGGCCTGTGTGGGTGAGTGTGTGAGACCAGACAAAGACATAGATACAGACACACATATTTTTTTAAAAAAGAAAAAAACTGTGGATATGGAAAATATTAACAACAAAGTTAATGGTATTAGTCACAGAACAACAGAAATATGATTTCTGTCACGGAAAGGGGCTGGAGAGATGGTTCACTGGTTAAGAGCATTGGATGCTCTTGCAAAGAACCTGGGTTCGATTCCCAGCATGCACATGGTGGCTTAACAATCATCCACTAACTCCAATTCCGGGGAATTTGACCTTCTGACCTCCATAGGCATTGCATGACAAAAAGGCAATACACTCATACACATAAAATATAAATATTTTTAAAATGTATGCAAAAAGATGTATGTGAGAAACATTGGAGGGGATACAACAAATATTAACTAGTTTTCTGTAGGTGGCCAGATTATGGAGAAATTTCCAAATGTTCTGTAACTGTGATAGTTATCTTTGTAATCACAACACAAGCAGTTTTTAGTCTTAAAGGGCTGGGGTTGCAGCTCAGTGGTTGAACCCCTGTCTAAAATCCCCCAGTGAGGGGCTGGGGTGTGGTTCAGTGGTTAAGCCCCTGTCTAGAATCCGACCCCCCAGGTTAGAGGCTGGGGGAGTAGCTCAGTGGTAGAGCTCTGTCCTACTTACAAGGCTCTGGGTTCAGCCACCAGTGTCACATACAAAACAAAGAAAGAAGGAGTAGGCAGTGAAGAGGTGTAGAGGCAGACCTCCCAGACAGGGCAGGGCTTCGGAAGCCTCACCCTCACTTCAGAGGATGCGTAGGAAACCCCAGTTGTTCTCAGCTGGCCAGCAGCACAGAGCCCCATTCTGTGTGAGCTCTGTGCAGTCCTGTTGGCCCTGTGGTCAGCACAGTCCCTCAGTCTGTATGGAACCTACCATGGGCTACCCTTCAATGATAAAACTCATCTGTCCATGACTAGGTCCCTGCCTACCTTCCATCTGCCCCCTTCTCAGCCTGATCCCTCTGAGGGCTTGCTTTCAATCCTTTGGGCATACCACTCTCTAGCCTCAGTGTTTTTGCACCTGCTGCTCCCCCTGGCCCGGAGCCTTTACCTAACCTCTCCTGAGACCGACGGCAGGTGCACCAGGTGAGACCGGCTGGCCCACGTATTTTCTGACATCATCCCGGTTGTCTGCCTACTGCCCTGTCAGGTCTCCCCCATACTGGAAAGCTCACAGCTCTCAGAGGGCAAGCCCTGCACGCCTCCCTGGGGAGGCCCCTAGGGGGATCAGGCATTGTCCCCAGCTCTGGGACGTCTCGGAGTGGTAGCCTGCAGCAACACTTACAAAAGGAGTTCGTCAGCAGCCGGCCGCCGGGCCGCGGCGCGCGCGAAAGAGCGCAGTCCCGGGGGGCTTCCTGGAAGCGGCGGCCTCCGCGAGCGCTGGCGGGGGCTGGGGCGCGGGCTCCGCGAGGCGTCGCCCGGGGCCGACTCTTGTGCGGTAACAATCGGCCCGCGCCCCGCCGCTGAGAGCCCGTCCCCCACGCCGCCCAGGGTCTGCTTACCGTCTCCGAGGCGGGCTCTGCTGTGCCCAGGCTCATGGCGGCGGCGGGCGCAGCGGGATAGGCCCTCAGCGTGCGAGGCCTGCCAGCCGCCCAGCTGCCATGGCAACCGCACAGCGCCGGGGAGCCCCGGATGTGGACTCCCTCCCCGGCTCCCCGGCCGTGCGCATGCGTACATGCGTAGCGCGAGGCGCGGACCCGGGGCATGCGCGCTCCCGGGGGCCAAGGGCCAGAGAACCTCCAAGATGGCCTGCAGTTTGCACAGTGCTGCTCGCCTCTCCCCTCTCTCACTCTCTTTCCCTCCATCCCTCTCGCTCCCCCTCCCACTCTTCCTCTCTTCTCCCCCTCTCTCCATCCCTCCCTCCCTCCGGCTCTCCATCCTTTTCCCCTCTGGTGCATGAACGCATTCAGGGCCTGCAGCAAGCTGTGCAATGCTTCCTCTGCGCCTTTTCCAACTGCAACTCCAGCAGTTATGTAACTGCTGGAACCCCTGTGTGCAAGGCCCCCCTTAGTGATTAGCACCTCTTTAAAAGTTTTCTTTTTTCCTTTTTAAAAGTTTTATATGTTTGAGTGTGTATGTGGGGCCAGAAGAGAGCATCGGGTCTCCTGGAACTGGAGTTACAGACAGTTGTTAGCCACCACGTGGGTTCTGGGAACTGAACCCAGGTCCTTTGCAAGAGCAGCCAGTGCCCTTAATTGCTGAGCCATCTCTCCAGCTCCTATATTTTGTTGTTAAGGTTTTAATTTTCTTTTATGTGTATGAGTAGTCTTTTATTGTTTTTTTTGTTTGTTTGTTTTATTGAGATGGGGGTCTCGCTACATAGCCCTAGCTGGCCTAGAACTTGCTATGTAGACCAGGCTAGCCACAAACTAACAGCGATCCATCTGCCTCCACCTCCGGAGTGCTGGTATTAAATGCATGTCCCACCACACCTGGCAAAATATTTTTATTTTAGGTGTATGAGTATATTGCTTGCATATATGTAAGTGCACCTGTCTCATGCAACGCCTGTGGAGGCCAGAAGAGGGCATTAGATCCCCTGGAACTGGAGTTACAGATGTGTTAGCTGCCATGTGGGTTCTGGAAACCCAACCCAGGTCCTCTTGCAAAAATAGCCTGCGCTCTTAACTGCTGAGCCTCTCTTCAGTCCTGTAGGCACCACTTAAAAAAAAAAATTTTTTTTTTCCTTTAGCTGAGATGTCGGGGGCCTGGGTGACTCTGCAATTGACAGAAAGTAGCCCTTGAAGAAAGGCCTGCTGCATGCCTTTAATCCCAGCACATAGAAGACAGGTGAATTTGAGGCCATCCTGGTCTACAGATCAAGTTCCAGTCCAGCCAGTCTGTAAAACACAAAACCAAAAAAGAACTGTCAATCAAGGAGCCACCTGACTACCCTTCTGCCAGCACCAGCTGCTGTAGACCCTCAGCTGATTTTTGTCATCACAAGTCTCTGTTAACTCTCTAGTACCCTGTCCCCATGCCTGAGGGAGAGCACTTTCCCCTGTGGCCCAGCAGAAGGCCTGTGACTGATGTAAACATAGTCCTTTATTTGCATGTGAGGATGGCACTGTGATTGTACACCTTTGTAAGACAAGAGCTGCCTGTGTATGTGTGTCTGCACATATATGGGGGTGCACATATGTGTAAAGGACAGAGGACAACCTCAGATATTGTTCCTCAGGTACTGTCCATGTTCTTTTTTGTTGTTTTTGAGACAAAGTCTAATCCCCAAGGAGACTAGGCTGGCCAGCCAGGGAGGCCCAGGAACCCTCCTGTTTCTGCTTTCTCAGTACTGAGACTACAAGTGTACATCAAGGCTGGCTTAAATATAATATATATATATTTTATATATTTATATATATATTATAATATATGAATTTTATTTTATGTGTATGAGTGTATTGCCTGCATGTGTGTAAGTGCACCTGTGTCATGCAGTGCTCCTGGAGGTCAGAAGAGGGCATTGGATTTCCTGGAACTGGTGTTATAGGTGTTGTTATTGGTCATGTGGATGCTGGGATTTGAACCTGGGTCTTCTGCAAGAACAGCCAGTGTTCTTAACCACAGAACCATCTCTCCATCCCCAAGACCCCGTACTTTTAATTCACTCATGAGCCGGGTGGGCTGAGCTGGTAACATGAGTTGGCAGCCTTGGCAGCCATGAGTAGCAGGGAACAGCAGAGATAAAGAGTGAAGGCTGAGGCCAAAGAAATAGTTACTAAGAGTCACAAAACTGCTGGCCTTAGTTATGAGGGAGGGTCCTGACACCCTGGACCCAGGATTTTTAGCACTGGCTGCCTTAGCTGAGCTGAGGGTACCAGAACAGGAGATACCGTTTAGCAACTGTGGCACTAGCAGGCACTACTGGAAGCAGAGGGTTACAATAGCCACCTGGGCCCAGTGATAGTTAAACCAGCCTCCAATTTAAGGGCCAAAGGCTGTAATTCTGCACTTCTAAATCAGAAGCAATAGGCTCCTGACTCTCAGGGCTTGGAGCTGTGAGCCTGAGTGCGCTGCTATTCCAACTTCCACCAGCATCGCATTAACATCTCATGTTATAATGCATCAAAGCTCTCCCAAGTTGTTGTAAATGTGTAGGAGGAGGGGCTTTCTCAAGCGACAAGGAGGGTGGTCTAGGTGATTGTCTAATGCGGTCTCACCCCATGTAGGGTGTGTGTTTGGTTTGACACAGGGTCTCTATATTCCCAGCTGGTCTGGAGCTAGCTACGTAGACTAGGCTGACTTCTTTGTCACAGAGATTCATCTGCCTTTGCGCCCCAGGATTAAAGGGGTGCACCATGTCACCCGGCCTCCCACTGAGGTTTTTAATCCCAATATCGATTAGTATCCTATTCTGCCTTCTATTTATAATTAACATAACTGATCCTAAGTATTGCTGTGAAACCCAAACAATGGGGAACAAGAGCCTTGTTTATCCACTGGCGTTGAGAGCCTTTGACACTCAGAAGGCTCACTTTTGCGATCTCCAGGCCAGACGAGCAGGAGCAGACTAGCGTTGCAGCAGTTAGTATTGCAGCCCTGGAGGACAGCGAAGCCCCGCCCACAGGATGGGCCCGCCCATAGGGTGGCCCCCGCCCCTCGATAGGCCCCGCCTTCTAGGTGCTCCGCCTCCGCTTGCTTAGGCATGTACCATTGAGCTTCCCGGCGGGGTGAGAGTTCCGAGTGGCTGACTTAGTGCGGGGAAGCCCCAAGCTCCATCCAAGAGAAGTTCATTTCCCAGGTTCTGTGGAGTAGAGGTGAACAGAAAGTCCCCCTGGAAGCCATCACCGACCCCCAAGCGCGCCGTACCGACTCTCTTTTTCTCCACGCCTGGTGTCTGTCATGTGGTACGGCCTTAGGGCGGGGCCTGCGGGGTCAGAGGCGAGGTGGCGGAGGGAGTGGGGGAGTGGGGGGATGGGGGTGGGGGTGGGGGTGGGGTGGAGAGGGTGGGGGGGTGGGGAGGGTGGGGTGGGAAGGGTGGGGTGGGAAGTGTGGGGGCGGGGGGTGGGGCGGGGGGGGCGGGGGGGTGGGGCGAGGGGGGTGGGAAGAACCCGCGGAGCTGAGGGGCGGGGCGGAGGGGCGGAGCCTTTGGAGCCATGCAACGGAACTTGTGTGCGAGTAGTATCAAGGGTGTTGGGGTGGGGCCTAAGAGAGTGGAACCTGGAGCGTCATACAATGAGGCCTGAGGTAGCATGGGGCGGGGCCTGAGAGGAGGCAGGGCCTGAGAAACAGCGAAGCTGCGCCGGAGTGGAACTGCATTTGAAGAGGCGTGGGCGGGGCCTGATAGGGGGCGGGGCCTGATCCCAGGTTTGAGGCGGGGCCTGGGGGGTTGCGTGAAGCGGATCCTGTGGCGGAGCAAGGCGTTAGGTTGCGTGGGGCAGTATTGGATAGGAGGCGGGACCTGAGTGCGCGTTGGGCGGGGCTTGCGGGGGCGGGTATTCCGCGAACCGAAGGCCTCGTGAAGGGAGATCTGAGGCGGGGCCTGGGTAGGGGCGGGGCCCATGGCGGTGTGAGGCGGAGCTTGTGGTGGGGCAGGGCTTGAGGTGGCGTGGGGCGGGGCTTGAGGCTGCGCACAGCGGACTCTGCGGCGGGGCGGGGCCTTCCCGGCGTGGAGAAGCGGAATCTACCTAGGCCTTTAGCCGACACTCGGAAGCTCGGAGGTGAGGCCCTTTCAGATCCGGAATCGCGATCGTCGGAGGATGGGGGATATGGAGCTCGGGACGGTGGCGGGCGGGGACCAAGCTAGGTGCACCTTGTGGACTCTGGTGTCCGCGGCGGACGGACAGCGGAGGTGGATTCGAACCCCAGACTAATTTGTAATCGCAGGGAGGGCTTCTCTTACTCTGACATGGAATGGGCTGACAAATGATGTCGCGGTCTATACAGAGCCACAGGGACTGACAGATACCTCCCTTCCCAGGTGGACGCGCAGAACCCCCCCCTCCCGCTGCTGCAGGCAGGCAGTGTGTCATTTGCAGCCACTGCTGACCCTGGGGGTGTGACAGGCACCTTCTTTGCCTCCAGGACGGGCAGTGGGGTGGTCCCCTGCAGTTTTCTCTTGCCCCTGTGGAAATAGACCCTGGAGCTAGGTGCCTGGATGACAGCCCCCTGCACACCTCGCTGGCCCCCTGACCGCCCTCCGCGAGGTCGGTACCAGCTGTCCCCTCCACTCCACCCCAGTAGAGCCCTAAGTTAACAGTTTGGACACCAAAAGCTTTGTGGCTCAGGCCAGCCTCTCCTGCCTCCTAAGTGGCTGCCAGGACCCACGTGGTCTGGATTATCTGGTCTCTCCTGGACTGAGCTTTGCATACATGTGGGCTGCTCACAGCTCTTGTCCCAGGTGAAAGTTCTTGGGCCCTTCCTTGGTTCTAGCAGGCTTGGAATGTAGTGTGTGACTAACTCAGCTGGGGCCTGTGATTCCTCTGCAGGTTCCCCTTCCTTGATCATGGACCTGGAATGCTCCAGGCTCCTCCCGGTTCTCTGTGCTGTTCTGGCAGACTCCAGGCAGCCAGTGGCAGATGATACCTGTCTGGAGAAACTGCTGGACTGGTTTAAAACAGTGACAGAGACAGGTAAGAAGGACTTGTAGGGCTTGAGACAAGCTGCTCTGGACTTGTGTCTGTTGTCTTTCCTTCACATCTTTGAGGTGGCACCTGCACACCTGGCTCTCTAATTTTTTGTTATTATAAATCATGCATCAGTGACTTTCCTTTACCATTACTTTTGCAACTTGAAGGGATTTTTTTCTCATGGGTCATAATTGTCTTCTGGAAGGTTCCATATTACTTGCCCTTAATACTTATGTTTCTTCCTTGGTTTTACCCTGTTATTGTCCTTTTAAAAAATATTTATGTGTATGAGTGTTATGCCAGCATGCATGTAAGTGCACCCATGTCATGCCGTGCCCACAGAGGCCAGAAGATGGTGTCAGATCCCCTGGAACTAGAGTTACAGAAGATTCTTAGTCACCCTGTGGGTGCTGGCAACTGGACCTAGCTCTGTTGCAAGAGCAGCCAGTGCTCTGCTGAGCCATCTCTCCAGTCCTTATCCTTTTTTTTTTTTGAGATGTGGTTTCATGTAGCCCAGGCTGACCTCAAACTTATTCTGTAGATAAAGATAGCTTTAAAGTTCTGATCCTCTTGCCTTCATGTCAGAATGCTGAGATTACAGATGTGTACCACCACATCCTGTTTTCATTCGGTGGTGAGTATGGAACCTGACTGGAGCTTCGTGCTTACCAGCCAAGCACTCTACCAACCAAACTGCTTCCCCAACCCTTATCCTTGCCTTTGAGGTAAATATCTAGCTCTTTCTTTTGTAAGTTATACAATTTAATTTTTTTTATTTACTTGTATTTATTTTATGTGTGTGAGTGTTTTGTCTGAATTTACTTAAGTGTACATACAGTGCCCACAGAGATCAAAAGAGACTGTTGGATTCCCTGGAACTGGAGGGTTGTTAGCAGTCATGTGGGTGCTGGGAACTGAATCTGGGTCTCCTGCAAGAGCAGCGAGTGCTTTTAACTGCTGAGCAATATCTCCAACCCAGTTACAGAATTAAAATGACATATCTCTGTAAAAGAATCCTGTTAGGTGAATCCTCCATGTTTTACGGGGAGGTACTTTGTAATTAAGTTGTAAATACTTAATACTTTTGGGTTTTTTAATTTATTTTTATTTATGTGTATGAGTGTTTGCCTGCATGTATTTGTACCTTATGCCTTCCTGGCAAAGACCAGAAGATGGTGTTGGATCCCCAGAACTGGAGTTATAAACAGTTGTGAGCTGCCATATAGGTGCTGGGAACTGAACCTGGGTCCTTTGCAAGAGCAGCCAGTGTTCTTAATTACTGAGCTACTAACCCCTAATTTTGTTTTTTGAGACGCTGTCTTGCTATTCCAGGCTATCCTGGAACTTGTGATTTTCCTGCCTTAGCCACTCAAGTGCTGGGATAATAGATATGCCTCACCGCACCCTGCTTTATACTTTTAATTATGGCTTTGCTTGCTTGCTTTTTGTGTTTTTTAAGACAGGGTCTCTGTGGCCCAGGTGGCTTCATGCTTTTTGCATTCCTACTGCCTCAGCCTCGTGAGTACTGAGATTGTGTATAGGTTACCACACCTGGCTTTAATTATGATGTTTTTACTCATCTATAAATCAGTTGAATATGGGTTTGGAAAGATGGTTCAGCAGTTAAGGGCACTCCTCTTGCAGAGGACCTGGTTCAATTCCCAGCACCCACATGGCAGCTAACAACTGTCCATAATTCCAATTTCAGGGGATCTAATGTCCTCTTCTGAGCTCCACAAGCATTGCATAGCATGGGTGCACTTATATACATACAAGCAATACACTCACGTAAAATAGAAAATATTAAGTTAAAAAAATTAGTTGAATATATATCCTTTAGTTTCTGTTCTCTTTTTATCTTTTAGATAGGAGTCTTGTTATTGGTTTCTGATTCATTAAAGTTAAAAGACAATTTAACTTTAGGCATAGTTAACTTTAGGCGAGGCATAGTAGTGCATGCCCTTAATCCCAACACTTGGGAGGCAGAGGCAGGTAGATCTTTGTGAATTCAAGGCCAGAAAGGGCTACACAATGAGACCCTGTCTCAACTGTCCCTCCTACCAAAAACAAGACAGTATGTATTATTTTGCTTTTTTTTTTTCTATTTGTTTTGACTTTAATGAGGCATAATACATAGGCATGTTTTTCAAATGTTCTGTCTTACATGATAACGATCTTTTGGTATTTGTAAGTGTTCAATTGGAGCTTAGTTTTTTACATATATGTGTGATACGATGCAGCATTTGCTTGTGTGTGAGATTGTGTACATGTATTTGTATATGCCTGTGGAGGCTAGAGATTAACACTGAGTGTTTTCAAAGTCACTTTCTCCCTCATACATTGTGGTAGGGTCTCTCACTTGAACTTGATCTAGCTAATCTAGTTTGCAGCTAAATGTTTACAAGTATTTTTTATAGGTTTTATGGTGTGTGGGTGTGGGTGTGGGTGTGTGTATTGTATGCACATGTGAAGGCCAGAGCAGGACATCTGGTGTCTTTCTATCACTCTCCATCTTCTGCCTGGAGATAGGGTCTCTCACTGAACCTGAAGTTTGCATTTGGGTTAGGCTGCCTAGCCAACAAGCTCTGGGGATACACCTGTCTCTACACTCCCTCACCCCCAGTTCTAGGGTTACAGTTATGCAAAGCTTTATACATGGGTCCTGGGGATTCAAAATCAGGTCCTCCTGCTTGTAGAGCAAGCATTCTTTCTCACTGAGCCATCTCCTTAGCACTTTTTGCAAGTGTTAACTGCTTTGTTGAGAGATGATTTACAACACCACACCACCCATTTGTTTATTTATTTTTGCTCTTTATTTTTATTTTTATTTTATGTGTATGAATGTTTTGTCTGCATGTATGTAAGTGCACCTGTTTTATGTAATGCCTGCAGAGGCCAGAAGAGGGAGTCAGATCCCCTGAAACTGGAATTCTGGACAATTGTTAGCTGTTCTGTGGGTGCTGGGAACTGAACCTGGGTCCTTTGCAAGAGCAGCCAGTGCTCTTAACTGCTGAACTATCTCTTTGGCCCCAGTTTACCAGTTAAGGTTTACCAGTTCAGTTGGGCATGGTGGTTCATATTTGTAATCTTAACACTTGGGAAACTGAGATAGGAGGGTTGCTGCAAGTTTGAGACCAACCTAGGCTACAGAGTGAATTCCAGGTCAGCTTGGTCTATATAGCGAGTTCTAGGCTACCCTGAACTAAAAAATGAGTTCCAGGCCAACCTCAGCTACAGTGTGAGAGTTCCAGGCCAACCTCAGCTACAATGTGAGTTCCAGGTCACTCTGTGCTTCAGAGTGAGTTCCAGGCCAGCCTGGGCTACAGAATGACACTATCTGAAAAATGTAAATAAATTTACATAAAATAAAGTGTATCAGTTCAGTATTTTTCAGTCAACTTAGGGGTTGTGCAGTCAGCAGTGTAATCTCATTTTGGAACACTTTTATTCCCTTAAAAACTGGGCTTCTATTAGTAGACAGTTCTTCCTCCCACCTCCCTCCCAACTTACTCAGTTTTTAAAATGTCCCACAATATGGAGCTGAGCCTGGTGATGCAGGCCTGTCATTGCAGCTGCTCAGGAGGATTGTGAATTTAAGGTTTTCCTGGGCTACATAGTAAGTTTAAAGACAGCCTGTGCAACTTAGTTGTAGGGCCCTGTCTCAAAACAGAAATACAAAGAGGGGACTGGAGAGATGGCTCAGGAGTTAAGAGCACTGGCTGCTCTTGCTGAGGACCTAGGTGTTGTTCCCAGCACCCACGTGGCGGTTAACAACTATCTGTAACTGCAGTTCCAGGGGTTCCAACACCCATTTCTGACCTCCACAGGCATTGTTTGACACAGGTGCTCTTACCTCTTACATACAACCAAAACACTCATACACATAAAGTAAAAAAAAGTATGAAGAAGGCTGGCAGCCATACATGGTGAACTTCCTAGAAGGTGGAGGCAGGACGATCAGGAGCCCAGGGCCAGTTTCCATAGTTCAAGGGCAGCTTTAGCCACATAGTGAGCTTGAGACCAGCCTCGGCTACATGAGACCTCTTTCAAAAACAACAACCAAAGAGGACTGGGGACATAGCTCAGTGGTAGAGCACTTGATGGTATGTGTTAGCCCCTGGATTCCATTCTTAGTACTGCTCTGTCCCTTCCCTCCAAGGAATAAAAGCCTGGACATGGTGGTTGGTACATACTTATAATCCCAGCATTTAGAAGGTAGAGGAAGGAGAGTCAGAAGTTGAAGGCCAGCCTCAGTCACATGGCAAATTCAAGGATAGCCTGGGATATAGAGGAGATCATACCTCAGAAAACCAAACTGCAGCAAAAACAAAGTTCCAGGTGATGGAAAGAAGGGTCTGTACTTGTTTGTTGGCTCAGGTTTTCATCATTCACATCTGTCTTGTTCTTGATAATTTGTTTGCTCAGCTGTATCTTAGAGCTGTGTAACAATCTTGCCTTAAGATTGTGACTTCAGCAATTTTTCTTTGCGGTAGTTTTTTTTTTAAAAAAAACAAAACTATTTTATGTATATGAATGTGTTGTTTGCATGTAAGTGCACCTGTATCATGCAGTGCCCATAGAGGCTGGAAGAGGGCGTCAGACCCCCTGGAATTGGGAGTTACAGACAGTTGTTAGCCACCACATGGGTGCTGAGATTGAACCTGGTCCCTCTGCAAGAGCAGACAGTGCTCTTAACTACTGAGCCATCTCTCCAACTCTGAGATGCTGTTTTTGGTTGTTTTGTGTTGTGATTGTTAAGATTTTGTTTTCTTTTAAAAACTTTTTAATTAAATTTATTTGAATTTCATACAATGTATTTTGATCATATTTAGATCCCTTCCTATATCTGTACCCCCCTCAATGTTGTTTGTTTTTATGACTTTTTAAAAAATGGTGGTGCTAGCATTGCATCTGGAGCCTTGAGCATGCTTAGGCAAGTATTATACCGCTGACTTATCCCCTCAGCCCTTCACTGACGCATTCTAGGCAAGTGCTTTACTCCAGAGCCACAGCCCCCAAGCTCTTTATTGATTGTTGTCCTTGTGTTTCTTGTGTCCTATCAAGCTAGGAGCCATTTATTGCAAATACCTTCCCCCTCAGAGTGTTCAGTTCATACCCTGAGAGAGAAGAGTGTGGCAGCCACTTCTAGAGAGGCTCTCCCTGGTCACCATTCTCTTGGACTGTGTCTGTCTCCACAGAGTCTAGCCTCCAGCTTCTGCAAGACCACCCCTGCCTGGTGGAGCTTCTGTCCCACATGCTAAAGCCACAGGCTGTTAGCCCCAGGGTGCTCTCCTTTGCTTTGCGCCTTGCGGGGACCTTTGCGGCGCAGGAGGACTGCTTCCAATACCTCCAGGTGAGCCTGGGTCTCCCATGTGTTTGTCCTCTGAGGGGTGGGCATCTTTTCCCTTTGGATTTGGAGCCATCTAGATACCTGTCTCTGAGGCTTATCTGGCAGATGCTGCAGGATCCTCCTCCCCAGTGTCCACCCTTTTTTAAACATTCTCCAGGGAGGGTACTGGCACTCAGGAGGGAATTATTGTGGAGTTGGGCTCAGCTTTCAGGTCTTCCTGTTGTGTGGTCCTTGCTAAATTCCTGAGCCTCCATTTCTTCCTGGATCTGTGTGAGGACTCCAGGAGGTCACAGATGCTGAGGTGGAGCGTTTCTGTCATGAAATGTTTGGGGGAACAAACAGCAGGCCTTGTCTAGGGCCTAGCTTTCTTGACTCTGACATACTGTGAAGGTCTGCAACCTCCCTGGCCTCTGTGTGAAGAGCCCCTAGGATGCTGTGCTGTGGTGGACCCCACTGCAGAAAGGTACCGGAGATGACATCTCCTAGTACTGTTAGGCCACCATTCATGGGAGCGCCCACTGGAAGTCCAGCCAGGTACTATCTTACTGTCCGACTGGTTTCCAGAATGTTTAGGGCACCTTGACTGCTATGAAGAGAGTGTGAGGCAAGACTCTGTTGCCAGCCTCACCCGCAGTCTGCAAGTATTCACATGGACCACTCAAGTGTGTGGACACTTCCGTAGTCTACATCTATTCTCATGGAACATGCTAGAGTTTGTAGGATCACCTGTAGTTCACTCATACAGAGCTCTCTATGGTTTGTATGGCCACTTGCATGTCTGTGCAGGAGCGCTGGCCATTGACTGGCCAGTAGTCTTCACCTTCTCTGCTAGGTAAGAAGGCAGTGAGGGGTTGGCCTAAGGTTTTTGGGGAACCGGAGTAGGGATTAGGGCTCTGTCCATACCCTAGGGACTAGCTGTTCAGTGTGCACCCTGCTATTTTTCTGAATACAAATTTTTAGTCATAATATTCTGTTTATGTTTCAGGCAGTCCTGGGGATCGAACCTAGGGCTTTACACAGTTAGGCAGGTCTCTGTGCCCTTCTTCTGCCCTGCTGTGATGGTGTGGGAGCCCCAAGGCCCCGTCCCAGCAGCCAGTGTCTGGACAGGGGTCATGCAGGCAGTCTGCTCCAGGCAGGGAACTGAGCTGTATCCCATGGCCATGCTCCATAGCTCAGAAAGGGAAACTTTGAGGAACCAGCAGACCCCATTAGTCAGCTCAGAGTGGGTGCCTCAGCCCTGATGCAGTGGGTCTGGGCACAGACTTGACTGCTCAGTGGCAAAGTGGGCAATATACCAATGTTGTATCAGAGAAAGGAGCAGAAGGGAACAGCAAGCAGGACCCTGAGCTGCTTTTGAGGCAGAAGCAGCATCCTGAGCCCCCACCTCTACCTCTACCTTCTGAAGTCTGTGAAGTGTGAAGGCGTTCCTGCCTTGTCAGCATAGGCAGAAGCCTGCAGCCTGGCCATAGCTGGACTGGACACTGGTCCCAACTGCCCTTTCTGCATTGGAACCATCTAGACTAAGACACTGATGAGGGTCAGGATCAGGGGTCTACGGGCTTGTGCTAATGTAGGCAGGAAATAAGACAGTATGTGGTGGTATTGGAAGAAGATTCCTGGCAGATGACTACTGTTCTCTGGCCTGAGCTGGAAAGTGGGGAGGGCCATGCTAGGAGGTGTGCAGGAGCGTCTGAGAGTCAGGGTAGGGATCTCTGAAAGAGGAGGGTGGCTGCAGTCCAGGTGCTTTACAAAGCTGGAGAGAGGTGTGCAGGGTTCTTGAGCACAAAGGTCATGGTGAGGGAGGGTTATAGAAAGGGGCCATCTCACAGGACAGTTATAGGAATGGTAGATTCTCCTTGAATTGAAATCTGTTCTTCTTGGGATAGGGCTGTAGCTCAGTTATTACAGTGTTTTGCCTAGCATGGGCAAAGCTCTGGGTTCTATCCCAAGGACCACATAAACCAGATATTGTGGCACACACCTGTGATCCAAGTACCTAAAGGTAGAGGCAGGAAGATCAAAAGCTCAAGGTCACCCTTAGCTACATAGCAAATTCCATTTTGAGGTCAGCTTCATTAGAGACTTTCAAAAAAAAGAAAAGAAAAAAAAAAAAAAAGGCAGGGGGCTGGAGAGAGGCCCATATACTCTTGTAGAGCACTGGGGTTCAGTTCTCGGCACCTGCATTGGATAGCTCAGAGCAGCAGCTTTTAATTCCAGTTCCAGGAGATTTGACACCTCCTTCTGGTTTCCTGCACACACTCAGATACACACACATATACACATATTTTAAAAATTTGAAAACAAAACCTTAAAAAAGGAAGAAAGGAAACCAGTTCTTCCTCACTCTGAGATCTAGTCCTTGTTCCCAAGGGCAAAGTGAACTATGCTGGTGCCCCAGAAAGAGCTATGTGGCCAATTGGTGACTCCACCAATCCTGTTGTTTTTGTTTTGTTGTGGTTTTTGTTTTTGTTTTTGTTTTTGAGACAGGGTCTCTCACTGTAGCCCTGGCTGACGTGGAATTCACTATGTAGACCAGGCTGGCCTCATATACACATCGCTCCATGTGCCTCTGCTTCCAGGGGCAGGGATTAAAGCATGTACCATGTCTCCTGCCTGCACTCTGTGAATCTCTGCATCCCTGCTTCTTTCTTTGCTTCCCAGCAGGGGGACTTGTTACTGGGACTCTTTGGGGAGACAGGTGCCCTCAGCTGGGCAGCATGGAGTGTACCCAGTGTGCGCAGTGGCTGGATCCAGGGTCTGTGTGCCCTAGCACATCACCCCAGTGCCCTGCACTTTCTAGCTGACAGTGGTGAGTAGACTGTTCTGCCTCAGTTCACCTGCAGGCCTTTCATGTGCTTCTGTGCTGTGTGATCTCAGGGGAGCCCAGTCACCTCTCTGAGCCTAGTCTTAGCTGGGAAAGTGTGATATTAAATTAAAGTTATCCCTTTGAGCGCACACAGTAGTCATAGGAACAATCTTGATTTTGACTCCTTGGAGATTCCATGAAACTGGGCTGGCTCCTTAAAATTGCATGTAGATAAGTAGTCACCAATTGGTCTTTGAAACAAATTAAGACCAATCAGAAGCTGCATTGAGTTTAAAGCCAGCATGCTGGGAACTCATCCCTCAGGCTCTTGGGTTCCAGTTGGGTTTGCTTGTGAGCAGAGGGAAGTTTGGGCTCTTTCTCTGAAGCTTGAAAGGGTGTGACTGAAGGTGCTTTTTGCCCCACTCTTCATTTGTGCTAACCCCTTTCACTGCCCTTTCCAGGTGCAGTGGACACGGTCTTCTCCCTGCAAGGGGACCCAAGCCTGTTTGTGGCCTCAGCAGCCAGCCAGCTCCTGGTATACATCCTGGCTCTGTCCATGCAAGGCAGGGATGCAGGGTCCCCCATCCCAGAGGTTGCTGCCTGGCCTGTCTGTGCCCAGAAGATTGTGAGCCACGTGCAAGAATCATTGCACTCCACAGCCACCCCACAGGTCACCCAGGCTTTGAACGTGCTGACCACTACGTTTGGGCGCTGCCACAGCCCCTGGACAGAAGTCCTCTGGGGGCAGCTGAGTCCCCTTGTGGCCAGCCTACTTGAGAGAGACCCCATTCCAGCTGCACACTCGCTTGTGGACCTTCTCCTCAGCGTGGCCCGGTCAGGTCCCTGGGACACAGCTGGCTGGAGGGGATGGGGGTGAGCGGTCGTTTCCTCAAGAGTAGTTGCTGCCTTGTGGGGAGGGCCCTGACACCACTGCCTCAGGATAGCAAGTCGCAGGACTAGGCACTTTTGTAGCTGTCCCAGCTAGGCACTAATAGAGGAGTGCTTTTCTTTCTGTAGGTCTCCTGTGTTCAGTTCTGCCGCCTGTGACCTGTGGAAGATATTGGCCCAGACTCTGCACTGCCTGAGTCCCACACAAGTTGGGCCTCTGACCCTGGGGATCCTGAAACTCCAACAGTGGTATGATTGGAATTTGGTTCTGAGTGTGTGGCACTAGTGATTTGGGAACTTTGGAAGCCAGATGGGAGAACAACCAGGTAGATGGGCTGGGCAGGGATTAAAGCAGTGCTGCTCTTCCTTCTTCTCTAGTAGCTGGTTTGAACCCAGGGTCACATATGCCAGGCAGGTGCTCTGTCACTGTGCTCCACCCCTAGCTCTCTCTTTCTCCTGTTCTTTTTTGAGAGAGGGTCTCACTGTGTATCTCTGGCTGACCTGGAACTCAGAACTACTCCTGCCTCTGCCTCCTGAGTGCTAGGATTGAACATGTGTACCACTACACCCAGCCTTTTCTTATTATTTTGAGACAGGGTCTCATTAAGTTGCCCAAGATTTCCTTGAACTCAAGGTTGGCCTTGAACATTACTTCTCCTGCCTCAGTCTCTGAGGCCGTGATTCCAGGCATGAACCACCATACTCATCAGGGGACAGAATTATTTCAAACAAAAGCCTTGTGGTATACCTCCAGAGCCAAAGCTGACTGTTGGGTATAATGCAGGGTAGGCCTAGCTAGGCCACCTGCCAGGAGGAATGGAGGAATGGCTCTCGTGGGTGTGGTGCTTCCACACTGGTTGGTTGTGAAGCCAGTTTCTGCCCAGCACCTGGAGGGAACCTGATCCACCTGGGAACAAACTGCGATTGGCTGTGGTCGGGACCCCACCCCATAAGGCTGTTGGCTAACAAAACCTATAAGCTCTCTGTTCTTTCTTGAATAAATGAGTTTGCAGCAGACCACCACTGCTGGCTTTCCGTTCAACTCCCGGAGTCAGTGTTTTGACTCTGTGCCTACTCGCCCCCTAACCCAGGGTGGAGATCCTTTGGTCCCCCTTGGGCTGGCCCTGAGTGCTGGGGCCCCCAACAGCTGACTGAGCTACTCTGCTCAGGGACCTATCTGTAGCTGTCTGACAACCTCCACTGTGGTTGAACCTCATGGTATACACTCCACAGAGTATGCAGGGATGTGGGCTGCAGAACTTGGCGTTGGAGGGAAGAAGGATGCTGAGGGCTTGGGTGGATTCAGGTCTCCAGAGTGGTCCATGTACAGAATGTGAGAAGGATATCTCAGATCACTAAGCACGTCATGAGCCCACCTGAGCACAGCTCCAGAAGCCTGAAAACTCCTGTCACCCTGATTAGGCAGGGTACCCAGCCCTTCCAGAGTCCCTGAGGCCCAGTAACTTTTTTGAGAACATCAGGGTGCTGTCCATAGGCCTTGGTTAGGCTTCTTCCCATTCTGGGAGTCTCTTGACAGGCAGCTTACAGAGCAGTTATTTCAGCTGCTATCCCAGTAGCAGACATTTCAGTGTCTACCCCAGCTTTTGCTGAGCCACCCCAGACTTGTGGAGGTGTAATCCTTACCATGTTCTGTGTCCTCAGTCCACAGGAGCTAAGGACCCAGGCCTTCAGCATCCTTCTACAGCCTCTGGCCTGCATTCTGAAAGCTACCACTCAGGCCCCTGAACCTTCAGGTATGCAGAGAAAAGGTAGAATGATGGGTCCTGGGATAATGAAGTGCAGTGAATAGCCCCAGCCCTGGCTCCCCTGAAACCACCCCTTTAAGAGTACAGGGGAAACTGGAGAGATGGTTCAACAGTTAAGAGCACCGGCTGTTCTTCCAAAGGACGTTAATTCATTCTGATCACCCATATGGCATCTAATAACTTTTCCTAATTCCAGTGCCAGGGCCTCCATGAGCATTGCATGCAGGCAAAATACTCATGCCCAAAAAATAAAGATAAATAAAAAAGTGCAGGTGACCAGCTATGGGATGAACAGCATCCTTGGCCAATCCCAACCCTGACATGAGCCCTGGCCCCTGCTTTGGTGGTGACTATTACAAGGGCACCCATGTCATTTGGTCTCAGGCTTGCTGCATGGAACTGCAGGTGGCTCATTGACGGTGGACACACTCCTGTCATCTAAATCAGCCTGTGCAGGGCTCCTATGCCAGACCTTGGCTCATCTGGAGGAGTTGCAGTTGTTGGTAGGTGTGGCCCTGGCTTGTGTTCATCAGGTCACATGACTCAGGGCCTCAGTGACCCTTCCTCTTCTCTGCAGCCCCAGCGTCCCTCACCCTGGCCACAGGAGGTCCTGCTGGATGCTGCAGTGACCATACTGCACCTCTGCACTGGCTCAGCAAACCCCAGCTCCAGTGGGGCTGGACGCCTCTGTGGGACCATAGCAGGCTGCATTCGAGTCCAGCGAGCAGCCCTTGACTTCTTGGGGACACTGTCTCAGGGAATGTGTAAGTGATGTTTTCTGTTTCTTCTGAGGGCCCAGTGGGGCTTTGTGCAGCCCTGTGTCCAGAAATCCTCTTTCCCTTGCTTCCTGAGACTTGTACTCACATTCCCTGCTGTGTGACGGACTCTGGGTAGAAGCTGGACTGACTCTTTTGTGCATATCTGTCTCAGGCACCCAGGAGTCGATGCTGCAAGTATTTGCAATCCTCTTGAAGAACCTCGAGAGCCCAGAGTCTGGCCCCACGGTACCAGGAACAGGTTCTGGGAGGCATGGACAGCCAGTTGGAGCCCTTCTTTGATGCAGGCCCTGTCCAAAAGATCCTTAACATGGGGCCACAGAGCCACTGCCCAGAGTGACCCTTTCCAACCAGGCATAGTGGTACATGCCTGTCATCCTAACAGATGAAGTAGAGATTGGGGATCATGAATTCAAAGCCAGTCTGGGCTATAGAGAGACTTTGACAAAAGGAAACAAAACTTTTTTTTAAATGTGTTTTAAAAACATTTTTAAAATGTTTTGCCTGAGTGTATATAAGTGCACCACATGTGTGCAGTGTCCACAAAGGTCAGAAGATGGTGTTGGATCCCTTAGAACTGGAGTTTCAGATGGTTGTGAGCTGCAGTGTAGGTGCTGGGAACCAAACCCAGGTCCTCTGGAAGAGCAGCCAGTGCTCTTAACCACTGAGAATCTCTCCAATGTGTTTTATTTTGTGTGGTTGGTTGGTTGGTTTTTGAAACAGGCTCTCCTTGTATAGACCAGACTGACCTTTTTCTCACAAAGATCTGCCTGTCTCTGTCTTCTGAGTGCTGGGATTGGAGGTGTATGCCACCACGTCTGGCTTGGTTTTGGTTTTCAAGACATGGTGTCACAGTGTCACCCAGGCCAGTCTCCAGTTCCAGTCCTCGCATCACCACACCCTGCCCCACAAGGAATTTGTAAGGAGGGAAGGGAATTGAGGGCAGATTCCTAACACGCGCCCCCTTTCCGTGGGTATAGACTTATTACCACACAAACAGTGGACAGGCCTGGAGGAAGGGTTGGGGGATTCTTAAGGGATTTCAGGACAGTGTCATGTCTGGCCACCCCAAGCAGGTCTCCTGCTGAGGGCATGCCCCTTCCATCTCAGTGTCTGGGAGGCCAATCTTTACTGTCCTGTGTTGCTACATCCCTCTGCGGAGGCAGCACAGGTGCAACAGACAGGTACAGGGACAGTCTGCTTCTGTCCTATACCCTGTCTGCCCATTCTAGGTCCTGAAGAAGTCTTTCCAGGCCACACTCAGATGGCTTCAGAGCTCACTCAAGACCCCAGGCTGCTCTGACCTCAGCCCTGATGCCCTGCTTTTCCTCGGAGGTAACCCCGGCCCCTTGCAGATATACACAAGGCTAGACAGAAGGGATAAAGGACGTGGGGAGCTGGGCAGGGTTCCCTAAAGGCAGGCCAAGCGTCCCCAGGAGCTACTGACTGTCCCTTCCTGGTGCAGAGCTATTTCCGGTGCTGGAGAAGCGCCTCTGTAGCCCTTGCTGGGAGGTGAGAGACTCGGCCCTGGAGTTCCTGACTCAGCTGAGCCGACACTGGGGAGGTGAGTGTCCCACGGGCAGGAGTGTGTGGATCCTATTAGTTCTGGGGTTCTCAGACCACCTAAGGGGCCCTTTATCATGGCTTTGTGACCATTTGACAACCATCCTTCCAGGGCAGGCTGACTTCAGAGAGGCACTCCAGTCTTCAGAGGTGCCCATGCTTGCCTGCCAGCTGCTCCGAGACCCTGAGAGTTATGTCCGCGCAAGTGCGGTGGCTGCCACTGGGCAGCTCTCTAGCCAGGGCCTACAGGCCATTCCCACCAGCTCCGAGAGCTCACAGGCTCAGCAGGTAGGAGCCAACCATTTGTTGTTGTGTGCCTAGTAGATGTGTGAACAGCTAGTCAGGGAACTACCAAGGGACTGAGGACAACAGAGCAGTGACTGCTCCAAATTAGCAATTTAAGAACGGAAAGACTTGTTCTAGCTCACAGAGGATGCAGTCGGTCATGGTGGGAAGGTGAGGCGGCAGGAATGTGAGGTGGATGCTCACATTCATCCACAGTCAGAAAGCAGAGAGAGATGAATGCTGGGGCTCAGCTCACTTTCTCCTTTTTATTTAGTTCAGGACCCCAGCCCATGGGATGGTACTGTCCTCACTCAGGGTGGTTCTTCCTTTCTCATTTAACCCAATCTAGAAACTTCCTCACAGACATACCTGGAGGTTGTCTTCTCCTGAGGTGATTATAGATTCTGTCATATTTTTCTGGAATTCTCTGTCCCACAGGGTTTGCTTATGGACCTCATGTACATCCTGTCCACGGACTCAGAGGGCTTCCCGAGGAGGGCTGTCCTGCAGGTCTTTACCCAGTGGCTGAGGGATGGTCATGCTGATGTGGCCCGGGACACGGAGTGGTTTGTGACCACTGTGTTACAGGCAGTGAGTCGGGACCTGGACTGGGAGGTCCGAGTGCAGGGCTTGGAACTGGTGCAGGTATTCCTCACCCAGACACTGGGGTGGCCTGGCCCCTGTTGTCCCTACGCAGTGGGCCTGCCAGAGGCCACCTCATCTAGCCCACACCCGGAGTTCTTGCAGACTGTCTGCCGTCTGCCACTCTTTGAGTTTGCCTTTCGTGCCTTATTTGACTGTGACCGACCTGTGGCCCAAAAGGCCTGTGATCTCCTCCTCTTTCTAAGGAATGAGACGGCTCCTTGCAGCGGCCCCCAGGGGGTCAGGGGCAGCCCCAACTCAGCCTCAGTGGAGGCTGCCCTACAAAGATGGCAGGAGGGAGAGCAGTCCCAGCCTCTGGGGGACCTGGAGCCTGAGGCCATGCTTGCCCTCCTCAGATCCCTAGACCTGGAGAGCCTGCAGGGCAAGCTGGCCAAGAGCAGTGACCATGTGGAGAAGAGCCCTCAGTCCCTCCTGCAGGACATGTTGGCCACAGTGGGTGTGCTGGAGGAGAATGAAGCTGATTGCTACTGAGGCTGCACCCCTGCTCTAGCCCTAGCCCTCAGGAGGACTCCAGCCCATGCCAGTAGCTCAAGAGACCCTCCAGGGAGTTGATAAATCCCTTTTTTGGGGCATGGTGGTACATACCTCTAATCCCAGCAGCCAGGAGGCAGAGGCAGGCAGTTATCTATGAGATTGAGGCCAACCTGATCTACAGTTCCAGGCCAGCCAGGACTTCAGGGAGACCTTGTCTCAACAAAATAAAAAAAAAAAAAAAAAAAAAAAAATTTATGCTGGGCAAGATAGTGCATGCTTGTAATCCTAGTTTCAAAGACCAAGGGAGGGTAATAAATTCCTGGCCAGTTGAGGCCATATAGAGACCCTGTGTCAAAATACCAAGAAATCAGATAAAAAATTCTACCTTGTGTGTGTGTGTGCAGGTGCATATGTGTGCACATACAGGCCAGAGGTTAAACTTGGAGCCATGCACCTTTTTTGAGACAGTCTCACCGAGATCTTGTGTTCTTTAATTCTGTGTGCTGTGTGTGTGTGTGTGTGTGTGTGTGTGTGTGTGTGTGTGTGTGTGTATCTGTATCTGTGTGTAGTGCTCATGAAGGCCAAAAGAGGGTATCAGATCCTCAGGAGCTGGATTTACAGGCTGTTGTTAGCCACCCAGTATGGGTGCTGGGAACTGAACTCAGGCCCTCTGCAAGAGCAGCACATGCTCTTAACTATTGAGCCATCTCCCCAGCCTCATGCCTGACTCTTCCCATGGGTTCTAGGGATTGAACTCAGGTCCTTATGCTTGCATGGAAGACACTATTAACTGAACTATCCAGTCCCCACGGAATGTATCTTTTGATGCATTATTAGAGAAGTAGCTTGTTTTCTTCTCAGAATAAATAGCTCTGAAGTTTAAGTTTAATCTATTTCGATTTGGTTTTGTACATAGCTTAGTACAAGCGCTCACTGCTACTCTTTACACAGGGTACTTCAGTGCTCCCCATTCCGTTAGTCTGCTAAGGAGACCCCTTCCCCATGTGAGATCTGGGGAGGAATAGCTGACCCCTATGGTGGAAGGTGTGTTTCTAGGCTCTTCCAGTGGGTGTGTTTTTATGCCACATTGTAATGTCTCTCTTTTTTTTTTTTTTTTTTTGAGACAGGGTCTCATGTAGCCCAGACTAGCCTCAAACTTGCAGTATAGCTGCAGATGGCCTTGAACTTCTTGTCTTCCTGCCTCTCCCTTCTGAGGGTTGGGATAACGGTTATACAGTTCCCTACCTGGTTTGTGTGGTCCTGGGGATGGAAACTAGGGCTTTGTGCATTCTGGGCAAGCCCTCTGTTAACTGCATCTTCAGCACCCCTCCTCCCTTTTTAAAGGCAAGATCCCAATTTTTAGATCAGTCTAGCCTGGAACACAATATATGGCCAAGCTAGCCTCGAATTCAAGGTAATCTTCCTGCGTCAGCCTCTGAAATGCTGAGATTACACCACCATAGGCATTCAATGTAGAGCTGGGGATTGAACCCACGACTTGTGTATTAGGCAAGTACTCTATCCACGGAGTCACCTCCCCAAGCCCTTGTCTAGCTTTATAGTAGATATTTGGCACATTTGGCACTGTGATGTCTTTTGGACTTTGGTTTTTCTTTCTCAGAATTGCTTTGCTATCTGGGGACTTTTGATGTTCCAGACAAACTGGATTTTTTTTTCTTTTGCTATGTAAAATATCATTAGGATTTTGGTAGAAATTACCATTGCACTTGTAGGTCACTTTGAGTAGCATGGTCGTTTTAACCTGCTTAATGCTTTTAACCCTTTAGCCCAGAATGTATTCCCTTGTTTTCTTGTAACTTTTTTTTTGAGACAGGGTCTCCCTATAACCCCAGCTGGTCTAGAACTCACCATGTAGACAGGCTGGCCTCGAACTCACAGAGACCTGCCTACCTCTGACTCCCCAGCCACCATGCCTGCCTGTTTGTGTGTTCAGTCTCCTTCATCCATGTCTCTCTTTTTCAGGGTGCAAGGTTGTCACCTCTCAAGTACTTTATTAGTTTTGATGTAATAAACGGGACTGTTTTCTTAACCATTTTTGCAGATAATCATCTTTAGTTTTGGGTTGGTTATTTGTCACTGACATAAACAACTTAAAGGAAGCAAGGTCTGTATTTGCTCAGGTTTCTAAGGTTGACACCTCATGGTGGGGAAGGTATTGTGGAGCAATGCATCTCATATAACTGCCAGGAGGGGAGTGGAGCGAATCACTGTGTGCCTGCACTAGTGAGATCTCTTTGTGCATCCAGGCTCCCAGCCCCCTCCATGTCAGTCCTCCTGGAGACAGCCTCACAGGGACGCCCAGAGGTGCTGCTAGATGCTGCTCAAACCCAGTCAAGTTTGCTGTCATGATTAACCATCAAGCGTGGTATCACACATTGATAATCCCAGCTCTTGGGAGGCTGAGGTGGAAAGATTGTAATCTCAAGACCAGCCTAGTATACATAGAAAATTTGAGAGTAGCCAGAGCTACATAGTGAGACCCTGTCTCAAAAAACAAAATGAAAACAAAACCCTAAACCCAAAAGAAAAAGAAATAACCATCACAAGTGTAAAGACACAGAATTGATCTATGTGTGGGTTTTCCTATCCCATGACTTTACTGAATTCACTTCTAATGGATGATGCAGTTTCTATACTTAAGCTCCTGTCCTCTGCAAAAACATGGCTCATGCCTCCCTTCTCTCTCTCATGCCCGGTTCATTTTCCACACTCAGTTGCCTGGGACTTGCAGCCCTGTGTTGCAGAAGTTGCAGGAGGGGCCACCCTTCTCTTGTTCCTGGCCTTGGAACAGCTTCCAGCCTTTTACCACTAAGTCAGACTGACGCAGATTGTGGCTCCAGCCCCTGTTGAGTGCTTTTGTTAGGAAAAGGGCCAAATCACTTTCTGCATCTATTGGAGCAATCATGTGATTTTTATAAATGTATTTATTTTGGGGATAGAGAGATAGCTCAGTGGTTAAGAACTGGCTCTTGCAGAGGATCTGGACTCACATCCTGGCACCTACATGGCTGCTAATAACCATCTGCAACTCCAGTTCCAGGGGATCTGACACCCTCTTCTGGCCTCCATGAGCATTGCACACATAGGGTCACTTAGATATATGCAGGCGAAACACTCAGACACATACAAATAAAAATGTTTACAAATTATTGTGGGTATGAGTGTGGACATACGTGGAGGTCAGTAGGCAACTTTTGAGAGTCAGTTCTCCTTCCAGCGTGGACTCGGGCTTGGACTCTGTTTTCTCAGGCTTGCGTGATATGGTTTGAAGTGTCTTCCATAGGCTCGAGTATTTGGACACCTGATCAGTTGGTGCTGTCATGAATCCTTTAGGCGTTATGGCCTTCCTAGAGGAAGCACATTGCTGGGGTGGGCTTGAAGAGTCCATAGCCTCTTTCTCCTTCCAGCTTGTCTCTGCTTCCTGCACATGCTTGAAGAGTTGAGCTCTTGGCTTCCTGCTCCTGCCATACCTCTCCCGCCATGATGTACTCTTTCCCTCCAGAACTGTAAGCCCAATGAATTCTGCTTTCTGTAAATGCCTTAGCCATGATTTATCACAGCAACAGAAAAGTGACTGATGCATGTTGACAGGTGCCTTTACCTGCTGCACTGTCTCCGGGTTCCTCTGTAGCGTTCTTTGAATTGCGTATTTGAGCTCTGCTTGCATCCTGGGGTCCATTCCCACTTGATTCTGGAGGTGTGATGTGTACTTTGCTTGGATTTGGCTGAGGAGTTTTGTGTCTGTGTTCATCATAGATGTTGGCCTGTAGTTTTCTTTATTGTGACAATCTTTAAAAAATATATATTGATTTTATTTTCTGTGTATGAGTGAGTATATTGCCTGCATGTATGAAAGTGCACCTGTCCCATGAAGTACCCATGGAGGTGAGAAGAGGGTGTTGGATCCCCTGGAACTGGAGTTACAGATGGTTGTTAGCTGCTATGTGGGTGCTGGGAATCGAACCTGGGTCCTCTGCAAGAGCAGCCAGTGTTCTTAACCACTGAGCTATCTCTCCAGCCCCTATTGTGGCATTCTTATCTGGCTTTGGTATGAGGGTAACATTGATTTTGTAAAGTTAATTGACCAGGTATGGTGGCACATACCTTTAATCCCAGCATTCCAGATGCAGGGATAAGTGGGTCTCTGTGAGTCCAAAGCCAGTCTGGTCTACATAGGGAGTTCCAGGATACCCAGGGCTACAGAGTGAGACCATGTCTCAGAAAAAAAAAAAAAAAAAAGTGAGTTTGGAACTGTAGAAGTTTCTGAGCAATGCTTTTTGTTTTGTTTTTAGACAGGGCCTCACTATGCAGCCTAGTCCTGGAACTCACTATATAGACCAGGCTGTCCTCAAACACAGAGATGGGCTGCCTATACCTGTCTCAGCCTCTGTGCCACCATGAGTGGCCTATTTTTTTGAAACAAGGTCTCATGTAATCCAAAACTGGCCTTCAATTTACTATGTAGCCAAGGATAACCTTGAACTTCAGATCCTCCCTGATGAAGTTCCCTGAACTTCATCCCAAATACTGGCAGTATAGCCATGCACTATCATACTCAAGAGTTTGTGGAGCTGGAAATGGGGATCCTAAGCAAGCGCTCTACCAACTAAGCCACATCCCCAAACTGTTGGCAGTGTTGTTTTTGAACATGACACCAAAAGCCGTAACTAATAAAACCCACCAGTGAGCTGCACAGCTCGAGATGGAAGCCCAGAACTGAAAGGTAGCTGGGACATCGGAGAAGGTTTGCAAGTCTGAGACCGGAAAAGAGGCTCATGGGAAAGTGTACAGGAGCTCACAAGAGTCAGTAACAACAAACCTGATTCAAAATGGGCAGAGTAAGGCACAGTGATGCACGCCTGTCATCCCAGAGCTTGGGAGGCTAAGGATCTTGAGTCTAAGGCCAGAGTGGACTACATAGAAAGACTCTTAACAAAACCAGTAAAGAACCAAAGTAGGCTCCCCCACCCCCAGAGAAAATACATAAATGTCAAAAGATATATTAGTTTTCTTCTTGACTATGATAAAAGCAATGTAAGGAGCTGGCAAGATGGCTAGGTGGGTAAAGGCACTTCCTGCACAAGTCTGGCAGCCTGAGTTCAATTCCCAGAGCCTCTGAAAAGGTGGAAAGAGAAAACTGACTATTGTAATGTCCTCTGACCTCCATACATACACCTTGGCACACCCACCCACATACGTATCATGTACACACAGTAACTGAAAACATTTGTGGCCTGGAGAGATGGCTCAGTGGTTAAGAGCACTGGATGCTCTTGCAGAGGACCCAGGTTCGATTCCCAGCACCCACATGTCAGCTAACAACCATCTACAACTCCAGTTCCAGGGGATCCAACACCCTCTTCTGACCTCTGCAGGCACTGTATGAAAGTGATGCACTCACTCAAATGCAGGTGATACACTCACACACATAAAATAAAAATGATTAAAATCACATTTGTGCAACTTGTAGGATGGCCAGCCTTTTTTAAAAGATTTTTTTATGTGTATTAGTGTTTTGTCTGATGTATGTGCACCATATGTGTGACTAATGTCTGTAGAGGCCAGAAGAGGGTGTCTGATCCCCTTGACTAGAGTTACAGATGGTTGTTAGCTGCTATGTGGATGCTGAGAACTGAACCTAGGTTTTTGCAAGAGCAGCTGGTGTTATTTGCTGAGGTATATATATATATACCTCACAGAGCTCTGCCCGTCTGCCTCCTGAGTGTGCCTCCATAAATAGTTTTTATTTTATGTGTATGAGTGTAATGTCTGCATGTAGGCCGGTACACCTGTGTTGTGCAATGCCCAAATATATATTTTTTAAAGAAAAGGCAACTTAAGAGAGGGAGGTCTGTTTTGGCTCAGTTTGAGGGGATACATCATGGCAGGGAGGACATAGAAACAGATGGCTCCATGGGCAAGATCATGTACCCTCATTCACACTGCACCCACAGTCAGGAAGCACAGAGCAGACAGGAAGTGCATTTCAACTATCAAATCTTAAGGTTGGCCTTCAGTGACTCTCAGCAAATAATCACCTCCTAAAGGTTCCACAACCTTCCAAAACAGTTATAAGCCAGGGGACTAGGTGTTCAAACACACGTGGGGGACATTTAACATTCAAGCCATGATACCAGGTACCTAAAAAGGTACGCAACATCACCCGTATGAAAGGCCACACAGAGCTGAGAATGTTCAGTAGTAGAGTAGGTGCCCTGCACAGAGCCCTGAATTCAAGTCCCTGAGTCAGAAACAACACCATAATGACACCTTGTATGTGTTGAGATGGTGATTGTCAAAACCTGAGAGCAATGGCTAAAGAGGATGTGGAAAAAAGGGAGTCCCTGCACACTGCAGGGGAGAAGGGATGCAAAGGGTGCATCCACTATGGGAAACAACACGAAGATTCCTCAAAAAAACCTAAAAGCAGGGTACTGGAGAGATGACTCAGGTCTAGTTAAGACCACTGGCTGGTCTTTCAGAGGACTCAGGTTCTATTCCCAACACTTATATAGTGGCTAAGAATCATCTGTCATTTCAGTTTCAGGGGCTCTGACACCTACTTCTCACCTCTCCAGGCACTGCACAAAGGTGTACCACCTACATGCAGACATTACACATAAAAAGGGGGCTGGAGAGATGGCTCAGTTAAGAACACTGGCTACTCTTCAGAGGACCCGGGTTCAAGTCCCAGCACCCATGTGGTGGCTAACAACTGTCCATAATTCCAGTTCCAGGGGAATTTGATACTCTTTTCTAACCTCTGTGGGCACTGCACATCATGAGTGCACTTATGTACATGTAGGCAATACACTCATATACATAAAAATTAAGAATTTTTTTAAAAAGGAAGGAAGGATTTATTGTAACTCAGGTTGAGGGCACAGTCCATACTGGCGGGAGGCATGGCAGGAGCGGGAGGCAGCTGGTCACATTGATCCACAGTCAGGAAGCAGAGAGAGATGAATGCTGGTGCTCAGCTCACCGTCTTTTTATTCAGTCCAGGACCCCAGCCCATGACTGGTGCTGCCCACATTCAGGGTGGGTTTTCCACCTCAATAAGTATAATATAGATAATCCCTCACAGACGTGCCCAGTTTATCACTTGGGCAATTCTAGATCCTGTCAGGTTGACAGTATTAATCATCACAACAGGTCTGCCTGACCACACTTATACTGGAGAGAGGAACCATAGGTCTTCATTCTTAGGAAACTTCCCAGTGCAGTCGGGGCTACTGGAAGTAGGTTCAGGTATCTGTTCCATCTGTTAATGGCTTTGCAGGAAGTTTACGATGTCATGACTCCTCTAGGGGCCAGGACTATGACTCATGACCATTCTTCTGACCAGTAGTTAGAGTCCTGCAGTTCCGGTCCTTAGCTTTACAAGCTGTTGACTGAGGGAGAGGTCCTGCTCTAATGCCTTCCAAGCCTGCCAATCTCTAATTGTCTACCTACCAGTCAGTAGCTCACTTAGCTTGGGTGAACCTAATGCTCTTGTCTATGAAGTGGGTGCCACTCACTGGGCCAGCTGAGCCAGTGAGCAAGCTGCCTGGCATCATTTCTAGAAGATTCTGGGAGATTCTAACTTCTCTGCTTACTTTTCCCTCTTCATAGCCTCTTGTCCTCAAGCTTGAATTGTATTCCCATCATGCTTTCTCCCCTGGGGCCAGACACCATACTTGCTCTGAGACACACTCAGGATCCTGAGGTCTCTGTCCTGTCCAGGGCATCTGGAGCTCTGGAATGGCATCTCCACTGCCACTTTAGATGCCAAGGACACTGCCCACAGGGCTCAGTTCTTGTTTCACTATAGCAGAATACCCAAGGCTTGGAGATTTATAAAGTAAGAAGGTTTCTTTAACACTTCTTATGCCTGGAAAGTCCACATAGCACAGGCTCAATACCTGCCTGAGGGCACCTATGTCATTTTGGCAGAGAAGGAACCAGCTGTGATCCGAGGGGTCATATGTGTGATCAAGAAGGCAAGAGAACAGGGAGAGGCCAGATTTGAGTGTGTGTGTAAGGTGAGGTTGACATCTGTTTTCCTCAGTCGCTTTCTGCCTTTAAAAAAAACTCATTGTGGCTGGGAGTAGTGATACAGGCCTTTAATTCTGGCATTTAAGAGGCAGAGGCAGGTGGATCTCTGTGAGATTAAGGCCAGCCTTAATACATAGTGAGTTCCAGGCCAGCCATGGCTACATAGTGAGACCCTGTCTCAAAAGAGACAAAAAGAAAACCAAAATAAAAAACTTTTTTTTAAATGTATAGGTGTGTATATCTGTGTATATGTATGTACACATGTATCAGGTGCCCATAGAGGCCAGAAAAGGGCATTGGATCCCCTGGAGCCTCAGTTACCTCCCAATGTGGTGTTGGGAACCAGACTTGAGTCCTCCAGAAGAGCATCTAGCACTCTTAACCATTCAGTCATCTCTCCAGTCCTTCCACCTTGCTTTTTGAGACAGAGTCTGCTGAATCTGGAGCCCACCAATTTGATTAGACTGGGTAGCCAATGTACTTCAAGGATCCCTCTATCTCTGCCTGTCTTGTGCTGGTATGACACCGGGGACTAAGATGACAGCACCTGAACCCTTGGAGGACATGCTCAACCATGTCAAATCATAACACAGAGTACCATCATCTTCCAGTACCAATGACCCCAAATTCAGCAACATTCACTTCCTCACCTCCTTGCTCTTGAGTTCCCACTGTCCTCCTCCTGCCAGTCTTCCCTCCTTCCCATCTGTTAATCTGTTTATATTTTTTAATTATGTGTATATGTGTATCTCTGTGTATATGTGCACCTGTTATGCAGTGCCTGTGGAGACCAGAAGAGGGCATCAGATCCCCTGCAGCCGGAGTTACAGGCAGTTGTGAACCACCCAATGTGGGTCCTGGGAAGCAAAACCAGGTCCTCTATAAGAACAGCAAGTGCTCTTAACCACTGAACTATCTCTCCAGCCTGTCTGTGAGGTTTTTAAAAGGAATTCCGTGGGGTCCTTTGAAGATATTCTGTGATGTTCTTTGAAAGACTTCTGTGTGGTTATTGGAAGGAATTCTCTGAGGGTTCTCTGAAGGACTCAGATCATCAGTCTAGGCAGCCTGAACCTGCTGAAGCCATTTTACTGGCCCTAAAGTCTATATTGGTGATGATCATGATGATGATGATGATGTGTGTGTGTATGATGGGTGGGGCACACACATGTAGAGGTCAGAGGACAGCTTTGTGGAGTCAGGACTCTCCACCTTTACATGAATTCTTGGTCTGGGATTCAGGTCATCACTGTGGATAAACACTTCTACCCCTGGAGCCATCTCTTCTGTACCCTGTGAAGTTCTTTAAAGGAATTCCATGGGGTCCTTTGGAATTCTGTGAGGATTCTTTGACGGTATTCAGTATTGAAGGAATTCTAACTCTTGTTTTGTTTTTGAGATATGGTTTCATTCTGTAACCCTAGCTGACCTAGAACTCCCCAGTAGACCAAATTAGCCCAGAGCTCAGAGAAATCTTCCTGCCTCTGCCTCCTGAGTGTTGGGACTAAAGGCATGCACCACCAGGCCAAATCCTGTGTAATTCTTTGAAGGAATTTTGTGTATGTGTTTGAAAGAATTTCTTGGAGTTTCTTTGAAGGTTTCTGAGGGACTTACTGTGAGGTTCTTTGTTTTATTAACTTATTTTTAGATTGATTTATTAAAGTTTATTTTAGCTGGCTGTAGTGGTACACACCTTTAATTCCAGCACTTGGAGACAGAGGCAGGTGGCTCTCTCTGAGTTCAAGTCCAGTCTGGTCTACATAGGGAGTTCCAGGCCTGCTGGGGCTACAGGGAGACTCTTTCTCAAAAAAAGACAAATTAAAAAAAAAAAGTTTTATGTGTATGAGTGTTTTGCCTCCATGTATGTAAGTGTACCAAAATGTGTGCAATGCCTGCAGGGGACAGAAGAGGGCCTGGAAACTGGAGTTACAGATGGTTGTTAACCAACATGTGGGTGTTGAGAATCAAACTCAGGTCCTCTACAGGAGCAGCCAGTACTCTTTAACTGCCAAGTCATCTGTCTACTTCTAGATTTATTCGTTATTATTGTGTGTGTGACCTATGTAAGTGGCACATAGGTGCCACAGTGTGCATGTAAAGAACAGAGGAGAACTCTGTAGAGTCTGTTGTCTTCCACCTTTATGTGGGTTCCAGGAATCATACTCAGGTCTCCAGGCCCACACAGCAATCACTGAGCTGTCCTGCTAGTTCATTTATTTAGTTTATTTTCTTTGTTTTAAAATATTTATTTCATTATTTGTTTATGTGTATATGTGTGTGTTTGTGAACATCTATTTGGGTACCTGCAGAGGCCAGAAGAGGACACTGGGTCCCCTAGAACTGGATTACAGGTGATTGGGAACCTCCTGACATGGGTGCTGGGAACCAAACTTGTGCTCTGTGGGAGAATAGCAAGAGCTCTTAACGGCTGAATCATCTCTTTAGCCCCTATTTATTTTTCTGAGACAAGGTCACTAGACCAGGCAGGCTGGCTCCAAGCTTCCCAGATAACCTAAAATGACCTTGAGCATCTGGCCTCTACCTCCTGAGGGTTCAGATTACAGGTGTCACCACACTCAGTTTTGTACTACACTGAAGAGAGAAGCCAGGGCTTTCTCTCCTGTGGTTCTCCAAGGTCTGGAGCAGAACAGGACAGTGTTGTTAACTCTGATTCATTCTCTTTTTTAAAGAAAAATTTATTATTTTTAAATTATGTGTATGTTGAGTGGGGTATATTTATTTGAGTGCAGTACCCATGGAGTCCAGAAGAGAGCATTGGCGAAAAGAGGGTGCCAGATCCCCTAGAGCTGGAGCTACAGGTGATTGTGAGTTGCAGGACATGGGTGCTGGGAACCAAATCCCAGGACTTTTGCAAGAGAAACACATGCTCCTAACCACTGAACCGTCTCTCCAGCCCCTGTGATTCATTCTTACCCATGTCATTCCTTCCTTCCTTCCTTCCTCTCTTTTCCTCCCTTTCTTCCTTCCTCCCTCCCTCTCTTTCTTTCTTTTCTTCCTGTACTGAGTGTTTTCTTGCATGTAAGTACATCCATGCATGCAGTACCCACAGAGGCCAGAAGACAGTATCAGATTCCCTGGAACTGGAGTTAAGAGTGGTTGTGAGCTGCCATATGGATTCTGGGAACTGAACTCTGGTCATCTGCAAAAGCAGCCAGTACTCTTAACCACTAAGCCAGCTCTCCAGCTCTGGGTGAAGTCTTAACCCCCATATCATCCCTCCAGGACTCAGGAAACACTGCTGAAGAGGGGGCAGAAAAAATATAGGAGCCAGAGGATAGGACAGAGTGTCAGAAATGCTGTTTTATGGGCATGATGTGGTCGTGGCACTCATGAATGCACATCTGCTGTGGTTTCCTGTATAGGGCCTGCTCAAGACTGAGCCCCTAAACAGTTATAGATGGGAGGGGCTCATGGGACCCTGCCCAGAGGAGCTAATGGCAATCAAGGGCTGCTGGGGGAAGAGGAGGCCATTGTCTTTGGTGAAGTAGTAACTGGTGAGTTATCCATGTTCCAGTACATAGCTCCACACCCATGCCCATGGGAGCAGCCCTGTTAAACCTGGGTCACAAAACCAAAACAAAAGGATCTGAAAGCCAGTGCTCCTAACTGCTGAGCCATCTCTCCAGCCCCAAGTCCTGACTTTAGGGGCACACAAAGCTGAGAGGACAGGAGGATCTTCCAAGGCACTTTCTAGGGGAACCTGGATGGCTCAGATGCACACACCTTCCACAGGACCTGGTCAACTCTGGGATGGATGGGACAACTTTGCTGACTCTGTGTCCCATGAGCCTCAGAGAGTGAAAACTGATTAATAGTGTGGTTAACTCAGGAAGTAAAACTCTCCCAAACAGGTGTCCACAGGAAACACACAGAGAATGAAAAGCACAAGCCCAGGTGGACACTGGGCACCACCATCCCCTCCCAAGGGTCCCAGTGTCCATGCCCACCTCTTGTCTGTCAGCTGACTACTCTCAACATTGAGGCTCCTGGAGGGCAGTGCTGGGCCTCCTACAAACATCTCTGTGCCCAGGTTCCAGGACAGGCTAGCACACAATAGGCCTTTGTACAGCTCATTGCCCTACTAAGTGACCCCAGGAGGCAGGACAGGCATAAGGTCCATTTCATAGATGGGTGAAGTGAGGCAAAGAAAGGCACCATAGCTCCTACCACAGACTTGAAATGGAAAGCCCTTCCCTCATAGTCTGCTCCCTGACCCCCAGCAGGATCAAGGTGCCCTCCAGCCTTGACTCTGGCTTGGATATCAGAACCTCTGGGGAGCTATTGGGGTGTTCAGCAGGTGCTCCCTGTGTGAAGTTGAATGGCTGCTCTGTAACCCTAACATATATATCAGTCATCTAGTACCGTGTGACAGCCAGCCCTAAACAGGTGTGTATTGGTTGTTTTTCTTGTGTCTATGGCAAAATACCTCACAAAAGCAACGTAAGGAAAGAAGGGATTATTGTGGCTCACAGTTTGAGGGCACAGTCCATCATGGTGGGAAGGCACAGGGGGCAGGAGCGTGAGGCAGCTGCTAACACTCATCCACAGTCAGGAAGCAGAGAGATGAATGCTGGTGCTCAGCTCATTTTCTCCTTTTGATTCAGTCAGGACCCCAGCCCATGGGATGTTGCTGACACATTCAGGGTGGGTCTCCCTCCTCAGTTAATCCATCTAGAATATTCCTTACAAAAATGCCCAGAGGTTCATCTCCCAAGTGATTCTAGATTTCTGTCTGCTTGACAGTCCATGTTAACTACTACAGCTTTATCACCTCCAGAGTTAAGCAAGACATCTCGGTGGCACTGCTCCAGGCCAGGTGCGGCTGATCTCGCCTGGGCTTATGCATTACCCTGGAAGTGGTGAGTTGGCTGGGGATACCTGATGCAAGATGTCTTCAACTATAGGGGAGCCCAAGCCCCGTCCATTCCCTCACCCTCCAGGATACAGACGGGTGGCTCTGATGCTGTAGCTGGAGTCCGGGAAGGAGAGGCATGTTCCCCCAGGGCCCTGGATGGTGTCAGAGAAGCCATCCTGTCTGCGTGTGTGCATGAGTGTGCAGGCATGTCTGTAGGGGGCAGAAGTCTTCCTTAATCTTCACTTTATTATATTTTTATTTAAAAAATTTATTTTTATTTTCTGTGTATTATGCCTGCATGTATATAAGTGCACCCATGTCATATAGTGCCCAAGGAGGACAGAAGAGGGCATCAAATCACCTGAATTTGGAGTTCTAGACAGTTGTTAGCTGCCATGTGGGTGCTGGGAATCGAACCCAGATCCTCTACAAGAATAGCCAGTTCCCCTAACCACTGAGCCATCTCTACAGCCACATAACTACCTCAGTTGTTGAGTCAGGATTTCTCACTGAACCTCGAGTTAAGCTAGGCTGGCAGGCCAGTGAGCCCCAGGGTTCTGTCTGTCTCTGCCTCTTTGGTGCTGGGGTTACAGGAGCACACTGCTGTGCTTGACTTTTTTACATGGGTGCTGAGGACTGAACTCAGATCTTCATGCTTCTGTGGCAAACAGTTCACCCCTGGGCCATTTCCCCAGCCTTATGTCTGTCATATTTGATTAGCCAAAGTGAGCCAGGAGAGAGGCCTAAGACTGAAGGATAGGGAAAAGACTCCTCCCTCCTCTGTTAGAAGCTGGGCAGAGAATATGGTGGCTCAGGGAGAGTAGCGAGGTGGGGTTCTTAGAGAATTGTTTACCAAGAGATTTCCAGCATCCTCTCCCCATCTCTAGCCTCAGAGAAGGTAAGCATCAGGGTCTTATTCAGAGGGCTGCCGACTGACCTTCTGAGGATGGGGCCTTCTGAGGGGCTTTGGAGAAATTGAGTGAGCCTCAGACCTCCAGCCCTTGGGAAGCTCAATTCACGGGAAACAGTCACTTCAGCCCCAGTTGTTGACCCAGAGGGTTTATGATAGGAGGTTTGTTGAATGACTGAATGATATAAGTCTGCTACTGGACCAGCAGGCCAGACCCAATCCTTGGGTTCAAGTCTCTACTTGTGGGCCGTCCTCTTACCATGTGTGCCAGGAGCTGAGGACACAGAGACTTTCCATCTTGCCCCCTCTGTGGGGACCCTCTTCCCCACACACATCAGTTCCTGTCAGAGCCAAGATGTGTCGCCATGGAAACTGCTTGGCAAGCGCTGGTAGGCAGAGGCGGCCAGCAGCCACTCCCGCTACCCAGCTCCCAGCGCCCATTTGAAGTGACATGAGCAAGCACGCCTGGCCATGTGTGGCATGTGTATGGTGAGCAAGGGCTTGGGTGGGCACGTGGTTGCCGGTGTGGCGCATGTCCAAGGTAGTCGGAGCTTGCGTGTTCTTGTGCATGCATGTGCATGTCAGCGGAAGGAGCTGTGTCTGTGTGTGTGGGCTCTGAGTGTTACGGCTGCGTGGCAGGAGTACTGGGTATGCACAGGGATGGATGCGAGTGACACAGAAATCCACACTGCAGGCTGGGGTCTCTAGTAGCTGAGGGACTGGACCGAGCTGGCCAGTGGTCACTCCCCCCCACACACGTGCAGCTCCTGGCCAAAGACAGCCACTGACCAGGTAATTATGAGTCTGGGGAAATGCATGACTGGAGGGCCTCTGGGAGGAGGAGGCTGCTGGGCTTGATGCTTAATTGTGGGATGGGAATCAGTCAGGCAGTCGAGAGGAGGATGGTGCTGTGGGTTGAAGGCTCAGAGACTGGGAGGACTGAAGCTGGGGAAAAGGAAGGTGGGTGAGGGGGCTGCATTGAGCTCGGGGCCTTATTCCAGGTTCCTAGCTTCCTAAAGCAGGAGTGCCAGGAGAGCCCCCATCCAGAAGGGCCATGTGGGATGAGGGCACATGGTTGGGAAAGATGGAGCTGGTGAAGTTGGATGAGGTGGGCTGCATAGTTAGGGAGCTGAGAAGCTCCAGGAACAAGACAGGGCTTTCCAAGGAGACTTGCCATATAGGGCATATGGGACCTCAAAGAGGTAAGGTAAGGCAGAGCTGGTCAGGGCTGGGTACTTAGGAGAGTGCCTGGAGGTTGACCAGATGCCCCTTGGTGACTGTGGGTGGGGTGCAGGAGGGTCCATGTGGCACAGAACTGCAGCTGAAACGCTGGAGAAGGTCCTAGTAACAGTCCTGTGTCCTTCAGGTGCTACAGTCTCCATTCTCATGGCTCTCCCCAGCTCTTTCATCTGTGTGGGGTGTGACTGGTTTGGAGATCCCACTCTGAAGGTGTCCTGAGCCCCAGGGAGCCCCAGGTCCAGGGCATGACAGGACATGGGTTCTGTGGCTAGTTCCTGTGGTCTCCCTGGGTGCCATGGGAGGGAAGGCCCTCATCCCACCCTGCTCTGGACATGTGGATTGCCAGGACTGGCTGAGGAAGTCCCTCCATTTCAAGCAACTCTGTCTTCACTTGGAACCCTTTCCAGCACCCTCTCAGACTGGAATTCAGAGGGCAGGCTACCCCCCTCCATCCCCTCATCTCCCTGTTTGGACGAAGTTCCTGGGGCCTAGTGCTACAGGGCTGGGCCTGGCTCTCCATAGGCCTGTCTGGGGCAACCCACTGCTCTGGGGGTTCCCCACACTAATGCCCACTCCCACTAGATTCCAAGCCTCTCTGGGTTGACCCTCCCTACCTAGAAATGAAGGAAGGAAGGGCTCCCCATGCGGGGGGGACACCCAGAGCTGGGGCTAGGGCCTTGGGTGGGCCCATGGGCAACTGGCACACATGGAGTCTTTAAGACACCCATGAGTATCACAGGTGAGCCTGAAACATGTATGAGCCAAGCCAGACATGGCGGCGCATGCCTTTAGTTCCACTACTCAGGACACAGAGGCAGGTGGATCTCTGTGAACTCAAGGCTAGCCTGGTCTATATAGTGAGTTCCAGGCCAGCTGAGGCTTCAGGGAGACCCTGCCTCAAACAAACAAACAAAGAAAAACAGGGTCAGAAGCCCTGGGGCTAACAGATGCTCATGGCCCCTCTGCCTATGGATCCCATCCATTTGACAGTTGCATCTTACAGTAACTGGAGAGTTAGCTGCTCTAGCTGTCTTGCTGCATAGGACACAGCCCAGTCCTGAGAGCCATGTCAGCCAGCACCGCCCTACCCCACTCTTCCAGGAATGTGGGATGTGGCTCTGGGATGGATGAGAGGACAGGTGGCCAAGACAACGCTCATTCTGTACCCTACTCTGGGCGCCCAGGACGGGGGTGCCATTTTGCTGTTTTTGGGGGGGCGGGCCCAATGCAGGGACTGTGGGACATCTCCAGACATCTCCAAGTCAAGGAGAACCCCAACAGGGACAGATGTTGTTGGGTGTGGGGTGGGCATGGGATCCTGCCTAGGACCCTCCTGTGTGATTGGAATGTATGCTCTCTGTTTTCTAAGCAACAGGTGAGCTTACCAAAATGGAAGAGCAGGGTGGAGGGGTGGGAGAGAGATCAGACGGGGAGACAAACAGATGGAGATAGAAAAGGAGAGAGAGAGAGAGAGGCCTTGTCTGAATACCTAAGCCCTTCCCCACACCCCAGATTTGGCCTAGCCCTGGGGAGCCCCAGGGACCTTCCTTCATCCCTGCCCTGTGTCCCCCAGTGTAAGGGCCTTCACTGTTCATCGGAGGATAACTTTCCATTGAGACCCCACCCCCCCAAGCCTGGCTGCTGTCTAGGGGGAACAAGAGATTTCAGAGCTGAGGGACCCCATGTGAATATTAATTAAGGCTGTGCACAGAGCGACCTCACAGGCTGGCAACTGGAGGCTGGACCCTGGCCAGGGCGGCTGGGCCTACTTGGGAGTGCCGTGAGTCTCTTATCACCAAAGCAAGCAGTTCTCACGCTCAGTAGTTTCTGTGCCTCTCGCAGGCCTGAGGCTGTCCCCAGCAATCCCAGCACAGGCTGGGGACTGGATATGCAGAGGGCTGGGGTCCCTGAAATCCAGTCCCAGCTGATTCTGACCTGACCTTCCAAAGAAGGTTCCCAGAAAATGGGTGACCCAGAAGCATCAGGGAGAACGGCAGGTCCTTCTCCAGCTGATGGGTAAGGAGGCATGGTGAAACGGAGGCATAGATAGCTTCCCCTCATGTTTGCCTGCATGTGTGTAAGTGTACCACGTGTGCGCAATGCCCGTTCAGGCCAGAAGGAAGGCATCAGATATCCTGGAACTGGAGTTATTGACAGCTGTTAGCTGCCATGTGTGTGCTGGGAACTGAACCCCAGTCCTCTGCAAGAGCAGTAAGGGTTGGCTTCCAATTCATTATGTAGCTGAGGATGACCTTGAACTTCTGATCCTCCTGCCTGTACTTCCTGAGTTCTGGGAATATAGGCATGTGCCATGATGCCTGGCACAAACTGTCTGCTGAATGAACAGCTACCTGACTCCAAGAACATTGCTTACAGTTTTCTCTAATTCTTCCAACAATCTGTGTGAGGCAGTTTCTTTTTGCCAAACTGGGTGAGCTCCTGTCACTGTTGACTGACAGCAGCACACATGGTTTGTTATTTCTTAAGCCAGAAATCCAAGATCATGGTGGAACACCGTGCTGCCTCCAGATGCTCTGGGGAAGATCCCTCCTGTCTCTTCCAGTTGCCCGTGGCCCCATAACTCCATCTCTACCTTGGCATGAAGTTGGTTCCTCCTGCCTGTCACAGCAGCTGCTGCTTCCTGTCTGACAAGGATTCATTGGCTGGGAATGTAGCTCAGATACTAGAGTGTGCTTGCCTAGCATGCATGAAGCCCTGGGTTTGATCCTTAGCACCTCATACACCGGGCATGACGCCTGGAGTCTTAGCACTGGGGATGTGGAGGCAAGAGCATCAGAAGTTCAAGATCTGGGCCAGTGAGATGGCTTAGCAAGTAAAGGGGCTTGCCTCCAAGCCTGAGGACTGAGTTCAATCCTCTGGAGAAGAACTGAGTCATGCAAGTGGTCCCCTCACTTCTACATGTGCACCATGGCACAGACAGACACACACACACACACACGTGTGGTGTGTCCACAGATTAAAAATGTAATATGAAATAAAGGGTACTAAGCTGCTCTTGCAGAGGACCTGGGCTCCCAGAACTCATATGGTGACTAACAACCATCTGAAACTTCAGTTCTAGGGGATCTGACGCCCTCTTCTGGTCTCCTCTGTATTACATGCACAGGTGCACTTACATGTATGCAGGCAAAACACTCAGATACATAAAATAAAAAGAAATTCAAAGTCATCCTCCACTACGTAGTGAGTTTGAGTCCAGCTTGGGCTACATGAGATCCTGTCCCCTGCAAAAAGTGTTGTACTGATGGACCCCTCACCCAGGTGCTCATCCCCAAGTCCTTACCGTGTATCTGTAAAGACCTTTATTCCAAACAGTACCCCAAAGAGTGCAGGTGGGACACTCAACTTACTAGGGAAACTGAGGCATGAGGGATCAGAAACTGCAAGTCACTCAGTTATGAGCCTGTTGGTGATGAGGAGGGGCATCCTGGGTATGTCTAGCTGAAAGGACAGGGGCCCTATTTCTAGAACATTCTAGTGGCTTGAAGTCCCACTTGGAGAGGCCTGTGTACAGGAGGGTGGTTGATGGGTGATAGCCTGGGCTGCTGTCAGCAGCTATGTCTGTGTTTAGGGCCCTGGCCTTGTAACCACGAGCCTTGAGGGTTCTGGTTCACCAGGGTGCCCCTCTGTGGTCTTGTTTATCTAGACTTCCAAGGGCACGCTGACCTGGCCCCACTGGAGGCTCTTGTGGCTTTGGCATCTCCCTGGTGTGGTGGTGGTGGGGCATTCTATATCTTGTTCTCTCTCTCTCTCTCTTTCTCTCTCTCTCTGTAGATGCTCTTGTGTGCATGTGCACCTGTGTGCACAGTGTGTGGAGGCCAGAGGTCAATACTGGGTTGTCTTCCTCAATTGCTCTCTATCTTATATTTTGACACAGGATCTCTCACTGAACCAGAGCTCACTGATTTGGAGAGACTGGTCAGCCAGGGAACCCCCAAGGATCCTGCCTGTCTCTGTCTCTCAGTGCTGCGGTATAGGAGTACACTGTTGTGCCAGGCTTTTTATGTGGGTATTGGGATTCAAACTTGGGTCCTCATGGTTGAAGTACAGGCAGTTTATCCACTGAGCTGTCTTCTCAGCTATTTCATAATAACCTGCTTTAGGATAGGACATGGATCTTTTCTCAAGGTCTGACTTTTTGCCCTAACAAAAGGCACCAGAAAACACACATCAGAAGTGTTTTACTCTTGAGACACCAACCTGTAACTTACCACTAGGAAAGCTGAGGCAGGGGCTAGATGAACTGAGGCCAGCCTGGGCTATATAGTGAGACCTAAAACTTAGGTAGAAGAGAAAGAGGGAGGAGGAAGAGAGGAAGGAAGAGAGGGAGGGACAGAAGAAGGAAGGAGGGAGGAAGGAGGGAGGCAAGGAAGGAGGGAAGGAGGGAGGGAGGAAATACCCTCCAACAGGGTGGACTATGATAGGAATTCCTTTAAAGTGAATTTAATGTGGACAGAAAGAATATGAGAAGGAAGTCTGGCCTGGAGAGATGACTCAGTGGTTAAGAGCACTGGCTGCTTTTGCAGAGGACCTGGTTCAATTCCCAGCACCCACATGGTGGCTAACAACTGTCCATAACTACTGTTCCAGAGATTCAGTGCTCTCTTCTGACCGTCACAGGCATCAAATGCACGTGGTGTGCTTACATACATGCAGACAAAATATTCATACACCTAAAAATAAATATTTTTGAAAATGAAGTGTAACAGGAAGTTAGGAAAAGGACCTCCTAGCTTTGGGATTATGTGTGTCTGTGTGCCTGTATGTCTGTATCTGTATGTATGTGTCTCTATGTCTCTGTGTATCTGTGTGTGGTGTAAATCTGTGTGTGTTTGTGTATTTGTGTATGTGTTTTTCTATGTGTCTATGTGTCTGTCTGTCTGTCTATCTCCCTTTCGTTTGTTCTTCAGGATTCCACACATTTTCTGCAGAGGATGTTTACTGTTGAATCACCATTCCCTAAGGCCTCAGGAAAATTCCTTTGCCCTGCAGGGACGGTGGTTACGCATGGCTCAGTCATGCATGGGGGCGTTGCTGGGGGTGTGGGGCGTTTCCAAAGAATGTGGCTGCGGGGTGGGGGGGATGGCGGGTGCCTGTGAAGGTCCCAGTAGGTTGGCAATTCCAGTATGAAGGAAACTGTATCCTTAAGATTTCCAGGGGGAAAGGGTAGTTTGGGGAAAGGTACAGGGCCTGATGGTATATGCCTGTAATTCCAACCCTCAAGAAGCATGTGCAAACATACACACATGTGCCATGGTGTATGTGTGGAAGTCAGACGCCAACTTTGTGGAGTTGGTTCCCTTTTCTCATTTACACGAGTTCCAGGAGTGGAGCGCAGGTCACCAGGCTTGAGCACCAAGCCCCTTTACCCCACTGAACCATCTCATTGGCCCTCTGGTATATTTTCTCACTTCAGCTCCTCTGCCTGAGATCCCCCAGGACATGTCTGTTAAGTGACAGCCCCCTCTCCACTATTTATAATTCACATTCCCAGCCCAGCTCTGGAAACATACAGAAAGGCCCCCAGGACTTTAGGTTTTGTTTCTGTTGCTGTGATAAAATATTCTGACAAAGAAACAACTTCAGGGAGAAAGGGTTTATAGTCCATCACTGAGGGGACGTCAAGGCAGGAAATTAAAGCAGCTGGACACATCACACCCACAGTCAGCCAAGAGAGATGAATGCACACATGCTTGCCCACTTGTGCCCAGATCCATTTTTCCACTCTCTTGCAGCTCAGGATCCCCTGCCTAGGGAATGGCACTGCCCACAGTGGGCTGGGTCTTCCATAGCAATTACCCTAATTAAGACAATCCTCCACAGACATGCCCCAGGCCAACCTAGTATAGATACCCCTTCACTGAGACTCCTCCCAGGTGACTCTAGGTTGTGTCAAATTGACAAAGCTCACCATCACAGACTCCAAGCCTGGCAGTGGGGGTCCTGCCTCCAGCTGAGCTGAGGCCTAGGCAACAATGTGAGGTGGAGACTGTCTTCCCTGGCCCCAGACTACAACAGAGTTCTGCCAGTATGCCCTGAGAGGGGGACAAGCAACTCATTTGTGCTGGAGGGTGCACAAGCCCAGTGGCTCTGGGGCACCCCTGGGACAGCCCCAGAGGCACCCTAGATAGTTGGTCTTATAGCAGAACTTTGGGACCAGCATGACCCCAAATGTGACTGTCCCGTCCTCTCCTTCCTAGGGTGTCAGTTGGTATCCATGGAGTCTTGTCTACCCATATCCCTGTCCTCGCAGCATCCAAAGTGTTTAAGTGACCAAATGATCCAATGGGCTTTAGTGGATGATCTGTATTAGCTTAGGAAAATTTGACAGGTACCATGTTTTTGCATGTGACCAATATGTACTGAACTGAACACCTGTTTGCTGCTAGGTCTTTTTTGTTTTAAAGAGAATGTTAAGATTTGTTTTTATTTTTTATTTTATGTGTATGAGTGTTTTGCCTGCATGTATGTAGGTGCACCTGTTCATGCAAAGCCCATGGAAGCCAGAAGAGGGCATTGGATCTCTGAAATTGGAGTTATGGATAGTTGTTAGCTGCCATATGGGTGCTGGGAATTGAACCCAGGACCTCTGGAAGAGCAGCAGTGCTCTTAATTGCTGAGCCATCTTCCTAGCCCCAGATTTGTTTATTTTTATTTTATGCATATGAGCATTTTGCCTGCATATAGGTAGATGCGTCCCATGCATGAATTCCCACAGAGGTCAGAAGAGGGTATCAAATCCCCTGGAACTGGAGTTATAGACGATTGTTAGCTGTCATGTGGGTGCTCTCAGAAAAATTACTACTACTTCTAATGATGATGATGATAATAGTGTCTGCAGGTAGGCATATGGTACATGCCTGAAACACCAGCACCCTGGAGGCTGAGGCAGGAGGATCATGAATTCAAGGCCAACCTGGGCTGCAGAGATATCCTGTTTCATAAAATAAAGAATATTTGTGTCTGCTATTTAGACTGAACTGAAGTGCTCATTACACTTAATTTGGTCCAGTCAGGTGCGGGTACTTGTTCCAATGGGTAGTATTAACACAGTTGCAAGAGGACTGCAGGTACGCCTGTCATCCTCACTCTTAATCGCTCAGCCAACTCTGCAGCCTCCGACCCTTTTTGAGACAATTACAGCCCCAACTGGCTTGGAATGTGCTATGTAGACCAGGCTAGCCTCAAACTCGCAGAACCCTGCTGCCTCCACCTCCAAGTTCTGGGACTGCAGTCCTGCACCATTGCTCAGTGGATGCAGAACTCCGGGCTCTGTGCATGCAGTCAAGCCCTCTACCCACTGAGCTATTCCTGCCTGGGTTTTTGTTTGCTTGTGTGACTGAGTTGTTTTGTTTTTCGAGACAGGGTCTCCCTGTAGCCTCAGCTGTCCTGGAACTCACTATGTAGACTAGGCTGGCCTCTGCTTCCTCTGTTTTGGTGTTTTTGAGACAGCAAGTCACTCTGTAGTGGAGGGTTCGGTGATGACAGGCGTGGCCAGCCCCGCCCGGTGGACCTTTCCTCCGGCGCTGACCTGGCCTGGGTGGTGTGGCTTCCCCAACTCGCCTCTGGCTTGAGAGCAGCTCAGGCCGCAGCAGGCGCCGCTGCGAGTGTCAGCGCGTCCCACGTGCTCCGGAGCAGCCCTCGGAAGTCCGAGCCACTGGGGAGGGTGTGGCACAGCATCTGACCGACCTCCTCTCCCCTCCAGTCGCACTTTCCACCGGGTCCCGCCTTGGTCTCTGCTGACGTCACGCCTCTCCGGTCTGGGTGGCCCGCGCGCTAAGTGCCCAGCCAATTCTGGGCGGCTCTGGAGAGCGCTGCGAGGTAGGGGCTAGCAGACAGCCGCCGAGAGCGGGGACCCCACGGGACCTGGCGCAGGTGGGTGCGGACAGCGCTGCAGAGGGGATCCCAGCCGGCGCAAGCCAGGAGGACGTCCGGGTGGAGGAGGCGCGCCCCCGCGCACGGGGTCGGCGGGGGACGCACCGGGAGCACTTGAATAGAGGTTTGGGAAGACTGGGGACCAGGGTTGAATGCAGTGTTATGTCAGGCTTCAGACTGCTTGGAGCTGGGTCTCCAAGGGTCAGGGCGCCCATGCCCTGTCATCAGCTCCCCAGCCGGGGCGCGAACAGGCCGTGGGAGGACGCCTAGGGAGGGCATTTACTGGCAAGGACCGGCTGGTTACTGTGGGACCCTCCTCCCCGGAGGCGCAGCGCCTCTCGGCGTGTGTCTGGAAGGGGACATGAGTGACCACCACCAGTGACGTTACTCACACCTCCGGAGGGTCAGGGCCACCTGCCCATCAGAAAAGCTAGTGCAAGGAGACCCAGAACTTTACCCACCTGCCAGGGTCGGAGATACTCTGTGGACCTTTCCCTTGCTACAAGGAAACTGAGGTGGAATTTGGGGCACCCAGGCCGGAGTGGGGCCTACCCAGAGGCCCAGCCCTGCAGGCTAAGCCCAAACCATAGACATCTTGCATCTCTTTCTCCCTGGGGCTGTGAAAGCCATTTTGTAGCCTTAGCGACCAGTTCATGAAACTGGAGCTGGGGGTGCTGCGGCTGCTGGGTATTTTTGCAAAGAGTCTTCAAAAATTCTCGAATAAGATTCTTAGCTAAAGGCTGAGCATCTATAGAGTCAGCTGAGGTGGAGACAAATAGGGTGTGATGCATCCCCAGAAGCTGAGGCAGGAGGATTGCTGGGATTTCCAGGGCAGCCTGAGCTACATTAGCATGCTGGGAGTTGGGGTTCTTGAGTAGGACGCTTCGTGGACACCAGGTCCACCTGCCTCTCAGCTGTGTAACCCTGTGTCTCTCAGCCTCAGTTTCCGCGTCTGGAACAGTGGCACCTACAGTTCCGTGAGGTTTCCAGGCTTGGCCATGGTGCCAGCAGGCTGCTGACGGATTAGCAGTGGAGGGCGACAGACCATGGCAGACAAGGAAGGCAGCTAGGGCCCATTTGGAAGGGTTTTCTGGGGGAACATTTGTCATGGCCGAGGATGGGTGAATGGGAGGGGATCCCCCCCCCAGTCCCTGCAGCTCCATCTGTGGGTGCCCTGGCTGCCAGGGCCACCTCCTCCCCTAAGTTCAGTCTCCACTGAAGAGTGGTCTTATGCAGACAGAACCTCCAGGGTGGAGGACTGAGGCGGAGTCTGAGGGTGGGGACAGGGCTTCCTGTACTGACCAGGAAGGTAAATGTGACCACAAGGGCTGCTTAAGAGGAAGTGCTGTCTGGGTAGACATCTGGGGTATCAGACACCACTGAGAAGGACACAGGATGACAGAGGGACTTCCTCCCACTGATGCCCTGACTGCTGCCATTTGTTTTCTGTTTCTTTCACTTTTAAGATTTATTTTATTTTTATTTATGTGTGTTTGTGTCTGTATAGGTGCCCAGGGAAGTCAAACAGGATGTTGGATCCTCTGGAGATGGAGTTACAGGTGGCTGTGAGATGCTTCATGGGGTGCTGGGAACCAAACTTGGGTCCTCTGGAAGAGCAGCAAGTGCTCTTAACTGCTGAGCCATCTCTCCAGTGCCACATTTTTTTGAGACAGGGTCTCACTATATAGCCAAGGCTTGAACTCATGGTGATCCCCCTGCCTCAGCTGCCAAGTGCTAGGTATACAGGAATGACTACCACCCCTGGCATCCTGTGCCATCTGGAGCTGGTCTGATTCCTCCAAGCCCTGGGTCCTGGGGCCTGCCTGATGACGCTGTGGCCAGAGCGGGTGCCAGAGGCATTTCTCCACTCAGGTTTTCTGCAGAGACGCTTTGAGCATGTGTGGGTGTGCAAGCAGCTCTCCTGAGTGGGAAGCACAGTGGCTCTGAGTGTGTTCTGAGGACCATAAAGGGGCACATGAGGACCTCAGCAGGGAACCTGTGAGGTTAATGTTTCCACAACAGGACTGAATCTGTAGACTACAGTCTATCCTTGCTCTTTCTCCTGAGCAAAGCGCAGGGCACCCCTGGTTTTGGAGTGCCGACTTTGTGACATTACCCTCTTTACTGTGGATTTACTTTCTTACTTGTGTGTAGGCATGTGTCTGCTGTGGTGTGCATGTGGAGGGCAGAGGTTCCTCTTCTTCCACTATGTTGGCCGGGTCTGAACTCAGGTTGTCATGTTTGTCAGTAAACACCTCTACCCCGTGAGCCATCTTGCTGGCCTGATTGTGTGTGTGTGTGTGTGTGTGTGTGTGTGCATGAGTGTGTGAGAGAGAAAGAGACAGAAACAGAGAGAGACAAAGAGAGTATCTGTGTGTGTGTGTGTGTGTGTGTGGGATACGCCCTTGGCATATAGCTGTCTGGCCTGGAGCTCACTTTTTACCCCGACCTAGCCTCAAACTCACCATCCTCCTGCCTCAACCTCCAAAGCACTGGGATTATAGGTGTGTACTGCGAGGCCTGGTTACTTTGTGGATTTTACAGATTCGCTTTTATTTATTGTTCCTTTATGTGTGTGGTATGGGGAATTAAACCCAGGTCTTCTTATATGCTCGGTAAGCATTCTATAGCCCCATCCTTCCTTTTACTTTTAACCTGAGACAGGGTCTAAGGTTTCTAGGCTGGTCTTGAACTTACTCTGTAGCCCAGGCTGTCCTTAAACATTGATCCTCCTTACTCAGCTTCCCAAGTAGCTTGGCATATCCTTCTCATTTCAGCTTAGGCACAATATACATTGCTAGGACACACTACAGCTCTTGGAGATTCTCAACAGTTTAAAAGGGGCTCTAAGATCAAAACATGAGAACTACAGAGCTAGAGGTGTGATTCAATAGCAGAAGGTCTGCCTAGAATCCCCCAGTGAGGGGCTGGGAGTGTGGCTCAGTGGTAGAGCACCTGCCTAGAATCCCCCAGTGAGGGGTTGAGGGCGTGGCTCAGGGATAGAGTTCTTCCTTAGCATGCATAAATCTTTGGCTTCCATTTCAAGTGCCGAAGGGGGAAAAAAAAATCTTTAATTAGCCACATCATTAAGAGACAATTTTGAGGTCACTGTGAGCAGGCATTGCTCCTGGCTTCAACTGGGTGTCCCAGTGTTTGTGAGCAGGTCTGGGACAGAGCTGGGCACCCATAAGCAGGTCGTGTGACTGGCATCCAGAAACAAAAATAGGTTGGTGAGATGTAGCAGGAGTCAGGTGCTCCTCAGCCTGAAAGCTCTGGTTGGGACTTCCTTCCCCTTGGGAGCTGACTGGCTCAGGGCAGGCAGGCAGGTAGTACTGTGTTTCCTTTCAAAGCAGACCACTCTGCAGTCTGATGCAAAGTGAAGTCCAAAGCAGGCTGTTGCTGGAGTCAAGTATGACCTGACAAACACACCCATGTGCCAGTCCTCACTTCTGGCTCACAGGGAGACCTCAGGTTGGCAGTGACTCCACAGCTCACAGCCCTCTGTCTGCCCCGCTTGGCTGGTCCTTCCCTTGACCCTAGTTACAGCTTGCAGCAGTCGGTACCTATATCCACTTGACTATTAGATTTACATCTCAAAACCCTCGCACATGCTCTAGAAACTTCTTGGTTCGGGGGCTGTTGGGTTGCCTCTCTCTGCTCCACACTGAGTACACATGCGGGATCCCCCCTATAAGAAGGTCTGTGGTTTGGGAAGAAGGGTTGGGTGGCTTTTCTCTGGCTTTTCTGTCTGAAGGGTCGGGGCCTTGTTACATATCCCTGCCTTTTGTAGGCTCAGAATAGAGTTGGGGTCCCACAGAAACACGCTGAGGAGGGAAGATGCAGAACCCGGCCTGTCAGAGCACGGAGAGGAGATAAGACTGGGGAAATGGCTCTGTGGCTAAAGTGCTTGTCACAAAACATGAGGATCTGAGTTTGGAACCCCAGCACCCACGTAAAAAGTTGAGTGTGGTGGTGCACGCCTATAATCCCACAGCAGGGGAGGTGGAATTGGGTTTCTGGGGTTCATTGGCCAACCAGTCTAGCTGACTTGATGGGCACCAGGTTCAGTGAGATATTCTGTCTGAAAAAAAATTAGAGGGGCTGGAGTTCAACATGTAAGAACACTGGCTGCTCTTGCAGAGGACCAGGATTCAGTGCTCAGCACCCACATGGCAGCTAACAACCATCCCTAATTCCAGTTGCAGGGGATCTGATGCCTTCCTCTGGCCTCTGCAGGCATTGCATTGACATGCGGTACTTACATACACACAGGCAAACACTCATACACATAAAATAAATAACACACACACACACTCACACTCACCCCATACGGCATCTTTGGTCCTGGCTGGGGAATGCAGATGTGATCATTCTGATGCCAGGTCTTGGGAGGCTGCTCTGCCCCTGCTTATCACAACAGTCTTCTCAGAGCAATGACACGCACCTTGTGTGTCCCTGCAGGGTGTCAGGAGGTTGGGAGGCGCCCATGCCTTCCTTTGCTTTTCTGGGAGGATCTAGACCCAGGCAGAGCAAGGCCACACCAGCCCTCAGCCCGGCATCTATCCATTGGAAGTCCTTAGCAGCTACTTTCATCAGCCCCAAGGAAGGTTCTAGAAGAGACCGTGGCTGTACCCTGGGAGATTCATGGGCCAGAACAGGAGCTCCAAGCAGTGGCCAGGTGCCATCCTCAAACCATGCTTCAGTGCAAACCACCCCAGGAGTTCAGCTTTGGGCCCCGGGCCCTGAAGGATGCTCTGGTCTCACGTGATTCGGCTCTGCAGCAGCTCTACACCTCAGCCTTCTCCCCAGCTGAGAGGCTCTTCCTGTCCGAGGCCTACAACCCCCACAGGACCCTCTTCAGCACGCTGCTCATCCACTCAGCTTTTGACTGGCTCCTGAGTCGCCCAGAGGCCCCGGAGGACTTCCAGACCTTCCACACCTCCCTGTGCCTCCGGAAGCAGAGCCTGGCCCGGAAACACATCTACCTGCAGCCTATAGGTAGGGGAACCAGGCTTGAGCCATTAGCATTTTGAGGGGTGTGGTTCAGTGGTAGAGCACCTGCCTATGATTCCCCAGTGAGGAGTTGGGGTATGGTTCCGTGGTAGAGAACCTGCCTAGAATCCCTCAGTGAGGGTTTTAAGGTGTAGTTCAGTGGTAGAGCATCTGCCCAGAATTCCCCCTAGTGAGGGACAGCCCCAGGCAGGGCTGGCTTGAGGGAGATGATCCTGGCACCCTGGGGACTCAGGTGAGGCAGGGTGATCTGGTTTCTTAGGCTCATCATTCCTTGTGCACTGGCCATCTAGGTGTGCACTCAGGATCCTAGCTACTCATGCAGACACCGCCCCAGGTCCTGTGCTGGGTGCAGAGGTCACTTCTTTTGTGGGATCAGAACGCTGCCTCTGCTGACTGTAGGAGCAGCCCATTCCACAGGCAGGAAAGCTGAGGCTTTAGAGGCTGCTGGCGTGCCTGCTGGCAGAGCTGGTCCCTGGTAGAGGTAGGATTTGAAGGAAGTCTACCTGGTTTCGTGTTGTATTAGGAGACAATGGACTGAATTTGGTGGGGACTTGGGGAGCTTCAGTGTGGCTGCTGTGCTCCAGGGTTCCTCATGAGAAATGGGAGGAGGTGAGAAACCTAGAGAACAGCTCAATCAGGTGCTAGGGAGGGAGGGAGAGACTGGCTGGCCCTTGGGTTCCCAGTATGGCAAGGGCAGGTGGGCCCCGCCTTTCAGGAAAGGTACATAGGACACACGTGGCTCTCGACTTGGAGTGGAGGATGGGGGGCATTGGACTTCTGAAACGTTGGCATGTCCCACCCTCCCCTGTGGCTTAGGATGGCACCTCAGTGGCCAGCCTGGGTTCTCTGCCAGTTCTCCCTGCCCCTCAGGACCACAGTGCTGTGACACTGTGGGTCCCACATTCCAACACCCCACAGCCTGTGGCCTTTCTGTGCTCCTGTCTGCTTTAAAGCCAGCTCCTCTGTCTATGTCATTTGTTGGGTCTAGACAGGAGGGCTAGGCTAGACCTGGGATGTCTGCCCTCCTTCCCTCCTTCCCTCCCTCCCTCCCTTGTCCCTCCCTCTCTCCCTCCCTCCCTCCCTCCCTCCCTCCCTTCCTTCCTTCCTTCCCTTTTCTTGACAGGGTTTCCCTGTAGCTCCAGCTGGCCTGGATCTCACAGAGAGTTACCTGCCTCTGTCTCCACTGCTAGAATTAAAGGTGTAGACCACTACCCTGGTCCCCTTTCTTATTCTAAAATTTTCTTTTTAGTCAGTTGTGTGTATGTGTGAGCGCATAGGAAATGCAGGTGCCCTCACAGGTCAGAGGCCTTGGACCCTCTGGAACTGAGCTTACAGGCAGTTGTTACCTGAAGCGGCTGCTGGGAACTGAACTCTGGTCCTCTGAAAGAACAGTATGTACTCTTAACTGAGTACGTGCTCTTATCTTTCCTGCCATCTTATTTTATTTTTGAGACAGGGTCTTATGTAGTCCAGGCTGGCTCCATACTCATTATTCAGCTAAGGATGAACTTAAAGGCATAATTCTCCTGCCTCTACCTCCCCAGTGCTGGATGACAGGTAGGTACCACCATGCTCAGTTTATACAGTGCTGGGGATGAGACCTGGGGACTCATGCATGCTAGGCAAGCTCTCTACATGCTGAGCCACATCTCCCTCTGAGCCTGCGTTTCTAACAGCTCTGGGGTGAGGCCCAGGCGTTGGTCTGGGGACCTGCAGCACTCCTGGTTTCCACCCTAGGTCTGTGTCCTGTGCTTGTGGCGTGTGATAATCAGCCTGTGCCCTTCCCTTCCGTGGTGGTTCCCTGAGCTGGATGCCCTCGCCCACTGCTGTCAGCTGGTGCCCCTCTACCCCAGCCAGGCTGGGATTTTGTAGCCCTGTGATGTTTATTTTTTTCTGCACTTGCCAGATGCTGTCTGTTGGTCAGCTTATCTGCCTCCACCCGACCCTGAGTTATCCCACAGGTCTGTGACCCCAGCGTGGGCAGGGCTCACTGGGCAGCAGGCCACTGTGGGCTGACGACTCTGTGTCTCTAGATCTGAGTGAGGGGCTATCGGGGTGCCCCCTGCTGGAACACCTGTGCAGCTGTGCAGAGGCCTTCTTCCTGGGCTTGCGGGTCAAGTGCCTGCCCTCAGTGGCCGCAGCCACCATCCACTGTTCCTCACGGCCCAGACAGGACTCTGATGGGCTCCAGCTTCACACAGGTGAGTAGGAAGGGGTGTGGAGGACAGCCTGATGCTCCACTGTGCAGCAAGAGACCTTTCTGGCAGGAAAAGTTGGGAGGAAGGAGTCCTGGAGAGGGAAGGAATGTTTTGGAGTTTTTGTGTGTATGTATATATGCATGTGTATGTATGTGTATAGAGGCCAGAAAACAATCTGAGATGTCATTCCTTAGGAGCTTCCCACCTTGTTTTATTAAATCAGGGCCCCTCATTGGCTTAGACCTTTCCAGGTATGCCAGACTGGCTGGCTAGAGAGCTGCAAGCATCCATCTGGCTCTGATTTCCTAGGATATTTGGTGGAGTGGTTGGGAAGGGTTTGAGACAGGGTCTCCCCATAGCCCTAGCTGACCTAGAACTCAATGTGTAGGCCATGCTGGCCTCAACCTCACGGAGATTCAGCTGCCTCTGCCTCACAGACTTAAAGGCATGTATCACTATGGCCAGCTCCCTTTATGATTTTAAAGATTTATTTATTCTTTTATTTGTGTGTGTGTGTGTGTGTGTGTGTGTGTGTGTACCTATGTGAGTTCGCGTGCCCAGCTGTGTGTACTACCTGCGGAAGCCAGAAGAAGGTGTCGGATCCCCTGGGACTAGAGTTATAGGGAAGTGTAAGGCTCCTGATGTGGGTGCTGGTAACTGAACCCTAGTCCTCTGCAGGAGCAGTGAGCATTCCTAAATAACCTCCAAGCTATTTCTCTAGCCCACTTCTGGATCTTTTCTTACTACATTTTAAAAATTTATTTACTTATTTAATATCTTTTTGAGACAGGGTGTCCCTGTAACCCCAGCTGGCTTGGAACTCACTATGTAGACCAGGCTGGCCTTGATCTCATAGAGATCTGCCTGCTTCTGACTCCCAAGTGCTCAGGCATGTACTAATTGAACGTTTTTTGAAAAATTAGGTCTGGAAGAATCTGTGTCTTGGGATATTTTTCTTTAGAGGGATTTTTCTCTTTCCTCTGCCCAGCCCTGTCTGGAACAAAGGCATATTGCTTTTCTGGGCTATTCTGTGACCCTGGTGGTGGGGGTCTGATTTCCATGCTGGGTACAGAGCCCTATATTGGCAAGCAGAGCAAGATGATGACTTTAGAGCCCACTTCCCACCGCAGGAGCAGCACAGCCATTGCATCTGCTCCTCTTCTGGCCCTGTGTTCTCAGCAGGTGTCTGGCTTATATAAGTTCATTGAGGTTTGGCTGAACTTGGTAGTGAAGGACTCCCGTTCTACTTACTTGGGAGGCTGAGGCAGGAGGAATAAAAGTTTTAGGTTTTCCTGGGCTATGGAGTGTTTGAGCTTAGGCTACACAGTAAGACTGAAAAACTAAAAAGAGGGCTGGGGCGTGGCTCAGTGGTAGAACACCTGCCTAGAATCCCCCAGTGAGGGGCTGGGGCGTGGCTTGGTGACAGAACACCTGCCTAGAATCCCCCAGTGAGGGGCTGAGGGTGTGGCTCAGTGGTAGAGCACCTGCCTAGAATCCCCCAGTGAGGGGCTGGGTGTGGCTCAGTGGTAGAACACCTGCCTAGAATCCCCCAGTGAGGGGCTGGGGTGTGGCTCAGTGGTAGAGCACCTGCCTAGAATCCCCCAGTGAGGGGCTGGGGTGTGGCTCAGTGGTAGAGCACCTGCCTAGAATCCTCCAGTGAGGGGCTGGGTGTGGCTCAGTGGTAGAGCACCTGCCTAGAATCCTCCAGTGAGGGGCTGGGGCGTGGCTCAGTGGTAGAGCACCTGCCTAGAATCCCCCAGTGAGGGGCTAGGGTGTGGCTCAGTGGTAGAGCACTGACAGGGAAACCGCGCCCCCCCCTTTTTTGAAACAGGGTCTCCTGTAGTTCCACATGCCTGGAACCTGCTATGTAGACCAGGCTGGCCTTAATCTCACAGATTCTCCTGCCTCTGCCACCTGATTACTGGAACTAAAGGTGTGTGCCACTATGTCTGGCTGAAAAAAAAATTTTTGTGGGCATATTTTAAGTGAAATATATTGTGAAAATGAGTTTATTTTTTCTGTTTTACTTTTGAGACTTTTGAAGTTTCATGTGGGGTCTGGCCATGTCTGCTGGGTAGCATTTCCCTCTACCCTGTGTTCCCAGCAACCGCATCTCCCTGTACTCTGGTTGGTGAACACATCCCTCCGGTTCCTCCTCCTCCGTCTCCTGCTCTGTCTCTGTCCTCCAGGCTCTCATCATCTTGTGCTGGGTACAGAGCCCTGTGGTCCACCCCACCACATCCTTGTCTCCCTTCCACACATCACCCTCCTCCCCACTGCATGATCCCCACCGGCTTAGCCCCCCCCCCCCAGCAGGGCTCTCTCAGAGATGCATGTCCCTGGAAGGCTCTGACTAGGTTCCTGTTCCTCCCTCTGCTCTCCCACATCCCCAACTTGCCTGCACTGTGCTCCAGTGCTCTTCCTTCCTTCTGTCTCTCCAGAGACACACAGGACCTCACTCCGTGTCCTCTTAGCAGTGCCTAAAGGACCCCATTTCAGCTGCTCCCTTCGCCCATGCTGATGGCTGCAGCCCCCATCTACTCTGCTGGAGTCCATAGCAAACTTCCCCGGGACCCTCTCTCTTTTCCCTTTGGTGGTCTTTATCCCTACCCCACAGCCACTGCAATACCCTCTCCAACCTTCCTGGGCTTCACTGGCTGTAATCACACCCGGAGTGGTTCAGCATCTGCCTAGAATCCCCCAGGCACCCCAACTACTGCCGTTGAGGTAACGTGTTCACGTTGAAGGGCTGGGGTGTGGGCATCCCCTCTTGTGGTCCAATGGCTTCTTATGTGTGGGGGGAGAGGGGAGGGGGCGGGTGCATGTGCAATGTGGAGGCCAGAGGTCAACCTCTGGTGTTTCCCTCAGTTAAATATCAACCTTGTTTTTAAGTGTATGAGTGTATTTTGCATGTGTGTTTGTTGAGTACACCCATGTTGTGCTCAAGTACACCATGAGAGTGTCAGAAGAGGGTGTTGGATCTCCTGGAACTGGAGTTATGGATGGCCGTTAGCCACAATGTGGGTGCTGAGAATTGAACCTGGGTCCTCTGCAAGAACAGCCAATGCTCTTAACCCATGAGCCATGTCTCCAGCCCCTCAACCTCGTTTTTTGAGACAGAGTCTCTCACTGGCCTGTAACTCATTGATTCAGTTAGGCTGGATGGCCAGTGAGAGACTGCCTCCTCAGTGCTGGGGTCGCAGGCACATGCCTCTGGGCCCAGCTTTTAAAAGATTATTTATTTTTGCTTTATGTGTATGAATGTTTTGCCTACATGTATGTAAGTATACCACACGCATGCAGTGCCTATGCAGACCAGAAGAGGGTGAAAGATTCCCTGGAACTAGAGTTAGGTATGGCTGTTAGCCCCCATGTGGGTGCTGAGAACTGAACCCAGGTCCTCTGCAGGAGCAGCCAAAGCTCTTCACACCTGAGCCATCTCTCCAGCTCCTCCCTCCCTCTTTTTAAACTTTAATTTTTTAATTTGGCTCAGTTTTTAAAATGTGGGTTCTGGGAATCGAACTCAGGTCCTCATGTTTGCACAACACTTTAGTGACTGAGTCCACAGCCCCAGATGCCTTTTCAGCCTCCCCTTGTGGAAAGTGATGGGCCTGCAGTGTCCAGATCAACTCTCTTGATCCAGGAAACAGAGATCTGGGAAGCAATTGGGCAATTGTGGGGGCGGGGGCAGGCCAGGCCCAGGGTCCATGGGCCTGTTACATAGTTCCTCTGGGTTCCGGGTCTCAGATGCCCAGCCAGCGTCTGACTTCTGGAGACAAGCTGGAAGGCCCATCAGCCCACCTTGACCCCCAGCCCTCTTCCTGCAGATGGCATCTTATCGTTCTTGAAGAGCAACAAGCCAGGGGATGCGCTGTGTGTGCTGGGCCTCACGCTGGCAGACCTGTATCCCCATGATGCCTGGACCTTCACCTTCGGCAGGTTCCTTCCAGGGCACGGTGAGCCGGGGCCCTGGCAGCTGATTCAAGGCCTCCGGCATGGCCTGGAGGCCTATGGGTGCAGGGGTGACCTCTGCATATATGAACTCAGTCTATGTTGAGGACAAGAGGCTCTTTGCCAGGGCCAATTGCATGCAGCAGGGCTCCTCTGACTGTACTGCATGGCAGAGAAGGGCTGGGGTGGTTCCACTGTGGACTCCTGAGCCAAAGCCACCTCTGAACTCTTTCTCCTGGCCTCTCCCCAGAAGTGGGCGTGTGCAGCTTTGCTCGATTCTCTGGGGAGTTCCTGCAGGCTGGGCCCAGCGTCTCTGACCCAGCTTTGCTGGAGGTAGCAGCAGATGGTCCTGAGACACCACCACCAGATGGAGGCCGGACCCTGTCCTTCAGTGCCCTGGGCATGGTTCAGTGCTGTAAGGTGGGCATGGGGCGTAGGAAGGGTGCCAGGATGTGGGCTCTCTGTCCTGTGAGTCCTAAGGAGAGGATGGTCCTTCACAGCATGAGGAAACCAAGGCTCAGAGATACCAAGTGTTTTCCCCAAAGCCACACAGTCATGAATCTACAAGGTTGGGATCTGTCCTGGGTGTGTGTGTTTGGCCCTGGGTTTGACTGGCTCCTAAGCCCCTGGGCTCTGTGGCTTCCCAGAGCCACTAGTAAGCATGCAGTGGGTGAGTGTGTACTTGGACCACTCCCTACGGATCTGACCTCCTTACAGTGTTGGTGCTCCAGGGAAGCCCAGGCATCTCAGGTTCCTCGGGGATGGTAGGGATTAGAGGGTATCCAGGCTGCCATGCAAGGCTGTGAGGTGAGGCCATGTGTCTCTCTTGTCTCAGGTCACCTGCCATGAGCTTTGTCACCTCCTGGGCCTGGGGAGCTGCCGCTGGCTCCGTTGCATCCTTCAGGGGGCGCTCAGCCTGGACGAGGTGCTGCGGAGCCCCCTGGACCTGTGCCCTATCTGCTTGCGGAAGCTGCAGCATGTCCTGGGCTTCAGGCTCGTGGACAGGTACAAGGTGAGTGGCGGGGGGGGCAGCCCCCTCCCCAGGAGGCAGTAGAGGGGACGCAGCTCTGGGACCTAGGGGAGCCACTGCACACACGCCGTCACTTCTCGGGGGTCTGCGGGTCTCCGTGGCAGGTGGAAAACGCCCAGTATAAGGTGATGACTTCAGGCTGCCGTGTGGGTGGTGGGACGGGGGACTGTACTCGCAGAGCACTGGTGAGGTCGACCTTGCCGACAGCGCCATGATTCCTTCCTCTCCGTTGTTCTGTAGTGGACAGTGTGGGTTGTGCAGTCAGAGGACGTGCAGCGCCCTGGGAGAAGGAGGGGAGGTGCCCCACCCCCTCTCCGCAAAGTTGAAGTTCAGAACCGGGAGCTGCCTGGAAAGGCTGGCCTGTGAGGGGATTCTGCTCTCTGCTGGTAGCCTGTGGTATTGCCATGGAGCCGGTCCATTCCGCCTTCTCCCGCTGGCGGGGGTGGGGGGTGGAGGGGGGAGGCTGCCACGCCCCATCATTCCTTAATCCTACCGGAAGGCTCCTTTGCAAGTCAAGACTCTTGGCTTAAGAGTGAGCTCAAAGGCAATAAGTGGTGTTTTTTCCCCTTAAAACCGCGTTTGAAGGCGGGCGAGGTGGAGCACACCTTTAATCCCCAGCACCCCAGCACTCCAGAGGCAAAAGGCAGACAAGTCTCTGAGACTGAGGCCAGCCTGGCCTGGCCTACATAGTGAGTTCCAGGCCAGCTGGGGCTACAAGGGCACCTTGTCTCAAAAAAACAAACCAAGGGGCTGGAGAGGTGGCTAAGAGCGCAGGCTACTCTTGCAGAGGACCTAGGTTTGGTTCTCAGCACCCACATGGTGAGTAACAACCTGCTTAACTCCAGTTCCACAGGATCCGAAGACTTTTTCTGACCCCTGTCCTCATGAGGCCCTTTTCTGACCTCTGTGTGCATTTCATGACACGGGTACACTTACATACATGCAGGCAATACACGCATACAAATAAAATAAAAATAATAGATAGGGGCTGGAGAGATGGCTCAGCAGTTAAGAGCACTGGCTGCTCTTGCAGAGTACCCAGGTTTAAATCCCAGCACTCACATGGAGGCTAAAACCATCCTTAACTCCAGTTCCAGGGGTTCAGACACCCTCTTCTGACTTCTGTGAGCATTGTACATCATAGGTGCACTTATACACATGGAGGCATAACACTCATACACATGAAAGTAGTAAAAGATGAGGCTAGAGAGATGACTCAGTGGTTAAGAGCACTGGCTCTTCTTGCAAAAGACCCAGGTTTGAATCCCAGCACCCACATGGTGGCTTACAATTGTCTGTAATTCCAGTTCCAGGGGATCTGGCACCCTCTTCTATCCTCCATGGGTACTGCATGACACGGGTGCACTTAACACACATGGAGACATAGCACTCATACACATGAAATTAAAAATAAATAAGTAAAATATTTTTAAAAACTATTAAAAACCCAAACTAAATAAAAAACAAACAAACAAAAAACCCCACAGAAAAAACAGAGGTTGTGGGAAGCCTCTCCTGTTCCCTGTAAGTTTCTGTATTATATTAATTAATTAAATTTAATATAGATGAGTGTTTTGCCTGCATGTATGTCAATGCACCATGTGTTTGCAGTGCCTGTGGAGGCCAGAAGAGGACATCGGATCCCTTGGAATTGGAGTTAAGGACAGTTGTGAGCCATCATGTAGTTCCAGAAACAAAACCTGGGTCCTCTGCCAGAGCAGTCAGTGCTCTTACGTGTGGAACTTTAGCCGTTTATTTATTTATATGTGTGTGTGTGTGTGTGTGTGTGTGTGTGTGCGCGCGCGCGCGCGCGCGCCCTGGCAAGTGTGTGAGGTCAGAGGACAACTTGAGGGAGTTGGTTCTCTTCTTCCACTAGGGGGGTCACGGGAATGGCACTCAGGTTGGTACAGGGCCTCACCCACTGAGCCATCTTGCCAGCCCCTTTCTGCAAATTTCTGATGGGTTGTGGCTGTCAAATTCCATCAGTGGCTGGGTTGGCAGTCCTGGGTGGTCAAGCCCTTCTGAAGACAGGGCTTGGAGACTGGTAGGGCTCTGTCCTTCTAGGTTGTCACAGGAGCTACAGTCTGTACAGTCTCCCCCGAGAAATCTGGAAGGAGCCACAGAGCTGACAGGGTCTGACCTGGAAAGGTCCCTGCTCAGTGGCCTCACGCAGAGCTGGGATGCAGGTTGTCCACCCTGGGGACATGGTTCAGCAAACTGACATCACAGCAAAGCTAACAATAGGCTGCAGTGAACCACTTAGAGCAGCAAAGTGTTTAGATTCTTCCCTTTGACTTAAAAAAATTTTAACTTGTGATCTGGGGAGATGGCTCAGTGGTTAAGAGCACTGGCTGCTTTGCAGAGGACCCAGGTTCAATTCCCAGCATCACATCATGGCTTACAACCATTTATAACTCCACTTCCAGAGGATCCAACACCTTCTTTTGGTCTCCACAGGAACAGCACACATGGGTGTACTTACACACATTCAGGAAAAACACTCAGACACATATAATAAAAAAATTAAACTGTTAACCTTAGGGGTTGGGAGAAAGCTCAGTAGGTAAAGTGCTTGCTGCACAAGCATGAGGACCTGAGTTCAGATCCCCAGCACCCATGTAAAAGTCTAGGTATGGGAACATACATCCTAGGCAACCCTAGTTCTGGGGACCTGGAGACAAGAGGATACCTGGAGTTTGACAGAGAACCAATCTAGTTGAATCAGTGAGCTCCAGGTTCAGTGAGAGACTGTGTCTCCAAAAATAAGATGGGGAGTGATTGAAGAAGACACTTGAGGCTGGCCTCCATGTATGTGTGTGCTTGCACACACATACTCGCACACATATGTGAAAACACACACAAAGTTCAAACTAACTATAATCTTCATATAATTGGACTTTGAGAAGTGGCTAGGTTAACAACCTTCCAAGTCCCTGTGAACAGTGGGCTTCTGTGAGCTGGGACATCCAGCTTGGCTGGAGCCAGGACTCTGGTCCCCAGATGCACTGGGCTCAAGGGCCTTCCTGGTCTCATGCTGGCCCTGTGGTCACCTCCACCACCTCCCTGAAGCTCCCTGGCTAGACAGAGTAACCTCAACCTGTTTCTCTCCCCACAGAGACTCTATACCTGGACCCGGGTGGCGGCAGGGACGTGGCTCGGTCAAGAGGCTGGGGAGCCGTCTGTGTCGGAGGACACCCTGCCCTTCAGTGCTGACTCAGGCATGGGCTGTGAGAGTGACTCAGAGCCCGTCACTAGCCCGTCAGAGCCCCTCACCCCAGATGTGTGGAGCCGTGCCTTCCCCGATGGGCCTGAGCCAGGATCCGAGGATGGGCTGAGCTCCCTGGGGGCCTCAGAGGTGCTGTCGAAACCTGGGGGCCCCGTGGAGGCCATCGAGGAGTATGGACATTGGCTGTCTGCGTGCATCCAGGCCCTAGAAAGGGAAGTGACTGAAGAGGAGCTGGCCCTGGTGGACAAGGCTGTGGATGCCCTAGACCGCTGGGAGATGTTTACCGGGCAGCTCCCAGCTCCCAGGCAGAACGTGCCCTGCGTCAGGGACAGTGTGGGGCTACGCAAAGTCCTGGGGGACAAGCTCTCTTCCCTGAGGCGGAGGCTGACCACACGCAGGCTTACCAAGGCTGATTCTTCCCCCTGTCGCTGGGAGGCAAAGAATTAATACAGCAAGATGGACCATCCAAGGCAGAGAAGTCGGTTCCTAGGAACCAACCCTGGCTGCTCAGTGACTGAGGGTGCTTTGGTCCTGCAAGGCTAAGAGAAAGCTCCCCAGTACTGAAGAATTTATCCTTGGGTGCCACAAGGTCCCCATGGCATGTGGTTTGCAGCTGTGGCTAAGGCAGGAGGTAGCCATGTGCTTGACCCCTCGTGGTGTGAGGGGGCTCTGGTCCCTCCAGTTACTCACAGCTGGAGCCCTGGCGATCCTGGGGCACAGGCTCTACGGCTGCCAGACTGGCTTCTGAGTTCAACATGGGGCCCCTCAAAGGGGAAGAGGAGACTTTAAAAACTGTGTGTGTGTCTGTGTCTGTGCACAAGTGCAGTATCTGAAGGAGTCAGAAGAGGGCGTGAGATCTTCTGGAGTTGGAGTTACAGGTGGCTGGGAGCTGCCCTATGTGGGTTCTGGAAACCAAACTCAGGCCCTCTGCAAGTGCCTGTGGGATGTTAACCTCGCTGAGCTCTCTCCAGCTCCAACGTACTGTCTCCACCTGGCATCAGCCACACAGGTTTCTTTTCTGTGGCAAGAATGACACTGGTTCCGAAGAGCCTCATGGACCCAGTGAGGTTGGATGTTTCTTCTGACAGGGGCTGCAGGAGTGGGTGACTAATGTGCAGGTTTGGGGGGGTAATGTGTGAAACAGAGGCTCTCCACGCAGAGGCTGTTGCCTACAGTGAACACAAATGGTACTCGTGATTGTTTTCTGAGAATGGTGGCTGTGCTGTCGTCACGAGTTAGGCCAGTGTGGGTGATGGCTCAGCTCATCTGTCTTTAATGACCTTTTTTTTTGTCTTGTTCTATTGATTCCTGACAGAAAGATGTTAAAATTATCCTCCCACAGCTGTGCTGCTGTTGAATTTCCCTTTCCTTCTGTGCCATGGACTGTTGACGCTCTTCTGCACACGCACACACTCACACGATTGTTTTCCCAAAGTGACTCTCATTGTTCTTAAATGCCCCAGCTGGACAGCAGTGCCAGAGTCTCAGGAGAGAAGCTTCCGGCCTGACAGTCCTGTGGAGGGAGGAGGGCGGAGTCTCAGCTCTTCCCTTTGTGCACAGAGGCAGGAACAGGAGAGCACACACCTTGTACGTGAGGAGCTGTGTTAGCTCGCATTGCATCACTCGACAAAACACCATAGCAGTCAGTTCAAAGGAAGGGGTTGTTTGGTTCACAGTTTTAAGGGTTTCATCTGTGTTCTGGCTCCATGGCATTTAGGCTGTGGTGGGGTAGAACACTGCGGTGGGGAGGGCATGGTGGAGCAGAGCTGCTCACCTCATGGAGGTCAAAAAGTGTGGGGGAGGAGCTTCCTTCAAGGGATGTTCCCACGGATCTCTCCCCAGCTAAGCCCACCATTACACACTACTTTTATTATTATTATTTTTTTGAGTCAGGGTCTCACTGTGTAGCCTCAGACTCCCTATGTAGATCAGGCAGGACTTGAACTCACAGAGATCTACCTGGTCTGCTCACCACCGCTGGAGTTAGAGGCATAGGCCACCATGGGGCCTTTCTTTTCTTAAGGCAGGGTCTCATGTCTCCTGTAGCCCAGGTTGGCCTTGAACTCAGGAGGTAGCCAAGGATGACCTTGAATTTCTGATCTTTCTGCCTCCACACACATACCATTAGGGGATAGAACCCAGGGCATCATCCATGTTAGGCAAAAATTCTACCAACTTAGCAACATCCCTAGCCCCAAATACGGATTTTCAAAAAATTCTTTATTTTGGTTTATTATTAGGCAGACATGTGTGTGAAGGTCAGAGGACAAGTCTGGGGAGTCGGCTCTCTCTAACTTGTTGAGGCTCTCGTTTTTTGCTCTATGCTCCAGGCTAGCTGGCCTGTAAGCTTCCAGCCAGTTCTGTCTCCACTCCCATCTCACTGTGGGAGTACTGACATCACAGATGTGTACCATGCATTGGTTTTTTTAAAGTGGGTTCCCCGGAGCTCAGGGCGTTAGGCTTGTGTGGTAAGCACTTTTACCTGCTGAGTCATCTTTCTGTTCCCCATGATGAATTTAAAAAAGAAAAAAGCACAGGTCTATCCTCATTGAGAGCCTCTGGAAGTTTGCTTGGTAGAGCTGGAGACTGAATGGAGTTGTTTCTGGGTCACTGCTCATCTCTGCTTTGCCAGGACGGTCTTCCCACTTTGACTAGGAATGAGCAGCAGAGCCAGGGCCATGGTAGCAAGTGCCTCTTTGGCTGCCCTGATGTCCCCTTCTTAACCCAGAGCCCAGGGTCTCATCAGAGGGAGGGAAGACCAGCATTTTGTTCCTGCCCATGACAGAAACATTTTTAAAAACATATTTACTATTTTATGTGTATGAGCGTATTGCCTGTGTGTGTGTGTAAGCGCACTCATGTCGTGCGGTGCCTGTGGAGGTCAGAAGGAGACATCAGATCCCCTGGAACTGGAGTTGGGGCAGTTGTTAGCCACCATGTGGGTGCTGGGAATCGAACCCAGGTCCTCTGCAAGAGCAATCAGTGCTCTTAACCACTAAGCCATCTCTCCAGCCCCATTATTTATTATTTTTATTTTTTTGTGTACGAGAGTAGTACCTGCGTATGTGCAGGTGCACCCATGTCGTGCAGGGTCTGCAGAGGTCAGAAGAGGGTGCTGGAATCCCCTAGAGCTGGAGTTATACATGGTTGTTACCACCATGTAGGTGTTGGGAATTGAACCCGGTTCCTTTGTAAGAGCAGCCAGTGCTCGTAACTGCTGAGCCATCTCTCTAGCCCCATGTCAGAAACTTAAAAAAAACAACCCTTTTTTATTTATGTGTATGTGTACCTGTGTCAGTTTATGGGCATAACCTAAGTGCAGGTACCCTCGGAGCCCAGAGGGCACTGAGTCTCCTGGAATTGGAGTTAAGGATGGTTGTTAGCTGCCATCTGGGTGCTGGGACCTGAACTGGCGTCCTTAACTGCTGAACTATCTTTTCAGCCTTTATGACAGAAACTATTGTGGGACAAGAGAGCAAGTTTAGCTCTGTGCCCCATGCCAGGGAGGAGGCTGTTGTCCTGTGAATACTGTCCCCTGGGCCTAAATGCTTAACCAGAACTACACAGCCTGGTTAAGCCAGGCAGCCAAGGGTAAATCTAATGTTCAAACTTATATCTACCAAGGTCAAAGGGATTGAATGCTAGAACATTCTGGGGACATGTGCACATATAGGAGGTCTATATGCAAGGTGAGCCACTCTGGGGACCCAAAAGACAGGAACAGTCAGGCTTCAGAGGGACAGGCTAAAGACAAGTTCTCCTTATAGCCCTGGCTGTCCTGGAAACTCCCTATGTAGGCCAGGCTAGCACAGAGGCCCGGTTGCCTCCACCTCCTGAGTGCTGTGATTAAAGGCATGTGCCACCACACCTGGATTACTTTGCTATTAAAAAATTATTTTGTGTGTGTGTGTGTGTGGCATGAGGTGGGTGCTGGGAACAAACTCTGGTCCTCTGCAAGAGCAATACTGCAATACATCCTCTTATTTGTTGAGTCATCTCTCCGTCTTTCCTTGCTTTTTGGACAGCATCTCACTGGCCTGAAAGTCACCAAGTAGGCTAGACTGGCTGGCCAGTGGGTCCTTAGGATGCCTGTCTCTACCTCCCCAAAGTCGGAATTAACAAACATGTGTCCCCACATCCAGCTTTTTAACATGGGTTTTGGGGATCAAATTCAGTTAAAGCACTTTTCCAGCTGAGCGTCTCCTCTGCTCTTTTTTTTTTCTGAGATGGTATAATGATACGTCACTGCTAAACTGGAACACCCAATTCTGCCTCAGTTTACCTAGTGCTGGGATTGCAGGTGTGCACCACCATGCCTAGCTAAACTCTCTAAGTACCAGTGCAGGGAACGTTCTATGTCTTCTGTCCTCATTTCTTTAAAAAAACTGTGTGTTTGTGTGTGTGTATATGTTTGTGTATGTGTGTGTTTGTGTGTGTGTTTGCATGTGTGTTTGTATGTGTATGTTTGGGTGTATGTGTGTGTGTTTGTCTGTGTGTGTGTGTGTTTGTGTATGTGTATGTGTGATGTGTATGAGGGTACACACACGTCACGGCATGTGTGTAGAGGTCAGAGGACAAGTTAGGGAAGTCAGTTCTCTCCTTTCGCCATGTGGGTTCTGAGGACTGAACTCAGGCCATCGGGCCTGTGCGGCAAGCACCTTTACTTGCTGAGCCATCTCACCAGATCCATCCTCACTTCTGAAAGCAACTGTGCGTGGCTCATGTCACTCTCATGTTTTGTGGCCATGGAAGCTGAGATGAAGGCAGCAACCCCAGGGGGTTCAGCAGCACAGGGCTGAGTGTAATTCAGGCTATTCACCCCCACAGGAGCCCTCTGCCTCGATCTGCAGGGAAATAAGCAAAGGAAATGAACAGGGAGCTGGCGGCTTGCACCCTGACTCCCAGGCAGCCCCCACCCAGTCCCTCAAAGCTCCCGACAGCTGTCGTATGTTCACCTCTGCATGTGGTGGGAAGCCTGTGAGATGTCTCAGTGGGTAACATTGCCTTTTTACTCAACCCTGGTGACCTGAGTTTGGACCCCGGAACCTACATAAAGGTAGAAGGTGAGAACCAACTCCACAAAGGCGTCCTCTGACCCCCACTCACGTGCTATGGCACACTGGCATGTGCACACACACAATATAATAATAATATATATAATAATATAATAATAATATAATAATAAGCAGGGTGATTTGCGGCCTGCTGACTATCAGAGAGGGAACGCTTGTGGGCGGGGCCGGGCTGAATGTGCAGTGATCCCCAGAGTTTTCTTGGAAATTGCGCTTTAAAACAAGCCTCTGACTTAAAGCTTGTTTTCATTTGCCTCTTACCCAAGAAGCTGAGTCCAAAAATAAACCTGAGTTATTTTGGGCTCTTGCTGGTGATAAGAGGTGATGCTGGGGAACGCTGGACTGGGGGAGGGCTGCAGCCACTGTCTATTGGTCATTTGCATTTGTTTTCATTTTCTGTGTATGAGTGTTTTGCATACATACATGTAAGTGCATCTGTGCATACAATGCCTGGGGGAGGGGTCAGAAGACGGTGTTGGATCCCTTGGAACTGGAGTTAAGGATGGTTGTGAGCCACCATGTTGGTGCTGGGAACTGAACCCAGATCCTCTGCGAGAGTAGCCAGTGATCTTAACCGCTAAGCCATCTCTCAAGTCCCTCATCTGCAATTCTTGTAGCAGATTTCAGAAGCTAGTTTCTTGGGCTTGGGGTGTGTCTCAGTTGGTAGAATGTTCCTAGTATTTTCAAGGCCCTGGGTTCCATCTCCAACACTATATAAACCAGGCACAGTGGTGCACAGCTGTAATCCCAGCACTCAGGAGGTGGAGGCAGGAGGATCAGGCGTTCAAGGTCATTCTCAATTGCACTGGCCAGTGTGGGGTACATGAGGTCCTGTCTGAAAGATACTAGGGGGGCGAAGGAGATGATTTAGCAGGTAAGAGCATTTGCTACTCAAGCATGCAGATCTGAGTTCAAATCCTCAGAACCCACATACAAAACCAGGTGTGAGTGCGCATTCTTGTAACCCTAACACTGTTAGGGGGCGGGCGGAGAGACAGGAACCTTTGGGCTTGCTGACTGCCAGCCCAGCTCCAGGTTCAGTAAAATACCCAATTTTTCACAAGTGATTCTAGTTGGGGCAAGTAGACAAAATTAAAACTGACCATCACAACTAGTATGGAATAGTAGGAAGCAAGCCAGTCAGTGAGACCCTCAGTGCCATGGGACAGCTCTCCAAGACAGAACAGCTGGGACCATGCTGAAGGGAACATGGGTCAAAGCAAATTCACTGCTAAACAAAAGGTACCAATGGGAATGGCAGGCTGAGAACAACCTTCCTTTGCCCTCTCCTACCAGGGCTAGAAGGGAGTCCTTGACCACCACGCTTACAGGCTGAGACAGTCGTCTGAGGGGACATATCAGTGTTCACATTCCGATGCAGACACAAAACCACTTGCAGGACAGTCCCCACTCTAACCTGTTCACACACAGACACCTTGGCTGAAGGCTTGAGTTAGTGACCGAGGGTTCTGTAAAGTCAGCAACTGTGGCCATATTTCCAACACAACTCCTTTAGTTTGTGAGTGGGTGCACATTCCCGTGTGTGAGCAGAGATCAGAGAATGTCAGGTGTCCTGCTCTATCACTCTCTGCCTTATTCCCTTGAGACAGGGTGTCTCACTGAATCTGGTGCTTGGCTGGGGACCAGCAAGCCCCAGACATCCTCCTGACTCTGCACCCACAGTGCAGTGGGGTTATGGGTGCATGCACCAACTGGCATTTTACACGGTGCTGGGAATTTGAACCCAGGTCCTCATGCTTGTGTACCAAGTGCTCGTACCCACTGAGCCACGTTCCTGCTTTATTGTGGAGACAGGGTCTCATGTACCCCAAGCCAGTTTTGAATTTGGAAGTAGCAGAGATGTCCTTGAACTCCTGTATCCTCCTTCCCAGGGCTGGGATAACAGGTGCATTTCACAGCACATGTTTCGAGGACGTATTTAGGAGACTTAAATTAAAAACAGTATTTATGGTGCATGCCAGCTGCCAGGCTCTGGCATGTGGAAATAAAACCTGTAATTAACCAACAGTGAATCTTCAAGTGAAAAGGTTGGAGTTAACTGAGCTAAACTTTTGGGATAGAAAAATTAGAAATTGAGGGGTGGAATTGAGTGCTGAACAGAATTTCCTATCAAGCAAAGAAAAACCAATGATTCATTCTGACCAACATCTAAAGACTGCATGCTTGGATCTTCAGGTCAGCCAGTGACAACCAGTGTGAAGCAGAGAGCTGCTGGTCCTGGGATACTGCCCAGTGGACTGCTGAGGACCTATTGTTAGTAGATGTAGGTGGCTTGAATAATTTCACATATGTGAATGCATGTTTGTTTTTGCTTGAACCCCTGATGGTGGTATTGTTCCTCATACAGTTGTAAAGGTATAATTACGCTTAGCAAAATAAAGTCTGAGCTTCAGTATTGACTGAGAGCCCTTCTGAATATATCTTCTCTCTCTCTCTCTCTCTCTCTCTATTTCTCAATCCTCACTCCCCACTTCAGGTACAGTTCGATTTCTGCCAGCGGGCTCCGGCAGTGGACACTTTAAAATTTTATTATTAGTTACTTTACTGGTCTTTTTGAGACAGGGTCTCCCTGTAGCTTCAGTTGGCCTGGTTAATTTTATTAACTTTTATTTCATGTGTACGAATGTTTTGCCTGCATGTATGTAAGTGTACCTGTGTTGTGCAATGCCTGCAGAGGCTGGAAGAGAGCATCAGATCCTCTGGAACAGGAGTTACGGAGAGTTGTTAACGATACAGTTGTTAGTTGATATGTGGGTGCTTAGAATCGAAACCGAGTCATCTGTAAGGGCAGCCAGTGCTCTTAACTGCTCAGTCAGTCATCTCTCCATCCTTTCAAATTTTTTAAAGAAAGATTTGAGTGTTTTGCCTGTGTATATGTATGCACACCATATGCATACAATGCTCTTGGAGGCTGGAAGAGGGCATCAGATCCCCCAGGAGCTGGAGTGACAAGTGGCTGTTAGCTGCCAGGTGGGTGCTGGGAACTGAACCTGGGTCCTCTGCAAGAGAAGCCAGTGCTCTTAACCGCTGAGCTGTCTCTCCAGCCTCCTTCCCCCGAGCGGATACTTGTCTTACACACTAGACTAGTCCCAGGACCCTCATTAGCTAAATGCTACTATAAACTCTTCGTCATTATTTTGTGTGTCTTTCTCCAAGTGCATGCATGTGGGCAGGCCACAAGCCAACTTTGATTGTTGTTCCTTACACGTGCTTGAAGCTTATGTAGGTTCTTGGGATTAAGCTCAGGTCCTCTTACTTGCACTTACAGCAGGCACTTACTGACTGAGATATCTTCCCAGCCCCAGTCATTTTTGATCTTGGGGTTAAACAAGCTGACTCTTCTTTTATCAAGGAAGTAGGGAGATCACAAGAATAGGAATTCTATTGCTCTGTATAAATCAAGAACCATAAAGATATATTTTTGGGACTGGACTGGTGAGATGGCTCAGGGGTTAATAGTGTTCAGTGCTCTTGCAAAGGCTGAGGTTCCCAGAACCTGCATGGGGTGGTTCACGACTGCCTGTAACTCCAGTTCCAGGGAATCCAACACTCTCTTCTGGCTTCTGCAGGCACCTGCAACTATATGGCATACATACATATACTCAAGACACATACACATACAAAAAAATCTTAAAAAATATATTTTGGTAAAATCCAACACATATTCTTTAATATAAACAGTGCACTGAGGAGAAAGACGCCTTATTTTGAGGAAGTTTATTGTTACATTTTTTTTCAATAATAGATGAGGCACAAATACCCTCTGCTTCTCCAACATTGCAATAAAAGAAAGGACAATAGGGTAACAGTGAAATTGAAATAATAAACAAAACAAAACAGAAAAGCCTAAGGTTTGGGAGACAAAATTGACTATAATCTATGTGTACAAAGTTGTAAATGATTTCAGTCTAGCCTTGCAAACGGTTATCTCCTTTTCCAATCGCAATGCTTCATGGATCGCAGAGAGGGGTGTCCTTACAGAGAGGATAGCGGCCAGGCTCAGCTCACCAGGGCAATGGATCAGAGGCTGAGTTGGTCCAGGACCATGTCTCCAGCCATCCACCCACTTTCTGTTCAGTTAAGCAGAAGTCGTGAATTGTGCTACTTACATGCTTCCAGCTTTGAAAGTGACTGGTAGCATGTCAGGTTGTCAGAGGGACAGCACTCTCCCTGACACGGCTGGCCCAGACAGCTCCACCAGTTAGGCCGGTCAAGGGAGCAGCAGCCTCCACCAGTGGTGGAGGGCAACAGCTTGAATCCCCTTGGGGTTGCAGCAGTGACTGACCTGTGAGATACCCAGGCAAGTGATACTCACTGCACGTGCACTAGGCTCCTTTTATACCCGAGACTGAGGAGCCCTGCGAGGCTGTAGTCTCCTTTAAACATGATCACTGGCACTAACCCTGGCCACATCCCGTTTACAAAGCTCAAAGAAGCAGACAGAGACAGCAACACTTTCCTTCCAAAGGCAAGAGCCAGAAGCCTAGCAAATACTTGACATAAAACCTTGAGCAGAGAGAGACCAAGGAGACTCATGCTGTCTCCTAGTCAAGAGATCTACAGTAACAAGGGAGGCCTCAGAAGCAGGCTTCCTGCCCTTCTTCTGGCTTAGAATCTGCTCCAAGAATCCTACTTGTCTGGTGGCTGAAATGAGTCAAGAGTGGACTCAACAGGGAGTCAAGGGTCAGGTGCAGTGTGGCTACTGATGGGGCCTTTGGAAGGGTTAGTGAGCCACAGAACATTCTAGACCCAGAGATTTTCTTTTGTTTTAAATGCTAGGATAATACTCTCCCTCTACCTGCCCCAGCCCGGAGAGAGAGAGTAATATACAGAGGGGCTGGTCTGGAATGCAAAGTACTTTTAAAGCACAGTGTGACACCTACTGGGAACCTGACAGGCTGAGCTGAGATGTACCAGTTCTTGCTGAGGTGCCTGGTTTTCTGGACCTGACTGGAGCTCACAAGGTGCCTGCTGGCTATGTGCACAGTGAAAGGAGGCCTGATGGGAGCCCTGGAACACTGTGCTTTGTAAAGGCAACAGTGAGACAGTGTGCAGGACCTCCAGCTTCTCCTGAGGTGCCAGCAGCTGGGGATTCCTGCAGCTGAGGCACAGAGCTCTACAGCGGTAGTTGCAGGCTTTCAGAGCCCAGAAGGAGGGACATCACATACCACCAACCATCAAGTAAGGCAGGGGAGCCACCCACAAAGTCACTTGGTTATGTCTTTGCCACTGGCTGGGGAGGGAAGGGGGAAGGAGTGAGAGCACCACTGGGGACCCAGACCAAGCCACAGCTGTGCCAGAGGTGACCTCTCCATGGTGTGGCTTCTGGGTGTGCAGACAAGATGGGTGGCTGTTGGGGCATTAAGGCAGGTCCACAGCACCCACTGTGTTCTCTACAGTGGGGATGGGACACCCCTGGCCTGGCTCCTAGGTTCAACCAGGTGTGTCCAAAGTGTGGACTCTTGGGTGTTGGCACAAAATTTTAAAGGCAGTGTGTTCATTTGGGAGCTGGCACTGAGGCCTGAGCTGATTGCTGGACCAGCTTGGGCACTCTGAGCTTAGCAGCGTTGCATGCCCCTCTGCAGCCTATCGGGAGGCAAAGCTTAGTGTATCAGTGAAGACCTGTAAGTTAGAGAGGAAAGCCATCTGCAAGGCTGGCTAGGGTCTGTGTTTCTATCATTAGAGAGAGCACGTGCATATGTGCGTTCACACCACCTCGGTTAAGCTGTGTCAGTAAAGGAGCAGTTTCTGGAGGGAGAGGAAGCTGTGTTAGGCATCACAAATTAACACCAGAGCGAGCGGTTGTGTGGGTTCAGTAGTTTCACCAGTCCCCAGATTCAGTAGCTATCATCGATGCTCCCACGCCTCTCGCCAGGAGCTCGCTGGCCAGCTGGCAGCCCAGCATCCATGAGCCGGGAATTGGGTGGAAGGCGTGAATCGGCAATGCCCACTGCAGGTCCGTGCAGGCTGCACACACCAGAGGTTGTGGCAGAGCTGCTCTCACTGTAACATGATGTCCTTCAGGTTTTCCTGCAGGATGGTGTCCTTCACAGCGTGGAATACAAAGCGGATGTTCTCAGTATCAATGGCGGTGGTGAAGTGGTGGAACAGGGGCTTGCTGCGGTTCCGCCGCTTGCGGTCGAAACACTGCACCAGGTAGCGCTGTACGTCCTCCAGCCGGTGTGGGTCGCCCTTGAAATCTGGGAAGTGCTTCTTGATGCTCACTGACTTCACCTTCTCCACCAGGAGGTCCATCTTGTTGAGGAAAAGGATGATAGAGACATTGAAGAACAGCTTGTTGTTGACGATGGTCTCGAAGATGTTCATGGACTCCACCAGTCGGTTGGTGCGCCTGTCCTCCATGAGCACCTGGTCGTACTCACTTGAGGACACCATGAACAGGATGGACGTGATCCCATCAAAGCACTGGAACCACTTCTGGCGCTGTGAGCGCTGGCCACCCACGTCTACCATCTTAAATGGGATCTTCTTGATAACGAAGTCATGTTCCACAATCCCCTTGGTGGCCTTTCTGGCCAACAGGATGTCTTGCTTGCTGGGAAAGTAGTTCTGGAAAACACAGGGGAGGGTGCCACTTAGTTTCTGTCAATTATACACAAACTAGACACAGCTAGGAAGAGAATTCACTCGAAGAATTTTCCTATCACTGGTTGTCATGTCTGTAGGGCATCACACTGATTGCTAAATGAGGTGGGAGGGCCCAGCTCACTGTGGGCAGTGCCACACCTAGGCGGGTGAACCTGGGTTGTATAAGAAAGGTAGCTGAGCAAGCCAGGGAAGCAAGTCAGTCAGCACTGTTCCTCCATGGTCTCTGCTTCGGTTCCTGCCTCCAGGTTCCTGCTTGAGTTCCTTCCCTGACTTCTCTCAGTGACAGACTGTAACATGAAAGTGTAAGCCATGTAAGCCAATATCCTCTCCTCCCAAGCTGGTTTTAGTCAGTGTCTGACCACAGTAACGGAATAATTAGAACAGAAACTGATACCAGAGAGTGGGGTTTGCTGTGATGAACCTGCTCATGTTGGTTTTGAGAAGTGTTTGGAGCTTTGGGCTAGAAAAGCTGCTGGAGTGCTCAGACTTTAATGGGCTATTCTGTAGGAAGGTTAAGAATGTTTAAGAGAAAGGCAGGCAATGAAAGCCTGGCTTGTGAGGTTTCAGAGGGAAGCAAAGACTCTATTGGGATCCTGATATTTTTGAATTGAGAATCTGTGGTTTGTGGAAGAATCAGCTGTAACAAGAGACCACAGCATCACTGAAGCAAAATCTCCTGGGAAGTATTTCCTCAGGGGCAGCACAGAGAAACTGCCCAGAGCGGGCAAGGCTGTCCCCTCAAGCTGGCAGCCAAACTTAGCAAGGTGCAAGAATCTCCCACATGGCACTGGGTTTGAAGGCATGAAGGGGTCATGGAAAGCAGCTGATGCTTGTCGTTGAGAGCCAGAAGAAGCTACTGGTGACATTGTAGCCTCAGTTGCAGTGGCAACCCCAAGATAATGGAGATGCCAGACCCATGGGATGACCATCAAAGACAGCAGCAGGTGCGGAGTGGAGCCGACCTGTGCCTAGAAGACAAGCTGTGTGCCGTGGACATCAGACTCAGAGAGCAGAGCTGCCCAAGCCCTTTGGAGCCAGAAGATCCCAAGTCCCAGTGCTGGACAACAAGTTGCACTACTGGACTTTGGCATGATGGTGATTGTCCCTGGTTGCTCTTCCCTTTGGAGTAAGAAAGTGGTTAACTTGTTTTTGATTTCACAGGAACCCACAGTTAAAAGGCTTTGTATTTTTAAAGTAGACCTTTTTTTTTTTCTTTTCTTAGAGCTATGATTGATGCCAGCAAGCCCCAGCAATTCTCCTATCTCTGCTTCTCACAGTAGTAGGGTTATAGCTACCCACTTAGCCACACCCAGCTTTTATTTTTTTATTTTACATTATTATTATTATTTTGGTTTTCTTGAGACAGGGTCTCCCTGAAGTCACAGTTGGCCTGGAACTCACTATGTAGACCAGACAAGCCTTGATCTCACTGAGATCCACCTGCCTCTGTCTCCCAGGTGCTAGGATTAAAGGTGTGTGGCTTTATTTTTTATTTTATGTGTGTTTTGCCTGCATATATTAGATATATGATATGCATGAAATGCCTGCAGGTTTGAGTAGTGGGTGTTCAATCTTCTGGAACTGGAGCTAAGGATAGGTGTTAAGTCACCATATGGGTGCTGGGAACCAAACCTGGGTCCTCTGCAAAAGTAGCTGATGCTTTTAACTGCTGAGCCATCTCCAGCCTGATAGACTGAACTTTTATAGTGTTGCAAAATTTAAAGACTGTGGGATTTTAAAAGTTGCACTATACATATATATACATATATATATATATATATAGTATTAATATGACAAGAGAGGAAAGGTTATAATTTAAAGTGATGGGTTGTAACTTGTAAGTTGAAGTAAGCCCTCTCAAGTTGCTTTATCACAGCAACAGAGACACAAACTAGAACAGAGGGAAATGTCTGAGAGGGGGTAGAAAGGACAGGAAAAGATGGGAACAAAAGTTGGCAGTACGACAGGATGGAGGGGAAAGTTATAGGGACTTTGGCAAGAATATTTAATTAAATACCAAGAGCGAATTTTACTGACAGAATTATAAATCCACCATGAAATAAAGCAACAGGATTAAATGCCTCATTTTGCAACAAACATACAATCTGTGGTGTGAGACAGGACAGTCAGCATCTTCAGTTAGGCCTCCTGTAAAATCTCATCCATTTTCTTCTCCAGAAGAAATTCAACAGGTTTTGGTTTGCTTCTGCACCATAGATAGATACATTTTATGCTTTCTATCTTTCCAGAGCATACATGTTCTAAAAACATATCAACTCATTTAATTTAGGTCATGCATTGAAATTTAAATAGAATCTGTAAGATATTTAATATTTTTGTCTTGGAAAACTTTGTGTGTGTGCTGATAATACAACCCAGGACCTTCTGCATGCAAAGCATGCCTCTGCCACTGAGCCACACCCCAGCCCTTCCCTGGGGGATTCTAGGCAAGTGGTCTACCACTGAGGCACACCCCCCCAGCTCCCAACTGTGGCAACTCTCAAGCCCCTTTAATTCTGCATTGTGAAGACCTCAGGGACTGGGGCTTTGCCACTCATGTTATAGTCTCACTAACCCTGGGACCATGCCTGTATCTAGAGAGCTACTTACCTGGTCACAGGAGACAGGTGGTGTCTCTTTACTACATTATGAAGTTGGAACAGTGAAGTTCAGAATAAGATACCCAAATGGATGGATGAGTACTTCAGTCAATAAATCAAAAGAAAAAAAAAAAGCCAGGGAAGAGAAAATATATTGAACAACAGAAATTTCAGAGACAATGACTAACTGTGATATGTGGACCTTATTAGATGTGAATTCAAAATGCTAGAAAGTTAAAAACTAGCACCAAGGAATACAGTCACAATGTAATGGGAGGTCTCAGAGTTGCCGGAATGTGGCACGCAGGAACTGCTGCTAACCCTTTGGGAACACAAGGCAGCATGGCTGTGGTTTTATTTTTCAGAGATGCACACCTGTGTTGTGTAATGTCCACAGAGGCCACAAGTGGGCATCCGATCCCCTGGAACTGGAGTTATAGACAGTTGTGAGCTACCATGCAGGTGCTGGGAACTGAACCCACGTCCTCTTGAAGAGTGGTAAATGCTCTTAACCACTGAGCTGTCTTTCCAGCCCCGTCCTTTTTTTTTTTTTGAGTAGCACCTCACTATGTAGCCCACATCAGCCTGTAACTCTGGCTCCTCCTGCCTAGATTTGCTGACTGCCGGAATAAGGACTGTTGTTCCATCATGCCCAGCAGCACCGAGGTACTGTTGACAATGTAGCTGATGCAGCTACTCCTGGGTGGGTTGGCTGGCGGCAGGGCTGGTCATGAGTGGCCACTGCTTCACTGGGGCTTCACCATGTTGGGCTTGGGCGTCTGCTTGAATTTTTCAATGAGAACACAGAAATCCTCTTTTGTTCCCTGGTGAAGCCATTCTTACAGGGCAATTTCTTTCCTTTTACCTAAGATCAGATGCAGATCTGAGCAGGAGCATGCCATGACAGAACCAGTCATTCATGGTCACTCTGAGCCAGGCCATGGCAAGTAGGAGCCCCACTGCCTGCTTTGATCTCTGCATCAGGTTTTTTAACCCTGGATGGTAGGTTTTTGGGGGTGGGGAGAGGGCTACTCACCAGCTGGCCAATCCGGTCCAAGTTATCCAGGAAGTACTTCACTGACTCTCCCTGTCACAAGGAAAAAACACATACAGCTCACTCTTGATGGAGGGACCCAGAGTGACAAACGAAAGGATGGACTAGGGGAACAGCAGAATGTTCTGCTGTGCAAACCATAAAGTCTAAGAAGGTGTATTTTATTTATTTTTATTATTTCATGTGTATGAACGAGTGTTTTGCCTGTCATGTATATAAGTGCAACCATGTCATACAATGTCCAAGAAGGCCTAAAGAGGGCGCTGGATCCCCTGGAACTGGAGTTATGGATGGTTGTCAGCTACCTTGTGGGTGCTGGGAACCAAACCTGGTAAGAGCTCTTAACCAATGAGCCATCTCTTCAGCCCTATGTGTGTAATTTAAAAAACAATCCAGGTATGGTGGTGCATACCTATGATACTGGCTTTTAGGAAGCTGAGATAGGAAGATTATCAGTTCATGGCCAGCTAAGGCACACACTGAGAATCAATTCTGCCAGTTTATATAGCAAGACCCTAATTCAGAAGAACAAGACAAAACAACCAAACAAAAATCTCTCAAACTTATTTAAAAAAAAAAAAAAAGTTGATTTGGAGGCTAGAGATGTAGCTCAGTGGGTAGAGCACTGGTCTAGAATGTGTAAAGCCCTGGGTTCTGTTCCTAGATGGCATAAACTGGTATGTGGTGTATGCCTGTAATCCCAACAGGCAGGAAGATCAGGAGTTCAGGACCAGCCTCAGCAACAGAGGCTGTTTAGCAAGTTGGAGGTTGGCCTAGGATATGAGGCTGTCTCAAAACAAGCGAAAACAAAACAACAGCTGTTTCTGGAGCTTCAGCCCCAGACTGAGATTGTGTTTCTCAGAGTCTCCCTGCGGACTTCTGCTGCGCATGGTAGATGCTGGCTGTCTCTGGACCACACTACAGCAAGGTCTGGGGAAGCAGGGCCCTGGCTGGTTCAGCTCTGCCCCTGATATACATGGCCAAAGGGGCTGTGGATATCATCTGTGAAGACACTAAGCCCTGAAGAGAAGGGACAAGGACAGTGTTTCTGGAAGCACCCTGTTTGATGTACACAAGCTCACCTCCTGATTTCAAGACACAACAATGATACTCCTCAGGCTGGCTTTCTGCAGTGGACTGATAAGTCTGTCTTCTGAACTGAGCTGAGTTCTACATCCAGAGGCCCCCACATTCAGCACCTTCACCTCTACCCCTAGTCTTCTAGGAAGTGCTGGGTGACAGAACAATGGCACTCACAGAGCCGGGAAGAACTCAGAGGCTTCCATAGAGTGACTAAAGGGAGCAACAGGGAAGAAATGGTGAGTGAATAGGCATGTAAAGCTTCGGCTAGAAAGCAGAAAGCTAGGATAGGTGAGATGGCTCTGTGGGTAAGAGTACTTGCTGTCAAGGCTGATGACCTGAGTTCCATCCTTAACCCACATAAAGGTGGAAGGAGAGAACCCACCCCACAATGTTGTTCTTTGACATCCATACATGTGCCGTAGCACATGCATGTGCACATACAAATGTAATAATAATAATAATAATAAAGCAGAAGGCCAGAAATCAATTCTCCCATGAATCCCAAAGCACGTGACTCTAAAAACTTTCATGGGCGTGAGCTCAGCCTGGGTTCACCCCCTGCTTCACTTTGTATGCTCTCATGTAAGTACAGAAAGATGAGGTCCCACCAACACGTAGACACACAGAGCAAGGCATCATTTTAAGTCTTTTAACAAAATTGACTGTCATTTCATATATGTGTGCATATTCGTGAGTGTGGGTGCATACGTACATGTGTGTAGGACAAAGGACAACTTCCTTAGAAATGTAGTCTACTTCCTTTGACGCAGGGCCTCTTAATAGTTTGGAGTTCATCAACTAGTCCAGCAAGTCCCAAGGATTACAAGCATAAGCCACCACCCCTGGTCTTTTTTTTTTTTTTTTTTTTTAATGGGTTCGAGAGCTTGAATTCTGGTCCTCACATTTTTGAGGAAAGCACTTTGTCCACTGAATTATCTCCCAAGCTGCACATTCTAGGTATTTATTAAGGAAAGATCATAAAAGGATATCAGATTCCAGCTTGTCACTTTCTGAGAAAAAATTTGAGAACAGAAGCCACCATCCTCTATTTTGTGTAAAATTTTATTTTTTTGCCAGGAGTGGTGATGTAAGCCTTTAATCCCAGCACTCAGGAGGCAGAGGTAGGTGCCTCTCTGTGAGATTGAGACCAACATGGTGTATATAGTAAGTTCCAGGTCAGTTGGAGCTATAGGGAGACCCTGTCTCAAAACCCAAGAAGTTTATTTTTATTTTATGTTTGCTGTGCCTGCATGTATGTGGATGCACCACAAGTATGCAATACCAGTGGAAGCCAGAAGAGGGTGTCAGATCCTTTGGAACTGGAGTTAGAGACAGTTGTTAGCTGCCATGGAGGTGCTGGGAACTGAACCTAGGGTCCTCTGCAGGAGAGTCAGTGCTCTTGACCACTGAGCCACCTCTTCAGCCTCTTACTTTAGTTTTTGAGACAAGGTCTCACTATGAAGCCTCAAGGTCACAATTCTCCTGCTCAGCTGGAAGAGCTGGGATGATGAGTATGCATACCATGCCCAGCTTCAGCCCTAGCATGTCTGTCTCTTGGTTCCCTGTCCCAGAAGAGGTGAATAGTCATTCCTTTAGTGTAAACTCAGCCTTCCTGCTGTAGAGGGATATGTAGAGGGAATGACTCAGGGGAGAGGATTTTGCTCCAAGGATAGCAACACCACAGTTCCCCACTGCAGCCCTCACATAAGCAGCAAGGGTGACTTGCTTCCTTCTGTGGGAATGTGGGTGGCCTTGATGGCCAGCTCTGAGGTGGGAAGAGCACCTGAGGGCCAGGATGAAATTCCCACCTCCTGGGCACCTGGGTTCCTCACACAGCCCTACTCTTCTGTTGACTGCTTCCCGTCTCCTCCCCAGACACAAACACAGGAAGGACAGGTCCCTAAGGGGCTGGAGGCAGTTACAACAGTCATGTGTTTTACTGGGACAGCACACAGCTCAGAGGACACTGGTGAAAATGAGTAGGTGACAAGGAACTGGGTCTACCAGTTACACAACTGCACGAAAGTGAATTCACCAACAAAGGACAGCAAACCTTATATGAGGGGGATACTTGGCCTGCAGAAGACTTGAAACCCAGTCCCCAGGCTCCTGAGTAAACCCATCCAATCTATGCACTGTCCATCTGTGGATTTAAGCTGCTACACTGTGGCTATTTGCTATCCAGACACAAAGAGGAGTATTTTTCAGGGATAAGAAACTGAACCATCAGAGAAAATATCATGTTCTTTAGTATACCCTCAGCTCCAGCAGTGCCTTATACATCAGAGCTTCTGCCTGCTGTAGAAATGAAAACACATATATACATATACATACAGACATTTGTTATATTTTATTTTATGTGAGTGTTCTGTCTGCATGTATGTAAGTGTACCACATGCATGCAATGCCCAAAGAGGCCAGAAAGGGGCACACAATCTCTTGGAACTGGAGTTACATACAGATGGATATTAACTTCCATGTGGGTGCTGAAAACTCAAACTGGGTCCTCTGCAAGAGCAGCCAATGCTCTTAACTACCTGAGCTAACTCTCCAGCCCCAGATAGGTCTATTTTCTCTCCCATCTTTTCTTAAACTTTTAAAAGCTTTTTGTGTATGTGTGCAGGCAGGTGTGCATGTGCCAACATATGTGGAGACCAGAGGACAATTTTCAGGAGTCAGTTCCTGGGGTCCACTATGCCTAAAACTCATCTTACCAGCCCGATGTGTACATTTGAGTCTGACTAATGGTCGGCTATTTTTCCCTTTGCTAACTTAGTGACATCCTGACTTCTATTCCCTGTCCAGAACCCAATTAGAAAAGCTTGCCTTATGCTGTCACAGCTGTAAGAAGCGATCTCTTCCACTGACAGACGGAGCTACTGATAAAGAATTGACGTACTACAAATCTACCAGCCTGCTGGGAAATTCTGGCTCCAAATGTGGGGTGAGTTAGCACCTCTCTTCAGCTCTTCCTGGAAAGCCCCTGGATTATTGTTACTTTATTCTCAGATATAGCACAGGCAAGGAAACCAAAACATCTAACAGCTCAAATTGCCAGTAATTCTTGCATTAGATCTAGAGCATATCTTTAATCCCAGCACTCAGGAAGCAGAGATGTGCAGATCTCTGAGTTCCAGGCCAGTCTGGTCTACATGGTGAGACTCTGTCTAAAAGAAAAAGAAAGTCTCCTCCCCACAGTGTTAGAGCCTCACGTACTATGGCAAATGTTTTACCACTAAACCCTAAACCCAGGCCTCTTTTAATTTTTATTTTAAGACAGGGTCTGCCTATTTCCCAGGCTGAACTTGAACTTGTAATCCTCTTGCATCAGCCTCGGGATTACCTGGGAAGGCAAGGCTTGGCTCTGAGAACATTTTCAAGACCAAGAATACACAAGCATCTATCCAGTGTGGCTATCAGAGAGTATATTGTGATATTCTCTTCACAAGTCAAAAAGGGGAAAGAGGCAAGCGATGGCCTGTCATTCTTGTGAAGATCATTTTCACCTTGAACAGCCCTTGAAAGGGTCTCAGAGACAAGGAGCCTGCTCAGAGAACCACTGCTCCAGAAAGACTGGTGCAGGTGGCCCAGTGTTAAGTGACCACTGACCACCTCTTAAGCTTATGGGCACCTGGTTCAGCCCTTCCAACTAACAACACTGCCAAGAACAAACACAGGGAGGTTATTACCACTGTTTGAACAAAGTGCATCTCAAGATAAAGCTCAGCTAACAAATCATATTAAAAACGTTTTTTTTGAGATGTGTCTGGTAGAGTTTCATTCTACTGCAGCCTATGCTGGCCTCAAACTCGGTAATACCCCTACCTTAGCCTCCTAAGCACTGGGCATGCCACCTGTAGCTCAGGTTAGCCTCCAACTCCCAGAGTGCTGAGACAGGCATGTGTCATGCTCAGCCTTACTATTTATACACACCAAGTTAAAACACAGGCAAAACTAAACACAGTGTTAGTTATAAAAAAATAATACACAAGCCAGCTGATGGCATACACCTGTGACAGCAGCTTTGGGAGACTGAGGCAGGGGGAGTGACAAGTTCAGATAAACAGATAAGGATAAACAGAGAGGCTCTATCTCAAACAATAACTAGAAACAAACCAAATAGAACCCCCCCCCCAAAAAAAAAAACAAAAAAACCAAAAAAACCCACCAAAACTAACACAGGCACAATGCTTCCTATGAGCCAGGTGCTGATCTGGGCCTAGTGCTATTAACCCATCTACTTTCCAAATTCCAGGAGGCAGGGATCACTGTTGCCCATCTGCACATGACAAGATGAGATGGCGTGGTTCAGGAACTAGGCCAAGTGGCAAGCTATAGGTTTCCTTTGTTTATCATTCAGAGATAATTTAAGATGAAAAGAAGAGCAAGAAAGGAATAAGCATGGCAGGTCAGGACAGTGGTGTATGCAGGGTGTGTCAGATCCAGTCAATCTCTCAGTCTGACCTGTGGGCACTGAAGTGTTTGAGTGATAATGTTTAAACTGTTTGTGTATGTTTTCAGACTGTCTTTGTAGGTGTAAAAGATGTGAAAAATATTCATATGTTTCACATTTTAAAACTATGTATGTATATATGGATGCATATGCCAGTGGAGGTCAGAGGATAACTTTTAGGAATCGCTTCTCTTTCTGGGTTCTGGTGACCAAACTCAGACCATCAGGTTTCCATGACATATTACATCATTTTGCTGACCCTTATTTCATGATTTATAACAGCCTAGGAAGGGGGTGTGGAAGGAGAGAGAAAAGAGAGGGCAAGGGACAGAGACAGGAGAGGAAAAGAGGAAAAGGAAGATGGGAAGAAAGAGAAAGAATAGAGGGGAGAAGAGGAGGAAGAAAGAAGGAAGAGAGAGAGAGAGGTAGAGAAGACGCACAAACACACGGAAGGGCATTCAAAGCCAATTCCTCAGCTGAGGCAATGCCTCCAAGCAGCTTTTCAGAAGTGAGTGGATATCACTGAACAGTCCTTTTACCTCCTCTCTCAAGGTCTGTGACTTGGCTCTCTGTCTCCATCCCTGCCAAGCACAATGTCAGGCCAGAAGCAACACAGGTTTTATCAGCTGACTACAGACACATAAAAGTGACAGACACACTTTTTAAACACAGAAAGTCATCTGGAACTGAAGTGGAGAAATGCTGAGCAACCTGCTGCAGTACGCATGGAGGGTGCTTGGCTGCAAGGCAAGTGCATGTGATGGGATGAGTGTGCCCACAGGCCCACAGTGTGCAGGCCACAACTCTTTATGTTTGCACCTCTGGAGAGAACTGTGCAGGGATTACAGAGCCAGGAAATCACAAACTGGGACCTTCAAGGAGGAAAGAGGTCACTTTCTTTGTTTTGCCCTTCTTTCTCACTGGTGAAAAAAAATGTATATTTACATTAGAAGCTAGGCTCAGTTCAAATGATCCTAATTTGTGGGCAACATCCAAAGCACCCCTCAAAAGAGCTAGTGGAACATGTGCCTCTTCTCTCTGTAGTACCTGGTCCTATTTAAAAGAAAAAAAAAAGATTAATTTTTTTTGTATTGAGTGTTTGCCCGCATATGGGCACTGTGTGCATGCAGTTCCACAGAGGCCAGAAGAGGGCATTGGATTTCCTGGAGCTGGGGTTACAGGTGGCTGTGAGCCATCTGACATGGGTGCTGGGACTGAACTTGAGTCTTAACCACTGAGTCATCTCTTTAGCCCCTAAAGCAATAGCAACTTGTTAATGTTGCCTTGTCTTCCTGGACCAAACTTATTTTGATCATGACTTAACTGTCTTATCTGTGTGTGTGGTATATGCATGTGTTTACACATGTTTAGAGGTCAGATGTCAACTTTGGGCATCTTCTACTGTTCTCCATCTGACTTTCTGAGACAGCGTCGCTCATGGAACCTAGAACTTGCTAATTTGGTTAGGCTGGCTGGCCAGCAAGCTCCTGGGGTCTGCCTGTCTATGTTCCAGAGTACAAGGGCTACTGGTGTACATCGCTGCACCAAATCTTATGCATGTGCTGGGGATCCAGTGCAGGTGCTCATACTTGTACAGCAAGTACTTTTTTCACAGAGCTGCCTTCCCAACCCCTATTTTTATTTCTTTCTAGGCTTTTTTTTTTTTTTTTTTCTGAGACAGGGTCTCACTATATAGCACCAGTTGGTCTGGAACTTCATATGTAGAGTAGGCTGGTCTCCATCTCATAGAGATGCACCTGCCTTGGCCTCCTGGTGTGCTGGTGTGTACCACCATGCCCAGTCCCTGTTTGTCTTAAAAAAAAATTCTGCAGTAAGTAGTTGCCTACTGTAAAAGGAAGAGACTGCTGCACTGCTAAAGAAAAAGGTGTCAACTACTCAGAAGGCTGAGACAGGAACAACATAGAGTGTATGACTCAAAATAAGAAGAACCACCGCCACTACCACCACCTCCTCAACAGGGGATGAAGGGATGGCTCAGCAGTTAGGAGCTCTTCTAGAGAACCCAGGTCCAATTCCCAGCACCCATGTTAGGCAGCTCACAACCATCTGTAACTCCAGCTCCTGGACGATCTGATGCCTCTGACTTCCCTGGATACCTCTCCTCATGTGCTCATACCCACATGCAAACACACATATATACATGATTTAAAACAAACAAACAATGAAAAGCTGTAGTTGGTAACTCAAATTCATCCTCACCTAGTCCATGCTTCTCCTCAGGCTAACAGAGCTTCATTTCCACTAATCTAACCCATGTCCAGAAGCAGATCATCAGGACAACAGCTAAAGCTTTCTCCACACCTCACTGCCCTGCCTCCAGGCCCTAGAGCAGGACAGATATGATTAAAACATCAACCCTACAAGGCTCTGGCTTCATGGCAGGGACAAATATGGGCTTAATTTCTGGAAGAATTTTTGAGAGCTTTGTGCTTCACCTGCTAATAACAGCTTGACAGATGCTAATTCATGAGTCACAGGTGAGACAAGGCATGTGGCTGGTCACAGCACCTCATGGTTGTACATCTAATAATGTGTCCTCAGCCAGACATGGTAGCACAGGTCTGTAATCACAGTACCAGGGAGACTGAGGCAGGAGAATCAAGAGTACAAGGCTACCTTAAGCTACATGGCAAGACCCTGTCTCAAAAGCCATGGGCTGAGAATGTAGGTTGGTAGCAGAGAATCTGCCTAGCATGAGTAAGGCCCTAGGTTCCATTCCCCAGCTCCCCACCTCCAACACACACAAAAGAAAACGCTCTCAGGTGCCAGGCACTGGAGTGAATGGACACTGACATATCTTATCTTGCTTAATACAAACATGGTACAATGATCTCCTTTGTTCCCAGTTGAAGAAACCAAAGCTTAGATGTTAACTTGACCATAGTTAAAAAAGCTAACGAAGGGAGATGGCTCAGTAAAGTGCTTGCTGTGCAACCATAAGGACCTGAGTTCTATCCCTGGAACGCCCACAAAAGTTGGGGTGTGGTTGCATAGTCCTATTAGTCTAGTACAGTGGGACGTGTGTGTGTGTGTACACAGGTAGATTCCCAGAGCTCACTACGAAAACTTGTCTCAAAAAATAAGCTGGAGAGGGCTAGAGAGAGGGCTCAGTGGTTAAGTGGTCCTCTTATAGAGGACCCAGGTTCAATTCCCAGCATACAAACAGCTACTAACAACTGTCCGTAATTCTAGTTCCAGGGGATCTGATGCCCTCTTCTGATCTTTGTGGAGACTATACCACTTGGGTACACTTACATGCAGGCAGTATACTCATACACATTAAAAAAAAAAAAATGGAGCAAGTGAGGAAGACACCCACCATCAACCTCTGGCCTCTACATGCATGCTCACATACATGCATGTGTATTCACATGCATACACATACATTATACACAGAAGCTAGTGAATCTCAACAGCTAAACTCTTTGCTTGGCTGTACGCATGGCTTGGGAGATGAACAGTATAATTGTGGACGAGGAAAGGTTACTGATGAGGCTTTCTGCCTCAAGCTAAGTTCACCAGTGCCGCCTACAAAGTAGACTATGCCATCTGAACAAGAGCAGCAGGTTCCCTTCTGAGAAGACCTGTCTGCCATGGAGATGCAGAGCTGTAAGACAATAAGGGGCAGGCATGTGGCAGTCCCTCTGCTTGATGGTGGAGACTTGCCAAAGGGAAGGGGTCACAGTGTCTTCCTGCTGGACATGACTAGGCCTCACCCCCGTAACCACAGGCTGAACAAAAGGTAAAGAAAAGGGCTGAAAGCTGCTTCCGTCTGCCAAACACTGAGTCATCCCAGTGCAGGGGGCAGCAGGCTCTCTGAAGCAAGAAGAGGCAAGCTCTGCCATGTAGCCACGGAGCTGCAGCTAACTGGGAGGCCAGGCTGAGGACAGGGAGACCCAGGCCTCCCAGTAGTGGCTTGTCCAGGCCTCTTGCTCCTCATAAAGACGTCCTTGTGCTGTCCTGCTTGCCTGATGCTATGGCTACCAGGACTGTGGGCCCTGAGACCACTGACTCAGCAAGTCGCCCCCACCCCAGTAGCCCTCTGAATGTAGATGGTGGGAGGACAAGGGGCTGAGAGTAATCTGCTGCTTCTCTTTTCAGAATAACTTCTCAAATTTTCTGCTGATAAGAGGTTAGCTGGACTTCATGAGGACCCCCACCCCCCAACACACTGACACAGACACATACAGACATACACGGATATATCAAGAGTGGTGTAAGCAGCAAAAGAACCACAGTGATAAATGGATGTCTCCATGTCCCAATGAGATGGAGACACAGAATGACCTCATTTGACCATCAACGGCTTCAACTGGCAGAGATGGTCATCTAACACAGGAGACCCTTCCCTGGCCCTCTGTGAGTCAAGGCCTTGCCTGACACAACTGTGCAAACTCCCTCCACCCATTCCTGGCCCCTCTCTGAGGCAAAGGCTGACATACACTGCCACTCAGAGCACTGACCTTTGTGGACCAATAGTGTTTTGATACTAGTGGCCCCAGAGTCTAAAGCTGGCTCAAAGCAGAAAGGAACTATGGCAAACTGGGCCTGACTAGTATCTAAGATACTCTGGAGGCTGAGGCAGGAGGACCCCAAGTTTTAGGGCAGCTTGACTACATAGCAAGGCCCTGTCTCAAAAGAAAAAGTAAAACAAGGGCTGGGAATGTAGCTCAGTTGGCAAGTGCTTGCCTGACATACACGAGGCCCTGGGTTTGATTCCTAGTACCCTAAACCCCCCAAAACCAACCAACCAACCTACCTTTCAAGATAAATGTTTGGATAGAGGTAAAATGATGGCATTTACATTGCTCAATAACTGTCAGGAAAAACAACAAATAACAACAGCAACAACAAAAACAACAAAAAACCCAAACTACTTTGGGTCAGAAATACCTGGTTATCTGTGCATAGTTTGTTTTTATTATTACTGGATCTTGCCACCATATTAAAAATGGGCACTCTCATTAACTGATCTCCATGTCTGTGTCTGTCATGCAGCCCAGGCTTGCCTTCAATACTAAGCAATCCTCTTGCCTCAGCCACCGGAATACTGGGATTACAGGTTTGCACCACCACACCTGGCTCTAATTGCTCTTAATTAACCTTAAAAATCACTAAGTAAACCTCGGGCCTCACAAAAAACATTACCATACAAAACAAATCAGATGGAGCAAAATGACCTTTTATCTAGGGTCTTATTAGTCACCAGGAGACAGGAAGGCCTGGCCAGACCACCTGTGGAGGCAGTATGCACTCCAAAGAGGAATGCCAGGGTCCAATTACTTAAGGAAAGTAATTTGCCAACCAAACAAAGGTCAAAGGAAACTAACATCCCCTGTCCTGACCATTGCCTGCCTTCTTCCCTCTGCACAGGGAAAGGACATGAAATAAATATCCAATACCAGCTTTCTTTCCTTTTAGAACTGGGGTCAGGCCAGGAATGGCAGTGTACACAGGTAACCCTAGCACTTGGGAGGCTGAGGCAGGAGGATTTTGAGTTGGAGACTGGCCTGAGCTACATAGGGAGTTTGAGGCCAGGTTGGGCTGTATAATGAGATCTTGTCTCAAAACAAGACAAAATGTAGCAGCCATTCAACATTTTGGACATCAGACGTCTGTGACTGCAGTGCCACCTAGAAAGGCGTCTTCATGGAACAGTCTGGAAAGCTCAGAAACCAAAGCCAAGGTACTCTGCGGTACCTCCTTAGAGCAACACCAGGGATTTACACAGGATCAGCGCCAGGTGAAATGTCAGCCCCAGCAGCAGAAATTTTCTGCACAAAGGGGACATTTGAAAGGTGTCAACGAACTGTCTCCCAAAGTAACAAGTTTTCTACATTCTCAGAGAATTTCACTTGATATTTCTGAAAAATTTCAAAGCTTGGTAAATAGAAGTAAATTGAAGAATTGGCTTCTTAACATTCAGATGTTAGCTGGTTGGGAAAGATACAATATTTTAACACATTCTATCCTAAAATCAGTCAAGTTCCTTCTGAGAAGAGAGCATTTAGTGAGAAGCCAAAAATTAAAAAGGGGGGTAAGACTGGCTGGAGAGATGGATGGGCATTTTAAGAACAGTGGCTGCTTTGCAAAGCACTGGGGTTCAGCTCTCAGCACCCACATGTGGACTCACAGCCACCTGTAACTCTAGTTCCAGGGGATTTGACACCCTCTTCTGGCCTCCTCAGGCTTTGCATGACACGAGTGCATTTATATACATGCAGGTAAAACTCTCCTACATATAAAATAAAAATACATGGAACCTACTAAAAAGCTGGGCACTGTGGTGTGTGCCTATAACATCAATGCTGAGGACAGAGGGAGAGACAGGCAGATCCCAGGGGTTCAATAGTCAATAATCTAGTCAAGTGAGCTCCAGGTTCAGTGAGAGACCCTGACTCAATAAGCTGGAGAGCCATAGAGGATGGTGACATTAATCTCTGGTTCTACATGTACACGCAGTGTGAACAAACCTCCCACCTCTCCCGAAAACAACACAACAAAAACAAAAAGAGCAGCTCATTGTATAACCACATTTACAGGAAATTCCCAGGAAATCTGTACTTAAGAGTGGCTGAGAACTGTCTGGAGCTGGGAGCTGGGTCAGTATGCACCAACAGGATGGACCACACTGTGGGGGGGAGGGGGGAGGATGGAAAGGATTTAAAAAATGGATTTATGGTGTTGTTTGCACAACTTGGGGAAATTTACTGAACGTGCCTGAATTAGATGCTTTTATAAAAATCGCATAAAAAGAACAAAGTTTCTCCAAAGTCAGCTTATTTACTTAAGGCAGTTCCTTGCTTGCACCAAGGATTAATCATCTTCATTTAATAATTCTTGAGCCACTCAACACAGGTTCTGAGCTAAGATTTAATTCAGAGGCTCAGAGCTTGAAGGGGAGGAAAGCTCCAATTATAAAGTCTGTTATGGGCTGTTTTCATCTTTATTAAACCACAGCTATTTAACAAAATCGCAGCAGGAAGTTAAACAGACCCAGCGTGTCAATTAAAAGGAAACTGGGTAAGAGCCCTAAGTGGAACTGCAGGCTCTGGCAAGTTCCCTTCAAAGATCCTCTGGAGGGGAGGGGAGATGTCTGGCCCTTGCCCTTTGCTGGCCCCTGGGGAGAGCTGTGGGTCTGGTGAAGCTGGGGTGGGGGATTCCCAAAGTGGATCCCTGCCACTTCCTTGAAGCAAGAACGGGTCAAAATGAAGTTTGTCAGACGGCCTGGTGCCAGCGCAGGCCAGACCAGTCTGTGTAGGGCCTGTTTAGTCTTGGTCCACTCATTTTTCTTAAATTTATCTACTGTTCAAATCCTTCTTCATATAAGACTAAGACTCTACTCCCTCAAAGCAGCTGGAGAGCTGGCTGTGGTGGCACACAGATAGGAGGATCAAGGCCAGCCTGGGTTGTTAGAGTGACACTGTCTCAGGAATAAAAGGCAAAATTCGTGCTTAGATTGTAACTTACCAGAAAGGGAAAATCACTGTCTTTAGTTTTTTTTTTTTTTTCTTCTCTTGAGACAGGGTCTCCCCTGGAGCCCCAGCTGTCCTGGAACTCGATATGTAGATCAGGCTGGTCTTGAACTCACAGAGATCAGCCTGCCTCTGCCTCTGCTGGGATTAAAGCCATCCCTGGCTGTCTTTTTAGGTTTTATTAAAACCTTGCTGCCTAGCTGAAGTTTATCAAGATGTCTGTTTCTTATAGCTCCATGGTGTGGGGTTCCAAGGGTTAAAGATCATTGAGAAAAAAAATATTACATGGGAGAGAGGGACAGAGATGGGAGATAGGGAGAATGTATACAAATAGGCCTGGGCAGATGGGAGTTTTCAGAACAACTTTGCAACTTTTTCTGGGTCTGAAACTATTCAAAACCAAATGCCAGAAGATGAAGAAATGACAATGGGAGATAACTATTTGTTTATGAACCCCAGTCTAACACGGAAACAGCATGGAACCCTTTTTTCAGGTAAGAGCAACCAGGCTCTCTTATCTAACTACACCTGTTCTGGGAGGCCTGGCTCTTGGGGCTCCCTGCCCCTGGTTAGCAGGGCCTGTCAGCAAGGTCTCCAACCCTCTCAGTGGATGTGCAATTCCGTGGAGTCTGCCTACTGGCCATAGACTGCATCTGCAGAGTGAGCATAACTTCTCTAAAGGAAGCTGGCCTGTACTTTCTAGAAGTCCCCATGAGGTTGCTACACTAATCTCTCTCAGCAGTGCTTAGGTGCCTGGGTCTGTTCTGAACATTCTACAGCTGAAACTCATGTGCAGGTTATTGGCTCAAGAGTATAAATCTTCCACCCCATTCCAATAACACCATTCACAATTAACATCCATGGGGGTCATTTTCAATTTCACAATGCACTTTTCTGTTAGCATCAGGGCAGCAGCCATGTTTCTGTGCCATGGCTTAGGGATTCAGTGTCTATCAGCTGACACTTAACTGTGCTTAGGGTTTTGTTTTGGGGCAAACCTGTCATTTATGGGGGCAGCCTTGGATCCTCTCCCCTCCCACCCAGCATGTGGCAGCAGGTCCTGCAGAGATTAATTATGCTGGACTTGCTTCAGCCTGATCCTCTTAGTGGATGAAATCCTTAGAGACTTAAGGAAGCATTAATTACTTTAAACACCCAACCAGACTGAGTGCACAGTGCTGAGCTAGGTGGACTGCAATAATCTACTGTATCATGAAGAAAATGAAAACCTTTTCTTACAGGACAAGCATGTCACACTCTCAAACCTCAGTTGCAAACACTTACCTGCATTAAAATTTAGGGAAAAAAAATCTATAGTACAAGAAGGAATGTCAAAGGAATGAGTGGGCAGAGAATAATGAGGGCTCTGTACACATGACACCCCGCTTCTGACTCAAACATCTCACAAAGGGTGAAGATCAGTGGCAACTTTTGGAGGGCCTCTGTCTAATGTTCACAACACACCTTGCATACTCCAAAATGCCAAATACACACTTTAAAAACTTATAGTAAAAAACACATTTAACAGGCCAGCACCATGGTCAGCTGGTAAAGAGCTTGCTACCAAGCCTGATAACCCGAGTTCAACCCCTGGGACCCATGTGCTGGAAGGAAAGAACTGCATGTTGTCCTTTGACCTCTACACATGTGTTGTGGCACACATAGGCCTGCATATGTACACAGAAATAAATAAGGGCAGAAGGGACAAGGAGTTCAAGGTCATCCTTGGCTACATAGTGAGTTCAAGGCTAGCCTGGGCTACAAGAAACTTGATCTCAAAACTAACAAGCCCCCAAAAGCAAAAACAAATTTACCATCTTATCTCCAAAGTGTGGATCAGGAGTGTGCATTTTAAAATTCTTAAGCGATTGTCATGAAACAGCTTCCTATTCCCTCTTTCCAGTCCCATATGATTGTGCTCCTGTCTCTCTTCAGACACCCCCTAGGTGGATCCTGCAGCACCTGTGTGTTTGTCACTGGTCTGCTTTCTTTGACACCACGTCTTCAAGTTTCATCCTGACAGAGCTCCCATGAACACTTCTTTATCCTTTGAAGACAGTGCCCTTATATGGTGCAGGCTGGCCTTAACTCCTGGTCCTTCTGCCTCAGGCACCTGAGTGCTGGGATTATAGGCGTGTGCCACCATGCCTGGCTCATTTCTTTCCTCAATGAGACTGAACATTCCATCATATGTTTGGACTCTATTCTGTGCATTTACTCACCCATTCATCCACCCATCCATCCATCCATCTGCTGAAGGACACGAGCTTGTTCCCACCACTTGGCTGTCAGTGAATAATGCTGATGAGATGAAGGTGCAAACAGCCCAGGTCCTGCTTTTGGTTCTTGTGGGCACACAGCTTGAAGAGGAATTGCTGTATTGTATGAGGGTTCTAGTTTTTATCTTCTGAGGAAGCCACCTTCCACAGTGTGTGCATTGTTGTGCACTCCCACATAGCCCATGAGGACTGGACTCTGTGCATCTCCACCCATGCTCATGATTTATTTTCCTTTCCACATTCATCCCAAGAGTGGTCTCACTGAGGCTATGGCTTGTGTTTCTCATAATCAGTATGCCAAGCCTTTCTATATAACCACACTGGTTATGGGTGTTATGGAGAAATGTCTAAATGTCCACTCCAGTCATTTGCCCGTTTTTTCATTGAGTTAAAGTTTTTTTTCCCCAGACAGGGTCTCACTACGTAGCCCTGGCTTGCCTGGGCTGCTACACAGACCAGGTTAGGCTTGAACTCAGAAACTGGCTTGATTCTGTCTCCCAAGTGCTATGAACCTCCATGCCTGGCCTGGGCTATATGTAATTCTGTTGCTGAGTTGTAGGAGACTCTGTGTATTCCGTCATTACACAGATTACCCTTTTACCTCATTGTGGTCTTTGCTGTACACACATTTATAAGACTGATATAGCCCCATCTGTTTGTCTCTCTCCCTCTTTCCCGCCCTCCTTCCCTTTTTGAGAAAGGCCTCACTGTGTAGCCCCAGTTGGCCTGGAGCTTGCTATGTAGACCAGGCTGGACTCTGCAGTGTTGGGATTAAAGCTATGCACCACCATGCTGGGCCTAATCTCAGTACTTGGTAGGTAGAAACAGGAGGATGAGGAGTTCAAGGCCAGCCTGGGCTACATAAAGTCTACTTTTAAAAAACAAAAACCAAACCCAAACGCGCAAAGCAAAGCAAAAGAAAAGAATTCTTAAATTGCATATTTTCCTTTTTTTGAGACAGGGCCTCGAGGGCTGGCCTTGAACTCCTAGCACTAGACACATTTTCAAATTCTGAAAAATTTCAGATTTTGGGAAAAGTAAAATGAGCATATACTCCCCATAACAAAACACTACCACTGTCTGGGGAACACTCAGAAGTCACATCTGGCCAATGTGATGTGTGTTGCAGGCCCAGATACTCTGGAGGCTGAGGTGGGAGGATTGCTTGAATTCATAAGTTTGACTCCAGCCTGGGCAAAACAGTGGAACCCTTACTCATAAAATAAACTAAAATCAAATACACCAGTATAAACAGTGACACAGGCACATATTTCTGTGACTACCATTAACACCACTGACACCATGGTAATCATCCTTATCATAATGCTCCTGAGACATGTATACTTACATCTGTAAGCTAAATGAAACCTGCACACAGAACCACTATGTCAGAGCATGGACATGGGCATTTTTTAATAGTTGGGCACACTGTAGTCTTCCCACATGGCCACAATGATTCATAGCCTAACATACAAGAGTTTACTGTATGCGTTTTGTCATACTCACTATACTGCTATCAACAACCAACCCCTCAACCTATTTATGGGCAAAAAGTAGCATTTCATTTTAGCTAAGGCCTAAGGTTTTTCAGTTTTTTTCTCATCTTAGGGGCTGGAGATCAAGTACCTTTTTAAAGTTATGCTACTTTTATCTTTATTTATTTTTATGTTTTTGAGAATATTGCCAGCATGTAAATATACCCATGTCATCCAATGCCTGTGGAGATCAGAAGAGTGCATCAGATCCTCAGGAACTGAAGCTATGGACAGTTGTTAGCCTCTATGTGGGTGCTGGGATTCAAACCTGGGTCTTCTGCAAGAGAAGCCAGTGCTCTTAACCACTGAGCCATCTCTCCAGCCTTTTATGCTACTTTTAAAAAGCAAAAAACAAAATAACAACAACAACAACAACAAAACATAACCAAGTCACAATAGGAGCTGGCAAAATGGCTCAGTGTGCAAAGGAGCTGGCTGACAAGGTGGAAGACCTGGGTTTGAACCTCAGGTACACATGGTGGGAGGACACACACAGTGGGAGAGAATGGACTCCTCCAAGTTGTCTTGATGTCCACATGTGTGCTGTGGCATGCAGATACCTCCCCAAATAAATAAATGTAATTAAAAGATTAAAAAGAAAAGTCATGGGGCTGGAGAGATGGCTCAGCTGTTAGAATACTTGCAGTTCTTTCAGGGAACCTAGCATCCTCATGGAGACTAACAACTGTCTGTAACTCCAATTTCACGGGACCTGACACCCTCTTCTGGCCTCTGTCAGATTCAATTCAATGGTTGGGAATGTAGGCTCAGTAGTAGGGTGCTTGTCTAGCATGTGCAAGGTCCTGAGTTCAATTCCTAGTACTGAAAGAAAAATAAAATGAAACAAAACCAAAAGCAATTCAAGCTACAGACTGGCTTACTGGTGTGTGGAAAATAGTTCCAATAGCATCACACTGCATAGACAGTCACAAACAAGTGTCACACTCATGACTTCGCTGAAGTTCACTGCCATGATATAAGACTCACAGGATAATTATGTGTCCTGTTTATTCTGGTGAATTCCGAAGTGAGCCAACTCCCTTAGCAAAGCTACTTCGTAAGGCCCCCTCTCACTTACACATAGGTTATGGTCTGGCTAGTGAATAATATGGTTACATTGACTTTACATTTAGACAACCTGTGGTTTGACAGTGGCTAGAACCCTGTTAAGGGTAGAGGTTCAAGTCCAATGCAGTTCATCTTATTATAGGGTAATGCTAGTAATCTGAAAGGGGAGTCAATGTGATGTATAGATTCCACTAAAGCCACCTGTGCTGTTTTCTTAAATATTAAATTATGAAGGATTCAGTCAATATTATAGGAATGGTAGGGTCATGGACCTGGTATAAGGCAGGTATTGGGCTCTGGTGATTTCTTGCCAGAGCAAACGGGCAGAGAATGGAATTAGTGACCCAAATGATTAAAATCAAAGAACAGAACCTGAGGCGCAGAATTTATAAGCTGTAACAGGCAAACTGTTCAGTTAGCCTATTAAACACATGTCAAATCCCATGTTCTCTCTACACCATGTTCTTGGGTGCCTAGGTTTCAATCTTACCCTTTTTTGCTGGCATGTGGCTTTGTTAAGGCAGTACCATGCTACCTAGAAATAGCTTCAAACTTGTAATCCTCCTGTCTCAGCCTCTCAAGTGCTGGATTACAGATGTATTTGTGGCAGAATGTGCTTTTTATTCCACGGCCTCATTCAGGTTGAAATGTGAAGCAGAGTGGACTGAGAAAGAGTCAGCAGGGATTGCCTTGGAGACAGGTATATAAGTAATGGGGCGCAAAGAGGTTCTGGAGGATAAAGATCAGTAAGGAGTAATAGAAGAGGGCACATTCTATGAAAATAAAGGCGTGCTGGCAGGCTGTGGTGGTACAAGCCTACAATTTCAGTACTCTTAGAGGCTGAGGCAGGAAGGAGTTCAAGGCCAGCCTGGGCAACCCAGTGAGACTTTGTCTCAAAGAGTAAGGGAGGCAGTTTAAGGGCTTGATTCCCATCCCTCTTAGTCGCCAGTGCTCAGGAGAACCCCTGTGCCTGGTGTCTGAGCCACAGCAGCAGGTATCTGCCAGCTCTATCAAGAAACATAGCAGAGAAATAGAACTGCCTAGTCCTTGAGCATATGAAGAACTCTGGGAACCCAATGCCTTGTGTTATATTAGACAGCCCATTTAAGTGGTGAGTTTTCTTAGGAAGGACAAGTACCATTACTCCCAACAAAGGCATCATGTTTCTAAATGGGCAGAAGTAAAAGGGCCACCAGGGGTTCATTATGGTCCTCCACACTAGCCAGGCTTTAGAACTACCTGAGGAGCAACCCATAGATGTACTGAGACCCAGCTCAGGCTCCCTGAGTTTATCTGGGTGTGAAGGACTCTGACTGTACTAAGTTTGGACAACTAAGTGTGGCAGCAACACCGTGACTGCCAGCAAGAGAGAGGTATAGTGGCTGTGGCAGGTTCTTTGGCAGGAGGCCATGACCATAGCTGAGTCTCCACAGGAGCGGAAGCTGACTCTGGATGGGGCTTTTGCTTGCTCTGGTATGCATGTTCAGGTGCCATAAAAAATGGAATGGGGGGCTGAAGAGATGGCTCAGTGGGTAAAATGTTTGCTGTACAAGCATGAGGACCAGAGTTCAGATCCCCAGCACCCATGTAAAAAAGCTGGGCATGTTGGCACTCATCTAAAACCCCTGTGTTATGGGGTGAAGATAGATAGATCTCAGGGACTTGCTGGTCAGCCAGTTCAGCCAAAACATCGTGCTCTAGGTTCAGTAGAAGACTTTGTTTAAAAAAAAAAATAAGGTGGAGTTGGGTACAAGCCTTTAGTTTCAGCCCTTGGGAGGCAGAGGCAGAGGCAGGTGGATCTCTGTGAGCTTGAGGTCAGCCTGGTTTACATATCATGTTCTAGGCCAGCCAGGGGTACAGGGAGATTGTGTTTCAAAAAACAAAACAAAAACGGAGTGAGGAGAGAGTAGAGCTGGTGAGACGGATCAGTGTTAAGCTCTTGTGGTACAAGCTTGATGACTTCAGTTTGATCCTCAGAACCCATAAAGGAGAGAGAGAACTGACAGCCCAAAATTGTCTTCTGACCTTCACCCTAGCTCGTGTACATCATTCCCTATTCCCATAATCCCAGGGAAGACAGAGTGCACAGCTTTGAATGGCTGATCCTCATTGCTTCAGAACAAGGACACGGTGGCATGTGATACTGATGAAGGGCAGAGAACCTTCTTATAGTAGGAGCTGGAGAAAGAAGTGGAGTGAGCAGTGAAAGCCCTGGTCTAAATGGGGGACGTCAAGGAAGGGCTGCTTCATAAGTGTGCTCACCTCAGTGTGAGTGGGGCCAGAGGTGACTTCCACTCTATATGCCTGATTTCTGGCCAATGTGAGGACAAGGGATGGAAGGATGCCAGTGTGATTACAGAGTTCTTGCCAATGACCTTGCTTAACCATCAGACCTTTCATTCCTCTGCCTCATCTCAAACCCCCATCCAACAAATAACGCAGGGGGTCATAGGACCACAGGTGGTGGAAGCAGGGGTGATCCCTAAACAAGAGGCTGTCACTGAATTTTCAATCTTTTATCAGAATCATAAGCCCAATCGTGGGGATTTGTGCTTCACCTTATCTGGCAAGGGTGGGTTCACAGCAAATGCAGTGTGATGCCTGGTGAAAACCAGCACAGCCCACTGGTTTTCCTCCTGTGTCACCTTCCTGCTGGATTACATCACTGCCCAGATGCTGGAGTAGCAGCACATTGTCAGATCCCAATTTCCCCCAAGTAGACAAATCTGGAGGAGGAAGAACAGCTGGGGGCAAAGGATAAAGCACTGGCTGTGGAGTGAGATGTCCAGCAATGTTTCAGCACCTTGAAGTACTCAGAGCCAGAGGGGATGCTATCTCCCAGCTCTATCATTCCAGATGTCTTCTAGGATAAGGTTCTGTACAGACCACAGACATGTATCTCCACATGACAGGCTGTTGTAGGTGTAAAGCCTGTGTCTACCCATTTCTATGCCTAAGTCTAATGGTACAAGAGATAGGTGTGAGGGAGGTCATCAGGGTCAGATGAGCTGTAGGGTGGGGTACATGGTGAGTTAGTGCCCTTATAAGAGGGGAGGCAGCAGGACTTCCCCTTTCTCACTGCCATGTAGAGATGCAGGGAGAGGCTGTCTCCACAAGCAAAGAAAGGAGTTCTCCCCAGGAACTGCCAGGGGAGCCTCTGTGGCTTCTGTTATCGCACGTAAGTGAGGACTGAACATAGTACAACTATGGAATCTGAAAGGTTCATGAGTAGCAATTCAGACTGACTTTTAAACCTTGATCTTATAAGCAAGGAAATAAAAAAATGCTGGGTAGACATGATGGTCCACCTTCAATCCCAGTGCTTGAGAACAAAAAGGATCATCCTGGAGCAGGCTGGCTAGCTAGAACAGGGCAGACTTGATTTTTCTGGCTGTCTCTTTGAGCAGAGTAGTGCAGTTTTTTCAAAAAGCAGTGGACAGTGCCCCTCCCTTCCACCTCCTCGGAGACCCTCATCTTTCACTCCCACTCCTCAAAGTTAAAGTCCGGTTTCTTCCTGACACTCTAACCCAGTTTCCCATTCATGCAGAGCTGTTTGCCACACGGTCAGCAGCAGGGCCCCACTGCGGGCTCTTAAACCGCTTCATTGTGAGCAGGACAGAAGGTAATGGGGAATCCTGTCTGTAGCTCATACTCTAAGCAAAGCACAATGGGAATTCTGAAGCAGCGACTACTCCCCCTAGACATGCAACCTGTTAGCTCGACAACATGGTGCAAGACCTGCCAACAACTCCTGGAGTCCATGTGAGAGGTGCAAACAATGGTGGCTCCAATGATAGGCAGCAGTCTTTGGGGGTGGGGGTGTGGAGTAGGGGTTGGAGGTAGTACAGTGTCCAGGGCTCTTCCCACTCAGGGGACTGTGCCTATTGAGGGGGACTGTACTTGCTGAATACAGTGACAGAAGGTGGAACAGTGAGGCCTCCGTCCTTGGAAACATTCACATTGGCACACATCGCAGATAGTCAGAAGGAGTGAAACCCAGTCTACTTTCAGAAACTCCATGTGGAATGTATAAAATGACTTTCTGAAGAGAATGAATTTTTAAGATCTGCCCTCAAAATGCTTCATGGTTTTTATGATTATATAAAAAAATACAAGTTTTCAGTATAATTAAAAATAAAAATAATTTAGGGGCTAGCAAGATGGCTCAGTAAGGGTAGTTACTACCAAGCCTGATGACCTGAGTTCAATCACCAGGACCCACATGGTAGGAAGAAAAAACCGACTCTTACAAGTTGTACTCTGACCACTATACAAGCCTCTGGGCATGTGGGCATACATGCACAAATATATATGCATACAAAATAAATAATGGTAATAAAAATAAAAATAATTTAGACCTGGCATGCATACCTGTATTCCCAGCTGAGGCAAGAAGATTGCTTGAGCCCAAGAGACCAGCCTGGGCCACACAGTCTTAATGAATAACAATTAATTCAGAGAATGCATGGTTCTGTGATACAGAAATGCAAAACAAAAAAGAACAGCTGAGGCAGGTCAGCCACACCAGGCTTTACATGTCCCTGCCTGGGCCTCTGCTGCTTTTCCTTTTATGTGGCAGCAGGATATCCAGATTATGTCCCGCCTCCTGTCTAGCTTCCTCTCTTGCTGGAAAGGGGACTTCTTGCCATGTCAGTGTCCAGAGCCCTTGCATAGTGTTCAGGAGTCAGAATTCTAGTCCTAGTAAGTGTTCAGCTTACTTCCCTCTCCCTTTATAAATACAACTCAGTGCCTTACAAATCTTTGCACATTTGGCTGCCTTTCCTTTGCACCTCTGATCATTAGCAATGATGACACCTGACAGAACAGATAAATACACGATGGAATTGACACAACAGAACCCACTAAGATCAACAAGTGGGACTGATAAGTACCCAAAAGTGTCCTCATAAAAATCCTTGTTCCATCTATAAGAATTAACCTGTATCTTGATCCTGGGAATATTTCTTCACTTTTTTCTGTGTGTTTGTGTGTGCACACTGTGTAGAGGGGTCATTTCTTTATCACTCTTCATCTTAGTGTTTAGACACAGTATCTCACTGAACTTTGAGCTCACTGATTTGTCCAGACTGGTTGGACAGCAAGCTCTAGAGGTTCTCCTGTCTCTACCTCCCCAGTGCTGGGATTACAGGAGTGTGCTGCCATGCCTGCCTTTTTTTTTTTTTTTTTTTTTTAAAACAAAGCCAAACGAAACAAAACAAAACTGTAAGTTCTGGTCACCAACTATGCTGTCTCTCTAGCCCCTTCTGTAGACATTTATCATACCAATGTATGCATTCCTCTACAGTGTGGCTGAAGTTTTAATGCAGTCAAGTTGCATCCCTCTGAAGCATAAGGTGGCAAATATATCCCAGTTGGGATGCCTGTCTAGCTTGCACAAAGCCCTGGGCTCCATCCCCAGCAATGCATAAATCTGGTGTGGTGGTGCATGCCTGTAATCTAGCACTGGGGTGGAAGAAGCAGGAGGATCAGAAGTTCAAGGTTATACAGTGAATTCAAGGCCAGTCTGGACTACAATGACACTATCTAAAATAAAAGAGTTCTGATTACCAAATGTCTCTGGAAGAGCATGTGGCAACTAGCCCATCCCCACCCCAGCTCTCAATTCTTAAATACAGCTAGTATTTAAGGGCTTCAGTAAAGTTATTTATTGATTGAATAATTGAATTTTTTAGATTTTATGTGTGTACGCATGCACACGCCACAGCTCATGAACAGAGGTCAGAGGACAACTTAGGGAAGCTGGGTCTTTTGTTCCACCACGTGGGTCCAGAGGGTCAAACTCAGGTCATGAGGCTTGGTGGCAAAAGCCTTTACCCACTAAGTCATTTTGTTGGCCCTCATAGCTATTTTTAATCTTCTGTCTAGCATTTCAAATGATTTTCAGCCAGTCTTTGTTTTGGATAACCAGCCCACAACAACTAGTAGCCAGAAACATTACAATTATGGTTTTAGGCTAAATTGTTTACGTAATGAGTTATGGGCACAGCAGAATGTCACCACACTATGCACTCATCATTTATTAGGACAGTAACTATCTCCTATAAAGCCAGTCAGCCCAAGTATTACTATTACTAAGATCACTCACTATAGAGGCTGGAATGGAGCTCAGTGGCACAATGCCTGCCTGGCAAGCTCAAGCTGTGGTTCTGTCTGCAGCATTACAATAAAAAGATTAAAAAAAAAACCAAACAAATAAAACCACTATCAATCTGACAAGAAAATTTTTTTAAAACATTTCATTCATTTAGTGTGCATGCACATTCATGGCACATGTGTGTAGATCAGAAGAAAGCTTGTAAGAGATGGTTATCTCCTTCCACCATATGGGTCCCAAGGGACTGAATTTAGGTCATCAGGCTTGGCAGCAAGTACCTCTACCCATGAACCATCTTGCTGGCCCTCTGATAAGAAGTTTTACTATCATTACTTTATTTTGTATTTCTATGATAGGCAGTAAGGTTAGGGACTTATTTCTTCTTTCATCCCATTTTCTATGGGGAAAATGGGGATAAATTCTTCATTTATTGGTTCAGAAGAGCTTGCTCATGTAGCCTACAATTGTTTCTCCATCATATTTATTATTTTTAAATATTTTATTTATAATCTTCATTTTATGTGTATGAGTGTGTTGCCTACAGATATGTATGTGCACACGTGTCTGGCATATAGAAGCCAGAGGAGGGTGTTAGATCCCCTGGAACTGGAATTACAGACAACTGTTGCCTCCATGTGACTGCTGGGAACTGAACCCCCATCCTCTGCAAGAGTAGCCAGTACTCTTAACTGCTGAGCCATCTCTCCATTCCCAACATGAAACCACTTTCATTGTTTGAGAATCTTGTTATATGGCGCAGGCTGGCCTTGAACTCTGGCTCCTGCTGCTGTCTCTGTACCCCGAGTGTTGAGATGACATATCTCAAAGCACCTCGTGTATGTGTGTGACTATCAGAGCACACGTGCCTGTGTGTGCCCACAGGGGGCTAGAGTAGGATGTTGGGTGGCCTCCTCCATCACTCTGTGCCTTACTGCCTTGAGACAGGGTCTCTCACTGAACATAAAACTCACTGGCTAGCTAGCTCTAGGGATCTGCCTGTCTGACCCCCAATACTAGGCATGCATGGATATGACTGGCTTTTATATGGGTGCTGGAGATTTGAACTCAGGTCCTCATTACCCACTGAGCCATCACCCCAGCTGCCCCTTCACCTTCTATATATGTTGTACTTTCCCACCCCAAATGAGCATTTGCCAAATTTTTTCATGCTGACTTATACCACACTGTACAAGAGCTGAAAGTATGTAGGCAATTTACCCAGTTATTCTTTCTCTTTGAGCTTTCCGGCCTCACCGTGTAGAATGTCTCATGATTAATTCTACTGCACGTCCTATTTCCCCTGGGCCACAGGGCAATTGGCTGACAAGCCCTTCAGAGGTAAGGCATTATGCTAACGAGTTTTTGGAGGATCTATGGTAAAGCATGCAATGCTGTGTGTTTTCCACAGGAGCAGGTTTCTAGAGGTTTCCAAGTGTATGTTCTGTGGTCAAGGAAACCCAAAGGACAGGTATGTACCAGTGGGAGGGACACATGTCTCTTAACAGCAAGGCCCAAGAATAGTTCCCCCAGGCTTCCTATAGTCTTGTCCTCTGGGGCTACCAGAGAAACAGGTACCAACCAACAGGTGCAGGCTAAGGAGCCATATGGGCTCCTAAGTTCCTGTGCTGACTGGGACAGGCTATCTACTGCTTTTGTCCCACTTCTTCTATGCTCACTGTACGATGTTCCAAACAGAGGACTTTGTCCAAGAGCTTTTCAAGTTCTTCTGCTGGAAACAGCATGTCTCAGTAAAGCTGAACTTAGCCAGGTGTAGTGACACATCTGTGATCCCAGCACTCAGGAATCATTGATCCAGGTGAGCAGGTAGACTAGGTACCTTTCTCCATACCTGAAGTGTCCAGAACCTGGCCATGCTGCATCGCCTCCCTCACCTCTCACCCAGATAACAGAACTCCTTGCTTCTGTTATCTGTGCAGCTACTAAAGTTGCCCATTAAAACATAACAAACAGGGCTAGTGAGATGGCTCAGTGAGTAAAGGCACTTGTTACCAGGTATGACAGCATCAATTTGATTCCCGGTCTTGCACAGTGGAAGGAGAGACCTGACTCCCACAAAGTACACTCTGATCTCCCCAAGGGTGTTACTGTGGATAGGTGCACAAACACACAAATAAATATGAATTTAATAAAAAAACTTGCAAACAGTCATACCACCCCATGCCCGAAGCCAAGTCCTTCCGGGGCCTGTCTAGACTCACCATTTTTCATTTCCCCATCTGTCACCTTGCTACCCTGTGGCTCCATCTCCCCTGACTCCCAGCTGCCTTCTGAATACCTTGCCCTGGCGTCTGCCATCTCTGACCTTTCCAGGAAGCTACTCTAGCTAGGGCTACAAGTCAGAGATGGTGGGGAACTGTACCTCTAGTGCTCATCAGATCCCTGACCCTGGGCAGTCATCCAGCAAGGACAGCTGGGCATACATGCTCATTCACTTTAATTAAAGATTAAGACTGAGCACTTAGTCCCATGCTATCCCCAACTACAGAAAGAACAAAAAAACACAATTCTCCACTCTGCTACCACAACAGAAGGGGAACGAGGTGGGGGAGAAGTGGAGGACCTCAAATTTGTGACAAACCTCTTGGGATACCTAACATATCTGTGTAGGCTCCCGCTGAAAATGCTCTACCCCAGGGCCCTGTTTCAGTCTTCTTGTACATACACAGGTATATGCACAAACAGCAGCATACACAAGTGGTTGGTGTCTCTTCCTACCACACAGTCAGCACCCCAAAGAGCAGGAGTCTCTGCCTGCTACTGTTTCACAGCCCTCAGAACCCCAGATCTGCAACAGCTCCTTCCTCAGCTCTCTGTAGAGAGTAAATTTCATGACTGAGAGATGAGCACGTGTGCAAGAACACCTGTATTGACCTCCATTAGATTGCACCATACTCAAAGCACACTTATACCTACCGCAATACCCCAAGCACACCTGTATTGACCTCTATCAGCTTATGCCATACCTCAAGCACACCTGAAACGACCTCTACCAGTCCTTGAGCAATTCCTTACTTACATGAGCCATAATTTTCATTTCCTCATTACAAGGACAGTGAGACTCAGCAGAGCCCAACTGCAACCTGCAGTGTGGGCTCTACTGTTAACCTTGACTTCTCAGGCTTCCAATTACACAGGAAGGGCCTCACCAGGACTCTGGCAGATGCTGCCAGGCACCTCCTCCATTGCATTTTGCCCTTCCACCTTGCTGACAAATTACCACCTGTCTCCAGGGCATGTTCAGGTGATGTGACTTACATGGAGTGTTGGACAGGGCTTCAGGGAAGCCATAAGCAGAGAAGAGAGGGTAGATGTTCTCCCAGCCTGCCTCCTGCCTGTCTGGAGTGCAGCCTCACAGTCATGCCTGAGAGTAGGACAGGGAGAAGGCAGCCACACTGAGTCTTACTGCTCTTCTGATAGCAGTCAGACTGAATGGGAACAAGAGGAACCAGGAATGCTTGGAGGCTGCGAGCAGCAGGCCCACACGAATTCTGCACAGATTTTGAAGTGCTTCTGACTGTTTCAACATACAAGAAACAGAGGCTGGAGGCAGTGCTCACTAGCACCTCTGGTTTATTTTCTTTCCTCCAGTTGAAAGCCTGAACAGTAGTATAATCTAGTAAGAAAAGAAAATCAAGTCCGAGTGTTACCTTCATACAAAGAAAAAACAAGGAAAAGGCAAAGTATGCCATCTACAGAGGGTGGCAGTGACCACTGGGTGGGCCAAGAAAACCCACAGGTACACAGTCATGCTTTCCCCAGACAGCCCTAGTAAGGGACCTATCACCTGCAATGGAACTGCTGTTACTTTGGGCCTTACCCAAGTGCCACAGCTGCAAGGAGATTCTTCCCCAAGGGCTGTGTGGCCACTTTACACACCTGTCCTAAAGGGTGTGGGATTCACAGAAGAGGCATATATGGCAGTGTTCAGCACAAGATGCTCTATTAATGTGGACCCAGCCAACGTTATAGAAACCTGCTCTTTATCCATCCATCCATCCATCCATCCATCCATCGATCGTGTGTGTGTGTGCGTGTGTGTGTGTGTGTGTATGTGTGGAGGTCAGAGAATAACGCTGGGTGTCAAACTCCACTCTCTACCTTGTTTTGAGACATGGTTTCTTGCTGCATATATATTCCAGGTTGCTGACCCATGATCCTCCCATCTCATCACAGAAACACTAGGAGGAGTTCAGAAGTGCATGTCTGTGCCTGGCTTTATGTGGATTTTGGGGATTCAGACTTAGGTTCTCACACTTGTGTGGTAAGTGCTTTACCCACTGAGCCATTTCTCCAGCCCCTGAAGAAAAACATTTTTAGAATCAATTTAAGAAATATCAACATGCTAGGTGTGGTGGTACATGCCTGTAATCTGAGCTGGGGTGTAGGGTGGAAGCACCCCAAGTTGAGGCAGCCTAGAGGGAGGAGAGGGGAGGCAGCGATGGACTATCTGGCCTAGTGTGTGCTAATGCCATTCAGCTGGGCATCTTGTAGCCCAGGTCCCACAGGCTGAAGCCAGCACAAGTGACTTTCAGAGAAGTAGCCACCTGCAGTGATTCTTTTATGCTTAGCACTGCTCCACTGCTCCCTGAGTGGTGGTTCACAGCTTCACACTGGTATGTTTTAAGGCAGTTATATTCTTTCCACTACTAAAACCCAACCTGGAAGTAGGTAAGGAATTCACACCCGTCATTCCAGTATTTGGAGGCTGAGGCAGGAGGATCATAATTTCCAGGCTAGCTTGGGCTACAAAGCGAGTTCAAGGCCAGCTAGGCAACTCAGTGAGAGTCTGTCTTAAAATAAAAAGAGGGCTGGGGATGTAGCTGTATAGCAGAGTATATGCAAAGCCCTGCCCGTTCCATCTCTAGCACCAGAAACACAGAGACACACACAGAAATATCCTGGCCATACAAATGGTATTCTGTCCATCCAGTTTTTCCCAGATGTTATAAAAATTTAATTCCTCTAAACACAAAAGAAAAGTCTCTGTAATCAGTACCATCACCCTATTTCCAGAAATTAAGAAACACAGTGTTGCAACACCAGCCAACCCCATGAATGGAGCCCCTGCTTTTAACTTTTAACACCGAAACTGCAGACCTTCCAAAAATACCCAGTACCAGGCCACTCATAACAAGTATTGAAAGGAGCGAGTGACTCACAGTTCAGTGACTTCTCTTGGCACCCAAGAAGGGGGCAGCAGGAAGCATCCAACAAGAAGCAGGCTGGCCTCCTCACCTGCAGCATGTCCACCTGTGTGAGAACCTCCCCAGCTTTTGACACATGCTACTGACTGGCAGAAAATGGTCACAAAAATATTCAGAGAAGACACAGATGGATTCACAAACTCCTGGGCAACTGTCTTGTCATCTGGGAAGGAAAAGATCTATCTTTAGGGACAAATTAGCCTTTCTACTACCGGGCATACTCTGACTGACAGCTGATGAAGGCTGTACCTAGTGATCTTCCTTCTCTGGGCGTGTGTGTGGAAGTACAATAAGGACAACTCTAGTTAAGATCAGAAGGAAAGCACACACCAAAGCTTGATGACATAGACTATAATCTACCGCTAGTGCCTGATCTCCCAGCCTCTGGATGGTGACCAGCCATGTTGACTGGCCCTGTCACCCAGATCTGCCTCCCTCAAGCTTCTATGCCACTCACTGGGATTCCTAGAAAAACTGCAACGTGGCTGTTATTCTCTACTGCCTGGTCTGCAGGTGAGTCCACATAGCTTGGTGTGTGGTCTCTTAGGTCACAGCAGAAGTCCTGCTCCATGCTGCATAGTGTACAGATTGGGGATCACCCCTGATATGCCAGGACACCACTCTCCTCCCTCAGCGTGAGTTCAGAGATATGGCTGGCAGTGTGCACTTGCTAGAGTGTCCTAGTGACATCATTGCTGACCATACTGGGTGGACATAGCAGAAGCCAGGTCAGAATAACTTGGCACTATGGAGTGAGGAACAGCTCAGATGCAGGTCATGCTCTTACACCTGTCAGTTCCTGGCCAATACAGACCCTTTGTGGATAGAGCTAGCCTGAACTGGGTCCTGTTTGCATGGTAGGCAAGCCAGCTGATGTGCAGCACTCACAACTCTACTAGGGCCAGGGCCAGTCTCTACTACTGTCCAGGCCTTCCCTGGGCTTACTCCATCTCCCCTATGCCACCTCACCTCTATCTTTACAAAAACCTCCAAAAACAGCTCCTTTGACCACTTCCTACTAGCTAATTTGCCCACTTTTCTTCTTTCACCTCATGAAGCCTGCACAATCCTTGATTATATTTCTTATTACATCTTACTGCAATTATTGGATTATGTGTCTGTGTCTTACTATATCTCTAAGGAACTAGGATTGACAGTGTGTGTCAGGGGTCTAGGGACAGCCACTGGAAGAGCCAGAACACAGGCCTGCACAGAGACACACTATCATACTCAGAGCAGAGGTTCAACACCACCGATGACCCTAAACCATGTGAATTATCAAAGCCCCAAGGGGCATGGTGCAACAGAGGGCAAGTCACTCATGGTGACTCTGCCCAGGCCCTTAAAGGCTAAATGCCTTGGTTAATGACAATTTGCATCCTATAAGGATAGAGATGGGGGAGGAGGTCTGAATATAATAAAAATTCATTGTATGAAATTCTTGAATCAATAAAATTCCCTTTAAACTTATAGAAAAAAAAATCCTAAATTCACTTCTAGGTAAGGTCAGGTAACGGGGCTGGGCAGATGGCTCAGCACATGCTATGTTAACATGAGGCCCTGAGATAAATACCCAGCATCTTTGTAAAAAGCTAAAAATCTGGGGGTGTGTCAATGTGCCTATAACACCAGCACCTTGGGGGCTGGCTGGAGACAGGAGGATGGCTGGGGCTTGCTAACTGTCAGCCTAGCTCCAGGTTCAGTAAGAGACCCTGTCTCAAGCAAATAAGGCAGAAAATGGTAAAGCAGGATACCCAATGCATTCTCTGACCTCCATGTGTGCATAGGCACATGCACCCACATACATGCATACGCATGTACACACATAGGGCAGGTAAGGATATCTGTAGTCATTATACTTACGACAAAAAACTTCCTGCTGAGTGTCCTGCTATGCCTTCTTTCACCGTGCTTTATTTATTAAATTTTTTAAAATTTATTTTTATTTTATGTGTATGAGTGTTTTGCCTGCATGTATGTAAATGCACCTGTGTCATGCAATGCCCACAGAGGCCAGAATAGGATGTCTGATCCCCTGGAAATGGAGTTATAGATGGTTGTTAGCCATCATGTGGGTGTTGGGAATTGAATCCATGTCCTCTGCAAGAAGAGTCCGTACTCTTAACTGCTAAGCAATCTCCCCAGCCCCTCACTATGCTTTAAAAGATCTTAAAATTACATTTAACTATTTATTTATCTGTATGTATGTGGATGTGTGGCAGTCAGAGGACAACTTTTAGAAATCAGTTCTCTCTTTCCAACATGTGGGTCCTAGGGACTGAACTCAGGTCATCAGGCTTGGTGACAAACACCTTCACCTGCTGAACCATCTCTCCATCCCCCTTCCCTGTGATTTAAAAGCTGGGGTGCAACATGGTAAGGTCTTCTTCCTGTGTCACTGAACCATAGGCAAGAAACTGGCAATGGACACCAGAGTGCATGCAGTGCCCAGGGATTAGGAAGGAATACACTGCCTCTCTGGAGAGGGAAGACCCTACACCTTACTCTCCTTGGAGGAGAAGGCTGTTAACTATGGTCAGCAGACCCAACCTCTTCCTCCTTTTTATGTCTCCAACTCTGGTTGGAATGGACATTTGAGAGGGCAGAGGAATGAGGAAAGCTACCCCTTGGTGGATGTCGTTCTCAGAGTGGAGGGACAGAAAGCAAAACTAACAAACAAAAACCCAACTTGTTAAAAGTTGGCTCAGTGAAGGTTTCTGATACTGAGATTCAGGGGTAAGGCCAGGCAGTGAGGAATACAGGGAGGATGGCAGTACTCTAGAGAGCTGCTGAAATCCTGACAATGTCCTCACAATGACTGCTTACCCACTGTCTAGCTGCTCTGATAAAATGCTACAGATATTTCTGTAAAAGTAAATATATCCATGCACCTGCCTCTACAAATAGAAGTCAGCCAGGGCATACTTGCTTTCAGTTACCTTTGTCTTTAAAAGCAGACAAGTGACAAAGACACAGATAAGCTTAAGATGATGAAAAAAGGACACTACTGACTCACCCTGATTACACCTTGGTCAAGTTATGTCTGGGGATGGACATGATTTTGGTCTTCACTGCTCTGTCCCTAGCACATGGAAATGTCCAGCATGCACAGATGTTCCATTGGTGTTCAGTGAATGAATGAATGGATGAATGAATGCAGGGATAAATAAGCAGACTGGAGTGTGAAGTCCCAATTTCTGGGTGACTAACAAGAAAATGTGGCCTCGATCACATGGCCACCTATCTGGGCTCATTTCCATGCCTAAAACAATACAAGGCTGACTTTCTACGCTAGAGATCCATCTCAGCTCTAAGGCACTGTACCCAGTGGGACATGCAGGTGACATCTGACAAAAACACTCTTTGCTAACTTCCTAGACAGAGACGATATCAAGTGATGGTTGGAAACAAACTCTCTGGATGTTCTCACCTCCTTTGGAAAACGCTGTGACTATAGCAATTTCCATTCCAACCTCAGGTTTCAATCTCCTTTAAAAGGACTTGGGACTTGATGGGGGAGGGGGAAATCACACTTGGTTTCATACTTAGATTCTAACTTCTAGTCAGCCTTCACTTGTTTCTTATGTTCCTGCCCTTATAAAAAGATTTCTTCCCCCTAAGGCAACTACATCTTCTATTTTCCATTCTTTCCCCTTAACCATTCAAGTTAACTTGAGTGCAGATGGGAAGGGACTGGTAATTTTTGCTGTTTGGTGACGCATACTTGCAGAATACCAGCACTCAGGAGGCTGAGGCAGGAGGATTGTGAATTTGAAGCTAGTCTGGGCTACACAGTGAGACTCTGTCTCAAGGGGAAAAGCCATTCCTATGTCCTTGACAGTCCCCACAATTAGTATATATAACGTTGAAGCTGGGGCAGGGGAGATGGCCCAGTGGATAAAGAGCCTGTCATGTAAGTATGAGGACTGGTATCCAGATTCCTTGCACTTCTGTAAATGCTACATAGGTATGGTGGTGCCTGTCATCCCAGTGCTGTGGGTTCAAGTGAGAGACCCTGCCTCAATATATAAAGTACAGAACAACTGAGGGAGACACCTGATGTCAACCTCCGACATCCATATGCATGGGAACACACATGAACACATGTACCAAAAACAGAAAAAAAAAAAAAAAAGAAGAGAAAGAGGATACATGCACAGTCTCATATGTCTCCTAAGATATGTACCCCGAATACAGAGAAAACAGTAACTTTCCGGAGAGCAAGGCCAGCAGACAGGGCCTTAAGTAACCAGAAAACGGATATCACCCCTCTGCCACGGTGTTCTGAACTAGGCACAGTGCCATTTTTGTGGCTTTTCTACCAAAGAATGTATTCTTCTTGTAAAAAGATTTGTCTTTATGTGTGTCAATGTGTCTGTGAGTATGTACACATGTGCGTATATGGGCATAGCCACCTATATAGAGGCTAAAAGAGGCATCAGATCCCTTGGAGGTGGAGTCTAGGCATTTGTGGGAAACCTGGTTTGTTATCTGGGTACTGGGATCTGATTCCCAGTCCTCATCATTACAAAGCAAGTGCTCTTAACTGCTGAGTCATCTCTCCAGCTCCTCCACCTTGAAAAAATAAAACAGCAAGCAAACAAAACCAGGCTGCTGGTTTTGCCTCAGTCTTCCACATGTTGAGATGACACCCACTCTGTGTCATCTCATTCTGGTGATGGGCAGACACTGGACACACAGGGACATTCTACAAAGTGACTGCCCATCATTGGCTTCAGGTGTTCAAGTCCTAATAGTCAAGGAAAGATAGAAGGAGAAAAAAAGACAGAAGACTCAGCACAATGGGGAATCCAGGACTGGTCCTAACACATAAGAAGGATGTTGGAGGAAGGATAAACTAAATTTCAGTAAGGACTGTGGCTTGACGAACAGCCTTGTACCAAAGTGACCAAAGTTCCAAATGCTGGTTTTGACTGTGTACTGTGGTTGGGTAAAGTGTCACTGAAGGAACTGAACTGAGAGGACTGTGCATGAATGGTGGGCAGAACCTCTCAGATGAGGGGGAAAATACAGCAACTGAAGGAGAAGATGGGTAGAGGACAAGCACTACCCACAAGAGAAAACACAGAGCCAGCAGATGAGCTCAGACAACTTCAAATATACCTTACAATATATGATTAAAACCTGAGTATGTTAATTCAACACTGGTCTACATGTGGAACCCATGAGTGTGTTAACCCAGCATTGACCTGTGTGTGGAGCGCCTGGAATTCTTCTCTTCTACTGGGGGAGTACACCACCACCCACATCAGAGGGAAGGTTGCTTTAAGAGCCAGTGCTTGACAGTGGGCAAGGTCATCTAAACAACTTGAGTCCCTTTGTTCTTTGTGCCTGAGTGAGTTCCCTCTGAAGCCATTTAGATGGCTAGGTCTCTGCTGTGTGTTTTATTTAGTATTAGGAGCGGAGAGATGGTTCAGTGGTTAAGAACACTGGCTGCTCTTGCAGAGGACCCTAGTTTGATTCCCAGCATCCACATGGTGGCTAACAACTGTCTGTAACTCTGGTTCCAGGGGAATCTGACACCTTCTTCTCACCTCCTTGGGCATTATCTGACATGGGTGCACTTACATGCAGACAATACATTCATATATACACACACACACACAAAACAAAATTAAAAAAAAAAAATTAGGGTTTACAGCAAGATACACCTTGCCCCTGTTTAGATGCTTTTTTGTCTGAGGATCTCCTTATATAATCTGGGCTGGCCTTGATCAAGATTCTCTTGCCTCAACCTCCTGAGTGAGTGCTGGGGTGATGGGTATGCTCTACCACTCCTGGCTAGGTCTTGAAGGAAATTCTCAAGGGCGGGATGGTCATGCAAGGCTGGAGGCTCCCTTACCAGCTGGAACTCGCTCCTCCGGCTGAAGGCTTCCCTGATCCCAGAATCCTTCCAGAGTGCACTGAGGGCCGGTACATAGAGCTGGAAAGTGGCGGGTTCCACAGGCAGCCCTGCTTTGTTCTCGAAGGCCATCAGAAACATCCCGTGCTTCTCATTCTCAGAGTGCTGCCAGGGAATGCCAAGCTTGTCGCGCGCATCCACAAGTACTCTTGAACCCTGGAAGAGGTGACAGAAAGGAAAAAAGACTTAATTGTGCTGAGACCACAGTGGATACCCTCGGTGTTTGCTGCCACAAACTTGAAACTGTACATTGTCAAGTTTGCAGCCATGTGTGTCTCCTGGTTTGACCTGCCATGACAGTCTCAATTCCTGGGACTACAGCTGTCCTAGTTAACTTTAACTGTCAACCTGATACAGCTAGAGTTACCTGAGAGGAAAGCCTCCATTGAGGAATTTCTTAAATCATACCAACCTGTGGGCATGTCTGTGGGGACTGTCTTAATTATTAATTGATGCAGGAAAGCATAACCCACTGTGGATGGCACATTCCCTAGACTGGTGTTCTGTATAAGAAAGCTAGCTAAGCATGAGTGAGCCTGCAAGCAGTTTTCCTCTGTGGTTTCTGTTTCAAGTTTCCTAACTTCCCTCAGTGTCTGATAGTGACCTGGAAGTGTAAGACAAATAAACCCATTTCTTCCCTAGGTTGTTTTGGTCAGTGTTTTATCACAGCAACAGAAAGGAAACTAGAAGGACAGCTTGTGGAAAGAGGTAGAGGCTCATGTATAGTCCTCTCCTTTCCTGTGAAGGTACTGGGAAGGATAGCTGGATGCAGATGGAATGGCAGTGTTTAGTCAACCTGATTGGAAAACAAGTCATACTGTAAGAATGTCAACCACAAAACTGACTCCTAGAACTGTCAACTTTGACCATACCAAGATACGACTGTTTGTCCCAACTTAACACAGGCAGGAAATCACACACACAAGGGCAGTCGGCAGCCCCTAGACAGGAAGAGACTGTGCTGACATGAGCTGAGCCTGCCCCAGGAGGAGCCACAGCCATGCCCCCATGTGAAGCTACACTGTTTTCCATTCTTTCTCTTATTTCCTTAATGTTAAAAAAAGCGAGTCCTTTCCTGACCATTCCTCTCCTCACGATCGAGGTCAAAGAGATAGAGAAGGAGCTTAAACACAACTATCAGGGAATGCCTGGCTGGGAAGAGCTGCAACTCAGTGAAGGCTTTAGCTGTCCTCCCAGGTGCTGCTTCAAGATGGTTCAGGCAGAGGTAGGGAGACGTGGAGGCAGCAGGAGGCTCCTCAGTTCTGAGAATGAAATTCAGAGTGGTTCTGAATTGAGTAGTCGAGGCTGGCCTTGGACTCCTGATCCTCTGCCTCTACCTCCCGAGTGCTGGGATGACAGGCATATATTATGATGTCTCAAATATTTACCTTAAAAAAAACATTAAGTAACAGACATATTGTGATAAAGATACAGAACAGCATCTCACACACATTGGTGGCAGAATATGACCTGTTCACAGTGCTGGAAAACATTTCAACAGTGTCTTAAAAACAAAGCATATGTTTACTACACAGCCCTGTGACCTCTCTTCTAAGCATCCAGAAAAATAAAACCTGTTCACAAAGACCTTTGAAAGAATATTTGTGTGGTACAAATGGGTGACCATGCCATGAAATGCTACCCAGTGATAAAAAGGCATGAATAATGATGGGGTGGGGCTCAAGAGTAGAGTACTGGCTTAGCATGTAGGGTACTTTGATTCCATCCTTGGTACTGTTAAGAAGAGAAGGAATGGATGTGGCACTGGAACCAATGGACTGAGTAACCTGGTTCTCACTGACATTATCTGAATGAAAAATATCAGTCTGAAAAGATCACAGGCTACAAGACTCTGGTTATACATTCTTTCTTCCTGCCCTGACTCCCCTAAATAATATTCTTGAAATGATGATACAAAAACGGCCAGCATTCAGTGGCAGTGGGCTGGTGATGGGAGGAAAGGCTGATGATGGACAGCATGGACCTCTGTAGTCCTCTCTGTGGTTATGCCTCCACTGTACCCACATCCATGTCCTGGTTCTGTTATTTTAATTATTCTCCACAGTTGTGGAGAACACTGGGTGAAACTGCTCAGGAGGGCTTGGCAACTTCCTGCAAACTTATCATTATTTCAAATAAAAAAGTTTTATAAAACTTACAGCAAGCATAGCAATTTAAGTTCCAATGGGGCATGGAAATGAGGGTCAAAGGAAAGAGGAGGAAAAGGTGAAGTCCTAAAGGCCCTTAACAGGAGCTGGGTCTCCAACAGAGCTTGAGCACTATTACAGGAACCTACCTAGGAATGCCATGTATGAGTGAGCCTCCACTTTCTGTCTCACTCTTCTTGGTTGTGGCCTTTCCATCTCCTCACTTTGTTTGAACTTGCCAGTCTCCTGCCTTCCCCAAAGGATAAAAGCAGGAAGATTTGACAGTCCAATGAAACAAAGCTCACTCTCACTTTCCATGTTGGGCATAACACTTATCTGAGCATGCACAGATATCCTTGTCCAAATGGGAAGGGAAGCTGCCTTGCTGCCGTTGTTTTCTGAGATAAGAGTCCTGCTATATAGCCTAGGCTGGCCTTGAACTCTCACAGGTCATCTTGCCCGCTACCTCCCAAGCACCAGCTACAAGGCACCTTCCTTGTCAGGTGTCATTTTCACACAATAAAGAATTTAGCATCATAAGGAGTGTGACCACTCATAATGGAATCTATAGCCCAAGTCAAATCTAATGGCACAGATTTGTAATTCCAGCACTTGGGAGATGAGGCAGGAAGATCAAGTTCAAGGCCAGTCTAGGCAATACAAGGAAACCCTGTGTCAAGAAGCAAAAGAATTTACAGCCCTTTAAAATGACTTTTTTTTTTTTAATTTTAATGTATCAGACACAAAGACTAGGACCAAAACTGACTGAGAAACCTGCAGATCATTTACTAGGAGTGCTTCTAACACTGAGAGTGAGGCCTTCTCCAGTGCTGGTGGGGATACTGGTTGGATTTATAGCACAATTGCAGGGGCCTGTGAGATGGCCCAGAGCATATGGGTGATTGCCACAAAGCCTGACGGCCTGAGTTTGATCCTTAGGACCCACCTGGTAGAAGGAGAGAACTGATTCCTGAAAGTTGTCCTGTGACCTCCAAATGTGTTGTGGCACACACAGATACACACAGACACATGCACACCTGCACACATGCATGCACATAAATACATGTAATAAAAATTTGTTTAAAAGCACACTTTCAAAATTGGCTCTCCACTAGTGCTGGTGTCCCCTCTCCCAAAGACTAGCAGTGCAGCCGTGCTCTTCCATGTAGCTGTGCCTAGCCCCAGATAGGTCTCTGTGGTCTGCTTCTTTGTCAGAATCCAAGGCAGCTGGCAAAACTGCTGGTGAACTTTGAGTTCCAATTTCTATATCTATTTCTCTCACTTGCAAGAAAGGACATCCAGAAAAAATGGTACTTTTCTTTTGCTTATTTAAATTATTTGTCAGGGTGGGGAGATGGCTCAGGTAGTAAAATGTATGCTGCTCAAGCAAAAGGATCTGCATTTGATCCCCAGCATCCAAAGGGGAAAAAAAAAGAACAAAGTCAAGTACGGCACACCTGTAATCATAGCACTAGGGAGGCACAGGCAGGAGGATCCTAGGAGTTTCCCGGTCAGTCTAGCTAAATCAGGGAGATCCAAGTTCAATAAGAGACTCTGTCTCAACAAATAAAAGACGCCCAACATCAACCTTTGATCTCCACATGCACACACACTCATGTGTATGTGCACCAAATACATGTGCACACATGACAAAAAATAAGTTATATAAGTGTAAGTCAAAACTTGCTCCGTAGATCACAAACTGAGTTCTAGAAGGCTTTCTACTTCGGGACACATGAAGTTTCAAGTGTGCTTTTAGAGGTGTGACCTCTCTGCAGCTCAAGTCTTAGGTGACACTGTGCTTACTGTACATTAAAGAACTGAGAACAGGGTGCTTGTTGCTCTTACAGAAGACCAGTGTTTGGTTACCAGCTTACACTGCTTTAACTGTGGCTCCAGGAGAACTAATGCCCTCTTCTGGCCTCTGAAGGTGCTCACACGCATGCATGCAAACACACACACACACACACACACACACACACACACACACACACAAAATCTTAAAAAAAAAATGAGGAGAGTTACTACTAGTATCTTCAAAGTAAGATACTAGGGTGGGCATGGTGGTACAAGTTTGCAATCCCAGAACTTGGGAGGTGAGGCAGGAAGACTGAGTTCAAGGCCGGTGTGGGCTTGAAAGCAAGACCCTGATTCTGGGAGCCCAAAGGATTGGGGGTGGGAGGGTTAGCACAGGAGGAATATCTTGCTACTATCTTTTAAAATAAGAGACTGATTTCCTAAGATTTGAAAGCAAAGAAAATCCTAACACTCATATACCTAACAAAACAAAACTGTCAACAGACTCCAGCTTCTGACAACCCAGAGGAAAGTCCTGCTTTTTGTTATACTATCACTTAAGACTTGATGTGCTGACAACCATATATTTCAATCAGTTGTGAAAACATAAACAAAGCCTCAAGCAGATTAATGACTTCATCCCAGCGCAAGGAAACACTTTAAACTGTTCATGTTTGAGACAGCTTATAAACCTAGTCCATCAGGAATAGAATCCCTGTCTTTTGGGGGTGTAGATTTGTTTTTTTTTTTTTTTTTTTTTTTTTTTTTAATTTTATTTTACTGGCTAAGAATGAAGACTTGCAAATCCTGCTATCTCATTCCAAATGGACTTTGTCTGTTTTGTCCTGGTCAGCTCTGTCTTTTTAAAGCAGCCATTCCAGACTGCAGTCTTCCCGGAACACTGAAGCTAAGTTGACAGCAGTGGCCAGTGAGGAGACTTGGCTGCAGTGGTTGCACAGAGGCCACGTTGGGTTCGATAGCGCAGGAACACTGGAAAGTTGTTGTTTAAAAACCACAAGGCCTAGTGGCTGGGTGCTGGCCAGCATCCAAATCAAAGAGAAGCTGCTAGAAATATAAACAGGATGCATTTCTGTAAGTTAATGAATCCAGCAGGCAGGAACAGTGTCTCTCAGCTTCTCTCTGGAACCAGTGCTGAGATGCTCACATTTAAGGTCAGAGAGAATGAGAAAGAAAAGCAGACGCAGTCAGCATGTCCTCTAGCCATCACCCATTTGCAACAGGAAGGTGGATGGGCATTCTAGCCTGGTGATTCTACCCACCCAGTGCTTTCTGGTCCAACATGCACATTATTTTGCTAGGAAAGCCACCCACAAAGTTCTACCAGCATTATACCAGGGGCTGGCCTGAGGGAAAGAAAAGTGCTAGGCAGTGAGAAATATCCCAGAGTGTGGCTCCTGCTCCTCGAGATGTCTCAGAGCAGGACAGAGAAGGCAGATAAGACACAGGGCCATCAAACTGAGTCCTGATATAGCAACAAAGGAAGGTCAAAAAATGGGTCAACTCAGAAATGTCATCCATGGACAAAGGTGTGGTTTAGAGATACCCTGGGGTCAGCTAAGATACCCCCAACTTCTTTGGTAAGAAAAGGGACAAATAAGGTTTTGGAAAAAGGGCATGATGAGGCCTCTATGGAGGGTGGGGCCTTATAAGGAGGAGAGACAAGGCAGAGCAGCCATGGGGTCCCATCTGGGAGCCAAACAAAGGAGGGGACAGAACATGAGAACACAGAGCAAGAGGGAAGCAGCCAGGTGACGTGTGATGTGTGCCCATACAAACTTTTGACAAACTCAAGTTAGATGGTCAGCAGGAGAGTCCAGGGAAAACTGTCAGAAACACTCTGACAGTCAGAAACTGTCAGAAAAAAGGTGAACTTGGAGGCAAAACTATGGGTTTTCTGAGGCATGGTGGGGCCCACCTGTGATCCTAGTACTTGGGAGGAGGAGGCAGAAAGATCAGGAGGTCAAGTGCCAGGACATAACAAGTTCAATGCCAGCCTGTGAGACCCAGTCTCAAAAACAACTCCCCAAACAGACCAAAAACCCTCTGGGATATGCAAAGAATTAGGGAGCACAATCAGGTTTCTTCAGTTGCCTAGAAAAGGTTTTTCTGAAAGTTAAAACAGTGGAAAATTCAATGTCCATTCAGAGTTCCTCAGCTGTCCCAAACTGGCATGTGAAAAGCTGCTTCAGAACTCAAGGACTGGTATTTTAGAGGCTTCTGAAATCACCACTGGTGGCATTCACAGGCCAAGTTTCTCCTGTTCTCAGGTGTCAGACCAGAAAGTGGGGAATCTTCCAAACAGTTGCTAAATGCTGTAAAGATGATAGCAATAGGAGGGATCGGAGTCTTCCTGCTAAGTACTCGCAACACTGGGAACAGAGGCGCAAACACTGAGCGGGGAACTCATCCAGTGGGAATGCCTGCCAACACAGGTCCAAGCAATGATGTTTTCAAACTCAAGCCTGGGAATAATCTATGTGGTATTTTGAAGAAATAAAATAGAATATAATGCTACATACTGGAATGAACTGTAAGTAGTAAATGGTGCTTCATAGGTATTTGTTTGAGGTAAAATAGCTGTACATTACAGTAACACTAAATCTGGGTGGGTATGTACACAGGGCTTGAGCACGCATGCACATGGACATACACATGGACCAAGCTTGAGCACAGTTTTCTCTGTCCAGGTCCTGATCTAGGCAGAGAGACAAACTGCTGCAAGGTGGCCTTATGTGGTGCCCATTGTGTTGTATCAACCCTTCAGAGCTAGGCAAACACTAGGGGTAAACAGTTAGGAAAAGTTGAGAACAGAGCTGAAGGTGAGAGCAAGCCCCCAAATCTACTAGGTACTAGCTGGGGCTCCATTGAGCAAGGTGAGCATGGGATGTCCAGAGCTATCCGTTCCACCACTGGAGACACAAGGAGGACCTACTGTCTATACCTTCTTTAGACAAACTGACTGGCCCCTCGGCAGGCTGAGGGCCTTGGCCTACCATAAACATGGGACGCAAGTAGAGATAGTGGGTGCAAGCTTTTCCCTGGAGAGAGCAATGTGGAATGAATGGTAAGTGCGGGTGCACATCCCTATATACACGTCTTTCTAAGTACCAAAGGCTTGGCTCAGAGGGGCTGCAGAGGCAGGGCACCCACCATGCTCAGAGCTTGATGCTGTGCCACTCTTCTGGACTGTATGGTGCTGTGGAGTGTGTAAGCTTCTTTTACACAACATGGAAGCTCAGTCACCAGTTCCTCAGGGTGACGGTGACTAACAACTGTTGATTTTCAAGCTATCATGTATGCTACAGAGAAACTGGGGCGCAGGCAAGGGGACAGGCTACCACTTCTCACATGGCCAAAAGCAGGTGCTAGGACTTGACCCTGATCTAAGCTCATTCCTGAAGACTCCACATTTCTGGTATTCTCAAGAATGTTTACAGAAAACAATTAAGATCGACATGCAGGGGATATGCCAGAAGCAGGGCTAAGTCAGAGGATATCTAGTGAGTTCAGATTCTGCTTCAGTTTATTTCACCTCCCTCAAGCATTCAAGAGGTCTAGGCAGGAGGACTAAAAAATGAGACCTTATTCCAAGTAAACCAAAACAACACACATACTCCAAAACAAAGTCCATGGCTGTTGGCCTCCTGGCCTCACCCTAATGTCTACTGAGTGGTGAGAACATGGCCAGTGTAAATGAAGGTGTATTATAAACACATTGAATTTCAGAGACAGCATGAAAACCCAATGAAACACCTTCCTCTTAAGATCAATTACATGGAGCTCTAATACTCTGGATGGGCATAACAGATTACATCAGATATTAGCTATAACAGCAACTTCAGCTGTTTTTGCTTTCTTTGATGTGGCTATTAGAAAATGTAAAGTATACATGCAGCTTACATTCTATTTCTATTGGATAGCCTTGCTATATAACATGTGTGCATGTGTATGTGTGTGCATGCTCATTCCTGTGTATAAGTATAGACTTGTGTTTGTGGGTCCAAGGATACCCTGAGGTACTGCTCTTCAACTTTCACTTTGTTTGAGACAGAGTCTCTTTTCTGCTGTTTTCACTGTATAGGCTTACAAGCTCCTGTCTTGCTGTAGTGGAACCAGGTTACAGACATGTGCTGTTGTGCCTCGCTTTCTGTGGGCTCTGAGTAGAAATCACTCCTTAGGCCTCCACAGTGAGTGTTCTTATTCCCAGTCACCTCCCCAAGCTGTTCTGAGACAAGGGTTCAGCCTGCAACCCTGAATGGCTTTGAACCTGCAGTCCTGCCTTACAAGTATGTGTCACTATCTCTGGCTCAAATGGCACACTTTTAATGTACAAAATAGAGGAAATATAGACATGCAAAAGGAAAAAAATTCATAGCAGGGACTGGAGAGATGGCTCAATTGTTAAGTATGTTTGTTGCTCTTCCAGAGGACCTGAGTTCAATTCCTAGTACCCACATAAGGCAGCTCACAACCACCTGTAACTCCAGTTCCAGGGGATCCAATGCTTCTGGCACTGCACTCATCTATATTTTACCTATGCCCTCAATTACAAATAAAAATATTCTTTAAAAAGTATTAATGTGATTACTACCTAAAAAGAGCTGGCATTAACATTTTAGGGATGTTATCTGTCTCATTCTTCAAAGAAATTTTCTTTTTGTGTAGTTCAAACTACTTTAGGGCACTTGGGCAACATTTCTAGAAATACCACACACCCATTTTCCCATGTCACTAAATATTTCAAACCTGCAAGGCTTGTAACTGCTGCACAGTAGGCCAGCATATGGGATGTGCTACAATCAAATGAATCTCCACATTAAAACCATCAATCTGGGGCTGGGGATGTAGCCCAGGTGGCAAAGTGCTTGTCTGGCATTCATGAACTTCTGGGTTCCATCTGCAGCACCACATAAACCAGGTCTGGGAGTACTACTTGTGATCCCAGCACTTGGGAAGTAGAGGCAGGAAGATCAGGGGTTCAGAGTCATTCTTGGCTACATAGAGAGCTTGAGGTCAGCTTAGGATATAAGACCCTGTCTTAAAACTAACTAAATAACCAAGCAACAAGCAAGCAAACAAACAAACAACCACAGATAATTTCCAATGGACAGAAAATCCAACTAATCATTCATGAATTCCCTTGGTCATATGGACTGGCATATACCATACTATTTCCTTGTGACCAACTATTACTACTTGAATTATGGAATTGCTTGGCCCAAATATATGCACAGGGGGCAAGAGAGATGGCTCAGCAGTTGAGAACACTTAACTATTCTTGCAGGACTGGAGTTACCCACATCAGGCAGCTTACAACCATCTGTAATTCTTGCTCCAGGGGACCTGACACTCTCTTCTGGTCTTCATGGGCACCAGTACCCATGCATGCACATTTACAAGGATACATAAATAAAAATGAATCTTTAAAAAGTACAGTTTGGTTGTCTTTTGATTTTCACATGTGTACCATGGTATGTGTACATACAAATACATGTATCATGTACAGAAAATAAATAAATGTTAAAAATGTAAGCACATAATTTTGATGCTTTTGATAAGCTGAATAACTTTGTTGAAAGTTATCAATTTACAATTATACTTTGTAGCTTTTCACTGTCCTTTAATTTTCACAAATTATTTTAGACAATGTTTTATTGAAATTATTTTTCAACAATATCTTCAAATCACAGCTCAAAGAGAAATCACAGAACTGAAAATGAAGCAGATGTAGTAAATCTATCCTGACAATACAAAGTAGGAAAACCAGAAAAGTAATAGATATTTTGGTTCTATCCATAAAATAAACTTTTACATTCAATCTTTATATTAACAACAAAATAGTCATTACTAAGTAATAAAGTAATAGATAAATAATAAGGTCTCTTCCTAGCAACGAAGATGCCTAATGCTCCAAGCATATGAAGTCTTATTTCCAGCAACAGAGTTAGACTCAACCAACACTTTCAATAAAACTAGATATCAAGGCACAAAGAGTCATTTAAAACATCAGCTTAAGTTCAGGACAGTCTAGAATTTGATGGGAGCGTTAACAATAATGACTATTTGTGTGGAACAGTAACACATAAAGTATAAGGAAAAAGTAGCCGGGACAATAAAACAGCCCATTCTCTCTTCTTGGGTCTCTAGAATGATCTGGCATGGAGTGGGGAATATGGGTGAAGCACTGGCCTACAAGGTATAAAGTCCTGGGTTCTAGCCCCAGCACTATAAAAAAACAAATAAACAAACAAAAAAAACCTAAATAAAGCAGTGGAAAGTTTGAACCTGGTAAGACCAACTGACTAGAGGCAAATATGCAGAACATGAAATGATTATTGAAGAACAAAACTCAATGGCAACATAAGCCAAAATGCAGTTGGGAATGCCACTAAGTTTCCCATCAACTAAGCTATCACAATGAGCACTGAGTTAGGTGGCAAGTTTTAGACATGAACAGTTACAGAAGAGTGAGGCTGCTGGGCTCCTGAGAAAGAGGAAAGGCAAGGACATGTGGTGCCCACCTGTATTCCCAGCATTCCAGAGTCTGAAGCATGGGGATTGAGGCCAACCTAGGCTGCAGAGCAAGGCCCTATCTCAAACCATCCTTCCTCGTCTACTTTGGTTTTTATTTTGGCTGTTTCCTTCATTTTAGGACTTGTCAATAACTCAAATATCCTGCTCTTAGGGACCTGCCTTCTGTGGACTGGATGGGTACTAGTTCAGCCAGCTGAGAACTAAATTCTTAAATTCTATTTAATTAGCACTTATGAAGGAGCAAAGAGTTAGTCCCTGAAGTTTTTTATTTTTATTTTTGTTGTTGCTATTTTGAGACAGAGCCTCATTATGTAGTCCTGGCTGGCAGAAATCTGCTACATAGATCAGGTTAGCCTCTAATTCACAAGCAATCCACCTGCATTTGCCTTTCGAGTGCTGGGATTAAAGGTGTGTGCCACCACATGTGGCCTGGTGGTACTGCAGTTTTCAACATCAACTTCAGGATCTTTTGATGCATTTTTTTCTCCCTCAGTCCCCCTCCCATCTTTAAGTGATTTCTCTATTATACTACAGTTCATGGAAGGAAGTTAACCTAGGCTCAGACTGGGCTTTCTCTGGGAGTCCAGGGTCCTGTGGATTGCTAAGGATACTGCCAAGAATCCTTTGTTCCTGGAACCTGTGCTTCCCCTGCAGGCTGGCCATGGGCAGCAGAGAGTTCCCGGCATTTAAGTTAGCTACCATTCATGCTGGCATAAGGAGCCATCACCCTCTTGGAAAGCTGTAGGGGTTGCAGTTGGGAATGACAGGTCCTGATGTCCTGCATCCATCTGTCAGCAGATGCTGTTCTTTGACCACCTTTTGCCACTTCCAGGCTACTGCTTGGTCCAAGCTGGAGGGCTGGCTACAGGTCTTTTGACTGATGTTCTCAACAGTCTACTCTCAAAACAGCAGCAGGCTTGGCTGATTAAGCCAAGTGGGTTCCCACTGCTCTTCTGTTTAAAAACCCACAAGGCTCTCCAACGGATTCATTCAGAATAGAAGCCTGGGTTCTTACAAAGGTGGGGAAGGTCATCCTGGCTGGCCTGTGACTTCTGACCTCATTTCTTCCCACTCACCCTGGTGGCCTATTCTACTCTAGCCCCACAGGCCTCCTTGTTTCTGCCTCAGGCCTTTGCATGTGTGATTCCTGACAGCTAAGGCCCACTGTCCTCTCTTTAGTTAGCACAAATTAGCTGACTCATTTATTTTGGTTATTATCTCATTATCTCTCCCCTACTCCCTCACCAAAACATCAGCTCCAGGAGGACAAGAGTCTTGACTACATTCCCTCCCATATCTCTTAGCCTGGCATATACAGCAGATGAACCTGTGGGATGAATGAGAGATTCCTGGGATTCTCATTGTCAACACAAGAGCAGCTATCCCTCTGTCTCACAGGCTGCCAAGAGAACACCCAAAGATAGTCCAGGCTGGCCAGGATGAGATCCTCTTGCCTCAATCTCCCAAGTGCTGGGATGATAGGAGTATATGTCAACACCATGCCTATATATATGAAAATAAATTAGACCTGCCTTATCCCAACATTGATCAACAGAACACGCACAGAATACCATTAGCCACAGGTTTCTTTCATAGGAGACCCATGAATACTGGCTCATCCTATATTTAAGAAAAAAATTCAGGTGTATAATGATTTTTAAATCCTTTTTATAAATATCTCCTTTTCGTAAGTCAAAGTCAAAAGAAAAATGCTGGTTATGGTGGCATATGCCTTTAATCCCAGCACTCTGGATGTAGACAGAGACAGATGCAGGCAGATCTCTGAGATCAAGGCCAGCCTGGTCTACATAGTAAGTTCTAGGCCAGCTGGGGCTACAGAGAGACCCTGTCTAACCCCCACTCCAAAACAAAAAAGACAAAAGGAAAGAGTCTACTACTAATAGAAAAGTTGAAGCAGGAAGACAACAGCTTGGTTTACTGACATGGGTAGATCAGAAGATCAATGGTGCTTATAGGCCTAAGTTCCCCACAACTGTGCTTTACTTGTTTTCAAGTGTACATCTGCTTTTACAGTAAGTGTACATATTTTTATAAAGGCATTGATGAATAATTTCCTGTTGAGAAATGGTCTGATGCTAGCAGGGGTCTTTCTGGGAGGGCAGGGCATCTCTTATGAAACATATTTTTTAGGGTTTAGTTGTTTCCTTCTGTGGTGGAAGTGTTCTGGGGGTCTCTTTATACTACTCCCTTTGAGGGCTCTTCCTTCTAATTTCATCACCTCTCAAAGCCTCTGTATCTCTTAATATTACCACCTGTAGGTAGAGTTTCAGTATATACATTTTGGTGGAACACCTTGAGACCACAGCACCACAGATGGACAAATAATAATAACAGCCCTAATACTACTACTGGAGAGATGGTTCAATGATTAGAATGTGTAATAGGGGTTGAGGCTGGAGAGCTGGCTCAGCAGTTAAGAGCATTTACTGCTTTTGCAAAGAACCTCAGTTCAGTCACCAGCATTCACATGGCAGTTAACAACAATCTGTAACTCCAGTTCCAGGGGATCCAATGGACTACTCTGTCCTCTATGGGTTCCTGCATGCAAGTGGTATGCATGCCCTGACCCAAACCAAATAAATAAGCACTAAAACAATACTACTATTAGCCATGCCATATCTCTTAGGAACAAGAGGTTTAGGGTTTGGGGGAGTGTGTGAGACTGTGTATGTGGTATATGCAAAGGTGTATGTGGATCCACTTCCCTATACTTGTGGAACTAGAGGTCAGGTGTCTTTCTCAGTCACTCTATCATCATCAACATCATCATCATCATTTCTTTTTTTGAGACAGGGTCTCACTATGTAGTCCCAGTAGTTCTGAAACTCTATGTAGACTATCCTAGGTTGGCCTTGATCTCAGAGAAATCTGAGTGTCTCTGCCTCCCAAGTGGATTAAAGGCATGCCCCACTATTCCTGGCTGTCACTTTATTTTGTTGAGATTTCCCACTGAAGCTGAGACAAAGCTCAAAGTTTTGTCCAGACTGACTTCCAGCAAGCTCCCAGGATATACTTGTCTCCACCTCTCAGTAATGGGGTCATAGATGCAGATTACCACACTCAGCTTTTATGTGGGTCCTCATGCTTGCATGGCAAGCACATTACCCCCCCGAGCCATCTCCCCGGCCCTGCAACTTCGCTTTTGCCAGTGACAATAACAAGGTGGAGCCCAGCAGTCACTAGAGAAGCCCCTGACAGCTCTGAGCTAACAGGGCACTCAGAGAATCAGAAGAAACTGATGCTCCTAGAGTGGCCAGTGAGAGAATTTCATCTTTCAGTGAATGGTGGAATCTGAAAGAACACACAGGCTTCCTGGAAGACCTACCCAAAGTGCCTTGGCTGGGCATGGGGGCAAGTCTGGGGTCAGCTTTGGACTCAGAAGGAAGGCCAGTTTTCTGACTGAGCAAGGCTGACCTGTCACTTCCCTGAATTTGCCCACTGTGACATGTGATCCATGCTGTACTCAGAGACAAACTGTCGGGTCAGCTTCTACAGGGACTAAGCAGCAACAGAGCTACAGGAACCAGGGACATCACTTATAGCACAGAGAGAACCCAGGACAAGTGGAGGTGCCAGTCCAAAGGGTAGAAGCACACACCTGCTACTTCTTGCACGAGTATCTAGTTCACTTTTGGGACTGGAAGGGGCGGGGAGGCAGGAGAGGTAAGGTAGAGGGGTGGGCAATCTCATTGTTTTTCTCAGGCGTTCTCCAACTACTATGTCAAGGGATCCTACTGCCTTGAGTCTCCCAAGTAGCTGAAATTACAGACATGGAGCCTAGCTAATTCACATGAATTTTGTCATGACTGTTAATGTGACTTTCACCACATTTTGGTCTGCTACATAGATTTCTTTAAATAAGCACTTGAGGGGAACGTCTAGTAAATTCAAGTGCCTTGCTCCTGCTGAATAAGGCTATAAAGCAGCAAAGGGAGATCAAGACATGAGTGGGTTCCACACAAGAGCTCCCAGGAAGTAGTACTCTGCCACAGTCATCCTGTGACCCTGAGCCAGGTTGTGTTCCCTCCATGGGGACTCTGCAGACCACTGGAAAACCCCACCATCTATTTCTCAAAGAGCCAGATGGAAAGTTCCACCTCCCCTCCATGTGAACAGGAAGGAAATCTGTTGTTTGACACACAGAGAGGGTGGATCCTAGAGGGTACCTTGAGAGATAGCATTCCAGGCTCTGAGGGGCATGGGGCTCCTGGAAGCAGGATTGTAGCCCATTCTTCACTGAGAACTTGAATGGAGTCCAGAGCCCTCCTGCTATCAATTCTACAGAACAGATGAGTTCCAGTTTTCAAGGGTAGACCTCCTCCCTGTATTTGCCCTCAAAGTTACGGTAAGCCAGGCAGACTGCTTTCCCCAGCTTGCTTCCTTTTCCTTCTACAGCCCCCAAGGCCCTGGCCATGTTCAGACCTTGGTGTTCTACTGAGAGCCAATACAAGGCCCTGTTCTATGTTCTAGACCTGTGCTGGTCCAAAGGCACCTAAGCACAGACATTTATCATAAACCAGCTCCATGGCTAAAAAACCTCTAGCTCAGGCTGGGGACATGACTGTGCAGGCATGAGGACCTCAGGGCCATCCCATGGAAGAAGCCAGGTGGGGCTGCACACAACTATAATTCCAGTGCTGTGGGAGGTGGAGATAGAAGGAAGGTTGAGGCTACTGGTGGTCAGCCTAGCTCCACATTCAGCAAGAGACCCCATCTCAAGGGAAGAACACCTGACATCTTCCTCTGACCTGTGTATACATGTGCACCCTATGCCACTCTGTGTGTGTGTGTGTGTGTGTGTGTGTGTGAGAGAGAGAGAGAGAGAGAGAGAGAGAGAGAGAGAGAGAGAGAGAACTAACGAAAAGTAAACAAAGTAGAGCTACTTAGCTTTTTAGAATGGGCTTAATGAAAAATACATATATAAAATCATTAAGAACTTAACTACCCCAATAATAAGGTTTCAGTTTATGGATTTGTTCTTTTTTTGGGGGGGGGAGACGGTCTTCCTGCAGCACCAGTTGGCCTAGAACTTGCTATTGTAGACTAGGCCCACCTGGATCTCAAGAGATCTGTCTGTCCCTGCTTCCTGAGTGCTTGGATTAAAGGCATGTGCCACCATGCCTGATCTGTCTGCCTCCTTCCTTCCGCCCTTTCTTATTTATATGTATTTTATGAGTGTTCTGCCTGCATGTACATAAGTGTACCATGTATGTATGTGGAGGTCAGAGGAGGGTGTTGGATCTCCTGGAACTGGAGTTAGATGGCTGTGAGCTTCCATGTGGGTGCTGGGAACCCAACACTAGTCCTCTGCAAGAGCAGTCAGTGCTCTTAACAGAGGAGCTATTTCTCTAACCCCCAGTTTATGTTTTCTAGTTCAAGAATGAAACAAAGTTTCCAAACTATAAATATCTGTAGATCTTGAAGAGACAATATAATGCCTATATTTTCTAGTTCAGGGCATGCCTGTAGCAGAGACTTCAAAAAATACAAAGGGGTCCAGGGAGGAAATCAAGGTTCCCTGTCTGCAAGGTTGGCCGGCAGTGCCAGAGGATTATGGAGGCATGACTGTCCTGGAGGGAGGGACAGAGGGATACATGGGAGCTAATCATGTTATCTCTAAACCTTTGAGGAGAGAAGATGGAGACAGAGACAAGCATTCCAGGAAACCCAAACATGCCAAGTCTATGAAGGAAATGGAAGATGGAGACATATGTCCCTGGTGAGGTATGGATGGACCTGCTTCTGGAGGAACAGACTTCAGTGAGGAGGTCTGGAGCCTGGGCCATGACATGTCCCATAACCTGGGGATACTCTATGACCCAGCTGGAGAGCCCAGAGAAACCACAGCTCCAGAATGTTTCCAGTGACAAAAGTAGGATCTAAGGCTCCATAAGGCACAGCCTTCCTGTGTTGGTAGGCATCTTTCTGCTCTTGAGGATCTGAATACAGAAAAGGCACTGGAGGGAAGGACATGTCTCTTTTCCCTATCTTGCTGCTTGAGGAGGACATTTCATTGGTTTCCTGCCCTCAAACTGAGGTTCCTACTGCCAGCTCATCAAGCTCTCAGGCTTCTGATCTGACTGGATTTCATTCTGGCTTTCCTAGTTTTCTGACTGCTCAGCCTCTACAATCTCAGGGCCAGTTCCTCATGTACAGTCTCCTTTCACGTAGCTACTATGTATCCTTTGGGCTCTGTCCCCTTGAAAGCCCTGGCAGAGATAAGGAGGCTTGCTGCTAGCAGTGCAGCCTCGGCCTTGGCCTTGGCCTTGGGGAGCTGAACTGTTGGACACTGGCTTGCTGAGGTCCAGGAGGATTCCCAACGGCAAGAAGCACTTTTAGTTACTGTGTGGAGTGCTGCCTGAGCCATGTGCACAACACTGAACTTTAAGAATTCCAATAACCTGGATTAGGCTGGGCATAAGAGGAGGCTGGGGCAAGAACATTCGAAGTGTGAGCCCAGCCTGAGCTACAGAGTCATACTGTCTCAAATAAAAAGGGTTGGGGTGGGGAGGGAAGTGGAGCTAGGAGGATCCCACTGCTCACCAGTCAGTTTAGCAGGAACACAAACTCCAGGTTTAGTCTCAAAGAATAGGCAGTGTGACTCACACAGGTATTCATCGCTTCGAGTACATACACATGCAGTCCCCCCCCGCCACATAAACAGACACACACACCCAACATGTGCACATACACACACAATCCAATAGTCTAGATTAAAGAGAATTGAAGCTATCGAATATAGTCCCCTCTCAGTTTCATCCAAGTTCATGAACAAACTCAAAGTCACATACCAAGACTCTGAGGGGACTTCTTTGCAACCATCAAGTTCTGTTGAAAGACCACTGGGGCTTTAGCTGGCTGCGGTTCATCCCCAGGCAGCTCCTCCTTCCTGCCTTCCATCTGGCTGTCATGGCACAGAATTTCAGTTGGAAGTGACTCTAAAGTTATTGTGGTGATTTTCTCTCCACTGTGAACATCTTGTAAAGTCTATCAGCCTGTGTCTGACATCGGGAATCACTGTAGGTCTCACAAGTATCTCCTATGTTCCCTGCTTTTTTTTTCTGCAGTGTGCACGGGAGTCTGTGGTAGATTGTGGGACTCTGGTGAGGATGCGCTGAGTACATTTTATTTTTAGTACTTAGTACAGCAGACACTCCACATGTGACATGGGACATCATTTCTGGTAGCCTGGAGCCCCAAGAAGCTGATCTGTGGGGAGGGAACACAAATAGCAGGTCAAGAGAAAGTCGGGTAGGTCTGTAACCTGTACTGTGCTCTGCTCTCTGGGAACCAGGCTGCAGAAAGGCAATGATCAAGAAACAGGCTGCCAGGAGGTCAGAGAGAGAGGGTCACTGAAGCTGACCTTAGGAGGAGGAGCCAGCCATGCAGCAAGCTGAGGAAGAGCTTCCCTGGCAGAAGGAATCTCATAGGCAATAGTCCTGAGCTTTGCATTTTTTGGCAAAAATTAAACAGAACACTGAAGACACATGATTGAGGAGGGAAGAGGGCATAGCAGGGTGGTCACAGGCTTCTTGGGACTGTCTAGATTTCAGACTGTGCCCCTACTTCTCAGGACCTTTTCAGATTTCTCCCTCTGCTTGAAAAATAATCTAGGTCTTAATGTCAAAGTTGCATTAGATTTAAAAACAAATTGAGGGAGGGGCTGAGAGAGATGGCTTAATGGATAAAGTATGTGTCTTGTAAGTGTGAGGTCTGGAGTCTGGATCAACAGAGTATGTATAAAAGCTGGGAAGGCATGGTTGTCACTTGTTATTCCAGCAACTGGGAGGCAGAGACGGGGATCCTTAGGGTAAGCTAGTCAGCCAGACTAGTTAATCGGCAAGCTCTGGGGTCAGCCAAGAGACCCTGTCTTAATAAATAAAGTGGAGGGCAATTGAGGAAGACACCCAGTGTCAAATTTGGGCCTTTATACACACACGTGTATGTGTACCCTCATGCATGTAAACACTGATACAAGCACATATACCACACATACAAAAAATTTGTTCAAGGAGGTCTGGAGTGATAGCTCAGCTGGTGAAGTGCTTGCCCTGCAAGCATAAAGACCTGCATTCAACTCCCAGAATACATGTAAAAAAATCTGAGAACAGTGGCATATCTGCAAAGACAGCAATGAAGAGGGGACAGGTGGACTCCTGGAGCTCACTGACCAGCCAGCCTAGCTCACCCGACAAGTTCTAGACAGTTTCAAAAACCAAGGTGGACAGCACCTGATGACTGACACCCAGGTTGTCCTCTGGGAATACACCGACACACCCACACCCACACCTACACCCACACACTTCTGCAGGTGTAACTTAGGGATAAAGTGCTTGTTCCACACATTCACAAAGCCCTGGGTTACCTTTCTAGTACCTTTAAAAAAACAAAAAACAAAAAACAAAAACACCTTTGCAAGTTTGCCCAAGCAGACTCAGAGACTTCTCACTTTGGAGCTTGGTCTTCTGTCACGTATGTATATACATGTGGACAACAAAGCCACTTTCAGATTTGCTCACTAATGGTTGAAATGCCAATAAAACCAAGGATTCTGCCTGCCTACACTGCCACACGATGCCAGGTCTAGGGAAGAGCTGGGCCTGGAAGGAAGTGTTTGCTGGCAGATGCTCTGGCCCCACCTTCATCGGAGGGCTGGGTGCTGTCAAGAAGTCTGTAATTGAGTCTGCATCTTAGGGGGAAGCCTAAACCTCAAAGCATTAGGAGTGCGCCAACACTGGATGGTCACAGAACTGAAGGATAGAATTAAAGTCTCTCCACACACTGCCCTCAGTCGATAACTATGGGTTTCACGGGTGGAAAGGAGGAAAGGGTAGGGTACTGCGCTGGATCCTAAGTTCAGACCAGGACAGATGGACACTTTTGTGTGCCTATCTCCTGGGGCCAGGTGGGCCAAAACATTAACTGGTGAGTCAAAATTAACTTTATATCTCAACTGAAACATCCCCCAGTAGGACTTCCACATAGCTCATTGATAAAATGGTATTATAAAAGCTGTGCCATCACTGGATTTCCAATTCCATCCTGGAAAGCATTGTGAGGCTCTTTACACCTGACTCCAGAGCTCTGACTTTCTCCTTCTCCTTAGGTCATGCCAATGATCCTCCTGAACCTTGAGGTCCTCACAAGCAGTCAAGTCCTCTCTCCTAGGCTCAGAGCTGTATCTCAGATCATCCGGGGAGCTTGAGGCTCTGGGCTCCAGGCCAAACCCTAGACCTTTGATTCAGGGTCTCTGGGGCTGCAGCTCAAGCTGAGCACCTCTGAGCATTCAGGGACAGCTCCTCAGCCTCAAGCCTGCCCAGCCAGTCCAGGAATAGTCATGTTTCTTGGCCTCTTTCAGTCACTTGTATTTATCATATTTCCTACTCTCTGCCCCTGTGATACTGTGACACCCTGAGCAATCAGCACAAAGTCCACATGCAGACCTGCCTCCTCAGCTACTCCTGGCTCTGCCCTGAAGCAGGCTCCATTCCTCCATCTCAATCACCCAGTGCCAGGTGCTCAACAACCAGGGACCACCTTGCAGTCCCCAATATGATTGAAAATGCCTGATCCTAAACCTCTTACCCCACTTGACCTATTTCTTCTTACAGAAAACATATCCTGCTCATGTCTTCTCCTGGTTCCCTCTGCTTCCTAACTGACCTGCCCTAGTTCTTGCTCAAGTAGACTGGCATGGTATGCCTGCCCCTACCTTACCACTGTCACATTCATATCTGCCTGTCTCTCACCCCTGCTGCAAGGAGATCCTAATCACCTCCTATCTCTCTCCCCCTTTTGGAAGCATATATTTAGTAAGTTCCAATGAGAGATTTACTGTGACTTGTTCATTAATCTAAAATAAGTCATGACTTTCCAGACCACGGAGTCAACCCTTGAGAAGCAGCACTGACAGCATCTGGTGGAGCCGGCCTGGCCTGCAACTGCCCTGGGACCTCACATCTAAGCATGTTCCAGAGCGGTTCTGGCCACAGCACATTGGGGACGTGGCTAAGGACATACAGAGCATACTGTCTGGCCTGGGGGAAACAGTAAACAACCTGGCTGCACCTCAGGAGGCAAACAGATCACCAACTGTGGTGAATCATGCACAGGCCAGAGAGCAGACTACAGCTCCATGTCAGCAGGCATGGCCAGGATGCAAATGAGGGTGAACAAATCAAGTTTCAAGCAATATGTTCAAAATGGCACCATTCATGTAAATTCTTAAAGTCCAGGACCTTGCACATGCTAGGTAAGTGCTCTACCACTGAGCTTACCTCCAGTCCTTGGGTTCTTTGGCATAAGGTCTTGGTAGACTTTATGTGTGTGTTTTGCCTGCATGTATATATGTGTACCCATCTTATGCAGTGCCTGTGGAGATTAGAAAGCGCTGGACTTCCTGAAACTGGAGCATGGAAGTTTATAGTTACCATGTGGGTGCTGGGAACTGAACCTCGGTCCTCCGAAAGAGCAGCCGGTGCTCTTAACTACTGAGCCATCTCTGTAGCCCTCATGTAAATTCTTACCCTTCCCCACCCCTGCCCTAGGTTACAGACACACATACAGGTAACAAGTATAAAAGCACAGACTGAACAAACATTGGAGCAGAAGGAAGGAGAAAGCAGCATTGGGGAAATTTCAGAAGCAAATGAAAGGAAGACATGCCTAACGTACAGTAATGCCAGCTGTTGGAGAGCATGAGGGACACTCGGGTTTAGTACCTCCTGCCTCTCACCCACTCAGCAGTCTCTTTTCAGCTTTAAATCCTGTAAGTGGTCTGCATGGTCATTACTAGTTAAAAGGCATTAGAACACTATAAAATTACTTTTAACATTTCAAATGGTACTAAAATTCAATGCAGTACATTAAAGTTAGTTTATTAAACACAGATGGACTCTGTAATGATTCAAAGGCATGTTAAAGTTTGGAAGGTTTGGGGGAATAACCATTAAGAACACTAATTATTAAACCTTGCATGGCAGTGCAGACCTTTAATACCAGTACTCAGGAGGCAGGTGGAGCTCTGTGAGTTTGAGGCCAGCCTGGTCTAGGTAGCAAGTTCTAGGCTAGCCAAGGCTACATAATGAGACCCTGTCTCAAAACCAAAACAAAATGATAAAAACAACATATATAAAAAAACAAAACAAAACAAAACTATGCAGCATCTTCAGCCATCAGGGAAACACAAGTTAAAAAGACACTGAGATTCTGTCTCACCCCAGTCAGAATGGCAATCATCAAGATGGCTAAACAGTAAATGCTGGTGAGGAGGGATTTGGGGAGGTGGACACCCAAACACTGTGGAAATAAACAATCTGGCCAAGCCACTCCTGGAGATATAGTCTAAGGACTGTGAGTCAGACCATCATAGATAGGCTTCCATCCATGTTTACTGCTACTCTATTGCCAACAGTGACATGACAGAACTGCCTTGATGCCTATCCACAGACGAATGGATAAAGACCTGTGGCACATAACGCACAGTGGAGTTTTCGCAGCTGTCAAAAATGAAACTGGGTTTAGGATCTGGCTCCGCAGGTAAAAGTATCTGCTATGTAAACAAGAGGACCTGAGTTCAAATCCCCAAAACCCACATAAAATGCTGGGTGTGGTTGCGAGCGCATGTGCGTATGCGGGGGAGAGGGACTGCTGAGGCCTGCTGGCTGTTGGCTTAGCTCCAGGCTCAGTGAGAGACTGTCTCAAAGATTATAATGGAGATTGATAAGAGCAGGACAGCAGATGTCCTCCTCTAGCCTCTCTCTGTGTATACATAGGCATATGCATTTGTACATATGCACACACTCCAACCTTTTAAAAACAAAACAAAATTTTCATTTGTAGACAAACGTATGGAACTAGAGTACAAGAAATACACCAGATTCAGAAAGACAAATACCAGGTTTTCTCTCATATGTGGAACCTAAGCAGATAAATGTCAAGTGTCCTGTGGAAATTCCCAACTGAGAATCCCTGGTCTTGAGGCAACCTCACTACAGCTTGTTCTAGAAAAGTATTAACATGTAACAGAAACAAAGCAGGAGGGTACCTAGCCGGGTTTGGGGACCAGTCTTGCTTGGCAGTTTCCTTATTTTGACTATTTCTCTTTGCCCAGTTCCACAACCTTTCACTGACCCCTTCACCAGGGTGGGCCAAATTCTAAAGATGGACTCAGTTTCTCAAACACTCTCTGTAGGAAGGGAAAGGACTTTGCAAGTGTAAAGTTGCCAATCAGCTGATTTAAAATCAGGAGATGGTCCTGGCCTCTCTCTCATCCTATGGAATGGCAGGAGTCCTCATAAGCAAAGAAGGAAAGGGGCAAGTCCAGCACTCAAATCTTGAGTGCGCAGGATCAAGCAGGTAAGAAAAGTTGCCTCATAGTCCTACAATCACAGCTACAACCTGACTGAGCACTTTGGTCTACAGCTACCTTCTTCTCAGTCTCAGAGACTCAGAGCCTGAGAAACACTGTGTCCAGACTTCAGACACCAGAGCATAATCTAGCAAATCAGTGCTTTAAGTCTTCATATTCATGTTTACTTGGGATAGCAGCAATAGAAGATGCAACAGCAGGGCAGTTGTACAAGCTAAAAAGTGAGGCTAATAAGTGAGACACACAGTAATCAAAACCAACCCTCTCAAGAAATTTCCCCTAGAGTCAGGTGTGATGGCAAGCAGTCTTGGCACTTGGGAGGCAGAAGCAGGAGGACCATGAGTTCAAGGTCAGTCTAAGTGTCAATGACACCTTGCTATCCATCCATTCACCTACAAATAAGAAATTAATAGAGCTGGGCATGGTAGCACACACCTTTAATCCAGCATTTGGGAGATATAGATAGGCGGATCTCTGGGATTTTGAGGAAGTCTAGAGCACACAGTGAGTTCAAGGCCAATCAGGGCTACTTAGAGACCCTGTCTCAAAAATCAAAGCAAATAAAGAATAAATAGCCCCTGTTTCTATAAATGCTAAGTCAAATAATAAAACAAAACATCTGTAGAGATACCTCTCCAAAGAAGCTATGCAGAAAGCCCTATGCACATAAGACCCTCAACTAGCCATCACAAAATTCTCACATGACCCAGATATTCCACCCACAGGTATATGAGAGGGATAGAAGCCCACATGTAGAACCTGTATATAAATGTATATAGAATGTTTTTCCTAATAACCAAAAGATGGAAACATGCCATGTCCACTGTCTGAGGAACAGACAGAACACTTCAGTCACAATAAGAATGAAACTCCATTTTACAACATAGGTGACTTGTAAAAATCACGCCAAGTGTTATGGTTTCAACCTGCAATGTCCCCTGAAACTCATTCACCACCAGACCTGGCTATTGTTTAAGTTGAAAAAGAAAAGAAACTCCTAGCTGTTTATGGGGGTTCACACTTGTAATCACAGCACTGAAGAGGCTGTGGCAAAAGTAAAATTCTAAGATTGTGGCTGATAAGGCTAGACTGGTTCAAGGGTGAGGGTGGGGCACGGAAAAAGAACAAAGAAAAAAAGGACTGGAGATGTAGCTCAGGGCAGAAACAGTTGCCTAGCATGTGCAAAGCTTTGGGTTCAATTCTCAATACCACACAAAAACAAAAACAGTCTCCCATCGACATGAGGTGTGTGGCCTGGGCCTATGAGTCCATTATCATCTCTTTCCACCTCATAAGGATGAAGGGGCTCCGCCTTCCATCTATACAGACAACACTCTACAAGAGTCATTCTCATTCCGGTAAGTTAATGTGGTTAATCAGAGACTTCTGGCGAACCTTCTAGTTACCTCAGGTTTAAGAATCCTTGTGGACCTGTATGGACTACAGGTTTACACAAAGATCACTGAGAAGCTAAGCCCTCTTTTCAACAGTAGTCCCCACAGGGAAGTGTCCTTCTTGGTGGAAGCCTGTGGGAACGGACTAACACTCCCTTCAGTAGTCACTAGAGTGTAAGAAAATGGTGTCAGTCCCTAGCAGCCACCAGGCCACTATACTTTCGTGCCACCAGTTTAAGAGAATCATGAACACAGAACTGCTTTTACCATCTGCTTACAGCCTCCTGTAAATGACTCTATATAAGGAAAGGAGCCTGGCAAATCCCCACAGACTCCCTGGGTGGCCTGGGAAAAAAATTCACCCAGAGTTAGATTCCCAAAGGCCAGTGCCATACCTACAGTGATTCTATATAGTGAGCACTGCTGTACATCCCTTCACCTTATTGAGAGCCACACACAAGGGCAGGTGATCTACTTTTCTCCCTGGGCAGTTGTGCCAGAAAAGGACTGGATGCCAGGAAATAGGCTGCACTTGCTCTAGTCCTGCTCACAGGATCTCTGCCTTCTCATTACTGAAACACCGCAAACATTTTGTTGACAAGGTCATCTATATTAAAATCTGTTTTTCAAGTTATCTTGGTCTTTTTTTTTCTTTAAAAGTATTTATTTATATATTCAATAAATGTATGAGTGCCCACTGTGCATCGGCAGTGTGCCAGTCCTGGAGAGACAGGGGAATCAGGCTAAGCCCCAGCAGGCTACCCAGGACTGCCATTCTGGGACCAGTGCCTGGAGCTATGTAAAACATCACATGCTCATAAACAAGTGGGATTCATATCAACACCAATGTTTGGCAAACTGAGCCCAAAATGTTAGAATCAGTGTTCCCAGTTTCTGTCTCCTAACACCTGACTGGGTTAGGGAAGGAGCTCAGGAGTGCAGTACTGGCTAGCACGTACAAGACCCTAGGTTCTATCTATGCCCAGTTGTTGGAAAAGAAAAACCCCGAACAAAACCTTCGGAACTTAAACCTGCCAATCCTGGAGCTACTATCCTAAGCAACAGATGTTTCTTTTGTAGGTTTTTGTTTTGTTTTGTTTTCTCTTTTAGGTTTACTTGCTGGGCCTCTCCACCAGCCGTGTGCATGTGTGCTTGAGATAAGCCATAACCTTGTAGTCCAGACTATCTTCCTGTCTCTTACAGGTGTGAGCCACCACCCCCTGGAGCAAGTTCTTCTTACTGCCTACTAACCTGGGAATTTGGCATGCTCTTACTTCTTACTTCTAGTCTAAGATCTATCTAAAGTGGGTCCCTTTCTCAAACTCTATTAAGACTGAAGACAGGGACTACCTTGCAAAGGAGTCAAATAAAAATCAACATTTTCAGGCCCTAATTTTAAGACAGTCAGCTAAAATTCCCAGAATACTAACTAAAGATGCTTTATGGATTTGACATCTGAGGTCCTCTGCCACTCTGTGACCTCACATGCTGGAATGCAACGTGGTCTAAGAGACTAGAGAAAGTTCTTCAGGAGCACACTGGTACTATCAGTGTGGCCATGACAATTGGAGTTCTGATGCCCAGTGACTCTCCACACAGAGTCTGTAACATAAAGGCTGGGCCCTAGCCATGCGCGACAAGGTTTCTGGAAGGGCCCTTTGCACGCTTGTGGTGCAGTGCAAAGTCAGCCAGCCCTGTGAACATTCCTTAGCACTTCATACAAGGTACAGACAAGCCCAAGGGATCTGTTTCCTAACTGCAGAGATGAGAAGGAACTATTTCTAGAGAGAGGCACCTCACCTGAGGAACAGAGCGAGCAGGGGCCAAGATGGCTTCTGAAACTCCAACTTATACAACTGCAAGTTCAGAACTTTAAAAAAATTTTTATTTTATGTGTATGAATGTTTTGCCTGCATGTATGTAAATGTATCACATGTGTGCCTGCTGCCTGCAAATGCCAGAAAAGGGCCTTGGATCCCCTCTGAACTGGAGTTAAGGACAGGTGTTAGCTGCCATGTGGGTGCTGGGAACCAAACCCAGGTCTTCTGTAATAACAAGTGTTCTTAACTTCTGAGTCATCTCTCCAGCCCCAGAATGTTTTTTTTTTTTTTTTTAATATTTATTTTATTTTACTTTTTTTGGTCTTTTTGAGACAGGGTTTCCCATAGTCCACTTAGCCTGGAACTCACTATGCAGACCAGTCTGGTCTTGAACTCACAGAGATCCATCTGCCTGCTTCCTGAGTGCTGGAATTAAAGGCGTGTGTCACCATATCCAGATTATTTTATTTTTAATTAAATACACATATGTGTCTGTGTAAGAGTATGTGCATGTGAGTATAGGTGCCCACACAGGTCAGAAGAGAGCATCAGATCCCCTGGAACTGGAGTTGCAAAGAGTTATGAGCCACCATGTGGGTGTTGGGTCCTCTGCAAAAGCAGTCAGTGCTCTTAGCCACTGAGCCATCTCTGTAGTTACTAATTCAGAACTTTCTGATGGTGTGAGGGAGCATGCTTAGAGCAGGTAAAAGGTACAGACTGTTGGGGTGGAACTTCTAAAGAATCAGACAATCATCCCTTGGTCTCTCAGTCATGCTAATAAAAAACCTTTGGAGAATTAGAAAAACAAGGCTGTTTTGGAAGAAGCAGGCATGACATAAAGAATTAAAACAATTCACTCAATAAGCACTTAGGATCTGTCATTCCCTGGAGAGGCAGGGAAAATCAAATCACAGCCGTGAACTTCAAAGGAGCTTGTATTCTATCTAGTTGGCTAGACAAACAAAATTAACAAGTAGACATAATAGAACTATATACCCATATCTACAAAATGTGAGGCATGATGGTACACACCTGTAACCCCAGCACTCAGGAGGCCAAGGCAAGAAGGTTGTAGGTTCCCCAAACAGAAAAACCAAGGTAAGGTCATATCTTAAAACACCAAAACAAAGAAAACCTACAAAATGCAATGCAATGAGTGAGTTGATGGAATAAAGGACATGTAGCAAGGTAACAGATACAAGGGGCAAAATAGTTTAAGAAATTTTTTAAAATGGTATATATTCTAGAAAAGAAAAATTAAAAAAAAGATAAATTCTTACTAGTTAGAAATAAATACTCATTATTTTGGTGAATGTCAGTACCTTACTCATCACTATCTTTTTTTTTTTTTTTTTTTTTACACTCAAAATATAGATTTTAAGAGTTCATGGGGCTGAGGAGATGGCACAGTGGGTAAGAATGCTTGCTGAGGACCCAAGCACCCACATAAACAGGCAGGCATGACTGTGTGTGCCTGTAATCTGAGAACACACATAGTTTAGGAACAGGAGTGGAGACAGGAGGACTGTTGGGATTTGCTGGCTGCCAGTCTAGCTCCAGATTCAGGAAGAAGCCCTGTTTCAACAGAATAAGGTGGCAAGTGATAGAGTAGGATACCCAGTGTCCTCTGGCTTCCACACTTGTACATGCACACACACCTGCATACATGTGTATGAACACCCCCCCGCCCCCGCAATTCTCTCCCAGTAAAACATGTCACAATCATATTTCACATTTCAGAATACTGTCCTCAGAAACATTTCTTGGTTTCTATTCCCACTCGTACTCCCACAGACACACCTCCACTGCAGCCCTTGGTCCTGCAGCCTTTGGGCCAGCTGCTGGAGTAAGCCTCTGTGCAGCACTTTTCTGCTGAGACCTCCCAAAGGAGCCTGTGCCACTCTGAGTCAGAGCCTGTGACTCTCAATGGCCTGCAGGGCCCATAGGAACTGCAGTCATCTCCGCCCTTGCCCCAAGCTGGCCATACTGGCTCCCATGGTATCCCAGTCTTGCATTGGCAGCATGCCCCCCACCTTCTATTGTTCAGAGGTCATACAACAGTCTCAGCTCTATCATCATCACACTCCCTAGCCTGGCTTATTTTTGTCCAAGGCATTCTTCATCTCTAACATTTGATAAGATTTCCTGTGTGCTGTGCAGGCTGTCTGTGCCTTACACTAGAATGCAAAGCTCCAAGAACACAACTGAGTCAGTCTCTCTCTTTGTGTATGTCTCTGGCTCTGTCTGTCTCTCCCCCTACTCCCATTCCCCTAGGGTCTCACTGTGTAACCCAGGCTGGCTGGCTGGCTGGGATCTCCTGCCTCAGCCTCCTGAGATCTAGGGTTACAACCCTAGATATGAACAACAATCTAGGTATGAACCACCACTTGTGGCTTGTTTTAATTTCCAGTAATGTGTCGTGAGCACCTAACACAGAAGGTATTTAGTAATATCAGCAGATTAAATGGCTTAGGAACAGGGTGGTGGCTTCTATTATGCACTGTCACTTCACTCTGACTCCTGGCAGTTAGCTTGTGGCAAGTTTTTAACATCGTGAACACATTTGTTACTCAAAGGGAAGAGAGCAGCATAAACATCAGTTATGAACTTCAAAGACATTAGTACCCCAGGCCCTGCTCCAGGCCTACTGAATCACAACCTGCATATAAACGGGATTGCCTGAAACTCAGCAGACTTAGATGGCTCAAGCAGCCTACTGACTAAAGAGAAGGAAGCAGACCCCATCGTCTCTGGCTACTGGCCTGGCTGGACCCTGGACGTGCCCTGGGTGCTACTGGAGTCTTCATGTTCATCTCTGATCATCACAGAGGCCTTGGAACAGCTTATAGTAGTCCACACTCTAAATCCCTCTGGTACCCACAAGGAAGCAAAGAGCACACACAAATGATTGAATGTGGAGGGGGAAGCACGAGAAACACCAGAAAGCTGGGGAGGAGGAAGGACTCCTTCTTTCCTCTGATTACTTGCCAGGGCTCCCCTCCACTAACCAGTAGCCAGAAAACAGGAAACTTGCAGCTCTCACCTACCAGGTCAGCTCCAGGGGCAGATGGCAGGCAGGGAAGCTACAGCTGTCACTTACCAGGTTTGCTTGGGGGAGGGCATCTGCACAAGGGAAAGAGAACAGGGATGGCAGATGGAGCTGGTGTGTCCCCACTCTTCCCAGCAGTGAGTTGGAATGGGAAGCTCCCTGCTTTCTCTAAAAGGGTGAGTTTTCACTTGATCTGAGGGTGTTTAGAAGGGGATAAAGCATAGAGTAGGAAGAAGGCACTGGGGGGGTGGTGGCTATCTTAGCAAGGAAAGGGAGGGACAACATAGTTTGGTCATTTCTCCCTTAAAAATGAATTGAGGGCCGGGGAGATGGCTCAGCCAGTGAAGTGCTTGTACGGAAAACATAAGGACCTGAGTTTGACCTCAAAGAACCCATGTAAGAAAGAAAAGCTGAGTTACCCAGTACCTGAGGAGGAAGAGATGGAAGGATCTCTGCCTCAAAAACAATGAATGAATGAATGAACGAATAAATAATTATCTTAAGGGGAGATTAAGGACCACTGTAATTTTGCAGAATAGTCTTAGAAGAATGTCTGAGAAGATACCTAAGGATAATGTGCAGAGGATACCCAGTGAGGAAGTCACAGGAAAGACACCTTCAGCATGGCAGCTGTGGAGATGATGGCAGAAGGCAATTCAAAGATTTATTTTATTATTTTAAAATTATGTGTGTGTATCTGAGTGTGTCTATATATGGGTTTGTGCATGTGAGTGTAGGTGACTGTGGAGGCCAGAAGGGGCCATTAGCTCCCTTAGAACTGGAGTTACAGGTGGTTGTGAGCCATCTGATATGGATGCTGAGAACTCAAGTTTGGTCCTCTACCAGAACAGCGAGTGTTCTCAACAACCCAGCCATCTCTTCAGCCCACAGAAGGCAATCTAAACATCTGAAAATGTCAAGTCTTTGGAGGACTTTCATTCCAATTGTACATTCCCAACACTTTCCTCAAAATAATGATAATGTAAAGTTAGCTAATTATTAATTTAATTTAAAAATCACTGAATATTTCCAATTCTTGGGTATGTGAGTATCCCATTTTCCTATTAGGTCTCCCTTCTCTTCCTCCCAAGAATATGAGGATTGTTATGAAAATACAATGACTCATCAACAGGTCTTATTAAACAGAATAAGAAACAAGAAACCATAAACAAGAGGGCTGGACTGCAGCTCAGCAGAAGTGCACTCAACAAGCATGTGTGAAGCCCTAGGTTGGATCCCTGGTACTAGCAAAGGGCAGTACACAAGGGAACCTCCTACAAGCAGAGCACAGCAGGTCAGCATATGGGAGCATCTTAACACCACAAGGGATGGAGCTCAGACTCACAACAGCCCTAATGACAAATAGACAGGAGCAGTTGTTGACAGGGCTGTAGAGACAGGAGCCCTCACACAGGGCTGGTGCGCCACTTTAGAAAGCAGCCGGCAGCTCTCTGTCAGATGAAGAGTTACTGTTTGTTCTAATGATCCCATTCCTAGGGATAGTTATTTGTTTTTTTTTTTTTTTTTTTTTTTTTTTTTGAGACAGGGTCTCACTATGTAGGCCTAGCTGGCCTAGGAACTTGCTAAGTAGATCAGGTTGGCCTTGAAGTCATAGAGATCTGCTAGCCTTTGCCACCTAAGTGTTGGGATTAAAGGCATGAATCACCACAGCTTGGATATTAAGAACAACCCAAAGTCTAGCCCCAGACAGGGATGTAGGCAGCAACCTTAAGAGAAGGGTCCTAGTGGAAATCTTTAGGTGTGCCCCCAAAGTGGATGTGGGGCCTGGGTTGCTCCCCTTTTCTTCTTGTTTGCTTCTTGGTCATAAGTGTGTGTTTCCTCCTGTTCACCTCCTCATGAGAGGCCTACTCACCAGAGGTCAACCAAGGATGAACTGAAACTTCCAAAACTGTGAGCTGTACTTAATCAATCCCCTTAGAAGCCAATATCATACATATCCATGAAATAATGATGCCTGTGTACACACAGCTTGTGCCCACACATGGATGTTCAGAGGCATTGTTTGCAATAATCAAAAAGTGATATGTGTGTATATCTATATATAAATGCATGTATATGTAACAGTAATAATTGAAGAAGACAAGATGAATGGGGGGAATGTGGGAGGGATTGGAAGGAGAAGAGGGAGGGTGGGAATGAAGTAAATAAAGTACTCATGTATGAAATTCTCAGGAAAAAAAATGTTAATGAAAAACAAAAGAAAAGCCAGCATAGTAGTGTACACCATTAGTCCCAGCACCCAGGAGGCAGAGGCAGGCAGATTTGTGGGAGACTGAGACCAGTCTAGACTACATACTGATTTCCAGGCCAACTGGAATTACAGAGTCTCTGTCTCAAAAACCGAAACCAAACAAAAACCTATAAAAATGTGGAAACAGCCTCAAACGTTCATCAACAGATGGATGAGCAAACTATGGCACACCTATACAGTAGAATATTACTCAGTCATAAAAGGAGGGACTAATGAAGGTACCCATGGTGGCTCATACCTGAAATCCCAGTACTCAAGGCTAGTTTGAATCTTAGTGAGACCTTGTTTCAAAATAAAAAGTTGAAAGTGACTAGGGATGGAGGTCAATGACAGAACATTTGGGTAGCATGCACAAGGCTTTGGGTTTAATATACAACATACACACATGCACATGTATACATACAGATACACGCACAAAAAAATAACAGCACCAAAGCCCACAGCAGATGAAACCCCACTACATACCTATTAGAATGGATAGATCGAAAACACCAATGACACCAAATGGAGGCAAGAATGAGGAGCAACCCGAACTCTCATTTCTGGATGCTTAGAATGTAAAATATGCAAGACAGTTTTTTAAGGAACCCAACATTTTCTTACTATATGATTTGACAATAATAATGTTTCAAATAAGTTGAACACTTGTCTGTACTAACATTCATACACAAGTGTTTGTAGCAGCTTTTAGTCAAAATTGTCAGACTTAGGGGAGGATATATTCTTTAATAAGCCAGTGAATAAACAAACTGGTCAACTGTCCACCCATGAAAATATGTATGATTCTACAGTGGGAAGCAATAAACTATCAGGCCCTTTAAAAAACACAGCAAAGAACCTTAGCTGTACACTGCTAAGTGAAAGAAGCCAGTCTGGAAAGGCTGAGCATCTTATGTTTACAACTGGAAGTCTGGAGAAAGCAAAACTTTGGAGATAGTTAAGAGCAATGGCTGCCAGACAGAGTTGGGAAGGGAGGTAGGATGTGGGATGCAGGACACTGTGACTTGTCTGCATGATACATTTCCCAAACTCATAGAACCATAGGGCACAGAAAGTGAGCTCTGATGTAAACCATGGACTTGAGCTCCTAATGCTGCCTCAGTACTGGCCCATTGATTGTAACAAAAACATGGGATGTGGGACAGGGAAGAGACCAGAGGAGTATGGGAATTCAGGCAAGTCACCAAGAATTAAAACAAGTTTCCAATTAAAAAAAAAAATGCTGAAGATACTGTGGTCTGCTTGGCAAATATTTATACATTCTGAAAATAGTCAAGATGACAAAAATTCTAACACAGGATTCTAACCAGAAATTAAGTTAAAACACCTACAGTTCAAAATGAAAATTTCTGGGTAACTGCAGAGGACCAACAGGAAGAAAAGGTTTCAATCTCTAGGGGATGGTGAAATTATCTTTCTAGGGAGTAACAAGACAAAATGGCTACAGCACAGTTTCTAAAATAATGTTTACTGTGGAAAATATTTTTAAAAATATTTTATTTATTTGGGAGGCAGAGGCAGGAAGGATCTTTGCGAGTTCAAGGCCAGCCTGGTCTACATAGCGGGTTCCAGGCCAGCTGGCGTTACATGGAGACCCTGTCTCTAAAAGGCCAAAATTTTATTTATTATTTTTATTTTCTGTTTATGAGTGTTCTGCTTGCACACACATAAGTGCACCTGTGTTGTGCAATGCCTGAGGAGGTCATAAGAAGGCATTAGATCTCCCTGGAACTGAAGTAACAGACAGTTGTTAGCTGCCATTAGGTGATGGAAATCAAATCTGGGTCTTCTACAAGAGCAGCCAGTGCTCTTACCCACTCAGTCAACTCCAACAGTGGAAATATTTTTCAGAAATAACAAGACCACAATTAAAGCATAGAAATAAACATACATATATTAAAAAATTTTATGTGTCTGCCTGCATGTATGTATATGCACATGTGTGCAATGTTCATGGAGGCCAGAAGAGAGTGTTAGACCTCTTGGAACTGGAGTAGGGAGGGTTGTTAGCTACACTGTGGGTGCTAGGAATGGAATCCAGGTCCTCTGCAAGAACAGCCAGGGCTCTTAACTGCTGAGCCACCTTTCAATCCCCTACTTTAAAAACAGGATTATAGTATTTGAATCATCATATTTGTATATGTGAGTGTTGGTATAAAGCTGAACATGCATTAGTGTGAGACTAAGTGTGAGTGCTAGTGTGAAGAGGTTAAATGTAAGCATGTGTCCCTCTGACGTGAGGCCTGGGGTAGCTATGTTCACAGACAGCAATTCCTATACTGCTGGCATTCCTACATCTCTTAATTTTCCTGTGCAGAAAAAAACACCTCTGCTGGAGGCTGAGTCACCACCTTTCAGCCCAACAGGCTGTCATTTATTACCAATGGCTGGTGAAATATGAATTATGAGTTCTGCCTTGCCTTACTTTAGTGATCACAGGGCTGCCACCAGTGAAAAGCAAGAGACCTACATGAATGGGGAGTTTGAAAACTGTAGAGCCACACATGAGAAGGTGCTTGGTACCACTGTACAATGCCAGGCCAAAACAGCTCACCACTCCTGGTGCAGGTGGCTTGGTGGTTAAGAGCTCTGGCTGCTCTTTCATAGGACCAGAGTTTGGTTCTCAGGATCCATAACACGCAACCCAGGATCACCTATAACTCCAGTCTAGGGGATCTAATGCTCTCTTCTGGCCTCCACAAGGAATCTGCACACGTGGCAAATACACACAGAAACACATAAATTTATTTTAATTAAAAAAAAAAGCAACTGATAAAATGATTCCTAGGGCTGGAGAGAAGGTTCAGCAGGTAAAAGCATTTGCTGTGCATTCGTGAGGACCTGAGTTCAAGTCCTCAGACTCTGCACACCAGGTACATGTCTGTAATTCCAGCAGTCTTATAGCAAGATAGAGTTGGAGACAGGACACTCCTCAGGAAGCTCCTAGGCTAGTTAATCTAGTGTATTACAGAAGCAAACAAAACAGAGATCATGTCTCAAACAAGGTGGAAAGTGAGACCAACACCAAAGCTGTCCTCTGATTTCCACATGTGTGTACATACACACTTGCACACACACACAATTTAAAAACAAAAAGAATCCTACTCTTGAGGACCACCGCTCAGTGGGTAGACAAAGAAACACAAACAGGCCATTCTCTAGTGGGTGTGCTGATATCAAAACGGCATGCCCATGGTGTCCAGGTCCAAGGGGTAGACATGCACTGTGAAGACGGGTGGCCAGAGATGGGAAGAAAATCCCATTCATTCTCTGGACAGTGACGTCAGGATTATTTCACAGGAAGCACCTGTAAGAGCCCAGATGTCCTACACTGGGAATGGCTGCTCCATTAATCTATTCTTCAGCGGTCGCTACTGGCTTCTTCTATTTCTCACTTGTTACAGGCCTGCCACTATCTGCATTTCCAGCTCATTTCATTAACTCTGTAATTTCCCATTCATCTTATGTCCTTATTCTACCTTTGAACACAAGCAAGCATTGCTTAATCTATATGCTTTCTGCTCTATGATACAGGAAATCCCAAGGGAATCTGTTTGCCTTTTTTTCTCAGAAAACTTGGTTTTCAGTCTTTTCCTTCTCTCTTCTGTTCTCCCATTCCCCAAGTTTTTGGTTTTGGTATCTTAAAAAGTTTCTCTCTTGTTCCCCCTCCCCTTCCTCTCTTGGATGGGGCCTAGGACGTTATAAATGTTAGGCAAGCACCCTACCTCTGAGCTTCATTTCCAGCCTTATTTTTATTTAAAAATATTTTTAGTATTTATTATTTTTAATTTTATGGGTAAGATTGTTTTGTTTTGTATGCATGCATGTAAGTGCACCATGTGAGTGCAATGCCTGCATAACCCAGAAGAGGGTGTTGGATCCCCTGGAACTGGAGTTACAGACAGTTCTTAGCTGCCATGTAGACACTGGGACTTGAACCCAGGTCCTCCGGAAGAAGAGCAAGTGTTTTTAACTGATAAGCCATCTCTCCAGCCCCTATTTTAAAATATTTTAATATTTATTTTTATTTATGGGTATTGATGTGTCTAGAGCATGTGAATATGTGTGGAGGCCAAATGAGCACGTTAGATCCCCTGGAGCTGGAGTTACAGGAGGTTGTGAGTTACCTGACATGGGTACTGGGATCTGAACTCAGGTCCTCTGGCAAAGTACCAGACACTTTTAACTACTGCGCCATCTCACCAGCCCCCCTTTTTTTTTCTATTTTGAAACAGGTTATATATATATTGCCCAGATTGACCTTCCAGCCCAAACTGCCTTCAAACTTCTGCTTTCACTTGCCAAGGGCTGGAATTACAGACATGTGCCACCATACTTGGCCATTTCCCTTTAATTTTCTTACACTTAGCTCTCCACCAACCCACTCTTCCCAGAAGCACTTTAGGCCAACATGTACCATCTCCACCTACTTGTTCCCAAGCTCAGAGCCAGAGTTTGATGGATAGATGGACATAGCTCACAGTCAGATATTAAGGGACCACTGACTCGGCCTCCTCAGATAATTACTTCTAATGAGACACCTGCTCTGACTAGCCTGTGGACAGCCCTGGTATGTTTGTTAAATCACAGTCTCATTACTTTCTAGTCCCATCAAACATGTGCTGTTAAGGAGGTAAATGACCAGGCCTCTGTTTCTCCATTCGTACCAGCCAACCTCTCAGGGAGTTTCCATTCCACTCTACTTTTAACAGAGTGAGCCTCCCCTCTCTTCTTCCCTCCTTTCTTTTTCTGAGACAGTGTCTCATATAGCTCAGAATGACCTCAAACTCAACGTGTAGCTAAGGATCATCTTGATCTTCTGATCCTCCTGCCTCCATTTCCCAAGTTTGTGCTCCCCTGCTTGACCTTAATGGAGTTGTTGATCACCAGCTATTTCATCAAGACCCTGAGAAAATCTTTCCTCAGCCTAGAATGAAATTATGGAACTTTGTTTTCTTGAAAAAAATGTATGTTATATAGTCACAAAAATATAGTTATTGGCTACCTTGTGTGAGGCAAGAATTATAGATCTAAATGTGTGGATGTAAAGCACAGACTGAAAATCCTATTATACTGTAGAAAAAATTTAAAAGGACATTGTTCTGTGTTTGTGTGTATGTGGAGATTAGAGGACATCATTGGGTGTTGTGTCATAGGCACTACCCACCTTCTTTTACAGTCAGGGACTCTCACTGTCCTGGAGCTCACCAAGTATGCTAGACTGGTTGGCCTATGAGCCCCATGGACCCTCTGGTCTCTGCTTCCCCAGCCCTGGGATTACAGATATGTGCATTACCACAAACAGCTTTTTTACTTGGGTTCTAGGTGATCAAACTCAGATCTTCCAAGCATTTTAGGGATTAAGCCATCCCCAGCATTACTGCAGCCAGGCAAGGGCTCCTGTCTTCCATCCTCCCAGTGATATTCTGCATCCTCTTTTCTTTCAAGTCCTCAGAGGTAAATCACCTAGGAGATATGCCCCATGAGGTGAGGGCCACATGAAGGGCGGGCTCTGAGGACACAGCAGATCTTCCTGCAGACTCAGTAGCCACCCACAGTTCTGCTCCACTTGGTCTCAGGAGTTGCTGGCAACCCCCACCCAGAGCATTGTATCATTATGGCTGGCCTGGCTGCAGCAGTCTGATGCCGTGGACCAACCAATAAAACTGGTGCCAAAGTGAGATGGTGAACATCCTGTCAGCCACTGGGTTTCTGCTGTTGCCTAGGAGGGCACTGTCATCACCTCCCCTGTACAACTGCAACTTCTGCCTACTCGTTCAATAACCCTCCTGAGAGGAGGGACTATGCCTCACTGCCCTATGGGTGGTATACATCCAGCGTTCAAGTTCCAAACAGTTGCCTCAAGAAGCCAGGGCAGAAGCGTCAGCTTCCCTAACAGAAACCCTAATGCAGAATGGAGATGTCTTCCATTCCTGAAAGCCAGCAACCAGTACATACCCAAATATTATTTTAGATGCAGACTTCTGTTTCTGTAAATGCTGTAAAACTGATCCCAGGGCCTCATCTATGTGAAGCCTATACTGTTCTACTGAGCCATAGCCCCTGCCTCATGACAGGTGTCTTAAAAAAAAAATCTATTTATTTAATTTTCTATATATGTGTGTGTGTCTGAGTTTTAAGTATGTGTACTATGTATGTGCAGTGCCTGTAGAGACTACAAGAGGGTGTCAGATCCCTTGCTGAGCCATCTCTCCAGCACCCCAAGACAGATATCTATTTTTTTTAAAGACAGGTCTCACTGTGTAGTCCCAACTGGCCTGGAACTCACTACACAGACAAGGCTGGCCTTGAGATCCACCTGCCTCTGCCTCCCAAGTGCTGGGAGTAAAAGTGTGAGTCACCAAAACCAACTAAGATAGATATCTTAATGAGACACACAGGTTAGCAATAGTTATTTTTGATCTGCTTATGCTAAAAGGGAATCAGGTAACACTAAGTGGCACTTCTGGCTAGCCCACTTGACAATGACACAGACTGAAATTCTTTTGTTTTTTTCTTAAACTTCATCTTATTTATTATTGGGTGTGTTGAGTATGCATATACACATGCATGATGTGCCAATGTGCATATGGAGGTCAGAGGTCAATTCTAAGGAGTTGGTACTCTCCTTCAACCTTTACATGGGTTCTGGGGACCACACTCAGGTCATCAGAATCTTTTGGTTTTCTTGGAGAGGTCTCCCTATATTGCTAGGCTAGCCTGGAATCTACATGACACAAATCAAGCTGGCTGCAAATTTGCGGTTATATTCGTGCCTCTGTCTCCCAAGAGCTGAGATCCTAGTTGTGTGCTATGGCCTCTGATTCTTTAGTCTAGATGTGATCTGCCTTCTTTAAGGGTGGTGCTGCCCTTCAGCTAGTGCAAGAAAAGCCAGGTCTTTTACACAACATGAGCTGCTTTGATTTGAAGATATTCCTGTAATTACAGCTCTAGGTAAACTTCAGATCCTCATTTAAAGTGATAGGATCCATGGCCCACTCTTGGCTACGTCATGACAAAACCATCATGATGAGCTATCCACTAACCATCCTCTAGCATAATGCATAGCTCTGTTCCTAATGACACCTGACAGATGATGATGGGTAGATGCTGCTCCCTGACACGATGCTGCTCTAAGTAAATGGTAACACCAGAGAGCAAGACCAGTCATTTAGGGCTGTGAATCCCTGACAATAGCCACAAAAAGCTCTCAGGCTCCCTTCCCCCGCCCTCCCTTCAATTGATGGAAAAAGATGCTTTTGTTTTGGGTGTTACAAAAGAACCAACCATATGTGCCCAAGTGTAAGAGAAAATCTGCTTACTTAAGTACAATTTGCCAACAAGGCAGTAAAATCCCAACTGTGCTCCAGATCCCAGAAGAGGCTGACTTCTGCTTCAGTGCCCATGCCAGCCCACCCACCTCGGGAGGCATCAAACTCCAGCTCAGTTTTCTGGACCCAAGAAACAGCACCTCTCAGAGGCTAGCAGTTCAAACATGTTTGAAAACACAAACTGTCAATGGAGGCACTGAGTCTCAAACCCTTTAACCACAAGTTTCAAGAAAACAAATCTTTTGAGTTTTTTTTTGTGTGTGTGTGTATGTGTACATGCCTACTCATCCAAATGTATTATGTGTGTGGAGGCTGAAGGCACTGGGTGCCTTCCTCTATTTTTCTCCACCTTATTTTTTGGGACAGAATCTCTTTATAGAACCTGAAGCTCACTGTTCTGGCTACACACTGCTGCTGGTCACTGAGTACCAAGGATGTACCTGAATCTACCCCACCAATGTAGTTCCATCACATACTCCTGTGTCCAGCTTTTTATGTGGGTACTGGGGGAACTGAACTCAGGTCCTCATGCTTAAGCATCAATCATTCTGAACACGAGCCAGCTCCTAATTCTTTAAAAAAAAAAAATCCCCCAATTTTTAACATATTTTTTTCAGTCTACAATAGCTTTTAATTTGTAGGCCATAGGTTCTAAGATATCTAGGGAAGCCCTTCAAATAGGCATGTGTATGAACTTCCTAGAAAGGCCACAGCTTCATTTTACCATATTTCAATGGCTCCTTTGGATGAAAAAGGGAACTTGCTACTTCTTCGTGGATGTCCCTCCCTACCTGTTGGATGTACTGCCTATATGTCCTCCTTTTCTACCTGCTGGAATCTTCTACAGCCTTCAAAGGTGGACTCAGTCACATGTCCTGCCTCCAGTAGAGCTAGCCTTCTCTGCTCTCACTGAGTCACCTCTCCACCTCCACAGGGGTGTTTAGTGTGGTGTACAATCATAGCCAGTTTCTTGTGCAATATCTCAGCAGCCGACAGATGCCTGAGGGGATGCGTAGTCATTATCTGCCCCTCCCCCAGGAGCTCCTAGTACACTGCATCCCACATCCTGAATTTAAACAAGTTTTCAAAAAGAATGGCTAGGCATGCCTTTAATCCCATCACTCTGGAGGCAGAGGCAAGTGGATCTTTGTGAGATTGAGACCAGTCTGGTTTATGTAGTGAGTCCCAGGGCAGCTGTAGCTACAGGGAGACCCTGTCTGAAAAAAAAGGTTAGAGATGGAGAGATGGTTGAGTAGTTAAGAGAACCAGGGCTTGGTCCTCGGCACCCAAATGGTAGCTAAAAACCATCTGTAATTCTGGTTGTAGAGGATCCAACAACCTCTTCTGGCCTCCACAGGCATTGCATGCATGTGGTGTACTTACATACATGCTGGCAAAACACTTATATACATAAAATAAAAAATTAAAAACAAATAGAAGATATATTTTTATTTATGTCTATGTGTCTGTGTGAATATATGCCATGTGTGAGGAATCTGAGTGTGAAGGGTCTAAGGAGGCCAGAAGAGGATCCCTTGGAACTGGACTTCCAGGTGCTTGTGAGCTGCTAGACATGGGTGCTGGGAACTGAATTCGGGTCCTTTGGACTATCAAGAAGTGCTTTTAACTGCTGAGCCATCTCTCCCATCCTGCATATTCTGAATTTAATTCTTTTGTTTCCACTTCAACAAGTGACCACCCACTCGAACAACCCAATTCTTCCAGAAGTTTCAAAAGCAGTACATACACACATAAGGCAGGTCTCAGTTGCCATGGTTAAATGAGACACCAACACAGTTATGTGGATGGTGTTACGAGATACAACAAAGAACCTCCACACAACTTACTGGCCTATAGCTGTATGTGAAATCCAATAATTAACAATGATCCTGAAACTGAACACATCACACACACATCAAAGAACTGAAGTGCTATGAATGACTGGTGTGCAAGTGCTATGCAAGCTGGGTATGAGTATGGAGGCACACACTATTACCAAGGACACTCCCAGATGATTTCCAGAGTACCAAATGCATAGACTCCAAGGGACCCAGCTAGGAACTGAGAGAATGCCATTTTTAAAGATAAAGAGTAGGGCAGATAGTCTCACCGGGGTTATTTACAGTGAGTTATTTAATTCAGCTGAGTTGAGGCACAGACATGCTCCAAGAGGCCCAGCAGACCGAGGTGGCAGAGCCAGGCAGGGATCTAACCTCCAACCCTCTGCTGGGCAGAAATAGGGGTGCTCCATACACACTCTCTCAGGGGCCTCAGGACAAGGCTGCAGGAGGAGGAGGTGAGGGCTCGGCTGAATTCTCTCTTGACTGTTTTCTTGCCCTGGCATCCCAGGTACAGGGGCTGATATTACAGCCCCATATCCACAAGGAAAGTCTCAGAGACACTGAGGTCACGCACTAGGTGAGCTGGAGAAACACCTGGGTATGCAGCGGGTACCTAACATGAGTAGGGTACTGGGTTCAGTTTCCAGCATAGGAAAACCAAAATCAAAACAAAACAACAGAGAGTCCCATGAGCAAGGAGAAGTGAAAAGAATTTGATGCAGTAATCCCCCCAAACCCCCTAAATGTGGCAAAAGACATAAATGTCCAGACTCAAGGTGAGAAAACCCCAAATATAATAAAGACAGAAACCTATATAAAGATTAATCATAATTAATCTTCTGGAAACTAAAGACAAAAAGCACCATAAAAGTAGCCTGAGAAAAATAAAGCATTAAAGAGGAACACTGAATCACATGACAATGATTTCTCATCCTCTGGAGCTGGGGTGGGTAGAAGACAGAATACAGCATATTCTCTAAGGACTCAAAGTGTCTGGTAGCATGCTTCCTTAGCATTCACGGGGTTCAGGATTCCGTGCCCAGCATACAATAAACTAAATGTGGTGGTCCATGCCTGTCATTCCAGAAATGGGGAGGTGAGGCAGGAGGATCACATGTTTAAGGTTGATTACATAGCAAGTTTGAGGCCAGCTTAGACTACATGAGACCGTGTCTCCAAATAAAATAAAGTAATAAAAGTTGGCAAAGAGATACTGCTTAAGAAGGAAGGGCAACTGGGTTGGAGATGTAGCTCAGTTGGTAGTGTTTGCATGATCCCTGATTTCGATCTTGAGCACTGTATAAACTGGATGTGGAGGCCCATGCCTGTAATCCAGTGATCAAGAGGTTGAGGCAGGAGGATCACAAGTTGGAGGCCAACCTGAATTATACATTGAGGTACTTTAAAAAAAAAAAAATAATAAGTGAGATGACTAGCAGGTAAAAGCACTTGCTGCACAAGCCAGAAGACTTGAGTTTGATTACTGGAACCCCTTCAAATCATCATCTGACCTCCACACCTACACCATGGCAAGCACTCACATGTGTATACACATACAAATAATAAATTAAAATAACAAAACCCAAATACATGAATATATGGAGGCATACACACACACAAACATGATGAATTAAAAGTGAAAGGATGCAGAGGCTGGAGAGATGGCTCAGAGGTCAGGAGCACTGGCTATTCTTGCAGAGGACTGGGATTCAGTTCACAGTACCCACATGACAGGTAGCAACCATCTGTAACTCCAGTTGCAGAGGATCCAATGCCCTCTTCTGCCCTCCATAGGCACCAGACATGTATGTGGTGCAAACTTGTGCACACACATGCAGGCAAAACATCTAGACACATAAAATTTTAAAAATATTTTAATTAAAAAGTGAAAGGGTGGACACAACAGATGCCATGAAAACATTAAGAATCAAAGTGGTCATGTGAAAATATCTGAGCGTGGACAACCACAGGAAGAAATTCTAGACAGTTCCGACTTCTAGTTTGATGTACACACTTTATGATGTGCAATGGCTACACACTCAGAAATCTACTTCACTGAAAATAAACATTTTCAATGTTTATGTTTATGCAACAGAAACTCAAAATATATGATGCAAAATGGGACAGGGCTACAGGGAGACTAATGAATCTACAATTATAGTTGGGAACTTTGATGCTCCATTCTCAGAAATGATGGAACTACTGACAGAAGCCCAGCAAGGACACTGAGCATCACTCACTGATAGCACCACTTGACACATGCAGGGCAAGCCCAACTAACACAGGATGCGTATGCTTCCAAATGCCCACAGAGCCTTGACAAAAGGGCCACAAAACATTCCAGAGACCATGTTCTGGGTCATAAGACTAATTTCAAAAATATGAAAAGAACTGAAATCACATAGGGTGTGTTTTCTGACCAAAATGGAGTCAACTAGAAATCAACAAAAATAATAGAATATCCAAACAGCTGAAAACTACAACACACTTACAAATAATTCTCAGGTCAAAGATGTCTCAAAATAAAATTCACACAGAAACAGAAAAAAATGGAAGGAGAGCATATGAGGGTGTGTGGACACAGGACAGGCAGCACAGAGGGGAAATTTATAGCATTTAAAATGCTTATGTTAAAAAAGAAGTACTAAAGAAAAAGAGATCCTGGGCCAGCAAGATGGCTCAGCAGGTAAAGGCGCTTACCCAGGGAGCCTGACAGCCTGACAACTGGAGTTCAGAACCCACATAAAAAGCCAGATGCAGATGTAGTGGTGTGTGCATTTGTGATCGGAGAATCCTGGCCTAGAGGCTGATAGGCCAGCTAGCCTGGAGTTTACAGCAAGGCAAAAACAAGAAAGATCTTGCTACAAGGAGGATGGTGGGAGGTGGCTCCTAAAAGTTGTCCTCTTTCTGCCCTCCCCAGAAGACAGAGGTATCCCATGAAATGAAAGGTTAGCATTCCAAAGACCAGGACAGAATAGGCCCTCATGCCTTACAACATGCACACAGTTAAGGAAACACCAACAGTCTAACCACTGTTTGAGTGTGGAGGACACAGCTCAGTGAGAGAGTAAGTCCTAGTGTGAGAAGCTCTACGGTCAACCCTCCAAAAAAAGAAACAACGGGATGTGATATTTTGAGTGTGGTATTAAGTGGCACATGCCTATAATCCCAGCACTTGGACAGCCTCAGCTACCTACTCAGTTTAAGGCCAGCCTGTGTAATATGAGACCTTATCTGAAGAATAACAATATAAAGGAGGTCTCTAATCTTAAAAAACTGGGAGTGAGAAGAACAAAATAAATGCAAAGTCAACAGAAGGAAGGAAACTGTAAAGGACAGAATGCTGGACATGCCCATAATCCCAGTCAGTACTCAGGAAGCTGAGTCTGAGGCTCTCCAGAGATTCAAGGCCAACCTAGGATACAAAGAGACCAGGTCTCAAAACAAAAACAAAACAGCCAAACCAAACCAAATAAACAAACAAAACAACAAAAACAAAAACCCAGAATAGAAATAAAAAACTGGAACATCACAGAGGAGAAAATATTGATGGAATAAAAAGTTGATTATTTTGGGTTAGAGGAAAAAAAAAAAAATCAATAAAATTGATAAGCCTCTAGGAAGAGTAACAAAAATAAGCAGAGTGCTAGGGGGTAGGGGTTGAGGCTGTCTAGCAGGGGTGAGGCCCTGGGTTCCAATTCCTACACCACCAAAGAGAATAAGGCCCGTGTGATTATGTTGTTAAAGCTCTATCAATCCACGTGGGGAGACAGCTCAACCAGTTAAGTGCTTGCACAAAAACACAGAGGACCTAGTTTAATACCCAGAACTGACATAAAATGGTGACATAAAAAGGTGGTGTGTAGGTAATCCTAACACAAGGGATCCCTGGGGATTGCTGGCCAGTCAGCCCAACTTAATTACCGAATTTCAGGCCTGTCTCAAGAAACAAGGTAGACAGTACTTAAAGAGTAACACCTGAGGTTGATCCCTGGTCTCTACATGCATACACATGCATGTGCACCTGCACCCACAGACGGACTCCCCCAAACAAAATAACCAATAAATAGAAGACAAAAATAATCTTTGATAGTAAAGAAATGAAAGACATCCGTTTAAGCCCTCTCACTAACACAGCATTAACAGTTCCAACTCACGACTGGTCAAAGTGTAGAGACATCTGTTACATCTCATCCCCATGCCCCCACTAAGGCTCAGGGATCATGGTGAAAGAGGGAGCAGAAATAAGAGCCATAGCATGGGAAGGACTGGAGCAAAACAGGGTCTTCTGGACATGACAGAACCACTGTACTCATGAATTCACAGCAGTTGTGGTTCTTTGCACAAGATCAAGCCAGTCAACATTCCAGCATGGAGGGAGAAGAGGCTCACGAACCCCCACCCCCAAACGAGGAGCTAGGGACAGTTGATATTCTAGAGGGAGAGTTGGTTTTCTTTACAGGTCTGGACCCTGGCAGACTGACTACATTTCAATAGATGGTCCCACACCAGGGGTATATGGGCAGCACAAATTAGACTGGATGGGTTTTTTTTTTAAGGAGTTGGGAGGGGCCTAGGCATGCATGTGGGAGGAGTTGGGGTGAATATGACAGAAATACATTACATAAAATTCTCAAATTGAGGTTGGAGGGATGGCTCACTGGTTAAAAGCACTGGCTGCTCTTTGGAGGACCCAATTTCAGTTTTCAGCACCCACACAGCAGCTAACAAGTGTCTTAAAAAAATTATATCTATTTATTTTTATGTGTATGAGTGTATTGCCTGCATGTATGTAAGTGCATCTGTGTTATGCAATGCCTATGAAGGTCAGAAGAGGGTGTCAGATCCTCTGGAACTGAAGTTATGGATGGTTATTAGCTGCCACAAGGGTGCTGGGAATTGAACCAGAGTCCTCTATAAGGGCAGCCAATGCTCTTAACTACTGAGCCCTAGCGCTGTAACCACTGTCTTTAACTCCAATTTGGGATCTGATGACTACAGGAACTGCACGCATATGATGCATTTATATACACATAGGCAATACACTTATACAATAAAAATGAATAAAATTTTTGTAAATTCTCAAAGAATAAAATTTTTTTTTAAAGTTTTCACCACTGTGATAAGCAAAGAAAGACCACTACAAGGCCTGCTTATTGAGAAGGAGGAATTGAAAATGGATATACTGGGGCCTGGCATGGTTATTTATAAGTTATTATGGGGGCTGGAGAAACAGCTCAGCGAGTAAGAGCACATACTGTTTTTGCAGGGGATCTGAGTTCAGTTCCCAGCACTCACATCAGGCAGCTCACAAGCACCTGTAACTCCAGCTCCAGGGAATCCCATGCCCTCTTCTGGCCTCCTCAGACACCTGCATTCATGTGTACATAAATGAACAACATAAAAGACACAGGCCCTGGAACAATTCAAATAACTTTGCAGAAGTCAACATGGGTGAAATCACATCAGATACTGGAACTCACATACATAGCTACAGTAATCAACCCCTTGTGATCTTGCCACAGGATAGACATACAGACTGCTCAAATAGATTAGACCTACACAAATAGGCAACTAATTTTTAAAAAAAATAAAGGCATAAGGGCCCGGAGAGATGGCTCAGTGGTTAAAAGCACCGGCTGTTCTTATAGAAGACCTGAGTTCAAATCCTAGCACCCACATGGTGGCTATAACAATCATCCATAACTTCAGTTCCCTCTTCTGTCTTCCTTGGACATTTCATGACATGGGTGCACTTACATACATACAGGCAAAATACACATAAAATAAACAAATTAACTAATCAATTTTTTTTAAAGACCTAAAAGCAGTTCAATGAGGATATAATCTTTTAAACAAGGAATACTGGAATAGTTGGATAGTCACAGGCAGAAAATATGAACTTAAATCTAAACAATGGAATTAAGTATAAAATGTAAACTTTTACAGAAAAATAAGATAAAAATCTTTGTAATCCAGGGCCAAGTAAAGAAAAAACACCCCAAAAACCTTAGATGTTACAGCAAAAAGCATTGATCCATAAAAAAGAAAACCAGTAAATGAACCTTACTGAAATTAATATTTGCTTCATTGGTGCACACCTTTAATCTTAGCACTCGGGAAGTAGAGACAGAGTTCCAGGTCAGCCAAGGCTACACAGTAAAGTCTGCTTTATAGAAGACCCTGTGTAGAGAACAAAATCACAGACCACAGGCATCCATGTGGGTCAAAGGACTAGTATCTAGAACACATAAAGAACTCCCCAAGCTCAACAATAAAGTCCAAGCAACCTAATTAGAAACTGGACCAAAAAACATTAAGAAACTTTATATCAAAGAGGGTGACATGATAAGTCTTTCAGATCATTAGCACTAGGGAAATGCAAGTGAACACACACACACACACACACACACACACACACACAAAGCTGAAGAGATAGTGGCAACAGCAAATGCTGGCAGGGATGCAGAGACTGAAATATGTGATATACTAGGGAACAGTCTGAGTTTCTTATAAAACTGAACATGGATCCACAGAGCAACCCAGTAACAGTGTCAGGCATTCATCCCAGATGCAGAAAAGCTTATGTACATACAAAAGCATAGACATGAAATTGGGCATTGTGGCCCATGCCTGTCATCCCAGAACTTGGGAGGTGGCAGCTGGAAGATCAGGAGTTCAGTGCTAGCCTCAGCCACACAGTGAGTTTGAGGCAAAGGGCTGTGTGAGATCTTGTCACAAAGAGATAAGCTAAAGGTTCATGAACATGAATGTTTGGAGATTTATTCATAATGAGCAGAAACTGGAAACTCCCAAATGTACTTCAATGAGTGAACAGTTAAATGGTGTATTAGCAATTAAAAGGTGGGAATTACTGCTATATGTAAGGCCTACATGAGAATTTCCACAGAAATATTCTGCTAGAAGTCAATTCCAGGGCTACAGAGATGACATAGTAGTTGAGAGTACTGGCTGCTCTTGCAGAAGACTTAGGTTCAGTTCCCAGCACCCACGTGTGGCTAACAACCAACCATAATACTAGTTCCAGGGGATCCAACACCTTCTTCTGGCCTCTGTGGGCACTGCACAACACGGGTGCACCTATATACATTCAAGGTAAGACACTCATACACATAAAGTAAAAACATTCTTTGTGTGGGGGTGTATGGTACATGCCTGTGAGTATGCAGGTGTACACACCTATGTGTGCATATGCAGAGGTCAGGGCAGGATATCCAGTGCTTTCCTCTATTCTTTTCTGCCTTTACTGCCTTAAGATAGTCTCTCACCCAGAAGTCTGTCCTCAGCTCTTGGGATCTGTCTCCACCAAACCCTTGCCCCATGCTGAAGTTATAGGAATGTGTAGCCATGCCGGGTTTTTTTTATGTGGGTGCTGGGGATTCAAACTCAGGTCCTCATGCTTGTAAAGCAAGCACTCTTATCCACTGAATCATCTCCTCAGTTCCTAGGCAACACTGAAATGACGAGGGGAGGAATGATGGAGTACCTGACAGAAATGTTTTGTTTCTGAACTGTACTGATGTCAGTATCCTGGCTGCTAAGAATATTCTGGAGCTTTACAAGATACTGCCCCTAAGGGAAAGTAATAAAGGTGGATGACAATTCTGTATTGTTCTATGAGTGCTTAGGACCCTGAGATGATCTCAACAGTTACAGAGTAACTAAAAGTAGACAGAAGAGGATCAATCACTAGTATTTAGGGTATGAGGTAGGGGGTGGGACAGACAATCCTACCAGGTTAGGCTTCTAGCTCTGCAGGTTGCTAACAACTGGCTAATTATGAGTAGATTTAAACTGTGCCCTCAGTTTCCACATTGCTAAATAAAATTAAATGCTATTTATGAGAGTACATGGTATAATATGCACAGCACATGGTGCTTTTTAGAAATCACATGTATTTGTGTGTATGTGCATGCATGTGTGATACAGTTCGTGTGTGGAGGTCAGAGGGCAACTTGTGGGAGTCTGTTCTTTCCTTCCACCACATGACTCTAGGTAATGAACTAGATCCTCAGGCTTGGCAGCAAGCGCCTTTACCTGCTGAGCCATCTGGCTGGCTTGAACAGTGCTTTAAAAAATAGCCTGTGAGCACTCAATCTCTATGTAAATATTATTCTGAAGAGAATCATTCAGATGTTCACAGCTAATTCTTGAACTGGGTAGAGTAATGCACACCTGTAATTCCAGCACATGGGAAACTGAGGCAGGAGGATCACAGTAAATCTGAGAGTCAGCCTGGGCTAGATAGTGAGTTCCAGGTCAGTCAGGAAAGACTCTTTCAAACAAATAGAACTGAATTAATTAAAAGTCTCTTTCTAAAGTGACTTGGTCAAATAAAACCAGAGGTCAGGGAGAGGGAAGGAATTAAAATAGAAATTTCTCAGTAGTTACAACAGATAAAGTGAAAAAATAGAATAAGGGTAGGCAAGAAACAAATTGGGAAGAAAAAAAAGGCATGAAAGTAGGTGGGAGACATGAGAATAAGGGAGTTCAGTGGAAATGGGATCAAGGAGGGGCTGGGGTAAAAACGACCAAATTACATTATATACATACATGAAACTGTCAAGGACTAAAAAAATTAAAACTTAGAAATTATTGATTAAAAAAATCCACAGTTTAAAAAAATGTACATTGTATACAACAAAATAAAAACAAAACAAAACAAAAAACAAAAATTGGGAATACTAGCTAACAAATTTGTTTCTGTTGATAAGAAAGCCAGGAAAAGTGGCAGGAAAGGGGTAGGACTAACTTTTCTAAAATGTACTTAGGAGACTTGAAATCTGTTTCTAAATATTTTCTCTGCCTCCCAAGTTGAAAGAAATTGAGCCAGCCAAGGCAGCCAGTTCTAAGGTCTAGAAAAGCAGCAAAAGTAAAACCAGGCTTCTTGACGAAGTTAGAAAGAGGGCCCAGAGCTACTGGGCAGCAGGCAAGTGTGTTCTACCCTCTGAAGATGAGGGAGTTTTGAAACACTACATCCAACTCAGGTACCTGTGTCTGATGTTTAGGAAGTACTCTCCTAGAGCCCAGAGTTGCTCTTAAGCAAAAAGGAGAGGTGTGATTTAACCTTCAAGTAACTTTCCTGATTCCAAATAAGCTACTTCTACTAAAACAAAACATTTTAGCAGCAAATGGAGGAGTACTGGCAGGAAGTCTGGCTCCCAGAACCCTAGCCTGACTGCCTTACACCCGGCTTCCTTGGGGCCAAAGTAAAAGACATCCCAGATGGGTTTCTACATCTCCTTACTAAATTTCAAACCCCTCAGACACTGAAAAATCTAGCCTTTAAGCAAATTTTCTAAGATGTTAAACCTGCTTAGGACAGCTTTCCTCAGACCTGTAATTTGACTTCCTACCCCCAAAAGAGCCTGGGAAGGATCAAGGAAAAGGGAGAGATAAACACCAAGAGGAAGCCTCATGGAGGTGCAGGACAGATTTCAGTGCCCTAATTCTCATTATCCTCCCTCCCTCTCTCCCTTCCTTCCTTCCTTTCTTCTTTGTTTTGTTTTTTAAGACCAGGTCTTACATAGCCCAGGCTGGCCTCAAACTCACTGTGGAGCTGAGCCTTGACATTCACATCCTCCTATCTCTACCTCAGGAGTGTTGCATGACCATGCTCAGTCTATGTGGTACCTGGGATCCAACCTAGGGCCTTATGGATCCAACCTAGGGCCTTATGGATCCAACCTAGGGCCTTATGGATGCTAAGTAAGCACTCTACCAGGTGAGCGACAGTCCTAGACTTTCAGATCTTTCTTTGGGGACTTTATGCACAGACTCATTGTAGTGACACTGTGCCCTAGACTCTGTCTCTTTCATATATATGGCAAAGAATCTAAGAGGAATATGGGAGAGGACTCTGGAGGTTCATAACAGAATATGGATTACCTGTATCTGGCTAAAAAAACCCCAAAACTATGCAATGGTAGAAATTTGGACACTGAATGGTGAGTAAACATTAAGGCTTCTTTTACTTTCTTTCTTTTTTTTGGCCTGCTAGAGGTGGTGTGGCTACCAAGTGCTCAGAACTCTGTGCATGCTAGATAAGCCCTCTACCATTGAGCTATACCACCAGTCCTATTTTTTAGTTTCATGACAATCCTGTACTTAATGCTTTTAAAACAAGTTGTACCATTTAGTCACACACCCCCAAATATTTTCTACCACTCCGCGACCAAGAGGTCAGAGGTGACTGGCAGAGAATTAACACTTTGGTGTATATATATGAAATTTCCCTACTAAAAGTTTCCCTATTTTAGACTAAAGTCTAAAGAATGTTGGTGACACATGTCAGTAATCTCAGTACTGGAGAGATGAAGGCAGAAGGATCAGGAACTCAAGGTTGTTCTCAGCTACTGAAGTTTGAGGCCAGTGTGGGCTTCATGAGTTTAAAAATGAGGGCTGGGAGGTGGCAATGTAGCTCAGTTCATAACGTGCCTGCCTAGCATGCACGAAGCCCTGGGTTCCATCCACAGCACTGCAGAAACGGGGCAAAGTGATACATGCTTGTCACCATAGCATTTGGCAAGTGGAGGAAAGAGGATTAGGTGTTCAAGTTCATCTACAGCTACATAGTGATTACCAGGCCAGCCTGGGCTACATGATAAAAAGAGAGTACAGTGGCCAACTCTGATTTACAAATAAAAATAAGAACTGGCGCCTGGTTGTCCGCCAACATACACTGGCTGGAGGGACAGGGCGGGCTGGGGACCCTCACCCTACGTGACCAATTCCACGCCCGATCCCCCCACTTCCCGCCCAGGAGTGGTTCAACATCCACTCGCACGGTCCCTAAGTACCCAGTCACAGCCAAGCCATCAAGTTCACCGGGTCACTCAGAGGTCCGCGGCGGGCGTGACCTGGGCTCCCTCCAGGGAGGGGAGGGGAGAACCCGGGACACAGGGGGCGGGGCTTGCGCCCCACCTGGGCCCAGGTGTCCGGGGGGCGGGGCCGCGCGTCACCTTGAGGATGTTGTCGAAGATGGTGTCGCGGAACTCCAACAGCGCCTTCTGGTCGAACTCGCGACCGTGGATGATGCGCATCTGCTTGAGGAAGGTGGACTTGCCGCTCTCGCCCGCGCCCAGCAGCAGGATCTTGACGAGCCGCCGCACCGCGCGGCGCTCGCGGGCCAGCAGCGCGTCGATGTCGCGACTGCGCCGTCGGGCCTCGCGTTCCGCGTCGCGCGCCGCGCCCGCCCTGCGCTCGCGGGCCCCGGCCTCGGCGGGCAGCAGGCAGCGGCTGAGGGTCCGCACCACCCCGGACATGGCCTCCCCTCAGGCCGCGGCCGCGCCCCGCCGGGGCCCGCGCGCCATGGACGCCCCTCAGCCGGCGCGGCCCAGCCGGGCCCGGCCCCGCCCGCCCGCCGCTCCCAGAGGCCTCGTCCGCCGCCGCCGCCCCGAGGCCCGCACTCGCGCGGCGCGCTGGGGGAGGGAAAGACGCGGAGGGCGGGGCGGCGCCGCGCTACGGCGCGATGATTGGTCCTCAGGGTATCCATCTTGCGGAGCGCGCTCATTGATTGGACGAACGTGCGTCGCCCTGGGCAGGCCCTCCTGTGGCTCTCCAGGCGGAGCCGGCGTCGAAGGAGGCGGGCTCTCTGAGGCGAGAGCTCTTCTGATTGGACGCACGGATGAGCCTCTTTCTTTCAGAATGAAAGGGAGGCGGGGTCCTCGGGGAGGAGGTGCTGCCGTCTGCCGCGGCCAATTACAAGTACTCTAAGAGTGTGTCAATCACTCCGATCGGCCTTGGGATTGGAGGTTGGGCGGCAGGGGGCGTGTCCAGAAGTGCCAGGTGTACAGAGTGACTCTGCCTTGGTTCCCAGGTTGGAGACAGTCAGTGCGACCTGGATCCTCCCCGGCCGCGCTAAGACGTGGCCGAGGCCGCCGAGCTAGAAAATACATTTGAGGTCCGCTTGCCCTTACGTTTAGGGAGAAAGCGCAACCATTTTCCTTCCAGAATCACTGGAGTGGGCCATAAATTTCAAACATTCACTTTTGAGGGATCCAAAATTAAGAAAAAAAAAATAAAACAAGAATTGCGTGGGTCTCCCTAGGCTCTTTCTCTTCTTTTTCGTCTTTAAAAAATTTGGTTTCTGTGTATGAATGTTTACCTGTGTGCAGAGTGGAAGCCAGAAGACTGCATCAGATGTCCTGGTACTGGAGTTTCAGGCAGTTGTGAACTGCCCTTGTGTATTCTGGGATCCAAATCCAAGTCCTATAAAAGAGTAGTATGTTCTCTTAGCCACCGAGCCATATCTCCAGCCTCCCCACCCCCAGGTACTTTCTTAAAATGTGATTGAGGGTCTGAGGAAATGGCTCAGTGGGTAAGAATTGATGTGAAAACACGAGGACCTGATTTCAAATCCCTAGCGTGCTTGTAAGTGGCTGAATGTGCATCTAACCCCAGCGTTGAGGAGGTCAAGATAGATTCTGGTAGCCTGTTGGGAACCCAGCCTACACAAAACATCAAGCTCACAGTTCAATAGGAGACTCTTGTCTCAAAAAATAAGGTGGAGGGGCTGGAGAGATGACTTAGTGGTTAAGAGCACTGGCTGCTTTTACAAAGGACCCGGGTTTGTTTCCCAGTACCCACGTGGCAGATAATAACCATTAGTGATACCAGTTCCAGGAGGATCCCTGCTCTCTTCTGACCTCTGAGGGCATTGCATGATACAGGTGCACTTACATACGTGCAAGCAATACACTCAGACACATTAAAAATAATAATAAAGTGGAGAAGCTGTAGAGGAAGAAATCAGAGCCCTCTGCATGTCTATGCACCACTTACATAAACACACACACACTTGGGGGTATCATAATCACTTGAAACTCAAAGGCAGTCTGATATGGCATAGTGATTGAAAGAGTGGGTTATCAATCTGGGTTTGGTGATGCCTGAATGTCATCCTAATGTTTGGGAGACAGAGGCAGAGGCAGAGGCAGAGGCAGGAAGATTGCTACAAGTTGAAGGCCAGCCAGGGCAATGTTGTAAGCTCCAGGCCAGCCTAGCTACAGAGTGAAACTTTGTCTCAAACAAACAAGAGACTAGAATGATGTTTCTTCCCTGTAATCCCAGTATTTAAGGGACTGAGATAGGATGTTCAGGATAGCATGGGTTACATAGTGAAAGCTTGCCTCAGAAAATTAATAGTTAAAAATATTCTGTCCGCAATCCTGTTTTCCATTACAAGCAGGCAAACATGAAGGCCAGCATGGAAAACTGTTGACCCAAGATCACCCAGAGCACTCTGTAACTGAACTTTACTATGTCCTGCTGCTTCTAACTACAGAGGGTAGTGAGTAATTAAAAAATGACAAGTTTGTTTCCACCAAATTCTATAAATAATTTTTTCATAATACCAAAGACAGGCTTTGGGAACTTCTGGAGATGAATCTGAAGATGGAAAAGACACAGCTTACACATCAAGACATGTATATTATACTTAAGGAACCAAACAGCTCAAGTCACAGGGCAAAGTGGAAACAGAATCTGTGCGTTCAAGGCTGGGAAGATGGCTCAGTGGGTATTGTGCTTGCTGTACATTATGAAGACCGAGTTTGAATCCCCGTCCTAATGTCAAAAAGCCCAGTGTGGCTGGCTGGCTTGTTATTGTAATTCCACTGGTGGGGGGCAGGGCAGAGACAGGTGACTTTAGAGGCTTATTGGCCTTGTCTTTGAGAAACCCTGTCTTAAAGATAAGGTCTAGGGCTGGTGAGATGGCTCAGCAAGATTTGCCACCAAGTCAGACATCCTGTGTTTGATCCCTGTAACCCACATGTGGAAGGAGAGAACTGATTCCTGCAAGTTGTTTTATGATCTACATGTGGCACATATGTCCTCCCCACAATAAAAATAAATAAATGCTTAAAAATTTATAGGTAAAGAGCGATGGAGGAAGATATCTGATATCAATCTCTGCACACAAATAAAATAGTCACAAGCATATCACACACACACACATACACATACACACACACACACACACACACACACACATACACACACACACACACCAGATGGAAACTCCCCTGGACCTTGAACTCCAGATTTGTAGCTCTTGTCATATCCTTCAATGTAGCCCCAGTTTATAAAGTTAAGAGACCATGCATTATTAGGTGCTTTGAAATCTTTGAAACAAGATGGAGACAACATTGTTTCTTTGTGACAGTGGTCCCCCACTGGGAGAACTGAGTTTGGGTCCCTATCACTCATATAGAAAGCTGGGCACTGCAGCATGTACAATGTAATCTCAGGGTTGGGTGGGGTGGTGTAACAACAGAAATACAGAGGGGAGCAGGGATACGGTGACTTGGGTTTATAATCCTGGTCCCCAGGAGGCTGAGGCAGGAGGATCTTGAGTTAAGTTCAGCCTGGGCTGCACAGGGGGACAATACAACAAAAAATTGAAGAGGAAATAAAGAAGCCTAAGAATGAAATATTTTGGGCTGTTATATTTTTATCTTTGTGTGTGTGTGTGTATGTCCATGTGTGTTAATATGAGCATGTCCATACCATGGCTCATGTTGGGGTGAGAGGAGAAGACAAATTTGAATGTTGTTTCTTGCCTTCTACTTTGTTTGAGACAGTGTTTCTTGTTCATCACTGCATTGCCAGACCCAGAAGTTTCTAGGGACTTTCCTGTCTCCACTTCCCATCTAGCTGTAGGAGTGTTCAGAACATAGATGTATACTACCACATCTGGCTTTATGTGAGTTCTAAGGGTTTGAACCCAGGTCCTCAGTCCTACACAGCAAGTGCTTTACTCACAGAGTCATCTCCTCAGCCCCTTGTTTTATTTTTCTTCAATTAAAAATATTTTATTTATTACTTTTATTCTGTGTATATGAGTACTGCCTGTATGTATGTTAGTGCACCCGTGTCATGCAATGCCATGAAGGTCAGAGGAGGGTGTTGGATCCCCTGGAACTGGAGTTACAGATGGCTATCAGCTGTCAGTTGGGTGCTGGGAATAAAACCTGGGTCCTCTGCAAGAGCAGTCAGTGCTCTTAGCTGCTGAACTCTGGCAACTATTTTTTAAATTAAAAATGTATTTTTATGTTATGTGTATAAGTGTTTGGCTTGCTCGTATGCAAGTGTATGACAGGGCCAGATGAGGGTGTCAGATTCCTTGGAACTGGAGTTGTAGACAGGCAAATGTTACCTACCAGATGGGTGCTGGGAATTGAACCCAGGTCCTGTGCAAGAGCAGCTAATGCTCTTAACCACTGAGCCATCTCTCTACCTCCCTTGTTTTATCTTTTGAGATGGGGTAGCCTCAGGGTGGCCTCAAACTGTATGTAGCTGAGGATGACCTTAAACACTCTGTCCTCCTGTTGGGCTTATAGGTACGTGCCACCATGCCCCACTGAAACAGTGCTTTTAAGACAGAAAAGAAAGAAATCTGAACCTGTGGAATTCAGACTAGATAGAGTTCAGTTCAAAAAAATTAAGAAGTGGGCCTGGCTAGTGGTTCAGTGGGTAAAGATGCTTGCCACCAAGCCCAATGTTTGATTCCTGGGACTCATATGGTGGAAAGAGAGAACAGACTCTGTACAGTGCCATGGCCCTCACACACCCTCATATCATAGCACACCACACACACACACACACACACACACACACACACACACAATAAAAAAAAAGCAAGAAGTAATTTACAGTTTTAGCAAGTGTTCCAGACATTTACAAATAATTTTATATCTTTATAAATAGCTTAATGCCTGTGTTTATAAAATCATTAAAAAATTTAAAGGGTCACTTACTTTTTAAAGTAGCACATTATGGCATTTTATGGGAGAAATTATATACTGTTGATAGTATCTAATTTGGGACTTCGATGAGGTCTTTGGCTATATCTGTCACATTTGTCAAGGGGCTAAAGTGCTTGAAATAAACAAGAGTATCTGTGTGCTCAATAATAATGTCTACACTACCCCTTGCATTTATATGGCATGCCATAATTTTTAAAGTGCTTCCCCATGCATTATTTCATATCATCTTTCCTGTCCATAGTGCTGGGAGTGCAGACGAGGTGGCTGTAATAAAAGAGTCTGAAAGTAAAGGAAAAGGCTCTGAAAGCAAAATTCTTGCCTTGAAAACACATGGCCCAGAGTTCAGCTCCTCAGAACCCAGACTGAAAAGTCTGGGCATAGCTTGGCCCATGGTGGAACATGCCTTTAGTTTCAACGCTCGGGAGGCAGAGGCAGGCAGTTCTTTGTGAGACTGAGGCCAGCTTGGTTTACATAGTTACAGGCTAGCTAGGGCTACAGGGAGACTCTGTCTCAAACAAAATAAAACAACCCCTCCCCCCCAAAAAAATGCCTGGGTTTGGTGGCATGCCTGTCACTCCAGTGCTGGGCAGGGGAGGAGAGACAAACGAACCCCTGGAGCTTGTTGGCCAGGTGGCCTACCTGAATTAGTGAGTTTCAGGTTCAGCGAGAGACCCTGTACTGGTTAGTTTTTTGTCAACCGGACACAAACTAATTCCTTATCTGAAGAATTTCCTCCATCAGACTGGCCTGTGGTCATGCCTGTGGGGCATTTTCTTAATTGGAAGATTTAGCCCACTATGGTTGGTGCCATCCCTAGGCAGGTGGGTCTGGGGCTGTATAAGAAAGGTAGCCGAACAAGTCAGGGGAGCAAGCCAGTAAGCAGTATTCCTCCATGGGCTCTGATTCAGCTCCTGCCTCTAGGTTCCTGCTTGAGTCCCTGCCCTGGCTTCCCTCCATGATACACTGTAAGCTAGATAAGTCCTTTCCTTCTGTAGGCACCTGCACACATGTGGCACACAGTCACACAGACAAACATATACACATAAAAATAAAAATACTTTTTTAAAAATGAGGCCTTGATAAGTTTTAAATAGAAAGTTAGCAATAGTGGGCTGCAGTTAAGAGCACTGGACACTCTGGCTGAGGAACTGAGTTGGATTCCCAGCACCTACATGGCAGCCAACAACTGTCTGTAACTCCAGTTCCAGGGGAATCTAACACTCTTTTCTGAGCTCTGCGAGCATTGCACAACATGGGTACACTTATGTACATGCAAGCCATACACTCACACACATAAAATATAAATAATAAAGCATAAAAAATGTTTATAAAGAAAGTTAGCAAATAGAAAGGCCTAGTTGGGTTTTGGAGAGATAGCTCAGTAGATTAAGTGCTTGTTATATAAACAGGAGGACCTGAGTTTGAATTCCAGTATCCATGTAAAAAAGTCGGAGGTGACCATGTTCACCTGTAATCTCAGCACTTTCACGTATAGGGCAGGAGGACTGGGAGGTGGTGATGGTGATGGTGATTGGTGATGATGGAGATGATGATGATGGTGATGATGATGGTGATGGTGATGATGACAGTGGTGAATAGTGGTACAGCAATAGTTTAAAATGTTTCACAGAGGAGTCCAAACACAGTGTCACTGAGCAGAATATGGAAGTCTGAAAAATCAAAAAGCAAAGAGAAAACAAAGTCTGAGAATTAACCTGGTAAGCTGTAAATCATCCAGTGCCTCCAGGAGAACTGCTGACTCCACAGGAGCCTGGCCTTCTGTCTTCCCGCCCTTTGGTGAGAGAGGAGATAAAGCCAGGGACACCTGGGAGACCACTGCAGAAGGCTGGACTGCACATTCTTTGGAAGGATGAACCAGCACAATCACTTGTGTGGGTGGTACAACCATTTGTCACCAGATTCAGTTCCAAGGAAAGGGAGTGCTTAGTATTATTATTTGAGACACAGTATATCTCAGTTATGTGGCCCAGGCTGGCCTTAAACTTGAAATCCTATCCTGGCCTCTCGAATTCTTGGATTAGAAGTGTGTACCACTATGCCTGGCAAGAACTTTCCTTCCTTCCTTCCTTCCTTCCTTCCTTCCTTCCTTCCTTCCTTCCTTCCTTCCTTCCTTCCTTCCTCTCTTCCTTTTTTCCTTTCTTCCTTCCTTCCTCTCTTCCTCCCTCCCTTCCTTCCTTCCCCCTTCCTCCTCTTCCTCTTCTTCTACCTCTTTTTCCTCCCCCTCCTCCTTTTCTTTCTCTCTGTACTGGGGATTGAACCTAGGGCCTTGAACATGCTCGTACACACTCTACCACTGAGTCATGCTCCTAGCTTACAAGTACACTTTAATTTTAAAAATAATTTAAAAATTATTTATTTTATCTCTGTGTGTATATGTGTGTGTGCATATGTGGGCTTCCCAACACACACATGTGGTAGTCAAAGGACAACTTCTACTATGTGGGTCCCAGGGGTTGAACTCAGGTCATCAGATTTGTAGGTAACTTCCTTGAGCTGCTGAGCCATCTTACAGACCCCTCAAGCACATTAAAAAAAAAACCACCAGGTAAGGCACGATGGTGCATGTCTTTAGTCCCAGCACCCAGGAGGCAGAAGCAGGCATATCTATGTGAGTTCAAGGTCAGTTTGATCTACATAGTGAATTCCAGGTCAGCCAGAGCTACACAGTAAGACCTCGTCTCACCAAAAAAAAAAAAAAAAAAAATCAGCAAATCGCAAACAGACAAGAAAGTAAGACATGATCGGTGAAAACCAAGTCAAACTTCAGATAGTACAGCCACATTGAAGAGATCTGACACACTGAAAAAAATGCGATACAGATGATAAAATAAATATTGTTAATATTCCTAAAGAAATGAAAGAGGATATTGAAATTCTCAGTCAGTAAGAGAGGGGGCCCCAGTTAGTCAGACTTGTCATCCCACCCACTAGAGAGGTTGAGGGACAGGATCTCAAGTCCAAGGCCAGCCTAGATGTGCTGGAGAGCTTTAATTGTCAACTTGACACACCTGGGTTGAGGGCGCCCCAGCTGGGGAATTGCCTCCATTGGACTGGCCTGTGGCCATGTCTGTGGGGTATTTTCTTGATTGCTTCATGCTGTGGGAGGGTCCAGGCCACTGTAGGTGGTGCCAACCCTGGGCAGTTTGTTCTGTATTGTATAAAAAAGCAGGCTGATATTCCTTAAGCAAAGGTTGGGGTCTGCTGCCCATTTCTCCAGTGTCGCCCTGTAGCCCCAGCTGACCTGGAACTTGCCAGGTCAAGACCAGGCTGGCCTCTGGCCTTGATCTCACGGATATCTGCCTGCCTGTGCCTTCTATGTACTGGCATTAAAGGCCTGTGCCACCATGCCCTGCCCTTTATATTTAAAAAAAGTTTTAAAATTTATTTTTATTTGGTGTGTATGAGTGTTTCGCCTGCATGTGTGTAAGTGCACCATGTGTGTAATGCCCATGGAGATCAGACAATGTCAAATTCCTTGGAACTGTAATTACAGACAGTTTTTAGCCACCATGTGGGTGCTGGGAACCAAACCCAGGTCCTCTGCAAGAGCAGCCAGTCAGTGCTCTTATCTGCTGGGCCATTTCTCCAGAACCCTGAATGGAATTTTTGATCCTGAGTCTTTCTTGTCATTGGAGTATATGCACCCGTGCTCACGGTCTCCTCGCACCCGTGCTCACGGTCTCCTCGCTCCCGTGCTCACGGTCTCCTCGCACCCATGCTCACGGTCTCCTCGCTCCTAGAGGGCAGAAGTCAATTTCTCCATCCGTTGGTGTTGAACTTGTCTGTTTCTCAGGCCAATGAGATAGCAGCAGATAGTACATAAGCAGAGGCTTGAAAGATGTGCCTTAGCGAAGCACAGGTCCAAAGAGAAATGGGCAGATGACTCATCTCGACCCAAAAGAGACCAACTGAGTCCAGCTAAGTCCAACCTCGATCACCTGATTCACTGCTAAACCAAAGACTCAAAGGTGAGAAGAAATAATTCTCATTTTATTTATTTATTTTTATTAATTTATTATTTATTTTATTTTATGTGTCTGAGTGTTTTGCTTGCATGTCTACAAGTGCACCTCATACATGCAATGCCTCTGGAGGCAGGAATAGGGAATTGGATCCCCTGGAACTGGAGTTAGAGACAGTTGTCAGCCACCAGGACAGTGCTGGAAACTGAACCCAGGTCCTCTGTTAGTGCTCTTAACTGCTGAGTCTTCTCTCCAGCCCCATGATTTTTGTTTCAAACTATTGAGTTTAGGATGGCCTGTTACATGGCAACACTATAGTAACTGCTACTGATAAACAAACAAACAAACAAACAACAAAACCTGACTATTGGATTAATTGGCTTACTGTAGGTCCAGGATGAAAAGTTTCTCACTCTATTAAAGGTAGCCCCGAGACCATTTTGTCACTTCTATTACATCAAGAATGTGACGTCATTTTGAATCACATACTGGTTTTGCCTAAAGTCCTACTGGATTCACAGAAAACTGGAATAAACAAGATGGTGTTGACTTTACCTCTTGATTTCTGTTGCCATGGTGATCTAAGCCTGAATATGTGTGTGTCTTCAGTCTCTGTAAGGCTGTTCTCTGATGGCTAAGTGTTCTCAGAGAGTGCTCAGGAACTCTTGATGAGATCCACAAGACTGAACGTTGAAGTCAGCTGCTTCTTCTGCTGCTGTGTCTCCCCCCAGATGCCTTTGTGTGATGCCTTTGTGTAGCTCATCCTCAAGCTAGAAGAAAAAGGAAAGAGCAGTTAGAACCTGATGAGTGGTGCTGTGCCCATTTAGCTCCCTCAAAGTCCCATGTGGAGAAGAGATTTGATTTCCTTATCCATGATAGCTGTAAACCTTGAAACTCGTCCTGGATGTGTTGGGGCCATTTGAAGAGCTAGGCTGTTGGGGTTTGACTGTGGACTCCCCACATGTTTCTATGTTTAAGCACTTCGTCTCCAGCTAGTGGTGCTGTCTGGGGAGTTTATGGGACCTTTAGATGGGTAGAAGCTAGCTGGAGGAAGTAACTCACTGAGGGTAGGTTTTGGGGTTTTATACTCTGGCTCTACTTCCTGTTCTTTTTCAACTTTTTGAGTGTGATATGAGCAGTCAGTTTCCTGCTCCTGCTGCCATATCTTCCCAACAATGATGGACTGTATTCCTCTGGGACTAAGAGCCACAAACATTTTCTTGGCTAAGTTGCCTTATGTTGGCGTATAAGAACAGAACAGAAAAGAATCTAGGACACAGACATTATCAATGGACTGAGTGGGCTTGGGACTGGGCAGGGATGAGAACCCCTTAGGGAAAGTCCTTTGATCCGTTTGTTGATAATTGTGGTGGTTTGAATGAAAATGTCCCCCATAGGCTCCAAGCATTTGGACATTTTGTCTCTAGTTGTTGGCATTGTTTTGGGAGGCTTTAGGCTGTGTGGCCTTGCTGGAGGAAGTGTGTTACTGGGGACAGGCTTTAAGAGTTCTTAAAACTTGCCAGATTTCCAGTTGCCCTCGGCATCCTGCACCTACTTGAAGGTGTGATCCTTATGCTTTCTGCTCTGGCATCTGCTGCCCATGCCTACCCTGCTTTGCAGGGACTTTGACTGCACTCCTAAGGGTAATGTAGCTGAGTCATATGGTAGTTCTAGTTTAAAATTTTGAGGAACCTTCTCACTGACTTCCTTAGTGGCTGTATCAGTTTATACTTCCAAGCACAGAATCGTAAGCCCAATAAACTCTTCTTTCTATGTGTTGCCTTGGTCATGAAGTTTTATCACAGCAACAGAAAAGTAACTATACAATAATATATTGGGAAAATTTATATTTTATATAATATGTATATTATATATACATATATATATATATATATATATAATTTTTAGGTTAACCTGTAAAGTAATGGGTTTCACTGTGGCATCCTCATGTATATTTATATGTGCCTTTATATTTTAAAATAAAGATTTGTATGCTGAGCATGGTGGCGCATGCCTTTAATTCCAGCACTTGGGAGGCAAAGGCACATGGATATCTGTGAGATTGAGGCCAACCTGGTCTACAAAGTGCATTCCAGTCTGTTTAAGGATAAGGGAGACCCTGTCTGAAAAATAAAAATGAACAAAATAAGATTTGTTTTTATTTTTCATTTATGTGTTTGTGTCTGTGCGAGTGTATGACACTTGTGTGCAGATACCCAAGGCATTCGTAAGAAGACATCAGATCCTCTGGGGCTGGAGTTACAGGAGGCCGTGAGCTGCCTGATGTGGGTGTTGGGAAATGAACTCAGGTCCTCTGATGGAGCAGCAAGTGCGCCAAAGCCCTGAGCCATCTCCATGTGCTGCTCTGTTCTGATCATACCGCCCCTCTGCCCTTCCCGTGCCCTCTTTGCTGCTTCCCAGACAGTGCCCCCTCTGCATTCCTGGGGCATGCCTTCCATTACCATCTCCATTTCGTTCTTCCTTAAGCTCTTCACCTCCCTCTCATGAGCCTCTTTCTAGTTTTATGAACCCCTCCATGCCTCTATTTTAAACATAGTTTCCACATAGAAGAAAAAATGGCAATGTTTGTCTAAGTCTGACTTAATTTGCTTAACATAATGATCTCCAATTTAAATCTATTTTCCTGCAAATGTCAGATTTTATTCTTCTTTATAAATGCATGATATTCCATTTTTTTAGTCCACCTGTTGATGGGAATCTAGACTGGTTCACTAGTGCAGCAGTGAACACAGATGTACAGGTACTTTGACTGCACTCCTAAGGGTAGTGTAGCTGAGTCATATAGTAGTTCTAGTTTAAAATTTTGAGGAAGCTTCTCACTGATTTCCTTAGTGGCTGTATCAGTTTATACTCCCAAACAGAGAAACTCCCTTGGTTATCCAGAGCATTTACTTTAGATCCTAAAGAAGTCTGCCACCAGTGGTTGCAGACTTCAACATAACAGTAGTAAGACTAGTAAAACAGTGCAAGTTTGGGGCTTCGAGATACCTCAGCAGATAAAGGTGCTTGCCACCAAGCCTGATGACCTGAGTTTAATCCCCAGACTCTGCATGGTAGAAAGAGGAAAACAACTCCTACAAGTTGGCCTCTCACCCCCATAACTGCACTGTGGCACGTGCGCATTCACACCCTCTCCCCCACACTAAGGAAAAGAAATAAAGTAAAAAAAGAAATATCTTAGGGGACTGGAGGAGCACACTGGGGCTGTCTGTGATGGTGGTCCTGTGGATGGATGGATGGATGGATGGATGGATGATTAGAGATGATTAGATCAAGAGGGCTCTGACATAATGGATGGTTTAATTTACTGATGGTTTAATTTAATGGCATGTTTGGAAGGTGGTGAAAAGTAAGAGATGAGATGTAGTTGGAGGAAGTAGATCACTGGAGGCATGTGCCTGGGCATATATCTTGCCTTAGCTTCTTCCTAGACAAGCGCAAACACGTGTGTGTGTGTGTGTGTGTGTGTGTGTGTGTTACTAGAGACTGAGCTTAGAGTCTTGCACATGCTAGGAAATTTTTCTTCCATGGAGGTACATCCATCCATCCACACATCTCTCCACCTACATGGCCATCAATTCAACCATCCATCTGCAGACCTCTATATCCACTCATTCATCCATGCATTCCTACATGCATGCATGTACACATCCATCTACCCAATTATCTATGTAACTATATATCTATCTGTCTACCCATTCATTCACACACCAATCCATCGATCCACCCATCCACCAGTCACCCACTTATTCACCTACTTGTCCTTCCATTCAATTGTATACGTAACTGTCTGCTCATCTATCCAGGTATCCACAGAACCACCCATCCAGCTATCTACCACTCAATCTTTCTTTCTTTCTTTCTTTCTTTCTTTCTTTCTTTCTTTCTTTCTTTCTTCTACCTATCCATCCATTCACCATCCACCAATCCAATTCATCCATCCATCCATCCATCCATCCATCCATCTAATCTCCTGCCTAATTATCCATTTTTCTCTCCATTCACCTATTTTTTCATCCATCCAATCCCCCAACCACATACCTATAAATCTTCTCATTCAGACATCCACCCATATACCCATCCATCCACTACCCACTCTATCATCTATCTATCTATCTATCTATCTATCTATCTATCTATCTATCATCTATCTCACCATCATCCACCCACTCATGCATTCACCCACCAGTCCATTGATTCACTTACCACATCCATCCATCCACCTACCTACCTGCACACCTAGCCTTCTACTCACCCAGCCAAAAGGCTTCTTCCTGTATTATTTTTCTCTGTTAGACATGAAGGGAACAGCTGTCCTTCACCACACACTTCTTCCATCATAATATGGTGTACCCAAGCACATGGGACCGAGTAACCATAAACCACACCCCCTGAATCCATGAACCAAAATAAATATCTTTTTGAGACAGAATCTCCCTATAGCCCCAGCAGGACTGGAACTTGCTATGTAGACCAGGAAAGTGCTAGAATTAAAGGCACCACCATGCCCAGCAAAATTTCCTCTCTTAAGTATTTCTCTCTGGACACAGCTACAAAAAATAACTAATATGCAGTGTGATGATAGGGACAGTCAAAATATGTGAGTTGTCTTAGAGTTCTCTGGCAGGGTGAGAGAGAAAGAGAGAGAAGGGAGAGAGAGAGAGAGAGAGAGAACACATATAAATTTATTTTAAGGAATTGCTTTATACAGTTGTTAAACTGTTAAGTCCAACATCTGCAGTGTGGGCCAGCAGTGTGGAGACCATCCGGAAGAGCAGATGTTGTAGGTCAAGTCTAAAAGCATCTGTTGGAGAAATTGCCCTTATTCAGGGAGGTCAGTCTGATCTGTTCAGAATTTCAGCTCCCTGGATGTGGCCCACCCACGTCATGGAGTAATCTGCTTTAGTACAAGTCTGCTAATTTAAATGACTGCCTCATCCAAATACGCTATCATAAGGAACATGCTTAATAGTGTATCTGGGCGCCATGACCCAGCCAAATCAACATGTAGAACTGACGATCTCAATTTGTATCAGAAACATTCTTTGGGCTGAGGAGATGGCTCAGTCGGAAAAACACTTGTTTTGTAAACATAGGACCTAAGTTTCGATCCCCAGAACCCATGTAAAAAGCTGGATAGAGTGGTACAAGTCTGTAATCATTGCAATGGCAAGATGGGAGGTGGAGATAAGCAGATGGATCCCTGCAGCTCACTGGGGAGCAAGCCTGGCCTGCATGGTCAAGTTTCAGGCCAGTGTGAGCCCCTTACTCAAGCCAAAGGTGCAAGGCACCTGAGGAATGACATCCAAGGTTGTCCTTCATCTCCACACATGTGCCATGTGCACACACGAACATGCATGTGCACATAGCAACATACACCCTTGCACACTCACACCCACAACACTTCCCTCACATTTGAACCAAGTTTTATTCAGTATTTCCAAAGACACTAAAGACTTCAACCTGTTCTCCCTGGCAGTTTTATAGAAGGTTCCCCCCACTGCTGTCAAGCATGAGACAGTAATGTGAACCAGCCGATGACGTTTGAACCTTGCTCAGAGCCTAAGATGAAGTCACCTAGTTGTTCAAATCTGCTGATTTGGTTCTCAAAATGTTCCTTAGTTTCCATAAATATTCTCTTCCTGGGGTTGGGGAACAAGTAACGAGAATCTAGGTTCAAACAGAGCAGCATGGCTGAAATGTAGACCAGGAGCAGAGCATGTATTTAGTGTGTGGGGAACCCTGAGTCCAGTCTGCAGCATCAAAGTAATAGAGCAGAAACAGAGAAGGAAATTATGAGCATGAGGCCTGGTTTGCATGATCAACATTTCCTTAAATATGTGCTAACTTCAGAAGAAATAATGAGCAGTAATACAGTGACTGTCTCTCCAAATGTGACTGGTAACACCCTAGAGAGTCCCTGTCTCCAATTCTAGAAGTACAGAACCATTTTAAAGAGAGGGCCTCTGGCAATGCTCTCAAGGTCCCTAGGGACTATGCTTGCTACCCATCCATCCACCCATTTACCCATCGATGGATCCATCTGTCCATCCAACCCATTCATCCATCCATACTCCAAGTTATCTACCCATCTATTAATCCATCCACCCATCCACCCTTCTATCTATCTATCTATCTATCTATCTATCTATCTATCTATCTATCTATCTATCTATCCATCCATCCATTTTCCAAGTTTTTCCATCCATCCATCCATCCATCTCTCCACTCATCTACCTATCCATCAACTCATCAACCCATCAACTCATCCATCCATCCATCCATCCATCCATCCATCCATCCATCCATCTTCACGGCTATCTCTCCATCTATCAATCCATCCACCCATTCTTCTATCCATCCCTGGTCTAGCTATTTTCTCTGGATTGAAGCATTCCTTCTTGGAGGGAGGAGACAGACTTATAAGACTCAACAAACAAACAAAACTTACCAAACGCTCCAGAAAACCCTGAAACTTGTAAGATTCCCAAGATCTCTTCCCAAGGTTATGCAAACGGTAACACCAGCTGGGGAGTAGAGACTCCATGTGGTCCAGCTGCCTTCAAATCATGTGGGTAGCTTCAAGGATGTAGGTCTTGTGAGTCATCACCTAGGCTGGGGTGGAATTTTTGGTGATGCACCTGCCTTCGAATCAGCCATGCTCTAAGTAACTTATATATTCCTATAATTAATGCTGCTAAACTCATTAGTTCATCAAACTAGACTTTGGGGCAAAGCATTTTTACTTTGTCATCAGTACTTTATTTGGGGTGAAGGAATGTTTGTTCATGTCTCCTCAGGAAAAGTCACACAACACCTTCATTCCTTTTTTCCTTCCTTCCTTCCTTCCTTCCTTCCTTCCTTCCTTCCTTCCTTCCTTCCTTCCTTCCTTTCTTCCTTCCTTCCTATTCATTCATCTATCTATGCTTCCATCCTTCTAACCAGTCACTCAACCATCCATCCATCTCACTGTCTACTTATGCACCTATCATCCTCCTATTTGTCCATCCATTCCACCATCCATCCCCTCATTCATCCACACATTTAGCCATCCACCCAACCATCTAACTATCCACCTGTCTGCTCACCCACCCATACTCTCATCCATCCATCCACCTGTCCGTCCATCCATCCATCCATCCTTCCATCCATCCATCTGCTCACCCATCTATCCACTCATTCTTTCATCCATCTACTCATTTCTACACTCTCTACCTCCTATCTATTCTTCCTTCCACCTCTCTGATACATAGTGCTGGAGTTTAGAGACTCCCATCTCACCTGAGTGGATGCAGCTCTGCCTTATAGATAAACTTGGCAGGAGCAGCAAATACAAAATATATTTACACATATAGGCTTGTTTGGTAAGGGCCTAAAATGAAAAGCCTGGGGCTTTAGGAGGGAAGATGGTGTGAATGGAGCCCAGTTTGGTGGTGTGGTGGAATTTCAGGTGGGGAAATTCTTGCTGGGGGAGTCCAGCTTGAAAGTAAGGAATTGGGGGAGGGATGATATACTAGTTACTTTTCTGCTGCTGTGATGAGACACCAAGAACAAAAGCAACTTAGAGAGAAAGAGCTCATTTTGGTTTATGGTTCCAGAGAGAAAAGAGTCTACCCTGTTGGGGAGGCCTGGCAGCAAGCAGCAGGCAAGGTGGTCGAAGCAGGGAGGTGAGAGTTCCCATCTTCAACCACAAACACCAAGCAGAGAGATCCAACAGGAAGTGGGCAAAGCTATGAACTCCTAAAGCCCGCCCCTAGTGACATGCTTCCTTTAACAAAGGCTGCACCTCCCACACCTACCCAAACAGCACCACCACCTTGCAGACCAAGTGTTCAAATATTTGAGCCTTTGGGGGACATTTCTCATTCAAACCATCACATTCTCCTCCCTGACCCCCATAGGTTCATGGCTATATTGTATTGCAAAATTTATTTAGTCCAACTTTTCTTTTTTTTTTTTTTGAGACAGGTCTCCTGTGGCCTCAGCTGACCAGGAACTTGACCTCAGTCTCATAGAGATCCACCTGCCTCTGCCTCCCAAGTGCTGGTATTAAAGGTGCATGCCACCACACATGGCCCACATTGGTCCAACTTTAAAAGTTCCCATAGTCTTTAACAGTCTCAACACAATTTAAAAGTTCAAAGTCTCTTCTGAGACTCATCAAGGCAACCTCTTAACCGTGATCTCCTGCAAAATAGAAAAGCAAATTCTACACTTACAGCACACAATGACACAGAACATATATTCCCATCCCAAAAGGGAAGAATGGGGCATAGTGAGAAATAACAGACTGAAGGCAAGCCTGGGACCTAGGAGGGCAAACACCAAATCCTGGAGCTCCTGTCCGAGACCACTTCCAAAGACTTAGCTTAGATGGCTCTACGCCTTCAGTTTTGTTGCCTGCAACATACATCCCTTTCTTGGGTTCCACTCCCTGCATGCAGCTTTCCTGGCGATGTCTCACGGTTCTGGCTTCTCTAACATCTTAGGGTCTCCAATGCAACCCAGGTCTTTCTTTCACAGCTTCATGCGCTGGACTGTCTGGGCTTCCGGGCTTCCCAGGGACTTTTTATAGCGACTCCAGCACTGGCATACATTGCCTGCCTCAGCAGCTCTCTGAATCTTTAGAGATAGAATCCACAACCCCATTGCCCTTGTATCTTTCGTATGCCTATGCCTTGTCCTGTGAGATGGAGGCAGCTGTCACATCTAGAATGTGACACTCACATGAGGTAATGCCTTGAAGGTCTGCTGGGTGTTTCATGGAACTGTGCAAAGTGAAGACCCAGGGCCTCTTGCTCAGAAGTGTCCAGAATTGCTAGACACTGGGGCCCTTCAGGAACTAGCTGAATCTCCTGAGAGTCAAGCCTCAGGGCAGGACTTGGGATAGAGGCTAGGCTCTCCAGTCCTCCCTGAGTTCCTGGTCTGGAGGCTGCAAACACCCCCAAGCAGAGAGAATGGCCCATCCTCAGCAACACTGGCTGTGTACTGAGCCCCTCCAGGCCCCGGGGATGAGCGTGTTGTGCGTTGGCAGCTCTGACCTCAGCAGGACACGTAGTGAGTGGTTGGTTGTCCCTCCTTCCTGGTGACTCATTTGTCTTTTTAACCTTGGCCTTTCCAGTCCTGGTTTCCTGTCCCTTCCCAGAGGTTGGACTTTTTGGAGGCAATAAAAAAATTGGTTTGGTTGAGTCTAAATGCTCTATCTCAGATTCAATTTCATGGTCATCTTGTTCTTTCCTGTAGATTCAGCCAGGGATAAGGAGGAGGAGGAGGGGGAGGAGGAGGAGGAGGATGGGAAGAGAGACAGGAGAGAGAAAATGATGAAGGGGGAGAAAAACAGGGAAAAGGAAGAGGGAGAGAGGACAAGAAGAGGGGGGAGGAGGGAAAGAGAAGAGATAGGAGGAGGGAGAGGAGGAGGGAGAGGAGGAGGGAGGAGCAGATATCTCAATGGTCTACCTTTGGGTCCTGCTCTAGCCAGGGTGACCTCTTTGCAGTCAATACACACAGCCCGTGGTGAGGACTTCAGGTCCTCAGGACCCTCCCCATTCCCACCTGTTCATACATTGTCAACCTGACAGGATCCAGAACTGCCTAGGAGATAAGGCTCTGGGTCTGTAAGGGGTTTAGGCTGGGTTGATTGAGGAGGAAAGACCCACCTCAGTGTAGGCGGCACCATGCCCTGGACTTGCTGGGAGCTGCAGGAGGCTAGGGTGAGCACGGGAGGCTGGCATCAAGATCATCAGAGGCGATGGGAACGCTTTTGGACCATGTTCCTCAGTTTTGTGAATGTTCTTTTTTAAAAAACCCTTTAATTTATTTTTATGTGTGTGGGTATATGTGAGTGCACCATGTGTGTGCAGTATCCCCCCGAGGACAAAAGAGGACACTGGATTCCCTGGAACTAGAATTACTGACTGTTGTTATCTGCCATGTGGGTGCTGGGAACCACCTGAGTCCTCTGGAAGAGCAGCCAATGCTTTTAACTGCTGAAACAATTATTTAGAACTTAAATCCATGTTAAATAATCATTTTAAAATTTGAGGTAGGAGTCGGCTGTGTGGCCCAGGCTGACTTCAGAGTCACCATCCTCCTTCCCTGGCCTTCAGAATGCTTTGCCATCACACCAGGCTTGAAATTACCTTCTTTTTAAGCTAAAAAAAAATTGTGTTCTTGAATGTGCATGTGTGCTTCAGGGAGCATGTGGAGGTCCCAGAATTTGTGGGAGGATTTAAAAAAATACATGTGTGTATGTATGTATAGGAGTGTGTGTACATGCCAGAGTATGTGTGTGGAGGTCAGACGACTTGCGAGAGTCATTTCTCTCTGCTAGATGGGTTCCAGTGATTGAACTCACATTGTCAGTCTGGTGAGCAATGCTTTTACACACTGAGCCATCTCACCAGCCCACACTTACTTTCCTACTTACTCACTTATTCCTTATCTTCCCCTGTAGAGTGCAAACCTCACAGACTGCTCATCTCTGTCAGTAATGCCAGGGATACAGTGGGCCCTCAGTAAATACTGGAGCACTGAATGAATGAATGGTCTCTGGCTGGTAAGTGTGGCCTGGTACTGGTTCATCCTTGCTAGGTTCTCAGGCCCAAGTTGAGAAGCTGCTTGTCTAGAGACCCCAACAAACACAGGCATGCCTGCCATGCTGAACAGAACATGAAGTTCCCGATATGATCACCAGAGGGCGCTCACGCCACACGTAAAGCCACGGATAAACTGGTTCTGAGACTCCAACATCATTTGCTAGTAGAGATGAGACAGTACACCAGCTTCAGGATTGGTGGCCTGAAGGGCCACCTGTGCCGGACCATTCACCATCAGCTATGCTGACGCCTCCTCCCAGACTGCAGCCCCAACGGGAGTACTCAGTCGGTCCCACAGAACAAACATCCCCTGGCCTCTGCTCCAAGGGGACTCACCCAGCTCTCTGCTAGGTCTCAGGTGGAATGTATACTTCAAACTTCAGGAGTCATTTCAAGGTGTATTTTTATTTTATTTTATTATTATTATTTTTGAGACAGGGTCTCCCTGTAGCTCCGGCTGGCCAAGAACTCACTATGTAGATATGTACACCAGGCTGACCTCAATCTCACAAAGATTCACCTACTTCTGCCTCCTGAGTGCTGGGATTAAAGGCATGCACCACCATGCCTGGCTCCCCTCAAGATCTAAGTAGATTGCTTGCTAGCTTGGCTATTCTGAACTTTAGCCTACATAACTTAGTTCTGTCACGGTTTACCCCCTATCCTGTGGGTGTTTGGCTCCCATGGAGGGCCGGAAGATTTTGCACTCTAAGTCTTTGTCCCAAGGAGATAGCTGATCACCAGACAGAGAGGGTTGTGGAGTTGAAAGAAAGAGTTTGTGTGGACATGTGTGTGTGTGTGTGTGTGTGTGTGTGTGTGTGTGTAGTGTGTGTGTGTAGTGTGCATGCACATGCCTCACAACACTGCCTCAGGACTTAGATGAAGGTCCACTGTTAACAGTTGCACATCTTATTGGGCTCCCAGCCCTTTTCAACTACTCATTTGCTCAGTGACCTTGGCAGGCCGTTTGTCCTTCCTCGGCCTCCATTTCTTCACCTGATCTAGCCACTGAATAATTGACTCTGGGGTCCTTTGACCTCCATATAATAGAAGCCCTACATCCCTGGGGAGGTAGTTTGGCTTCTTTCCTATTTTATTTATTTATTTTGGAGACATGGTCTTGCGTAGTTCAGGCTGGCCTCAAACTCATTATATAGCTCAAGATGACCTTAAGTTTCTGATCCACCAGCTTTCATCTCCTGAGTTCTAGGATTACCGGTGTGCAGCACCACACACAGTTTATGTGGTGCTGGGGGTGGAAACCAGGACTTCATACATGCTAGGCAAGTGCTCTGCCAACTGAGCCACATCGCCAGCCCCTTGGCTTCTCTTCTAGGTAGAAGCTACTGGTGAGGGACAAGCTCTGGGGCTCCTGATAGTTGGTGATCTTTCCTGGACATTCTCAAGGCTATGACGTCATTTGAGAATGTCCGTGACTGATGCTTTGTCCAGAACTCAGTGGAAGATGGTAGATTTTTTTGTGTGGTTCTTTAAACCCCAGAGTACTTGACTTAGATGATTTCTGAAGCACTTCTCAATAAAGGCAGAGCAGGACTGGTCACCCTGAGGAGAGAGGGTGCCGTGTCCATTGACGCCACACCAGGGATATCACTGGGCTGCATGCTGCAGGCTCTGTGGCCTGTGGGCCTCTGTCCTCTCTCCCTGCATTGCTTATCTCTAAGCTTGACTGGGCCAGGCTGGTGTAGTCCCACAGCCAGCCTTGGGAACACTGCCCAAGCTCTCCTTGGCCCTCTGATCCTCCTGCTCTGACGACTGACTTGATGCTTCAATGCAGGTTTGTAGTCCAGAGCTAGAACTCCATGCATAGGCAACATCACCTAGGAGCTTATCACAGACAGGGATTCTGGAGTTGGGGAGATGGCTCAGTCATAAAGTGCTTACCTTACAAGCATGAGGACCTGAGTTTGATTCCTAGAATCTACTTAAAAAGCAGAGCATGGTGGTGCACACTTGTAATCCCAGCAGTAGGGAGGTAGAGACAGGAGGATCCCCAAGGCCGGCTGGTCAGTTAGTTTAGCCTCTAATCTCTACACACATGTGCATGACATGTGAACCCCTTATCCCCTCTTCCACCTGTGGCATGCACACATACCTAAGAAATTCATATTCTCGGACTCACCCACACCTGCAGAATTAGGACATCTGGAGAGGGAGTCTGAGAATGTGCGGACTGCAAGCTTGCTCTGTGTTCTGACGCCCTTTCAAGTCTGAGAAACACCATCAGTCAAGGGCCACCTGTTTCCCACACGTATTGGACTCTGGCCAAGTTTAGTTCTTAGCACCACAGCAGAATGGCTGAATGGGGACTGCCCGTGGTTAATCCTGAATGTCAGGATTAACATTAACATTAACATATCAACCTCAAGAAATCAACTAAGAGATATGCCTCTGGGTGGGTCTGTGAAGGCATTTCCCAGGAGAATCAACTGAAGGGAGAAGAGCCCCCCCGGAGTGGGTGATACCTCTTGGCACTCCAGACATAAAGACGTTAGAGGGAGAGGCAGTGCTGTTTGCCTGACCCCCTCGGCTTCTTGCTGAGTGCATCTACTCTGCTGCTGCCACCACCGCCATCCTTGCTGACATTCGAACTCAGTTTCTTCAGCCTTCTGACCTAGACTAAAGACGAGTAGTAGCTCACCAGGATTCCTCCAGGCCTTCAGTGTCAGACTGGGATGCTGAGACATCCAGCCTCATGGACTGAGAAGTTACGAGGTTCTCAGCCTCTCCAGCATGAGACAGGCATTGTTGGACTGCCCAGCCTACACTGTGGAAATCAGTCTAATAAAGCTCCTTGAAATATATATTCATTCTATCAGTTCTGGTCTGCTAAAGAACCTTGACTAGGGGCTAGAGAGATGGCACAATGATTGGCTAAGAGTACTTCTTGCTCTTCCAGAGGACCTGAGTTTGGTTCCTAGCACCCACATGGTAGCTCATAACTGCCTGTAACTCCAGCTCCCGGAGATCTGATGCCCTCTTCTGGCCTCTGTGGGCACATAGACACACGTGGCATACACATACACAAAAAGAACCCCAGGGGCTGGAGAGATGGCTCAGCAGTTGAGACCACTGACTGCCCTTTCATAGGACTCAGATTCAGTTCTCAGCACCCCACATGGTGGCTAACAACCATGAGTAACTCCAGTTTCAGGGCACTCCAATGCCTCTTCTGACTATTGTGGTCATTGCATGGCATGGGTGTACTTGCACAGATGCAGGCAGTACACTCATAAAAATGAAAATAATAATAAAAAAGAACCCTATCTAATACAAGAACAGACAGTTCATCAGGCCCTTGGACTACAAAGCATGTGGCCAAAGCCTTTAATATAAAAGGATTCTGAAAAGCCAATGTAGGATGTATCAAAAAACAAAACAAAACAAAACCAAACCCAGGTGACCGTCATCATGAAATAGAGCTCATAAGCTCATTCTTCTGGAAAAGAAACAGAGCCACATGTTGTGGTCATGGGAAGATGTTGCAGCCACTGAGAAGCAGTGTTGGCTGTTGTGGTAGCAATGCGCCACAGTCAACATGGTCCTTCGTGCATGCCATCTCTAAAACAGATATGGCAGTTGCTTTTCTCTCCTCTGTGACAATGTGACAGAAATAACTTAAAGGAGGAAGGACTGAGTCTGACTCATCACTGAGTCTTCTAGGTAAGTGTGCTACCAACTGAATTTAGCCCACTATGGTAGGGAAGTTGTGGTGGAGTTGATGGTGATGGGAGTGGGTGGCTGGGGTTCCACACATTTTGGTGGACCAGGAAGCAGAGAGCTTGTGGCAGGAAGTGGAGTCAGATATAACCCTCAGGGCCCACCCACTGACATACACTTCTAGCTAGTCACCACCTCCTAAAGCTTCCACAACCTCCTAAAGCAGTACCACTATCTGGGGACCAGATGTGCAAAGACATGAACCCAATGGCAGCATTTCACATCCAAACAGATGAAATTGCTCTCTGTTATTCATGTTCAGGTGTTGTTCCTGTTTTCTTAGAATGAGTCCTTCTGTTCTCTTCATCTTATGCTTATCAAGCTTGTCCTTTGATACCCTGCCCAAATGGCTCCTCCTAGCCCTTTGACACACAGCTTTAAAACCCCCCCCTTTTCCCATTTACGCTCGTCAGCTTCTTCACACCGTCTTCACATGTCTGGAACAAATGCAGATGACCTCTGCTTTGGGGCTAGTCTTGTTCTTTCAAGGGAGCACAGACTCACCTTCCTTCTGCCCCCAATAAGCTGTGGCCGTTGTGGTCACAGGCACTAGGGGCCAGGACTTGAACATATCTCTTTGAGAAGCAGTACAACCAGTAATGAAGGGGGTTATAGCTATGGGCAGTTGGGAACCAGCTTCTGTAATTGTCCTAGGAGAGGCACTGACCCCTTGCTGTAGTGTGGTAATGTGCTGGAGTCAGCTCAGATGGCGAGATCTCTGTATGGGTGTCTCTTCTAAGCTCTGCTTCCAATGGTATCATCCGGTGCAACACACCATGGTGGAAATATTTACACCAGAGAAACCGACGAATGTTATCAATCAGGCTTTTTCTTTTTTTCCTGTTTCTGTCAGTTATCAACCACTATCACATAATACCAGAGATCATCAACTTAAAACAAAGAAAAAGCTATTTTGGATCATGCTTTAAAATATTTTATTTATTATTAAATTATTTATGTGTACAAATGCATTGCTTGTATGTTAGATAGGTGTACCTGTGTTGTGCAGTGCCCACAGAGGTCAGAAGAGGGTGTCGGATCCCCTAGAACTGGAGTTACGGATGGTTGGTAGCCACCATCTGGGTGCTGGGAACTGAATCTGGGTCCTCTGCAAGAACAGTCAGTGCTCTTAACTGCTGAGCCATCTTTCTGGCCTTGGATCACGGTTTTATATGCTTTGGTCCATGGTCTCTTGGCCATGTTATGCTGGGTCTGTGGCAGTATAGAATGCTGTGAATGGGAGCTCATCGTGGAGGAAGTTGCTGATTTTGGGGTGGCCAGCAACTAGAGAGAGGAGAGAGAGAGAGAGAGAGAGAGAGAGAGAGAGAGAGAGAGAGAGAGAGAGAAAGAGAAAGAGGAAAGGCTGGACTTCCAGGATCCCTTCAAGTGTACATTCTTAGTGACCCACTTCCTTCCACTAGGCCCCTCCTCTAAAAGGTTCCGACAGCACCATGGACTGCTGACCAAGCCTTCAGCACATACTACTTTGTGGTCACTTTTGAGCCTTTCCCCCTATTGATTCCCTGCCTAGCACTCTTGCTTTCCTTGGCCCCCCTGGGCTGCCCAGATTATGGGTCAAGTATGTGCCCTGTCAGAAGAAAATGTGTGTCCCAGAGACATGTGAGGATGGCCTTTATGTGGGCTTGGCTGAGAGGCACAGGCAGAATACAGAGCATCTGCCAGGCAGATGGATACCCCTAAATTCCAGTTTCCGTGCAAACTAGACATCCAGGCCCTGTCCAAGACCAGGCTTCCGTCTCAATGATGGCTCATCAGACAGAAGCCCGAGTGCGCTGACAGGTGTGGCCAGAGGGCGAAGGGTATTGTGATAAAAGAGTGCGGGTATGATTTACTGCCACAACTGGAACAGTAGCGCTGAGGACGGCAGGAAGATAGAGGAGCGCTGGCAGGATGCTCGCGGGATGAGGGATCTGCCTTTCATTGAGACGGTGTGTTGGAGTCCACACAGTAGAGATTAAATAGCCCGTCGCCTGAATGCAAAAAGGCGGAAATAAATCAGCCTTTACTGCAAGCAGGGTGGCAGGGAGTTAATTAGGAAAGGGAAAAAATACATTTCGATTCACAAAGAGGCTGGGTGAGCACCCTGAGCAGGCGTGAGGCTCCTTACCCTTCCCACCAGAGGGCATGCAGGGCTCTGAAGGATGACCCTTGGGGGTGCCAGGGCTGCAGGCTGTTTGCCTACGGACTTTGGAGTTGAGCTGTGTCTTGCCTGTGCCCTGTCAATGTGAACTTCCAGGCTGGGGATCCGGTGTCTGGATTATTATGACTCAGGGCAGGGACTGTGGGTCACATTCACTTATGGCTCAGTAATGCACAGATGAGTGGCTTGCCTTGACTCTCCCAGACTTATTTCTCCGTCCACCCCCAGTCAGGCAGGACTCCTCCCTGTCTCCCTGTCCCTCCTCCTCTGGGCTTTCTATCCCTGTTGTTATTTATGTGGGAGTCTTTCCCGGAACCCTTCTTCACTTTCTCCTCTGGTCTGACCAGTCTGCAATTTTTCCAAGCCGGGTTCTATTCCAGCATTCGGTTAGTAATGTCAGCTGGGTGTGGTGGCAGAGGCCTGTCCTCTCAGCTACTTGAGAGACTGAAGCAGGAGGACGGAGGTTCAAGGTTAGTGTGGTCGATTTAGGGAGAATCTGTCTCAAAACAAAAATTAGAAAGGCAGCTGGGGATGGAGCTTAGCAATAGAGAGCTGTCCTAAAAACTCCCAATGAGGGGCTAGGGCATTGCTTAGTTAGTAGAGCACCTGCCTAGAACCCCCCAGTGAGAAGCTGGGGGCATGGCTCAGAGGTAGAGCACTTGCCCAGATCCTCCACTGAGGGGCTGGGGTGTGCTTTAGTGGTAGAACACCTTCTTAAAGTCCTCCAGTGAGGGGCTGGGGTGTGGCTCAGTGGTATAGCACCTGCCTAGAATCCCCTGATGAGGTGCTGGGGTGTGGCTCAGTGGTAGAGCACTTGCTTAGAATCCCCCAGTGAGGGCCTGGAGGGTGTGTCTCAGTGCTAGAACACTGCCTAGAATCCCCCAGTGAGGGCTTGGAGGGTGTGGCTCAGTGGCAGAGTGCCACTGAGGGGCTGAGGAGGCTACCGCTGGTTAGTAATGGGTCTGCCTAGCATGTAGGAAGCCCCTGGTTTCATTCCCTAGTATGGCAAAGAAAAGAAGCTCAATTAAAACTCAAAGAAGCTCTCTTTCAACAATCATTCATTGGCTCCTCTCTGCCAGGACCTGTGGTGGGACCAACGCTAAGGAGGTCAGGCCTCTGCCTTTGGTGGGTTTCCACGGTGTGCTGCTGTTTGGAGAGGGGGATGCCAATCACATGCCCACGGGGCCTTAGTGCAGCATCCTGGGGGTGTGGGCAGAGGCAGGGGCTCCAGGCTCTAGAGGAAACCTGCCTGGCTTGGGGTGAGCAAGCAGGGGCTTTTACACAGACTTGCCTAAGGGAGGAAATCGCTCTGGCATTGACGGGTCTGACCTCAGCTCCTGCTGCAGCTCTGCGGCAGGAATGAGCTCTCAAAACGGTGGCTTAGAATGACCAAGTTGCATCTCAGTCCTCTACAGTCAGCTGTGGGTTACCACAGCTGTTTATTGATTCTTGGTGTAGGGGTGGAAGGTCCACTCACAACTTGCAAAGGGACCTGGTAGAGGAAGATGAGTCCTTCCCCTGCTGCTTTAAAGAGGCAGGGACCATCCAGACACTGGGGCGTGGCAACCCCGGCCAAGGCAAGGCAGATAGACAGGTGTCACCTGGCTGGAGTGCATGTGTGCTTGCATGTTCAATCATGACTCGTCTGTGAGACATGAGTCACCTGAGCACGTTAACATGTGTGTGAACATTTCTGTGATCCTGTATGCACATATGTATGACTGTGTACATGAATTTGTGGGCATGTACACAGAGGTAAGGTGATAATGTTGGTGCAGGAAGCTGAGACCAGCTTGGGCTGAGAGTAGGAAACCAAATTACAGAGGACAGGGAGTCCTGTCGAATTTAAACTGGAAAGTGACCTATTTCATTTGCAAATACAAAGATACTCTGAGTATCTGGGAGAGGAGGGCTCAGTCAGAAAGGAGCAGAATTTGATCCCCAGTGGCCACTTTGAAAAGCTGGGTGTGGCAGTGTGGAGACAAGGGGATTCCTGGGGCTTGTTAGCCTAGCCAGTAAATGAGCACCAGGTTCATTGAGAAATGCTGCCTCAAAAAATGAGGTGGAGAGCAAATGAGGAAGACACCCAGTGTTGACCCCCGGGCTCCACATGCCTAGCCATGTATATATACACACGTGCATCTGAACAGGGAGGGGAGTGAACTGGAAGGAACTGGTATATCGTGGGAAGATTCCTGCTGTGCCCCATGGGAGGTGACAGTGGCCTGGACTGGGTTCCATCCCCAGCAATGTAAAAATACAAAGTCTAGACATACGAGCTGGCGCTTAGAAAGTGCCACTAGAAATGGTTTCTGAAGGCGCTTTCAGTACAGCCTGGGACTGCCCAGATAAACTCTTCTGTGTGCAGACCCTATGTCTAAATTCTTGGTTGGCTCTGACAGATCATGCCAGCAGAAAACAGTTTCTAGTTCGAGTGGATAGATTTGCCCCTCCCTCGGCAGTCTTGGCCTGGCCTGGCTGGCTTACAGGTGGAGAAAGCGCTGTCACTGGCAAAGCTCTGCATAGGACTGGCCCAGATGTCCCAGAGCCACAGCTGCCCTTGAACTTAGTCACTCAAGGACATCTCGTGGTCCACAGGCCTCCGGGCATTAGATCAAGGCCCCACTTTTCTCTTGGTGGTTTAGAGTACTTGTTGAGGGTGGCACAGGAAGCCCCTGACAGGGTCCCTGTAGGCCAGCAGCAGAAGAAAAATTCTGGTGGTGGCTCCTGTGTCAGTCAGAGTGGGGCCAGAGCCCCTTCGCCCTCTTCACGGCCTCACTGTCAGGGGAGGCTGGGCCTCTTCCTGCCCAATCTTCCACTGAGAACCCTTGTTCTCAGGATGCCCATGCCCCTTCAGACCTCTCCTCTCCAGGCCCTAAAGAAACCATCAACCTCCCGGTCGGTGAAAGTGGATTCTGTGGGTGCTGAATAGTGAGGTCTGAGTGGGTGGAGTGGGAAATCTCCACGCATCTCGTCTCCTCTGAGGGCAGGGGATGTGGAATCTCACTTTATCATTCCATCCTGAAGATGCCCTAGGGATGCAGGCTCAAACATCATCTCCAACACACCAAAGGGGAAACTGAAGCTCTAAGATCAGATATGACTTCCCTTACCCAGAATTGTGCAGCTGGAATTTGGAGCCTGACTGCTGGAACCCTGGTAGGATGACCCTGTGGTTCCTCACAGCAGGTGCATGCTGATGGATGTTGACAGTCACAAAATTGCCCATGGGAAATAATGCCTAACATGTAGCAATCCCCGGGAAAGGAGATGTTAAACCACAAGGGAAAGCAGTGATTTGGTGGGATGTGATGTGGTGTGGTGTGGTGTGGTCTGGTTTCATTTGAATACAAAATGCCCTACCATGTAGCCCAGGCTGACCTGAAACTTATTATGTAGCCTAGGCTGGTCTTGAACTGACTGAGGCCCTCCTGTCTTCAGTGTGTCATCTTTGGAGATACCGGTAAGAGGTGAAAGAGTTGGGGATCACCAATGAACCTCAGGAATCAGTACTCTTTCCCTCTGACACCAACATCTCCCCCTCCCCACCCCATGTCTGGCAAATCCCCAGTTCCAACAAAGAAGGAATGGGGACTCTTACACTGAAATTCCAGAGGTTTATTCCTGAAGTAGCTGAGCAGCCTGATGAGGGGCATACCTTGCCCAGTGCCCACAGCCGGTGGGATGTTAGAATCCGGGAATGAAGCTGGGCATGGTGGCATATACCTGTCAACCCAGCACTCAGGTGGCTGAGGTGTAAGAGTCGTAACTTCAAGGCTAGCCTGTGCTACTTAGAAAATACCAGACCAGCCAGGAAGACCCTGTCTCAAAAGTACAAAAGAAAGCTGGAGAGATGACTCAGTCAGTAAAGTGCCTGCCACACAAGCATGAGGACCTAAGTTCGGATTCCCAGCACCCATGTAAACAGCTGGGTGTGGCAATATGTGCCTGTGTTACATGGCAAGGGCAGCAGGTCCAGGGAACGCGCTGGTTAGCCAGCTTAGCCCAAACTCTGAGCTCCAGGTTCAGTGAGAGATCCTGTCTCAAAAAGAAGGTGGAGATGGGGTGGGGAGATGCACCGTTTGCCACACAAGCACGAGGAGATGAGTTCAGATCCCAAGAACTGACACGAAAGCCAGTTACAGTTGCAGGTGTGTGTATAATCCCAGCACTCCTGGGATTATAATCTCCAGAGGCTTATGGGCCAGCTAGCGTGGAACACACAGTAGCAAGACCCTGTCTCAAACAAGGCGAAAGGCAAGGGCTGACACCTGAGGTTAACCTCTGACCTCCACACACTCACTTTGGCATATGACATATGCACACACACACACACACACACACAAGCACACGCACACGCATGCACAAATGTTTAAATAGTAAGCTGGATATAAATACTAAGAGCTATTAAGGAAGACACCTGACATTGACCCCTGGCCACTGCACGTACATGCAAACATATACATATATATATAAGTATACACACAAAATAATTTTTAAAAAGAATTCTCAGGGTGCTGGACCCTGTCCCGCCAGATGACCACTCCTCTTTCCCATAGCACTTGATTATAGCACTCCACTTGCAGAAAAGCACCCTTCTGGGGGCTAAGCCCACCTTCCCCAGGCCTGCCCTGGCCCCCCACTGTGGGCTGGGGTATAAATTAAAATTCAATTTCATTAGAGCCTGTGAGCAATCAATCCCTAGCTGGGCTAACAATGCCGGGCAGGGGGCCTCGCCACCCCACGACTGTAATTCACTCTGGCCTCCTCCGCTCTTGTTCACAAACTGCTAGAGCTGCACTTTCCGGCCAAATTTATGGTTCTGGCAGTGTCTGGGCCCTGAGTTACAGCTGCAAGTTTGATCGGGGACTGCATTATTCTGCATCTAATCCTTACGCCTGACAGCCAGGGAAAGGCCTGGTGTTTTCCGATGCTGGGCATTGTCCTCTAGCCAGCCAGGCTCAGGTACAAGTCACGGACCCAGACCCCACCTCAAGACAGCCACACCCATGCAGGACAGCTGCAGACTAAGAGCTCAGCCCACACTGTGATGACGTCTGCCAAATTCTGCTGTATTGAATTCTAAAAGGAGAGGGGACTGAAATCCTGTCATATAGTGGTAAACTGAGGCACAGAGAAGTCACCTGAAGGCCCAGCAAGCAGATTTTGAGTTTGTGCATCACCGAAATACTTCACAAGGTTGAAGAGAGACTATGTCCTTGGGTTCCACTACAACACTATGTGGAATAGCCCAAATCAGAAAAAAAGAATACATAACCAACAATACAGGATAGACTGATGGATAAAGGAATGTGTAAACCTCTGGGGTGTGTGTGTGTGTGATGCACGTATGTGTGTGGATATATATACAAACACCAGAGAATATCGGATGTCCCACTCTATCAGTCTCTGCCTTATTCACCAGACACAGGGTCTCTCTCTGTAGTTCAGACTGGCCTGCCACTCCTCCTGACTCAACTTCCCAAGTGCTGGGATTACAGGCGTGAGAAAACCATGCTTTTTGATTTTCAATTTTTGGAGCAATGATGCAGACAAAATACAAGGCCTCACACATGCTAGGCAAGAGCTCTATCACTGAGCTCCTCACTGGGGGATTCCAGGCAGGATCTCTGCCACTGATCCACACCCTCAGCCCCTCACTGGGGGATTCTAGGAAGGTACTCTACTACTGAGCCAAACCCTCAGCCCCTCACTGGGGGATTCTAGGAAGGTACTCTACTACTGAGCCAAACCCTCAGCCCCTCACTGGGGGATTCTAGGAAGGTACTCTACTACTGAGCCAAACCCTCAGCCCCTCACTGGGGGATTCTAGGAAGGTACTCTACTACTGAGCCAAACCCTCAGCCCCTCACTGGGGGATTCTAGGAAGGTACTCTACTACTGAGCCAAACCCTCAGCCCCTCACTGGGGGATTCTAGGAAGGTACTCTACTACTGAGCCTTGCCCTTAGCCACTCAGGGATTCTAGGTTAAGTGCCAACCACTGAGCACACCCTAGGTCACCTTTTGATTTGTAGATGGAGAGACCCAGGTCCAGGCAGAGAGAAGCATGTTCCTAAGGTCACACAATAGTTGAATAGGAGAGATAGGGTCACCTGAGAGTTGGGGTTTGGGTAGATCTGTGGTCCCTTTGGAATGAAGGGGAAGAGAGGTGGGGTGGGAGGGAGAGAGGGATGGAAGGAGGCTGCTCCTGGGTTTTCAGAGAGAGGACGCTGGGTGTCTTGTCATCCATGTTTCCTCGACTTGCAGTTCCATCGGCATGATGTTAGTTGAGCACCTGAACCCCTGGTGTATTGAAAGAGATGTCTCATCCTCAAACCAGCACCCGGATGGGGCTCAGAAGCAGCACAGGCATGCTTCAGTGAGCTGACACCTGGCTGGGCAAAGGCTTCTAATCAACGTCCATATGCAACCTTCACCACACCTCGTGTATAAGTATAAGCACTTTATTTGTATGTGTGGTGTGTGTATGTGTGGGTACATGTTTGTGTATGTGTATGTGCGTGTGCCAGAGTTCAGCTTTGGGTTTCATTCCTCAGGAACCTCATATTTTAAAATTATTTTATTTATTTTTTAAGCTGGGTGTGGTGGTGCAAGCCTTTAATCCCAGCAGTCTAGAGGCAGAGGCAGGCGGATCTCTGGCAGGTGAGTCCAAGGCCAGCCTGGTCTACATAGCAAGTTCCAGGTCAGCTGTGGCTACAGAGAGGCTCTATCTTAACAAAGATCAAAAAGACAAAAAAATTATTTTTATTGATGCATATGAGTGTTTTGTCTGCATGTATGTAAGCACACCATTTTCATACAGGGCTTTTGGAGGCCAGAACAGGGCATTGAATCCCTTGGAACTGGAGTTACAGATGGTTGTTACCATGTGGGTGCTGGGAACTGAACCTGGGTTCTCTGCAAGATTAATGACCTTAATCATTGAGCCATATCTCCAGGCCCCTCCTTTTCTTTTGAAACAGGGCTCACTGTGTAGCCTTGCCTGCACTGGAACCTGCTCTGCAGACCAGGCTGGCCTTGAATGTACATAGATCTCCCTGACTCTGCCTCCTGAGTGCTAGGATTGAAGACTTGTGTCACCAGAGGGTCTCTATGTACTGGGGCTGGCTGTTTAAGCTAGACTAGCTGACCAGCAAGCTCTAGGGATCCGCCTATCTCTGCCTCCGCAGTGCTGGGGTTAGTAGCACTCTACAATGCCTAGCTTTGTCTGTGGGTTGTAGGGCTCAAACTTAGGTCCCCAAGTTTGTGCAACAGGCTCTTTATGGACAGAACTGTCTGCCAAGCCCTCACTTTTTTTTTCATAATTCAAGTAAACAGATTATAAAAGGAAACTGTAAGCCAAGTATGGTGGCTCACATCTGTAATCTCAGTACTCTGGAGGCAGAGTCAGGAGGATCAGGAAGCACTACATTTCACCAAGATTTATAGGAAAGCTGTATTTCTTACCAATGATAGATGATCACACAAAAATCAAGTTCATCAGTATATTTCATAGTCTGTTACTATATATTTCACATGCCATATTTATGATACATACTATTTTCTTACACTTGCTAAACCAACTCATGCATTGCATGCTGAGAGCTCCCTGGATCCAGTCTGTGATGACATCGAGGCTGTAGCAGGCTGTGGTTACAGTGTGCAAATCTGTAGTGAGAGGAGAACTCCTCAAATAGGTCAATCACCAAATACTGGCAAGGGACAAAGAGCCCCTGGGTTTGGATGGAGACAGTAGGTCAAAGGAAGTGGGGCTCCACATGGCCGGTGCAGGGACCGAGGGGCCAATAGCCTTTGTATGCTACTGATTCATTTATTTATGTTTTGTTGAGACAGGGACTCCCTGTAGGCCCAGCTGACCTGGAACTTGCTATGTAGACCAGGCTGGTCTTGATCTTACAAAGATCTCTCTGCCTCTGCATCCTGAGTGCTGGGATTAAAGGTATGTGTCACCATGTCTGGTTAATTAATCAATTTAATTTTTAATTTGAACATTTTAATTTTAATTTTATGTGTGTGAGTGTTTTGCCTGCATGAAAGTGCATCTGTGTGTGCAGTGCCCAGAGAAGCCAGAAGAGGGCACTGGATCCCCTGGAACTGGTGTTATGAATGGTTATTAGCCACAATGTAGGTGCTGGGGCATGAACCTGGGTCCTCTGCAAGAGCAGCCACTGCTCTTAACAATTTCTCTATAGCAATTTTATTTTTAATTACACGTGTGTGTGTGTGTGTGTGTGTGTGTGTGTGTGTTCACATGAATGCAGGTACTGGAGGAAGTCACAGAGGCATGGGATCCCCCTGGAGTTGGGGTCACTGGTAGTTGTTAGCTGCAGTGTGGATGCTGAGAACCAAACTCGGTCCTCTGTAAGAGCAGTCTTAATTGCTGAGCAATCTCTCCAGTTCTACTTTTTTTTAGACAAAGTCTCTCTGTAGCCCCAGTTGACCTGGGTCTCTGCCTCCCAAGTGCTAGGGCTAAAGGAATGCACACTATGCCTGTTTCTCCATCTCTATTTATCTGTTTTTTTTTGTTGTTGTTGTTGTTTGTTTTTGAAGCTTGTTCTTTCTGTGTAGCCCAGGTAGGTCTTGAACTCCTGATCCTACAGCTGCAGTAGGATCCTCCCAAGTACTGGGATGGTAGGTGTGTACCACCATGTCTGGCTATATTGTCTTCGTGTAAATCAATTCAAACAAAATGGAAAACTCTAGAGGCACAGAACAAGCCTGCTGTACCCCTGTCTGCCGGCTCCATGGAATTCTAGTGCTGTATAGGCAGGTCCTTCCTTGGTATTATTTGTGTGTTTTTAGTGTATTCATGTGTGCTATGTGTTCAAATGTATGAGTGTACATGCACATGTGTGCTCTCTGTGTGGAGGCCTGAGGTTGACATTGGGCATCTTTCTCGATCATTCTCCATTTTACTGATGCAGGGTCTCTCAGTTGATCCCAGAACTTCAGGGAACTATCTCTGTCTACTGGGGGTGCCGGGATTGCATCATGCCTGCTCTACTTTTATGTGGATTCTAAGGATCCAAACTCAGAGTCACAGAGATCCAACTGTCCCTGTTTTCTGAGCACAGGGATTAAAGGTGCGTGCCACCATGCCCAGTCTCTGACTGTTTACAGGCTATGAGGGAAGAGATCTGGGGAGATGCCTTAGTGAATGAGAGACTCGCCACAAAAGCATGAGGACCAGAGTTTGGCTGCACCTGGTAGCTCACATCTTTCATGCCAGAATGAGGTGGGGCAGGGGCAGGGGCAGGCTCAGGCGCAGGGGCAGGGGCGGGGTAGAGGCAGAGGCAGAGGCAGCTCTGTGAGTTTGAGTCAGCCTGGTCTACATGGAGAATTCCAAAGCAGTCAGGGTTACACAGTGAGACCCTGTCTTAAAAAAAGAAATAACTTGTGACAAATGTCACTGAAAACCCCTTCCCCACATAACCCTCTTCTTCCCATCCAGGACTATTTTCCTGATGTATGAAGGTTATAAACACAGGTATTAACACAGGTAACACGTACAGTACTGAGATCCAATTTCATAGCATTAAATCCATTTGACATCTAGAAACCCAAAGGCCCAGGGAGAGAACCACGTGGGGGGATGCAGTCAGGACTGGCACAGAGAGGCTCACACCTAGGGACTCTCTCCACAGGGTCTGCTCAGGGACCACAGGGAACCCTAGTAGCTGTTTCTGTGAGAATAAGGATGTGGCAGGACTGCAAGGGATGGCTTTTGGGGGTCTCAGGTTTGAAACTAGGGCAGGGTGGGGTTAGGAGCCCAGAAGGTCCTAAGCACTTCATGCTCTTCTGCAGAAGATGAATCAATGTCTTCCTGCTCAAGGAAGCGAGTGCACAATGTCTTGACTTGAGAGGTGACTGGACAAGCCACGTCCCTGTGGATGGCAGTTTAACCCTGGTGCATCTACGACCTCTAGGTTTGCAGAATTCTGGGTGAATGGATCAGGGTTCTGGTCATGTCCAAATTTTGAATTCTGTCTCTCTCTGGCTGAAAGCTGGATCAATGAGTCTGAGGAGCACAGTTATCCGGTTGCTGAGTCATGCCTCCTCACTGGGGGTCCTAGGCAGGAGCTCCACCACTGAGCCACGCCTCAGCTCCTCACTGGGGATTCTAGGCAGGGGCTCTGCCACTGAGCCACGCCCCCAGACCCTCAGTGGAGGTTGGGTTTGTTTGGAGTTTGGAGACTATGAAGAAGGTGATGTCGCTGTGAACAGATGGCTGTCACAACCTGAAAGCACTGAGTTTGATGGAGGAAAAGTTGGGGTTTCCAGGCATACATGTTGGTACTGCACATTTGTGTGCCTCTCAGGCCTGGCTCTCTTTGGCATTTCAGCATGAGCAGACATGCATGTGCCCACAGTCAAACGCCAAACAAATACTTGGATCCACATACTGAAACACACACCTACACACACATGCATGAATCCTGGAGCCACATGCACATATGTGCATTAAAGCACACATATACACATGCTACCCAGCACTCACACAAGTGCACACATACACAATCATGTTCGTACACAGCACTGTGGAGACCTCACCACTAGAGGGTGCTAAAAGTCTTCCCAGCAAATTCATCCACACACATTTATTCACACACACACACACACACACACACACACACACACACACACACGCACATGAGTGCCAAAAAGAAAGCAAAAAAAAATAAACCTTTGAAGGATGTAGCTCAGGATGGTAATTCCAGCTGTAAATCTTGCAGGCCAATGATGGTGATAAACTACGGAAGGGATGATGCAGGGTTGACAGACACAGGTAGAGGTCCCTCCTATATCAGTCAGCCAGGCCGAGCTCTTTCCTTTCAGTAGGCCTCCAACTTGGCCCCACTAGCCAGGTCCATGGGCATTGAGTGTGCCTCCTTCCTGGCATCCCCTTTTGATCTCTGTTCCCACCAGTGGAAGGGAGCTGCCTGGGGTGGGCTTCACCAGGCATCTCTCCCCAGGTGACATGTGCTTGTTAAACACATCGTGAATGCAGTGGAGCCAGCACACTTCGGTACCAGGTGGGTGACACTGCAGTCCGTCTCTGTCGGGTGAGGAGAGCTGTTGAGACTCCAGTCTTGGCTGGTGCTCCTTCCCTCCTGGTGTGTTGCCCTGAGAGGGAGCAGCACGGTCCAGGGATGTGGCCCTGCACCTGCCTGCCTCTTACTTCTGGAGAACCAGGGCCAGGTGCAGTTATTTGCACCACAATGTTCCTTGCCCATACCCAGGGCAAACAGCAACATGTGCGTCTGTATGGTTGTCGACTTAACGACACCAGGGACTTCAGGAAAGGGCCAGCAGGAGTGCTTTCAGAGATGAGTTTGGGCAGGTTCCTAGGGTTCCATTGTGTGTGTGTGTGTGTCTGTGTGTGTTGTATGAGTGTGTGTGTATATGCATGCTAGGTACTTCCTACCTGCTCCAGGCTCTCCTGTGTTTGGGGGACAGATGGAGATTCAGGAGATTCAACCAAGCCACCCCTGACTGCAGCCTCCAGCCACAGGGTGGACAGAGGTGCAAAAAGGGTCAGCAGTGACACTCCAAGAATAAAAGTAATACCTCACAGGCCCAATGAGATGGCTCGGTAGGTAAAGCAGCTTGCCACCAAATCTGAACATCTGAGTTCAATCCCCAAGACCTACAGTGGTGGAAGGAGAAAACCAACTCCTGCAAGTTGTCCTCTGACTTCTACACTCTGCTGTGGCTCATGTGCAAACGCACACAAATAAACAAATGTAAGAAAAAAAGAACCCTACGTTGCACTTTGACATCTTGACAGGATTTTCTCTCCCCCTTCTCTCTGTCTCTGTCTCTTGTCCCCCGTCCCCACACCCTGTGCAAGTGCATGTGTGGAGATCAGAGGTTAATCTCCAGTATTGTTCCTCAGGTGCCATCCACCCTGCTTTTTGAGCTAGGGTCTCTCGCTTGCCAGGTGCTTGTTAAGTAGGCTAGAATGACTGGCCGGAGCCCCCAGCCCCCCACCTAGTGCTGGATTTATAAGCATGCAAACATATTTATCATGTGTTTGTAAGGAAAGCACTTTGTTAACTTAGTCATCTCTTCCTCCTCCTCCTCCTCGTCCTCCTCCTCCTCCTCCTCGTCCTCCTCCTCCTCTTCCTCTTCTCTTTCCTCCTCCTCTTCTTCTTGAGACAGGTTCTCATTATGTAGCTCCAACTGGCTGGGAACTCACTGTGTAGACCAGTCTGGCATTGAACTCAGAGACCCCACCCGCCTCTGCCTCCCTAGTGCTGTGATCAAAGGTGTATGCCACTACATCTGACTTTCTTTTTAAAATTATTTTTATTGCATTTATTTATTGTGTGTGTGCAGGTCAGAGGATAGCTTGTGGGAATCAACTCTCTCCTTCCACTATGTGGGTCTCAGGGATCCAACTCAGGGTGTCAGGCTTGGTGGCAAGTGCTGAGCCATCCTTGCCTGCCCTCTCCCTCTGTCTCCCCCTCTCCCTTTGTCCTCCCCTTCCTTGGGTCTCATGTAACCCAGGCTAGCCTTGAACTCTCTATGTAGATGAGGATGACTTTAATTTCTGATCCTCCGGCCTCTACCTCCTGAGTGCTGGGATTACAGGTATGAATTTCCCTGCCTGGTTTATGAGGTGCTGGGATGGAACCCAGGACCTCCTGAATGCTAGGCAAATACTCTACAGACTCAGTTTAACCTTAGCCCCAGGGGGTAGGGCTATGAAAAAAGTCTTAACCCCTAACTGAAAGCTGCACCATCCAAACCCAGGTCCTGTGACTCAGTGTCTATCATTCCAGCACTTGGGACACTCAGGTAGGAGGATTGTGACTTCCAGGCCAGCCTGGACTAAGGATGAGATCCCGTCTCAAAAAAACAACAAACCAAACCAACACAACACACCTGTGAGGGCTTAGTCCTCCTGGCAGCTGTCACAGGTGACTGGAAAACTGTTCTGTTATCCACAGATTTGAGGTAATGTCAGCAGAGGTTCCACCCCTAGAACGTCATCAAAGCTTGTTGTTCAGCGAATTCATGAAAAAGCCCCTAAATAACCCGATTTTGATAACTGTACTTCAACAAAGTTGATTTTTGTCACTATGCTGTGTACTTTGTATCAGACATCTAAAAATGTTATTTAGGGTCAGTGAGAATGACTCAGCAGATAAAGGGGCTTGCCACCAAGTCTCATGACCTGAACGTGACCCCCGAGGTTCCACATGGGAGAAAGAATAGACTCCTGAAAGTTAGCCTCTGACCTCTACACCTATGCTGTGGCACACATACATGTGCACATACACAATAAATAATAGAAAACAAGACAAAAATGTTATTTTTGAAGGGTTTTCATGGTTCAAAATTCTAAGGATTCATTGCTCAAAAAGGTCGATGAGCTGGGGCAATGGCCTAGGGGGTAAAGCACTTGCCTTGCAAGCATGAGGACCCAAGTTAGGTCCCCAGAACCCATAAGAAAAAAGCCAAGCATAATCTACCCATAAACTCCCTGCAGCTATGATTTACCTGCACAAGACCAAGTCAGCAAGGTCAGTCAGCATTCCAGCAAGCTGCACTGATTGGACTCAGTGGGTCAGTAACAGAAAAGGAGTGGGCACAGGCGGCAGGGGTGCATGTGCCTGGGGGAACGGAATGGAGGTGGGGTTCCTGGGGGAAGTAGAAAGGGGAAGTTGGAGGTGGATATGTGGATATGTCAAGATATATTGTAGCTGGGCATGGTGGCACACACCCTTCATCCCAGCACTCAGGAGTGGAGGCAGGTGGATCTTTGTGAGTGAGTCAAGGGCAGCCTGGTCTACACAGTAAGTTCCAAGCCAGCTGGAGCTACAGGGAGAAGTTTGTGTGTGTGTGTGTGTGTGTGTGTGTGTGTGTGTGTGTGTGTGTGTGTAAAAACAAAAGGCAAAGGCAAAGCCAAAACAACAGAAAGATATTGTTTATCTGCATGAAACTGCCAAAGAATAAAAGCTCTTCTATTAAAAGCAAACCCAGGTGTGGTGGTGAGCCTGCAGTGCGAGTGCACACAGACCGGCACTCAGGCCGACCAGCCAGCACTTCACCCACGGAGCGATCTCTTCAGCCCGTCCCTGTCCATTTCCCTCTTCCTCTTCTGTCCTTCCTTCCACCTTCCTCTTCTTCCTCCTCAGCTCTCTTGGATGCGCACCCAGAGGTAAATGCACCTTCACAGCTGGGATCCCACTTTCATCCATCATCCATCAGACAGGCTGGGGGAGGCTCCTGGCATCCTTCAAACACACTCAGAACTGAACGTGAACTTGACACATGATAAGAAAAACATATTCCTACGTGAGGGTCACTTCCAGTCACTCAGTTGGCGTGGAAACTTTCAATACGATTCTGAACCAGACACTGGTAGCTTCAAAGCAGCCTCGGGTCGGGGGCTCTAGCACCTGCCCCCTCATTCACGAGTCCTGAATTCAAACAACCCAGAAAACCCCCCAAAGACATCTCCTTTCCTGTCCTTCTTTCCCCGGCCCCCTTTCTTGACAGCTGTGGCTCTTGTCCTTGTGTGAATCCCAGCTTCCTGCTGAGGCCCTGGCAGCCTGAGGTAGCCTGTGTGGGGGACAAGGCCCCAGAGTCTGGGGACATGAAGCTGTGTTGGCAGGAGGGCAGTGTAGAAAGTGTGGAGTGCTGGATGGGTCAGCACTAAGGAGTGGTCCAGTAGAGGGACACAGGGATGGAACCAGGTCTCCACCTGCATCAGGTGACTTTGGCTCCTTAGCTTTGGATGGTTGGTGCTTCTCTCTCTGAACACCGAGCACCGGGCTCTCTAGCCTCCATGATCCCCCTTCCCTCTCTCCTAGCTGAAGCAGTGGACCACACTTGGCTTTATAGCCAGTGTGGTCCACTGCTTTATAGCCAGGCACCTTTGAACTCTTCATGTAGATGCTGGGTACCAATCTGATCATCCAGGGAGATTCCTGGACAGAGAGCCTCCTATCAGCCCTCACTGTCATCCCCACTCTCCTGACCCTAAATCTGCCCCTCAGTCCTGCTGTCTCAGTCCCTCTGCTTGTCACCAGAGGGAGGAGTACCTGCCACTCAATCTTTTCACACAGTTCTACCACACACTCCTTCCCCCAAACCCTAAGCAAGAACATTTGCTTATTCTGCCCAGCAAGCCTGAGGCTTCTGAACTTAAATAAATAAACAGAAATAAATCAGGAGACCTTTTATGTGAGAGGTCTTTCCAGGCACATCTGTCCCCTTGGCGCGGCTTCTAAGCAGAAGTGAGATGGCCTAGCTTGGGGGAACTCACCATCACTTCAGACGTTAGCGACGTGGGAGCATGGCCCTCTGGCCCCTCAGCTCCTGGCCAGATGCTTTATCTCACCTTAAATAGTTGCAGCTGGACCCAGCACAGTCAGCTTGACTCCTCCACAGGCTGTTCTGGAAAATGAAAGCTCTGTGCTTGCTGGCTTTGGGTGAACTGCTGGTCTAAAAGTAGTCTGGGTTCCTAGCAGACTCAGGGAGGAGAGATGGAGATGCTCTGCCAGTCTCCCAGTCAACCACTTCCAGCTCCCTAAGACTTACACTGTGGATATGACTTTGAGTGTTAACATGGTAGAAGCTGCTGCAGGCTGCATGTTATTGTTTTTTAAATATTTCTTTATTATTTTTACTTTATGTGTACGAGTGTATGGCCTGCATGTATGCAAGTGCACTTGTCTTGTGCAAAAATCTACAGAGGTCAGAAGAGGACATCGATTTCCCCTGGAATAATCCCTTCAAGTTAGATACTCCCATTAACCCCACCCATGTGTCATTCAAATATCTGGGCAACCTCCCAACAACCCACACATGAATGTGGGGGCCCTGAGCCCTCTCTGACCTTCAGTGAGTTTTCTGGGAGAAAGCCCAGCTTAGGAAGAGGGCATGGAATCAAAACCTCTTTAAAGGATTCATTGAAATCAAAGAACTAGAAAAAATTTAATGCAAGGCAAAGAATAGCGTGGGAGGGGTTCCATCTCCCCAGATCCAACCTGCCTGGGATGTGGGCACTGTGCGTCCCCCAGGGCTGGCAGCCACGCTGGCTGTGAGAGGCCCTGCCCTGCAGGTAGCCGCCTGTACCTGTCCTACGCAATACATTCAACTGCTGTTCTGGCCCTGGAGGGGCCGCTGGCGGCGGGCCCCTGCCCAGTGCTTGCCCATGTCTGTTGACAGAGTCTGGTGGCTCTGCTGTCCTGGAGGCTAAGACTCCAGCAGACCGGCTCACAGCTGGTCCTCGTCCACCCAGATGGTTTTGCGTTGCTCTTCGTTGATCTTGTCTTTGAGGACGCGCAGCAGCTCCTCCACGCTGCTCCACATGTCGGCCTCCACGGTGGCGTACAGGCAGGGCAGGGCCTCCAGCTCCTTCTCCTTCAGTCTGCACATGCGCAAGAACTCCTCCTCCGTCTCCGGTCGGGGCAGCAGCTTCCTGTGGGGGAGACGTTGAGGGGAGCGGTGGAGAGGCGGTGGGGCTTGATGCCCACAGTGTGGGCCAGAAGCCGGCTCAGAGATTGCGCAGGTTGCCTGCCTAGGCCACTGGACCGCTCACATGGGCTGCCACACCGTGTGTCTGCTGCCTCCACCTGCGGCTTTTACATGCTTTAAGACAGAATCCCAAGAGGGCAGGATTCATCTTATTTTTATTAAACGTATTTACTTATGTATTTATTTATTTATACTTTATGCATGTGAGTATTTTGCCTGTGTATATGTAAGTGCATCGCATGTGTACATTGTCCGTGAAGGTCAGAAGAGGGCGTTAGATGTCCTGGGACTGGAGTTACAGGTGGTTGTTAGTCACTGTGTAGGTGCTGGGAACTGAACCTGGGTCCTCTGCAAGAGCAGCCAGTGCTCTTAATGAACACCTCTCCAGCCCCAAGGATGGGCTGCTGGTGGTGGTGGTGGTTGAGAGTTTCGTATATGGGTATTATATTTGCATTATTTCCATCCCTCCAAGTCCCCTTCCAAATCCATCCATGTTTCCCCAACTCTGTTTCAATTTTAAAAATATTAAAATTTTTTTTTATGTGTAAGTGCACCTGTGTCATGCAGTACCCTCAGAAGTCAGAAGAGGGCATCGGATCCCCTGGAACTGGAGTTACATAGAATTTTTAGCTGCCATGTGGTGCTAGGAATTAAACCTGGGTCCTCTGTAAGAGCAGTCAGTGCTCTTAACCTCTGAGCCATCTCTCCAGCCCCCTGTTTCAGTTTTTTCAAAAGTAATTTTTGTTTTGTTTTAGACAGGGTCTCATGTAGCCGAGGCTGACCTCCCACTCCACATTTAGCTGGGGAAGACCTTTAACTCCTGATCCTCCTGCCTCTATCTCTTCAGTGCCCGGATGACAGTGTACTCCACATCTGGGGATGAACATCAGGGATTTGTGCATGTTAGATAAGCACAAAAACCCTCTGGGCCACACTCCAGTTCCCCGCAAAGTGATTCTTCATCGTGGTAGATATACACAATTTAAAATTTGCTGTTTGAACTATTCTCATTGTATAGCTTAGTCATGTGGAATACATTCACTGCTGTGCCAGATGTGGTGGTACACACATGATTCTAGCTCTTGGGAGGTAGAGGCAGGAGGATCAAGGGTTTGAGAGACCAGCTTGGGTTACATAGTACATGCGAGTTCAATGCTAGCTTGGGCTAGATACTGAGACTCTGCTTCATTCCATCCAGTCACACAACTAACCTCAGAACTTCTTCATCTTCCCAAATGGAAACTGTCCCCATTAAACACTTAAGCCCTGGCTCCTTCTCACTGATGCCCTGGCTCCTCCCTAGCCTCTGGCTCCTCCCCTAGCCCCTGGCTCCTCCCCCAGCCTCTGGCTGCCATTAGGCTCTCTGTCTTTAAGGACCTGGTATCTCCAGATCTCCTGTAGTTGAAATCATATGGTGTCTGTCCTCTGGCCTTTGGGCATGTCTGTGGGACATTTTCTTGACTGCTAACTGATATGGGAGGACCAAGCCCACTGTGGGCAGTGCCATCCTGGGCAGGTGGGCCTGGGCTGTATAAGAAAGGTAGCTGAATAAGCCAGTAAGCTGTGTTCCTCCATGGTCTCTGCTTCAGTTCCTGCCTCCAGGTTCCTGCTTGAGCTCCTGCCCTGGCTTCTACTGCTCATAGGCCTGTAAGATGAAATATAAACCCTTTCCTAACCAACTTGTTTTTAGTTATGGTGTTTAACACAGTAACAGAAACCAAACCAGGACAGTCACCAGTGTTGTGACAGCTGTTAGAATGCTCTTTCTCAAGGCTGAATACTATTCCCCAGGCTGACCTCAAACTTGTGATCTCCACTATTGAATAGCTGGGATGATAGGCCTGTGCCACCATGCCTGCCCACTTCCCTTTTTAAAGCTGACAGATTTTTTCAGGGACTTTGTCACAGTGATGGGAAGCCAAAAAACATTCTCCTGATCACCCTGTCATCCCAAGTGCCCTATACCTGGGAGTCAGTGTGGTCAGGGCTGTATCTGCTGTGGTTTGGGGTCCCCATGTGCAGGGCTTTGGGAAGCTGAGTGGAGGGTGTGGCACAGGGAAGATGTGGAGGGCCTACCTGAATCGCTTGATGTTCTTCTCAGACACCCGGATGAGGAGGACTATGGGGTAGACTTTGCACTTGATCAGGTCCCGCACACAGCCAATCCCAGCCTCCAGCAGGCAGTGTTTATTCTGCAAGCACAGTGACCACAGTCAGCAGCAGTTGTCCTCCTCACCCTCCCCTCCCAGACACTGGGCATGGCTCCCTGACCCTGGCACCCTCATGGGGACAGAAGCCCAGAGTACCACTAACTGAACCAGGGAACTTTGGAAGTGAATCTCCCTGAGACCACACGCCAGCATGTGTGGACACTGCATAATGCACTAATTTTTTTTTTTTCCTGTGTCACGGGGACCAGCCTTTGAAGAGTTTTGGGAAACCCTAACCCTTCAAGGTACTCCTGGTAAAGCATAAGGTAAGAGGGCAGAAAGCGCCAGGAAGGGAGGCTGGCAGGAGGGTCTTGGGGGCACCCGCATAACCAGGAGTCTTCCATGGAAAAGACTGATTCCTGCTTGGCTGAAAGTACCACTTCTCACACACACACACACACACACACACACACACACACACACACACACATATCAGGCTTCATATAGGAGGGAGGGGGCAGGAGAGACAGAGAATCATCCTAGCACTTGGGGAAAATGAGGCAGGAAGACTGAGAGTTCCAAGCCAGCCTGGGTTACCTAGCAAGAGCCTGTCAAACAAACAAAAGCAAGCAAACAAACAAAGGCCAGAGAGATGGCTCAGCAGTTAAGAGGATCCAAGTTTGGTTCCCAAACACCCATGTTAGGCAGCTCATAACCACCTGTAACTCCAGCTCCAGGGAATCTGATGCCCCCTTCTGGCCTCTACAGACACTGCACTTATGTGTACAAACCCCCATAAATAAAATTAAAAAAATAAAACAGGGATGAGTGTGGTGATGCATATCTTTAATCCCTGCACGTGGACAGTGGAGGCAGGCAGATCTCTGTGAGTTCGAAGCCAGCCTGGTCTACATAGTGAGTTCCGGGTCAGCCAGGGCTACATAGTGAGACCCTGTCTCAAAAGAACCCAAAATAAACAGATAAATAAATAAACACAAACCCAAACAAAACCAGAAACTAGAATATACAAAGTCAAGTGTAGTAGCATGTGATTGTAATCCTGTCACTTAGGAGGCCGAGGTAGGAGAAGCCCAAGTTCTCAGGTCAGCCCGAGTTACACAGTGAGACCTTTTCTCAAAATGAAGAAGAGAGAGGATGATGGGGAGAAGAGGAGGAGGAGGAAGAGGAAGAGGAGGAAGAAGAAGAGGAGGAAGAGAAGGAGAAGAAAAGGGAAGGAAGAATAGAAAGGAGATTGCAAAGAAGGGAGGGAGGGAGGGAGGGAGGGAGAGAGAGAGAGACCTGTGCAGCCCCACAGTTCTCCCCCAGCACACACTATGGATCCAGCACCCAGGTCACCAGGTCACAGGTAGACCTCGGCCCCTCCCCCCATCTTTGCCAGCTCCCCTGACTCCCCTCAGCCTTGGCTCACTGGGCCCAAGTGCCTTTCTAGTACAATCTGTCTTGGCAGTAACCACACCCACTTATGTCCTCTCTAGTTCCTAAAGTGCCTTGACCAAGCTTTATTTTTTGAAAAGGGACTAATGTAGCCAGGGTGACCTCAAATTTCTCCCTCTCTCTCTCTCTCTCTCTCTCTCTCTCTCTTTCTCTTTTTCCGTTTAAGTAAGAGGTCAACATTGGGTGTCATTCCCTGGGCCATCCCCCTCCCCCCTTTTGACAGAGTCTGCGCTTGGCCTAGGATCCATCGATTTGTCTAGACTGGCTGGCTAGCGAGCCCCAGAGATCCTCCTGTCTCTATCTTTCCAGCGCTGGGATTGCCAGCAGGCACCATCATGTCTAGCTTTTTATATGGTTTTGGGGACTGAACTCAGGTTCTCATGCTTGGAGGTGAGTACTGACTGAATCATCTCTCTAGCTATTGGTACCGAAGGAACGACACCTGGGGTTGTCCTCTGGCCTCAACTCACATGTATATACATACACACAGGGCAATCCCCCATAAAGACACACACACACACAGACACACACAGACACACACAGACACCCAGACACAGACACAGACATACAGACACATATACACATACCAGCTTCTGGCTCAGACTTAAAAAAATCAGAGAGAAAGAAAACCACCAACGAACTAGTCCAGGCTGACTAAAAAGGCTGGCCTCTGCCCTCATTTGTATGTCACTGATGCATGTGGATGTGTGTAAGTGACCATCCAGCTGGACAGAAAAGCCAGGCCACAGGTTCCTGCTACCTGCAAGGCCACTGTTCCCCGCCACAGCTCTCAGACCTCAAGAACTCCCAGCTTATGGCCCATCAGGATTTCGGCACCTTGTTAGAGTAATCAGGGTCACCTCACCACTCTGGCTCCAGAAGACTGAGCTACAGGCTGTGACCTTCCTGTGTGGCTGCTGGTGACTCCCACTGTCCCTCCCTCCCCTGGTTGGGTGGATGTGATACCTGACAACTGTTCCTCATCGCCCTGTCTCTCGCCCTGTCTCTGGTTGTCGTTAACACCCCCGCCCCGCCCCATGTCCTTAGGTGACACTGATGAACATCAGGGCAACTGGCGGAGACAGAACATGGAGGAAGATATAAGCCTGGGTCAGCGCTCTGAGAACAAGAAGTGGAGGGATGGGAGGAGGGGCAGCCACCCACCCCATCCACAGCCCAGGGCCTCACAGCAGTGACTGGGTGGGTTCTCAGTCCTGTCAGTGCCCAACACCCCTCACCTTGGCTGCCACGGCCTCAATGTTGGCGGGGACAATGCACTCAAAGGTGTTGGGGTTCTTCTCACGGGAGTAGATGATGGTCTCTGTTTTTTGCTTTCGGAGGAACTCTTCCCTTGTGACAATGTCTGCAGACAGAAGAGCTGGTCTCCAGAGTGGCAAGGGCCATCTGAGGTGGACTGTCCCCTCCAGGCCCCAACTGTCCCCTCCCAGGCTCCACAGAACTCAATATCCAACATGTCTCTATGCGGCCACTGTCAAATGGATCGTCTCTGTGCCACTAGATGGTGAAGCTCCTCAAGGTGGGGTCATGGTCACACTTTACCTGTTTTATAGCAGACCACGGAATAGGGACCTAGTGAATACTTGTGGCCTGATGTCTCAGCAGTGAGCTTCTGGAGAAGGTAGTTCAGGGGATGCAGGTCAACACTGCACAATTCTGCCATGAAGATGCTCATCCATGGAGCTAGCCCCGACTACACATCCATCAATGGCCCATCCATTCATCATCCACCCTTTATCCATCTATCCATCCATCCATCCACCCACCCATCATCCACCCACATAGCTCATCAATTCATCTATCCATCCATCCATCATCCATCTATCATCTGTCATCCATACATCTATCATCCATCCACTGATTCATTCATCCATCATCCATTCATCCTCCATCCATATCCATCCATCTATCCGTCCAACCATCCATCTATTCAATCACCCAGCTGTCTTCTGTCTATCCATCTAGCTAACCATCCATGTACTCATTCACCTACATACTTACTATCCAGCCATCTAGTCATCACCCATCTACCCTCCCATCTATCTGACCCTACCCCCCTTGCTAAGGCTCAGGCATTAGGAATAAAATTTTGATAAAAACACACTACTGCACTTGAGCAGGTGTATGTAGCTAGAGAGAAGAATGTGAGCTACAAATCTTAAGAAGTCATTCAGCAGGTGAAGTGATGGGCCGCCTTTGTGGGAACACTGGGGAGGAGCGTATGGGGGAAGTAGCTTTCCTGGAATAGATGGAGGAGGGGAGGAGGAGCGATGGAGGAGGGGAGGAGGAGCGATGGAGGAGGGGAAGGAGGAGCGATGGAGGAGGGGGAGGAGGAGGAGCGATGGAGGAGGGGGAGGAGGAGGAGCGATGGAGCAGGGCAGGGGAATAAAGAGATGTCTTGGTCTGGCCGTACTCACCTGACTTGCATATGGTGAACCCCATGGCGCCCCCCGAGTTGAGCAGCTTCTGCACCAGCGCCTTGGCCAGCATGGTGGGTGTGAAGAGCACTGGCCGGCGGCGCTCACAGTGGAAGGCACGCACCAAACTGTAGGGGATCAGGCTGAGGTTCCGGCTGAGCTCGCTCTCGGGGTCCAGCTCTGCAGGGCAGAAGCAGCCGGCTGTCATAGTCCTGTCCCGCTCCAAGGCATGCTTGGAGCATGGAGACACTAGAGAACCCTGGGGGCTCTGTGGACTCTGGAGGTGGTGGGGAGGGACATGCAGTCTAGGAGACACACAGGAGCCGGTCACTCCAACAGACTAGGGATGGCTTCTCAGGATGGGGCATGAACCGGGACCAGGAGAGCTCGGCAAGCTGCTGTTTCCTTCAGTTAAAACTTTCCCTTCAGGAAAGTTTTACAGAGATTACATGCACATGCACACACACACACACACACACACACACACACACACACACGAGCACACATGCGCATGCACACTCTACATCAAACTTACAAGACTCAGAAGGTCCGTCCCCAAGATTACATAACAGGAAACAATTGCTGGGGAAAGGCATCTCTTTGGTGGAGCTGCCTGCAAGCTGTACAGGTAGCTCCAGGCCGCAGCTTGTGTGAACTGTCACCTGTGCTGGGGTGGGACCTTTTTGAGGCTATATCTGCCTGAGCCACCTGTGTACCTGTAGCCAACCCCCCGTCATCTCATTGGTTCACCAAGGTGGATGCAGATAGTCTCATTTTGGTCTGTTGATGCTCTATCTCTCTCTCTCAGATTGAATAGACAGAGGGACCCTAGGAAGAGTCATGCAGCAGGGTGGGTCAGGCAGATGGACAGGTCAACGGTGGAGAGCAAGAGAAAGCTCTGGGGTCTTTCAGAGTTCTGGGAAGTCCTTTCATGTAAGGCAGGGGGATTGGGCCCCGGCCTCCATCCCTATCGTCTGTGAAGGCCAGCTCAGACATCTGGGGATCTGGGATCTGGGAATCTAAGGAGGAGGAGAGCTCCCTGATAATGAGCTCTGGGATCTGGTCCCCCTGTCTGCAAGGAGGCCAGTCTGCACATGGCCTGCACATGCAGGGAGGGACTGGCTTCAGCTGGGGGATGGGGCATTGGGTGACTTCTCACCAGCTACATAAATGGAAAAAATCACTTAGTGGGAGCAAAATCAATAAATAAACATGTGTTGGTGGGTGGCTCCAATTAAAGTGGGCATCTAGGCTTAAAGCAATGATGACAGGTGTGAGGATAGAACTGGGTGAGGACATCACCCTGGGGGAATGATTGCAAGGGCTGGGTAAACACAGGACAGCCAGGGACGAGGTGACCAGGTGGCAGGACGACGGAGTTTGGTAGCTCTTACATGTACTTTCGGTGCCTTTTTGTTCGAGACAGGGTCTCACTATGTAGCCTAGGCTGGCCTTGAATTCACAGCAATCTTCCTGCCTCAGCTCCTTAAATCCAGAGATTACAGCTGTGTGCCACCCTACCTGGATTTCCCTTGCCTTTCTTTGCATGTATATGCCTGTGTGCATGTTTGTGTCTATGTGTCTGTGTGTCTCTGTGTGTGTGTCTGTGTATCTGTGTTCATGTGTGTGTGCCTATGTGTGCACATTTGTGTATGTGTGTGTCTGTATGTATCTGTGTGTGTATGTGTCAGAGAATGATGAATGAGTCTCTCTGTGTGTGTACATGTGCATGTGGAGGCCAGAGGTCAACTCTGGGTATCTTTTTCAATGTCTCTCCGCCTTACTTGAACCTGGAGCTCACCAGCTGGCTGGCTGCCTGGCCAGTGGGCCGCACCTGTCTCCACCTCCTGGTACTGGGATTACAAGGACATACCATCAGGGCTGCGCAGCAAAGCTCTTTACAGACAGAGCCATCTCTCCAGCCGGACGAGCCTTCCGACCCCCTCACAGGGACAGATGCAGCTCTGAGTGCGGGCGGGACATGCTGCACCATGGGGCTGGCCCAGACCTGTGGCTGCTGGGCAGCAGGGCCTGGAAGCCTCACATACCTTCATGCTTCTCTGATAAGACTTTGGTGGTATCTAGTGAGGACCGGGCCAGGCTCCCCAGCGGGTTCCCAGAGATGATGCGGACACGCTCGTTACTGTTCATCCGTTTGTACTTGTTTTCCGACCTGCTGACGAACTGTGGAGACAGGAGCCTGGAGAAGTCTCTTGGCTTCAAGCTTTGAATCAGGCTGATTCCATTCAGCCACACAAACTAGGCCTTTGGGGCTGGAGAGATGGCTCAGTGGTTAAGAGCACTCACTGCTTTTGCAGAGGATCCGGGCTCAATACCCAGGATCTACAAGGCAGCTAACAACTATTTGTAATTCTAGTTTCAGGGGATCTGACACTTTTTTCTGGTCTCTGCCGGCATTGCATGCATGGATGCACTTATATACATGAAGTCAAAACATTCATACATATAAAATAAATAAATGGAAAAAAACCCCAAACAGACCAAGGCTTTGTTCAAATCATAACTCTGTTTCAGGGGGACCTGGGACCCATCACCTCCCGCTTAAAACCGGGTCCCCTGAGCCGGTGGTTGGAGTCACTGAGCTCTGGGATAGATGTCACCGGTGGAGAAATGCCTGCAGTCTGCTCCCCTCCCGCGTCAGCCCCAGTGCACTCTGGGGGCTACCTTCCTGCAGACCCACTGCTGTCCTGGCTTGGTGAGGACCCTGGCTGGGGGCCCCTAGGGTGCACACATGCTGGATCTCTCTAGCTCCCCCACACTGCTCCCACGACCCCCAGGGTTCTCTCATATAGTTCACAGATGGCCCTCTGGAACAAAACCTGGGTTCCCACAATGCCCCTGGGTGCCTTCCAGTCTCACGTCCCTCTACAGGGAGAGCCAGGAGTCCCCCTAGTGTGGACAGGCCTCATGCCTTTATTTTTATTTATATCTATCTATATTATCTATTGATTTTGTGTTTTCGAGAGAGTTTTCCTGTAACCCCAGCTGACCTGGAACTTGTAATGTAGAGTAGGCTGGCCTCGAACTCAGAAAGATCTGCCATCCTCTGCCTCCCAAGTGCTGGGATTAAAGGTGTGTGTCACCATATGCAGCATATTTATTTTTATTTTTGAGACAGAAGTCCAGGCTGGCCTCAAACTCACTATGTAGCCAAGGATGGCCTTGAACTCATGATTCTCTTGCCTCCACCTCCTGAGTGTTAGTATTAAAGATATGTATCACCATGTTCAGTTTATTCAGTGATGGAAATAGAACCCAGGGCCTCACGTGTGCTTGCCAACTGAACCACTCCCCAGCCATGCCTTGAGCCTTTAACTTGTGGCTCCTGCTTTATAGTGAATGTAATAGGGTCACTGTAGAAAGCCAGTTTTCAGGAAGGCCTCAGGCTGTGTGGTGTCCCCTCCCACCTGGCTGTCTCTGTCATTTACTTGTGGTGTCTATCTGGACTTTGGGGTCAAAGTATTAGCCATTTTTTGGAATGGAACGGTGGGTACTATGCTTGCTGCATTGGAGTCTAATTAATGCAGCACCAATATAGGAAACATGCTCTTGGGTTGACCTAATATTCTTTGCTTCTCTCAACTAGTAACACAGGAAATGGTTACAAAGACCTCTTCTGCATCTATATGAAATCATACGGTGGGTTTGTCAATGGCCCTTCTATGATTCATGAAAAATATAAAATAATTTTCTTCTTTTGGAGTCAAGTACAGAGGAGAAAAAAAATCTTTCTAGTCCTAAAGAGCTAAAATATTTCCACAGACAGGTAAGATTCAAGGAGCCTGCTGGTTTCCCTTATTTCTTTGGCTTTAGGGATGCTCAGATAAGTTTAATGCCCCATTGGAGAAAGTGAACTGGCCTAGATCTGGAAGGTGTTTTCTTTTTCTGACATAGCACATGTGATTTTTCTATTCATATTTTAGCAGCTGAGTTGTTGAAGTTCTTTTGGCCTGAAGTCTCCTCAGATCTTTTATAAAACTGAGACAGGCTTCCAACAGGCTTAGAGTCTGTCTACCGACCTGTCGCTGGGAGGATAAAACGGGCCAGGAGAAGCCAGGCTCTGTGAGAAGTCGCAAGAGGCCCAGAAACACAAAGCCTTGTGATTTTGATACTGGCATCTCTTCTCTGTAGGCAAAGAGCAGAGCCTGGGCAAACTGTACTGGAAAAGTCAGTGGGCATCCGATCCCTGGCTGGGTTGGAGGGTTACCTGCAGGAGCTGGCCAAAGAAGAAACTGGCTCTGGAGAGGCGGGGACTGACCCGAGGGTCACTGGTTGAAAGCGTCTCTTCAGGCTGCAGGGTATTCTGAAATGAGTTTATCAATCAGCCGGCTGAGCAGGGGCTTCTGAGTGTACTGCTGGAGAGAAATCCCATGCTCCCAGGATCCCTGCGGCTAGGGCTAAGGGAGACAACTGTCTGAATATAGGCCAGAGCAGGAAGAGCTGGGCTGAGTGCCCGAGTCTCCCTTCTAAACTCTTGGGGACAGGGGTGGGGGTCTTTGTGGGAGCTGTCCCTTTCCAGGAGCCAACCCCCCCCCGCAAGGCATCTTCATAATGACATAACCAGATCCTGCTTGTTAGCTGAGGGGAGAAAAGGGGAGGCTGACAAGTCCCCTGTTCCCAGTGCTCAGTGGGCTGCAGCGGACTTACCCGGAGAGTACGCAGGGTGTGGTGGGTGCCGTCCGCCTCTTCCCGGCTGCCTCGGTGCATCAGTCGCTGCAGTTTCACAAGGAGAAGCTGTTGAGCCCTGGGGCGGGGGCATGGGACAGCGTCAGGGCTAGAACAGGATCTAAATGACTGGGGTGTGGCTCGGAGACAGAAGAGCTGCCTAACATGCTCAAGGCTCTGGGTTTCATACCCAGTACAACATAAGGAAAAGAAAAAGCTGGGCTGAATGGGGCAGGCCTGTCACCCCAGCTCTCAGGGTGGGAGAGGGCTAAAGGCAGGAGGACTGCCAAGTTCAAGGCAAGCCAGCACAACAACTCTGTCTCAAAAGAAAAACTAAAAAAGGTTTGGGCATGGCTCAGTGGTAGAGTACCTGCCTAGAGTCCCCCAGTGAGGGACTGGGACATGGCTCCTTAGTCTGGGATGGTCTGAGCTAGTCTAGGACCCCTCCCTATTTCACAGCCCCTCCTCCATTCTCACCGACTATAGCTGGGGATGGTACCCATTTCCAGGTCCTGGTCTGTGAAGGGGTCAACCCTTGCACACAGCCACTCGTGCCTGTCCTGGTACATGGTGTCTCGTACGTGTACCACGTCGTCACACCTCAGAGACATGGAACAGGCGTCCAGTTGGCTGGAGATGTTCAGGTTCAGTCGGATGTAGAATGAATCCCCTGATGTGATCACACCATCCTCCATCTCCTTCAGCAGCTTCCGGTACCCTGAAGGGGGACACATTTTAAACACTTAAGTATCCCCAACCTCAGAGATACTGTGCCTGTGTGGTTGCTTAGAACTCACAGCTTAGGGGACAGGTCTTCCTCCCTGTGAACAGGTTGCCATGCCATTTCCATTTCTGTCTTGGCTGCCAGAAAGCTCAGAGTTAAAATTTATACTAGTCACAATGTTTATCTTATTAGCCTTTTGTACTGAAGACTGTGACTTTCCCACCACTCCATGGGATTTGCCTTTTATCTTTTATATTCCAAATAGTATTTAACACATAGATCAGGCAGATTCTTAAATTCAATGACTTCTCACAAATGTGTATACATGTGGGTAGTATCTACTGTGAGCCCTCTGTCAGGCTAACCTTATCTTGATTGTTGTTGTCCTGGCTAAGCTGTACCTCATGTTGCATAAATGGAAACAAATAATATAAACTCCCTTGCTTCTGGTTTCTACTTGCAAATTATGTTTGCAAGACTCATTTGTCAGGACACAACACTAGTGGTAGGGTTCTTCTCATTGTTGTATAGTATTCCATTCTGCTGAGTTATTGAGATATGCTATTTTCTGTGGACAGATGTGCTCATTTTTCTTGGATACACACACAGAACTATAGTTACCAGGTCACTGCAAGTCTACAGAGAAGCTTTGATAGCTACTGACAAGCGCTTTTTTAAGTTAAGGCAGTTGCAAGTGCTACAGAAACTCAGAGGTCACTGGCCTTTTAAGTAAATTTTTGCAAGTCACCTTGGAAGCATGCTGGGCTTACACTGTGAATCTAATAAATGCTGCAGGCATTCAGTGAATGCCTATGGTATGCATCTATACTATAAATCCTCAAATCTGCTGCAGTTGCAGAGGTTTGACTTGACAAAGCAGAAGCTGTAACAGCCAGGCCCCTAGTAGGTCACCCAACACTCCTTGAGCTGGGTCAGTGCGGAGAAACAAGGCTCAGGGTACATGTCCTGGGCAGAGGAGCTGCTGGGGGGAGGCAGGGCTGCCTGTCCTGGGGCAGGGGGACCCCTGGACACAAGCCAATGGGGTTGAGTGGCCTGCGGGGCCCAGAACTACTTTCTATGTAGGGGCTGGGGAGCCTGACAGAGAACTAAACTTCAACTGGAAGACAGAGGGTAAGTGTGGTCTCATGCTCCCTGAGTTTCCAGAGCAGGTTTGTGGACCTGACCCAGGGTAACTCAGACAGTTGTCGTTCCTGTCTGCTGTCCCCATGCCCTGCTTGTGTGGGAGGGGCTCATTCCAGACAGTGCACAGATGAGCAAGGTGAGGCTCTGAGTCTGAGTCCTGAGCCCCACTCCTGTGTGATCTGGTTTGGTTCAGGACTCACCTTCCTGGTTGACCTTGTAGTGCAGGGTGACAGGCCCACTGCACCTTTGAACGGTCCAGCGGGCCTCTTCCTTTGTGCACGCATCCAATGGGACGCTTTGTCTTTCTCCTCGGATACAGCCTTCCAGCTACCAGACAAAAACGTGCTGTTATTTTTCTTTGGCCTTGCAGCAGGGACCGAGGCTACTTCCTGTCAGAACACAGGAGCATATTTCTCCCTTCCCCAGATATTGAGCACAATGAGGGGGTGCACATGTCTCTGGGTGTGCATTTGTAGAGTAGAAGGGCCTGGGACATCCAACAGTCTCCCTTTTATTCCTCACCAGCAGTAGTTGGTGGCCCTCACGCAGGCCTGCCCTCTCGGCCAGTGAGCCCGGCTTGACAGAGTGGATGAAGCTCCCTCGTGCGTTGCCGCCCAGGAGGGTGAGCTGGGTGATAAGCCCGTCACCGTTTAGAGTCGTGTGCTGGACTGAGGGCCCCGGGCCCCTCATGTGACTGCCAGACGTGACCGATGGCCGGAAGGGCCTGCGTTGGGAGATAAAAGAGGCAGCTGGGTTCTAAATAGCAGGGTTGATCCCAACACAGGGTAGTAGGCTGGAGGAGGAGGATGCTCAAGGTACAGCTGCATGCTCTTCAGGCTCTGGAGCCTCTAGGTTCCCAGAAACCCACAGTTTCAGCCACCTTTCTGGCCACAAGAGGTGGGACTCACCACCTGCCCCTCCCTCTGTGGGTCCTGGTTTCTTTCCTGGACAGTACAGAAATAAAAGGAGTTTTTTTTCTTTTATTTTTCTTGAGACCAGGTCTCATGTAGCCCAGGCTGGCATCAAACTCACTACACAGCAGAGGATGACCCCGAACTCCTGATTCTCCCATCTGTACATCCCCAGATTACAAGCATGCACTACCACACCCAGTTTCTTATGTGGGTCTGGGGAGTCAAACTCAGATCCACATGCTTGCATGGCAAGCGCTTTACCCATCATCGACCAAGCCACCTCCCCAGATCACTCTCTGTACCTTTCTAGAGAGAACTTCCGAAACATGAGGTTGACCTGTTCTAAGTCATAGGCATCCAGTCCCTCTGACTGGTGTGAGGAGGAGGAAGAGTGGATGGAAGGGGGTCCAAAGGAGTAGCGTTCGTGATTGTCATCTATGGAGGATAGAGAGCCAGTCAGAACTCAGGAGCATCAGGGGGAACACAGAAGTCTGTCTCTGGGCCACCTCCTCCTCCCACTCTGAATGTCCAGGTGGCCTCAGACACGGCTGGGCAGAGCTGAGTAGTGGTATAGCCCTAGAGCCTGAAATCTGGGGAGTCAGCGCCCTTTGGAGGCAGAGCTCAGGGCTGCACCCTGTAGCCCAAGCTGCCCTTTAGCTTGGGATCTTCCTGTCTTCCCTTCTCAAAGTGCTAGGATTAGAAGTGTGTACCCAGATGTGGGATGGGGATGGGGTTAGGTGCCTTGCAGCTCTGACTCTTTCCTGCCAGTCTCCTTCCATCAAGGCAGATGTTCAAATTTAAAATAGACATTTTTCAAAACATTCATTGATATATCTTTATTTTATGTATATGAATGTTTGCCTGCATGTATGTAAGTGCACCCATGCATGCAGTGCCCTCAGAGGCCAGAAGAGGATGGGTGGATCCCTTGGAACTGGAGTTCACAGATGGTTGTGAGTTGCCATGTGGGTGTTGGAAACTAAATCCAGGTCCTCTGCAAGAGTAGCCAGTGCTCTTAACCATTGAGCTATCTCTCCTCTCCAGCCTTCGACATGTCTTCTTTTTAAAAAAGTCTCTGTCTCTCTCTCTAATGTTTATTTTGTATGTACATTATATACGTATATGTATATAATGTATATTTTGCCTGCGTGTATATAAATGCCCCAGATATCTCTTCCTAAGGGGCCTCACCAGTAGCTGCACTCATTCATTGCTGTGTGCATTTATTCACAAGTGCATGTGCATGTGTGCGATTGTGCGTGTGTGTGTGTGCCTGCACCTATACATGCCTATGGAGGTCACAAGAGGGTGTCCTGTTCTATCACTCTCTGCCTGTTCCTTTGAGGCAGGGTCTCTCCCTGAACTGGGGTTCAGGCCTGGGTGTAGTGGAAGCCAGCAAGCCCCAGCAGTCCTCTTGTCTCCACCGTCATTGGAGATGGAGTTATGGATGCTGCTGGGAATACCGAGGTTGTATGGGTCCTAGGATCTGAACTCTGGTCCTTATGATTGTGAAACAAGCACTCCTACTACTGAGCTATCTCTTTAGCACCTAGTTCTGCTTTGGATTTGGGCTCTGAGGCTCTCACTTTAGGGTCCTCTCCCCTTGTTGTCTCACCATCCTCTTCCACTGACTCTCAGACTCTGGGTCTGGGGTCCCTTCTCTTTCCCTCCAGCTCAGCTAGATTCTAAGCACCCTGGGGTGACACTCACTAGCACAGAGCCACGGGGTAAGGGACCTGCTGGTCCTGCCTGGGACTGATAGCGAAGGCCAGTTTTGCAAAGGGGAATTTTCCCCGACACCCGCAGTGTACTTTGGACGCCTGCCCAGGATTTGCTTCTCAGCTTCCCCTTTCCAAAACTCCCTGGATTCTTTTCATTACCCGGCCTCCATTAGGCGCTAACCTCTCTTTAACACTTGATATGGTCCCCAATTATAGAGGGCCGCTGATCTTTCTATTTATCAGCTGGCAGCCTCTGCTGGCCAGGGGCTGCGGATGGGGCATGGGAGGCTTGGCACGAGGGGACTGGCAGGACACACTTGTGGGACTCTGAGCCATGTCTAAGATGACAGAAGAGGTCATGGGGACATCTGAAGCATGGGGACATCTTTCAGATGGTCCTTTCTCACACTGATTCAGGCAAGCCAGACATGTATCTTGGGTTCACTGCCCTGATGTCATTCTAGTGCTGAGCCTGTATACTGCAGCTCCTCACTGGGGGATTCTAGCAAATCACTCTAGTGCTGAGCTACACCCTATGTCCTAGAACTATTCCTTTTAAAACCCACAGTTCTCACTCATTCTTTGGTTGAGTGGTGGCCTATCTTACCTTCAAATCACAGAAGCTCCCCAGTGTCTGAGCTCTTGAGATCCTCCCTGATCCCTGAGCTCGAGCCACGCTCAGACTTCCTTCCGTACCTATTTCCCCAGAGACCACAGTGTGCACAGCCCCTCTCTAGCCAGACCCGGTCCTCCACAGTTCATCATGGTCCCTCTGGGCTTGGCAGATACACACCATCAAAGTCTAAGGCGTCGAACCCACCGCTGTCATTGTCTTCCTCCAGCATGCTGCAAAACACAAGCCAGGGGTGGGATTGGGCGTGCATGTAAGGGGGCGAGTGCACGCAGATGAACAAAGGGAAGCTTTTGGAATGTTTCAGCTTTCCAACAGATCTTGGTTATAAGAGGGTGTTGTGGGAAGGAAGGGCAGGGTGAGGAGGGCTGCATGAAGCTGGACCCTGCAAAGAAGAGAGACCAGGTTTGCAAAGGCTGCATAGTAGCCGGCAGAAGATCTGGTGAGCAGAGGCTGGGCGGAGCTGGGTATGGTGGCTCATGCCTGTAATACCAGCACTCAGGAGGCTAAGGCAGAAAGATTGCCAGCGCAAGTTACAAGCAAAATACCCAGAGGCCCTAGGGGTCTCAACCTGCGACTTGCAACTCTGTCAGGGTGGGGCCTGGCCGCACTTGCTATCTGTGCCTGGCTCTGGGTGAGAAGAGTACCCACTAGGTCACACTGGGTGGGAAGAATCCTTGGATGTCAGTGGGCCCAAGGGGTTTCTGGAACCCTCTGAACACTGGCCTAACCTGGACAGAGGAGGGCAGGTCCCCAGAGAGACTGGGTAGATGTTCTCACAGACGGGAGTGGACTGGGCTGATAGAGAGTCTTGGGTGGGGTCCAGAGCTGCCTAGAGAAGTTCATGGTTGGAAGATCCTTACCCAGGCCCCAGAGGGCTTGTGATATGAACCCAGTTCCCTTGTCCTTCAAGAACCAGCCCCCCATGTGAGTACTGGTGTGTGTGTGTGTGTGTGTGTGTGTGTGTGTGTGTGTGTTTATGCATGTGGTGGCCAGAGGACAAGAGTCTCACTGTGTAACCCTGGTTGGCCTGGAACTATTTGACCAGAATAGCCTTTAATTCACAAGATCCACCTTCTTTTGCCTCCCAGGTGTTGGGATTAAAGGCATATGCCACCGTGCCTAGCCCCACCTTGTGTTTTGAGACAGGGTCTCTCACTGAATCCGAGCTCACTGATTAGGCTGGACTGGTGGTTGGTGAGCCCCAAGGATCTACCTATTTTCTTGCTAGGATTAAAGCACCTAGCACCATGCCCAGCTTTTAAAATGTTGGTTTTAAGGGACCAAATTCAGCCCTCATGCTTGCAAGGCAAGTGCTTTCCTGGGTTATCTCTGCAGCCTAGCACTTGACTTTTGGTGCACTGTGATGGGGAACCCCAAGTGCGGCCACCTCTGCTCTAGACTTTCTTGTGTGACACTGGTGCTCTTCAAGAAATGAGGGGATGGGAGAGGAGGTACTTGTGTGTCTCCCACTCTTTGAATGAACAAAACAAGTTCCGGGGCCTGAAGAGGTGGGAACCTGGTTTGGGAGCAGCGCGGACCAGAGGGGCAAAGCTAGCAGAGGGGTGATTCCTCCTTCCAGGCCTCACCTACCTTCCTCCACTTCTCTTTAGGGTGCTGAGAAAACCAATGAGTCCGTAGCGATGCAGGGGCCTGGAAAAGGGTCAGCCAGGCAGCTGTGGTCTCAACCTGCTACTCACCCGCGGTGTGGTGCATCTTCCTTGCAGCGTCTGACGATGGAGTCGTTTCCCGGGGGCTCTGGGGTGATTGACATGACGCTACTGCGGCTGCGGTGCGGCTGCTGTGAACATGGCACAGCTGTGTTACTGGATATTTATACATGATGCCTCTGCAGGCATAAATATTATATACACAGGGACTAAATTTAACTCAGGGTTGTTCAAGCCCAGAGTTGGGCAACATGGGCCGAGCAAGCTGGTTCTTAGCACGACCTTGGCTGGAGGAGGCTGGGCCCAACCCTGGGGCAGCTGGTGGAGCTTGAAGCCCAGCTGCTCACACATCTGCTCACTGGGAGGGGCAGGCAGGAACTGCTGAGTTGGAGAGGCAGAGCCTACACCTCCTGACCCTCCAGCAGGTTGGGCTCTGTGGCCCGTAGCTGCACCTGCCTGAGGGTATCTGCTCTGGACACAGTGGGTTCTCGAGAGGGGAGTGTAGAAGTGCTTGTGAGGGGAGTGTACTTTTGCCCAGGTGAATTTAGCCCCAAAGAGCTGATACCAGACCAAGTACATTCATTATAGAATCTCTACCTCCCCCAGGATCTGATTTGAGAAGCTGAGCTGACATGTTTCCCAGGGCACCCCTCAGGCTTTGAATTTCTAATCTGGATCCTTCTGCGGTCTGACTGGAGACAAATGGATAGCTGAAAGTGATGGGAAGCTGGGACCCTGTCTAGCTCTGTCCAGGAGTGTGGGTGCTGACGGGGGACAGGGGAGAGGTGCGGGGCAGTCTCCAGCTGTGTCTGCAGCCCCAGCCTTGCCCTCTGCTTCCAAAGGCAGCATCCAGAGTTGACTGAGGCTGTGCAGGCAGAATTCTGGGCAGCCTGTGCTGCTAGCCACAGCCCCTAGGAGGCTCAGCTCCTCCTCCCATCAAATGTTAAATTGGGAAAGGAGGCGGCTAGAGGGTACGAATGCCTGCAAGGGAAACATCTTCAAATAAACACCAGGGACATCCTGAGCTCAGCCCCAGGATGCACCTTGTTCAGTTGGAGGGAAGCCACTCACCGTCTTTGAGAGAGAGCTGGTGACCGGCAGTGAGCGGGAGGAGCTGGGGCTACCATCCGGGAAATCCTCTTCCTGCCCCCTGACTGTCCACACAGGAGCCATGGCATGAGAGATGGGGTGGGGGAAGAGAAGGAAGGCAGGGGCTGTTAGAGCTCCTAGCTGGCATCCCACACCTCTGCTGAAAAGCGTGCGCACGGACGGAGCCAGTCAGGAGCTTGCTCTGTCTCTGTGGTGTCCGTAGAAGCGACAATGAAACTTTCCCTCACTTCACTGCAGGCCTGGGTTTGCTCTTTGATACAGTCTGCCCCAGCAGTCAGGCTAAGGGTAGTCCCAGTCAAGACTTAACCGTGTCACTTACACGAGGACTTACACAGTGTCCCTCGTTGGGGTGCACAAGCTCTCTCCAGTTTCCCCCTCATCAAAACTGGTCCTACCTCCATCGAGGCAGACTGACGGCAGACCACAGCAAATGAGAACTAAGTTTGTCACTGCTTGAGCAGAGTCCCCATTGTTGCCCCTTGACCTGCTCTGGGGCTGCATGCTCACCCTCCTCAGCCTCTGTGTGACAGCTGTCACTCATATTCTTCCACCTGCTCCCCGAGGTACCTACATATGACAGAGACCCAGGTGCCCGTGCTGTGAAGGAAGGCCTTCCCTGGGCCTCCAACTCCTTTTGCTAGGTGGCCTGTCAGGTCTGGTGAGTGATGATGAAGCCCCTGGCCCTGCAGGATCCTTTTCCTTCCTTTGGGGCATGCTATTTGGATCACACAAGCCCCAGGCCTTTTGCATATCCCCTTTGGATGGATAAAAAGGTGCAACCAAGCCTGGCTCTGGATTCCCTGTCCACCACACCTAAAAAGACCTAGAAGAGAGGTCTAGACTCTCCTCTCCGTCCTGCAGAAAGTCACTAAAGCAGGATATAGACTAGCAGCTCGGGATGGCTGCTCTGTCTGTCTGAAGTCTCTCTCCCAGCACTCCTGCTCTGTTTCAGGAGGGCGGAGCAGCTTCCCACACTCTGAGCATCCTGTACTTACCCCATGCCCTCTGTTCCTCTCCTTCCACAGTTGTAACCCTTGACCCAAATTCTCCCTTTTCCAGGGTCAGTGACTGTTCCAGTCTTCCTCAACTGCTTCCTGGGGTGATCCCTGCCACTTTCCACCTCTTACGGTGACTTTTCTCCGAGTGCATGGGTCCTGAGGCATATTCTGGAACCTCCCAGCACCCGCCACATTGAAGGAACTCAAATTGTTTTGTAGACCCTCGCTAGGCAGTCATCACGCCTGGAGCTGAAGGGAGGCTGAGAAAGCAGTCCTGGGAGTCAGTCTGCTTTTGGAGAATCAGGAGTTTGTGTCTGAATAAACAGCCCACGCACTTGGGCACTGCCACCCAATAGAAGAGGAAGGTCAAAGGTCCCTCTGCTGATGAGCCATGAGGAAAAATGTCCAGTTTAGGGACTGGGGAGATGGCTTAGTAAATAAAGCACTTGCCATGTAAGTATGAGGACCTGAGTTCGGATCCCAGTATCCACGTGAATGCTGAGTGGGTGTGGCAATGCACCTATAATTTCAGTGATTTGAAAAGCTGACACAGGTGGCTAACCAGACTAGCATCATCAGCCAGCTCTGGGATAAACTGAGAGATCCTGCTTTGATAAGTAAAATGAGACCAATTGAGAGAGAAGCCCCATGTCAGCCTTGGACCTCAGCAAATATGTGCACATACATCTGCACTGAATACAAGTGCGTGTGAGCACATAGGAAAAAACATATACCTATACACACATGCACACACACACACACACACACACACACACACACACACACACACACACACACACAAAAGAAAAGATGCCTAGTTCAGTTGCAAGGGGTCACAGAGGCGACACAGGAGTGGTTGGGCCACCTGCACACTTCTGATGATATTGAAATTAGTTACCGACTGATGGGCACCCGCCACCCTGAGATCCATGAGCCCTAGCTGGGTCAATCCTGCAGGGTCCATCGCGGCAGCGGGAGAAGCCGATGGAGCGAGAGAAGCAGAGTGACGGATGAGCAAGGGCAAGAAGGATCTAGGCGGCTCACTAACCTTGAAAACCAGATACTTGCTTCAAGCTGATGGGGGATTTGGCTCTCTGCAGCTGAAAGAGGGGGAAGGGAGAAGACACAAGACAGAGGACACAAATCAAACAGGGCCCTAGACACATGTCGCTGCAGCTAAGAGAAAAATGAAATGAGGAGCAATCATCCCGCCTCCCGACCCGAGACTGCCTGGCTTGGCAGACACACACGATGCCAGTCTCCTGCCACTGGAACAAGATGTAGAGGCTCCTCTGGGCCTGGATCAGGCTACTACCGGTCCAGACAAAAACCTTCCGAGGGAGACCCTGAACACCGAGGTATAGAGGTGCTGCATGACAGGATGATGCACGGTGCACAGGACCTCTGAGAGAGGCTGGGGTTGCAGAGCGAGCCTCCCGCGAGTGGAGAGGCAGAGGACATTGGACTCTGATGAGGTGGCTCTCCCATCCATTGGTCCATCATCAATCCATGTAACTATCCATCTACCCACCCACCCACCGTTTACCCATCCATCATCCATCCAGCTACCCATCATCTCTCCACGTAATTCTGCATCCATCCATCCTCCCATCCAGCTGTCCATACATCCAGCCTTCATCTATCACTTCATCTATTCATGTAACCAACCACCCATCCTCCCATCCATCCATCCATCCTCCTGTCTGTCATCCATCCATCCATCCATCCATCCATTCATCAGGCATGTATGCCTTCATTCAGTCATCTATCCTTTCATGCATACATGCATGCATGCATGCAACATGCTTGCAGGCATCCATCTATCTATCATCTAACTATGAATCCATACATCTCCCCATCTATCTATCCACCCATCCAGCCATCATCTATCATCTCCTCCATTCATATAACCAACCACTCCATGCATCTTCCCATCTGTCCATCTATCTTTCCATGTATGTAAGCATGGCATTCACCGCTCCTGCACTCCCTGACAGTCAGCCACATGTCATGGATTGCCCTGGATATCAAACGAGGTGACAGGGTTTCTGCTGCGGTCCAGCTCGCAGCATGGTGCCTGGCACCATCATCACCAGTACTGAATAGCAAAGGAATTTGAAGATAAGTTCCCTCTTTCTCCCTCTCTCTCTTCTCCTCGCTCTTCCTGCTACTTCTCTCACTCTCTTGCTCTTTCAGTAAAAATAAAATAAATGAACACATGAGCAGACATGATTTGTATCCAGAGCTGAAATAGTTCAAGTCACACCCAAGCAGGGTCAGGTGCCACCTCCACCTGCACCTGAGGCTCTTATGCTGCCACCAGCCTCGAACCCTGCCTCCTGGTACCTGGATGCCCTTCAAGTTCATCCGCCGCCGAGGTGGGTGGTAGGGCAGGAAGTACTTGTTGTCTTCAGGGGACTCTTCTGAAGTTGAAGAATCATCTGCTTCCTGGCCATTGGTCCTGGGGCTGGTGTCCCCAAGGTTCTGCGAGATGATGGTAGCTGGCAGATGTCTGGGTAGACTCTGGGCATAGAGGGATGAGCGTGAGGGGTAGCTGGTAGGCACAAGACTGTTGGCTGATGGTGTCTTTGATCCCTTAGGCACCCCAGTTTGACACTTAGCCCAGGCTGTTCCTTTGTGACTCTTAGTGCACCTGGAAGTCATGACTTGTTATTGTAGCTCAGCATCCCAGCTCTGTACATGCCTCTTGCAGCCCCCCATCCTCCTGGGGCCTCACCTTGTTTTGTCATAGTAAAGGGGTCACTGGCTCACTGTCTAGTTCCCATCATCCTCCAAATTTGTATTTATTTATTTGCATGTGTTTGCATGTGTCTGTGTGGGTGTATGTGCATGTGTGTGTGTGTGCACATGTGCCTATACATGTGTATGGAGGCCAAAGGAGGAGGTTGGGGCCCCTTCTCTCTCACTCGCCATCTATTCTGTTGTCTCTCCCTCAACCCGGGGCTTCAATTTTCTCAGCTGATTCGGAAGCCAGCAAGCCCTGTGACCATCTCATCTCTGCACAGCTCTTATCTGGGGTTATAGGTGTGCATCTGACACCTGGATTATTATATGGGTGCTGAGATCTCAACTCTAGTCCTGATTGTGAAGCGAGTGCTCTTACCTGCTGATCCATCTCTCCCCTAGTCCCAATTTTTAACCCAGGCTAAACACTGTGGAATAAAGAGTGCCACATGGTGTCTCCAGGGCTTTCTGGTCACTACATCACTTAATCTTCCCTAATAAATGAATATAATTAATAGTCACTCTTTACAAAGCAGGGGCCACAGAGGCATTAACTAGCTTCTAGGTGATCTAATATTTCTTGGCACAAAATTCCTTATGACTCTAAAATAGCTGCCAAACTCCCCAGTGTGCTCAGCGCACCTTGCCTTAGCCTGTCCCTTCTTCCTGCCTCTCCTGCTGCCCTGTTCAATAGACAGCTGTAGCCACCACTCGCTGACTATCTGCTGGTCATGTCTGCCTGATGGTCCTGGATCATGCTGTTCCCAGGGCCAGAATGCTATCTGTATTCTATCCCTTGCCCAATTTCAGGGATTACAACCTCATGAAGACATCTAGGAGTTACTCATCAAAGAGGCTTGCACCTAGTGCCGGACTGACTGTGGGGTACAGAGGGGCCTGTGTGGAGCTCATAGAAATGATCAATTGTGTGGCCATAGGGTGAAACACAGAATAGGGGCTCCCACACAAGCAACATTATACGTTTTCAGTGTTCTGTAGCTCTCCGTCAATCACAGCCCTCCTCTTGGTGCCTCCAAAAATGTGAACAGTCATCAGATTTAACTATCCATCTACCCAACCATCCACCATCAGCCCATCCATCAATCCATCATCCATCCATACAATGATCACCCATCCATCCATCCTCCTATCCATCTATCCACCCATCCATCCGTCTACCCACCTGTCCATCCATCCATCTAGCCACCCATCCATCCATCCATTCTCCTATCCATCTATCCACCCATCCATCCGTCTATCCACCTGCCTGTCCATCCATCCATCTAGCCACCTATCCATCCATCCATCCTCCTATCCATCTAGCCACCCATCCATCTGTCTATCCACCTGTCCGTCCATCCATCCATCTAGCCACCCATCCATGCATCCAACTATCATCCATCTTCCCCTCTATCCACGTAACCAACCATCCATCATCCATCCATCATCCATCCATCATCCATTCACCCCTCCATCCGTTTACCTATCAATTCAACATTCATCCATGTAACCATTCATCCATCCATCTATCCACGAATCCATCCATCATCTATCCACGTAGCTAACTATACATTTATTTATCCAGCCTCCTATCCATCCATCCAACTGTAGTCCATCATCCCACCCATCCATGTAACCAACCACCCTTTCATCATCCATCCATTCATCCATCCATCTATCATCCATCCTCCCCATCCATCTACCATCTATCTATGTAACTATACATTTATCCATTCTCCTATCCATCCATCCAACCATAATCCATCATCCCATCCATCCATATAACCAACCACCCATTCATTATGCATTCATTCATCAATCTATCATCCATCTTCTCCCTATCCATCCACTATATATGTAAGTATATGTCTATCCAAACACCCATCCATCTATCCACCTATCCAGCCATCATCCATTATCTCATCCATCCATGTAACCAACCATTCACTCATCCATCCATCCATCTATCCATCCATCCATTCTCCCATCTAAGCATCCATCCATCCTTTCACTACAGGGGCCAGGCAAAGTCTCTCTGAGAAAGGGTCCTCCTGTTGGCAGGACTGGAAGTTGAGCAGTACATGTGGCCAGGGGGAAGTCAAGGTAGGAGCCTCCCAGGTGGGACCTGCTCCCCAAGCAGAAAGTCTTTCTGGAATCATGAAGAGAAGGCCTCCTATGTTGGCTCCGTGGTGCCTTTGAACTTGGAATATACAGCACTGTTGAGAAGTCATGGTCCTCTGCTGATTCCACATTCCCTGAGACCTCAGGTCACTGCTGAGCCACAAGCGAGATCAAGCTGATTGGAGCTGGGTCCCTTTTTTGAAGGCTCTAAGGGCACAGAACCTTCCTGCAGAGTAGTTCCTATGTGTGTGTGTGTGTGTGTGTGTGTGTGTGTGTGTGTGTGCACGCGCTTATATGTGTGTGCAGGAGCTCGTTCAGTTCAGGGCAGTTGGCCAGTGAGCCTTCAGGCCTGTCTCAGCCTCTATAGCACTGAGATCACAGGCATGTGCTAACATGCTTGATTTTTTTCATGTGGGTTCTGGTGATCAAACTCAGGTCCTCACACTTGCATGGTAAGTACTTTACTGACTGAGTCATCTCCCCAGCCCACTCTGAGAATTTTTATGGGACTGCACAGTCCCTGCTCAGGACAGCATCTGGGAGACTCAACTACAGCCCAGCTATAGTCCTCAAAGATCATCTGTCAAGATGGCAGCATTCCTTCATTTCTAGATGTCCCAGGGGCTGCTGGGAAATGTAGTCATCAACTTACTGTCTACTAATGAGTGTTCTCTCAAGGACACCAGTGACTTTAAGGAGCACATGACATCTTAAATCTGATTTACTGGGGTGCCAAGAGGAGTTCACATGGCTGTGATCAACTGAGAAGTGCAGAATCTTGGAAAGTTGATGTCACTTGTCTGAATGACCCAGTCAGGAAGTAGCCAGCCCAGAATGTCACCAAAATTTCTAACTTAGAGGAAGCCAGTTCTCTATTTCCATTGTGGGTCCTGGGTATTGAACTTAGGTTGTCAGGCTTGGTGGCAAGCTTGTTTGCCTGCTGAGCCAACTTCCTGACCCCTAACTTTGAAATGAGTGGCTCCCACTGAGCCTCAGGCAGACACACATGCAAGTTAGAGGATGTGATGGCAGTGACTTGGGACAGGGCAGCCCTGGACAGCCATCAATAAGAGTGAGGAGGACACCTGGCTGTGGGTGTGGGGACACAGCTGGCCTAACCTACCTGGTCCAGGCTGCCACTGTCCTTGGACAGGCGCCGGAGCTTGCTCTCCAGGTTGACAATGCAGGCCTCCCGCCGCACCATCTCGATCCGCATCTCGTCATTCTTCTCCTCCAGCTCACGGATCTGCTTCCGGTACTTGTCCTTCTCAATTAAGCACTGCGAGTACTGAGTCTGAGCCTCGTCTCGGGAGTGGAAGGCCTGCCGTGGAGGAGCGATGTGTGTACCCCAACGAAGCCACAGTGGTATTAGGGATACACAGCACCTTCAGTTCAGACATCAGCCAAGGGATGATCATGCATTTCTCCCCCCATGCCCCCTCCCCGGCCCCTGTGGTATTGGGGATTAAAATGAGTGATAGGCTTGAACTCAACTTCCTCGTTTCACTAAAGAAACCAAATAAGAACCATGCTCTGAGGCCCAACTCGGGCCCCCATGGTCCCCAAATGCTGTGGACTTTTATCTAATTCTCTTGGGAAGGATTCCATCTCAGAAAGAGGAAAGTCACGTTCTGTAGAATCAGAGATGTCAGGCACATTGGCAAAGAGACTCTCTTTGGCATGTGCCCTGACAGGCAGCTTCACAGCCCCCCAGCTTAGGGCAGCCTCATGGTTCACATGAGCAAGGCATCTTTCTACCTGATCCCGCTCCCGCTCCACCTCCTCCAACTGCAGCATGACGGTGCTCATGCGGTGCTTGTACATCTCACAGTCCTTCCCCAGGGTTGAACACTTGAGCTCCAGGTCTTCCTTTTCCTCCAGGTACTGTGGGCAACACAAGACACGAATGAGTATATCAGGTCATCAGTAGGTCATGGCTGGTGGCTGTGTGTGTGTGTGTGTGCATGTGTGGTGTATGCATGTGTATGTGTTCATGTGTGAGTATATATGAGGGTGCATGAACATGTGCATGTAGCTGTATGTAGAGGCCAGAGGTCGACATTAGGTGTCTTCATCAATCACTCTCTACCTTATTATTTGAAACAGAGTCTGTCACTGAACATGGAGCTCACTAATTTGGCTAGAATGGATGGTTAGTGAGCCCCAGACACCTTCATGTTCCTGCCTTCACAGCACTGAGATTATAGGCGGGTGCTATCATGTCCAGCTTTTTATGTAAGTGCCAGGGATTGAAACTCAAGTTGTTAAGCTTATGTGGCAAGCATGTTGCCAACTTAGTCACCTCCCGAGTTCACTGGTTGCTTGTGTGTGTGTGTGTGTGTGTGTGTGTGGCTAGAGTTGCCTTGTCCTCTCCCTTGAGTTAGTGTGGTATTCTGAGTGCCAGCTACCTAACCAAAAGGGACTGGGGGATTCTAGGCAGGTGCTCTACCACTGAGCCACACCCCCAGCCCCTCACTGGGGGATTCTAGGCAGAGGCTCTACCACTCAGCCACACCCCCAGCCCCTCACTGGGGGATTCTAGGCAGGGGCTCTACCACTCAGCCACACCCCCAGCCCCTCACTGGGGGATTCTAGGCAGGGGCTCTACCACTCAGCCACACCCCCAGCCCCTCACTGGGGGATTCTAGGCAGGGGCTCTACCACTCAGCCACACCCCCAGCCCCTCACTGGGGGATTCTAGGCAGGGGCTCTACCACTCAGCCACACCCCCAGCCCCTCACTGGGGGATTCTAGGCAGGGGCTCTACCACTCAGCCACACCCCCAGCCCCTCACTGGGGGATTCTAGGCAGGGGCTCCACCACTCAGCCACACCCCCAGCCCCTCACTGGGGGATTCTAGGCAGGGGCTCTACCACTCAGCCACACATACTAGCTGCAGAGCTGCTGCTCCCCTGGCTCCATGATGCTCCCACCTTGTCCCGCAGCTCCTCAGCCTGGCGGACCTCCTCCTGTAGGTTGTAGATCTTGTTAACCAGTTCCTGTCGGTCCTCCAGTGCCTCCTTCCGGTCATGTTCCAAGATGTCCAAGATTGCCTTGTCCGAGTCTGGGAGGCTGCGCTTGCCGGCCTGGGCGGGGTTGGGGAGAGAGTTGAAGACAGAAGGTAAGGACTAAGAGAGCCAGCACAGGTGACGTAAGACGGCAGAAGGTTTTGTGGCAAGAAGGCGGATACAGGAGGTAGTTTTTCTCTAGGAGTCTTTAAGCAGCTTATTAGCCTTCAGGAAGCTTCCTACTAGGAAAGATTCAGGAAACCCACCTCTGCTGAGGAATCTCCTGAGTCTGCCGCTCCCTCCCAGCTCTTATCCGAGCCCAGAGACGCATCCACGGCTCCTCAAGACACTTCAGAGGTGACAACAATGTGAGGGTGCCTCTACTTTCCAAATGTTCCTCTGAAATATGAACTAACCAGCTCCCACTAAACCTAGGGTCCAACCTCTGATTTAAGAGCACTAAGCTGCAGGCAGACAACCCTAGGGGATCACTCTAAAAGGAGGAAGGTGATTTATTTTTCTTTCCCTGCAGATATATTTCAGGGGGTTAGTGCTCAGTGATATCACCCTCTGTACCTACATGTTTCTGGAGGTGACAAGGGTGGGAGGTGGTTGAGGTTCCAGGACATGGAATTGTATACACTTGAGTTCTAGAAGCTCTAGGCTTCTAGGAGGTGGAGGGGACATTCTTTCTCTTCTTGCAGACCCTGGGCATTAATTTTCATGTGGATGGTGATTCTCATTTGTCAATGAGGTTTTTATAAGTAATATTACCCATAATGAGGGCAGAAGATGGAGTTCAGTGGCAGAGACCTTGCCTGGAATGCACAAAACACTGCTAAGCGTACTGGGAGTGAAACCCAGAGCCCTGTGATTTCTAGGCAGGTGCTGTACCACGGAGCCACACTCCAAGCCCTCTTCAAACTTTTTAGTTTGAGGCAATGTTTCAGTAAGTTGCCCAGTTGGTTTTGAACTCACTACCTCCTGACTTAGTCTCCCAAGTAGGTGGGATGGCAGACTTGAGCTCCAGGTCCTATTTGAAAAACAACCTTTTCTGTTTTTAGTCTCTCATTATGTCATGCCTCTGCCAAGAAGGTACTGCAGTCACCCTGCTCCCAGAGAAGTGTGGGGCGTAAGGCTGAGGTGCACTGAGGTGCCCTGCAGTCAGTAAACATGGATTGGCTACACCTCCCCCAGAAGGAGTACTGTGCTGGTTTGAATGAGAATGTCCCCCATAGGCTCTAAGTACTTGGACATTTTGTCCCCAGTTGGTGGCACTGTTTGGGAGGTCTTAGAAGGTGTGGCCATGCTGGAGGAAGTACGTCACTGGAGGTGGGCTTAGAGAGTTCTTAAGCCTTGTGGGATCTCCAGTCACTCTCTGCTTGAGGATGTGAACACTTAGTTTCTGCTCCTGCTCTGGCCACCTCTGCTGCCACGCCTCCCTTGCTATGATGGACTCTTGACTCTTTGGAATTGTAAGCTAAATAAACTCTTCCTTTAATAAGTTCCCTTGGTCAGTGTTTCTATCACAGCAACAGAAAAGTGACCAGTATAGTAACTGGTACCAGGAGTCGGGGGTTGGCTGTGAAGAACCTGACCATGTGGGTTTTTGGAGGAATGTTAAAGACTTTTGGAACTTTGGGCTAGAAAGGTGGTTGACTGCTGTAAGCAGACAGCTTATCAGGCCATTCTAGTAAGAACCTGAGAGAAAGTGGTGCTGAGAACAATGTAGTTCCAGAAAGAAATAAGGACTTAAACAACAACTGGGATGTTTAGCAAAGAGTCTTGCTGGAGTCTGCCTATAGCCAAAAGGCTTGCCTGAGGCTAAGTTGAAAAGCAATGGACTAATTTCTTTGGTGGAGGACATTTCAAGGCAGCCTAAGGTAGAAATGGTGGCATGGCTATTAATGATGACTATTATGCAGATCTACAATGAAAAAGAACAAATGGGGCAGAAAGAAATACAGAATGCACAGTTTAGATGGGGTAGGGGGAAGCACTAGGAAGATTAAAGTTGGAGCCAAGGCCTGTGCTGAAGGAGAGGATCCCTTTCATAAGGAGAGTAAAGTGGTTAAGGAGAGGCCTAGAGATTTGCACTTTAAAACTGGAGAGAGTGCCTCCAGTTAAGCCTCCAACTTGTGAAAAGAGAATGGTGCAAGGGTTTTCCTCTAGAAAACTACTGAAGAGAAAAGCTTTGAAGATGGCTGGGGTCCATCCCAAACCTGCAGCCAAACTTGGCAGTGTTGTTCACCTGGCGCTGGCTTAGAGGCAGGAAAGATGCAAGAGTGAAGGGGTCATTGGTTCTTCCTCTGTGGCTTCAGAGAGCCACCGAGGCCAGGCAGTGTGCAGCAGGGTTTGAATGTCCCCCATAGGCTCTAAGGATTTAGACATTTTGTTCCCAGTTGGTGGCACTGTTTTGGGAGGTCTTAGAAGGTGTGGCCATGCTGTAAGAAACAAGTCACTGGGGACAGGCTTAGAGAGTTCTCAAGCCTTGCCGATCTCCGGTCACTCTCTGCTTGAGGATGTGAACCCTTAGCTTCTGCTCCTACTCTGGCCACTTCTGCCGCCACGCCTCCCTTGCCATGATTGACTCTTGACCCTATGGAACTGTAAGCTAAATAAACTCTTCCTTTTATAAGTTCCCTTGGTCAGCGTTTCTATCGCAGAGAAGTGACTAACACAAATACCCAACCTGCTCTGCCCTCACCTATGTGAGGATGGCACCTCTTACCTGGATGATGGACTGTAGCTCCTGGATCTTGGTCTTCAGCATCTCATTCTCCCTCTCCAGTTCCAGGACCTGCTCCTTCTTGGGCCGGTTCTCAATGTCATTTTTGAGTTTGAGTGACTGATTCCTCTCTAGTTTACATTCCTCCTCCATCTTATTCAATCGGTGCTTGAGTTGATCGATCTGAAACACCATATTAGTTGAGGAGTGAATGTGATCGGCAAGAAATGTTGGGAAGAAGGCTGGGGAGATGGCTCAGTTGGTGAAGTCTTGACCTGGAACCATGAGGAACTGGATGTGGTGGTGAACTCCTGTAATCCCAATGCTAGGGGGTGGGCAGAAACAAGCAGATCCCCAGAGCTTGATGGCCAGATAACCTGGTCTACTACACAAGTTCTAGGCCAGTGAGAGACCTTGTCTCAAAAAGCAAGATAAATGGAAACTGAGGAAAGACACCTCAAGGTATCCTGTAGCCTCCACACTCACATACCCATAATGCATGTGTACCTCCCATAAACACAAATATCTATATGTATAGATATATCTATTTATCTCTCCATTTATCATTCATTCATCCATCCATCTAGCCATCCTTTATCAATCATCTACCCATATGTCCATCATCTATTCATCTATCCCCCTATCATCCATCATTTACCCATCATCCGTCTGTCCCTCATCCATCTTTTATTCATCCATCATCCATCCATCATCTATCCACCCATTATCCATCTTTCCATCCACCCATCCACCCACTTGCCCTCCCATCCATCCATCATCCATTGATCCACTGTCTACCCATCTATCTAACCATTCATCCCATCCACCCATTGGAACTAATTCAGGAAAAGTTCTAAAAGAGACTTCTAAGTCCTTGCTACAGTTTAATTTCTCCAAATCCAAGCAAATAGCTCAGAGATCCCTTTCTTGGTCTTACAAAACAAGTTCTGTCTAGCATCTTTGAAGATCAACCTGAATAATGTTCTTGGGCTGGGTCCAGATCCCCAGTCCCACACAGGTGTGGGGCTTACTTTGCTAGAGACTTATGGTATTATTTTGTAGGCAGATAATATTTCCATTATTGTCATTTATGAATGAGAAAAAACTAAATGAACAAACCAAATGCTCTGACTCCATAGTCAAGTAAAGTATAAAGTCAGAAGTCAAAATTATAATGCTAAAATATAGAACTTCATAGCTGATTCTTATTTTTGCTTTGATACAGGGTTTCACTGTGTAACCCAGGCTGGCCTCAAACTCACTACATAGCCTATGCTAGTCTTGAACTTGCGATCCTCCTGCCTCAGTCTCCCTAGTGTTGGAATTATAAGCATGTACCCCACCCCCATGCCTGGCTTCATGCTTTTAACTGAAATGCTATACTGTGAGCTGTGCTGACTCAATTCGCCTGAATTCCCATGGCTTGTTTACTGATCTGCTCACCTCACTAAATTGTAAGTGACCCAAGCAGAACTCAGGTTATTTATCCCCATGTCCCCTACAGTGCTTAGCACAGTGCCTTATGTGTGGCAGGTGCTAAATAAATATTCTGAGAGTCTGTTTTCCACCCAACAGCCAGAGCCAGCTTTCTGAGGTATAAATCAGTTGTCAGTCCCTAGCTCCCAATCTGTTAGTGGCTTCCCATCACTATGGGAATAAATTCCAAAGTTCTTACAGTGCCCTGTGATCTGGACCCCACTGCTGCTCCAACCTCCTCCTGTGCAATCTACTCATGTGGCTCCAGTTTCACTCTTTCTCCAGCCACTTAAGAAGTCAGCCCCCTCCCCCAAAAAAAGCTTTTACCAGCATAATTAATCACACATAACCGTCTTATGATATCTTCATACATGTATACAGTGTATTTTTAGCATATTCACTCCTAAAATCACGACCCCTTGTGCCTTTCTCATGCTCATTGATCCCCTTCTTCCCAACTAGCTCTCTCCCTGTTCTTTTGGTGATCCATTGAGTTTCTTTAGGGTTGATCACAGGAGAGCAGGAGAGTAGTTATTTACAGGAGTATGAGCAGCTTACTAGTGCCTACACCTCTGAAGAAAATGCACCCCCCCCAGCCACCATTAACTGATATAGATCCTCAGGGAGGGGCAGGGAATCATGAACCCTGCCTCCATCCATGAGCCCAATGTTGCACAGCTGCCAGATTCAAGGGTGCAGTGGTCATGCACAGAAGACACTATTCCACAGCACTGTACTCCTTCCTCAGGATCTTAAATTTACTCCACCCCATCTTCCGTGAGGTCTACTGAGCCTTAGGGTGTGATTGATATGCACGTCAGAGACCCTTCTTGACCACCCTGGATCAAACAGCACCCCCTTATGCTCTGCCCTCCTCCCTTCCCTGTCCTCCTCCTCTTTCCCCTTTTCTCCTCTTCCTCTCCTCCTCCTCCTCCTCTTCCTCCTCCTCCTCCTCCTTCTCTTCCTCCTCCTTCTCCTTCTCTTCCTCCTCCTCCTCCTCCTCTTCCTCCTCCTTCTCTTCCTCCTCCTCCTCTTCCTCCTCCTTCTCTTCCTCCTCCTCCTCTTCCTCCTCCTCCTTCTCTTCCTCCTCCTCCTCCTTCTCTTCCTCCTCCTCCTTCTCCTTCTCTTCCTCCTCCTCCTTCTCTTCCTCCTCCTCCTCCTTCTCTTCCTCCTCCTCCTCCTTCTCTTCCTCCTCCTCCTCTTCCTCCTCCTCCTCCTCCTCCTCTTTCCTTCTCCACGCTTCCATCTTCTTTTTGAGTTTTACACTCTTGCTCTGTAGCCTCAGCTGGCATGACACTGCCTTGAACTCGTGACTCTTTTTGCTCCACATTCACCCTTTAACCAACAGGTTCTGTGTCCATTTTTGCACTCATTTTCCCGAGTGCCATAATCTGGGTCTCTCCATCCCCCCTCATCTTGCCTGGCACCGTGTGTGCACGTGCACGAGTGGATCCAGACTCGCACCCTCTCTGGGTCTTTATGTGCGAGTGTACATACGTGCAGAGTGGCTCTAGGTGGCTAAGCACTCCTGAGTCAACGTGCATTTGTGCGTGGTGTTTCTGCAGCCGCAGACCCCATGGTCCCTGGCTCCTCTCACCTGTCTGGGGCACACAGTTCAGCGGGGCCGTGCGGCTCGTCCACACGTGTCCCTGCACGCGTCTTGGGCCTCAGACATTTCCTTTCCCAGGATGCCCTGGGCGTCCCTACCTCGAGTTGGAGGTCCCGGCTCCGCATCACCGCCATGTTTTTCTCTTCGCTGAGCTGGGCATAGCGCATGGCTAAGTTGTAGTTGTCATCCTTGACCTTGACCAGCTCGTCGCTGTAGCCGTCCCGCTCCGCCTTCATCTTGTAGTAGCGATCCTGGAAGGTCAGCAGCTCCACTCGGGTCAGGCTTAGCTGTTTCTTCTCGTCTTCTAGCTGCCGGGACTTGGCGAGCAGCTCGCAGCGCTGCAGGTCCTTGGCTTTCATCTGCTGCTGCAGTTTAATGACCTCGTTCATCAGGAAGTGCGTGAGCCCCTCGTGACCCTCCTCCACTGCAGAGGGGGACATCTGGTCAGGCCTGAAGCCTGAGGTGGGGAAGGGGCTTGCAGGCATGCGCTGACTGGTGGCTGTCATTCACTCACTGGACCATTCACTTAAAGGATCTAGAATCACCTAGGAGATAAGCCTCTGGACAGGCCTGTGAGGGAGCACCTAGATTAGGTTCATTGATGAGGGGAGATCCACTTTAACTATGGGAGGCACAATCCCATGGGCTGAGGCCATGGATTGAATAAAAAGGAGAAAGAGAGCCGAGCACCAGCGTTCCTCTCCCTCTGCTTCCTGACTGTGGGTGCCACGTGACCACCTGTTTCTTTCTCCTGCTGCCGTGCCTTCCTGTCACAATGGACTGCACCCTCAAACCATGAACCAAGATAAAAGAGAAAAGTAATTAATAAATAACCCACCGTTTTCTTTTTTCCCTCCCTCCCTTCCTCTTTCCCTTCCTCCCTTCTTTTCTTCCTTCCTGTGGTGGTTTCAATGAGAAGTGTCCCCTACAGGCTCCAAGTATTTGGATGCCTGGACATGGTTCCAGGTTGATGCCACTGTTCGGGCAGTTCCAATCCCTGGGAGGCGGGGCCTTGCTGGAGGAAGCACGTCCTGAGGAAGTCACTGAGGCAGGGCTTTGAGAGCCCATAGCCTTGCTCCACTTCCAGTTTGCTCTTTGCTTCCTGTGTGTTCTTGAAGATATGAGCTCTCAGCTTTCTGCTCTGGCTGTCTCCTGCTGTGCCATCCCACCATGATGGCGCCTTAGCCCTCTGGAACCATAAGCCAAATAAACTCTTCCTTCTATAAGCTGCCTTGGTCATAGTGCTTCATCACAGCAACAGATAAGTAATACGAAAATATTCTTCCTCCCCCCCTCCCCCCCTCCTTTCTTTTCTTTCTTTCTTTGATTGAACTATACCACTGAGCTGCAACTCTAGCACCTTACAACATTTTTGAGACAGGGTCTCACTAAGTTGCCCAGACTGGCTTTTAACTTGTGGTCCTCCTACTTCAGCCTCCCAAGTAGCTGGGATTACAAATCTGGGACACCAGCCTGGATAACATTTTACTAAGAGACTGGGGTGAGACACTGGGGATTCAGGGTGAGCCAAATAGCCTTGGTGTGCTAAAACTGTCTAGTAAGAAAAATGGACATTAAACAAAACAAATCATCACACACTGATATAACTAGACTGCCAGGATTTTGCCCTGTGCAGATAACTGTACAGAGGGGTTAGAGACTGCGGGGACACTGCAGGGAGCATTTTTGGAAGGGAAAGGGAGAGGGAGAGGGAGAAGAAAAGGGAGATGGGGAGGGGGAGAAAGGAGGGGAGAGGGATAATGAACGATAATAGAGGATGTTCCTGGAGGAATTAGAGCATATGGGGTCCTTGTGGTCACATCAAAGACCTGTGGCTTCAGTCTTCAGCAGGTGAGAGTGACACCAGGAGAATGGAGAAGGCATCTCAGCAGACTGGGAATGGATGAAAGACGAAAGGGGTTGATGGAATTGTGGGGTTTGAACTAGAGACCAAGAGAAGACTGATTCAAGAAGTTTAGGAAGAAGACGAAGAATGAATGACATTCAAGGGCTCAAGTGACAGGAATCAAGACAAAAATAAATCAGGACAATGGGATGAGCTTCCGCCTCCATTCTAGCACCAGTTTGTGGATACTTAATGAACACCCAGTTCTCTCGGCCTTGCTTCAGTTTGTCCCCATCATCTACTTACTCTGTTAAAATACGTGATGGGCAGCCCAGGAGTCTAGCATGTCACTGATTGTCCCTCTTATGGGGACACACACACACACACACACACACTCACCTCCTAGCAGAATCTCAATGTCCCTGGTGGCAAAGTCACTTACCCACAATGGTGGAGAATCTCCGGGTGGGCTCCTTCCCCGTCACCAGCTTGTACAGTTCTGGGTAGTAAAATTCAAGGCTCTCCAGAAAGACCACATAGCCTCTTTGCCCCTTGGTGTGTAGAATATCCAACAATCGGCCTGGGAGGAAAGGTTAGATCAGTTCATGAGAACGTGTATGATTGAATGCAAGTCTCCCTGTTGTCCTAACTTTATAATCCTCAACAACTCTAAGAAGAAACCTTACCTCATCTGTGTGTGTGTGTGTGTGTGTGTGTGTGTGTGTGTATGCGTGCATGGACAGAGTGTGTGTAGGAGCAGGTGCACATGTTTGTGCATGTTGCAGAGGCCAGAGGACAATCTTGGGTGTTGTTCTTCAGGCTCCATCCACCTTTTTTCAAATCTCATTTTTGTTTGCATCTCTCTGTGTGTGCATGTATGTGTGGGCATGCATGTGTCATGGTGTGTGTGTGTCAGTCAGAAGATACTGATCCTCACCTTCCACCTTGTTTGAGACAGGTTCTCTTCTTTGCTACCTTCTGGGGACTCTCCTGTCTCCACTTCCCATCTTCCTGGAGTGCTGGGATTACAGATGTGTGCTATTGCATCTGGCCTTATGTGTGTTCTGGGGACCCAAACTCATGCTGGGGCATCAAGCACTTTACCACCTGAGGAATTTCCCCAGGTCACACCTTTAGAAATGTTTTCTTTCATAATTTCGCACATGCGTATGGTGTGCTTTTATCTCATCCACCCCCATGCCACGCTTCAACTCCTCTCTATGTCCTCTACCTCTTTTCTCTCGAAATTTCATGTGCTCTTCTTTTTAAATCCTTTCTACTCAGTGCTGCTTGCGTGTGCATGGGTGTGGGACCATCTGTTATGCCCAGAGAATGGCTCCTCAAGAACCACCACGGAGTCTGGAGTGTATGCAAAAAAAACCCCAAAGAGCCTTTATTCAAGCTTAAGCTTGGTCCCCCAGACCTCACCAACACAGTGGATCCATTCTGGGAGCCCCGAAAGGAGGGAGTAAGAGTTTATTATAGGTTAGGGACAAAGGGAGGTGGAGATTTACCGTGTTACCTCTGGATTGGTTTAAGAAAGCCTGCACGCGCCAAACAGATTTTAAAATAATTGGGTGTGAATTAGATACTATGAGTTATATACCAATATTGGTTAAAAAGAGCTATGTCTCCTCATTGGAGGGTTCTATCTCTGGGGCAAGAGAATGGAATGCATTACTCAAGTTTGTTGAAATGTGCTGACCATTGCCCAAGTCCAGCATTGACCTGTTTTTCTAAGCTTATCACAAAGTGCTGGTCACTCCCTGGCTATACTGGCTTAGGTTTGTTTCTTTGTTTTTCTAGGTTTGTGGCCAGGGGCTTATTGGAAGGACAAAATGAAGCCATCACTGTTCAGTTTGATATACTAAAGCCAAGCATTTTACAGAAGCAAGGAGAAGTTAATCTACAGATATTGGGTTGAGAAGGGGTTCCAGGGGTCCCACACATCCACTGCAGCATGGGCCCGAGGTGCCCATTTCTGAAGAAAATCGACTCTCCCTCCCTAAGCAGTTACGAGTTGCCAACAGCTCTCAGCTAGGGGTGGGACTTCCCAAACTCCTCCTCTATCCATGCTGGGATGTGGGCTGGCTTGGTCTTGTGTAGGTCTTGTGCATGCAGTCCCAGCTGCTGTGAGTTACTGTGTACAATGGCTTGTCATGTCCTGCAAACACTGTTTTGCTGCAGATGTCTACTACCTCTGGCTCTTACAGTCTTTCCCCCTCTCTTCTGAGATGATCTCTGAACCTTATGGTGGTGTGTATGTGTGTGTGTGTGTGTGTGTGTGTGATATGTACCATTTGGAGGGCTTTAAATGATGTTACCCTGTAATGGGGGCGGGTAGGGAAATACCTCTCTTCAAGACACATTTTTTTATACAGGACCTTTCACTAACGTAGGGCTTGTCAAGTATACTAGGTTGTCTGGCCAGTGAGCCCCAGCGATCTGCCTGTCTCTGCCTCCCCAGCACTGGGATCACAAGCATGGGACTCCATGCCCAGTGTCTCAACACACTGTATCATTCTTGAGTTATAGCATGGGATTCAGATAATGCAAGTCAAAGTTCCAGGCACTTTGGCATGGATTCAGCAAGTGTTCATTGTTGTGATAAATAAATAAAACTGGGATAGTTGGAAACAGGAAACCAACAGTTTGAAAAAGCGTCCCAGTTGACTAAGACTAACATAACCATGCAGGGCAGAGAGATGCGGCTCAGTGGCAGAGCCGAACATCTGAAAGGCCCTGGGTTTGACCTATAAGTACCACATAAACAAAAACAAAATCCCACCAAACCAAGCCGGAACTAAGCATGTAACCACACAGGTACCAGCTCTTCCATGAGTGGGGAAGGTTGAGAGTTTATGGTATATAAGTGCCTGGCTGTCTGGGATTCAGAGCAGGAAGACAAATATTTGAGTATTGTGGCTTGAATGTGTAATGTCTCCCACAGGCTCATGTGTTTGAATATTTGATCCCCAGCTGGTGATGCTGTTTTGGAAGATTGTGGAACCTTTAAGAGGTGAAGCTTTGCTGGAGGAAGCAGGTCACTGGGGGCAGGCCTTGAGGGTTATAGCTCAGCCCTACTTCCTGTTCATGCTGTGCTTCCTGCCTGGGGATGCCATGTGACCAGCAGCCTTCCTCTCCTGCTGTGTGCCTTCCCTGCCACGATGGACGGAGAGTCCTTGAACTGGGAGCCAAAACAAACCCTTCTTCCCTTAAGTTACCTCTAATTAGGTATTTTTCACAGCAACAACTAAGGTGACTAAAATGCATGTGAAAAGCCAGGAAACTCATAGAAAGAGGCACAGATGTTTTTCTTTGGGAATATTATGCAGTCTGGAAACATCTTGACATATAATCTGCCAAGTGATTTCAGGTGTCTGGATTCTTTTTGTCCTCCAGAAAGTTCGTGTTGGAAATTTATTACTTAGTACTAATGGAGGCATTCTGTGATAGGACCTTTAAGAGATGGGGCCTAGTGGGAGTTCCTAGGATTACATTATGGAGTGTGTCCTTTGAAAGAACCTCAGTGTCCCTCTGGTGTCTTGGGGTGTCATGCCCCTGGTATAATATGACACAAACAAGATCTTTTACCAAATAAACTTTTATTCTTTATAGAATCCTGACTCAGCTTTTTGTTATAATAAAGGCAAGGGCTAAGACACTATTAATTTTTCTTATGGTTTATATTTCTTGGCCTTTGAACATTTTCAGATATTTTTTCCCTTGAGGTTCCTAAAACTCTACCTTTTCCCTAGGACAGAAAGGATCAATTTCATCATGTGTCAATCTTGCTTGTTTGGTTGAAGCTGCCTGGAGCATGTGTTGAAAATGATTCCAAAGTTATATCCAAGGTCAGTGGAAAACATACTAGTTTAATTAAGGCTGTCTTCCATCAACGCAAGAGACAAAGAGTGTGGACCACTTATTATCAGCCACACTGTGGGATGGGTATTTCCAAAAGTTTTCAACTGTGTTCTACACAAAGAAATACATTGGATGGCATGATCCAGTGCCTAGCACAGAAATGAGCACACAAACATGGACATGTGAAAACAGACAAAACCAGGCAGATGCTATAATCAGGGGCCACTATGGACTTTTCCATGGTTGGCTTCGGTTGTCAGCCTGACACAACTGGGAGGAAGGAACCTCAATTGTGGAATTTCCTCTATTGGATTGGCCTGTGGGCATGTCTGTGAGGCATCTTCTTGAATGCTGAGTGATGTGGGAGGGCCCAACCCACTGTAGATGGTGCCACTCTTGGGCAGGTGGCCTTGGGTTGTGTAAGAAAGCAGGTTGAGCACAGGTCAGAGGAGCAAGCCAGTAAGCTGTGTTCCTGTAGGGTCTCTTCTTCAGTTTCTGCCTCCAGGTTCCTGCTTGAGCTCCTGCCCTGGTTTCTCTAGATGATGGACCGTGAGTTGTAAGTGGAAACAAACCCATTCCTTGTCAAGTTGCTTTTTGGTCATGGTGTTTGTCACGTGGTATTTATAACAGGAAGCCTTACTAATGCAGACCTCTTCTCAGATTCGTGTAATGTTTTTTGTGGTGCTGGGAATGGAGACCAGGGTGTTGTGCGTACTGGTAAAGTGCTCTGCCACTGAGCCACACCTTCACCCTCTCCCTGAGTGATGTGCTCCCAGATTCTCTTGGAGGGATTCTAGGCAGGTGCTGTGTCATTGAGCCACACTTCTAGGAAGGTGCTCTGCCATTGAGCTGTGCACCCAGCCCCTCACTGGGAGATTCCAGGCAGAAATTCTACCACTGAATCACACCCTAGTCCTTTACTGGGGGTCTCTAGGCAGGTGCTCTACCACTGAGCTATGCCCCCAGCCCCTCACTGGGAGATTCTGGGCAGGTGTTCTACCATTGAGCTATGCCTGAAGCCTTTCACTGGAGGATTCTAGGCAAGTGCTCTTCCACTGAGCTCCATCTCCCTTCAAAATAATATTTGCAAACATTAAATATACCAGGTTACGTAGGAAACCAATTATAATAAAATACAACTAACAAATATTAAGCAAATTTGTGATATGGAAATAAATGCAAGTCTTTATTAATGCCTTAAATAACAAGTACCTTTGACAGTTCTAGTAACTGTTGTAATTTCAGGGGGAGATAAGTGAAAACGGCACTTTAATAGGTCTGCAGAACTACAATGTGATATAGAGCTATTTGTTGTTTTTATTGTTGAGAAAGTCACAAGTATTGCTCATCAGTAGTTTGATTTGTTGCCTGCTGACATTCATAATCGAAGGCAATGCTAAATTCCAGTGTAGGCTTGCAAAATCAAGATGTAATCCCCTCCTCTCTGGGTTGATGAACTCTGAGTTCCGCACACTGAAAGCTAACACAGGGTGGTCATTGGTTGGGTAACTTTCTGTCAGATGGAATATTCCAATCTGGAGGGAGGTGCAGGGCCACGGTCCTAAGATAATGCCAAGATTCAGGGGCATCCTGAAACCTAGGGGGCTCCCAAGATCTCTCCCTGAGGGTTTATATGCAGTTAACATTGAAGGGATAAATGCTTTAGTTGATGTGCCTGCCTGAAAGTTAGTGAGGAGCTCAGGGAGACAGATTGCTTGAGTGGTCACTAGATGCACTTGCCAGATGCAGCATGCGCCTGTGAGGAACCCCTTCCCCAAAACTCTGTAGGGAACTCCCCTCCGCCCCCACAATCCTGTGAGGAACCCCTCCCCCACATTCCTACAAGCAACCGCAATCAACTGGGTGGTTCCCTGAGCCGGACTTTGATGTAATGAATAGTTTCTTTGGTCTGTTACTGGTGTGGAGCTGGGGTGAATAGACATTTGTTCAAGTCTCACCAGGAAAAGTCACGTGACACATCTATGATGCCCTCCCCCGTCCTCCTCCCGCCCCCACAGTAGAAAACCCTGACCTGGAGAAGCCCAGTGTCGGTCTCCCTGACTGGAAGGGACGGCTCGCTCTGGAGTGGCCACGTGTGGTTCACTGTTCTTTTCCCCTCGGGCTCCCGAGGTTACCTGCCCTGTTGATCTTGGAAGGCAGCATGGGCGCGTTGAGAACCTCATCTTCGTCCTGCTCATCAATGACTTTGCACTGGCGCAGGTAGGGGGTGAGCTTGGCAGGGTTGATGTATCGACTCAGCATGTGCCGGTTGCACTCCACGTTCTCCCACAGGGCATCCTCTTCATCCTTCAGTGTCTCCATGTAGTCATCCATAGTCGGCCCTCCTGCGGTGAGGCATCAAGCCCAACGTTAACAACTGAGCCTGCACGGAACAGCCTGGTAAACTCCGGAATGATGGCTAGAATATATTCCTAAACTAAAAATAATATAGTAGACAGAAGTATGCAGGACAGCTTACCCTTTATCTGCGAAAGAGGAGGTTAGGAACATAAATGCAAATAAATATTTCCTTACACACTAAACAGAAAACGATAGAAAGATGAGTCATAACATTTTAAATAGTGGCTTATAGCGAGCAAGGAAAAGTCCTATGATTGACTGAGACTTTCCATCCAGATTTTTATCTTACTAAGAATATATCTTTTTCGCACATGTTACTAGTTTTTGTTTAAAATTCCAGACTAATGGTATAACACTGTCTGTCTCCCTTTCCAACTTGCTCTTATTTTCTCTACATTCTTTTTGAGATTTATCTGTGTGGATACATAGATCTAATTCATTAGGTTAATCAAATATTTATTTAATTAATAGCTTTACTGAGATGAAATTCACACACCATGCCAACTTGAAGTGTGCAGTTTGATCACTTTTAGTAAGATTTATCTGTGCTTTTTATGTGTATGTGGGTGTGCCTGTGTGAATTTATATGCAACATATGTATGCAGGGTATCCACAGAGGCCAGAAGAGGGCATTAGGTCTCCTAGAAATGGAGTTACAGATGGCTGTGAACTGGTGATTTTGATACTTGGAACTCAACCTGCATCCTCTGCAAGAGCGGTAAATACTCTTAACTGCCGAGTCAGCATTTTTGACCATTCATTCATTCATTCATTCATTCCTTCCCACTGCAGCCAGTCGGACAGAACATCTCAGACAGGCACTTTCAGGGAGCACATTGTTTCTAGAATACTTGGAAACTTACAAGTAACCAAGTGGCACATCCTCCCACCCAGCCTAACCGAAACTTACTGTTATCCTGAAACCTCTTTGTTAGCTGACCTGCCCCCCTGGTCTGGTGTAACTGCTATGGTTATTGACTCTGCCCCTGGCATGATGTAATCATGGTTTTAAGCTTTATAAACCCTGTTCTGCTGCTCCTTGGGGTCAAGAGTTCTTCCGGGCATCAGCCCCCTTCTCTGAGTGCTGGCTATTAATAAAGGACTCCTAATTTGATCATCACTATGTGGTAGTCATCTGTGCATCTCACCCGGTATTACAGCTTATCACCATAGTCTAATATTTTTAGAGAACTCTTGTCTACTCTAAAAAAAACCTCACACCCATTAGTGGTTACTCTTTTTAGAAGTTAAATTTTTTATGAGTATGCACGTTTTGCCTGCCTGCGTGTAAGTGCACTCACTTCATGAGTATGCACGTTTTGCTTGCCTGCGTGTACATGTGCTCATTTCATGCAGCGCTCCCCTTCCCTTTCTCCTTTCCTCTCCTGTCCTTCCTCTCTTCTCTTCGAAACAGAATGAGACATCATTCATGTGCCACACAATTCATCTTTTTAATGTGCATAGTTCAATTGTGCAACTGTCACCACAATCAATTTTAAAATGTTTCCATCATTTCAGAAGAAAACCAACAATTCATTTCCCTCAGACACCTATGTCTCTGGATCCTGGCAACAGCTACTCTACTTTCTTTTTCCAGGGTGTCCGAGTGTCATGGTTGGCCTTGGTTGTCAACCACACATCTAGGAAGAGGGGACCTCAACTGAGGAATTTTCTTAATTGGACTGGCCTGTGGCCCGTCTGTGGGACCGTGTCTTGATTGCTGAGTGATGTGAGAGGGCCCAGTGCACTGTAGCTGGTACTAACCCTGGGCACATGGTTCTGGGTTGCATAAGGAAGCAGGCTGAACACAGGCCAGAGGAGCAAGCCAGCAAGCAGCGTTCCTCCATGGTCTCTGCTTCAGGTCCTGCCTGGAGTTTCTGTCTGATTTCCCTCAGTGATGAACTGTCATTTGAAAGTGTAAGATGCAACAAACCCTTTTCTCTCCAAGTTGTTTTTGGTCAGAATGTGTTATCACAGCAATAGAGAAGCCAGCTAAAATACCTAGTTTTGTTTTTGTGGCTGTGATAAAATGCCCCTGGTGAGGGGGTGGTAAAATACTTGTCTTATAGTTCCAGGTTATGATCTATTATTGAGAGGAAGAAAAGGCAGGAACCTCAAAGAGCTAGTGACATCCACGGCCAAGAGCGGAGGGAAAGGAATACATGTGTGCTTAGAGCCCTACTCACTTCCAGCACTCTTGTACAATTCAAAAGCCAAACCCAGGGAATTCTGCTGCCCACCATGAGCTGTCCTGCTCCTTTCACTTAGCACAGTGTTTCTGAGGTTCTTTCCTGTGTTGGTTTGAATGAGAAATGTGCCCCATAGACTCATCTATCTGGGTACTCGGCCCCTGTTGGGGGTTCTGTTTCAGAGCTTTAGGAGGTGTGGACTTGCTGGAGGAAGCACATCATGGGGACGGGCTTCGAGAGTTCACAGTCTTTATCCACCTCCAGCTGTTCTCTTTGCTTTCTGATTGCCTTCGGGATGTGAGCTTTCAGCTTTTGGCTCCTGCCACCATGCCTGTTGCCATGACTCCCTACCATGATGGACTCTTAGCTCTTTAGAACCACAAGCCCAAATAAACTCTTCCTTCTGTAAGTCACCTTAGTCATGGTGTTCTATCACAGCAACAGGAAAGTAACTAACACACTCCATGTCACAGCATAGGTGCGCATTTCCATTAAGACCTGTGAAACAAGGTTGTAGAAATGGCTTGTTTGATAAAGTACTTGTTGTACAAGCATGAGGACCTGAGCTTGATCCCCAGAACCCACAGAGATAACTGGGCATAGTGGTGTACATTTGTAATCTCAGTACTGGGGAGGAAGATTCAGGCAGGTTCTAGGGGTTCAGTGGCCAGTTAGCCTAGCCTACTTGGTGAATTCTAGGCTGGTGAGATACTCTGTCTCAAAAAAACAAAATACAACAAGGTGGACAGCTCCTGAGGGACAGCACATGAAGTTGACCTCTGGCCTACACACACACACACACACACACACACACACACACACACACACTGCTGTTTATAATTAATTGTTCCTTGTGTAAGTATGACACATTTAGCCTAACTCTTGATCCACAGACAGACAATGGAGTTTTTTTCCACTTTTTGGAGTATTTTAGTGAACAACACTGCTCTGAACTTTCATGTATAGGTTTTGCATGAATGTATGTTTCCCTTGAGTAGACACACAGAACTGGAAACTCTAAGCTCTATGAAAACTATGTTTAACATTTTTTTGTGTGCATTAGTGTGTTGCATGTATGTGGCATATGCACACATGTATGTGAGTACATGCACCCATGCCCATGCACAGAGGACAGAGGAGGGCATCAGGTGTCCTGCTCTGTCACTCTCTGGCTTCTTCCCTTGAGACAGGGTCTCTCACTGAACCCGGGGATAGTCTGGTGGCCAGCAACCCCGGCCATCCTCCTGTCTCCATCACTGACAACACAGCCACATGTGGCTTTTTGAGTGCGTGCTGGAGATTTGAACTCAAGTCCTCATGTTTGCACAGCAAGTGCAGCAAGTGCTCTTACCCACTGAATAAGCCCCTTAACCCTGGAAGCTCTCTGTTTGATATTGTCTGGGGCTGCCAACGTGTATTGCCACGCATACGTGTCATTTCATGTTGCCACCTCCCGCTCTCTCCACGTCCTTCCCAACGCTGCTGTCACTGTCTTTTCTGACCTGGCTGTGCTCCTGGTTGTGAACTGGTATCTGGTTTTGATTTGCATTTTCCTAATGACTAGTGGTGTTGAGCATCTTTTCATGCACATATTGGCCATTTGCAGAGAGAAATATCTGTGCAAATCCTTTGCCTGGCATAAAATTGGATTGCTTGTCATTTCACTGTTACATTGCAGGAGTGAGTTCTTTATGTGTTCTTGATATGGGACTGTAATCAGATATATGACTTGCAAATATTTTCTCCCTTTCTGCCAATTATCTTTTTGCTGTTTCAAAAATAATGCTTGTAGCTTAAATTTTAAGGCTCTGGAGAGATGGCTCGGTGGTTAAGATCATTTGCTGCTTTTGCAGAGGATCCAAGTTTGGTTTCCAGCACCTGCATCGTAGCTAACAACCATCTATAACTCCACTTCCAGGGGATCTGATGCCATCTTCTGACCTTCGTGGGTACTGTATGCATGTAGTGCACATACATGCAGGCAAACACCCACATATAAAATAAAAGTTTTAAATTGAATTCCTTTAAAATTACATATCTGTCTATTTTGTGAGCCTATGTGTGTGTGTGTGGGTATGAGCATGCCAGGGCACACATGTGGAGCTTGGAGGACAATTTGTGGGAATTGGTTCTCTCCTTCCACAATGTGGGTTCCAGGAATGGAACGCAAATTGACAGGCTTAGCAGCAAGCACCTCTACCTGTTGATCCATCTTGTTGGCCCATAACTTTTAAATTCTGCTAAAGTTCAATTTGTTTAATTCTTTTACTTGTGCTTCTTGATGTCTCAAAGGCATGGTCTAATACCAAAGTGAAGGAGCGTTACTTTTATTTCTTTCTTAAAACTTTATACTTTAGCTCTTAAATTCAGGCTTATGATCCATTTGAGTTAGTTTTTGTGCATAGTGTGAGGTAGGGATCTGTCTGAGTTTCTTTTCCTGCTGCTGTGATAAAATATGCTGACAAAAGCCACTTAAAGGAGAAAGGTTTGTTCTGGCTCACAGCTGGAAGGGATCATTCCACCCTGGTGGAGAAGACATGATGGCCAGCTGTCAGATTATGTCCACACTCAGGAGGCGGAGCAGCAACAGGAAGTCGGACTAGACTATAATGCATCAAGGCCCACCTCCAGTGACCACAGCTTTACAAACAGCATGACCCACTGGGGACCAGGCATTGAGACACATGAGCCAGACATGTGAGACATTTCACATTCCAACCACAGCAGTGTCCAACCGCATTCATTTTGTTTATTTTTGATTTGAGACAGAGTCTCCCTGTAGCCCCAGCTGACCTGGAACTCACCATGTAGACCAGGCTGGCCTCAGTCTCAGAGAGGTACTCGCCTCTGCCTCCCGAGTGCTGGGATTAAAGGTGTGTGCCACCATACCTGACTTAAAGATTTAAATTAAAAAAAAATTAGGTTCTAGCCTTGTGCACAGGCTCGCTCCGGCTCTCAGTAACCCTGGATCCTGAGACTAATCTCTTAGTCTAGACCCACCCACTGCATCCTGAATCCCGAACTCAGACCAGCTCGATTTTTCAGTCTAGTTTGTTAGAGCCTTCATAGGCCGTCCCCAACCCCCAACTTGCCTTTACATTCCTGTGACCTCCCAAACAGCTTGGCTGTCCCCTCCCACAACCTGCCTTGGATTTCTCTGAGCAGCCTTCTTCACTGGTAAGCTTGATTTACCCCCAGCCTTTTCACTCCCCTCCCACCTGAGAAACTCCACCCCCTTCCCGCCCCCTTCCGCCACCAGTCCTGTTCCTCTTCTAGCCTTGGGCACAGGCTGGCTCCTGCACTTAGTGCCCTAGATCCCTGGAGTACTCTTTTAGTCCAGACCCACCCACTGTGTCCTGAATCCCACATTCAGATCACTTCAATTTTTCTGTCTAGTATGATAGAGCCTTCACAGGCTGTCCTCACCTCCAGCTTGCGATTACATTCCTGAGACCACCATTCCCCGCTGGCAGTCCCCACCCTCAGCTTGCCTTGGATTTGAGAGATCAGCCTCCTTCCCTGGTAAGTCTGATCCTGTTCATTGCATTTCCACTTCCTTACCATTGCAGCAACATTGAACTCCCCCACCCGACAACTGTTCTCCATCTGATCTTGGTACAGGCCAGATCTTTGAACTACCCTCTACCTCTGCCTGGCTGTGAGTGTCCTTCCCTTCACATTGCTACCACCTGTGGCCCCTCCCACTGCTGCAGGGCGAGGCTTCTGTGCCCTTGTGCAAGGGCCTAGACTTTTGCAGGCTGCTGGAGAAAGCCTGAATTCAGTCTCTGCCTAGCAATTTTCCCAAATTGTGCTATGCGTGCTGGCTAGAGGGGCCCAGACCTAAAGAGAGAGGCTGAGAGTGTCTGATCTCGCCTAACCTGTGCCTCTGAGGGCACTCCAGAGCCCCAGGACTGGGGCCATCCCATCTCTCCAATATAAAATCAAAAGAGAGAATCTGAAGCCTTGACTAACCAGCTTTTCATACCCAATAAGAAAACAACCAAGTCATGTCAAGTATGCAAACAGAATCAGACTTCAGCTGAACAAAGGTTACAATGAAAAAATAATAATATGAAAAACCCAAATAATATGTCCCCACCAAGCATCACCAGTCTGATAGAAGAGTTCCACAATGAGAACCACATAGAGATAACCCAGGACACAGAGTTTAAAAGAACAATCATAAACATAATCAAAGAATTCAGTGACTTTAAAGAGCACACAAACAAATCAAAGAACTAAAAGAAGATTGGGTAAAGTTCTGCTGAATTCACAAAAGACATAAAATATTAAAGAAAACTCAAGCTGAAATAAAGAAGGAAGTGAAAAACTCATTAAGCCATTTTGGAATGATGGGAGAAAGCTTCACCAATAGATTAAATGAAATGGAAAGCAGAATATCAAAACTGGATGATAAAGTGGAAGAACTGGAACACTCAAGCAAAGATTATGAAAAATTAAAAAAGAAGGAATGGAACATGAAGGAAATGTGGGACACCATGAAAAAGACCAAATTTACACATCATAGACATAGAGGAACGAGAAAAATCTCAGGATAATGGTACTGACCAGATCTTCAACAAGATCGTAGAAGAAAATTTCCCCAAATTAAGGAAAGACATGTCCACACAAATACAAAAAGCACCCAGAACACCAAATAGACAGGGCCAGAAAAGAAACTCCCCAAGTAAAAACCCTAAGCATACAGAACAAAGAGAGAACTCTGAAAGCTGCAAGAGAAAAACAAGTCACATGTAAAGGAAAACCCATCAGAATTACAGCTGACATTTCAATGCAAATTATGAAAGCCAGAAGTGCCTAGACCAAAGTATTTCCAGTTCTAAATGACCATAGATGCCAACCTAGAATACTTTACTCAGAAAAAATGTCTATTATAGTTGGAGAGGAAAGAAAAATCCTCCATGACATGAGTAGGCTGAAAGAATTCATGTCCAGAAAACCAGCCCTTCAGAGAATAATTGAAGCAATACAAAGAGCAGAAGAAAGAAACTCTATACCCAAGGGCAACAGAAAGAAACTAAATGAAGGGATAACTGGGAACCACAAAGTTAGACCAAAGATGCAAACAGGATTTAAAATGATGAGAATCAATACACATCTTTCAATAATAAATTTAAATATCAATGGACTGAACTCTCCAGTCAAAAGACACAGGATAGCTGAATGAAATCAAGAAACAAAATCCATCCTTTTGTTGTCTGCAAGAAACCCATCTCACCTTCAAGGACAGACACTACCTTAAGGTAAAAGGATGGAAAAAAATATTCCAAGCAAATGGCATTAAGAAACAAGCAGGAGTTGCCATTCTAATCCCTGACAAAATAGAGTTCAAATTAAAGCTAATCAGAAAAGGTAAAGAAGGTCACTTCATTCTGATCAAAGGAACAATTAACCAAGAGGATGTCACAACCATCAGCATATATGCACCAAACTCTGGTGTACCCAACTTCATAAAAACAGTATTACAGGACTTTAAGACATAGATTAATCCCAATTCATTAATGGTAGGGGACTTCAGTACCCCACTGTCTCCAGCTAGACAGGTCAACTGGACAGAGAATAAACAGAGAGACATCTGAATTAAACAATACCATACATCAAATGGACCTAACAGACATCTATCAAATATTCCACCCAAGCACGAAATACATATTCTATTCAGCACCCCAGGGAACTTTCTCCAGAATGTTGTGGCATAAAACAAACCTCAACAAATACAAAAAATTGAAATAATTTCATGCATTCTATCAGAGCAATAAAGCTTAAAATCATCATCAGAAGAAGTCCTAGTGACTTCACGAATTCATGGAGACCAAACAACACACTCCTGAATGATGAATGGGTCAAAGGAGGAATTAAGAAAGAAAAGAAAAGGACAATACAACCCAACCAAACCTCTGGGACATATTAAAAGCATTTCTAAGAGGGAAGTTTATAGCTCTAAGAGCCTACATTAAAAAGTCAGAAAGAGCACAAATAAACGATTTAAAATTGTAACTTACGAATCTTAAAAGCCAACAAGAAATGACACCCAAACCCAACAGACAAGAAGAAATAATAAAAATCAGAGCAGAAGTGAATGAAATAGAAACAAAGAAAGCAATGTAAAGAATCAATGAGTCCAAGACCTGGCTCTTTGAATAGATAAATAAGACAGACAGACCCTTGGCCCAGTTAACCAAAAGAAAGAAAGAGCAACTCCAAATCAGTAAAATCAGATATGAAAGGGGAAACATTACAACAGACAACAAAGGATCCAGAACATTATAAGGGAATACTTTAAAAACTATATGTTATGAAATTTGAACATCTTAAAGAAATGATGTATATCTAAAATCATGGAACTCACAGAAGCTAAACCAAGAGATCAACATCTTAAACAGACCCATAATGTCTAGGAAATTGAAACAATATGAAATCCCCTGACCAAAAAAAGCCCAGGTCTAGATGGAGTCACAGAAGAATTCTACCAGACATTCAAAGAAGATCTATATCCAATACTACTTAAATTATTCAAAAAGATAGAAATAGAGGGAGAACCCCTAAATTCCTTCTATGAAGCTACCATCACTCTAATACCAAAACCAGGTAAAGATACAACCAAAACAGAAAACTATAGACCCACATCCTTAATGAACATAGATGCAAAGATTCCCAACAAAATACTTGCAAACCACATACAGACACACATCAAAAAGATCATCCACCATGATCAAATCAGTTTTATTCCAGAGATGCAGGGATGATTCAATATACATAAGTCAATAAATATCATAAAGCACATAAATGGACTCAAAAGACAAAGATCACATGGTCATTTCAATAGATGCAGAAAAGGCCTTTGACAAAATTCAACATGCATTTATGTTAAAAGTCCTAGAGGAAATTGGACTGGAGGGAACATACCTCAACATAATTAAAGTTATATACAACAAACCCACGGCCAACATCATTCTAAATGGAGAAAAACTGGAAGCACTCCCATTAAAATCAGGAACCAGACAGCTGTCCACTATCTCCACTCTTTTTCAGTATAGTGCTGGAAACTCTTGCTAGAGCAACAAGCCAAGAGGAAGAAGTTAAAGGAGTGCTAATTGGAAAAGAAAAGGTCAAATTATCCCTCTTTGCTGATGACATGATATTATACCTAAGAAATGCAAAAAATTTCACCAGAAAACTCTCAGAAATGATTAACACTTTCAGTAATGTGGCAAGTTACAAAATTAATCTACATAAATCAGTGGCCCCCTTTCTACACACCAATAACAAGCAATTGGAGAAAGACTAGAAGGAGCCCCTCCCATTCATAATAGACTGGTAAAATCTTGGAATAAACCTGACCAAAGACATTAAAGACCTCTCCAATGAAAATTTTAGATCTTTAAAGAAAGAGATTGATGAGGACACCAGAAAATGGAAGGACCTCCCATGCTCCTGGATTGGAAGAATTAATATTGTGAAAATGACTATCCTACCAAAAGCATATATAGACTCAATTTAATTCCAATCAAAATCCCCACAACAGTCTTTACAGCATTAGTAAAAAATCTTAAAATTTATGTGGATGAAAGTACAAAAGACGTGGACAGCCCAAGCAACCCTGAGCACAAAGAGCAATACAAGGAGGATTTCTATACCAGATTTCAAACTATATTACAGTGCTATGGTCATAAAACCAGCATGTTACTGGCACAAAAATAGACCCATAGACCAGTGGAATATAATTAAAGACTCAAACATGAGTACATACAATTCATACAAATATCAACCTGATATTTGACAAAGGGGCCAAGAACACCCACTGGAGGAAAGACAGCATCTTCAACAAATGGTCCTGGCAAAACTGCATCTCTACCTGTAGAAGAATGAAACTAGATTCTTATATTTCGCCTTTACAAAAGTTAACTCCAAATGGATCAAAGACCTCAATGTGAAACCTGAAACTCCATAATGCTTACAAGAAAACACTAGCAGCAACCTACATGATATAGGTATAGGAAAGAGCTTTCTAAATCAGACAGCAGTTGCTCAGGAATTAAGGTCAATAATCAAGTGGAACCTCATTAAACTTAAAAGCTTCTGTACAGCAAAAGAATCAACCAAGGAAGTAAAGAAAAAAACCCACAGAATGGGAGAAAATCTTCACCAGTAACACATCTGACCGAGATTTAACATCCAGAATTATAAAGAACTAAAAAAACAAAGAATCAAGAAAACAAGTGACCCAATTAAAACATGGGCTAAGGATCTGAGCAAAGAGTTCTCAGAAGAAATAAAGAAGGCTGAGAACCATCTTAAGAAGTGTTCAACATCATTGATAATTAGGGAAATGCAAATTAAAACCATTTTAAGATTTCATCTTACCCGAGTCAGACTGGCTCAGAGCAAGAGAAAAAATGGTATCAAATGCTGAAGAGGCTGTGGGGAAAGAGGAACGCTCGTTCACTGCTGGTGGGATCGTAAACTCATGCAGCCCCTGTCGAAAGCAGTGTGAATTCTTAAAAGACAAATGGAATCCACCATTTGATCTGGTTATGCCATTCCTTGGCACATACTCAAAGGACTCATCCTATTGCAGAGATATTTGTACACCCATGTTTGTGGCTGCTCTTTTCACAGTAGCTAAGGGATGGAAGCAATCTAAGTGTCCCTCAGTTGATGAGTGGATAATGAAAATGTGCTACATTTATACAATGGAGTTTTACTCAGTGGTAAAGAAAGACAAAATCATGACATTCTCAGGTAAATGGATGGAACTAGAAACTGTTATGCTGAGTGAAGTAACACAGAATCAGAAAAACAAACGACGTATGTTCTCACTCATTTGTGGATCCTAGCACCCAACCCTTATATGTGAGTATGTGTCCTGATGTGACTGCAGGAACCAGGAAAATGGAAAGTAGCCAGGGAGGAAAGGGAAAGAAGGAACCCAAGAGAGAAGAATAATAGAAGACAGGTGTTACTAAGGGCGAAACAGATAAAAGGGGGTGTTTAAATGGAAGAGGGGAGAGAGGGTTCTACAAGGAACTGTGGGATAAAGGGAAAGAATGAGCTCAAGAGAAGCGGGGCCTTGGGAGACTGGTGTTATCAAGGGAGAAACAGGGACACTTTAAATGGGGAAGGCAGGGAAGGAACATTAGACAGGGAGGGAGGGAGGGAGGGAGGGAGGGAGAGAGAGAGAGAGAGAGAGAGAGAGAGAGAGAGAAGATAAATAAGGCCTAGTGTAAAACACCAGAGGGAATCGTATTAGTCTAACAACCTAATGATAAATTCCACATACAATATCTCTACATTAGTCCATGTGCATAGCTGAAGGCTACATAACAACAAGAAACAGTGCCAGATGGGAGAAACCGTCCCTTGAGTTGTTGACCAGGGTGGTCCAAGAGACTCCCCCAATTACACAGGCTTTTGCCACAGCCCTTGATCGCCTTCCAGAACTTGGAGGTAAGATCCTATTGCTGAAGACAACACATATTTCGGAGACTGTATTTGGGAGCAATGGAGCTGGAACTGACCTGGAAGCCACTTCGCCCGAAGGCTAGCACTCATGGCTCTGGAGAGCACTATACAAGTAGCCAAGGGAGAACATCAATTGATGGCTCAACACCAGCTTCATGACCAAATAACCACACTGATGACTGGCACAGCATTTGACACTGGTGCAGTAGTGGCACTTTTATCTTGGGGCCAATCAAAGGCTACCTAAGTGGTATTAGAGCCCATTCAATGGGAGGAAACTCATGGGTGGTACTGATATCATAGTCAAATACACATGACTGAAGAGGTCATAGATCTTAGAGAGATCCCCAGGCCTGTCATATCCCTAGGCTAATGCAACTTCTTACTAAATGCAAAGTATGTATCCTTATATTTATAGTCATGTATCCCAGTCGCCACTCATTAAAGAAGCTTCTTTAGCACCAGATGGAGACTACTACAGAGCACACAGCTGGTCGCACACACACATTATCTGTGAATTGCCCATGCCTCTACAATGCAGCCTCTACACCCAAGGCTCATTCCATATAGAACAAGGGTTACAGAACTCACGAATGAATCTCTCAACTCTCATTAATGAAGCTCCCACATACAACAAAGGGCCAGTAACACAAAAGGTCACAAATGGCTAAATCATGGAGATTAGGAATCTTCAGAAAGTGGGTCTCTGGACAGGACTCTTATATTAAGTTTTACTCACCCAGGATTCAGGGACTATTGTGGAAGAGGGGGTGGAAAGATTGTAAGAGCCAGTGAGGAGGGGCGTGACCATATGGAAATAGAATTCTATAAACTCCTGGGACCCTGCTCATATGAACCTACAGGAATCATTTTGGCATGCCCGAGATCCATGCAAACTCAAGCATGCAAAACCCCAGCATGGCACTGGGGAAATGGACAGCAGACCCCAACCTTTGCTTAAGAAATTCTGGCAACTGATTACTATTGGGTGAGGATGGGCTAGTCTTCCTAAAGCAAGGGACTCTGGGTAGGCTAGACCTCAGTGGATGAACCTGAACTGAGGTCACCCGGGGACACTAACTTGACACAATAGACCCTAACACAGATGAAACGATCTATGGATTCCAGTTGGAGGGTTATGGGGATGCTGGTGGGGAGGGGGTAAGGATGATTAAGATTGATTGAGATGTTCTGTATGAGACACACAATGATTCAATAAAAAATAAAAAAATTATGTATTATTTTTATTTTATGTGTGTAGAGTGCATACATCTAAGTGCACCCATGTCGTGCAATGCCTGCTGAGGTCGGAGGAGGGCATCGGATTCCCTGGAACTGGAGTTACAGACAGTTGTTAGCTGGCATGTGGGTGCTGAGAACTGAACCCCAGTCCTCTGCAACAGTAGCCTGTGCTCTTAACAGCTGAGCCATCTCAGGACCCCCAACTGCATTCATTCTTTGTTATTGTTGTCTTTTATGAGACAGGGTCTCCCCGCCAGGCCTGACTTATTATGGAGATTAGGCTGGCCTTAACCCTGCAGAGAACAGCCTGCCCCTCCCTCCCCAGTGTTGGGATCAAAGCCATGTGCCACCATGCCTAGCTCCCCAATTGCATGTTTTTAATGTGTGAATATCTAGTTGTCTCAGCTAGATTTACTAGAAAATACTATTCTTATAAGCAAGTATAATGGTGCACACCTTTAATCCCAGGACTTGGGAGGCAGAGGCAGGAGGATCTCTACGGGTTTGAGGCCAGCTTAGTCTACATAGTGTGCTCCAGTCCAGCTGGGGCTACAGGGAGACCTTGTCTCAAAAAACCAAACCAATCTAAAACTACCCCCCAAACCTATTCTTACCCATTGAATGATCTTGATATTCTGTTTGCAAATCAGCTGACCATGAATGTAAAAGTGTGTTTCTGGGCTCTCAATATCATCACATTTATCTATATTTTTATGTTGGTACCACAGCATTTTGATTCATGTAGGTTTGTAGTAGGTTTTGACATAAGGACGAGCGTTCTCCAGCCTTTTCTTCTTCCTCCTCTGCTTCCTGAGCTGGAATGAGTTGAGATGCTGCTCTCAACCTCTAAGACCTCTCTTTAAGGTCTTAAGACCCATGAGAGTGGTCACATGGCACTTGTCTTCTTTCACTTGCACAAGGATCTCCAGGTCTCCACGACCCTTCTGCTTATACCCAGCACCGTATGCAGCACTTAGGGAGGGTTCGGAGCCCAGGATGATGTAATGATGCTCACAGCAATAGCTCATACTAACAGTATATCAGGACTGTCATGTTTATCCATCACAGAAAACATACTCAGGCCTGGGGAGATGGCTCAGCAGTTAAGAACACTGGCTTTTGTTGCAGAGGACCTGGTTAGTTCCCAGCACCCACATGGCAGCTAACAAACCATCTGTAATTCTAGTTCCAGGGGAATTAGATGCCTTCTTCTGCCCTCCATGGAAACCACATTCAAATGATACTTATATATACATGCAGACACTTATACATATAAAATAAAAAGAAATAAATCTTAAAAAAGAAAACATACTGCTGGGTGTGGTGGCACACACCTTTAATCTCAACACTTGGAAGGCAAAGGCTGGCAGAGCTCTGTGAGACTGAGGCCAACCTGATCTACATAGTAAGTTCCAGGCCAGTTGGGTCTACAAATAACCAAACCCCAACAAAACCCCCAAACCAAAAACAAAACAAGGGGGCTGAAGAGATGGTTCATCGGTTAAGACTACTGGCTGCTCTTGCAGAGGACCCGGGTCCTATTCCCAACACCCACATGGGGGTTAACAATCATCTGTAACCCCAGTTCCAGGGCATCTGATGCCCTCTTCTGGTCTCTGTGGGCACTGCATGACATGGGTGCACTTATATATATACCTGTAAACAGTACATTCATACACAAAAAATAAAAATAATAAAATATTTTTAAAAACCCAAACTAACAAAAACCCAAAACTAAATCAAAACAAAAAAAAACAAACAAAATATACTCAACTTCATTTTAGAGCCAGGCAGTCAGCATCCACAGAATGGCATATAACACCTTTTAATTAATTAATAATTTATTAGACATGAAATGATTAGTTTTTAAAAAACTATCTTAGCCAGGCTGGCCTTAAACTTGCAGTGATCCTCCTGTCTATCCTCCCAAACGCTGGCATTATAACCATGTGCTACCATATCTGACTTTATTTTTATTAAGGTTTTTTTTTTTTTTTTTTTTCCTGAGACAGGATCTTACTATGTAGTCTAGACTGGTCTTGAACTCACAGATATTCTCTTGTCTCAGCCTCCAGAGTGCTGGGATGGCAGGTGTGCACCATCACACTTGGTTGTAACACATTATTTTCTGTGGTAGATATTGCTGTTTTTACACACCCTCCTTTATGTTCACAGACTCTCACTGTTTTCAAGGAGACCAGTCATCTTCTAAGCATCAGAATGCTTTCCAGGGAGTCTCTACCCATGGCTAGTGATAGGTACATGGCCCACCGAAAAGCTCATACAACCCGCAGGAGAGCCAGTGGGGGTGACTGTGGAGGGTTTGTGTAGGAACACAAGGCTAGCAAGCTTTTGGATGTTTGAATGATGCTCGGGGTCACTGCATTCAGCTTGTGACCTGAGGACTCTCCTGAGACATAAACTAGCATGCTCTGAATAGCAGAGCAGGGAGAAAAGGCCCTGGTGTCCAGGAGGAGATGCATTCCTGGTCACTGATTGTGATGTTTTAATTGTCAGCTTAGATACAAGTTAGGATCAGCTGGGATGAGTCTCAGTGAGGAATTGTCTAAATCAGGTTGACCTCTTGGCATGCTGGTGAGAGATTTTTTTTTCTTAATTGGGTTCATCTGGTGGGAAGGTGCGGCCGCTTTCTCCTCCAAGCTGCTTTTGGGTTAGGGTATTTTAATCACACACAGCAACAGAAATGCAGATGCTGACGTAGTCCAGGATGCACCTTCCCTGCTTGCCCCTTTCACCTTTCATCTGTAAGATCGTAGGTGTCTTGTGTCCTGAGCCATGTGAAGTCGGCTGTCTGCGGTGCACAGCCTGAGTTCCTGATCTAGCAAACATGTCCACTCTGTGCAGACTCACTCTGCAGAAGCAAGCTGCAACGGAGGCACTGAGAGCTTGACCCGTGAGGGCTGAGAGAGAATGGCGTTAGGAAGCGAGGCTTCCTGGCCTACAGGAACGTGGCGGCAGTAGCCCACACGTGCGAAATCACTCAGAGGAATGCTCAGTGCTATAGAGATGCTTTCTGTGGGGCCCCTTGCAGTGCAGTCAACACGCAGGAAATGACTAGAACAAACCTTCCTCTTTAAGTGCACATGAAAGGGACCTCCCACCCCCGATGCAAGGCTGTCACAGATCTGTGGTCTCATGAGAACGGTCACATCACAAGCATCCTGTGTGACATGTAACTTGATCACCACAGGTGCAGAGGAGCCGGGAAAGAGAGACAGCTCATAAGATTCCAGTGCGGACCATGCTGGGCATAGCCGGTGTGGAGATGTCTCTGACATGGTTGTCGTGCTCGAGGGGCTCAGAGTTCCAAGGTGGACCTCAGCCACTCACAGATAGCCACAGGAAAATACTACAGGAGCACCCCGAGGCTCACAAAAGGGCTGTGAAGACACTGGTGTGTCAGGAAGTGCCTCTACATGCCAGGCACCATGTCTGACACTTCACAGAATTCATTCCATTTAAGCCAGGGCTGGTGGTCTATGCCTGAGATCTTAGTGATTCAGGAGGCTGAGATGGGTGGATCAACAGTTTGAGGCTGGATTAGGCTGCACATTGAAACCCTGTCTTAAAGATCCGTCTTAGAAGCTAGGGAGATGCCGTAGTCGGTAAGATGCTTGCTTTGGAAGTCTGAATATCTCAGTTTGGATTTTCAGAATGCTGCAAAAGGCTAGTTGCTGCATGCAGCTGCAATTCTAGTCGCTTCCACATGGAAGGCCGAGACCAGCAGAATCCCTGGAAACTCAAGGGAGGGCTAGCTTAGGCTAAGTGGTTATGTTCCAGGCTACTAAGACTTTGTCTCAAACAAAAAGTGGAAGGAGCCTGAGAACTCACACTGGAGGCTGTCCACTGACCTCCACACGCATGCTGTGCATGTGTGCACCCCAAATATGAAAACACACACAATAATTATAAATAAAATAAGAATTAGAAAATGCCCGATATTGCTTGTGTGTGTTGCTTTCCATCAGCCCCGCAGTCTCAGTTGAAAACATATTCTAGGCATGTTGGGCTTTTCTTTGATATTCTCCGGACTCGGGCTCATGTCCAGAGCCCCTTACTTGCTCATTTCTTTTCGACCGTCCCCTAAACTAAGGTTAGGTGATGTCCATGTGATGGCTAATACTGACTGTCAACTAGGATTCAGAATCATCCTGGAGACAGTCCTCAGGCTGTGACTATGAGGGAGTATCTAGATTAGGTTACCAGGGCCTGGGGTCCTGGACTGAACAAAACGGAGAAAGGAGGCTGAGCACCAGCGCTCATCTCTCTCTGCTTCATGACAGCGGATGCCGTGTGACTAGCTGCCTCACGCGCCTGCTGCCATGATGTACTGTGCCCTTGAGCTGTGAGCCAAAATGAACCTTTCTTTCTTTAAGTTGCTTTTATCAGGTGTTTTGTCACAGCAGCAGGAAAAGTAGCTAATGCATTCCACGTCTTGATCTTTCAACATACAAAAAGATAGTAAAGTACCTGGCATAGAGTTGGTGCTCAATGAACAAAAGCTGTGGAAGTATTATTGAGGTCTGATGGTCACACTTTCTGGCTGCGTCCTGTTCCTCCTTTGAGCCAGTCTGTCATTGGATCTGGAGTGTAGGTGGCTGGATTCTGAAAAACGAAAAAGAGAGTCAAGTCAGAGCACAGAGCAGAGGCAGGCAGGCAGGAAAAGGTTTGTATATCAAAGCAACAAGTTTCCTAGAAGAGATGGGGAATGGAATTCCTAGGTGTGCATTTCTCCAGGGAACGGTGTTTGGCACAGCACACCAACAGCAGCAGCGAGACAGCCTGAGAAGGCCACCAACCAGATACAGCGAGACCTGCAGGTATGGAGAGATGAGCAGGTGGTAGACCTGGGGTGACCTGTGACCCAGGAGGCAGATGCTCATAGGACTCCAACCAAGGGACCTACAGAGCAGATTGATCTAATCTGCTACGAATCTGTTAGGTCCAGTGAGCCACATTCTGACCCAGAAGACTTCCCTTCACTTTGAATTACATCTTTGTCCTCCAGTCTGCTGTGGGCCTGGGCAGGAGCCCGACACAGTGCACAGACTCTGTAATTTCCCAAAGGTGGCGTTCCTCAAGGTGACTGACATGGCCATCACTGACTCTGTGCTCAGCTGCTCTGGGAGTCCAGTGGTGCTGTGGGGTTTTAGGGGGCAGGCCCAGTTCTCCTTCTAGGAATTCAGGTTGGAGAGAGAGAGAGATGGGGTTCAAAGCCAGGGAAGGTGCAGATGAGCAAGACACTTGCCCTGGTAGATTCTTGGAAGCCTCCTACCCTACAATGCCTCATTTTTTAGGGAGCAACAGGGACCGAGGATGCTGCTGTGCAATCAGGAACTGGCTTGGTTGGGACTTTGAGTGTTTATCTCAGGTGACATTGAATATCCTCAGTGGCAGCCATTCTAGCCAGGTGTCAGCAGGTTGGGGTGTGCTGCCACAGGCCCTTGGCTAGGGGAAGTGGTAGGGCCGTACATTTCTTGAGGGCAATATCGCCTTCATCCCCTCATGACCCTGTACAGCCACGCTGGCCACAGACACATAGATGCCCAGTACTGTAGCCAGTGATGGGGGAGGAGGTGACCTGAGAGTTGAATACCTGTGGGAGATGAGGAAGCCACGGGACAGTGGGCAGGGGGATTGGCCCACTTCCATCTGTGCACTCTGTATATGTTCATGGTTGCTTGGATATATGGGCATGTGCATGTGGACGCTAGAGGTCACCCTCAGGTATCGTTCCTTAGGAAAGGTCCATTTTATTTATTTAAGACAGGGTTCTCTCAGTGGCCTAGGTCTCATTAGTTAGGCTAGGTTGGCCTGCGAGTGATAGATCTGCATGTCTCTATCTCCCCAGAGCCGAGACTGGGGGGTTACTGTGCTTTATTCGTGGGTATTAGGGGTCAAACATGGGTCCTCATCCCTAGCCCTTACATATATTTTTTTCCCTTTAGAGAACTCATTTCTTTTGTGATCAGGAGGAAAGTCTTTTCAATGACTGAAATTTCATTATATGAAAGGTTTTAATTATAAGAAAGAGAAAACAGGTTTGTTCAGTTGTCCTTGCTTTCCCACCAGCCATAGCAACATCGTTTGGGGTAAACTCTTGCACAGGGCGGCCAACACAGAGGCTAGAGTTTCTGGTTTTGGTCTTGGAACTTTGATTGCAGCAGGGAAAATTTTAGAACTCTTTAAATTTATTTGCGTATTTTTATGTTATGTGTATGAGTATTTTGTCTATGTGTATATGTGTGCACCATGTGTGTGCAATGTCTGTGGTGGCCAGAAGAGGACATTTGATCCCCGGAAACTGGAGCTATGGATGGTTGTTAGCCACCATGTTAGTCCTTGGAACTGAACCCAGGTCTCCTTAACTGCTGAGCCATCTCCCCAAAACCAGGACTCCTTTAATATGTTGCTTCTCTCTCTCTCTCTCTTTATCTCTCCTCTCTCTCTCCCTCCCTCCCTCTCTCTCTCCCCCTCCCTTTCTTTGTCTTTTTGAGATAGGATCTCCCTGTAGCCCCAGCTGACTTAGAACTCACTTTGTAGACCAGGGTGGCCTCACTGTCATAGAGATCTACCTGCCTCTGCTTCCCGCATGCTGGGATTAAAGGTATGTGCCATTATGCCTTGCTTACATTGATCTCTTGATCGCTTGAGATATTGACTTACAGGTGCATCCAGTAATCTCCATCCACCATCCCCAATACACATATAGACTGTCCCCCATGTGTCAGGGAGAGTGCCTGTGATGGCTAATTTCAATTGTCAACTGATTAGACAGAGAAACACTCAACACATTAGCAGGTACAACTCTGGGGTGTGTCTGTGAAGGTATTCCAAGGAGGATTAACTGAGGGGGAACAACCCTCTGAATGTGGGTAGATCCATCCCATGGGCTGGGATCTTGGAGTAAATAAAAAGAGGAAGAAGAACTCAATATGAGTGCCAGTGTTTCCCTTTCTCTGCTCCTTGATCTGCAGAGATGTGAGCAAGCAGCTTCCCACTGCTGCAGACAGGAGTGTCCCACCACTATGCCTTCCCTGCCATGATGGACGGTGTCTCCTAGACTGCAGGCTGCAAAAAGCCACTTCTCCCTTGGGTCGCTTATTGTCAGGTATTTGGTCACAGCAATGAAAAACGTGACTCATACTCAGTATTCAGATGTAACAGACAAACCTTTAGAACGGTTTGGGCAGTGGTGACACATTGTCACTATCACCATCTTAGGGAGAAAAAAAAAAGTTTGTCATATGACTATGAAGGGAGGCTTTGGACGTAGGGTTTCCTGATTATACAGTCTCTAGAATTGCTTATAAAAGCTTATTTTTTGTAAAGGGTTATGACCAGAGAGTGTGTGTCCAAAATTCCCAGCAATTCCTATAAAATCTCAGGTTAGACCTAGAGCCAAGTTCTGAGATGGCAGATTTGGGCCAGTCTACAGGGAAGGCCATTAATTCACAGGTGTTCTGGTTTGCTTTCTCTTGATATGATAAACACTGACCAAAACCAACTTTAGGAGAAAAGGGTTTATTTGCCTCATAGGTTAGTCCAGTTAGGAAGCTAAGGCAGGAGCCCAAAGTAAGAACCTGGAAGCAGGAACTGAAGCAGAGACCATGGAGGAATGCTGCTTACTGACTTGCTCGCCTTGGCTTATTCAGCTTACTTACTTCTACAATCTTGGATCACCTGCCGAGGAATCACACTGCCCACAGTGGGCTGGGCCCTCCTACATCAACTAAGACAATCAAGACAGTGCCTCACAGACATGTCCACAGACCAGTTAATGATATTAGAAAACCAAGTGATGGGAAAAAGGTGATGTTAACTCTAGGAAAAACAAAAAGTCCAGTCACAGCAAACATCTTGGCTTAAGACACACAGTATTTAGCTAGTCATATGGCTAGTCTAACACAAACAAATATCACATAATACAATGAGATGACGGAGGAAGGGTAGGCATATAGAGTGGGACTTAGTAAATAGTGCTAAATTATTATCCAATATGTTTATTGCTAATGCCTTTAATATGTCAACAAGTAGCAATAGCAATGTATTATTTGGGATTAGGGAGGAAATAACAGGAACAAACTACATGCAAGGAGAGATAAGAGAGATAAGAGAGAGGAAGCTGGGAAGATGGCTCAGTGCAAGGCTGCAAATGAGCATGAGGACCTGAGTTCAGATTCCCTAGACTCACAGAAAATCTGGACATGGCAGAATACATCTATAGTTCCCGCTCTGGGGAGGAGTGGAGACAGAAGGATCCCTGGAGCTCACTGGCCAGCCATTCTAGCCAATCAGTGCACTCCAGTTTTAATGAGAGATTCTGTCTTAAAATAAGGTGGACAGTGATGGAGAAAGATATCCAATGTGGACCTCTGTCCTCCACACACAGGTGCACACACCTACGCATGCACCTACATACACATATATGAACACACGGACACACACACACACACACACACACACACACATATACACAACAAAAAACCTAGAAGCTATTGCCCCTGGAGTCAGGTCTGGAGGATGGTCATGGCTGGGGTGGAAACTTCTATTTCTTTACCATGTTTATATATGTATATATATATTGAGACAGGGTCTCATTCTGTAGCCCAGGCTTGTCTGAAACTCATTATGTAGCACAAGTTGGCTTTGAACACACAGCAGTCCTCTTGCATCAGCTTCCTGAGTGCTGGGGATGCAGGCATGAGCTGCTGTGCTTAGTTGTTTTATTTTCTAATTGCATGACTCACTTATTACTTATTTTTTGAAATAGGGTCTCATGTAGCCAAGGTTGGCCTCAAACTTGCTAGGTAGCTGAGGATTACCTTAAACTTCTGTTCATCCTGCCTCCACCCTGAGTGTTGGGATTACAAGAGCACACCTGTATGCCCAGTTTATACAGTACTGGGGATTGAATCCAGGGCTTCATGTATGCTAGGCAACATGTTCCTACGTTCCCAGCACTCCACTCCCTTTTTGACTCATGTACCACTTTGGTAAAATGAAATACAATATAAGACATGGTGATGTTTGGGAATGTGGAAGATACAGTTGAGTATGAAGAATCAAACAGTTATGGCCATTTCTTCAGACACACAAACACACACACACACACACACACACACACACACACACATGCTTCCTGCTCTGTCTCTTGCAGTGTTTGTGGGACAGCTCAGTCTGGGACACTCTGTGGGTGTTACCTCATTTAACCTTCACAAGAGTTCAGCAAGGTAGGCTTCCTTACTTCCATTTTATGAGAGTTAGATAACAGGGTGACATCTCGTGGAAGAGCCCCCCTCAGCCAGTTGACAGTTCACATTATTTGATCTCACCTAGTAATCATCTCCATTAAATTTACTACACTTGGCCTTGCAGCTAACCAGTGGGACTCATGCTTCCTGAACCCTGAGTCTTGCATTAACCCCTCAAGGAGCTGCCTATGCAAAGGTACAGGGTCTTGATCTGTGCCAGACACTACACTAAGCTCAACATGGATGATCTCATTTAAAATGCACAACAACTCTGTGAATTGCTTGCTATTGCTTGTTTTATAGAGGAGGAAACTGAGGCTCAGGGGTCCAGTAACTGTCTGTCCCTGCAGGAGAAGTTAGCACAGGCCTTTCCTCTCAGTCCACCATTAAAATATATATATATGTATATATACACACACACACACATATATATGTGTATAGTTAGTTAGTTAGTTGGTTAAATACATGAAAATGAATAACTCCCTTTTTTGTTGCTGTTTGTTTCTGAGACAGGGTCTCATCATGTAGCCCTGGCTGGCCTGAAACTCTCTGTGGAGACCAGACTGACGTTGATGTCACAGAGATCTGCCTGCCTCTGCTTCCTGAGTGCTGGGATCAAAGGTGTGTACCATCACACTCACCTAAATATCTTATCTTGAATAAAATAAACAATGAGGTTGCTATTGCAAGTCTAGAAAGCTCCAAACCCTTTGGGAAAGAGATGTTTTATTAAAGATTTCTTCTTCCTATTTGTTTATGTGTATGTGTCTGTGTGTGGGTAGGTACACACAAACGCAGGTGCCCATAGAAACCAGAAGAGGGACTGGATCCTCTGAAGCTGGAGTTAAATGTGGCTGTGAGTCACTTAATGTGGGTGCTAGGAACTGAACTCTAGTCCTCTGTAAGAGAAGCCAGTGCTCCTAACCTGTGAACCATCTCTCCAGCTCTGAGGAGCCATGTTATAGGAACAAACCACTCTTCCCTTTCTCCACAGGCTACCCTAGAACAAAAGCTTTGGGATCAGAAGGGGGTCAGCAGTCAGTTAGATAAATGCATCTGTGGTTAATTGATTTTCTTGGGTGATTGGATGGAGCAGCTTGATATTCAGGGTTTAATTATTCCAGTGAACTGCCACTTAATTGAAAGGACTTCCGGCAAAAAAATAAATAAATAAAAGGAAAAAGATTATTTAAAAAGATGATCTATTACCAAAGGAAGGGAATGAAGAGACATTGGTACATACTGGATTCCTATGGTGCACAGTGTTTACAACCCTGACATGAAAGCTTTATAGAAGTGGATCAGAATCACCCTTGATAGACCTCCTTCTGCCCCAAATAATCTCCTTCATTCTTACAAACAGGGTGCTTCCAGAAGCAGCTGAAATTTCTCCCTGCACGACTCTCTCTCATATCCCAGCTGACTTGTTAACCTCTGTCTATCTCATTCCAGCTAGCTCAACTGAAATATTGACAGGATAATGTTTCCCATCAATTTTCATGTGTACAGCAATCAGCACAGCACCATGGATACATATTTTGAAAGCGGCAATTATCATTTTAAATTCACAGTGGAGTGGCAGACACTGCCAGCTGCCAGCCACATTTGTTCTGTGTTACTTGTTAGCAGGTCTTCTAGTTTGTTTGTGGCATTAACTGAGCCCATCTCAGACACCGTGTTCCCCGCTTCTCTTGCAGCTACATGTGACTGTACTGGCACAGTTACAGCCAAGTAGGAGTTTCTGGACGAGACGTCTAAGAGAGTTCTTTTTTCCTCTTCCTGGTCTTCCTCTCTCATTTCCTTCTTTTTTTTTTTTTTTTGAGACAGGGGCTTACTATTGATATCCTTGAATTAATTATCCTCCTGCCTCAGCTTCTAAATTGCTGTAATTACAGATATGTGCCACCACACCCAGCTAGGAAGGTTCTAGAAAAGGTACGGAAACAGATGACAAGAGTCTTTTAGTTGTCTTGTCTTCCTATCTAGAATACAGATGTGATGCTTGGAAGCCGTCCTATGATCATGAAGACAATGGCATACTCTAAGGATAACTAGCAGAACTGGACAGCTCACCTTTATGGTTTTGATCTATGACAAGAACAAAGGCCCTAGAAGATATGAAACCAGGTTATATTTCCATTACTTGCAGGTGGAAAACAATCCTAACAGATGCACATGATAAATATGACCCATGCCTTTAATCTGAATCACATTGTTCCTAGTCACACACTCCTGAACCCTAAGATCAAACTGCTGCCCTATGTCTTTCTGCCCTATCTCATATCTCTAGTATGTTTCTTCTGGCTATGACAAGAGAGTGGGAAGGTGTTGTTACCTTTCTCATTGCCATGACAAAATATCTGACAAGAGGCAACTTAAAGAAGCACAGGTTGGTTTTGGCTCACAGTTTGAAGGAACAGTCCATCATGGTGGAGAAGGCATGGTGTGTGAAGCACGGTGTGAAGCTGTCTGCTTACTCTCCGTGAATCACAACGAGGAGAGGAGGGGAGTGCTCTGGGGTAGAAACCTCAAAGCCTGTGATCCCGCCTCCCCTCTTAGAAATCCCCTTCCTCCAGTGAGACCCCGCCTACCCCCAGAAGGCCCAACAGCTTCCCAAAACAGCTTCATCTGCTGGGAATTGAGTGTTCCAGCATGTGAGTCTATGGCTGACATTTCACAGCCAAACTACATTAGCAAGCCACCAGAAAAGACTAAGCCCTACCCATGTCTAATGTGCTGTAGGGGAGAAATTAACCACTTGATTCTGAGAGATTAGCAACACAGGCAGAAGCGTTGCCCAGGAAACAGGACCCAACAGTGTCCACAACCCTCTTCAGTTCAGTTCTTGCATCCCTGGCTTTTCATCACACCCACATGCCCCAGGTCCTCACCATACCCCTGACTACTGAGAAAACAGCCTGTACTCCAGCCTCCATGTCACTGGTTGGCTTCCATGCCTTCTTCCCGCGGCCTCCTCAGTTTCTAAGAACCCACCGACCTCCTCATCTGCATCACAGCCAAAGTTTTTAACATCATTATCATTATCTGCCCAGAGTAAAGACCACCACCCCAGGCAGCTCCACAGATACCAAGTCCCCTGCAATATTCACAAGTAATGATGACCCTTAGGGTGTACATCCATCTACTGTTGGGGGACTGTGGCAGAGGGCCAGGGTTCTATGGATAAAATGTCTCTGTTAATTAGGCATCAATTAAGACAAGAGGGCACTTTCCATAGACAGGCTGGGAGATTGCACTAATTACTTTTCTTGTGTCAGTGACCCAATATCTGGTAAGTAGCGACTTAAGCGAGGAAGGGTTTATTTTGGTTCAGTCTGAGAGCACAGTCCATCATGGTGGCAGGAGCCTGAGGCAGCTGCTCACATTCATCCACGGTCAGGAAGCAGAGAGAGATGAATGCTGGCCCTCAGCTTGCTTTCTCTTTTTCATTCAGTCCAGGCCCCTGACCAGGGAATAGTGCCGCCTACATTCAGGGTGGGTCTTCCCAACTTAATTAACCTAATCTAGAAATTCTCTTACAGACACACCTACAGGTGTGTTTACATGGTGTTTCTCAATCCGGTCAAGGGCTGGGGTGACCGCCCAGCAGATAAAGGTATTTGCCACTTAGCCTGAGGACTTGAGTTTGATTCTCTGGACCCACCTGAAGGAAGGAGTGAACCGACTTCCACAAGTTGTCCTCTGATCTCCTTCCCCCACCAAATAAATGTAATAAAAAATCCAGTCAAGTTGACAATAAAGATTAGCCATTACAGAGACCAAAGGCAAAGACAAATGTCTTCTCTTCATGCCTTCCCGCCCCATCCCGAAGACTTAAATTCTCTAGTGGGTTTGGCCTGTACTAAGACAACGCACTTTGGAAGGGCACACACCACCGGCCTTACCACAGAACGCTGCTCCCCAATCCCTCCAATGCTCATTTTTCTACAGCTCTGCAGAAAAGTTTTTGAAAGAAAGCACAATTAGGACTGGCAGATTTAAATGGCTCTGAGACGTGCATCAATTTATCACGCTGGCTCTTTATGAATCTTAGTCCCATCCAGATCTCAGCCTATTCATACAAGCATACTAAAAACAGAGGGCCACAGGGACCCAGGGCAGGACAAATCCCAGAGCTAGGTCACATATTTTACAACTCCCACTGAGCACAGCCTTGCTGGTTTGGCTGGTGGAGAGAGGGAGGCCTGGCTTTGATGATAATGAAATATTGAATTCTCTCTTTGTGGCAATACCTGGCAACATCATAGGACTTCAGGAAATGACTGTGGAGGGCAAGGGTGTGGCTCAGCGTGGAGCGCACTTGCCGAGCATGCGCAGAGCCCGAGTCCGTCCCCAGCACTGCACACCCGGTGTGGTGGTGCGCGCCTGTCAATCCAGCACTTGGGAAGTGGAGGCAGGAGGATCAGGAGTTCAAGGTCCTTCTTGGTGAGTTTGAGGCTACAGGACTGGTCTACATGAGAACTTATCTCAAAAAAAAAAAATATGTATCTGTGGAATTGAATGCTATAGTGACATGAGGTTTGCCGATAACATTTCACTGTCACAGGACCACGTTTGGCACTCACCAACAAGAAGAACCCACCCCAACTGTGCTCTCCATCATGGCCCCAGGGAGCAGTGCAACCCAACTCCATGGTGCATCAAACTGCTTTGTTGTTTATCCCAGGCCTGTTCTGTGTCCTGTAGGAGGTGACCAGTGTTGGACTCCTGCCTGTTGCCAGCACAGCACTGCAGGGCAAGGGAAGAGTGTGTACCTGTTTCAGAGCCTGGCCTGGAGACCCCCGCGGAGGAGACAGAGATGGAAATCAAACCACAAGGAGAGGCAGAGGTTGCCTTTTGACTCTGGGTATTAGGGAGGCAGTCTGAGAGGCACACAGCAGACACGGAGTCCGTGTCCTCTACTACTACTACCAGGCAGAATCCTGTTCCAGGGAACCATGGTCTAGCAGGTAAATGCCAGGGGTGAGCCCAACGGCCCCACAACCTGCTAAGAGAAAAGGTCAGACCACCTCGCCTGTGTAGAGAAGGGTCACCAGAACCCCTAAGCCACTGAGGAGCCCTGAGCCTTCCCCTCTCATCTGCGGCCACTGGAGCCTCAGAGGATTTGACAGGATCAAGGCTGACTAGGCCGGGACCTTGGACATCACCCAAGGAGTCTGTAGAGTCTGGGGATGAGCATATTCTAGAGCCACCTGGGTGGCTGGCACTCATTCATTCATTCATCCATTCCCCCATTCACTCGTTCATCGGTCACTCAGTCACTCATTCATTCCTTCATTCACACATTCATTCATCGCTCAGGCAGTATCACTGATTCATTTAGTAACTCATTCATTCATCCATTCACTCTTCTGCATTCATTACTTATTCACTCATTCATTCACTAATTCAGACATTAACCCAGATCATTCATCCATTCATATTCATTCATGCATCCACTTATTCATTCATTCACTCGTTCATTGATTCACTCATTCGTTCATTTGCTCGCTTATCCACTCATTCATGTGTTGATTCACTCATTCATTCACCCATTCAACTCACTAATGCTAATTTACTCATTCATTCACCCATTCATTCACTCACTCATTCCTTGATTCACTCATTCATTCATTCACTCACCCATTTATTGATTCACTCATTCATTCACTCATTAATCACTCAAATGATTCAACAAATGTTACTACATAGAGAAGTCAGAAAAATACAAAAGGCGAGGAGAGATTTAACTGGAATCAATTCACTCAACGAGAGTAATAGGGTGTGTCCAGAGCTGAGGCAGGAGGCAGGGAAGAGCTGCATACAGGAAGGACAGGAAGATCCAGAGGCTCTTAGGCCCCCGTGACAGGAAAGCTGCTCTGAGGAGGATGGGAGTTGGGGAAGAGGGGAGACAGACGAGTGGAGGGCCTGAGGTGCTTGGATTGCATCTGTGCCTGCTGTTTGAAAGGGGAGTATGAATCTTAGTGGATCACAGGCCCACCGCCTGCAGCTCAGATGAAATTATCTCATGAAGCCAGAGGTGGTCCTGCGGCCCGGGGTGCTGCCTCTGAGGCCCTGGCAGCTTATAGGCTGAGCATTTGTAAGATGCACTGAACTTATACTAAAAATCGATGTGGCAATCAATTTAAAATGCATTTCCAGTCCCATGGCAATGCATGTTATAAAATATCACGGGAACAGGTGTTTGCACTAAGCTCTTTGAAGCACATTTCCATGTATTTGAAAAGAACTCAGCCAGTCTCTTCCATCATCTAGGTTGCTGCCTGGAAAAGGGTGGATCTCAACTTTTCTCCCTCCCTCCCTTCCTCCATCCTTCCCTCCCTCTCTGTGTTTTTTTTTTTTTTTTTTTTTTTTTGAGACAAGGTTTTGCTATGCAGCTCACTTTGTAATTCAGACTGATCTCAAACTCACAGCTATCCTCCTGCCTCAGTCGGGATTACTGGTGTATATTCCCATACTTGACTCGGGGTTCTAGTTTTCCCATTATCTCTCCCATTATCATCTCAGGATCCCCCTACATCTGAAGTCAGAACAAGCAGGAAAGTGTCAAGGGTGTGTGTGGTAGGGGTGGGAGGCTCAGGACTGGCTTCTACTGGTGTTGCATGGGGCTCCAAGATCGATCAATCAATCAATCAATCAATCAGCCAATATCTCTCTTTCAGTCTTCTTCCTTTCTTCTCTCTCTCAGATCTTCACTATGTAGCTGAAAATAACCTTGAACTTCTGATCTTCCTGCCTCTACCTCCCAAATGCTGGGATCATAGGTGTGCAGTCCCAGGCGCATTTTATGCAGCACTGGGGATGGAGTGCAGCACTTCATGCATGCTAGGCAAGCATGCCACCAACTGAACTACATTCCCGGTCCTGGGCTCTCAAGAGGCCTTCGGGCCTGGCTAACACAAGAGCAGGAAGCGGAGGTCCTGCGTTTATTTAGGCCCCACGCACTCCTATTTCCCCTGAGTGTTTTGAGGGGGTGAGAGAGGCAGGTCCTCAGCTGTGGGCTCACGGGCTCCACTTCCAAGAAGCAGAAGAAAAAGCACTAGGTGAGTTTTGTTGAGCTGCTGTGTCTGAAGGTTCTTTCTGCTGTTGACCTGGGTGGCTGGGTCCCTGGGCCACAAATAAGGAAGATGTACACCCCCATCCCGCTCTGGAGAGCTTCAAATCAGTTATGTTTATTGGTGAGACCTAAAGAAGGCAGGAGGCGTGGGGGAAGGAAAGTAGATACCTCACACTAACCAAACAGGAAGAAAATCAAGCCCAAAGAAGCCAGCCAGCTTCTCCCTTCCTTCTAGTGCGGAGGACAGGTCACAGGAAAGCCTTAGGCTGTAACTCCAGTCCTGGTATTTACTGCTGTGTGGCCTTGCCCTTGTTGCTCAGCCTCTCTGAACCCTATTTGATTGGTCTGTAAACTTGGATGAGGAGCTGGCAGGAACCTCTTAAATGCTCTTGTAGCATACAAAGCGGACACTTAGGGGACCCAAATGCTTATATTCTTCTGTAGCGATTCCTTCAATCTTAATAGAATTTAGGGAAAAACTGAAAGCATGCTCTCCTCATTCTGTGCAGGGCCTTTCCCTTGAAGTCTGCTACCTGGTGGCATTTGTATCTTTTTCTATCTACTGTGACCCTAGTTACCTCCAGATGAGGCTGAATCTCGACTTTCCTTGTAGATCCTGTGGCTTAGCTAGCATCTTACATAAGTAGGCGTTTAATATTTATGAAGTGATTGATTTCCTATGGATAAGTGCTGGCTTTCTTTTCTGTGTCATAGATAGCTGCTTCCCTTCAAGCTGATAAGACCTTCCTCCCAGGGCCGCACGTGCCGGAGGGCTGCACCCACAACAGCCTGCCTATGGGGCTCCTGCGCCCTTCGTTTGTTCCCGTGTTTTGCTGTGCCTGCGGTTTGCAGCTAAGCACCAATCCATCTTTCCCTCTTCATCAGTCACAAGCTTGAAGTCTGTAAGAGACATCTCTCCAGTGTCTGACCTGCGGGGACAGAGCCTGCTTGTCACAACTCATCTTTACTAGAGGAGTGCAGAAGATCCCTCAACTTGAGTGCTGTGTAGGTCTCCCCAACACTGTATATCACGTGTTAACAGAAAGGGGTGGGTGTCAGCAGCCAGTTCCCACCTGGGCCAGCACCAGAATGGGAGGCACTTTCTACAGCCCGCGCTCAGTGTGGGGTCCTGGAACTTAGTTTTATTTGTGGGATCCTAATAAATTTCCTGCACCTGCTAGGTCAGAACCACACCCCCAGTCCCTCCCTGGGGATTCCAGGCAGGTGCTCCACCACTAAATGCTCCCAGCCCCTCACTGGGGGATTCCAGGCAGGGTGTGTCATTCAGCATGGGTGAGAGCTCCCAAAAGCAGGAAAAATGTTGCACAGAGCACAATCTGCAGGCAGCACAGCAGGCTGGAGAGTCCTTCCCAGGCAGCTCTGTGGGTCTCTAGCTTCCTTGCAGGATGGAATGTAACATTCATGTCTTAATAAGCTTCCCTCCAAGATGGAAGGTTTTTATCTGGGAGGAAATTGCTCCACAATAGTGCCTTAGTTTTGTTTTTTGCTGCCATGGTCAAATACCCTGACAAAAGCAGTTTAGGGGATAAAGGGTTTGTTCCAGCTCATGAGTCTACATTATATATAGGTCATCATTCAGGAAAAGTCAAGGCGGCAGGAGCTTGAAGCAGCTGGTCAGCTCACAGGAGCAGACAGAAGTGAAGGCATGCCTGCTAGTGCTCTCCACTCTCACAGTTCAAACCCCCTTTCTAGGGAATAGTGGCACCTACAATGGGCAGGTCCTCCCACCTCAGTTACTGTAATCAAAATAGTCCCCCCCAACTATGCCTGACCTAGACAGGCAGTCCCCCAGCGAGACTCCCCTCCCGGGTGATTCTAGATGATGTCACCATGTGGGTGCCTGGAAACAAACCCAGGTCCTCTGAAAGAGCAGCCAGTGCTCTTAACTGCTGAGCCATCTCTCCAGCCCCATACTTTGAGTAACTCTTAAGTGTGGAAAGCAGACCCCACTAATCTGCTTCCCACTATCAATTTTCCCACTGTGCACCCGTTGTCAGTGCATCATGTCCCTCTGTGAGACATAGCTCATCCATATGGTACCATATGTCAAAATCGCATTCCTTTTTACAGCTGAGTAATATTCCAAGTATGCACACACTGTCTTTATTTGAAATGTCAGTGGCTTTGGGGGTTCGGGTTTTGGAGATGATGCAGGGACAGGTAGAGGAAGGATGAAGGAGAGGAAGCCTTGCTCAGTGCTAATTGCAGCAGAAAAGTCAGGAGAGCTTATGGTGCTCTGTCCACATTCCCCACTCACCCTCATGGTCTACTTTGTGCAGGCTGAACCCAAGTTGGCCCTTCCAGGAAGCCTGTTAGAGAAGCCAGCAGCCTCCGCCAGCCTTCCCAAGCTGCCATTTGGCTGAGCTCCTGAACACATTACAGCAATTAATTACATCCAACCCTTGATTATCTCAAGTAATAGGGGACAGAATAACACAGAGCTAATTGAAGAGCGGGGGTGTAGGAATGGAGGGCCCAGTTCCATGGGAGAGCTATTTACTTTGTGGTTAATTACAAGAGACCCGTTCTGGTCCCCCACCTTCTCGCCTGTGCGCCATCTCTCCCTCCCGTGCAGAGGCCTAACATTTAATTGGATTCACAAGCCTATTTTTGTTCCCAACATAGTGGTTGCTCAATTAATGCATTTAACTAACAGGTTCCCCTGGCAGCTCCTTGGCAGAACGTTTTAGATTCAAAAGCAGGCCGGTTTCAGTGGCTGCCTGGTCCCCTATGGAAATGCTCATTGTTAGGATAATACTGGTACTAAGAGATCTAAATAAAAGCCCAAGGCTGGATTCTTCCAGAAAAGCTGCCTCCAGACACACAGAAGAAGGAGAAAAGGCAGATGGGGGAATCTGGAGGCTCCTCACCTGGGTCACCTGTCCAGAAGTTTAGAAATGGCAGGTGGCTGTTGGTCTTTGCAGCTCTGTGCCCCTGCAGGTGTGTAAAGTACAAAGCCGTTGCTCTTCTACTCCCATCCAGTTAAAAACTAAGAGCCTCCAGCGTGTCTTGCCGTCCCCCAACACCAGCATCTTGTTTATTCACTTTTTTCCCAGGAAGCACAGCCAGGTGTAAACTCAGCTCAGTTCACAGATGCCCAAGCGTGGCTCCCAGGAAGGTGGTTGGCTCCCTGCTCACAGAACCACTGTCATCACCACAACCTTCGTTTAGATATGGGCTGCTCTACCGTTGTGTCTGGTACTGGTTTGTTACTGAGTCATTTCATCCTCTATCTCTGAACTGGGCTGTTGGCTCCATGAGCTCACATGCCACAACTCAAGTGCATTCCAGCTTAGTCCCCAGCCATTTCTGTCTCAAAGTTCCTCTAGTGAAGATGTTTGCTATCTACTGATACAGCCAGGGAATAGGAAGCCAGTTCCATGCAATCCTATAAATGCCATATGATGTTTGATAGTCAAGTCTCTAAGGATTGGAATCCTACACATGGATGGGATATGACTCAGTGGTAGAGAACCTGCCTAGAATCCCCCAGTGAGGGGCTGGGGGTGTGGCTCAGTGGTAGAGTACCAGCCTAGAATCCCCCAATCCTCGAGGGGCTGGGGGCATGGGCTTTGGTGACACAACTGTCTTTGAGTCATTTTTGGTCCGTCCTGTAAATAACCCCTCACTCACACCCTTGTAAGTTACCCCAGTAAAACTCACTGGTTCGCCAAGTTGGACTTTAATGGTATCCTGACTTTGGTCTGATGTCACTTCTCTATCTGGGGTGAATAGACATTTGTTCCTATCTCCCCAGGAATAGTGTCACACAACAGACACCCACTGATCCATCTCCTCAGCCTGACTCTTCTCCTTGGGAGAATTCCCTAAAGAATAGTGCAGCAGCTCTCCACATAGGCCTGACGCTTTCAGTCTAAGCATGGTGTAAACTGCCTGAGAGATGCACATGGGTTCCCCACAAAGACTACACACTCTATATCTGGGCCAGGAGCATTCACTGATTGCAGTACCCAAAGGGTGGCTGCCGGGATGAAGCCCCCTCATTACTGAGGGAATGACTATAGTTGCCAGGGATAGTGTGTGGCTGTTAGGGCACAGGTTTCCTTTTGTGGAGATGGAAGTATCTCAGAGCTTGGGGTTGGGGAGATGAGTCAGAGTGCGAAGCACTGGCAACACAAGCATGTGGACCCGAGTGAGATCTCCAGCACCCACGTGAAAAGATACGTGCACCTGCGTCCCAGCCCTAAGGAGGTACGGTCAGGCTTGTTGGCCAGTTTGGCGCACACACCAAAGAAAAAGTAAAATGTGATAAAAATAAGGAGAACAATTGGGGAAGACATGTAATGTCAACCTATGGCCTCCATATGCACATATGGGCACGTAAACATGCATACATATTACCCATCCCCCCCAACTCTCTTTCACACACACACACACACACACACACACACACGATATTTTGGAGCTACACAGAGGTGGAGACTGCTTAATATTGGGAAAAAAGTGCCAGCAAATTGTTCATTTGAAGATGATGAATGCTGAGCTGGGGAGATGGTCAGATCGGTATTTGTCATGCAAACGAGAGAACCTGAGTTCGGATCCCTGTACCCACATAAAAAGCTGGGCATGGCAGTGTACACCTGCAGCCCCAGCACAGAAGTGGAGATAGGTGGATCCCAGGGGCTTGCTGGCTAGCCAGTCTAGCCTAATTGGCAAGTTCCAGGACCATGAGTGACTCTCAGAAAACAGGGCTAAGGGCTGAATATATGGCTAGGCAGTTAAAAGTGCTTACTGCTCTTGCAGAGGACCCAGCACCCACACTGAGTGACTACTTGTGACTTTAGTTCCAGGGGATCAAATGTCTTCTTCTGGTCTTAGGCACCTGCACACATGTGGTGAACATAAACTCAGGTAGGCAAACATACATGCATAAATAAATACTAAATAAATAAAACCTTAAACATACATGTACACACACATACACACACACACCAGAACACCAAAGTGGATAGCTCCTTAGGAACTTCAGAGTTTGGCTTCTGGCCTCCACACATGTACATACATATGTGCATCCTCCTCCCCCACATGCATCTGCAGAGAGAGAGAGAGAGAGAGCGCGCACAGACACTAGGCCCTACAAATTCTACCTCAGTAAATGAAAATAAACACAGCCACACTTTCCAAGACAGTCCAACCCAGAGGCAACTGGTACAGATGTTACCCTTTTTGGCAAAGACACAGAGAACTGGGAGAGACTATGGGATGAGGGAATTGTGGAAGGGTGCTGGGATTTGACCCTAAAAAAGGGTCCATAGCCTGTTACTGGAGAAGGCCGACAGCTTTTCAAACTCCAGGTCCCCAGAGGAAGTGATGAGTAGGGACGTGTTGCTAGAAATGGTGGGAGGGACATTTGCGGGATGCCTAGGGCGAAGTTAAAACAGTTTTGGGAAAAGAGACGTGAGAGGGCGAGTCAAAGACGTCCACTAGAGCTTGTGAGAGAAAGGGAACAAGAACTTGGTTTTATTTAGCTTTCACAGGTGCAGAATTGAGAAAAGGAACGAGAAATGAAGAAAGGAAACAGAGAAGAGCGCCAGCGGAGGAGGCGGGGGCGCGCTGGCCCCTCTGCTGTAGCTGCTCAGATCACATCCCTCCTGCGGAGAGCTCCTGAGACCGCAAGCCACTTGTATGTGAACTTGAGTAATTTCCCGGAGGCTGGCTCAGCTCACCTGCTTTAAAGCCACTGGTGATCTTGAAACTTAAAAAAAACCAAAACACTTCGATTCACACTTTCCACCTCTGTGTAGAGTGAGCAGGGCAGGAGCAAGCCCAGGAGACATCCCACAATCCTATTTTCTTTCCTTCTCAAGGTGGAGGCCCCTTTCTTTTAATGATCAATGGACAGTGTAAAAATATCTTTAAATGAGTTGTTGGACTTTTGGGCTCTTCTATAAAATTTATGTTTATTTTATGTGTATGAGTGCATCCCTGCATGTATGCAAGTGCATCACATACATGCAGGCCCATAGAGGCCAGAAGAGTGTGTTGGATCCCCTGGAACTAGAATTACAGACTGTGAGTTGCCATGTGGGCTCCAGGAACTGAAGCCAGGTCCTCTGGGTGGTGACAGTAACATGTCTGCTTTATGGTGTGACCTTGAGGTGGCATGGATGTCCCACACACTCATTTTATTTTCAGTCTTTTAAGTGTATGAGCATTTTGCCTGCATGTATGTAAGCCCATCCATGCATGCAATGCTTGCAGTGGTCAGAAGAGGGTGTCACATCCCCTGTGAGTGGAGTTATAGATGGTTAGCTGCCATGTGGGTGCTGGGAACTGAACCCGGTTCATCTGCAAGAGCAGCCAGTGCTTTTTACCACTGAGCCATCTCTCCAGCCTTCCACGTGCTCATTTTAAAGGGGACCTATAAGCCCTGCCTGACTTTTTCTTTCTTTTTCTTCTTTTCATGTGAGTGTGTGCACGTGTGCATACATGTATGAGTGTGTGAGCATGTGTGTGGAGGCCTGAGGTTGATATCGGAATCATTCTCAATTGTTTTTCCATCTTACTCATCGTGGCAGGGTCTCTCAGTGGAACCTAGAGCTCGCTGATGTGGCCAGTCTCGACAGCCAACTTGCTCTGGGGATCTTGTCTCTCTGAGATTGGATTTACGGGAGGCTGCCATGCCCACCTGGCATCGACATGGGTTGGGGGGATCCAAATTCTGGTCCTCTTGCTTGTGTAGCAAGAACTTCAACGTAGAGGTTGCTCCCTAGCCCCCGACTTTTTCTTTCCTTTGCTTTTTCGGAAATAGGGTCTCACTCTGTATTCAGGCTGCCTAACCTGGAACTCGCTGTATAGCTCAGGCTGGCCTCCAACTCATGATCTTCCTGCTTCAGCCTCCTAAGAGTGGGGCTCACATGTTTTTAAGTATGAGTCACTGCAGCTAATTCTGGTTGACTTTTTCAACCCACTGAAGTGAGTTCAATCCTACAAAAGAAGGCTGTGATTGCATCTCTATTGAGCAAAAGATCTCTTAGGGCGTCTAACATCTCTTTTGTGTATGCACACTCGTGTGTGCAGGTGCATGTGTGTGTGTGTGTGTGTGTGTGTGTGTGTGTGCATGTGGAAGTCAGAGGACAACCACAGGGGTTATTCGTCAGATGACTTCCACTGTCTCTTTGCTTTGAGACATGGCTCTCTTACTGGCCTGGAACTTCATCAAGGTGGCCAGACTAGAGGGCTAGTGAGTCCCAGGTATCCTCCTGCCTCCCCCTCCCATCCTGCCAGCACTGGGATTACAGGAAGGAGTCATCATGCCTGGCTTCTTTAAAGATGTGTGTTTTAGGGACTGAATTTGGGTTCTTATCCCTATAAGGTAAGTGCTTTACCTGCTGAGCCATCTGTCCAGCCCCTTCCAAACCCCTTCAAGCTACAGATCTTGACATCTCACAAGCCTCTAGTGAGGAGTCAAGAAACACTTTGTGAGTCTCCTAGCGCTCCTAAGAGAACCTCTTTGGGGTCCCATCTTCTTCTGGCCCCCTGGGAAAGTGACTGACTCTGTAGACAATGACGAGGTTCCTGGGTATTTCTTGGTATATCCATTCTGCCTGTGGGTCAGAGTCGCCTTGGGCATTCTGCTGCATAGTATCAACACCAGACTTGCCTCCCACTCTCACTCACACTCTGAGGTGACCCTAGGGGAACCTGCTGACTGCACTGTAGGTGGGGTGGGAAGGAATCCTACCACACTGAAAGGGCCAGGATTCCGGGATGTACTTCTGGAAGCAGACAGGACACACTTCCCCTAAGCCTCCCCAGAAGGGTCCTTCCATAAAACACACTGGGTACGGAATCCACTCCTCAACCCTGGCACTATCCACAGAAGAAACAAGGCACCCACCTATAATAACAGGAGCATCCTGTTCCCATAGATCATTGGTGTTTGTGGAGAGCCTTCTGTCAGTCAATTCTAGGCTCTGTGCAAGTCCAGCCCAGTGCGAAGTACAGGCCCTGGCACTGGAGACTCCACATCTCATTGAAAAAATCAAAAAGTAAGAAGGGCTCACACACGGTGGTCCATGCCTGGAATCCTGGCACTGGGGAGGAAGAGACAGGAGGATTGTGAGTTTGAAGCCAGCCTGAGCTACACAGAGAGTCCCTGTCTTAAAAAGCCAGGCCTGGGGTATGTGTGGCTCAGTAGTGAAGAGCTTGCCCAGCAAATGCAAGGCCCAGGTTGCGTCCCTAGCACCGAGGAAAAACAACAAGATGGGATGTGTTTAAAGCCATCCAACACGTGTGTATAGACAAAAGCAAAATGACCAGGTGATGAGGAGCGCAAGTGGCCCAGGACCCGGCCTCGGTAGCTCTGCCCACACGGGCCACGGGCCGGATTTAGAGGGGAACATATACTCACAGGTTTTCAAAGCAGCTGTGTCCTGGGCCCGGCAGCGGGTACGCTCCATGGACTCTGAAATTCCCAGTCCTCTGCTCCTGGCCTGCAAGGCCCTCAGACAGTGCTGACACTGGCAGGGTGCAGCGGCCACCCCGGAAGCCCACACTGGTGCCCGCTCCCAGGAGGCTGCCTCTATTTTTAGCAGGTGCGGAGGGAGGCTGGGGTGGGCTGTATACTTCCCTTTTTGTTTTATTCTGAGCAGAATCTGAAGGCGGATGTGGTTGTGCAGGCCTGACATCCCAGGCCCTGGGACGCTAAGGCAGGAGGACAGCAAGTTCAAGGCCAGCCTGGGCTACAGAGTGAGACTCTGCCTCCGAAACAGAAAAAGAAAAAAATGTAAGCCAAGGATAGTGGCATGTGCCTGTAACGTTAGTGTTGGGGAGGAAGAGACAGGTGGACCCCCAGATCTCACTGGCCAGCCTACCTAGTCAGTCAGTGAGCGCTAGGTTCAGGACCCTGTCTCAAAAAAAACAAGGTAGAGGGCTGGCAAAAGGGCTCAGCAAGGAAAGGCATTTGCTGCACAAATCTGAGAACCTGAGTTCGATCCCTAGAACCCAAGTAAATGTATGTCCTTGTTTGCTTATCTATTGCTGTGATAAAATACTCTGACCAAAAGCAACTTGTGGAGAAAAGAGTTTACGTCACCTTACAGCTTACAGTTCATTATGGAGGGAGCCAGGGCAGGAGCCAGGAGGAACACTTCTTACTCCCCTGGCCTGTGCTCAGCCTGCTTCCTTATATAACCCAGGACCACCTGCCCAGGGATGGCACCACACACAGTGGGCAGGGTCCTCCAACATTCATCCGCAATCGAGAAGATGCTTCACAGACACGGCCACAGGCCATCCAATGGAGGACACTGCCCAGCTGAGGTTCCTCTTCCCAGGCATGTCACGCTGATGACGTAAGCTATCAGCGCAAGGTGTAAGGAGAGAACTAACTGCACAAAGCTGTCTTCTGACTTCCACGGAAGCCCTGCGACACATGTATCCACACATACATCATGCATATACACACACTAATAATAATAATGAATAAAAATAACAGCAGCAAACCCCACAAGATGGAGAGCAATAGAAGAAGAACCTCAATGTCAACCTTTGGTCTCAACATACATGTGCACACACATGCATGCACAGGTACACCAGTACACACACGTACACACACATACAATACATGCACACAGAAATTCTAAAACATAAAAAGGGAAAAAAGAGGAACAAACCTTCAAAAAACAGTCTAAACTATTGCCTGAGTAGAGTTTGTAGGTGTTTTGAACCCCTGGAGGAGGAGAGGCTGCATGCAGACTAGAAGGGACTATGCTATGTATGACCCGCTTGGGGCGGGGCTGGGGGTGCTGCAAAGAACTAGCTTGCACTAGCCATGAGTGGCGGCTAAAGTTAGAAGGAACAAGGCAAGAACCCCTCTCCCCAACATCCCTGGTGGCTCTGCCCTGCCTGCTGGGCCCTGCCATGTGTCAGATCATCACCCAGGAGACCAATGACTCTACCAAGAGGGAGTGGAACATTCTAGAAAAGAGGTGTCTACAAGCACACATTGTAGTCTGTTCTTTTGTCCTCTTGACTTTGCTGTGAGTAGATACACAGTCACAGTACCGTGGACTCCTAGATCACCACGGCCCCACGGAATCCACGGGGTCTACTAACCCTCTAATGACTGGTGTCTATCTCTGCCTTCCCCACAGACACTCATGGATGCAGGCCATCTGTAGTCACCCACTGGTCATCCTTGAGGCAGGGGGTGAGGGCAGCTCGTGCAGATGCCTGGGCTCAGAGGGATCAGAGTAACACATTGTTGTGGAGGAACTGGGGCGTAAAAGAGCTGTGGGAGCCTGAGGAGATGGCTTAGTGGGTTTAGCACAGGGACCTGAGTTTGATCCCCTAGAACTTGCATATAAAAAGATGTGGTAGCACATGCTTGTAATCCAAATGCTGGGGAGAAGGATCCCCGGGGTTCACTGGCCAGCCAGCCTAGCCCAAAAGGTGAATTCCAGGCTAGTGAGGCTAGCAAGATTGGGCTGGGTATGGTGATGTATGCTTTTAATCCAAGCACTTGGGAGGCCGAGGCAGGTGGATCTCTGTGAATTTAAGGCTACCCTGTTTACATAGTGAGTTCTGGACCAGCCAGGGCTGCAGAGTGTCTCAAACAAGCAAATAAGGTGGATGGTTTACAACAAGAGCTGAGGTCATTCTTTGGTTTCCACATGCACCTGCACACTCACAGGAACACACACACACCCACACACACACACACACACGGGCACGCATGCGTGCACCCACACACGTTGTAGGAAGGTTGGATAAAGGAGATACGTAAGGATCACCTGCCCAGCATTCTGCAAGGTGGGAGGCCACCAACCAGTCCCTTCCCCTTCCTGAAGGCCACCAATGTCCTCTCCCATTCCCATATACCAAACACGAATCTCTCCTGCATACCTTCACCTGGCAGGTTCCCAGCTACCGCGTTGGCTGATGCCTCCCGGTTTCCCAGGCTGCACCACGCACAAGGCTATTTGTGGTTCTTTACCTGGTCTAACACAATGCATGGACCCTCAAGTACACAGTGCAGTGAGTTACGAGGAAAGACAAAAGCACGCACCGAAGCCCACAGGACCCCAAAGTGGGCCCCTAGAGAGCTCCCTCCCCCTCCCCCTCCTCCTCATCCTCCTCCTCCTCCTCCCCCTCCTCCTCATCCTCATCTCTAACCCTGAGGTCTCCACCAGTTTTGCACCTTCTGGAGCTTAAGGCAAATAGGACAGTGTAGCCCAGGCTTCTTTTCCCTCAGCACTTTGGGGGCACTTTAGGGGGTTGCATGTTGTATGTTAGTTTTCTGCTGCTATGACAAGATACCTGCACAGAACAACGTAAGGGAGGCAAGGTTTATGTGGGCTCATGCCTTCAGAGGTTTTGGTCCATGGTCACCTGGTTGCTTTGGTGACCACAGTGAGGCTGAGCATCAGGGCAGAAGGGCAAGGTGGAGCATAGCTGCTTACCAAGGAGGCCAGGAAGCAGAGAGAAGCAAGGCCCGTACTAGTTGGCTTTCTTCCTCTTTAATTTTTTGTATGTATGTGTTCATGTGTGCACATGCATGTGTGTGAAGGCCAGAGACCAATGCCAGGTGTCTTCCTCAATTTCTCTTCACCTTATTTTATGAGGCAGCGCCTCTCAGTGAACCTGGAGCTCACGGATTTGGCTAGACTAACTGGCTGGTGAGCCCTGGGGATCTTCCTGTCTCCATGTCCCTGGTGCTGGAATTACAAGGGTGCCTCATCACACCTGGCCTTTGAACTGTGGGTTTGAGGGGTTGAATTCAGATCCTCATGGTTGCAGGCAAGCTCTTTACTTACTAAGTCACGTCTCTTCTCAGCTCCTTTCTTCTTTTGTAACCCATAGGTTAGTGCCACTCACATTCCGGGAGAGCCCCCCCTCAGTTAATCCTCTTGGAAATGCCCACACAGACACACCCAGAGGGGGACTTTACACTCTCCTAGACACCTGTTAATCCAGCCAAGTTAGAAGTCAAGATCAATCATCATAGTGTGTGCCAGTGGGGATTTTTGTTGCTATTGTTGTTATTACTGGGCAGTAGCATGCACCACAGTTGTTTATTGGTCTACTTGTTAGTGGAAATTTGGGACTCCTGTTTGATTGGGAAACTCTTGCATAAGTCTTCAAGTGGACATATGCTGTCATCTTTTGTGGAAAAATGCTCAGCACTGGACCTGTCAATCATATGATGGCTTCCTTCCAGCTTGATGAGAGAGCCCTTGTTCCTCAGCATTCTCGTTACCACTGACAGCATCAGGCTCTGAAGTCTCGGTCCTTCCACTCAGGGATGCTGACACTGAACTTTTGGCTCTGGACACCTCCCATGTTTCTCCCTCCGCTTGTTTTGACCTTTCCCTCAGACTGGACCTCTTATTTACGGGTTGTGGTTTGAATGTGAAATGTCCCCCATGGGCTCACATATCTTTACACTTTATCCCTAGCTGATGGTGCTGTTTGGGAAGGTTGTAGAACATTTCAGAGGTGGAGCCTTCCTGGAAGAAGTAGCCCCGGGTGGGGGGGGTGTGCTTTAGGTTTTAAAGCCCCACCCTACTTCCTGTTCACTTTTGGCTTCCTGACTGCAGATGCAATGTGACCAGCTGCCGCACACTCCTGCCATCAAGTTTCCTTGCCACACTGGAGTGTACGCCCTGGAACTGTGAGCCAAGATAACTTCTTCCCCACTTAAATTGTTCTTTGTCAAGGATTTTGGTCCTATCAATAAGAAAAGTAACCAATGCAGGGGTTTAATAGTGCCCCATCCTCAAAGTAATGTTCACATGGATTATTTATTCCTGTGCAGATGTCATTAACATGAGGTCACATGGGATTTACGTCCAGTGACAGGCATCTTTGTTAGACCAGAGAAGGTGGACTGGGGACAGAAACAGAGACTAGAGTGAAAGGGCTTTAAACCAAGGACACCAAAGAGCCATCAAAAGCTAGAAGAGGGGGTTAGGGAACATGGCTCAGTGTGAACAACTGAGGATCTCAGCTGGATCCCCAGCACCCACATAAAAAGCCGGGCATGGCTGTGTGCATGCTGGGGGTGGTGGGCAGCAGCAGGGAACAGAGAGAGGAGGATGGCTGGGCTTGCCGGCCTCCAGCCTAGCTCCAGGTTCAGTGAGAGACCCTGTCTCAAGGGAATACGGTGGACAGAGAATGAGCAGGACACCTGATGTACTGCTTTGACTCACCTCTGTGCATGCACCGCACATACACAGACATGCACACAAGTGCCACATACCACATACACAGATATACCACACACATATACACTCGCAATTTCATACACCACACACAACTATACCACATACACACACAAGTATGCATAAACCACACATACATACACACATAATTGTACATAAACTACACACATATACAACACACACACACACACACACACACACACACACACACACACACACACTTATATACCAAAAAATAAACTGGAAAGGGGTCTGGACATTGTGCTACATGCCTGTAATTTCAGCACTTGGGAGGCTGAGGCAGGAGGATCATGAGTTTTAGGTCAGCCTGGGCTGCACAATGAGACCCTATAACAACAAATCAACCAACCAACCAACCAACCAACCAACCAACAAACCAACCAACCAATCAACCAACCAACCAATCAACCAACCAATCAAAGCTGGGAGAGAGTAGGGCTCTTCTCCCGAAGCTACTGACATCTTGATTTTGGACCACTGACTCTAAACAGACCCTGCTGTTTTAGGGTCTATCACTGGCAGTCCAGAAGAGAGGCCACAGGGCACCCCAGAAATCCCACAGAGGCGACAGCCATTGCATCACACACAAAAAGGAAGTGGTATTGGAGCACTTCCAGCATGCAACCCAGCAAGTCATGAGTCTGAGCTTAAGGACAAGGGGTGTTTCTTTCATTCAGCAAGAAACAGATGATCCAGAATAGCTGGCTCTAGAGTGTAGCAGCCTCACAGAAACTGGGACCCAAAGACCCCTGTTTCAACCAGAAGTTGGGTGTTGGGTTCTCCGTGGGTCCAGGCAGGACTTCTATTTCCAGAGTGGGTGGAGGTTTGTCCCCTCCACCCCAAATCAGCATGAGGCCCTCAGTCACATCCCTGGCTCTATTGGCTTTATTTATTTTCTCCTTGAAACCATGTTTCCAAACAGCCCAGGCCCACCACTGCTGACTCAGCTGCCTGAGCCCAAACTCATAAAATTCTATTTCAGAAAGGTCCGATGATTTTATTTTCTGATCATAAATATGAAATTTAATTAGCAGCTTGCTGCTAATGAAGTCACCATGGAAGCCACAGTGAAGACGCAGAGTCACATAAAGCAGAACTCGCTGTCCTGTTAACTCTTCTCCTTCCTCCCTGCCTGCCTGTCTCTGGCTGGGTCCTTCCCATGGCCTCATGCTGCACCTAGGTGGGGGACTTCAGGGGGGCAGTCTGTGTCCAGAAGGACAAGGAGGAAGCTGCTCACCCAGGCAGTTGATTTGGGTCTCTGCATGCTCCAGGGCATGGCAGCCATGTCGTCTACATGATGGTTGGTTTCATTTGTCAACCGGATTGTACTGAGGATGCCCCATACAGCTGGGGAAGCATTTCTGGTTGTGCCTGGAAGATATGAATTTGAACTATGGGCTGTGTGAAGAACATCCACTCTCCTCAGCATAGGTGGGCGCCATGGGTCTGTCCCCCAGTGAGAATCTGGGGGCATGGCTCAGTGGTACAGCATCTGCCTAGAATCCCCCGTGTGGCTCAGTGCTAGGGATATTACTAGAGTCCTACAGGGAGGAGCTAGGAGTGCAGGTCAGTGGAAAGCACCTGCTTAGGATCCCCCAGTGGGGGGACAGTGGCACTGGTCAGCAGTAGAGTTCCTACCTGGCATGTGCAAGACAGTGAGTTCTGTTTCTGGAATTAAAGGACAAATAAACAAAACATAAATACCTAAGTAAAAAAAATCCAAATACTAAAGTTCACTAAAATTGGAATAAATGAATAATAAATTGGCTTGGTGTGATCATGTGATATGTACATGTAATCCCAGTACCTCAGAGGCAGAGGCAGGAGGACCGTGAACTCCAGGGCATACCTCCACAGCAAGTTCATGTATGTGCTCACACAGAGTCTTTTGCCCATGCAGATGGCATGAAGATATATCCTTTACCCATGCAGAGGTCATGCCTAGGCATCCTCTCCTCTATGTACTGTGCACATTGGAGCAGGCCTGTGGACTCAACCAGGATATATACACTTGTTAGATATGAAGAGAGTACAGAGTCTGGAGCATGGGTCTGTGGACTTGATCTGCAGTCCGAGCACACAGCCTTATACTCTAGAAAATAGTTTATGCCAGAAAGCAATAGTGTTTTTGAGGGATTTTTTTTTAAAGGAAACAAGCATATTGTATTTGTGTTTGGGCCTGAACAAAAAAGAAGAGCCTATGTTTCAACTCCTTGAGGCACCGCAGAAATTTTCTTGGGTCAGTGCTGACATGTCCGGACTGCTGTAGCCTGAATGCCCTCAGGTGTGATCATTAGCTCAGCAGACACAGGAGGCTGCAAGCATCCAATATGAGGGGAAAGGGAGCTGTGAAAATCAGTCCTGTTTCTTCACATTCTGGGTTTAGTGCCCTATGTGAACTTCTCATGGACTCAAATTCCTTATGAGTCAAAGTGGGCTCCAGCACCAACACCAGCATGAAGACCAACACCAGCATCAACACCAGCATGAAGACCAGCACCAGCATCAACACCAGCACCAGCACCAGCACCAGCATCAACATCAGCATCATCAGCATCAGCTCCAGAATCAGCACCAGCAACCAGGCTCAAGATTAGTACCAGAACCTGCCCTGGCCCCAGCCCCGGGCCCAGCCCCAGCCCCAGTCTCAGCACAACCAATAGCATTGGCAGCAGCAACATCAACGTCAACATTAGCATCTGTAGTACCCAGTGCTTCTTAGACTTAACAGCTTCTCAAGCCTGCCTAGATATTCTGAACCCAGGGATGGCACAATGTCAGAATCTTGCCTCTCTACTCAGGACACGGTGTCTGTAGCAGCCTTCTCTCCCGTTTCACAGTTACAGACAGGCACCATGCTGAGACATTGTCTGTGAGTCCCTATCTAACAGACTGTCTCAGTGCCAGGATTTCTTACCTGGGGAAGCGAGTGAATATCAAAAGCAGGACACATTTTCCTTCACACCCCCTTCCCTGCCTGGGAATCAGAGTCTGACTGCAGGGTCCTGCTGTGACCGTACACATCTTCAGAGAGCTCTAAGGAGAGACTTGCCCTTGTGCCACACGGACTCTGATGCTCTTCGGAGACATGCCATGCTGTTTGTCTCTGGTACTGGGGTCTGAACTCCATGCTGCTGCCTGTTTGTCTGTCTGTCCATGATGTTAGCAATTCTAATAAACTCCTTATTCCCCAGTAATCAGTTTCAGTGTATCTATTCCCCATCCATACCTAAAACCAGGCACATTGTGTGCGTGTGTGTGTGTGTGTGTGTGTGTGTGTGTGTGTGCGTGTGTCTTAGTATGTATATATGTATTTATTTTGAGACCAGGTCTCCCTGTAGTCACAGCTGTCCTGAAACTCAGTATGTAGACAAGGCTGGCCTCTATCTCACAGAGATCCACCTGCCTCTGCCTCCCAAGTGCTAGGATTAAAATACTCGCCAGTGAGCCTGGCTGAGTTTTTATATTTGTATATATATGAGTGTTTTGCCTGCATGTATGTTAAGTGCACCTGTGAATGCAATGTCTGCAGAGGCCAGAAGAGGGCACTGAATCCCATGAACTAGAGTTATAGATGGTTATTAGCTACCACGTGGGTGCTGGGAAATGAATCCAGGTTCTCTGAAAAGCAGTCAGTGGTCTTAACCACTGAGCTGTCTTTCCAACCAATATAATATATATGTAATTAGTTATATATATATTAGTTTTGAGACAGTGGCACGCTGTACTCCAGTCTTGGCCTGGAGCTCACTACATAGATCAGGCTAGCCTTGAGCTTGGAATCTTCCTGTCTCTGTCTGCCAAGTGCTGTGATTACAAGGATGCATCTCATGTCCTGCTGAGGTGAGTTACATAGATGTTGAACTCATTCCTCCTTGTGATCAAGCATGGTTACTATACATATGCCACTGGTTTAACGAAAACATGTACCTAATAAACAAATTGAGGAAATTAAAACTGTCAAAAAGAAAGTCTGTAACTAAAGATTGGACAATCTGAGTCACCATTAATGGATGAACTTGACCATTTGACCAGAGCAAAAGAATCCAGCAGTGGTTTTAAACAACAGGGCAACAGAGACCAGAAAACTAAGGCACAGGAGCACACAACAAAATAATGATCTAAAAATGATCAAAACTGGATAGGGAATTGTATGCCTGTAATTTCACCACTCAGAGGCTGAGGCAGGAGGATTACAAGTTTTAAGAGAACCTAAGCTATACAGCAAGGCCCTGTCTCAAAAATTAACATAAAATATTTAAAAGTAATGAAGGAAAACTTCCAAACTTTGATAACAGATACTAACCCCAAGAAACTGAATGAATTCTATGTTAAATTATTTTCTAAAAATAATTGGCTGGACCTCCATTGCAAGTCCCCCGATGTGCATGCCATACATACGTAATTATAGTAATGACTTTTCCTGCTGCTGTGACAAAACACCTGACAAAAGCAACTTCAGGAAGGAAGGGTTTACTGTGGGTCACAGTCTGAGGGTGCGTTCCATCATGGGGGGAAGGCATGGCAGCAGGAGCGTGAGGCAGCTGGCCACACTGCCTCCACAGTCAGGAAGCAGAGAGATGAATGCTGGTGCTCAGCTCGCTTTCTCCTGTTTATTCAGCACCATGGGATGACGCTGCCACACTCAGGGTGGGTTTTCCCACCTCAATGAACCTAATCTATAAAATCATTCAAAGACATGTCCAGACAATTTTCTGCCAGCTGATTCTAGATCTTGTCAAGTTACCCATCATGACTAACTGTCATGATAACACATGCTAGCTGCCATCTTTCTATGCCCCTGCCTCAGCTTCTGAAGTGTTGGGACATGCTGACAGCATGCTACAGGACACATCTCAGATTGAAGAACAACAATGCTGGCTGAATGACTGGTGTACAGGAAGGACTGAAAGTCTTTGGTAGGGAAGATAATGAGCTAACACAACATTTTAAAGTTATTCTTAATTTCTTTCAAATATAATTACCTAAGCAAAAATAATAATTTACTGTGCAGCATATAATAGAGGTAGAAATTGAGCGGATGACAACAGGAGTGTGAACAGGGAGAGGGGTTAACTAAATGCACGTGGTTATACAATTGTTACAGTGTATGGGAAGTAATATAACGTTATTACAGAGTAGCCTCCGGTAACTTAAAGACCCATTTTATAAGTCACAGAGCAACAGTAAGTGTACACAAATAAAACATAGAGCCAGGTTAACAAGTCAACAGAGGAAAGGAAACCAAACATCAGAAAAATCCTGGATACATTCATAGAAGATAAGAAAAATGTGGGGAATCGGCCCAGCTGCTACAGTGCTTGCTGCTCAAGCTTGAGGACTTGAGCTCATAGTCTCAGAATCCATATTTTAAAAAGCTGAGGGTAGTAGATGGGCCTGAAATCCCAGTACTGGAGAAGTAGAGGCTGGAGGATCCCTGAGGCTCACTGGCCAGTTAGTCTAGGGGAGTCTCTGAGTGCCAGGTTCAGCCAGAGTCTATCTCACAAAATAAGGTGGAGAGAGACTGAGAAGGAAACCTGATGTTGACCTCTGGCCTCCACAAGCAGGTACATACATACACACATACACATGAGAACGCACTCTCACAGACACACACAGACAGATAGGCACACAAAAGGAAGGTATGAAAAATGAGACCAGGGGCAGGTGTGTCAGAAAGGAAAAAGCAGACACTTAGCAGAGGTCAGTGGTTTGGACATGAAAACTCTGATGTGATCAGAGTGGATTAAGAAAACAGTTTAATGGCTGGGTGTGGTGGGTACACCTTTTAATCACAGAACTTGGGATTTAATCCCAGAACTAGAGATGGGTGGATCTCTACATAGTGAGTTCCAGGAGAGCTGGGGCTACAGGGAGACCTGTTGCAAACAAACAAACAAACAACAATAAAAATAGTTAATTGACTGCTGGTTACAACACATGCACTTTCAACATAAAGAAAAAGGGAACTGGAAAGATGCCTCAGCGGTGAGGAGCATTGGCTTCACTTGCAGACCCACTGCTTCTTCCCAGCACCCGCATGGCGGCTAACAACTACCTGTACCTCCAGCTCCAGAGGATCTCTGCCCTCTTCTAGTGTCAGGCATTGCACATGTGGCACGCACACACACACACACACACACACAAATAAAAATAAATCTGAAGATTTTTGCTCTCTTCTCTTCGTCCCATCCTCCCTCCCCTCTCTCCCTCCCCTCTCTCCCTTCCTTCTTCTAAAGGGACAGAGTGCTCTGTGTATATGTGTGCGTCTGTGTGTGGAGGTCAGAGACCAGCCATGGGTGCTGTTCCTCGTGCACTGTCCATCTTGTTTTCTGAGACAGTGTCTCTCAGTGGCCCAGAACTCACAAATTCAGCTGGGCTCGATGGCCAGCATGATGCAGGAATCTGCTTATCTCTGCGTCCTCCCTGCTAGGATTACAAGCATGTGCCACCAATGCTCAGATTTTGACAGATGGGCTCTGGGGATTGAACTCAGGCCCTTTGCTTGCCAGCAGGGTGTCTGTTATCACTCCAGCCCAAGGAGTTGTCTTTGTATTTGGTTTCTAGCCACTTAACCAAGCTATGCCTACATGGTTTTGATTCTTTTGCCCAGGATTTATTCATTCCCATAGTCATCTCTGACTAATTGTTAGGACCTGTAGATAAAAGTCAAAGATATGGACAATTTGAACCACAGCCCCCAGCGTCTGCATCTAACTGATATTCACAACACAAGCAGGTAAGGACTGTGCGATTCCTGCAGAAGACATCTCTTTTATTTTTCTATTTTTATTTTAATATCTCTGTGTATAATGCATGTGCACATTTGTGTGCAAGTGTAGGCAACGACATGTCATGACACATGTGGAAGGTAGACAACTTTGGATTGAGTCAGGGTCTGTTGCCCTTCCCGATTGCATATGCCTGGTTCACTGGCCCAGGAACTTCCAGGGAATCTCCTGTTTTTGTTCTCAGGAACCACCTGTCCTCACTCATATTGCCATAGGAGCACTGAGATTACAGATAACCTACTACATGCATCTTTTCATGAGCTGTGGGGATTTGAACACAAGTTCTCAGGCATGCCATCAAAAGTTGACAAAAATGAAATCATTTGACAAAATTCAATATTCATTTGCTGCATGGCTATTTCCTCTGAGTTGAAATAGTCTCCCTTTAAGAGACAAGAGAGGCTCCTGAGGCTCAGGAAGTAAGTACAACTCACCAGACTCAGGAAGTAAACTCAACTTACAAGATTCAGGAAGCTCCTGAAACTTACAAGATTCACAACACCTCTAGACCAATATTAAAGAAAATGATGGCTGAGAGGAGACTGTCTGGTGGGCAGACTTGAAAGTCATTCAGGAGCTCCCAGGATGGAGCTCTTGTGATTCAGCCCCAGACTGGGTTGGCTTTTCAGTGATGATGCTGCCTTTGAATGTTCCTTTAAATAACCCCTTACCTGTACTATCAGTAATCCCAGTGCACTCACTGGTGCACTCAGCTAACATGAGTGGAATTGCTCTTTGGTCTGGAATGCTCGTGTCTCCAGAAAAACTCACACACCATCACTCATATTAAAAACTCACTGACAGTGTTGGTGGGATTGCTTTTCAGTCAGTGAAAAGCTGTTTTCCTGCAATCCCAGCAACTGGCAGACTGAGGGAGGAGGATTGTGAGTCTTTAGCCAAGCTGGGACACCTAGTGAGTTCAAGCCTTCCTGGGACCAATGCAAGGATATTCACATCAGTGAATACATACTATTCAACATTGTGCTAAAGTTACCAACCAGTCCAACAAGGTAAGAAAAAGAAATAAGCAGAGTGAGAACTGGAGAGGTACATTCACTGTTTGCAGACAGCATGATTCTCTTAAAGGATCCAAAGGATCTACAGAAAAATCTACTAGAATTAGTAAGAATCAGTAATTAATAATAACTATTCACCAAATTATCAGAGATCCTGGTCAATTTACAAAACAGAACAAAACCTGACATATAAAAACTTCAAATGTTTAGAATTCAAATCTAGATTTATTTTTATTTATGTGTATGTGAGTGTGTGTATGTATGTGTGTTTGTGTGAACGACATGTATGTTCAGCACCCATAGCGGTCAGAAAGGAGCATTGGATCCTCTGAGCTGGATTTATAATTGTGAACTGCCCAACAAGTCAGTTCTGGAAACTGACTCTGGTCCTCTGGCAGAGCAGCAAGTGCTCTTAATTGCTGAGCCACCTCTCTAGCTCTAAGATTTAAATGTTATAAAAGATGTGCGGTAGTTTGAATGAGGAATGTCTTCCATAGGTTCAAGTATTTGAATACTTGTTTTCCAGTTGGTGGCTCCCTTTGGGGGAGCTTGAGGAGGCAGCTGGGGGAAGCGTATGCCTGGGGGCAGACTTTGAGACTTCAAAGCCTCACCCCTCTTCTAGTTCACTCTGTCTGTTTTGTGTTTGTAGCTGAGGATGCACACTCTCGGCTTCCTGTTCTTGCCGCCATGCCTCCCCGCCGTGATGCATTCATCCCTCTGAACCATAAGTCCCCAAAACTCTTTCTTCCGTTAGTTTTCTTGGTCATGGTATTTTACCACAGGAACAGAAAAGTAACTAATACAATGTATGAAATGTCTACATTGAAAACTACAAAGAATTGCTAAGAAAAACTTAAGAAGTCTTAAATCAAATGGAAAGATATACCATGTTCATGGTCTTGAAGATTTTTGAGCACTATTAAGATATTATGCTGGATCCCCAATGATCTAGAGTCTCAACAAATTTCAATTAAATCCCAACAAGGTCTTTGGCTGTGTATCAGCAAAGTAATTCCTAAATTTGTAAAGAAAAGCAAGGGGACTGAGGAGATGGCTTGGTGATTAAGCGTGCTTGCTCTGTAAGCATGAAGACTTGAATTTGAATCTGAAGCACCTACATAAAAAGCTAAGTATGACTGACTGTACATGACTATCACTCCAGCACTGGGGGACAGAGGCAGGAGGATCTTTAGCACTTGCTTGCCAATCAGTCTAGCTGAAATGCTGGGCTTCTGGTTTGCCAAGAGACCTTTTCTCAAGGCAATAATATGGAGAACAATAGAGGAAGACATCTACATCCTGCTGTGGCCTCTGCATGGGTGTGAAAGGTGCACATATTTGCCCATTCATGCACAGTACCACCTACCACACAAACAATGAAAGGAAGGAAGGAAGACAGAAAGAAAGAAATAAGAGTAAGGGACCCTGCATAGTAGAGTAATAAAAGTTAAAGACCTACATGACCTGATTTCAAGGGTTATTGTGATGCCACAATAATCAAGATGGTGTGTGGGTTAGGCTTGAGATAAACAGAAATTGATGAAGCAGAAAGAACAGCCATTATCAGTCATCACAGTGAGTATGAAAATAGACCCATGTTTATAGAGTTGATTAATTTTGACAAAGTCACCAAGGTAATTTGGTGGAGAGAGAAATCTTTTCAAGATCAGGAGCTGCAACGACCAGATATCCACAGAGGAAAGCGAGCTTCAGTCTCACCTCACACTGGACAGTAGGCAATGTGGGAGGGACTGCAGGCTTGCTTTTTGGATACGTGTGCGTGACTTATGTATGTGTACATATGAGTATGTATACATGTGTGTATATGCATATGGAAGCCAGAGGTCAATATTGGGTGTCTTCCTTAATCTCTCTCACTTTATTTTTTTGAGATTTATTTTTATTTTTAGTCACGTGTGTGTGTGTGCACACATAAGTGCAATGACAGCAGAGGCCAAAAGAAGGTGTCTGGAGCTATTGTTACAGGAGGCTGTGAGCCACCCAATGTGGGTGCTGGAAACCAAACTCAGGTTCTATGCAAGAGCAGCAGGTGCTCTTAACCCCTGAGTCATCTCTCTTGCCAGACCATTTTGTTTTTTGAGACAGGTTCTCTCACGGAACCTGGAGCTCACTGATTGGTTAGCCTGCTGGCCAATGAGCTCCAAGAACGGGACTGTCTCTACTTCCCCAGAGCTGGGATTACAGATGTAGGTTGCCCTGTCTGGCTTTTATATGGGTGATGGAGATCCAAACTCAGATTCTCATGTTTACACAGCAAGCACTTGATTGATTGAACCATCTCACCAGAACCCATAGATTGCAGTCTTAAAAGTCAAATGTGATGCTATAATTTTTCCTAAGAAACTGTCTTTCATTTTATTTCTGAGATGGTTCTCATTATATAACCTAGGCTGTTTTCCATCTCTCCATCCATCTGTCCAGCCTCCTGAGTGCTGGGATTACATGTACACCATCATACCTGTCATAAGACAATCTTTGTATTCATGAGGTCAATAAAGAGTATGCTTCAGAAAACAGCCACAAAATTGAGAAAAGTACTTCATCAAAATTAAAAACTGCACATCAAAATTATTACTAGTGATATGAACAGGTAAATTATAGCCTTTAAAAACATTCTATTATTTTAATAATTTATTTTATGTGTATGAGTGTATTGTTTGCACGTAAGTGCAGCCATGTCATTCAATGCCCGTGGAGGTCAGAAGAAGGTGTTTGATCCCCTGGAGTTAGGATGGTTATTAGCTGCCATGTAGGTGCTGGGAATAGAAGCCAGGTCCTCTGCAAGAGCAACTAAGTGCTCTTAACCTCCGAGCCATCTCTCCAGTCCCCCAAATCATAGTCTTGGAGAAATATATTTTCTTTTTAAAAAAAGATTTTATCTTAATTATGTGCAGTACCTGCAGAGGCCAGAAAACGGCATTGGGTCCCCTGGAGCTGGGCTTACAGACAGTTGTGGGAATCAAACTCGGGTCCTCTGGAAGAGCAGCAGATGCTCCTAAACACTGAGCCGCCTCCCCAGCCCTGAGAAGATATTTTCGAGACATATATCTGACTAAAGATTCCTCAGACAACAGCTTTAAAGATGAACAACCCCTTAGAGTGTGCAAAGATTTAAACAGGTATTTCAGAAAAGAAAAGACGCAAATAGCCAATAAACACAGGAGAAAATGCTCAGCGCCATTCATCATTGGGTGATGCAAATTAAAACTCCAGTGAAGGGGGCTGGGGAGACAGATCAGCAAGTGGAATCCCTGCCTTGTAAGAGTGAGCACCCGAGTTTGAGTCCCTGAGCCCACATAAAGCTGGATGAAGTAACATCTCAATCCCAGTGCTCCTGTAGTGAGAGGGGGGAGAGGAGGGGAGGGAGGAGGAGGAGGGGGATGGAGGGGAGGAGGGGGAGGAGGGGGAAAAGGAAGAGGGGAGGGAGAAGGAGGGGGAGGAGGGGGAGAAGGAGGACAGGGATGAAGGGGAGGAGAGAGGAGGAGGAGGGGGGAGGGGGGAGAGGGGGAGAGTAGGAGGAGGGGGAGGAGGAGGAAGGAGGGGAGGGGGGAGAGGGGGATAGGAGGAGGAGGGGAAGGGAGAGGAGGGTGGAGGGGGGAGAGGTGGGTAGGAGGAGGATGGGAAGGGGGAGGAGGGAAAGGGGGGAGGGGGAGGGGAAGGGGAGGGGGAGGAGGACGAGGAGGAGGAAGAGTATTGTCAACATCAGCTCCTCCCTCAGTCCCTCCCTCTGTCCCTCCCTCTGTCCCTGCATCTCTCCTTTTCCTTTACTCTGTCTGTCCCCCTTTTCTCTTTCTGACAGTGTCTGGCTCAAGCCTTAAGGGAAAAGCACCTTCCCCTGCCTAACTCCTGAGACAGTCACTCCACTCATGCACATGCTTGGAGGACATCAGCTGCCAGGAAAGAGACCACTGGGTGAGACTTCAAGGTTCCTAGTCCTCAGACTTGTTGCACACCCCACTTACAGCTGTGTGGACACCGTCTTAGAAACAGCGCACGGATGCCGCCCCAGCAGACAACTGTACCAAACCGCAGATCCATGAACTAAGTAAATGACCACTGCTGTCTTAAGCTGTTTAGTGCCGGGGAGCCTTCACAGAACACACAGCCATAAGAACCTCACTGTTCCTTGGCCAAACAGCTACTACCCTCTCTGGACCTTTTTCATTATCTGTAAAGAGAGTTAGATTCAAACACTGCAGTGTGCTTTGGCTCACAGTCAATGAATCTTTTCAGTATGCACGAACCGTTTTCCTGATTTTATCAACATCGCATATCATAACATAAATTTGTTTGCTCAATTCATGAGAATTAGCTAAAAGTACAAGACACTTTATATCAGTGCTTCATAAACACTTGGTTCAATAGCCCACTTGGGGATCATGGTGAATGCAGATTCCAACACAGTAGGGCAGAGCAGGTGCCTGGGAACCTGAGGTTTGTTTTCTTAGAAAGTTCTTTTCTTTTTCTTTCCTGTCAGACAGGGTCTCATGGAGCCCAGGCTGGTCTCCAACTTACTGTGTAGTTGAGGCTGACCTTGAACTTCTGATCCTCTAGTTTCTGTCTTCCAGGTGCTGAGATTACAAGTGTGTGCTACACCTGGTTTATACAATATCATGGATGGAACCCAGGACTTTGTGCATGCTAGACATGAACTCTCCCAACTGTACCCTAGCCCTAGCCTGGGAGCCTACATTTTAAATCTGGTTCTGTTTTTCTGGTAGCATTTTGAGTAACACGTCTTCTATGTTACCTGGAGTGTCATTATCCATGGGACTAAATGCATTGTTTCATTTAATCCTTTTCTTTGTGGGGATGGAATCTAAGGCTAAGAACATGCCAGGGGGGTGCTCTACCACTGAGCCACACCCAGCCCCTCACTGGGGGATTCTAGGCAGGTGCTCTACCACTGAGCCACACCCCCAGCCCCTCACTGGGGATTCTAGGCAGGTACTCTACCACTGAGCCACACCCCAGGCCCTCACTGGGGGATTCTAGGCAGGACCTGCTGAGCTACAACCCTAGTACTCAGTCTCACTGTATATAGCCCAGGCTGGTCTGGAACTTGGTATGTAGTATGTATGACTTTGAACTTTTAGTCTTCCCATCTCAGCTCCTGAGTTGCTGGAATATCAGGCATTCCACCATCCTCAGTTTCATTTCATCCTTATAAAGACTCTACAAGAAAGTCTATGACCTTTGCAGATTGGAGAGCCAGCATTTGGAGTAGCCAAGTGACCTATCTATCTTAGGTCCTACAAGTGGCCAGGATTTGAATGAATCAAAACACATTCATTGACACTTGTTCTATTGCTGCCTTAGCTGACCACTGAACAATGTGAGATTGTTTTAAGGTTTTATTTTGTTTTGCGTAAATATCTGTGTAAGGTATGTGTGTATGTGTGTGTGCACAGGTATGTACATTTCATGGCCTGGCTGTGGAGGTCAGAGACAAGCCCAGGTATTGGACCTCACCTTCCACCTTGTTTGAGACAGGGTCTCTTTATAACTCACTTCAGTGTATGACAGGCCAGCTGGTCCACAGCCTTCCAGGGCTTCTCATGTCCACCCACATCCTCCCACAGGAGAGCTGGAATTACAGACTCATGCTACCACACCCAGCTTTATGTGGGTTCTAGGGATTCAAACTCAGTCCTCACACTGGTACAGCAAGCCCTTTACCCACGAGGTCATGTCCTCAGGCCCTGCCTTTGAAAAACATCCAGTTCTTCATGCCTGCAGCTAGGCAGCTAGAAATGCAAATTCATCATAGAATGACAAAGTGGAAATAGCCACACACCAGGAATGAGAAAGCAGAGTTCACAAAGACGCAGGGGGACAATTTCTGGTTTTCAGCACCAGCGGTGATCAATTTACAGCTTCTGCATGCTAATCCCTTCTGCTGGCAATAACCAATTGGCTTTTATATCTAGTTATTATTTGTTCCTTTCAGATATTTGGATTTCTGTTCTCCCCAGTCCAGTCACAGTGAGTGTCTTTAACTAGGACAACTCCATTAGGTGTCCACTGCAAGGACGTCAGGCAGAGCAGGGACAGTAATACATGGCGGGTGATGGGAAACTGGGACTGCGGCACAAGATATGGGTCGCCGTGGGGAAAGAGGAGAAAAAGTAATAAAATACACTGATTCCACTTAAGGAACACTGAGGTTACAACACGGCGATAAAATGAGGACACATACAGTTGAGGCTGACACGCCATCCTTAACACTCTTGTTTCTGAAGCTGACTTGGGGACCTGTTTAATCACATCTCAAACACTGAGCACTTGCCTCTCCATCAGAGTGAGTCAAGCCTGGCTTGCTAACCCCAAGGGTGTATTTCAGAAAGTTACAAGGAATCTTTTCCACCCTAATTTCCTCAGTGTTTTTATTCCCCCCAAATACCAGAGATGGAACTCAAGTAACTGTACATTCTAGGGAGGCCCTCTACCACTGAGCCACCCCCAGCCCCTCACAGCGGGATTCTAGGCAGGTGCTCTACCACTGAGCCACCCCCAGCCCTCACAGCGGGATTCTAGGCTGGTGCTCTACCAGTGAGCCACTCCCAGCCCCGCACTGGGGGATTCTAGGTGGGAAGTCTACTACTAGCCACACTACTAGGGGAGTTCTAAGCAGGTGCTCTACCACTGAGCTCCAGCTCCAGCTTTTGGTCTTTATTTTGAACTAGCATCTCCCTAGGCAGCCCACGTTAGCCTTGATCTTACAATCTTCCTGCTTCAGCTTCTTGAATCACCAGTGTGCACTACCATCCCTGACCGGATATAGTGCTTGTTCTACTTAGCTTCTCCATTACTGTGACAAAATACCAACGTGGAGTGGAAAGGGTTTATTTGGCTTACATCTCCTGGGTCACACAGTTCATGACTAAGGGAGCCCAAGTAGCAACCTGGAGACAGGAGTTGAAGCACAGGCCATGGAGGAGTGCTGCTTGCTGGCTTGCTCCCCTGTCCCATGTGCAGCCTGCTTTCTTATACAATACAGAACAACCTGCCTGGGGCTGGCACTGCCTACAGTGGGCTGGGCCCTCCCACATCACTCAACCAGGAAGAAAATACTCCACAGATGTGACCACAGGCCAGTCTCATACAGGAAGGCAAAACACTCATACATGTAAAATAAAAATAAAAAATAAATAAATATCACAGAAAATGGAGAGCACTGGACTGTCTGTGATAGGCTGGATCCAGTTGATCCCTCATAATGACATGCTGATGTTCTAGCCTCCCAGGACCCCAGAGTATTACTGAATTCACAGAAGGAGCTTACTTAATCCTTACTGAAGAAAGGATTAAAGCTAGGTATGCTGGTTCAGGCCTGTCATCTCAGAATTCAGGAGGTGGAGGCCAGAGGATTGGGAGTTCAAGGTTATTCTGAGTTACATAGAGAGTTGTGGTCAGCCTGTGCTACATGATACCCTGTCTGAAATGGTTACAAGAAAAAGACTGAACCAAAATAACAGAGAGAGAGAGAGAGAGAGAAACAGAGACAGAGACAGAGACACAGAGAGAGACAGAGACAGAGAGAGACAGAGAGAAATTCAAAAATACACATTAAAAAGTATTTGCAAATGAATAATAATGAGACAAAACATAAGCATGTTAGGAAAGTTCAGTCAGGAGGCAAAATATAGGTTAGCGTGTTCCTTGGATGATAAAACACACAGAAAAGGACAGGCCCCAGAGGCACAGAAGAAACAGAAAATTAGATTCTAGAGTAAAAGTTGAGTAAATAAGACCATACATGTGAAATTTTAGTGTATCAGGGCTTGGGAGCTGGTCCAGAGGGTAAAGCACCTGCTGTGGGAGAACGAGGGCCGGGCGTGGCAAGCATGCCATCCCAGTACGCCTATGGAGAGACGAGCGGAAGACAGGAGAACCACTGTGCTCCGTTTGTCTTCCTGTCGCTGTGGAAGTGCCCTGGCAGATAGCAGCTTAGGGGAGAAAGGGCTTATTTTTGCTCGGTTCCAGGTGACATCACAGTGGGGAAGTCAAGGCTGGAGCTCGAGCCAACTATCACCTCACATCCACAGTCCAAAGCACAGAGAGAGCTGCATGTTCGGCTTCTGTTCAGCTCCTTTTCTCCTCTCTCACACAGTTTAGGACCCCCTGTCTAGGGAAGGGTGCCACCCACAGTGGGCTGGGTCTTCTACATTAATTAACCTAATTAAGATTATCCCTCACAGACATGCCTCACAGGCCAACCAAATGTAGACCACCCCTCATTAAGACTCTCTTTTGGGTGACTCCAGGTGTGTCAAGTTGACAATTAAAGCAGACCAGCACACCTTGGAAGTTCTTGAGCCAGCAGGTCTAGTGTGTGCAACTGCAAACAACAAAAGATCCTTAATCAAAGTGGAAGGAGAGAGGACAAGAATCTGAAGTTGACCTCTGATCTCCACACATGCACTGAGGCATGTGTGTACCCATATTCACACACATTCACACACACACACACACACACACATACACACACACACACACAAAGACTGAAAACAGTGCATGGCCAGGGCCACATCACAAAGCAGTGTAGAGAATAAAAGATTCAATAACTGTTGGATCATATGCTCACAAAGTTGTAAAAAAATGACATTTCCCCCACCCCTTTGCCAAAATAATCTTCAGATAGATGAATGACTTGCACATTAAATAATAAAATCCAGATGTATTAGAAGGAAAAAGATTTAAAATATGCTTATAACCTTGGGATAGGAAAGGCCTTCTTAAACAAGGCATAATATGCTAATGTCATTTGGGAAAAGATTGATGCTTCGAAGTACATCATAATTTACAACTCCAGCCTGGTGAAAAACAGCACAACAAAGTTAAAATATGAGTTATAGTTCAGGGAAACATCTGTAATATGTGAAATGGAGATGAATGTACACAGCATTCATAAGAGAAATCCAAGGAACACACAGCAGAGGACTGAGATAGCCAAAGGACTCGAAGTAGAGGGGAGGCTTGCTAACACTCAAGGAAGCCATGGTCTCGGAACAATAAAGCCATCCTGTGGTGCACCTCAGAATCCTCAGCTACCACCCAAGGGCGGCTGGGCTCAGTGGGTAAAGTGCTTGCTGTGCAGATGTGAGGACCAAAGCTCAGATCCTCAGCACTCACACGAAAGCTAGGTGTGGTGGTGCACACGTCTCAGCCCTAGGGTGATGGAGATACAGAGATCTTGGAGCTCACAGGCCGGCTAGTCTGACTGAATCAGCAAGAGACTCGGTCTGAAAAACTAAGGCAGACCCATGCCTAGGGGCACAGGCCTTTAATCCCAGCACTCAGGAGGCAAAGGCAAATGAATTTCTGTGAATTCAAGACCAGCCTGGTCAACATAGCAAGTTCCAGGCCAGCTGGGGCTACAGGGGGACCCTGTGTCAAAAATCAAAAAAAGCAAGCAACAAAACAAGCCTCAAATACCAAAAACCTAAGGCAGAGAGCAATTGAGTTAGACACTTGGACCTCTGGTCTCCACACATGCATGTGCACCTACATGAACATGTATCCACACATACGCATAAAACCATAGACAAAGAACCCATGATGTGTGGCTGTTGGTGGATTAAATGCATCAATACCAGAAGGTCTTGAACCAGTGCAGGGACCAGCCCCCAGAACAAGATACACATACCACCACAGCCACGGAGGGCAAACATATTTATACTTAAAATATGAAGTTTCCACAAGAGTGCAGAGTACAAAACGCCCCTTACCCAGCCTTGGTGAGAATGTAAATTAGAGCGGCCACTTTGGGTGGAGATTTGGCAATACTTCTCAGCACAGACCCTACACCTGGTGCTGTGGTTAGAATGTTTGTTTACTCCCCCAAGACCCTGACCTGCAAGTGGTCAGTCAGGAAGAGGGGTAGGGCTCTCCAACTTTGGGAAGTGATTTGGTCAAGAGGGCAGGACTTTCACAAGAGTGATATTCCAGTTTCATTTTGTTACTGTGATAAAACACTCTGAGTAGAGGCAGCTTGTCAGGGCAGGGGAAGGGTTTACTTTGCTTACAATTCTAGGTTGCAGTTCATCACTGAGGGAAGTCATGTGCATGTGTCTATGTGCAAGTGTGTGCTCATATGTGGAGGCCACAGCCTGATGTCAAGTGTCCTCCTCTGTTCCTCTCCAACTTACTTTATTTGAGACAGGGTCTCTCACTGAATCTGGAGCTCCCTGATTAGGGTAGACTGGCTGGCCAGAAAGCCCCAGGAATCCTCCTGTCTCCGCCTCCCAACACTGGAATTACAGGCACATGACACCATGTCTTATTTTTCACATGGGTGCTGGCAATCAAACTCAGTGCCTCATGCTTGCATGTCAAGGACTTTGCCCAGTGAGCTGTCTCACCATCCCATGAGTGCTTCTTCTTACCCTTGAATCTGGGTGTGACTTTAAAAAATTTAGTTTCGTTTTATGTGTATGAGTTTTGCCTACATGTATGTAAATGCATGCCAGAAGACAGCAACAGTGGATCCCTTGGAACTGGAGTTATAGATGGTTTTTAGCCACCATGTATGTGCTGAGAACTGAACTTGGGTCCAGTGATCCTAACTGCTGAGCCATTTCTTTAACCCCAGAAAAACTAGTAGAATTCTTTAGTTTACATTTATTTATTTTTTTACCTTTTTACTGGTGTGTGTGTGTGTGTGTGTGTGTGTGTGTGTGTGTAAGTGCTATGGCACGCTTGTGGAAGACAGAGGACTACTTCGAGAGTCATTGCCCTCCTTCCACCATGTGGGTCCTAGAACTGAACTCAGATCGTACCCACTAAGCCATCTTGCTAGCCACCCCCTCCCATGAGATTTTTAAATGCATTCCTCATAACCCACAAAACAAATTAAGTAAAAATCTCACAAAAGGAGCACAAGATGAACTTACGAAAACAATAAAACACCGATGAAGGGAATCAAAAAAGACTTAATAAATTCTTGATAAACTGATCTACTGATTTAACTCAATTTCAATAAGGTCTCTGTGATATTTTTGTTGTAGAATAGACTGGCTGAGTCTTATATTATATGGAAAGACAAAAAATGAGGATAGCCAAAATGGTTCTGAAAACCTGAAGTTTTCAGACTTGTAAAGCCACTGTAGTGACCAGAGTGTCGTAGCAGTGAACAGGTCAGGGGACTCAACAAGTACAGAAATAACCTCATAGAAGCATGCCTGGCTAACCATTTCGACAAAGGTTCAAAGGCAATCTGACAGGGGAAGGACACTGTTCAGTAAATGGTGCTTCAAGAATTGGCCATCGTTATCCAAAAAAAGAACCTTAACATACACACCTCAGATCCTACACAAAACGAATTCAAACCAGAGTGAATGCTTAAATAAGAAGCACACAGGTGAAACTATTTGTGATGATTTACAGAGAGTCCTTAGACAAGGTTGTGGAGGGCCAGAACATTTAGGAAGAAAACAGGCAAACTGGACTTCCATCTGTGAAGGACTGTCAGTAAGAAAGAATGCAAAGAGACGTTCCGCTGTGGAAGTGTCTGTGTGTCACAAAGCTGACCAAGAAAACGATCAGTCCTATCTGTAAACAGACAAAAGGTCTGAACAGATAATTAACCGAGGACACATGGACGCTAAATAAACAGGAAAAGACAACCAAAGGATGGGGACACGGCTCAGTGCTAAAGTGCTTGCCATGCCCGAGTTCAAGTCCCACGACCCTTGTAAAAAAATCTGCTAATCCTGAATCTGCTAATATGGGTGCAACAGTAGAATGAATGTTCTGGGGTAATTCACAGCTTCCTGACTGGATGTGAGGTCTGCTTCACGGGAGGGGACACAAGCCAGGTACTGCAGAACTGGTCAAAAGCCTGTGGCTAGAGACTGGAGACGGCTCAGTGGTTCAGGGCACTGGCTGCTCTTGCACATGGCCTGGGTTTAGTTCCCAGCACCTACATGGTGGCTAACAAGCATCTGTAACTCCAGTTTCAGGGGATCAGATGCCTTCTTCTGGCCTCCACAGGCATTACATGAGACAGATGCACTTAAGGTCATGCAGGTAAAGCATTCATACACATAAAATAAATTTAATAAATAAAATATTTTTAAAAGCCTATGGCTAGGGAGGCTGAGGCCCTATGAGGGAATTTACTACTCATGTTTTATTGAAAGGACATGTCGTTAAATTGCCTTCTAAATATATATATTTATACTCACAGACAGTGCAGCTCTCAGCCTCGGTCAGAGGAGACTCTTTCTATGGAGGATGAGAGCCAAAGCTGGAACCTGTAACTGGTCAAAGTGCTGAAGAGAAGTGACTGATGAGAGCTTGGCCCTGAATGGGGCCTCAGAGTCACCACCTCCATGGCCCAGGAACATCATGGACAAGGTGGGGCACTGTGGGAACTGAGTGGTAAGAAACATCAACCCACCCAGCCCCCGATAAGACTTTTGTTTAGGAAAGAGCCCTGATGCACTCCTGAGCCTGATGGCTTGGGGCAGCTCTTCCTCCTCTCTGCCAACTTCTTCCCCCATCCTTTGCCCTGGTTCTTTTAAACTAGGCTACCAGAAAAGATTGTGAGGTCAGGCCCGTCTGTGGGGGAGAAGACACAGTACTCTCACATTAGGGATAAAAGCCTATCGAACTTCTGGGTTGGGTGTGCTTTGACTCTGACCACACAATACATCCTTTTGCAAAAGTAAAAGCTGCCTTGCCAGGCTATTTTTGTGTCACTGTATGTTCTTTGTACTGTATCAGTGGGATCCTTGGACCCCAGATTTTATTTCTAACAGGGAGGAGTATGGTGAGACACTATCTTCTGGACATAGCATGGCCACAGCAGTCAAACACAGAGCAGCTCTGACTACCTGCATGCTCCCCTCCACTCAGAAGAAGGAAGGGAGGAAGAGGGGGAGGGATGTGAGGATAGGAAGCGCCCAGCTGGGAAGAGGAGAAAGACTGACAGGAGTTGGGGGCGGGGCGAACGTCAACACAGCACCTTGTATACAAGTATGATATCAAACATTTAAAAATAAAGAAGGTGACATATGTCTGTAATCCCAGTGCTGGGGAGGCAGAGATGTGGGGACTGTCTCTGGGGCTCGCTGGCCGGCCAGTCTAACTTACTGGGAGAGCTTCAGGCCAGTGAGTGACCCTATCTCAAGGGAAAAATAAAAAGGTAGACAACACCTGAGGAATGACACCTGAAGTTCTCCTCAGGCCTCCACACTGACTGCATACATGTGCACATGTTACATTTGGTTTTGGTTTTTTGAGACGGAGTCTCCTGTAGCCCCAGCTGGCCTAGAACTCCCTGTGTAGATCAGGTTGGCCTCAGTTTCACAGAGCGATCTCACAGAGACCTGACTCTGTCTCTCAAGAGTTGGGACTGCATATGTACCTGCACACACATGTGCACATCCACTTCAGCATTGTATTAGTTATTTTTCACACTGTTGTGACAGAAACAACTTAACGAAGGGGTTCATAGGTTAAGGGATACAGTGTATCACGGTCTGGATGGCTGGAACAGCTAGCATCAATGGCAATGGGAAACTGAGGCTTATCTTGCTCACATCTAAGTAGACCACAAAGCAGAGAGACAGAGACACAGAGAGAGACAGAGAGGTAAAGAGAGAGACAGAGGGAGACAGAGATAGAGAGAAAACCAGGTTAAAGACTGGCCCTTTAGCCTGTTCCTTTGGTCCTATAGTCTGCAAACCAGATCCCATATCCAAAAGATTCTACAGCCTCCAGCTTGTGGAGTACCATCAGCTGGGGACCAAGTGTCCATGTGAACCTACGAGGGACACATCACATTTGAACCATAACAAGCAGCATTCACCATTGGGGAAATACAAATTAAAACCAGAGCAAGATGCTATTATACTGTTCTAGCACGCTCCAATTCAAAACATACTGTCAGTGCCAAGCCCCAGAGAAAATGCACAGTAGCTGTGGCTCACTGGCTGCTGGCAGGGTTGCCAAGCCACAGGGGTGGAGGACCATGAACTAGTTCAGTATTAGCACACTCACCCAGCATGCATAAGGTCCTAAGCTTTGATCCACAGTATCTCAAAACAGTCACTGCCACTCTGAGAAGCAGCTTAGTTTCTCACAAAATTAAGGAGTCTTGCTGGGTGTGGTGGTACAAGCCTTTAATTCCAGCACACAGGAGGTGCCTGTGGGAGGGGCATCTCTGTGAGATTGAGGTTAGCCTGGTCTATGTAGCAAGTTCCAGGACAGCTGGTGCTACAGAGAAACCCTGTCTTAAAAAAAGAAAGAAAGGAAGAAGGAGAGAAAGAAGGAATCTCACTCATCTGTGTTTACCCTAGGAAAATATAAACTTATATTCACACAAAAATTCACAGGCCGATGTTGATACACATCTGTATATAAGTTACTCCAAACTGAGCCCACGCAAATATCCATCAGTAGGTCAACAAACAAATGTGGTACATCCATACAACAGAATACTATTTAACAATAAAATGGAGCAAGCTATCCATACATACAGTAACTTGACTCTCCAAGGCAGTATGCCACTGAGTGAATGAAGCTGGTCTCAAAAGGCTGCATATTAGAGAATTCCACCGATAGGATATTATCACAAAGAGAGCACCGTAACGCCACAGCACAAGGGCAGTGCCAGGGCTGGGCTGGGAAGTGAGTGTGGCACCCAAGAGTGGCTCTAGTGGGTTATTTTGGAGAGATGGAGACGTTATGAATCCAGACTGTGGGGGTAGTTCTATGCGCCCATACAGGCAATAAAATGCACAGCACTACATGACAAAGGAAGTCAATTTTCTGGATGTTAATTAAAACAAAAAGCATCTAGGTTTGAATAATAAATCAGAAGGTCACCTGAACTAACCAGGGAGAAGGCTAAGTCTAGTGATTAATAAGAGAATCCAAACAAGGTCAGGGAGGGAATTGGGATCATAAATACCAATAATGATCACTCTTGTTGTTGGTCCACATGTGGCTCTAAGCATCACACAGCCAATATTGTACCTGAAAGCCTCTGGAGACACAGGTATTAGATTTGCTAACACTAGACCATGAACTGTCCCCACAGGCTCATGGGTCGAACACTTGAGCCACAAGCTGGTGGTGCTATTTGGAAGGTTCTGGAAATGTCAGAAGGAGCCTAGCTGGAGGTTACTGGGTTGGTACTGATTATCTTGCCTTGTGTCTGTCTGCATCCTGTCCTCCACTAAACAAAGAGAAGAGAGGCGAGGAAAAGAAAAGGGAGAGGAGGAGAAAAGCAATGGAGCTAAACGTGTAGCTAAGTACCAGAGCACTGCCTAGAATCCCCCAGTGAGGAGCTGGGGGCGTGGCTCAGTGGTAGAGCACTGCCTAGAATCCCCCAGTGAGGGGCTGGGGGCGTGGCTCAGTGGTAGAGCACTGCCTAGAATCCCCCAGTGAGGGGCTGGGGGCGTGGCTCAGTGGTAGAGCACTGCCAAGAATCCCCCAGTGAGGGGCTGGGGGCGTGGCTCAGTGGTAGAGCACTTGCCTAACATGTACAAAGCCTTGGGTTCAGTCCCTGGTACCACAAGCAAATAAACAAATGACAAAACTCTAAATTAAGATCTCCTTCACACATTTTATATTATGCACTACTCCATTGTGGTCTAAAATAGATACCAGGAAGCACTTCCTTCCAGTCCCACAGTATCCCCAAACCTTGCCTTTACAGGTCCCCTGCATTTCTGGGACATCTTGGGCCAGGCCTGAGGAGAGCAGGACTTTGGAGCCCGGATCAGAGGGTCTTCTCATCATGACTTCACAGTTTCCTTCAAACTTAGACCTGTTACTCATTCCTGTTTTTTTTTTTTTTTCTTTCTCCTCAGACTCAAGCATCTATCAGTTGCCCCAGACCTGCTTTAGGCTCTGTTATTTATAACATGGGGACAGCACTTCTGGCTTGCCAACTTTCTCCAAAGGAACTGGATTTTCTGCATGTGCATACAAACTACCTGGCAATCTTGTCAAAATGCAAATTTGAATTTGGCAGGGTTGGGTGGGTCTTGAGAGAGCACTTTTCTCATAGGGCCAGACTAAGATGGAAGCTGCTCACCCACAACCGTAAAGTGGAGTAGAGAAGGAGCTTGAGGCAATTTTTTGGTACAGTGCAAGTATTCTCTGTCTTGACTGAGGCTGTAGCCACATGAGTAAGGACTTTCATCAAAACTTGCTGAATGGTGGACTTAAATGAGTGCACTTTAATGTATATAACTTAGGCCTTGTGCTAGTGCCAGCTCTTGAAATATCTGACAAAGACAATTTAAGAAAGGAAGGAAGGGAGGGAGGGATAGTTAGTTTTAATTGCCAACGTGACACAATACAGACTCACCTGGGAAGGAATCTCAGTGAAGAATTTTCTAGATCATTTTGGCCTATCGGCATATCTGTGGGGAATGGTCTTGATTGTTAATTGGTGCGGGGAGACCCAGCCCACTGTGGGTGGTACCATTGCCCAGGAAGGGGGCCCTGGACAGTATGAGTGCATAGAGCAAGCTGAGCACTGAGCACTGAGCACATGTGCATTCCTCCCTCTGCTCTTGACAGAACGTGATCTGACAGTTGTGTGTGCTTCAAGTTCCTGCCTTGACTTCTCTGCTATGATGGACTGTAACCTGGAGGAAGAGTTGAAATAAACTCTCCCCAAAGTTGCCTTTTGTCAGGGTATTTTATCACATCAGAAATAAAACCAAAACAAAGGGTTATTGTGGCTCACAATTCAGAGATGCAGTCCATCATGGCGGGAAGGCACGGCAGCAGGAGCGTGAGGCATCTGTTCACACTCATCCACAGTCAGGAAGCAGAGAGAGATACTGCTGCTCAGCTCACTGCCTTCTTGTTATGCAGTCCAGGACCCTAGCCTATGGGATGGTGCTGCCACATTCAGGGTGAGTCTTCCCTCTTCAGTTAACCCAATCTAGAAACTCCCTCCCACACATAGAAATGTGCCTCCTGGGTGATTCCAAACATAGAAAACAATGAAGATTAACCATCCCATATTTAATAGAGCAAAAATTCTACTCCAGATATTTTATATACAATATATGTCTATATAGTATATGCATATGCATGTGGAAGATGAAATGAAGCTTTTAGAAGGACATGCATACCTCAAGGAAGGTACATATTTCTTAAGCATGATTCCAAAAGCACTAAGCATAGGGAAACAAACACACACACACACACACACACACACACACACACACACACAAATTAGGCGACATTAAAATTAAAACCTTCTGTTCATTAGTAGGGTTGGGAGAGGGTGCAGATATGAGGACCTGAGTTCAAATCCCCAGTCTGTTAAAAGCCAGGCATGGCTGCGCTGTGAAGGGGAGGAGACAGGAGGCTTGTTGGGATTGCAGGCTGTCAGGCTAGCTCTGGGTTTGGTGAGTGACCCTATCTCACAGGAATAAGGTGGAGAGTGATAGAACAGAACAGTGTCCTCTTCTGGCCTCTGTACATGTACATGAGCACACACATATGCACATAACACACACCACACAATACATAGACACACACCACACATACCATGCACACCACATATACACCATACACCACACACATAGATTACACATACACACACACACACATACATACACACCTACAAGATTGCCCATAGAAGCTTTAGTTGTAATAGAACAAAATTGGGAACTATTTAAGTAGCCATCAATAGCAGTACATATAAAATGTGGAATCTTCATAAATGAACTACTGTTGGTGACAAAAGTCAAAAGACCTAGCTAAGCATGGTGGCCCATGCACATGGGAAGCTGAGGCAGGAAGATCTCAAGTTCAAGGCCAGCTTTGGCTATATAGCAAGAGCCTGTCTCAAACAACAACGGCAGCAACAACAAGAAAAACCCAAATGACTGACAGTTACAAACACCACTATGGATGTTCTAGTTTCTTTCTGTGGCTGTGATAAACACCATGGCCAAAAGCAGCTCGGGGAGGAAAGAGTTTATTTCATCTTACAGGTTATAGTCCATCATCAAGGGAAGTCCAGGCAGGAACCAAGGGCAGGAACCTGGAGGTAGGAACTGGAGCAGACCATGGAGGAACATCCAGTTATTTTTCTTATACATCTCAGGTCCACCTGCCTAGGGACGGCACTGCCCACAGTAGGCTGGATCCCCCTGTATCAATTAGGGATCAAGAAAATGCTGCACAGACATGGCCACAGGCGAGTCGATGGAGGTAATTCCTTCTCTGAGGTTTCCTCTTCTAGGTGACTAGTCTAGGTCAAGTTGACATAAACTAACTGACACAGTGGATAAGGTTAGGGTTGTCAGAGAAAATAAGGACACCCAATTAAGCTTGTATTTTGAATAAATAAATCATTTTTATTTGAGGGGAAAGGATCTCTCTGTATCTCCAGCTGGCCTGGAACTTGGTATGTAGACCAGGCTGGCCTCAATCCCACAGAGATCTGCCTGCCTTTGCCTCCCGAGTGCTGGGATTAAAAGTGTGTGCCACCATGCCTGGCTAAAAAACAATTTTTAATGCAAAAATGTACAGTGCAATATTTGGGGCAAATGTAGCTAAAAGTTCATATTGTGTTAAAAGCAACGATCCTATGACAATATTGTGTTTCAGCTTGCTGTGTTCTCTTCTTATTCCGGTGTCCCAAAGGGATGTGTGCACATTTTGAAAATCACAGAACCACACACACAGGAACTATGTGACCTGCGTGTGTGCTGCACTCTGTGTAGAGTTCCTGGATTAACAATAAAACTCTGCCTGGCCCATGCCCCATTAAATGAGGGCTTGCCTCTTGCCTTGAGGGCCTCATCTGATCTTCTTGATGCTGTCTTTGAACTCTGTAACCTGTCTGTCCATCCTGCTCAAAGCCCTTGCTCAGATGTTCCAGTGGCTCAGCCTTGCCTGCAGGACAGTATCTGCCCTCTTTGGCACAGCACAGCAGAACATATATGCATATGTATGTGTGTGTGCGCGCTCATGTATGTGGAGGCCAGAGGTTGAGACCAGGTGTCTTCCTCAACTACTCTCCATTTCATTTTTATTTGTGTGTGCATGAGTATCAGTTATGCACATGTGTGTATGCACGTATGTGTGTGCAGTCGCTGGTGCACATGCATGCATGTAGAGGCCAGAGGAAGACATCTAGTGTCCTGCTCTGTCTTGTTTCTCTGAGATCCCTCACTGAGCCTGGAGCTAGACTGGCAGCCAGTAAGTCCCAGTGATCCTCCTGCCTGCATCCCCCAACTGCTGCGGCTTCGTGTGTGTGCACAGCCAGTAACATTTTATGTGGGTGCTGGGGATTTGAACATAGGTCCTTATAGTTGCACAGCAATCACTTTTACCCACTGAGCCATCTCCCCAGGCCTACTTTATATTTTAATTTTGTTTATTTTATAAATATTTTATTTATGTTTATTATATATGCATCAGTGTTTTGCCTCCATGTATGTAAGTGCACCTGTGTGTGTAGTGGCCACGGAGTCCAGAAGAGATCTGTGGAACTGGAATTACAGATGGCTGTTAGCCACCATGTGGGTGTTAGGAACCGGACCTTGGTTTTCTGCAAGAGTAACCAGTGCTCTTAACCTCTGAGCTACCTCTCCAGTCTCCCACTTTATTTTCTGAGACAGAGTGTCTCATTGAACTTGGAATTCTCCAATTAGGCTATGTTGGCTGGCCAGGGAGCCCCAGGGATTCACCTACCTGGGATGACAAACACAAACTGCCACACCTAGCTTTTTGACAAAGGTTCTGGGGATCAAACTCAGGTCCTCACTTTTGCGTGATAAGCCCTTCAGCAGCTGCGCCAGCTCCTCAGCCCTGCCATGGCTTTGTCCCACTGCCCACTTCTCTGCCTCACAAACAAAGCCGTTCTCTAGTTCCCACTGTCACTGCAGCAGCCTCTCTTATGGGACATCTTTTCTTACTCCTTTGGGCGGACTTGCCTGTCTGGTTCTCTACGGGACCAAGCCTCGTTTTGTTCACCATTTAAAGCAGCTGAGTCATCTTGCAACTAACTATTTACATATCTGTCTGCTTACCAGAAGACAGACTTGCTGGATAGTGACCCATCTTTCTGCTATTGACTCTTGTTCTTTGAGACATGGTCTCATATAGCCCAGGCTGCCCTCCAAGTCATTATGTAGCCAAGGATGACCTTGAACTTCTGATCCTCCTGCCTCCACCACCCAAGTGCTGTGATTACAGCTATGAGCCTCTACATCCAGTTTATGTGATGGTGGGGATGGAACCCTGGGCTTTGTGCATGCTGGGCAAGTGCCCTACTAACTGAGCCACAGCTGTAGCTTTCTCAGCACCCAATAGAGTATCTGCACATGGTAGTTGTGTGTGTGTGTGTGTGTGTGTGTGTGTGTGTGTGTGCTAAATGGATGAATGTGTGGGTGACTTAGTCCACTGCATGCTGCCAGAACACTGTGGACTGGGTCATTTACAGTTAAAAGAAATGTATCTGGTGCATGGATCTATATGGCTCAAGACAAGGGGTCACCTCTGGTGAAAATCTTGCAAGTTCATTCCACAATCAAAGAGCAAAAGAGCTCACGTAAGAGAAAACAAGAAAGAAGGAGCAAAACTCACCTGCCTATCAGGATCCCACGCTGGAGAAAACCAGCGCAGTTCCACGTGCCAGCATTAATCCTGGGCTTCCATCACCTGGTTTTTTCTTTCTATCTTTCTCTCTTCCCTCTCTCCTCCCCTTCCTCTCTCCCTCCCCTCCTCCTCCTCTTTATCCTCTCCTCTCTCCTTTCACTGTGTAGCCCTCAAACTCGAAATCCTCCTTCTCCAGCCTCTGGAGGGCTATATTAATTTATTTGGCAAGCAATGTCAGTATCTCAGGCTGGACTTGAACTTGCCATCCTCCTGTCTCAGCTGCCTGAGTTTTAGGATTATAGTCACGAGCAACCATTCCTAGCCTTGATCACTTCTGTTTTGGGGGAAGGGTGTGTGTGTGTGTTGTATGTATGTACTTATTCATGTGGATGTGTGCCCATGTGTGTGCACATATATCATGAGTGTGTGCATGTGCCATGGCTGACACTGGGAGCTCTCTCCGGCTGCTCACCACATCTCTTCTTTCCCAGGGCCCCAGCTGGCCTGGAATTTATATGTAGACCAGGTGAATCTCGACTGCACAGAGATCCACCTGCCTCCGTCTCCCTAGTGCTGGGATTAAAGGCATGAGTCACACTTAGCTCCACCTGATGCATGGTCTCTCACTGAATTTAGAGCTCATCAATAAGCTAGACTGGCTGGCCAACAGGTTCAGGGAACTTCCTGTTCTGCCTGTCCTCACTCCTTTTCTAGCTGGAGTTATAGTCACACACTGCCATGCCCACCTTTTCTGTGGGTTCTGGGGATCTGAACTCAGGTCCTTGTTCTTGTGTGACTGGCACTTTGCTCACCGAGCCATCTCCCCAATCCCCCCCCCCCCCATCATCTCTTAAAGGCCCCATTCTCAGGATCACTGCACTGGGGATTAAGTCCCCAACACAAGCTTGTTGGGCTTTGAGTTCAAACCTTAGCGATGAGTAATGACTGCACAGAGGCAACGTGGGATCCGTGAAAAGAAAAGAAGCAAGGGGCTGGAGAGCTTGCTCAGTGGTTAAGAGCATTGGCTGCTCTTGCAGGGGACCCGGGTTCAGTTTCCAGCACTCACATGGCAGCTAATAACCATCTGTAACTCCAGTTCCAGGGGATCTGACACCCACTTCTGGCCTCCCCAGGCACTGCATATATATTGCACAGTGTACTTACATACATGCAGGTAAAACACTCATAGATATAAAATTAAAAAATAATAAATAAGATATTTTTAAGAGTGGTGGTCCTCAGCCCATCAGACTGGCACAGGGCACTCCCTGCCTGCCTTCCTTGAGTGAACAACTTACTGCACATGGTGCTGGGCACTGGGAGAAAGTATCTCAGTGAATTTTGAAACAGAGTCTCAGGTAGCCCAGGCTAGTCTCAGACTCACTAAGTAGCTGAGGATGACCCAGAACTTCTTATCCTTCAGTCTCCACCTCCTGAGTGCCAGAATGGCAGATGTGTACCACCACACCTAGTTTATCCTCATTTCATAGGTAAGAATTGAGACACAGGTTCCATGACCTATCTGAGATCACAGGACTGGTACATGTCAGGGTTCGGGCTCATTTTACTCATTACTCTGTATATGATAACAGATATTAAACCACGGAAATGCCCCTGGCAGGGAACAGACAAGTCACAGGAAGAACTGGCAGGTGCTTCCCAACCTCCCATAGTATTAATTTTTTTAAACATTTATTATTCATTCATTCAGTCATTCATTCTGTGTGTATGTGAGTGTGCTTGTGCCGTGGTGTGTATGTGTGGAGGTTAAGGACAACTTGTGAGTGTCAGTCTTCTCCATCTATCCTGTGGAACCCTCGTATTGAACTCACATTGTCTGACTCGGCAGCAAGCCCTTTTGCCCACTGAGCCATCTTGCTGACCCAGTATTTAAAAAGTTTATGAATGTGGTTGGGGAATGCATGTTCATGTGGGTGCACATGTGTGTGTACATGCATGTGGCAGCCAGAGAACAACCTTGGTGACCTGGAACTCACTATGTAGACCAGGCTAGCCTTGATCTCACAGAGATCCCCCTGCCTCTGCCCGCTTAGTGCTGGGATTGAAGATGTGGACCACGAGGTCTGGCTCACCTTGTTATTTTTGAAGCAGGGTCTCTTACGGGCCTGGGGCTCTTCTGTTTGGTTAGGTTAGCTAGAGCCCTGGGGATCTGCTTTTCCACCTGCTGTATTACAAGGGTGTGCCACTGTGCCCAGCTTTTTAAAATTTATGTGACTTCTGGGGATTAAACACAGGTCTTTTTCCATACTAAGCAGAAAGCACTTTACTGACCGAGCCATCTCCTTGACAGTGACACCCCACCCCCAACCCCAGGAACACTCTGAGTTAGGCAATCTTACTTTCTGTGTGGGTGGCCACACCCCTCCACCAGACCTGCCCCTGGGAAGGGGCTGCTCCCCAGCCTCCTAAACACCTCCGACAGCCTCTAGACTCTAGGCTGAGATTTTCAGATTTTAAACAAAACAAAAGTCTGATTCAGTGTTTCCAGTCCTACAGGAAACTGAGTCCTCTGTGTATCTACTGCTGAAAGAAAAAAAAAAAAAAAGAAAGCTCACACCCTTATGTCTTAGAAGGCTCTTGAATGCAGCTCATTTCACACCATGGCAGACATTGCTCAGGACCGGAGCTGCAGAAGGAAGCCCAGAGTGAAGAAGGAAGGAAAGAGGAGGCCCGACAGTAAAGCAGACATGTCAATAAATCAGAACCCAGGCGATGACCCTGACTTAGGATGCGCCATTGGCAAGAAGAAACACCCCAGATCTTCCCGTAAACCAAGTAACAGAAGAGCAGATGGCTCCCCGGGGCCACTGGGAGAAGTTGGTACACACAGGACCTGGCAATCCCAGGGCTCTCCATGGGATGGGGGAGACAACTCGAGACATTAGCAATACTCAAGGCAAAATGAGAGCAGGCTTGTGGATTTGGGGACAGGGACAGTTTGGTCAGGTGACAAAAATAGATATGTCTGAATATTTGCACTGCGTTCCTCCTGGCCGCAGGAGATGGAGCTCACTCTAGACATCAGTGCTTCCGCCGCACTCCACTGCCGCCTCCCCGCCCTTCAAGAACCAGTCCTCCGCACTGCCCAGCTGGAGAACTAATTTCACTCTAGAGATTTGGGTAATCAGGATGAACCCTAAAGGGAAATCGAAATTTATTTTGGGAGGATGTTTTCCCCACCCACTGAGAAGCAGGCTCATTTATGCTGCGGGGCTGTGGGTGGGGACCAGGAGCTCTAGGGTTCTACATGCAAGAATAAACTCTGGGCTTGCACCTGTCAGGTTGTTAAAGATGCTGAGTTGGTGGAGTGGTGAGGTGGTGAGGTGGGTAAAGTGCTTACCACATAAGCATGAGGACCTGAGTTCAATCCCCAGAATCCACACCAAAAAGCTCCATGTGGTGGTGTGAGATTGTTATGCCAAGGCCGGGCAGGTGGACATGAAAGCACTATGGCCAGCCAGCTTTGCCTAACTGGCTAGCTCCTGGTCCAGTGAGAGACCCAGTCTCAAAAGAAACAAGACGAGGAGCTAAACAGATGGCTCAGTTGTTAAAACGCTGCTTTTGCAGAAGGCCTGAGGGTTCAGTTCCCAGCACCCACATGGCAGCTGACAACCATCTGAAATTCTGGGTACAGGGGATCTGGTGCCTTCCTCTGGCCTCTGCATGCATTGTGATGCACAGGTACACTTGCACACATGCAGGCAAAAGACTCATACACATAAAAAGAAATCAGAAAAAGGCCAAAAAAAAAAAAAAAAAAAAAGAAGCAAGGTGAATGCCATGGAGACAGAGGTCTGATGACTTGGGTCTGATCCCGGGGTCTACATGGTAGAAGGAGAGAGCCAACTCCTTGCAAGTTGTCCTCCAGTTCCAGGGAATCCAACACCCTCTTCTGGCTTCCACAGGCATTGCACACATGGGTACACTTACACACATGCAGGAAAAACACATATACATAAAATAAAAATGAATGAATAAGTTTTAAAACCTATGATGGATGACTCCTGAGGAGTCAAAGTTGACCTCTTGGTCTTTACAAGTATGTGCACAGATGTACGCCCACATGAATATGAACACACATAATTAAAGATTGAGAGATGCTGAGTTGCTGAAGGACCATAGCCCACACCCAACTTCTATAGGATTCCATCTTCCTCTGACCCTAGAGAATTCAAAAGCACTATCTTGCCATAGCGAGGGAAGTCAAAGGAGGACGTTCAAGGTCAAAGCAAAGGCTGATCCGGAGGAGATCAGACCGATGGCAGAATGCATACTCAGAGAGGTCAATTAATAAAAATCAACTTCCCCTTTACAGAAGGCTCTGTTGCTCTCATCGCCATTTTTCACCCATTTATCTCAAAAGTGCCTCTGAGCAATTTTGTGGAGCAGGAAGGCAAAGATTATTTATCTTCATCTTGTTTCATGAAGAAACAAAATCTTGGGGGCAGAGAAGTGATTTGCTCAAAGTTTTGAGGTCACCTCAGAGTTTTAAAGCTGGGAAAGATGAGCAAGGTGGTGCTCCACACTGCTGTTTTCAATTCTGTGCCCATGGCAGACACTGGCAACCGATCCCAGAGCTATCTATCATGGAGCTTGGATCCTCAGTGCAGTGAGCAGCAAGCCACTACTAACTGCCTAGAATTGCCCTGCAAGAAGGGATCCCCCTCAGTGTCAAGTCCCAACTAAAGTTCTCCTTTGACCTGAATCTGAAAGTCTTAGGGAGAGAAGAGACTTGGCTAAGATTGCCCGGTGCCCTTTCCAATAAGCTTCTTACGCTGTTTATGATGGATGTTTTTTTCAAAAATTTTTTTAAAATTTATTTTTATGTGTGTTTTGCCTGCATGTATGCAGATACACCACATATGTGCAAAAAAAAAATGTCCATGGAGGCCAGAAGAGGGTCTTGAATCCCCTGGAATTGGTGTTCTGGAGTGCTGGAATTTGAACCCTGGTCCTCTGCAGGAACAGTCAGTGCCCTTAACCACTGTGGCATCCCCCCGCCCAACTTTAATGTGTGTGTTCTGTGGTGTTTCTTTGTGTGTATGTGCATGTGTGTGTGGTGCATGCATGTGCACACATGCAGAAGCCAGAGCAGGACACATATTGCTTTCCTTTATCTCTGTCCATCTTACTGCTCTGAGACGGGGTCTCTCACTGAAACTGATTGGACTGTTTGGCCAGAGAGATCCTGGCATCCACCTGTCTTCACCATGATGCTGGGGTTACAGGAGCGCGTAACCGTGCCCAGGTTTTTACGTGGGTGCTGGGGATTTGGACTCGGGTCCTGGTGCTTGCAAGCATGTGCTCTTACTCACCGAGTGCCTCCCCAGCCCCTTTTGAGAGACGGCCTTGCACTATGTCCCAGGCTGACCTGGAACTTTCTATGTAGCTTAGACAGGCCTCAAGCTTAGAACACTTCAGCAACAGAGTTCTGAGTTTGGGGATTGCAAGACTTCTGAGCTTGGGATCACAGGCGTGCACCATGGTGGTGATCCGAATGAGAGTGACCCCATGGACTCCAAGTATTTGGACATTTTGTTCCAATTGCTGGCACTGTTTTGGAAGGTCTTAGAAGGTGTGGCTATGCTGGAGGAAGTACGTCATTGGGGGGCGGGCTTAGAGAGTTCTTAAGCCTTGCTGCATCTCCAGTTGAGCTCTGCTTCCTGTGCCTACTTGAAGATGTGAGTGCTTGGCCTCTGTGTCTACTCTAGCCACATCTGCCACCATACCTCCCTGCCATGATGGACTCTTGCCCCTTTGGAGTAGTAAGTTAAATAAACTCTTCCTTTTATAAGTTTCCTTGGTCAGTGTTTCTATCCCAGCAGCAGAAAAGTAGCCATCACTGTTAGGGCGTTCAGGCCTCTGGGAAGGACCACTCAGGCTTCAGATGTTCCAAATCAGCCAAATTTATTTAACTGGGCCAGTGAGTGCACTCTCCTAGCAGAGAATTAGAGAGCACAGCACTGGAAGAGGAGATTGCAAGGAGGAAAAACTCACTATCTCATTAACACGCTAAGTATTCCGCCCATCTATTTAGCACAACTTAAGGTGAACCTGCTTCCCAGCGGAGGTCCTGTGACGAGATGATTGACTAGTGAGACTGGAAAAGGGTTTTCTCAACAGCCCCGGAGAGGAGATCGTTTAGTCTACCCCAGTTAATTTTCTGGGGCTATTTGCCACTTTAACCCCACCCCACCCCCACCCCCTTGAGGTGTGATCCTAAAATCTTTTAGAGATTAGATAAAAGCTCTCAAATACTTTTGGCATTTTTGGCCTTTGGCACAGAGTGGGTTGCTAAAAGGCACAGAAACTTTTGGCTTTTAGACAAGAAACTGGCCATTTTGGGGGGGGAAGGTCTTTTTATCCCAAATTGCCTAGTTAATTTTTACCTTTTATTTTTATTATACCAGCCTCTGAAGAGGTCACCCTAATTGCCAATAGGGAATTGGGGAGCTGACTGCTCTGGCTTTTTTCCATGATATTTGCCACTTTAACATTACAACCACTATACCTAGCACAGGTTTTTTTTTTTTTTTTTTTTTTTAATTACATTTATTTAGTGTATGTGTGAGCATGTAGATGATGCATGTACTATAGTGCACATTTGGTGGTCAGAAGACAACTTGTAGACATTTGTTCTCTCTTTCCACGTTATGGGTCTAGGCAATTGAACTCAAGCCATCAGGCTTACACAGCAAGCACCTTAACCCACTGAGCCATCTCACTTGCTCAAAAAGTTGTTTTTTAGAAAATATCTTCTTTGTTATTTTTGTTTTATGTGTATGTGTATTGCCTGCACGTGTATAAGTTCACCCATGCTGTGTGGTCAGAAGAGAGCATCAGATCCTCTGGAACTGGAGTTATGGACGGTTGTTAGTCACCATTTGGGTGCTGGGAAGTGAACCTGGGTCCTCTGCAAGTGCAGCCAGTGCTCTTAACTGCGGACCCATCTCTCCAGCTCATCCAACAAGTTGATTTTTCTAAAACATCTAAGGACCAAAGAGAGGTGCCTTGGTGTCATTATTGGCTTGAACAGAACCAACTACTCAACTACAATGAAATCCATTTTAAAAAAGACTATTTCTTCTTAGAAGACTTTAGTGAGCCATATAATCCTTTCTGGAGGCAGAGAACAAATTATCATTGTCAATAAAATGCAGTTTACTTCATATTGACCTTCATTCACTAAAGACACAAGTCTCTAAATCTCAAGCACTGCTGGCCCAGGGCTTCTGTTGATTCTCAGATTAAAATATAAAGAAAATAGGGCCTGCAAAATGGCTCATGGGTAAAGGTACCTGCCACTATGCCTGGTGATCTGAATTCGGCCCCTGGAATCCACATGGCAGAAGGAGAGAACTGATTTCTGACCACCATACATGAGCCTACCAAAAGCTGGGGTGGGGGGCCTGGAGAGATGGCTCAGCAGTTAAGAGCACTGGCTGCTCTTGGGGAGTCTCAGGTTCAGTTTTCAGCATCCACATGGCAGCTAACAGCCACCTGTAATTCCAGCTCCAGGGAATCTGATGCCCTCTTCTGGCCTCGATGGGTTTTGCATAAATGCAGGCAAAAGACTAACATAAAAAAAAAAAAAAAAGTGAAAAAAAAAAAAAGTTTTAAAGGAGGCCATGAAAACATTGTACTCACATCAACACATACACACTCATTACACACACACACACGCACACAGACACAATTAAAAATAAAATAATTGCTGGGCGTGGTGGTGATACACACCTTTAATCCCAGCACTTGGGAGGCAGAGGCAGGGGATCTTTGTGAGATTGAGGCTGCCTGATCTACATACAGAGTTTGGGGCCAACTAGGGCTACAGGGAGACCCTATCTTAAAGAAAATGATAATAATAAAATGAATCTTTTTAAAAAAATTTATTAATGGTAGAATGGGAAAGCTATTGTGGAAGTTTGTAGAAAGTGTTGTGCAGCCTCAGTCAAACCCAGCACGAGGGTTCTCCAGGCTGGGGGCCAGAGACAGAGATGGTGTCCTGAATGACTGCTTTTGTGTGAGGGTCACAGAGGTCAAAACAAGGCTGATACAACTTGGGAGAGGCCCTACTGTGCATGGGACTGGCTACTGAGGGGGGTTGTGAGAGACAACTGTGGGCCTAGGGAGGACCTCTGTGTACGTGTGGTTTGTACCACCTGCATACATAAAAACTCTCATTTGTGAGAGCTAGATTCTATATAGATACATAAAATAATATATGTGCAGATGATGGAAGAATGGAAGAGAAACTGTGTAGTGGAGCAAAGAGAGGAGAAGGATGGCAGGCTCCAGGGGCAGCCTCAAAGTGCATCATCCGCTTGTGTGAAAATGACATTCTGTAACCCAGACTAGTAAAAAAATTAAAAAGACTCTTCAGGCTGTGTAGTTAATATGGAAGTGTTCTGTGTGTCTTACACATTAATTAAGTAAAACCTTGAGCTAGGGAGATGACTTGGTAATGGTATTAGCTGAGGATGAGCGTTGGCATTCGAATCCACAGCACCCACCTAAAAGCTGGGCGTGGCCATGTACACACACCTTGGAGGGCAGAGACAGGAAGATGACTGGTGCTTGCTGGCTGCCAGCTTAGCCCAAGCTTCCGTGAGAGACCCTGTCTCAAGGGAATAGAGAGTGAGAAAGCAGGACACCTGATGGCCTCTGACTTCCACAAGTGGGTGTACACCTGTATGTATGTGTGCATATCCCACACACAGAGACATATACACAAATAATAAAGAAATGATGCTGTGCACAGTGGCGCTCATCTCTCATCCTAGCACTTGGGAGGCAGAGGCAGGAGGAACTCTGAGAGTTCTAGGCCAGCCTGCTCTACATAGCAAGTTCCAGGCTGGCTAGGGTTACATAGTGAGACCTTGTTTCCAAAATAAATAAAGAAAATAAAGAAAAAGTGAAATGGACTATTTTTCATTGATGGATCGTTAGTCTTGAGTGGAAGCAGGAGCTGCAGCCTGGGGCTCCCAGGGCAGTTCTTGAAGTGGGATGTGGCTGATGTAGGAACTGGGTACAAAGGAACTTTGGGGTTTGGGAGCCCCAAAGGCTAGGACTTGTAGTTAAAGTTTATTTTTTCCAGACAAAGTCAGTTAGTTAAGTGCTTGTCTCAAAATCATGAGGACCTGAGTTGGAGACCCAGGAGCAACATACAAAACAGCATGGTGGAGCAGCTTAGAGTCCTGGGGCTGGACGCGGAGACAGGAGGATCTCTGGGGCTCTCTGGCCAGCCAGCCCAGCCCAGTCAGCGAGCCCCATTCCAGTGAGACCTTGTCTCAAAGAACAAGGCAGGGGCTGGGCGACAGCTCAGCAGTTAGGAACACTTGCTACTCTTGAGGAGGACCTGGGTACAGTTTCCAGTACCCACATGGTGACTAACAGCCAGTTCCACATCTGATGCTCATACATGCAGGCAAAATGCCCAAACACATAAATAATTAGAAATAGGTACACATACATGCTTGTGCAGACCCGGGTACACCACACATGTGCACATACGCATGTGTGCGTAGACCCCCACATACCTGCACACATATGCATGCACACACATAGATACACCACACATGTACCTACATGTATGCAACACATGTGCACACATATACATGCACACACACACCACACACATGCACACACATGCATGCATACCCACAGATAGACAGACTCTTGTGTGCACACACACACTCAGACACACATAAGTTTCAGACGAAAGAAAAGGATGTAAGATAAAGGTTAAAATTCCTCCCTACCCGGGGAGTCTTAGGTAAACACTATTTTATGGGCATCAGTGTCTTATTCTGGACACTGTTCAAATAAATGCCCCCCTAGGCCCAACTCCTTCATGACCCCACAGAATCCAGTGTGGCTGGCCCCACCCTGTGGAGCAGCTCTGCCCTTTCAGCCTTTCCTGTAATAAACAACACTGGTGCAAATGTCTGGGTACCCAAATACTTGCATGCCTGAGTATGTCTGTCTGTGAGATAATTGCTCACAGGAATTCCTAGGCCGCAGGGATTCTTGACTGTCAGATGCACAGCTCATAAGAACACCCTTCTGCTCTCTCCTCTGCTGTTCTCGGTTTCATCAAACCCTCCTACCTTTTTCTCTCTACCCGTTTCTGCTGTGCACTACTGAGTGTGTGGAACTCACCTGTGTGCGCATGTGGAAGCCAGAGGTTGGCGCCATGTTAGACATCGTCTTCTATCGCCCTCCAACTCATTTCCTAAGTTATTTTGTATTTTGGAGACAGGGTCTCCCTATAACCCCAGTGGGGCGGGAACCACTATGTAGACCAGGCTGGCCTTGATCTCATAGAGATCCCAGGTCCTAGCACATGGCAGACCTGGGAATCACTGCACTGCACTTTCTAAATTGCTAGGATTAAAGGCATGTGCCACCAACTTAATTTTTTGAGACTGAACTTGGAGTTTACTGATGGTTGGGACTGATTGGCCAGTAAATCCTCAAGATCTACCTGTCTCAACTTCCCCCCCACCTAAGGCTGAGGTTACAGAAGCCCATTTCTGCACTCAATTTTTATGTCGGTGCTAAGGATCTGAACTCAGGACCTCGTGTTTGCGCAAGCACTTTACCCACTGAGCAGCCTCCCCAGCCTTCTCTAATTCTTCAGACAAGGGGTTGCTGTGTAGCCCAGGCTAGTCTTAGCTTTCGTTCCTCTTTGCAGTCTCCGCAGTTCTGTCACAATAGGCACTGTTATGAGTGTTACCAGTCCAACAGGTTAAAAATGTTATTCCTGGGGCTGGAAAGATGGCGTGGCGGTTAAGAGCACTGGCTGCGCTTCCAGAGGACCTGGATTCAATTCCCAGCACCTATATAGTGGCTACCAACTATTTGTAACTCCAGTTCTAGGGGGATCCAATGCCTTCCTCTGGCCTCTGTGGGCTTTGCAGAAAATGGGTGCACTTTCATACATGCAGGCAGAATACTCATACACATAAAATAAAAATAAATATTAAAAAATTTAAAGAGTGCTGTTCCACTTTGGTATGATTTCATACTGATTTTATTACAGCTGCCGTGTGTCGAATGGTCAGCTCGCGTTCTGTCTGCTTGTCTCCATTAGCCTTTTTCCCATTAGGTGGGAACTCTCTGACTGGGGTAGTTGATGTTCTACCTGATTCTATACCACCCACACTACACCTCAGGCCAGACTCACTCCAACTGTCGCTCAGAGTTCAGTCACTTTAAAAGAAACTGTCTGGCTCATACAGACAAAATTATTTATTATCTGGCCCCCATCAAGATAAAGGTGGCTGATTCCAGTATCTAATTGATTTAAAAGTGTTGTTTATATATTAAGGAAATTTTCTTATTATCTGCTCTGTTTTGTATTTAACTCTTTACTTTCTTTAGCCTCCTATCCTCAAAATACTCCAGGCAGAAGGGAAACTTCAAGGATGAAGCCCTGTCATATGCTTTATGCATTTGAATACACTCTGGTCTGTGTTCATTTAGGGAAGGTATTTTAAAGATTATTTTATTTTGTTTCTTGTTTCATTTTTCCATGTGAGAAAGGGGGGAGGTCCTCGCTAAGTTGCCCATGCTGGCCTTGAACTCACTCTGTAGCTCTGGCTGAATTTGAGCTTAGAATCCGCTTGCCTCAGTTTCTCGGGTAGCTGGGCTCACAAGCCTGTACCACCATGCCCAGTTAGGGAAGTTTTTTGGTTTGTGTTTGTTTTAATGTATGTGAAATCCAGAAGATCAAACTGAGCACTTTACTAGACCCTCAGGCCAGGACGTGATAGATATATATTCTTATTACCTATTTTATGCATGAGACTTTGCTGAGGTCCTAGCACACGGCAGACCTGGGAATCACTGCACTGCCTGGCTCCAAGTCCCCAGATCTTTCCAGTAAAACATCTTGCTTCCTAAAGCTGAGTACCAGGCCTAAAGAATGAGAAAGTCCTGACAGGCGTTAGCTTGAGTCCCTCTAAGTGTGTGAGGATGTGGGGTAGAGCATGGGATGGTCCCAATTTTGATTTCTGTGTATTCCTCAGTGAGGGAAAGCAAGAGGGAGAATTCCAACACACATACACCACACAGGATGAGCCCTCTTTGAGGTGGGAGGGTGCATACACACCTCTCTGTTGCCCAAAGCCTGTCAAGAGCACAGTCCAGTTAGGAATGGGTGTGAGGACCATAACACTGGTGGAACAACAGATGTGGTAGGGTGGGGGTGGGGCTAAAGGCGGGAAGAGGGAGTGACTGCCAGGCAGCAGGATTGGGTGGTGAACTTTTATTATCCCTGGCACTGGGCCACAGCCACCCATTACACAAGTCTGACAGTGATCATTATAGTCTCTGAGCCCTTGAGAAAATCACAGCCTGAAAGGTAACCCTTCTGAAAATAGTCACTCCATCAAAACCACTGGATCAGAGAATAGGGTCCCTAGAGGACAGTGTGGGGATATACATGGTGGGTTCTTCGTATTGTTGTGTAAGAGATGGCCTGCTCCTTGTAACTTCTCTTTAAGACTGGGGTGTAGCTTAGCAGCAGAGCACTTTCCTAGAATCCCCCAGTGAGGGGCTAGGGTGTGGCTCAGTGGTAGAACACCTGCCTAGAATCCTCCAGTGAGGGGCTGGTATGTAGCTGTTGGGTTGACTATCACCTCAGACATAGACCCACAGTCTATTAAAGTCTCTTGTGGGTGAAGGACAGCTAGGCAGGAAAGAGGAAGCCCAGGTATTGCCCTGAGGATCCTCCTCAGCAAGAATCCTCACTGACCCTGGGGCCCAGCTCTCTCCCACATTCCCCTCTGAGTTCTTGCACACTGCAAGCAAGACAGAATAATCTTAAGGCAAGAGACCCTGTGTCTCACAGTCCCTCTGTGTTGTCCCCATGTGGCAAGCTCCCAGCCACCCAGGAAATGACACTGATGACTGTTTGATTCAAACAAAAGTCTTGTCATTCTTAGAGGAACTTTGTCCGGGGTCGCACTGTGTAGTCCAGGCTGGCATGGAACTCTCTCCGCCCTCCTGCCTCAGCCTCCTCAGAGCTGACTCTACAGGCGTGGGCTACCACACCCGACATGGAACTCTCTCCGCCCTCCTGCCTCAGCCTCCTCACAGCTGACTCTACAGGCGTGGGCTACCACACCTGGCATGGAACTCTCTCCGCCCTCCTGCCTCAGCCTCCTCAGAGCTGACTACAGGCGTGGGCTACCACGCCCGGCGATACTGTCATTCTTGGGTCCAGCGTATTTAGCTACAACGCCTTTCCTTTTCTTTTTGAAACGTATTTTATTACTTTAATGTGCTGAGTGTACTGCCTGCATGCACGTAAGTGCACCGATGTCATGCAGTGCCCACAGAGGTCAGAAGAGAGGGTCGGATTCCCCTGGAACTGGCGTTAAGGAAGGTTGTTAGCCACCGTATAGGTGCTGGCAATTGAAGCCGGGTCCTCTACAAGAGCAGCCAGTGCTCTTAATCATTCAGCCATCTCTCCAGCGCCCATTTTTCCTGTTCAGTCATATCCAGGATCATTCATGTGCAGGCACCAGGAACGGTGAGCTGTCACCTGCCTTTGTGATCCTGGGTAACAAAATCTGTCCTGGTGCAGACAGCTCCCCTGAGACCTATAAGGCTGCGGGTCAGTGGCTTTGTGCTGGAGCACCCTGGGCTGGCCAGGTAGCAGGATATCTTCACAGATAACTTGTAGGTGGTCACAGCTCCATTTCAGGGAAGGCTTAGGGTCCGAAAATTGGAGCTAAAGTCCTGTCTCTGCACTAACACTGCGCTGAGTTTCCAGCACACATAATGTGTTCCTTAGGTAGGCACTAAATAAATGCTGAGGCGAAGGGACACCCTCCCCCCTCCCCCCAGTTTCTGATAGGTTGGTAGCCTTAAACCTTCCAGAAAAGTCATAAATGTCACAGGATATTTGTTTTTGTCAAACTACAAACTGGCCGGTCAAACGGCAACCTGTCTGACCTAGCTGGGTTGGTGGTGACCCCCACAGCCCTTTAAGTCTCTCAACCGTGCCCCCTCGCCCCCACCCCAAGCTTAAATATGTGCCCAGGCCAAGAGTCACTCTCGCTCAGAGCTCCCAAGGGACAGAAAAGCCCTTCCACCGCCCCCATCAGGCTGGTGACTTTAAGCTGCAGGCCTCTGGGGCCTCCCCCAAACACACCCTGTGGGGAGGGCCATTAATTGCCCTGGGCATCCCTCTTTTTGGAGTAGAGTGGGCCACCTTCTCAAGAGCCTCTAAGTTAGGCTGGGCTGGAGGTTGCAAACTTCCGGGTTCTCAGGTGTGGGCAATGCTCTCCTCTTCCGGGGGGGGGGGTTGTGGGGGGAGTTGGCACTACCAGCCTGGGCCATCTGTCTCCCGAGTTTTTCCTCTCCTCTTAGAAGAGCACAGGAGACTGAGAGCCAGGGTGATGTTTGCAGTTAGATACCTAAAGGTTGCAGAGTGAGGTTCAAAATGTCAGGGAGGGGCCCGGGGAGAGAGGCTGGGGGAGGGGAGATGGATGGCGAGAGAAGGACGCCCTGGTACCCAGGGAATGGAAACTTCTCCATCTCTCCTTCCTACCCTCATCATCCCCATTGGCGCCATTGCCACTAAAGTCTTCCAGCGTCCTTCCAGCATCGCAGCACCAAGTCTCCCCATTTCCGGCGTCCCCAGACCCCCAGCACCTACCTGGGGTGCTCATGCTCCGCAAGCTCCAGGCTCCTCCTCCATGCAGGCCTCCAGCTTCCTCCAGCGCTGGACTCTGGTCTGCAAGCAAGCATGCACCTGACTGAGGGTGGTACCCTCCCAGGGCCAGGGGGCACCCACCAGGAACTTGTGGGGGGGGGGTGCTGCCCTGGGCTAGGAGTCCCAAGTTCTGAGAACGCAGAGGGAGAAGAAAAAAAAAAAAGGCAGAGAAAGTGTGTCATTGGCTGGGAGGGGCGGAGGAGAGAAATGCAAAACGCGACAGGAAATGAGACTTTAAAAAAATTACAGAAGGTTAGAAAGATAAGGAGGGGGAGGGGAAGGCTTGTGTCTAAGGCTTAGAAGGAAAGGCCTTGATGAGGTAGAGGGCAGGCAATGGAGGCGACCTTGAAGGGCCAGAATGGGCCGGATGGTCTCCGTGCTGAGACCAAGCTGGCCAGGCCACCTTGTCTAGGATAGGAGAGGCTGGGCCCACCTCAGATGCTCTGGACTCAGTATGGCCCTGGGAGAGGCTCCCCTTTTTCTTGGTTTTCTGGGGTGATTGGAATGGGGTCTTGAATTTCTTCACTGAAAAGGGTTATGTGGCGGAGAGTGGCTTTTCTGATGTACCTGGCAGGGAACCACGATACACACAAGTTTGCTCCTTGCAAAGTCTGCTCAGGAGTGGAACCAAGAACCACAAAATAAAGGCTGAGCCAGAGCACCTGAGTCCTCACTCAGGCCTTACAGACACACCTTTCTGGCCAGGGAGGGGTGTGTGGGGGGTAGAGGGGTCAGAGAAATGCTTCTTGCCTTGGGAAAAACTTTGTTGCTGTTCAGATAGGGTCTCACGATGTAGCCCTGGATGCCCTGGAACTCACTATGTAGACCAGGCTGGCTTCAGTCTCACAGAGGTCTGTCTGCTCCTGCCTCCAGTGCTGGGGTTAAAGGTGTGTGCCACCATGCTGAGCTTGTGTATGTGTGTGGTGTATGTATTTAATATGTTCCAGAAGATCCCTTTCTACATTCTTCCCTTGAGACAGGGTCTCTCGCTGAGCCTGGAGCTAGGATGGATGACACCAATCCCCATTGGCCCTCCTGTCCCTATCCCACACAGTGCTGGGGTTACAGGCAGTGCCAAAGCCAGCTTCTTGTGTTGGTGCTGGGGATTTGAACTGAAGTCCTCATGTTTGCTCAGGTCTTACCCACTGAGCCATCTTGCAAGCCCAGCCTGTGAGAAGCCTTTTAATCTTTAAAGGAGCTCTGCCCAAACCCCACTCAAGGGAAGAATGGAATCCACATGCTCTAAGATCACTGAACAGGGGCTGGAGAGGTGGCTCAATGGTTAAGAGCACTGGCTGCTCTTGGGAAGGACCCAGGTTCCGTTCGTAGTACCCACATGGTGGCTGACAACCACCCATAACTCCAGTTCTAGGGGATCTGATGTCCTCTTCTGGCTTTTATGGGCATTGCGTACACAGGTGCACTTACATACATGCAGGCAAAGCACTCATACACATAAAATAATAAAGTTTTAAGAAGAAATCTAAAATATTTACAGAGATGTGTACAAGGCCCTGCACACATGCCGGGTGACAGCCGCTCACAGTCTGAACACTGCAGTGCATACTCACACCAGGTTCCATTAAAACATCAAGTGTCTGTCTTCAGGAAGTCCTCGTGTCCTCTTCAGTCACCAGCAAAGACTAATTCTGTCTGTTCATGAGCTTTATTACTTTTTATTTTTGTGGTGCTAGAGATTAAACCAGGACATTGTACATGATAAGTAGGAGTTCTACCACTGTGCCACACCCCCAGCCCCTCACTGGGGGATCCCAGGCAGGTGTTCTACCACTGAGCCTCACCCCAGCCTCTCACTGGGGGATCCTAGGCAAGTGCTCTACCACTGAGCCTCACCCCTAGTCTCTGCTTATGAACCAGAAGCAAACACAGGCTCCCTGTTGATTCAGTACTCTCACTCAGTGTTGAGGTTTCGACATTTATGGATGAGATTGTATGCAGGTGCAGTTCATTAAGATATGGCTCCTTCCACTCAAACCGTATTAAAATTGTCAAATGTGTAAGTTTAGAAGAACCAAATAGTGAATATCCATTATACCCAAGCACTGGATTCCACAATCGACATGTTGCTGTCTGCTTATCACAATCTCTTCATCTCGCCACTCATCAATCTTGTTTTTGGATGCATTTCAAAATATGTAGCAGATATTTGTACACATTTCTTGAAATATTCTGCAATGCACGCCATGGAGTACATCTATGTTCAGTTTCTGAGGAACTTCTACCGATCTTCGTAGTGACTATGCCAATTTACTTTCCCAACAGCCATAAGGGTGTTTATTTTTAATTTTAATTATGTGTTTGTGTGTATCTGTGTGTGGTATGTGAACATGTATGCAGTGGCCACAAAGTCCAGAAGAGGGTGTCAGATTCCCTGGAACTGGAGTTACAGGTCATTGTAAGCTGTCCAACATGAGTGCTTGAAATCAACAGGTCCTCTGCAAAAGCATTACATGCTCAGGTTGGATAACGGTTCAGTGGTTAAGAGCACTGACTGCTCTAGCAGAGGATCTGGGTTCAGGTCCTAGCACCCACATGGTAACTAACAAACATCTGTGACACCAGTTCAAGGGGATCCAATTCCCTCTTCTGGCCTTCATAAACATTGCATGGCATGGGTGTGCTTGCATACATGTAGGCAAAAACAGTCATACACATAAAATAAAATTGAATAATAGTGGCACGGGGCAGAGAGAGCACTTCTGCGTCCCTCAGCTCTCACCAGCGAAGCTTCCTCATAAAACAGAGCTCGATATACACAGAAGGCCACAACTGGCTAAGTTTTAGAGAAAAAGAAACTGCAGAGTGTGTGTCTCTGAATAGAACTCCTATATTAAACCTCACCCACCCATGGCTCAGGAACTGTTGTAAAAGAGCAGGCAGAAAGAGCGTAAGAACCAGGGTTGGTCCACGAACGTAAGGAAACAGGAGCTCAGGCCACTGGAAGCTTGTTCATGTGAACTTGTGGCAATGGTGGCAGCAGACCCATGCCAACTCAATCAGAGAAGGACTCAGCATGGAGCAAGAGAAGGGGCCGAAGGGCCCCAGCCATAGCCTGGGAATGCTTGGTAAATGATTCCTGCTGGGTGAGGGAGAGTAGCTCTTCTTTAAGATCTCTAGGTAGGTTGACTAGACTCTAGTGGATGAACTTGCACCGAAGGACGTCTGGGTACATATGCTTGACCAAATAGGATTTAACATATGAGAAAATGCATGAGGTTCAGTGTGTGTGTGTGTGAACGGATGGACGATGGGGAGGATGGAGGAGGGAGTTGAAATTTGATTAAGAACTATTGTATGAAATGCACAAAAACTCAATAAAATATTTTTAGAAAGAAAAATAAATAAATAAAATTTTAAAAGAGTCATATACGCCCTTAAGTGCCAAGACAGCTTTCCAGTCTCTACAATGTACATGGAGATTTTGGCTGTGTGATGAAATGAGTTCTGGCAAATGTGTAGACCACTTAATACAAACTTTCACAAAGACACAGAGCTTCAGAGCCAATAAGGCAGCCCCGGCCTCCCTGATCACTGAATGCTGGGCCTGTGACTGCTACAAAAAGGAGACAAATTTCTAAATTGTTAAGTTTAATGGCTCTTAAGATAGCTCTAAGAACCTATATTTGATTCTGTTACTGGAGAACTTTTAAGTGTCATAAAACACTTTAAGTATGCCAATCTGCTTATAACTTTCATGGAGCCTCAATACAGGTCAAGCATTGCCGAGGAAAATTTGTTAGTTGATGGGCTGTAAGCTCAAAAGATACTAGAGTTTGCTATTTCATATATAATTGGGAGGCAGGGACTGGAGAGACGGCTCAGCAGATAGCGCACTTATTATGAGGATCAGAGTTCAGAGGTTCAGCACCCAAATAAATGGTGGGCAGGCTTGGTGACCTGCCTGTAAGTCCAGCACACAGAAAAGACAAGGAAGGGCCATTTCAAGCTAATTGATTAAACTAGATGAATCTGCAAACTGTGGGTTCAGTGAGATGCCCTGCCCCAATAAATAATGTGGAGTGCAATGGAGGAAGATTCCTGATGTCAGCCTCTGGCCTCTACTTGAGTGCTCACACACATGCACATACACTGGGAATCCACACACTCACCCCACACTCACATACAGACACAAAAAGAAAGAAGGCAGAACATTTTATTTATTTATTTATTTATTTACTCATTGGCAGAACTGGGCATTGAACCTCATCTCTCATGCATGGGCAACTTAGGGGCAGGTGTGCCACTGAAGAAATGTCCCTCCCCCAGCAATCATTAGTTGCTTATATATTCTCAGTGAGACCAAGAACATATGAGCGTGGTGCTTCCATGGGGAATATTATGTGGGCCAATCAATTGTTTGGATTTTAAGACTGCAAAAGCCACATTGGGCCCAGGCAACAGAGTTCCATAACATCAGTGCTTTCAGAACTTTCTGCAGTATACCTTCTCCACTTTAAAACAAATGTCTATCAGGGTGTGGTAGCATATTTCATCAATCCCAGCACTTGGAAGGCAGAGGCAGGAGGATCTCCTTGGGATCAAGGCCAGCCTGGTCTACACAGCTAGTTCTAGGCCAGCCGGGGTTACAAGAAAATCCTGTCTCAAAAACAAAAAACAAACAAAAATCCCAAGACAAACAAACAAACAAAATCTCCACACACTCCCAAAATGTCTAAGCCAGGTATGGTAGGACACACCTGTAATCTTTATGTTTGGGATGCTGAGGTAGGAGAATCATCAGTTTGAGGCCAGCCTAGTCTACATAGTGAGTTCTAGGCCAGCTGGGGCTATGGAAGACCCTGGGTGTTGTTGTTGTTTTTTTAATCTAATATATGTTGGATTGATTGTTCTGCAAAATATAATAAAAATTAATTACTCAAAAATGGAATTTCAAAAAAGACACTCAAGATAGAAGCTAGCCAATCATGCTTGGCTATTGTGGCAGAATCAAACGTGCCATAAAGTCTTAAAATGCTGAGTCTCCTTTTCTGTGCTTATCTTGTCTTAGACTGGTGCACACAAGGACACAGGCCCACAGGCCAGACCGTGGCACATTGCCCATAGAAGAAGCTTGTGGATGCCAATGTCTGTATTCAGATGGCCCAGCCAGCCTCACCTCCAGGAGACTGGAAGAGGTCAGAAAAATGTCACATTTGTCATTTGGATGGTCACAAACAGAAGCTGAAGTCCTCAGCTTGAAAGAACTGGGCTCAGGATGAGGCTGTGGTTCAACTGGTATGTATGAACATTTCCTGGGGAGTCATGAACAAATGCTTATTCACCTCAGACTGACCAAAGAAATGGTTCTACCGAAGCCCAGCTTGGTCAACCAATGAGTCTATTGGGCTTATATACAGGAGTATGAACGAGGGGCTGCTTACAGGAGTGTGGACAACTCAGAGACAGGTGCATCACCAAAAGCTCACCTGAGCCTGTGTGACGACTCATGATAGCTGCACCCTGAGCTCTCTGCATGACTCCAGGCAGCTCTACAGGTCTCGGAATCTCCTCCCCCAGTGACAGTCACTGCTTCTTTAGAGTGGGGATGGTGGGGACAGGGTGGGGATGGTGGGGGTGTTACAAATTTTGTAAGTTTCAGCTTTTTCTTGGACTTGTGAGATTTCTTTACTTTCCAAGTCTCCTGAGCCTCCCTCCCCCTTCCAGAAGGGAGAGTTTCAGTTTGGAGGAAATCGCTGCTCAACAGTAGAGTGCCGGGCTAGCATGCACACAAAGCCCCGGGTTCATCCCTAGCACTGCATAACTCAGGTGCAGCCTGTATTCCCAGCACTCAGGAGGTGGGCAGGAAGATCAGGAGTTCAAGGCTGTCTTCAGCTACGTAATGAGGTCAGCCTGGGCTACATGAGACCCCATCTCAGAAAAGAAATTTAAAAGGGGAAAAGTGGGAAAAGAAAGAGAGAAAGGAAGCAAGGAAGGGAGGGAGGAAGGGAGGGAGCGAGAAAAGGGCTCAAATGAACAACTAGGACAAGACTGTCCCAAGGGTGGAAAAAAGCAAGGATGCTGGGAAGGAAGGTGTGCTGGAGAGCTTTAGTTGTCAACTTGACACACCTGGGCTGAGGGAGCCTCAGTTGGGGAATTTCCTCCGACTGGCCTGTGGCCATGTCTATGGGGTATCTTCTTGATTGTTGAGTGATGTGAGAGGACCCACTGTCGGGGGTGCCACCTTTGTGCAGGTTGTTCTGTATTGTATAAGAAAGCTGGCTGAGCACGGGTCAGAGGAGCAAGCCAGTAAACCGCATTCCTCCATGGCCTGTGCTTCAGCTCCTGCCTCCAGGTTCCTGCCCTGAGGTCCTACCTTGAGCTTCCTCAGTGATGAACTGTGACCTGGGAGATGTGAGCCAAATAAACCCTTTCCTCCCCAAGTTGGTATTGGTTAGAGTGTTTTATCACAGTGGTTGGAAGCAAACTAGAACAGAAAGGTATGTAAAGACCTCAGATCTTCTGAAAAGTGCCCCAGACATATACAGAGAGACCACACCCACAAAATAAAAATGATTAATACAAGATAGGCCGGCTATTCCCTAATGTTAAAAACATGATTGACAAATTAATAAAATCAATTTAAATGTCTCATAGGGTTGACAGATGTCTGTCAAGTTGACCCTCCTAGCCTGGAAAGCTAAAACAATATAAACCCCAATAAAATGGCAAGTTTCTGGGAAAGCTGAGACAGTAGTGATCAACTCAGAAAGAGGCAAACCCTAGAGTTCCTGCAAGAGGGCAGGGGCACAGGGAAGAATTCATCAGCACGTCTGTCAGAACTTATCTGTGCTATGAAGTGACCCAATAAGAGCCACATAAAATTGGATGTCAGCACCTTCAGTCCCCACTGAACTGAAGGCTGAGATGGGGATTTCTTGAACCCAAGAATTTAAGACCTTCCATAGTAAAACCCTGTCCAAAGCAAAAAAGGTCAGTAAGCATGAATAAGAATGACCTTTGGAGCTGCCAAGATGATTCCCTTGGTAAAGTGCTTTACACACAAGCTTGAAGACCTGAGTTTGGATCTCTAGTACCTACATAAAAGTCTGGGCATGGTAGTGAGCACCTACCATCCCAGCACTAAGGAGATAGAGACAGGAGGGTCCCAGGGCTCACCAGTCTGTCCAGCTAGGTCAACGACGAGTTCCAGGCTAGTGAGAGATCCTGTTCCAAAAATGAAAGTGGAGGGCTGGTGAGATGACTCAGCAGGTAAAGGCACCTGTTGCCAAGCTCAAGGACCCGAGTTTGGTCTTTGGGACCTACATGACATGCTGTAACTCCTGAAAGTTGTTCTCAGATCTTGACACACATATTGTGGCACACACTGACCCCCCCGAACAAAAAAATTAAATTTAATAAAAATTAAAAATAAGGTGGAGGCTGGCCTCTGCATGCATACGCACATATGGACTCACACATATGTACACATGGATCCATGTGCACATGCACTCATACACGTGTGCACTCACACACAGATGCATACACATGTGCATATGTACTCACACACTAGCACACTTATGCATCCACCCACTCACACACAGGCCCACATGCATGTACTTGCACACAAAGGTCTATATCTAGGGATATCCATATGAAGCTTCAGGAAAGAGAAAAGAAAAATAAGATTCTAAAATCTTCTAGAGGGAAAACGCATACAGATGGTGCCTTCAAACGGACCAGGTATTCTCAGTTGCAGCTCTGGGTGCCAACGATGAAGTAAAGCCTGTCCCTCATCGGGAAATTGACTTTAAACTTGGAACTCCATAGTGAACCGAATCATCAGCCAGGTGTGAGAGCAAATTAAACACCTTCTTAGACATATGGGGAGCCTTGAAGATCTACTTCCCATGCAGTCCCAGGAAGAAAGTTCCCTGAGAACGAACTAAAGTGGAATGAAGAAGAAATCTGGCAGAGAGGACAAAGATATGTGCTCTGAGAGAGACTGAGACACAGCCAGGACACGGGGTCTGAGAGAGAGGGAGGTGCGCCCAGGAGGGGAATGCAGAGGGTGGGAATGTAGGGCTGGGGAGACGGGAGATGGCTCAGGTTTGAAGACCAGGCTCCAGTGCCCATGTAAAACCAGGTGTGGCCTTGCCCATCTGTGTCCTCAGCACTCAGAAGGTGGAGTCAGGAGGGTCCCTGAGAGTCCCTGGTCAACCTCGATGAATCAGCGAGCTCCAGATTCAACGAGAGACTCTAGCTCAAAAAAAAAAAAAAAATAAAGAGGAGAGCATTTGCTAATAGGAGGCACCTATTCTTGACCTGAGGTCTCCACACATGTGTGCACACATGTATATACATGAACATGCACATGGGCCTCCTATATACAAAGCTACAAAAACAAATAAAACATAGCCATTGCCTCAGATGTTGTGATGACTAATCCAGATAGTCAGCTTGGTGGGGTTTATAATTAGTATGGAAAAAACCTTGGCTTGTGTTTGTGAGGAAAGCTTTAGATCAGGTTAACTGAGGAGGGAGACCCTCCCTGAATGTGGCAGCACCATCCCACGGGTTGGGGTCCTGGGCTGCATAAAAAGGAGAAAGTGAGCTGAGCACCAGCATTTGTCTCTCTCTGCTTCCTGACTGCGGATGAGTGTGAGCAGCTGCCTCACCCTCCTGCCGCCATGCCTTCCTGCCATGGTGGACGGAACCTGAGAGCTATAAGCCAGAATAACTGCTTCCTTCCTTTAGTTGCTTTTGTCACAGCACTGAGAAAAATACTTAAACAAAAACCCAGGGAAGAAAAACAAAATCAGTGACTGATTTCAGTAAAAATCTTCACTAGCAGAAACATCCCAGCTACCAAGACAGACGGAAAACAATTGTCAAAGTTGCAGATTGAACTAAGTTTCAAGCTAGATTCATCTAGATTTGGAAAAAAAAAAAGTCACTCATAAGGAATTTAACTAGGAAAGAAGGGAGCAAGGCCATGGATGTGTTTCCTATTCACTCTGTGCTGTATCAGCCAGCTTCCCATTACTATAACAAACTACTAGAGGCAGTCTATATTACAGAGAAGAAAGCTTTATTTAGGTAATGGCTATGGAGAACAGAAGTCTAAAGAGTGACATCACATTGTAGAATAAGTATGTGTATCTCTCTCTGTAGTTCTGTCCCATTTTCTTCTTTTTTAAGATTTGCTTTTATTGTGATTGTGATTAATGTGTATATGTGTGTGTGTGTGTGTGTGTGTGTGTGTGTGTGTGGTGCCTGCACATATGAGTAATGCCCACAGAGGCCAGAAGAGGGTGTTGGATCACCCAGAGCTGAAGTTACAGGCATTGGTTAGTCACCTGACACGGGTGCTAGGAACAGAACCCTGGTTCTCTGCAAGGGCAATGAGCACTCCGAAGTGCGGAGCCATCATGTCTCCAGCCCTATGTGTCCCTCTTCTTACAAAGTCATTAAAACTTAATGGTGGAGTCTCTTCCTAGTGATCTCACCTACACTAACCATTCCCAAAGGCCTCATCTGCAATCACCAGGGTTGGATTGAGTTTCCACATCCTTAATTCATTAGCCTAAGATCTGAGGGTTTAAACTTCTTCATGAATTCTAGAGTACAAAAGTTTTCAAACCATTGTGCCTTCTGCCCCGGGATACAACCATGTATATGCATTCTTTCAGAAAGTGAAAAAATAAATCTGTGTGTGTGTGTGTGTGTGTGTATACTTGTGTGCATGTGGAGGCCAGAGGACAACCTTGACTGTTGTTCCTTGGGAGCCATCCACCCTGGTTTTTTGTTTTTTGAGACATGCTCTCCCTGGAGGAGCCTCAGTTGGCCTGGAACTCACTATGTAGATCGGGCGAGCCTCCATCTCACAGAGATCCGCCCGCCTCTACCTCCCCGGTGCTGGGATTAAAGGTGTGCTCCCCACACCTGGTTTACTTTTTTTTCACCCTGTTTCTTGAGACGGGGTCTTTCCCTTGCCCCGAGGTACATGAGTCTGTCTGGGTTGTCCGTCCAGCCAGCCCCAGGGATCCTCTCGTCTCTGCCTCCCCAGATCTGTGATTACACCAGCCTTTTTTAACATGGCTTTTATGAACTGAACTCAGGTCCTCGTGTGTGTGGCGGGTACTTTACCAAATGAGCCATCTCCCCAGTCCTAGAAAGTAAAAATGTTATTGCTAGAGGAAGTGTGTGTGTGTGTGTACGCACACACACATCCATGTGCTGCTGAATAAGAAAGCCAGAGAGGGAGCTGCTAGGTTTGGTTCCTGGTCTTGTAAGCGGGTCCGAGTTATCACAGCTGAGGAGGTGGTGAGACCACAGTGCAACCCACACGACCTAACGTGTTCAGAGGAAATTTTCTATTTTACTTGGAACCAGTGGTGTTTTGCTTCTGGGCCCCATGTGTGTTAGGAGGAGAAAGAAAACTTTTAGCCTCCTCTTTCTAAAATCTAGCCTAACCCAGTCCCCTAACAGACAGGGTAGGTAGTGTTTGGTGGGTCTTTCTGGAATGCAGCTGCCTCTGCCCTCTAATTTCCGTCAATGGTGTGTGAGTGTGTGGGAACTGAGGTGCTGATAGAGCCCCCCCCACCCCAGGATAGATGGGCAAAGGGAACCAGGGGTCCTGAGCCTCCATCCTCCAGACTGGGTATGCCCAGCTGGAATGGAATTCCTTAAAGGCTCTTCTCAGGGACATGCGAACCTCTCTCTGTGTGCCTCCCTGTCTCTCTCTGCCTCCCTCTCTCCCTCCCCTCTGTGTCCTTTCTTTCTGTCCCTGTCGCTCCCTCCCTCCCTCTCTCTCTCTCTGTCCCCTCTCTCACTCCTCTTTTTACAGCCTCTCTGTCTGCTCTCTTCTCTCTGTGTTCTCTCTTTCTCTTACCTGCCTCTCCCTCTCTCTCTCTCCCTCTCTTCTCTCTCTCTCTCCTCCCGTCTCACTGCTCCGCCTTCTCTGTTTTGCACCCTCCCTGTTTCTGCTTTAGTCTTACCTGGCCTGGAGGTCCCCCTGCAGCCTGTGCTGAGGGTCCCCTCGTCAGGCACAGCTTCCACCATCCCCAGGAACCACGAGCAGCCCAAGAGCACCTCTCCAGGGTTGCAGCACTCAGTTTTTGCAAGTACAGCCCAAATTCTCCTAGCATCCTTTGCTGTTCTCCTTGTCCACCCGCTGGGAGACAGCCTGCAGCAGCCACAGACACTCCTCCTGGGGGAGAGGTGAGAAAGGACCGTACTCTCTCATGTCCCTCAGCAAGTATCCACAGGGAGGCAACGGCTGAGGGAAAGGCCCCAACCTTATCCTACAGGGAAGGAGGGAGGTCTGAGCCTGAGGAGCTCCCAGAGACAGCAGCCTGTTGGGACATGGGTTCTACCGGCAGCAGATCCTCAGCTGTGAGCTCCCTGAGTGAGGACTGCCTCAGAAACACCTGTTATCCCAGCACTCAGGAGACAGTGCTCAGGAGACTGAAACAGGAGGATGGCTGCATGTTCAAACCCAGCTTGGGCAATTTAGTAAGTTCCAGGCCAAACTAGGCTACAGTGTGAGACTCTGTTAACCTCCTCCCGCCCCCCAAAAATTAGTCAGGCTGGGGTGGTGGTGGCTGCTGCAGAGGGGACTGCCGTTAGTTAAGTGCTTGGTGCACATGCATGAAGACCTAAGATCAGATCCCCCAGAGCCCACATACAAAAGCTGGACATGCTGTTGTGCTTGTAAGCCCAGTGCTGGGGAGGCTCACTGGCCAGCCAGTCTAGCTGATTGGTAAGCTCTAGACTCAGTGAGAGATGCTTTCTCGCAAAATAAGGCGGAGAGCTACTGTGGAAGACAACCATGCTGATCTCTGTCCTCCACATGCATGTGTACATGTGCATATGTAAACACACACAGACACACAGGAAAGGAGAGAGAGAGAGAGAGAGAGAGAGAGAGAGAGAGAGAGAGAAGGAGGGAGAGAAAAAGAGAGAGAGAGACAGAGACAGAGAGACAGAGAGAGATCTGCCAGGGATCTGTGCCACAGCTGCAGAATTGTTTCCTCTCCTTTGATGGGTCCCACTCCCCAAACCATCAGCTTGCTTTCTGCACCCAGTTTTCCCTGAGGGCCCCCAGCTCATCTTTGCACTTCTACCCGCCATTCCATTCCCGTGACAAACATTCACTTTCCTACTTGCTTAAGGGCTCCTGGGGCCCCTGAAAGAGATCAGAGAAAGGGGAAAAACAAAACTGAGAGGCCATGATTTTCCACTGGGGCCAAGCAGGCATCCTGATGCCATTTCCAGACATTTCCATATTGTGCCCAGAGCCAAAGGGAAGCAGGGAGGCCCCCAGGGGAGACGCGTGTGTCTTCTCTTCCGTGACCCCTTTCTGTCTTCCCCTCCAGTCGATGCTTCCTTTAACTCCAAGAAAATCATTCCTTATCAGAGCTGTAGTCACATGCTTGGGATAGCAGAGAGACATTTCACAAACTATTGATCTGAGAATTAATAATACAGTTCTTCTCCAGATGCTGCCACCCCATCTATGAACACCCGTCCAAAACAGCATCACAAACCAGACAGAACCTTCTGGGCCTTTAATTATGTTTTACATACTTTCAGGCTTTTGTGACGTTATTGCTCTCTCTTGCCCCTGCAATCTCATGTCTCTTAATTTCACATTGTTTCTTCACCATCTCCCTATACAGAAAAAACTCTAAAATGGTATCAATGTGTCTACATTAGCAGTCCCCCTCCAGTGATAAAAAAAAATAACCTGCTAAAAGGCCCATTGACTTTTCGTTATGCTGAGCACATTAAATGACCCTCAGCTTTTTTTTCTTTCTTTGTTGCTGCTGCTGTTGTTTAATTCTTCCAGAAAATGTGACTTTTGTCCAAGAGAGAAATTTTCTCATCCACAGGCTGACAATAGATGCTCAACAGTTCTCTATAGCTTGAATTATGAAATATTATATAGCCATCTGTATGTCTCATTGGGGGAAAAGATATCTTGAGATTTAACCCACTACAGCACTGAGATTTAACCCACTGACATCTTTGTGGGACATTGTAGGCTTGGGACAGAGGCACCGGGCTGAGGGGGATGGCTCCGTGGGTAAAGTGCTTGCCCCGCAAGTGTGAAGACCTGAGTTTGGATCCCCAAAACCCTCATAAAGCCGGGTGTCTGTAGTCTCAACTCTTCTATGGTGAGATGGGAGGTAGAAGCAGGTGAGTCCCTGAAGGGTGTGAGCCAGCTAGCCTGGGGTATTGTAGACATGAACAGGAACTTTGGTTTCAAACAAGGTAGAAGGTGAGGTCCAATAGTCAAGATTGTCCTCTGACCTCCACACATTGGCACACATATGACTGCACTCCCACGTGACCATGCACACACATGACTGCACTCCCACGTGACCATGCACACATGACTGCACTCCCACGTGACCATGCACACACATGACTGCACTCCCACGTGACCATGCACACACATGACTGCACTCCCACATGACCATGCACACACATGACTGCACTCCCACGTGATCATGCACACACATGACTGCACTCCCACGTGACCATGCACACATATGACTGCACTCCCACGTGACCATGCACACACATGACTGCACTCCCACCTGACCATGCGCATACACGATGTTTTAAAAATATTTTATTCTTTTTAAATGTTTTTTTATTGAACTTTTGTGCATTTCATACAATAAATGTTAACCATATTCAGGCCCCCTCTTCCTCTCTGCACACCCATAACACCCCACAGGATTTCATGCATTCTACCATATATGTTAAGGCCTATTGAGTTAAGCTTGTCCCTCAATGCAAGTTCATCCACTGGAGTCTAGTCAGCCTATCTAGAGTCTCTCCCTTAAAGAAGATCAACTCTCCCGCACCCAGTAGTAATCAGTTGCTGACAGCTCCTTAGCTGAGGTTGGAGCCTGCTGCCTGTTTCCCCAGCTGAGTTTTTGTCTGATTGCGTAGACATGGATCTTGTGCATGCTGTCACCATTGCTGCAAGTTCATGAGCAAGTTCCCAGAGTCCTGGAAGACTCTGTTTCCTTGTGATCATCTACTAACTATTCTATTTGTTCTTTTTTTAAAAAATGTGTTTGAGAGTTGAGCCTGCATGTATTAAGTGCACCATGTTTGTATAGTGCCTTTGCAGACTAGAAGAGGATGGCAGATCCCCTGGAATGGGAATTAAGGACAGTTGTCAACTGTCACATGGGTCCTGGGAGTAGAATCCGAGTCCTCTGCAAGAGCAGCCAGTGCTCTTAACCACTGAATCATCTCTCCAGCCCTTCAAGATTTTTATTGAAAAGTCAGTGGTACTTCTGGGACGGATTGAAGTGTTAGCTCCAAGCCTCACACTGGCCTGTTTCCCCCCACCGTGGGGCCATCCTTTGCATCTGGCAGATGTCTAACACATGCAGGACTGTCTCACTTTCCTCACTGGAGGGATGGATGTCTGACAGTCCCGAAACCTGACCATCACTTTCTCCCTCAGTTAATCAACATTAGGGTAATTGGCACGGTACATCCATTTCAGTGTGGCGGATGCGCTCGTAGCTCCACATCAATAATGAATAATCACATAATGACCAGAAGTGTGTGCGAGCTGTCAAGGTGGGTGCATAATGGATGCTTTGTTTGTCTTTGGGGACTGTATTACCAGCGTGTGACTGATTAGGCTTTAAAATGCTCTGGGTTACCTGAGGCCTGAAAGGTTCTCCATCAACCCTTCCACACGGAACTTCAGGGTGGTCCACTATTTGCTTCTGGTTCCCAGTTTTAAAAAATGGAAGATATTTAGTCCTGTGCAACCATCACCGTGCCTGCCAATTTTTTTTTCTTTCCCCCACTTCCTTTGTTTTTAGAGTCACAGACTGGCAACACCCCAGTAATGGCCTGGAGTTATGTCTGTTTTTAGCACCCGGTGCTTGAGTGGGAAAGTCAGGCCTCATTAAAAATACAAAATGTTGTGGCTTATGGAATGAGCCACTTTGAACACAGTTGTCTGCACACCAGTGGTTCTGCAACTGTTTTATAGGAGCCTGGGTTTTTATGAAGCCTCTCTCTCAGTGTGAGTGTGCGTGCGTCCATGGAGTCCCCTGTGGTTCAGTCTGGAATGGAATTGACAAGATCAGTCTGGCTGAAGGAGAAATGAGCATTCCACATTCACATGGTACCCACCAGTCAGTTTAACTCTGAGCCATGACAGTTTGGTTTCCACTATTTAAAAAAAAAACTTTGTGAATTTCTAAGCATTCACTCAATTATATTTCTTCAGTTTAAGCCCTTAGAATAGTTTAAATCATGTCAAATTAAGTGTGCTGTTATATACTTTGTATGTGTGTGTGTGTGTGTGTGTGTGTCTGTGTGTGGCATGTGAGTGTATGTGTTGTGTGCATGCTGAGGAGGATGCTGGGTGGTTTCGTCTATCATCCTCCAACTTACTTCTTTGAGGCAGGGTCTCTCACCAAACCTGGAGCTTGCATCTTTTGGCTAGGCTGGCAGCCAGCAAGCCCCAGCATGTGGTCTCCCAGTCTCTGCCTGCCCTCAAGACTGAGGTTGCTTTGGTCAGGCCTGGGCCTACATTTGGCAGGTTATGTGGATGCTGGGATCTGAACTTATGTTTGTGCACTAAGTGCTTTTGACCGCCAAGTCACCTCTTCAGCCCAAGCATAAATATGTTTTTAATTTTTCTTTTACATATGTGTGTGGCTCCCTGTGTGTACCTGCATGTGTGCTCCTGGTGCCCTCAGAGACCAGACAAGGGCATCAGATTCTTTGTATTGGAACTCCAGGTGGTCATGAGCCACCTGACATGGGTGTTGAACTGAACTCAGATTCTCTGCAAGAGCAGCAAGCACTCTGAACTACTGAGTATCTCTCCAGTCTCTTAAAAAGTTTTTTTTATGACATTCATTTATTTTATTTGTGTGTGTGCATGTGCCAAGGCATACGTGTGGAGGCCAGTGGGTAACCTGTGTGAATCAGTCTCTTCTCGCACCATGGGGTGCATAGGGAGCAAACTCAAGTTGCCAGGCTTGGCAAGCCCCTTTACTGCCCCATCTCGCCACCAGCCAGTGCATTGTTCTGGCCTTTACTTTTATTCATTTTATTTTATTAAACCGTGTTGCATTTTATGTGCACATATAATGTATTTCGAGCATATCCCCCAAGTCCCACTTTCTCATACCTTCATCAATCTCTTGGGCTCTCCTAGACAGTTTCCAGTCTAATTTTGCACCAACTCTAGATATATGAGATTATTTATCTATGTAAAATCTGAGAGAAAATGTGGTATTTGTCTTTCTATGAGTGGCTTCATTTGCTTAATATACTTATTTCCAGTTGTACCCATTTTCTTCCTGATGACATAAATTTGTTCTTTATGGTTGAAAGAATTCCCGTTGTGTATATAAACCACACATTCTTGATCCATGCCCTTGAAGTGGACCCCTAGGTGGGTTCTAGAACTTAGCAACTGAGAAAGTGCTGTCTAAGTATCTCTGTGATATGTCGGCTGGGCGTCGTGGGGTAAACATGCAGAGTTGGTGTAACTGGGTCATGTAACAGATCTGTATTTAGGTTCTGAAATATCTACACTGATTTCCACCATGGTGGGACTAGTTTACATCCTCACTGTAAGGGACTAAATCCCCAATGAGCAAGCGGGGTCACTGAGAAGTAGTGAAGATGGCCCACTTCTTGCTTCTTCTTGGTCTGGCAGGAGGAAGGCCTTATTGTTTTTAACTCCAGCCGTGTCCCTGCTTGGTGTACCTGTTCAGAGTCGCGTAGCTCTGGGTATCTCAGCTTGGGCTGTGTCCTATCAGCACCCACTTCTTTGTTTAAGTTCATCAATCCAAAATGGAGGCATTCAACTGGGAACGGAGGAGGGAAGGACATACGAGGAACCGTGGGAGTACAGGGAAGAAGGAGCTCATGAGAGGGAGTCACAGGAGACAGGTGCTAAGTGGAAAACGGGGCACTTAAACTGGGGAGGAGGTTAGATGGGGAGAGGGAGGAGACATAAATGAAGCTTAAGGTGGCGTAAAAAGCCAGAGGGAAATGTTATTAACTCAAATACACATAGAAATGTGAACATGAGTGCATGTGATATCTGAAGGCTACATAACAAGGATCACAGCGCCAGACGGGAGAAATCTCCTTTCGAGTTTTTGGTCAGGGTGGTCCAAGAGGCTCCCAAAATACTATTTTCACAGCCCTTGATCACCTCCCAGAACTTGAAGGTAAAGACCCTTTTGTTGCAGACAGGACATACTTAGAACACAGGACTTGGAGCAAGGGAGCTAGAACCAACTTGGAAGCCTCCTCCCTGAAGACTGGCTGTCATAGTTCTAGAGGACACTATACAAGTTGCTAAGGGGAAAAAGTCAAACAATGGTCCAACCCAGCTGTAAAGCCTGATAAGTACAATCACTGGCATAGCAAACTATCTCTACTGGTGCAGTAGTGACACTTTTATCTAGGAAGTAGTCAACAGCTATCTAATTGAACTTCAAGCTTCCTCAGTGGGAGGGAACTCATGCACTGTAAGTCTAGGTAAATTCACACGGCTGGTGAGGTCATAGATCCTAGAGAAAACCCTGTCTCTTTCATAACTCTAGACAAATGAAAATTCTTACTGTGTGCTAAATATGGATTCTTATATTTACAAGCAAGTATACCATACACCACTCATCAAAGAAGCTTCTTTTTGTAACAGATGGAAGCTATTACAGAATTCCACAACTCGTCACACACAGAAAATATATATTTGAGAGATGCTCAGCCTTAAATGACACATCTACAGTGGAACCCACACTTGAGGCTCATGGGACATACAGAACATACGGGAATGGGGATAGAGAGAATACTGACACATCCATTAACTCTCTTCAGTGAAACTTCCTCATACAACAGAGTGTGATGCACACAGAAAGCCACAATTGGCCAAGTTTTAGAGAATAGGACACCACAGAGAGTGTGTCCCCGGATAGGACTCCTATATTAAACTTCACCCACCCATGGCTCAGGGACCATTGGGGAGATGGGGTCTGAGAGATTATAAAAGCCAGGGTTGGTGCATGACATAAGGAAACAGGGGCCTTCAGGTCTCTGGAAATGTGCTCACATGAACTTATAACAATGGTGACAGCATGCACAAGACTCATGCAGACTCAATCACACAAAACCCCAGCACAGAACTGGGGAAACGGGCAGCAGGCCCCAATCCTGGCCAAGGAGCTATTAGCAACTGATTACTGAAGGTGCGGGAGAGTAGATTTTCTTTAAGGGAGTGACTCTAGATAGGCTGACTAGACTTGAGTGGATGAACTTGCACTGAGGGACATCGGTGTACAAATGCTTGACCAGATAGGCCTCAACATAAATGACAGAATGCATGAAATCCAGTGGGGGTTGTGGATGGGGGAGGGGGCCTAAATTTGATTGAGATCTATTATATAAAATGCACAAAAATTCAACTAAAATATTTTTTTTAAATTAGGGGAGGGGAAACTGCTGAAATTCTTAACTCCCAGGCCCTTTCAAGGGGCATTAGATTTCTGTTTCTGGGGTCCTCTCTCCTCTGTGGAGAGCTTCATCTATCTATGAATGTGTGCATGTATGTGCTATTCTTTATGTGTATGGATGCGATTCAGTCTTGCAATAGAAGTTTGCTAGCCTGCTGCTCTCTGCTGGTCTGATGTTTTTCTTGTTTCTCTGATTGGCTAAGAAAACAAATTCAACTGTAACTCCTAGACAGATAACGTGTCAACCTCAACACCACCAGAGCGAACAGGATTCCTTTTTGTCCACACCTTGCCAGCATTTGTTGTTGTTTTTGAGCCCCCATTCTCACTGGAAAAGATGGAATTCAATGTTCTATTTATTTGTATTTCTCTGATGACCAGAGAGGCTGAGCTTTCTTTTCATGTGCATGCCCCATTTTGCATTGCTTTTGAGAACTCAATCTCATAGCCCATTTAAAAACTTCTGAAAAATATTTTATGTACTCTTTTTATTTTATGTGCATTAGTATGTTACCTACTTGTGTGTAAATGTGTCCGTGTTGTACAGCACCCTCAGAGGTCAGAGAAAGGGCATTAGAGTTCCCTGAAGCTGGAGTTACAGATGGTTGTTAGCTGCCGTGTGGGTGCTGGGCATCGAACCTGGAGCCCCTTCAAGAGCAGCCAGTGTTCTTAACTGCTGAGTCATCCCTCCAGCCCCTATTTTTAACTTTAATTCTTTGAGGATTTCATAGATGAGATGTGTCTTTGCATTGTTTCCTTGTCTCTGTGCAACTCATCCCATCTTCTTCCACTTCCTCTCGATTTCTTTTCCTCTTTCTTGAATATTATTGTTATATATACATACATTTATAAATAAATAAATATATATGTGTGTGTGTGTGTGTGTGTGTGTCTGTGTGTGTGTGTGTATTCATTTAATGCACTGAGTTCATTTAGTGGTACTCATGTGCACTCCTGTTTAGGGCTGCCTACTTGAGATTAGATAATTTCTTCGGGAGCTAGTCCTTAGAGGAAACGGATCCTCTGTCTCTCCGAATCCATTAATTGTCTGTAGCTCTTCATCTTGAGGTGGTACCCAGTGGCATTGCCACCACCCACCTTAGTGTGTCAACTGGTTTTGCCATTATGCAGATCTTGTTAAACTACCACACTGTGGAGATTTCATTGGAGCGGCTTCCCTATCGTGTCTAGAATGCATTAACTAACAGCAGGTGTCTTTCCCTCTGGCTCTTACATTCCCCCCCACCCTCTTCTGTGATGTTCCCTGAGCCTTAGGTACAGAGGTTACATTGTAGGTGTGTCACTCGGGGCCAGGCACCTTACAGCCACTTATTCTCTGCATCTGACCAGTTGTGGAACTTTGTAATAGTCTCTGTTGCAAAAAGAAGCTTCTTTGATGAGTGGTGAGAGGTGCACTTGACTGTACATATAAGGATATGAATTTACAATACAGTAAGAAGTTACATTGTTCTAGAAGTAACAGAAGTGGCTGTGTTTGCAGTACAACTACCACACATGAGTTCCCTCCCATTGGGCCAGCCTTAAGTCCAATGAAATAGTTGTGGATTACCCACAAGATAAAAGTGCTATACTGCACCAATACAGATAGTTTGCTGGACTGGTCACTCTTGTGGTTCATAGATTTTATGACAGGAACATTGACTGGTTTTCTCCCTCAGCAGTTTGCATAGTATCTTCTGATACCATGAGAACCAGTCTTCAGAGATGAGGCTTCCAGGTCAGTTCCAGTTCAATTGTTCCAAGTCCTGTGTCTAAAATATGTCCTGTCATCAGCAGTAGGGTCTCTCTTTTGAGTTATGGGAAGTAATCAAGGGTTGTGTCAATGGCTTGTGTTATTTTGGGAGTCTCTTGAACGACCCTGACCAACAACTCAAAAGGAAGTTTCCCATGTCCGACACTGTAACTTTTGTGATTGGCCTTCAGCTATATATATATGTATTCACATTTATATTATATATGTACTTTTCAGCACAACCTATTTACTGACTGGGTTGTTTGATTTCTTATTGTTTAGTTCTTGGTGTATTAGCTGTTTCTCTTCTGTAAGATGGACCACTAGCAGGGACATTTCCTGCTCAGTAAGCTGTCTCTTTACTCAGTTGTTTCGTATTCTCTGCAGAACCTTTTTAATTTCACGAAATTCCATTTATCAGTTGTTGCATTATTTCCTAAAGGATAGAGTTCTATTCAGAAAGTCTTTCCATATACCAGTATCTTGAAGAGTTTTCTCTCAACAGTTTCAGAGTTTCAGGTTTTACATTACATTAAGGTCTGTGATGCATTTGGAGTTGATATTTTCATATATAGGGTGAGAGATAAGGATCTAGTTCCACTTTTCTACTTGTGGAATCCATTTTTCCCAGCACCATTTGTTAAAGATTCGTTTCTTTTCTCCAATGTATGATCTTAACATCTTTGTCCAAAATCAGGTGGCTGTAACTGTGTAGGTTTATAGTTGAGTCCTTTATTTGATTTCATGGCTGTATGCATCTGTTCTTGTTACTCTGGCGTCCTAGTTTCATTTCTGTTCCCATGATAGAACACCCTGACCAAAAGCAACCGAAGGGACAGGGTTTGTTTCAGCCACAATTCCAGATCGCAGTCCACCACTGAGGGGTGTCGAGGCAGGAACCTGAAGGCAGGCCTGCTTGCGATTCCACATAGCTTTGCCTCCTTGCTACTTCATAAAAGAAGCACAGTAGGGACCGTGGAGGATGCTACTTGCTGGCTAGCTTTCTTATACAACCCAGGAACACCTGCCTGGGTATGGTCCCACCCAGCGTGGTGGGCTGGGCCCTCCCACATGAGGACAACCTCATAGCCATGCCCCCAAGCCAGGCTTATCTAGGCAGTTCCTCCACTGAAGCTTTCCTCTCTGATGACTCTAGGCTGTGTTAGGGTGACAGTTAAAGCTCACCAGAACACATGGCTCCAGTGTGAGGTGAAATCAGATATGGCGATCCTCTGGCATTGTTTGTCTTGCTCAGGATTACTTTACCCAGGGTTTTTTGCTTCCACATGAGTTTTAAGTTTTTTGTTTTTTTTTTTAAATTTTATTTATGTGAAGAGTGGCATTGAATTTTGATGGGGTTTACATTAAATCTGTAGACAGCTTTTGGTAACATGGATATTTTCACAATATTAAGTCTATCCATGAGTATGGGAGGTCTCTCCTTCTAGCATCTTCTTCAATTTATTTCTTCAGTGTTTTAGTTTTAATTTGTAGAGGCCCTTCACATCCTTGCTCTTTTTTTGTCTATTTGCTTGCTTGCTTTTTGTTTTGAGACAGTGCGGTGGTTTGAACGAGAATGTTTCCCACAGGCTCTCAGGTATTTGGACACTTTGTCTCTAGTTGGTGGTGCTGTTTGTAGAAGTTTAGGAAATGTGGCCTTGCTAGAAGCATGTCACTTTGAGAGTTTATAGCTTTGACCATTTCTAGGTTCTTTCTCTCTGCGTCCTGCGCCTGCTTGAAGGTGTGAGCTCTCAGCTTTCTGCTCTGGCCGCCTCCTGCCATGCCTCTCTGTCATGGTGGACTCGTCCCTCCAAAGCCATAAGCTAAATAACTCTTCCTTCCATAAGTTCCTTTGGTCATGGTGTTTAATCACAGCAACAGAAAAGTAACTAATATAGACAGAGTCTTAGTATTCAGCCTAGAACTCAATATGTAGCTCAGCTAAGTCTTGACCTCCTACCTTAGTCTCCTGAGTGCTAGGTTGACCCCTCAAACCCAGTTCTGTTATCTTTTTTGAATATAACCACACATATAATATTTTCAAAGACATGTCTCTGATCTTTGATTTTATCAATAAAACATCATGTGTCTGTTTGAAATGCTCCTGATAAAATTCTTGGGTTCTGTGTGTAAGAACACAGGAAAACCACACAACTTGTAACCAAGAGATTAACTGAGGTAGCCAGTGGAAGGGAGGGACAAACAAGGCAACCAGGCCACTGGAGAAAGAATTCCTAGCAGCTACAGGAAGGCTGGCTCCCTCTGTCTAGAGCCAGTGCTAGGAACGATCCATAAGATTAGTAATATTCAGCACTAAGTACCAAGACTGAAAGATAACAAACAGGGAATAAACACAGTATCAAGGCTGAAGGATTTCATTCCTCAGAGTCAAAGACACCTGTTCAGAGCAAGGCCCAGCACAAAGTACACTCAGCAAAGCCATGAGAACACTCCAGCAGCCGGACACACACAAACTCACACATACACACACACGCACACACTCACACTCGCTCATACACTGTGGTGGTTTGAATTAGAATGTCTTCCGTAGGCTCCAAGTACTTGGAAACTTGGTTCCCAGTTTGGGGCACTGTTTGGGGAGACCATGGAAGCTTTAGGAGGTGTGGCCTTGCTTGGGGAAGCATGTCACTGGGGGAGGGTTTTGAGAGTGCAAACTCTTCAAACTGTTTCCCTCTGCTTCCTGTGCTTCTTGAAGGTGTGAGCCCTCAGTTTTTTGATTCAGCTTCCTCTGCCACCATGATGGATTCTTAGCCCTCTGGAACCATAAGCCAAATAAACTCTTCCTTCTACAAGTTGCCTTGGTCACATTTTATCACAGCAACAGAAAAGTAACTTATACATACACAAAACTCATATGCTCAAATACACTCACACAGTCACAAAAACACATAACTTCACACACACATTCACACATTCAAACTTGGACTCAGACACACACTCAAACTCACACACACACACACACTCAAATTCATAAACACTCAGACTCACACACTCAGGCTTACACACATAATACTCAGACTCACACAGACATTCAAACACACACACACTCAGACACACACACACTCAGACTCACACACTTGGATTTTTACACACTAAGACTTACACACTCAAAATCACACGTTTACACATGCATCTTTCTTCAGCACAGAGTTTGTATCAGGAAATTCCAAGATGAACTACAGTGTGGAATGTCCTGCCCAGTTTTGAAGTACCCAACTAGAGAGATGAAATACATCAATACCTTATTAATAACTCTCAGATTCACTAGGCCCGCATGCATTCTCTGGGTACAGCGATTTTCATTAAAGTGTGGCGTTCCGTCCCTCTGTGATGTGGCCTACCCCAATCGATTTTTGTCTATTGATCTCGTATTTTTCAAGCTCAGTGAACTCATTTATTACTTGAAATAGCTTTTAGTGGATTCCTTGGGTTTTCTACAAAATCACGCCATCTGAGAATAGGAACTATTGTATTCTTTTCCTATCTAGACACCTTTCATTTCTTTTTCTTGCCTAATTACCTGGGCTGGAGCCCCTAGAAGTAGCTAGAGTGGCAGCCTTGTTTCATTGCCATGGTAACTGACTCTTGAAACAAGACCTGTGTCTGGGTTGGCTTGGGTTGGGGGCAAACCACAGAGAGTTCTCTGAGTGAACTCGTATGTGGAATATACTATTTATTAAAGGTCAAGTACTAAACAATGTGCCAATGTGAGATTCACATGTATGTAATTAAAATCTGGCCATAACCACGGCCATTGTTTAGAACTCGTGCAAACCCAAGATTATTTTTCAGGGAAGAGAAGATGATTGCCAGCGTTGTGTATGATTGCTGGTAGGCTGTGTCAATTGCAACTAGTGGAAGTTGGTTTTATGGCTGTAGGCAATGTATCCCTTTTTGCCTGCACCCAGCACAACATACAGATGCCTCCTTCTACTCAGCCTTTGGTACATGAAGGCTCACTCCACTTTTCCTGAGTTCCTTGGATCCACCTTAGACATCATTCTCTCTGCTGTGCACACTGCTTCTCCCACGAGTAGGGACTGTGTGTGGCCCTTTTCTGCCTCTCTTACAGCATAGCAAAGAAGATCCACGGTGCACACCAGAGATGAGCAGTGATGCTATGCGACTGTGTCCAGAGAGCATAGTACAACAGAGACTGGAGGGTGTCACCCCAGACCCCAGAGGGAAGCAGGGGCGTGCCCCCAAGCAACCGTGCACCTCTGCTGTGTGGTGGATTCACGGCATGATCCTGGGTCACCAGCAGGAGTTCCTCTTTGTGTGACTGGCCGCCAGCCTGTCCCTCCCTTTCCCCTCCCCCTCTCTGGGGCTGCTTCAGAGCTGAAAGCTTTGACGAGGTAGCTTTGCTGCTGAGCCCCCTGGGAAGAGTTGGGTGTCGTGAATAAAAGGGGAAACAGACACCTACAGTTACTGTCCCAAGGTGGCCGTTCAGATTGTCAATGTTTTGTTGTTTATGGGTTGGGGGAGTTTTAATGTTTATAGGGGAATTGGAGTGAGATGGTTTCCCTACGTGCATTCACTAAGATGGGGCGGCTGTTTCTAGGGGAGCAAGACGTGGAGGGTTGTTCTGAAAGAGGAAGTATCACCTTTAGGGCATCTGGTTGGGGGAGGAGTCATTGGGGCCCCACCCTGGGCCCTGTGCTCTCTACTGCAGACAGAGCCCCACCTTTGCCTAGGCTCTGCCCCAAGGCTTCTTTTTGGTGTAGCTGAGGGGAGGCCTGGAGGATGGTGACACCCTTCTCTCTCACCTCTCTGCTAGGAAAGACCAGCGTGCCTTTGACAATTTTGATCCTGTTCTCCGAAGGTCCCGAGAAGATCAACCTCTGAATGCCCTCCATGGTTGCTCTGATGGTTGGGATCTTTGTCTCTATGTATGTAATATATGTTAATATATGTGTTTGTGTGCATGCACGTGTGTGTGCAGGTACACATGCATCATGCATGTGTGGTGAGGTTCAGAGGTTGATGTCAGATGTCTTCCTTAGTGGTTTCTCTGCCTTTTCTCTCTTTATTTGTTTATTTTGAGACATCTCACTATGCAGCTCTGGCTGGCCTGGAATTTGCTATGGAGACCAGGCTGACCTTGATCTCACTGAAACTCACCTGTCTCTGCCTCCTGAGTGCTGGGATTAAAGGTGTGCGCGACTATACCCAGTAACCATTTTATGTATTTATTTATAACATTTTATCTATTTATTGAGTATGGGGGAGTGGGCAAACATGATACATGTTTGGAGAGGGCATGATACATGCTGATACAGGGCATCAGAGGTCAGAGGACAACTTTTGGGAGTTGGTTCTTTTTCCAGTGTGTGGGTCCCAGGAATCAAACTCAGGTTGTCAGACTTGACGGTAAGCACCTTTACTGGCTAAGCCATCTCGCCTGTCCTCCTTCTTCAGGCACTGAACCTGGAACTCACTGATCTGGTGACAGCCGCTGCTGGCTAATGAGCCCCAGGAGTCCTCCTGTGGTTACCTCCTCGGTGCATGAGATTGCGCTGCCCTGCCCGACTTTTTACATGGGTGCAGCGGGTCCAGACTAAGATCCTCATGCTTGTGTAGCAAGCACTTTATCCACTAAGCCATCACCCCAGCTTGTGATGTTGAATCTTGGTTGCCTATTTGGCTGAACTGAGAGGCATCGAGGAGGTGAGTGAGGCACAACTCTGGGTGGGTCTGTGAAGGCATTTTCAGAAACTATTGGCGTATGGGGGAAGACTCATTGTGACACTATCCAACAGGCTGGGGACCCAGATGGAAACAAAGCAACAGAAGAAGCTGATCAGTGGCTGCAAGCTTTACTCTTCCCGAGTGAGGGCATCTGTTCCGGCTGCATTGCTAAGAACATCGGACTCCATCTTCTCGGTCTCTCACCATGAGCCTCAACACTGAAGCTCTCCAGGGCTCCCCAGTCCTTCAGCCTTGAACTAGGGCCACATTCATGGGACACTTTGTTCTAAGGCTTCTAGCCTCTTGCACTGAGCAGCTCTAGGCTTTTCTGGCTCTCTGGTGTGGACAGCCATGGTTGATTATCCAGCTTCCAACTGTATAAGCCAATCTCATCGGCCCCCTTAGGTAATGTCTATGGACATATGTGTATAATCTGTTTGTTCTGTTCCTTTAGAGCACTCCACACAGCCACTGCATGAAACGGGCCTTGCCGCTGCCTCCACTGCCTCCACTCCCATTCTAAGGATTACTGACACTGTCTCCCATGTTTCTGTTTGTCCCCAGATCTTTGTTATGTGTGTGAATGTGCATGTAGGCCTATATGCACCTATATGTGTAGGTATTTGGTGTGTGGAAGTGTACGTGCATATGTGTACTTGTGTGTGTATGTGTGTGCATGTAGACCAGAGACTGATACCAGTCAGGTGTCTTCTTCAATTGTGCTCCACCTTTATTTATTTATTTATTATATGTATGAGTGTTTGCCTGCATATATGGAAGTGCATCTGTGTTGTGCAATGCTCTCAGAGGTCAGAGGAGGGCATCAGATCCCCTGGAACTGGAGTTATAGATTTTTAGACACCATGTAGGTACTGGGAACTGAACCTGAGTCCTCTGCAAGAGCAACCAGTGCTCTTTACCACTAAATCATCTTTCCAGCTTCTTAAATACCTTTAAAAAATTTTAAATCACGTGTGTATGTATGTGCACACATGTGCAGGCATGCATGCCATGTGAATGCCAGAGGACAACTTGCATGAGTCAGTTCTGTCCTTCCATCTTGTGGGTCCCAGGGATTGAACTCAGGTCATCAGGCATGGCAGCAAGTACCATAGCCTACTGAGCCATCTCACTTATCCCAAGTATCTTCTGCCTGTAGAGTTTTAGGACTCACCCTTCTGGGATTATCACTGATGCGCCAACAGGGGAGTTGGGGTGTTCATATACCAACTCTTCCTTTGTCTGTTGCTTGGGGACAGAAACGCTGATCCTGCTCAGGGAAGCCACTGGTTACGTCTGCCTCATTTGGTTTGACTCATTCCTGACTCCCCAGAAGTCTTAGATTCAAACCGTGTGTGCCTGGATGTAAGTCTTTTTAAAGCTTGAATCTGAAGTGTCCCCTTTAGGCTCACATTTTGAATGCATATTCCCAGGTTGGTGAAGTTGTTCTAGAGGCGGTGGTGCCTGGCTGACAGAGGTTGAGGTGGCCTTTGAAGGTTATAACTATCCAAGTTTGCTGCTGTTGTATGGATCTTGATACCTTGATACCCTGGTAACCATGACAACTAGAGCGAAAGGGTACGTACGGTACGGTGCCAGGCAGGGCTATGGTGATGGTAATGGAGCTATAGACCTTCTGTAGAGGGTGGAGGAAGGGTGGGTCAAGAGACTCTCGCCTGAGATTCCCACCTCCTCCAGCTATGAGTGATCTTAAGAGGTGCGGGAGTGTATGGGAGATAGAGGCTGACTAAATCTTGGGAAGCGGTGCTCACGATGCAGCTCCCGGTAGGTCCTCATCTGTGACAGGTGGGGCTCTGCAGTGCTGGATCTGTCTGGGGGTCACCCATGCTCCAGGAAGTCACCCCTCACCTGTGTTCTGTAAGTAACCCAATAAACTAGTGGGTCTCATCAGCTGGACTTTGATGGAATTGTATTTTGATCTGCTGTTGGTGCCCAGCTGGGGTGAGTAGATGTCTCCCCAGGAAAAGTTAATGCAACGTACTTACTGTGTCCTTGTCTGTCACCACATGAACGGCCACTATCATGAGCTCTTAGATGGCGCCATCTGCCATGCCTTCTCCGCCATGATGAACTAAACCCCCTGACTCAGTGAGCCAAGAGGAATCTTCCTTAAGTTTCTTCTGTCTGGTATTTTAGTCACAGTGGTTCAAGACTAACAGGAGCACTGTCTGCTGTCTCCGTCAGAGACTCTCTGTCTTTTGGTGTGGCCTTTTATCCTCTCTCTATGTTCTATGCCCCAAGAGGAGCCAAGTTCTGCAGGAAAGCACACAGTCCATACCCACAGACAAAGGCTCCCAGGCCTTTGCATGTCCCCTGTGCCTGCAGTGTGAGGCTGTGGTGTACACTGGACCTGAGGGCCTCCCGCTTGTCATCTGAGCATGGTGTATAACAAAGAAGAGCTTTGTCATGAGAGAGGTCCATATATGCACAATATGATGCATCCCAGGGAGAAGTTAGTGTTTGGAGTACGAATAGTTTTTGTTCCGGTAGTCAGATCCCTTCTGTCCATGATGTTTAGAGTCCTGCTCTTGTGCCTTATTTTCTGCTTTGTATAAATGTGTGTCCATGTTTGCACAATAGGTGGGTGTGGGTGCATGTGCATGTGTGTATATGTAGAGGTTAGAATATAACCTCTGGTGCAGATCCTCAGGTACTCTGGTGATAGCTAGCTTTAATTGTCAACTTGACACAACCTAGAATTACCTGGGAAGAGAATCTCCTTGAAGGATGGTTTACTTTGGATTGTTTACATCATTACAGGCCATTGTTGGCTTGTACACGTGTCTGTGGGAGGCTGTCTCAATTAAGCTAATTAATGTGGCAGATCCAGCCCACTGCTGGCTGCACCAAGCCCTGAAGGGATCCTGGACTACAGGAGAGAGGAGAAATGGAGCTGAGTACAAGCAGGGAGTGAGCAGACACGCATTCATTTCTGTCTGCTCTTAACCTGGGATGCCATGTGACTGGCTCTTCGAAGTTCCTGCTGTGACTTCCCCACAGTGATGGGCTGTAACCTGGAATTCCAGCTAAAGGAGACTCTTCCTCCCCTCTGGATGTTTTATCACAGCAACAGAAATGAAACCAGGACAGGTGTCTTTCAGCATTTGTTTGAGACAGTGTCTTTCATTGGACTGACACTTTGCTCAAGTAGGCCAGGCAGGCCGGCTCTTGAGTTTCTGGGGATCCACCTCTCTCCACCTTCCATTTCTCTAGCACTGAGATTACAGACACACCCCACTCTACCTGGCTTTTTACAGAGGATCTAGGATCCAAACTCAAGTCTTTGTGTTTGCATGGCAAGTGCTTTACACACTGGGCTGTCTCTTAGCTCCTATTTTCTTCTTTTGACTAAAGATGAGACAAAAAATGCAAAGTTGTGACCTAGAAGTCACAAAGTAGATAGTGATGAAACAGGAGCCCCCAAATCCTATAGTGATGTCTGTGTCTCCCTCTATCCTGGTGAGCTTTAACTGTCAACTTGACAGCCTAGAGTCACCTGAGAAGGAGGTCTCAGTTGAGGGATTTCCCAGATCAGATTGGCCTGTGGCATATCTTTGGAGAATCATCTTGATTTTTAATTGATACAGGAGGGCCCAGCCCACTGTGGGCAGCACCATTCTCTAGGAGGTGGTCCTGGACTTTATAAGAAAGCTAGCTGAGCATGAGCCTGTCAGGGAGCCAGCAAGCAGTGCTCCTTCATGGTTTCTGCTTTAAGTTCCTGCCTTGGTTTGCCTCAAAGATGAACTGTGACCTGGAAGCTGAAATAAGCCCTTCTCCCCCAAACTGCTTCTGGTTATGGAGTTTATCACAGAAAGAGATTGAAACTAAAACATCTTCCTACAATATTCTCTTAATGGGAGAAAGGAACTTGGGGTCAGAGGCCATGCTCCTAAAGAAGCTGAGTGTCTCCCCCACACTCAGGAGGCTTTAATGGCTCTGCATAAATAGTTTCCTAAGAGCCAACACACTGATGACACCCAGGACCCCTGAAAGCCTTGTGAGCAGCAAAGCAACTTAAAAAAAAAAAAAAAGACCCAGTTTGTTTGGTCCAGATTTATTGGGATCAAGTTGGATTCTGTTTCTTTTGTTTACTCATTTGTTTCCAAAAATAAATTTTGGCCAAACAGACCATTAAGGATAAAAGGTGCTTTGGTGCACTTGAAGCTGTTGGAAGAACAGGTGAAAAGGCAATAAGAGAGAAAATAGACTGTGGCTTCTGGTGTCGTTAATGCCAAGGACAGCAGCTGGAAACAGAAGCGGAAGCTGTAGACAGTTCACTTTGAGCAAATCACATCTTTCTCTCAATTTTCCAGGGCACAAGGTCCCATTGTATTGAGAGAGAGAAGTGTGATTTGTGTCTGGAGTCCGGAATGAGGGGGGCAGGGGACCCTCTGAGAGCATTCACTTCAGGTACACAGGAAATATTTATGGTACCTGGTTAGCCCCGAACTGTCTCAAAGTCTCTGTAACTGACACATAGCAGTTGGAGAAAGGTGAGACACATCCCTCTTCTTTGTGGCCTTGGGCAACTGTAGAAATGAGAAAATTTGGGGTTGGGAGATGGCTCAGCTGGTGAAGTGCTTGCCATGCAAATATGAGAAGCTGAGTTTGGTCTCCAGATCTACATGAAAATACAGGGTCTGGTGTGCATGCCTGTAACCCTATCACTGCGGAGGCAGAGGCAGGAGGATCCCTGGGGCTCTCCTGGCTAACCAGAACCAGTGAGCTTCAAGTTCAGTGTGAGACCCTGTCTCAAGAAATCAAAGTGGATGGTGATTAAGAAAGAGACTCATGGTTGACGTCTGTACTCCACATGCACTGCACATGCATGCACTTGCACACACACCTTCACACACAAGCACCTTTATATACATGAACATGTACACACATGCACACACAGAGAAATGAGGATATCTGTATACAGCTAAATGGCATTCTTTCCCAAATTCATGTTCACTGGCTCCTCAGATGTGGCTGTTAGGTTTGAATCTGAATTGTCTCCCTCAGACTCACTCCTTGAGAACTTGGTCCCTAGCAGGTGGTGCTGTTTTGAAGGCTGTAGAACCTGGAGGAGGTGGAGCCTGAAGGACCTGAGTAGGTCCCTGGAAGTGGGGCTTTGAATGTTATACCTGCCCCCGTTCCTGGAAAGCTCTCTCCTCCCTGGTTCCCCATGATGTGAAGAGCAGCTCCCTCTCACAGTCTTGCTGCCAGGGATGAAGCCAATTTTGCCTCCATGCACCCCCGCTCCCTGGGTGGATTGAAATCCCTCTAAAATTCTGAGCCAAAATAAATCTTCATTCCTTTAACTTGTCTCTGTCAGGTACTTTGCCACAGTGATGCAGAAGTAACTAGTTACCGTGACCCTACTGGAAGTCAGGTCTTTGTAGACATGACCAGGGTAAGGGTCTTGAGATGATGTCATCTTGGATTTAGAGCAGGCTGAACTCTAAATCTAATGATGAGTGTGATGGTTAATATTGATTGTCAAACTTGGTGGGATCTAGAATCATCATGGAGATTGTTTTGGTTGCTTTCTGTTGCTGTGATATTAGCCATGACCAAAAGCTATTAGAGGAAGGTCAAGGTTTACTTAATCTTACAGCTCAAAGTCCATCATTGAGGGAAGCCAAGGCAGAGCTCAAGCAGGAACCTGGAGTCAGGAACTGAAGCACAGGCCATGGAGGAACGCTGCTTACTGACTTGCTCCCCTGGCTTGCTCAGTTACCTTTCTTATCCAGTTCAGGCCCACCTGCTTAGGGATGGCACTACCTACAGCAGGCTGGGTCCTCCTACAGCAATTAGCGCTGAAGAAAATGCCCCACAGACTAATGTGATGGAGGAAATTCCTTAGCTGAGGTTCACTCTTCTCAGGTATGTCATGTTGACTACGGAAGCTAACTATGACAGGAATAAACTTTAGGACCTGTCTGGAGGGGAGTTTCTAGACTGAGTTAATTGAGATAGAAATCCCCACCCTGAATGTGGGCAGCACCATCCCATGGGCTGGGGTCTTGCACTGAGAGAAAGGAGAGTGAGCTGAGCCCAGCATTCATCTCTCTGCTTCCTGGACTGTGGATGCCACGTGAGCAGCTACCTCACGCTCTGGTCACCATGATGGACTATATCCTCTCCAACTATAAGCTGAAATAAACTCTCTTTTAAGTAATTTCTTACCAGGTGTTTTGTCACAGCAACAAAGAAAATAATAAAATGGGTTTTACTACAAGAAGACAGGACAACACAAGAAAACCCAAAGAAGGCAGAGACCAGAACAACATGGCTGAGGAAGTGCACCAACTAGATTCCCCAAGGAGGGGCCAAGGGTGCGGCTCAATGGTAGAATGCTTGTCTGGCACTGTAGAAACCCTGTCTTCCATCTATTGTATATAGAAAGCTCTAGAAAGACAGGAAGCAGGGAGAACAGATGTGGATTCTGGCATCTCAGGTTGACAGGATGGGCCGGACTGGGCACTGTGTACATACTGGGTACAGAGAACTGCGGTCCCCAGATCCATATTTTGAAGCCCTACCTTCCAATGCCTCCACCATGACGCAGGACCTTTAGACGTGTAACTAAGATAAAATGAGTTTTTTGAGGTGAAACTACATCCAATCTGAGTAAATGCCTTATAAGTACAGTGAGAAAGAGAGAGAAGAGACCAGAACACAAACACAGAGGGATGGCTACTGTGAGAGGACAGCATCTATAAGCCTCGGAGAGAAGCTTCAGCAAAGCCAATATGCGGATATTTCAACTACAGACTTTCAGCCTCTAAAATTGTGGGAAAATAGTTTTCTAATGTTAAACGAACCCATTGGTGGCATTTTATTCAGCAGCTGAACTAATACACATCTTTTTGTTGTAGCTGCTAATATGCACCCTTTTGTTACAGTAACTGAATTGACTAACATACATTCTTTTGTTATAGCAGCTGAGCTGAATAATATACACCATTTTGTTACAGTAGTTGAGCTAACTGATACTTTTTTGTTAGAGTAAGTTAGCCGACTGATACAGACTGTGAAAACTTAAACTTGCCTGTTCATGTGGTCTGGCCCCTCTCCCCGCTGCTTCTCTCTGGGATTCACAGCTGTCTGTGGCTCTAAGGACTATATTTCCCATGAACTCCCTTGTCAGCAACAGACTAATTCTGTTCTATGGAAGCCCACTGGTGCTTTGTCCTTTGCTGCCCTCATTTCAGGATTCTTATGCAAAGCCTCCTGGAGGATTCACTCAAACCTTTCAAACCCTGTTCCTGCTGTCCCCCACACTTACAGCAATTCTCCAAGCAAATGAAAGTCACTTTTACATTATGGAGTCCGACCAAATTAGCATTTAGCAAAGAAAGGGGTTTCTTTCTTTCTTTTTTTTTTTTTTTCTTCAAATCATATAACTCTAAATTACCTTCAATTTCCTAAATGGAATTTGGCTCGAGATTCACTCTGGTATGGAGTAGTCCATAATGAGATTATATTCTGTTTAGGGAAAAACATTCAAATGACCAAGATAATTAATTTTGCATAACAACGAACATCTAGTGGAGATCAGGGCTGTAACTCAAAGCCTCAAACCTCCAGGAGCCCCTGGGGGTGGTGATGTCTCTTTTAAAATATATCAACAGAGACAGTTCTGTAGACCCAGGAAAGGGAAAGGCAGAGGTTGAAAGCTGGAAGTGTCGGGTCCTTTTGGCTCTGGTCACATCTTCATAGTTCCTTAGCAGCTGTCATTTTGGGTAGCACTCTCCTGGGTTTAGAAATATGAAACAAAGGCTGGCGAGATGGCTCAGTGGTAAAGTGTTGGCTCCACAAACATAAGGACCTGAGTTCAAATCTTTGGAAGTCATACAGAGCTGGATAGGGTGAAGCACATCTCCAGCATCCGCATTCCTGTGGCAAGATGAGAGGCAGAGACAAAAGCATCTGGAAGCTCACGGGCCAGCTAGCCTGGAGCACACAGCAGCAAACAACAGAGAGACATTGCCTCAAACTAGATGGAAGGCAAGGGTCAACACCTGATATCTTCCTCTGCCCTCCACAGTGTGCTGTGACCAGCATACACCGGTACTCACATGTGAACACACATGAAGTTAAAAGGTGAAAGAAGTGTCCCCTAAGCCCAGTCCCCTACCCCAAAATTCCTGGAGGGGCTTTGCTGGGGAACTCCTTTGAGAATACGGGTGCAGTCACTGGATTTGTCTAATGACTAGATTGTGTGTGTCTGTGTGTCTGTGTGTGTGTGTATGTGTATGTGCTCGCATGTGTATATGCATACATTTGGCTTTAAAAGGAAAGAATAAGACCGAAGTCATCTTCTTCAGAAATCATGCTGCCAGGTGACTTTATCTGCATGAGATTAGTCGTGTCTGAACATCTGGGAAGGCTCTGACTCAGCAATAATTTTCTGGTTCAGATTCATTGCTAAAATCACCTCAGAAATAGCCAGGACCTAGCAGATGGCCCACCTTTTCTTATATATGGTGTCTCTGTAGTTCTAGCAAAGTCTAGGAATAGGTGTTAGGTTGGGAACCTTTTCATTTAAGATCTGCTTCTGAAAGCATGACTGGCAAAATAAATTCCTGCATTCAAATCAGTTATAGGATTGGATATTCCTATCAGTCCTGTTTGTGATATTCAGAACAACCCAAATGTCTCCCAAAGGAGGCATGAATGGGTATATTATAAGATAGCCATATAGTAGAAATACTACTAAGCCATGAAAAAGAAAACACTGAGACAGGCTTCAAGATGGATGGCCCTTGCATCAAGGGATGTCTTCTGTAGACTCCAGATGATATGCTGTGAGCGAACCAAAGCTTTATGAGGGATCAGGTGAAGACACACAAGCGGGCAGTCTGGGATGACCCAGCCCAGTGAAGCTTCTGAATAATTTGGTCTTATCTGCATGTGGAGCAGGGACCCTGGTGACCCATAGTCTCTGGATCCAGTTCTAATGTAATGCTTAATGCTCCTGGTAGGGGATTACATACCAACAGCTAATGAAAATGGTTCTGGCTGTTTCCTCAGCTTGCCACCGACCGTATCCTTACATTCCTTGCCTGTCAGCACTTGGCTCTGCAGTCCTGAACCTGGATGGTGGGGGTGGGGGTGGGGGTGTCTCTGTGGTGGTGAGTACTGATTGTCCACTTTACAGGGGGACAAGCCTCAGGACAGTAGTTTAGTTCCTAGCACCCACATCAGACAGTTCAGAGCTACCTGTAACTTCAACTCCAGGGGATTTGATGCCCTTTTCTGGCCTCCCTGGACACCCACATGCATGTACACATCCACCTGCACTGATACACTATTCTAGTTTGCTTTCTGTTGCTGTGATAAAACCATGACCAAACTCAACTTAGGGAGGAAAGTTTTATTTGGCTCATAGGCCAGAGTCCATCATCAAGAGAAGCCAAGACAGAAACTCAAGACAAGACCTGGAGGCAGGAACTGAAGCAGACCACGAAGGAACACTGCTGACTGGCTTGCTTCCCTTGGCTTGCTCAGCTAGCTTTCTTATACAGCCCAGGCCCACCTACCCAGTGATGGCACTGCCCACAGTAGGCTGGACCCTACATCAACTATCAATCAAGAAAATGCCCCAGACATGGCCACAGGCTAGTCCAGTGAAGGAAATTCCTCAGTTGCATTTCTTCTCCCCTGGTGACTCTAGTTTGAGTCAAGCTGACAGCAGAAGCTAACTACAGCAGATATATTGAGACAAGATCTCACTATGCAGCCCTAGCTAGCTTGGAACTTGCTACATAGACCAAGTTGTCCTCAGACTTGTAGCAATCCTCCTACATCTGCTTCCCAAGGGCTGGAATTACAGCCAAGCGGCATCAGTTGTGTGTGTGTGTGTGTGTGTGTGTGGTGCGGACAGTGAGCTCCTCCTCAGGGTTGAGACAACTTGGAAGCCTGACACCCTCCAACACCTCTTCCAGGTTGGCCTTGCAACCAGCCCCTGCTTCTCCTCTTCTCTGCCTGCACCCTCCACCCCTACCTCTCTAGTTTCTCCGAGGATATCAGGTCCTCATCTCAAGATGTGAGTCTGCAGGATCCCACTGAAGATAGACCCTTATATGAAGACAGCAGCTTGATGAGGCCATGCCCGGGACTCACTAAAAACAGGACTAGGGAGATGGCTCAGCTGGTAAACTACTTGTCCCCCAAGCTCAAGGACCTGAGTTCAATCACTAGCACCTACATAAAAAAGTCAGGAATGGTGGCGTGGTCTTGTAATCTCAGCACTGGGGAGGTGGAGACAGGTGGGTCGACGGGGCTCTCTGGCCAGTCAGCCTGGCCAAATCTGTAAGCCTTCGGAGGCAGGAGGATCACTGCAAGTTTGAGGACAGTGTAGTTTATATAGGAAATTCCAAGCTAGCCAGGGCTACATAGTGAGATATCTCTCTCTCTCTCTCTCTCTCTCTCTCTCTCTCTCTCTCTCTCTCTCTCTCATTATCTATCTATCATCTATCTATCCGTTCATCATCTGTCTACCTGCCATACTTATGTTCAGCTGTCAACTTGACACAAACTAGAGTCACCTGAGATTTGTCTGTGAGGCATTTTCTTAATTGTTAATTGATGTAGGAGGGCCCAGCCCACCTGTGGGAGGTGCCATCCCTAGGCAGGTGGGCCTGGGCTGTAGAAGAAAGGTAGCTGAGCAAGCCAGAGGGAGCAAGCCAGTGAGCAGCATTCCTCCGTGGTCTCTGCTTCAGTTCCTGCCTCCAGCTTCCTGCCTTGGCTTTCCTTGATGATGAACTGTGAGCTGTAAGATGAAACTACCCACGTTGCTTTTGGTCATGGCCTATATCACAGCAACAGAAAACAAAGTAGGACATTTTATATATATGTATACACACATGTATGTATTATACATGCATGTATATGTATGTTTATATTCATATAAATGGGTGCAAATTACATATAAACATACATATGTGTACACATACATATACACATATATACATATATTTGTTTGTTTGTTTGTTTTTGAGAGGCAGGATTTCCCTGTAGCCCCAGCTGGCCAGAACTCACTATGTAGACCAGGATGTCCTTGAACTCACAGAGATCTGCCTGCCTCCTTCTGCCTCCCAAATGCTGGCATTAAAGGCATGTGCCACCACACCTGGCCTAAGCATATTCTTGAGTGTCTGCCGTGTGCCAGTAGCTGTTCTAGGCATTGGACATAAGAAGCGAAGCAGACAGAGATCCCCAGCCTCCTTCCTTTTCTCTGATGATCTCAGGTTTTCAAGGCAAGAAGAAGAGTCTATAAGTGTCTTCTGAACACACTGACCCTGCGTGCTGCTGACCTTTGTTTTCAACTGGTTTAGTGACCTTCTCTTTTATCATTCCAGTTTCTTGATCCTACAGCTAAAGAAAGTCACCAGTGTCACCTGGACCTCTTATTGACATTGCATCACTGACCCCCAGATTTATGTTTCTCAGACAGCTGGGAGTAGAAAATCTTTTCTTTTTGGGGTCTTTTTGAGAACTCCCTGTAGCCCCACATGGCCTGGAACTCCCTATGCAGACAGGGATGGCCTCAGTCTCACAGAGCTCCATCTGCCTCTGCCTCTGAGTGCTGGGATTAAGCCACCACACACGATTTGATTTATTTATTATCATTTTATATGTATAAGTGCTTTGCCTAAATGTACCATGTGTGTGCAGTGCCTGTGGAGGTCAGAAGAGGGTGTCAGATCTCCTGGAACTGTAGTTACAGATGGTTGTTAGCCACCATGTGGGTGCTGGGAACTGAACCTAGGTCTTCTGCAAGAGCAGCCAGTGCCTTTAACCACTGAGCCATTGCTCCAGGTCCTGGGAACGGGAAAACCTGGCCCCTCACTTGCTAAGATTCTCTCTTCTCTTTGCACCGACTTTCTGTGACTTCTACCTGCTCATGCCACAGTAGGAGCAAAACTCGTGTCAAGCTAGGGTTGGTGATGTTGCCCACAGTTCTAGCACTCAGGAGAAGACAGAGGTAGAAAGATTGAGTTCAAGGTTCACCCGAGCTACACAGCAAGATCATGTCTCAGAAGACCAAGGACCGGAAATGTAGCCCAGTGCTGATCACCTGCCTAGAATTCTCTAGTAGCTGGGGGTGTGGCTCAGTGGTAGAGCACCTGCCTAGAATTCCCCAGTGAGGGGTTAGGGATATGGTTCAGTCGTAGAGTACCTGCCTAGAATCTCCCAGTGAGGGAGATTTATAGACATATGAAGGTGTTTGTGTTTGCTGATGAATGTGGAAATCCAATAAAAGGCAAGTTAATTAAAAAGGAACAAGCTGTTGCCGGGGGCAGCAGAACACGAGTGCTCATGTGGCTGAGAGTCAGGACACAGAGTGTGATGTTTCCTTTTCCCTGTGTTTCATCTGGATCTGCTGAGACAAGACAGATCAGAAGTGTGTGGTCCAGGAAATAGATGATTCCAAACAGCATACGTTGTGTGCACATGTGTGCTTGGCTCTGGATGTGGGGCTGGCTGTAGTGTAAATGTGAACTGTCCATGTATTATTTACCTGTTTTGCTGCTGTGACCTAACAAGAGACATTTAAAGACGGAAGGATTATTATTATTATTATTATTATTATTTTTGCCTCACAGTTTGAGGGTCTAGTCCATCATGGTTGGAAAGCCACGGTGACAGGGGCATGAATCAGCTGGTCACATTCATCCACAGTCAGGAAGCAAAGAGAGATGAATGCTGGTGCTCAGCTCACTTTCTCCTTTTATTCAGTCGGGGACCCCAGCCCATGGGATGGTGCTGCTGATATTTAAGGTGAGTCTTCCCACCTCAATTAATCTAATCTGGAAATTTCCTCACAGACACACCCAGCTGTCCATTTCCATGGTTTCTAAATCCCATCAAGGGGCAATCCAGAGAAATCATCACAAGTCCCCACAGGCTTATAAGTTTGAACACTTGGTCTCTAGCTTTGTTTTGGGAGGTAGTAGAACCTTTTCAACATAAGACTTACTTACCTGATGAATAGTATCACCAGAGGTGGAGCTTTGCAGGCTATACCAACCTCTAGTTCTAGTCTAGTTTTCTGTTTCCTGTCTTGCAATCAGTGAGGAATCCCAGGCATGTTCCCGTGTTGTGCCTCCCACCCACTGTGAGGGACTAAGAAAAGTGTTTTCTCCCTTTAGTTGTTTCTGTCAGGCGTGTGGTCACAGTGTCCCCAAAGCAACAAATCCAGGGTTACATATACCAGAAAAAGCCACAAACTCCGAGCCCCTTGACAAGACAGAGATCCTGATTAGATCTTGCTCATGATGCCAGAGCAAATGAGTGCCCAGTACTTGCCAGAAGTGTCCATTATTTATTGACTATAATGCCATGAAACAAAATACTCTCTGTGGACAGAATGATGTCTCCTCCCATTTATGAGTCTGGGTATCCCCAGATCTCAGAATCTCAATAAGCATCTTGGTTGAGCTCACTTATGTAGAGGAGAGCTGTTGGTAGCTGCACACCATATGGCCTTACATGGTCCATCAGGAGCTGGGCTTGTTGCCATGGAGACAGGGGGTTCCAAGATGTCACCTATACAGAGATTTTTTATGCCTAACCTTCTGAGTAGTTGGCCTTCATTTTTCCTGGAACCTATTGGCCATTGTAAGTCATATGACCAAGATGGACTCAAAGGGTGGGAAATGATGTCACCTGCTGGTGGGAAACGCTACGTGGTTACAAGGCAAACAGTGAAGGGTGCAGGGTGCAGTGACATGCCAATAATTTTATTCTGGCTGACTTTTGCTTACCCTGTGTTTCTGTTCCCTGCTCTAACTGCAGTCAGTCCGGCAGAACGGTCCCATGAAGGCTGCACCTGCAGTTTCAGGAGCTCCATTGTTTCTACAACACTGGGAAACTTACAACTAGCCAGGCACAACCTCTCTCGTCCAGCTACGCCTGCATCTCCATGGAGCCCATTGCTTCTGCAATTCTCTGAAAGTTGTTTTTGCTAACTGAAACTTAGAAACTTTTTGTTAACTGAAAACCTCTATGTTAACTGACCTGCCCCTGTCTGGTGTAACTATGGTGATCTGATGTAACTATGGTTATTGACTTTGGCCCTGACATGATGTGGTTTTAAGGTTTATAAACCCTGTCCTGCTTCTCCTTGGGGTTGAGAGTTCTTTCTGGTATTAGCCCTTTCTTGATTGCCTGATATCCTTAAAGGACTCTTAATTCAACTAGCACTATGTAGCATCCCTCTGTACCTCATGCTTGGTGTTACATGGAGAAACAGGATTTTTTTTTGGGGGGGGGTTATCAGTCCAGATCAGTAGACATTTTATTTTGAATGTAATATTTGATCTTAAAGTTTAAATAATTTGGAATCTACATATAAAATATGACCTGTTGGGGCCAGTAGATGGCTCACTCAGTAAGGTGCTTTCTGCTCAAGCATAAGAACCTGAATTTGATCCCCAGAATTCACACTAAAAAGCCAGGTGTAGTGACACATGCTTATAATCCCAGCACTGGGGAGGTGGAGACAGGTTTGGCCAGCCAGCTTAGCCTACTTGGTAAAGTACAGGCCAGAGAGACCCTGGCTCAAAAGAAAAAGGTGACCAGGCACAGTGGCACATGATTTTAATGCCAGTATTTGGGAGGCAGAAGCAGGTGGATATCTGTGAGATTGAGGCCAGCCTAGTCTACAAAGTGAATTCCAGGCCAGTTGGGGTCACAGGAGACCCCGTCACAACAAAGAAACAAACAGAAGAGAAAAAAAGAAAAAAATTTAAATGATCAACACCCAAGGCTGTCTTATGACTTCTGACGCATGTTCATATATAATAAGGATGATGCAGGATCCACCCACAGAATTTCTCCTGATGGGTTTTTAAGGCTCATGAGTGTATCCCAGAAAATCTATACATATTAAATAAGAAAAGTGTTAATTAACCCCTCAGTGAAGTACAAGAGAAAGTCTGCTCAGTTATTAGAGTTGATTTTAAAAAGGTAAAGAAATATTACATCTTAGAAGCACTCAGCTTGGGTTGGGGGTGTGGCTCAGTGTAGAACACCTGCCTAGAATCCCTCAATGAGGGGCTGGAGGTGTGACTCAGTGATAGAGCACCTGCCTAGCATGAGCAAAGAGAGTCTTTACCTAGCAAAGAGAATCAGAAAGAGGAAGGAAAGGAAGCTCTAGGCAGACCCCTAGCCTAAAGGGGTGCGCCTAGTCTTGTTGTGTAGACTCCTGTGCTTGTTAGCAAAGCAACATCTGGCTGTGAGCCCCTTGTCATTTCTGTCGCTGCCTGTATTAGAAGCTGCATGAGGGCCGGGACTGGCAAAAAGTTCTCCCAACCGTTCCAGAAGTCTCTGGTAGACACACCGCCTCCTTTCTCTAGGGTGCAAAGCCCGATTGCTTTCTGGGAAATAAACAAGAGCAAAGCTTATCCTCACCATCCTTGAAAAAAAAGAGACATTTCTTTATAAATTACTAAAAAGGTTCACATTCTTTTTTTTTTTTTTTTTTTTTTTTTGGTCAGGATCTCCCTGTAGCCCCAGTTGGCCTGGAACTCACTATGTAGACCAGGTTGGCCGTGACTAACAGAGATCTACATGCCTCTGCTTTCCGTGTGAGTGCTGGGATTAAAGGTATGTACCCCTAGGGCAGATCGGGTTTGCATTTCTAATGAGTGCACAGCCACTTGGTGGAGCCAACCTTCAGCCTTCCTGCCAGGGATCTGGAAAGACAGATGTTAAAAGTGGTAACTGTCTTTGGAGGTTTAAACAAATTCTTCTCACCTCACCCCAAAAGTCCTACCCCAGCTCTAAGGGGTTCACTTCCTGGGGGGCCATAAGCTAACAATGGTTTGGTATACAGCTTTCTTTGAGTCTGCTTTGTCCACTGTAATGTGTCTCAACAGCTCTGAGATACGTGAGTGTGTTCCTTGAACACTCGTAATTTAGTCCCAATTGCTACTCATTGGTAGAACACTGCAATGGAAAATAAACAAGATTCATGCTTATTTTCAAGTATGTTGCAATATGAGTAAAATTAACTTTGGTAAATAAGACCCTTCTGAACAAAGATGGGGTAGTAGAAACTGCACTAGACTCTGAAAACCAATTTAGAGGCTGAAAAGAGCCAGCCTTCAGGAGGAGAATGGGGGTGGTCGTGTGGCGGGGGTGAGAGGAGGCAGGTCAGGGAGCATGCGTTCTCCTAGGAGTCCACTCCAATACGAGCAAATTTATTTTTTTTTCCTCCAGCGTCTTCCAAGGAGATGTTTAACAAAATGCCCATGGCTAATTACCGACTTCCTATGCAAATACAGGGAGAAGATACGGTTTGTAATTTATCAAATGGATAAAGTCAGGAGACAGGAAGGACCAGTGTGGAGATGAGCAGCCCTGTAAGCCCCAGGAACGCTGAAGGCACAGTAGAGCAGACGCTTGGTGGCTCCCTGGGGGGGCCAGAGGGCCCGAGGCTCTGGGTGTTATCAGGAGGTTGAACATAGGCAAGCCAAGGAGCCTTGTGCAGACTCAGGAATGGGCACCCCCACCCCCTCACTCCCTGTCCCCCAACTCCACAGGGAACAGATCTGAAGAGACGAGGCGGGGCGGGGGCAGTCTTGTTTGGGGGCTCTATAGAACACAGGGCAATATCTGAAGGACACATTGTGATTAAACTTCCAACACGACAAGAAGCCAGAAAAGTCTGTGGTGATGGTAGACAGAGGCCCAACAGCACAGATGTCCCAGGTGAGGGGGGCGGGCATTACAGAGAGTTGTGACTGTGGTGGCCCCAAGAGATATAGCGAAGTGACCCTCTGGAGGATCAGTGTAAAGTGCATGGCAGGTAGGGCTAAAAGCCCCAGCCTTGTCCTGGAATGCACTTAGGAGGCAATTTGGATTGGTCTTTTATTACTTTAAAATTTAATTAGTTAATTTATTTTTAGTTTTATGTGTATAAGTGTTTTACCTGCATGTTTGTAAGTATACCACATGCCCACAGTGGCCAGCAAGGCCAGAAGAGGGCATCAGATTCCCTGAACCTAGAGTTATGGATGGTTGTTAACCACTGTGAGGGTGCTGGGGATCGAACCTGGGTCCTTTGCAAGAATAGCCAGTGCTTTTAACCACTGAGTCATCTCTCCAGCCACCGTCTTTTATTTTATTATTATTATTTGAGGCAGGATCTTGTAGCCTAGACTAACCTCCAATTCCCTTTATAGCCAAGGATCACCTTGAATTTCTGATCTTCCTGCCTTCCGCCTCCTGAGTGCTAAGGTTACAGAATTGCAGGGCTTACAGTTTATGTGATGCTGGGACTAGAACCCAGGACTCTGTGATCTCCCTCCTGCTGTTCTTTCTTTCTTCCTTCCTCATCTACAACACAGCTAAGGGGAACCCAGGCTTTTACTTTAACATTTTATAGCCAGTCTTCTTGAAGCAGCTAGAAGACCAAGCAGAAAACACTGAGAGTCAAGGTCAGCCTGGGATAATAGACACAAGGTGACTGTTCACCTTGGCAAAAAGAATTATGACCTCTTTTTCCTCCCGTCCTCCCCTGATGGCCAGAGGAGAAGGAGATAATATTTACTATTTTGTCCTCACACAGCACAGGAGAGATGGCAACCATATATTTGAAGTGCAGGGACTTAATATTTTGAGATAGGGTGTTGGGCCAGAAAACAAGTGGACAGTCTTGTCTTATTAATTTTTTAATGCCACACACAGAAGAACTTTCTCCTAAGGAACTCAATGTCATACTTGTAAAATGGCCTGGGCAGAAAACAAGACCATTGTGAATTCAAGGAAGAATTTGTGTGTGTGTGTGTGGGGGGGGGACTAGAGATCAGGTACCATATACTTTGGGTTATTTTTTTTAATTTAAAAATTTTATTCATTATTTTTATTTATGTGAATGAGGGTGTAACCTGTGTGTGTATAAGTGCACCTATGTCCTGCAGTGCCTGTGGAGGTCAGAAGAGGACGTTGGCTCCCCTGGAACTGGAGTTATAGATAGTAGTCAGCCACCATGTAGGTGCTGAGAATTGAACCCAGGTCCTCTGAAAGAACAGTCATTGCTCTTAACTGCTGAGCTGTCTCTCCAGCCTTATACGTCGGTCATTGTTTTTAAAATATCTTACTTATTTGTATGTATGTGTGGCACACGTGGCCATGGGCATGTGGGTGTATGCGGCCTGTGGAGGCTACAGATCAATATTGGGTGTCTTCTGTGATCATTCTCCATCTTAACTTTTGAGACAAGGTCTCTCACTAAACCCGGAGCTATCCAACCTGGCCTAGACTGACTGGCCAGCACACTCTCAGACTCCATCTCTCTTTACCTCCACCACGTGCCAGAATTGTAGGTCTGTTCCACTGTCATTTTGCCTGGTTAAAATCTTAGTGTGTGCGGAAGATTCAAACTCAGGTTCTCAAGCTTGCACCACAAATGCTTTACAGACTGAGCCATCTCTCCAGTCCCTACCTTGTTTTTTTGAGTCAGCCTGGAACCCACTAAGTAGGCTGGACTTCCTAGCAAGCTGGTCCCAGGAATCCACCTGTCTGCCTCCTCAGCAGTGGGATGATGTGCAAACACCACCATGCCTTGTTTTCACACGGGTGCTGGGGATTGAACTCAGATCCTCACGCCTGCATGGAAAGTTCTTTATTGACTGAGCTATCTCCTCAGCCTTGTTACAAGGAGAGTGGAGGTGGTGCTGTGGAGCCAGGGCCTGAGCTCTTCTTGGCTGAGTCTGGTCTGCAGCAACAGCTCTGTCCCTAGGCTGAAGGGCTACTGTGACTCCCAGATAGCTTCTCTGTCTTTCTGCTGATTTGAAGAGTGTCATTCTTTATTTTTGTATTGTGAAAACCTTACCAACACCTTGTTGGGCTGTGTCATTCCCTGAGAAGGTTCCAGACAACAGCTAGGTGAGCCCTTCCCAGCTGGGCTGTTCTGGAAGTGTCTCTCCTGGCCTTGGGGTGATACCACCCTGGCTGACCAGGGCAGGCAGCACCTCTTCTCAGTCACCTTGAAGGAGGGCATCTCAGATCCAGCCCCTCTTCCCAGACTCCTTCCAACCAAGGCGGTCACCCTTGGCAGTGCTTCCTGGAACAGGTGCAGGCTTTAAGTCAGGGCATTTTGCCAAGAATTCAGAAAACCTGCATCCCACTTACTGGCAGTGATGGATGAGCCTCTGAGACAAGGAAGAAGGCCTGGTCATGCACTGCTGATGTGTTAGGAAAGAATTCACACCGTAATATTTACTTTCCAGCCCATGGCTAGCAACAGAAGGCCCCAGGAGCCGAGCTGTGGTCCTCCTCCCCAGCAGGTGCCTTTTGACTTGAGCTGCTGTCAGGGCTTGGATGCAAAGAAAGCATTGAGGGGCTCTGGGTGCCTGGATGCCTGTTTTATGTCCTCGGTTGTGTCCATGGTCAGGAGCAGCAGCGAGGTGATCAGTCAGCTGTAACTGGCCTTACAGACCCCAGCAAGAATGTACTTCTTCTCATAGTTCCTGGAGTTCTGTCCGAAGACAGCAGCACATGACAATAACAAGAGAAGAGAGAGCAGCGGTCACCAAGGGCCAATGGGAAATCATAATGCTCACCTTCCTGTTTGCTGGTGAGACCCCCGCTTACTGCCCACCTCGCGTTCTTCTAAGTCCCCGCACACAGTAAGGGAAGTCATGTAAATAAAATGCTTAGCCTCAGCTTTCCGGTGGGTCTGTGCAGGGGGTGGCGGAGCCCTTCCTACTTGAGTTGCAGGCATGGCCAACTTTTTATAAAAATAATCTTTTAAGTTGAATTTTTGCAAATTTCCCACAATATCTGTAGATCCTCTCCCCACCTGTGTCACACAATTTCATCTACTCAAATATATATATATGCCTACAGAGTCAAATTTATGTTCCCAAGTACCAAGAGTCTCACCCTTAAGTGAGGCTGACTTGCCCCCTCCCAGCAGCCATTGGAGTTTCTTACCTATGTCCCCACGTCTATGCTGGTCTATGCTGGGATTGTGTCTGACTTGAGCTAATGTGGGACTTGTACATGCTGTCACCATGTACATGTGAGTTCATAAGACTAACAGATCAGCTGTCTGGAATATTCTTTTTCCTTGTGGTCATTCATCACCTCTGGCTCTTAGAATCTTTTTTTCCCTTTTTCCTCAATGATCCCTGAGCCTTGGGAGGCAGAAGTTTGATATAGGTGTCCTATTCAGGGATAAGCAGTCTGAAGCCTCTTGCTCTCTGGCCATTGGTGGACAAGCTTTTGACACCATGACACTACATCGTCATCTAGAGTTTGTGACTGTTGATTTTAATGTCAACTTACCACAAGTTAGAATCACCTTGAAAGGATGCTCAGTTCAAGGATTGTCCTAACTGGTGTGCGAAGACCCACTCCAAATGCGGGCAGCACCTTCTGGCAGTCCAGACGAAGAGGGGCGTCGAGAAGGGAGATTGATTATTCACTTTTGACTTGCTTAACCTTCCCTCTCCTGGCTGAGTTGATTTACCCTGTTGCTGCTGCTGAGTCCTTGGCTGATGTCAGAGCCAGTGTTTCTTGGCTTCTATCACTGACTGTCATTCTATCGAGGAGCGGCCGCTCTTCAGGAAACCTTCAGGTTTTTGGTGCCAGACTGGGGCCTCCGAAGCACCCCGCTCTGTGGACTGAGTAGCTAGTGGGGTCTTGGCCTCTCCATCAACATGCAACTGAGGTACAGAAAAAAAAATCAGAGTGCTGGGAAGAGAGCTTTATGTACTTGCCGTACAAGTGTGAGGACCTGAGTTTGGATCCCCAGAGCCCACATAAAGCTGGACACGGTGGTACCTGCATCTGGAATCCCAGCATTCCTACGGCAAGATGGGAGGCAGAGATAGACGACTTCCTGGAAGCTGGCAGGCCTGGTAGCCTGGAGTACACAGCACCAACCAACCAAGAGACCTTGCCTCAAACAAGGTAAAAGGTGAGGACTAACACCTCCGGTTGTCCTCAGACCGGCACATGCAAACGGTAGAGATCCTGGGCCCAGATACACACATACACACACACACACACACACACACACACACACACACACACACACAACAACAACAACAACAGCAACTAGCACAAGAACATCACCCCAGCTCCTGCCTCCCTCATGCTGGCTCTCCATATGTTGGCTTAGGACACATAGCAGCATATAAACCTGGGATGCCGCCCAGGCAGTCAGTCAGTGGTGGCAGCAGGAGGCATCTGTTCTCCCTCCGCAGAAGTGGTGGGGTCAGACTCAGTGCGGGAAAGCACACTCCTTCTTGATCCCCCAGAGGCCCATTTATTAAATCCTCCCCAAACGGTGAGTTGTATCCTTACTTGGAAAAATGGCTCCCTCGTGCCTCCCTCCAGACCCTCTGCTGTTTGTTAACATGCTCGGTGCTCAATCTTTCGGAACCTTCAAAGGACTGAAACACATCGTGTGCTTTCTTTTCTTTTTTTGTTTATTTTTTAAAAGCCAATGGGAGCATATTACAGGTTTCCCATGAAGTCCTCCATTACAGGGAAGACTAACTAATTGATTAGTAGGCTAATTAATTAACTTTATAAATATTTATGCATGGTATTATTGACTGCCATACCGCTGTGACCACAGCACCTGAAAGAAATGACTTAAAGGAAGAAAGGTTTTATTGTTTTATTTACATTTTTGGTGGTATCTGTGTGTATGTGCATATGTGCAGATAAAGATGCATGTGTGTATCTGCATATGGAGGTCAGAGGTCATCATCAAGTGTTTTTCATTCTTTTTTAAAAATTTTATTTATTTTTATGTGTCTAAGTTTTCTGCCTGCATATATGTAAGTTTAATACATGCATGCAGTGCCCATGGAGGACAGAAGAAGGTGCTGGATACCCTGGAATTGGTTATAAGTTTATAAGTGGTTGTTAGCCACCATATGGGTTCTGGGAACTGAATCCAGGTCCTCTGCAAGAGCAGCCAGTGCTCTCAACCCCTGAAATGTCTCTCCAGCCCCTCAAGTGTCTTCTTTAATCACTTTCCACCTTATTTTCTGAGATCGCCTCTCACTGAACCTGATCTTTCCAATTCAGCTAGACTGGCTGGCCAGCGAGCCCCAGGATCCTCCTGTTTCTGCCTCCCAGGCACTGGAATTAAAGGTGCACACCACCAAGCCAAGCTGTTATGTAAATGCTGAGTATTGGAACTCAGGAATCATGTTTGCACAGCAAGTGCTTTATTTACTGAGCCATCTCCCCACCCCAAGGAAAGGTTTATTTTGGCTCATGATTTTAAAAGGATTTCAGCCCATCCTGGAGGAGAAGAATGATGGGAGGGGTTCAGGCTGTGGTGAGAGCAGGAGGTGGAGGCTCCTTATATCTTGGTGGACCAGGAAGCAGAGAGAGCAGATGACCAAATTAGGACAAGGTCCTAAGGCAGACCCTACAATGGTTATGTAATAGTTAACTGGATGGGATTTAGAATCATCATGAGAATAAATCCCTGAGCATGTCTGTGAAGGAGTGTGCAAGTCCATCCATGAGTCTTCAGGTGTTTGTGCATGTATGTGCATCTGTATAGAGACCAGAGGTTGAATGTCAGATGTCTTTCTTGATCAGCTGTTCCTACCTTAAGATTTTTGTTGTTGTTGTTGTTGTTTTTTTTTGATGCAGAGTCTCCCTGTAGCCCCACGTGGCCTGGAACTCACTATGTAGACCAGGCTGGCCTTAAACTCACAGAGATTCACCTGCTTCTGCCTCTTGAGTGCTAAGATTAAAGGCGTGTGTCATCATGCCCTGCTAGGTTTTAAATAAAGCAGGGTCAATGAGAATTGAACCTGGACTTTATTGATTACTCTAGGCTGGCTGGCCAGTGAGCCCTGGGGATCCACCCTTCTCCGTGTCTCCCCGGGCTGGAGTCACAAATGTGCACAGCTTCATCTGGCTTTTTTGTTGTTGTTGTTGAGACGGGGTCTCCCTGTAGCCCCAGCTGGCCTGTAACTCACTATGTAGACCAGGCTGGCCTCAATCTCATAGAGATCCTCTGCCTCTGCTTCCTGAATGCTAAGATTAAAGGAACATGTCACCAGGCTTGGCTCTACCTCTCTTCTGTCTGTCTGTCTGTCTGTCTGTCTCTCTCTCTCTCTCTCTCTCTATATATATATATATATATATGATTTTAATTCTTTGAGGTTTTCATACATGCATACAGCACATTTTGATCATATCTACCTCCCATTATTCTTCCTTCAACTCCCCCTGGACCACTTCCAACATGTCTGCCTCCCAACTTCATCTCCTCCTCCTTCTTTTCTAATAATAATAACCTTTGAGTTCAATTACTGCTGCCCACCCATATGCGTGTGGAAATGCGGACATCCACTGGACCCACAAGTAGCCACATTCCTGTAGAACAATGCCTCTCCCTCCCTAGCAGCTGTCCACCACCGCCAACAGCTCTTCAGCTAGGGGATGCAGACTTAGAAGCCCCTCCCTCATCCATGCAGGAGTTTTGGCTGGCTCGATCTTGTGCAGGTCACCACAGCTGCTGTGAGTTTAAGTACGACAACCGCGTCCTGTCCAGAAGCCATTTCCACCGCTGTCCTCGCCGTCCTCCAGGTCCTGCATTCTTTCCACCCTTCTTCCAAGATGTGCCTGAGACTTGAAGGCACATTTGATACAGATGTTCCATTTAAGACCGAGCACACAACCGTCACTTCCTCTTAGCCCTTTGACCTGCACTCTACTTTCTTTACATGAGTGCTGGGGATCCAAACTCAACTCCTCACGCCTATGTAGCAAGCATGTTTCTGACTGAACCATTTTTCCCAGGCCTTAAAAGGATGCTTAAAAATCTGTTGTTGGGGAAGGAAAAAGGGTCAGGCTTGCCCACTGCCACCAGCTCACAGAAGTGATGCATCTGCAAGCCCTACTTCCTGTGGCAACTGTGGGCAACCCCCACAGTTTTATAGGTTCTGTGCGTGAGAGCTAGTGAGCCTGATTGCACTGGAGTATCAGGAACCCACAGCCGAGGGGCAGGGAAGAGAGGACCAAAGGCCAGCATGTAGACTACAGCCTCACTTGCGTAGCCTGCTGGGTTTACTAGCTCCTCACATAGCCCAGCCCTGCCATGAGACTGTAGGTTCAGGAGGGAGTGGGAGCCAGTGCGTGGATCTTCTAGCTCAGTCATGTTGAATGTGTGCAAAAGAGGGATGGTGCACAAATGAAATATGAAGACCTGCAAGCCTTTTGAAACTGGTTTCAGAAGCAGACTTCTTAGTCCCAGGACACAGTCCTATGTGAATGCGTGTCGCCATTATTAAAGTCACAATGGCTCCCTGTTGAAAGAATTCAGTGTCACTAGAACATCCTAAAGACAAAAGCCAACACAACAAAAAGCGAGGCACACTGGCACATACCTGTAATCCCAGCACTCAGGAGGTGAGAGGACGGGGAGTTTGAGGCTAGCCTGGGCAGTCTCAAATAGAAAAAAAACAAACAATAAGCGAAACCAGCCCTTATCTTTGGACCAGAATAAGGCTTAAAAATAGCAATTAGAATAATCACAAAGGTATGATTTAATCCGTGCACATTTATAAATATTAATAAGAAAAAAACGTTATATTGGGAAATAATATTATGCAGTTTCATGTTAATTTTATGAAAATCAGTTCAGGTAGCACTCGGATTTTTTCTTTTCTTTTCATCTCTCCCTGGCTGTTGCTGTGGTCTCTCAGTCTTACTGTTCATCCAGCTTGCTGTCTGGATGAATGCTTCCTGTTTTAGCAGCTGCTGGGGGCCTGGGGTGGAGGGAGGGTGGGATCTGACACCACAGGGCCCCGTGATTTTCCACAGATAAGAGTCAGTGGTTGCAGAAACATGATAAGAGGCTGAGCTGCAAGTTGGGTGTTATCCTTAGGACCGGGATGTGTGTGCGTGCGTGTGTGTGTGTGTGTGTGTGTGTGTGTGTGTGTGTTGGTGTGGGGGTGCCTAGGCCTGTGAAGGGCAGACAACAACATCGTTAGGTATCGTTGATCACTTCCTGCCCACCTTAGTTGGTTTTGAGGCAGAGTTTTGGTGTTGGCTAACTTCAGTTGTCAACCTGACATATCTGGGAAGAGGGAACCTCAGTTAAGGAATTTCCTCTTTCAGATTGACCTGTGGGCATGTCTGTGAAGCATCTTCTTGATTGTAATGTAGGAGGGCCTAGCTCACTGTGGGTGGTGCCTGCCCTCCACCCCCAGGCAGGTGGTCCTGGATTATATAAGAAAGCAGGCTGAGCACAGAGGAGCAAGTCAGTAGCTAGTGCTCCTCCATAGTGCGTCTCTGCTTTGATTCCTGCCTCCAGGTTCCTGCCTCGACTTTCCTCAGTGATAGGCTGTGATATGGAAATGTAAGATACAATAAATATGCTCCACTCCCCACAAATTGGTTTTGTTCATGGTGTTTATCAAGCAACAGAAAAACAAACCGGAACAGTCTCTTACCGAACATAGAACTGGACAAGTGAGCAGGCCAATAGCCAGCAAACCCTAGGGACCTTCCTGTCTCTGCCCATTCCAGTGCTGGCACTACAAGTGTCTGCCACCAGGCCTGGCTTTTATAGATGGATGCTGGGGATCTGAGCTCAGGTCTTCATGCTTATGAAACAGGTACACTACAGAGTGAACAATCTTACCAATGCTTATGACAGTGATTTGATTTACATCTGTGCCTTTAGAAAGGCCGAAACTTCAGACCCAAGGAAAAACTATCCCTAAGTCTGAGAGGCCAGAAACAAGATGTCATTATGTAGCCCAGGCTGGCCTCAAATTCACACTCCTCCTACCGTAGACCCCCAGGTGCTGGGCCCTGCTGTGTCCTGTGTCACGTTTTATCCTCCAGCCGTCCTGGATGGTTTCAACCATCCTACTTTACAGATGAGGAGACAGAGACACCAGAGTAAATGATACGCCTGTAGGCCAGGAGGAAGCAGCTGGCAGGCATTGGAAACGCCAAATGTGCCTCGATGTGTGGATTCAAGATTGCAGTTACTAGGCTAGGGATATGGTTTGGTTGGTAGCAGGCCTGCCTAGTATGCACAGATCACCTGGGTTTCATCACCAGCACCGCATGAACTGGACATGGAAGTGCATGCCTGTGATCTCAGTACTCGAGGTGGAGACTGGAGAATCTGAAGTTCAAGGCTGTCCTTGACTATATGAGTTTGAAGCCAGCCTGGGCTACATGAGACCTGTTCAATCAATCAATCAATCGATTGGCTTTAAATGGGCCTGGAATTGGAAGTTTCATTGGGGGAACAACCTACGGTATTCTTTGACATATTCTTGTCCCATCTAGAACGATCTATGCCCTAACTGCCCCCTCCCAGAGACTCATGGGTCCTCACTAAAGTGAAACACAGGCATGATTTCAGCCACCAGAAGGACACATTCTGAAGTATCTATACTGATTTTTAAATCTCTGTTAACTTTACAACTCAATACTCTGTTGCACTTTCTACAAGATGGATAACTAGATGAAGTCCTTTAAAAAATAAATAGGCAAAATAAAATGTAGTATTAGTGACAGCTACATGTAATGAGGGGATGAGAAGAATCAAATGGGAAGTTATGTGTGGAACCAATTCAGCTTGCATAGAAAGATCTAGAAGCCTGGAGACAAGCCTGTCACCGTAATCCAGGGAGAGAGTTCCAGGATGGTCGCCCGTTTTTCTAATTTGCAGGCTAAGAGCCGAGTGTGCAGCCTTGTTAGGAAGCTAATACAGGATGAAACGGGACATGGTGGTGTCAGGGAGAACATGCCGGCTCCTTAGTGAAGGTCTGGAGAGCCATCAAGCTGAATTAATTTCTAAGAGACCCCATGACAGATTCTTGATTATGATCCCCAATTAGGGAAACCTCGGTTTCGCTTTTGTTTAATGTCAGGAAGTTAAGAAGCTGCAGGCAGATGGCTGCAGAAAGTCCCGGTCTGGCGGGGAAAGCAAGCCTCATTTGAGCAGGGGGGCTGTAGATGTGGGGCTTAAAGAGGAAGTGGAGGGCACTGGGGAGGGGGCTCAGTGGATAAAACACTGTGCAAATATGAGGACTCGAGTTCAGATCCCTAGAACACACCTGAAGCCAGACTCAGTCGTGTGTGTCTGTAATCCCAGTTTTCGTGTGGTGAGATGGATGGCGGACAGGAGAACTGGCAGACATTTAAGGGTAAGCAAGCCTGGTGTACACATCGGAAATGGTCAAATGACCCTGGGTCACACATGGTAGAAGGTGAGGACTGCCACTAAAGTTGTCCTACACACACACATGAGCACACACACACACGCATGCACACACACACACACACACACACATACATGCACTCATACCCAGAAGTGCAGCTTCACCCAGGAACATGTACATACACAGGAACACATACACACATGTACACAAAACATGGCAAAGGAAAGATTCAGTCTTAAATCAGATGAATGTGCCTGCATTAAATGGGCCAGCTGACCAGAGGTATGCATCATGTGGTGCTTTCTCCAAATCAATGAACAAGATGCAACTTCTGCCACATGGGCCATAAAACATACTCAGAGTCCCCAGTGAAGTTTCTAGATCAGAAAGGGCTCCTGTTTCCCCTCGGGTGTAAGGTGGAGATCTGAAGTGGGAGCCTGGAACCTTTATCAACTCCTAAAGCCTGTCCTCTTTAAATGGAAGTAAGAGCCAGGTAGGATAGTCCAGGCCTGTTATCCAGACTCTTAGGAGGCTGAGGCAGAAGGATGGTGAGTTTGTAGGCTCAGAACTCAGTCCAAGGCAGCCTTGGCAATTTGAAGTGAGACTATCAAAAAAGAAAAGAAAAGAAAAAAGGGGGATGGTGACATAGCTGGTGGCATAGCACCTGCCTAGAATCCCCCAGTGAGGGGCTGGGGGTGTGTCTCAGTGGTAGAGCAGCTGCCTAGACTCCCTCAGTGAGGGGTTGGGGGTGTGTCTCAGTGGTAGAGCAGCTGCCTGGAATTCCCCAGTGAGGGGCTGGGGCATGGCTCAGTGGTAAAGCACCTGCCTGAACTCCCCTAGTGAGGGACTGGGATATGGCTCAGTGGTAGAGCCCCTGCCTAGAATCCCTTAGTGAGGGGCTGGGGTGTGGCTCAGTGGTAGAGCAGCTGCCTGGAATCCCTCGGTGAGGGGTTGGGGGTGTGGCTCAGTGGTAGAGCACCTTCCTAACCTGTTGGAGGCCCTGTGTTCAATTAAGAGAGAGCTCAAGGACATGAAACCAAACCTAAGTAGCAACCACTATAACTGCTCCCAGCATCGTGCTGAGTGAAGATCCACAAAATATATCAGAAGGACATTTTAACCACACTTTGTCTCTGAGGGCACATTGCAATTCATAATGAAAGTGCAGCCTGGTTCTGACCTCAGTTATGGACAAATCACATAACAGCTCCTTAAATATGATTGTCTCCTAGTGGGGGGACTCATTAGATAAGCTGATGACCCCGTGAGAGTCTAGTACCCAGGTTCTGCAGTTTCAAAGTAGAAGGAAATACTGATCCCTTCAAAGACCAACTCTCCCCACTTCCAAGAAAGAGGCTGCCTGGAAAAAGACCTTTCAATGTATTTGCGAAGAAAGGGGAAAAATGTGTTTCTAGCTAAGGTGTCAAAATTACAGAAAAATAAATTACTGTAAGCTTTATCTGGTAAGAGATGCCTCTCCGGGTATAGCAGGCTTTAATTACACAGTGGAAAGTGACAAGATCGTTCTTCTGTTTCTTGGTTTCCTGAACTAAAGACCATCTCCTCAGAGAAGCAGGTTTTCCAGAACATTTTCAGGGTTGCTGTCCCTACTCTACACCATGGTTTTATGTATATATCTGGTGTGTGATTTCAGAAGGCAAAGAGGTAGAAAATGTGTTCTCTGAGAGCGCACATGAGCTGGGGGTGACAGGCACATCTGTGAACCCAGTAAGTGAAGACTGAGGCAGGAGTTTATGGATAGCCTGGGATAAGTTCCAGGATAGCCTGGGATATGTAGTAAGACTCCATTTCAAAACAAAACAAAACAAGACATGAAACCCTGGGTGATGGCATGTCTTAGTTGCTGAACTTGCCTGTTTTTTACAAATTCATTTATTTATTACATTGACTGATTGTGTGTGCACATGTGCAGGTGTGTGTATGTGTGTGTACCTTCATGCCATGGTGTGCATGTGGGGTTGTCTTCTTCTACCATGTGCATCCTGGAGGTCGAACTCAGTTTGTCAGGCTTGGTAGCAAGCACCTTTCCTCACTGAAGCTGGAGCTCACCATTTCAGCTAGACTGACTGGCTACTGAGCTCCAGGAATCCTGTCTCTGTTCCCTTCCCTCTAGGATTACAGGTGTGTGCCCCTGAACATTGCTTTTATGTGACTGCCGAGGATCCAAATTCAGACCCTCAGACTTGCACATGAGCTCTGAGGTATCTCTCTAGCCCTGATCTTGCCTGTTGTCTTAGAACCCCTCAACAAGGTGTCTAGGTTTTATCTTTCCCTTAAGTGGCCAGGCAGGTGAAGGTATATCCCTTGGTAAAGCTCATTGGAACTTTGATAGTGAACCTAGAACTCTCCAGCTAGTCTTCCAGCCAAAAAACCTTCAGATCTATTATCCCCAAACACCTTCCAGCAGGCTTTGCTGACTGAACGAATTTGGAAACGCTGTCTTCATTTACGATATGAAATGGCTTGCACTGAAAGGGAACGCAAATTGGAACGCGGTGTTAACACAAGTTCCTGCAAAGAACTGCTCCTTCTACTGATCTTTCTAGAAGGCTGATTAACTAGTTAGAACTTCAGTAACTGTGGAGAGGTTGGAATGTTGCAAGTCCAGAGTCTAATTGCAATCTATCTTGGGCTATCTTTAGCTCCCCCTAAATAGATATTCTTGCCCAGCTGTGTCTGACTTAACATCTTGTGACTAATAGATAAAACCTTTGGAATATGCTAATTTATAGACCACCAGCTCCCACCAGCCAAAAGACTAAGAATATTGTCAGATACCATCTGAGGCCTTTAGCAGAGATTTCTCAGTATAGTTGAAAAATGTCCCAATTAATTTTTTTGGTACTGTAGAACTTTATCAGAATGTTACCACCTTGAAAAGTAGAATTTGGAGTAACCTAAATCTGTGTTCCCAAACCATGGTCTCTCATATTTGTTGTTTGTTTTTTGAGACAGGGTCTTAATGTATAACCCCAGCTGGCCTGAAACTCCCTGTATAGAGCAGGTTGGCCTTGAACTCACAGAAATTCACCTGCCTCTGCTTCTCAAGTGCTGGGATTAAGGGTGTCTGCCACCATTTTTCAGGTCATTTATATTTGGTTCCAAAATAATCTGCTATCATCCTCTTTGAGGTGAGAGCTGTGTTTTTGTGTAGACAGTGGCTTTCTTGAGTTTCCTTGAAGCAGAGGTCTTCCGCCACAAGATCTTAAAAGTAGCAGAGGATGAAGAGGGTGGCCTGTTGAGTCCTTTGATCATGAAAAGCTTCCCTAAAAATGCTTTAGAGGCTGGGTATGGTGGCACATGCCTTTAATCCCAGTACTGGGGAGGCAGAGGCAGGCAGATCTCTATGAGATGGAGGACATCCTGGTCTACTTAGTGAGAGTCAGCCAGGGCTACACAGTGAGACCTTGTCTAAAAAAACAAAAGCTTGGGAACCAACTTGGTGTGATGATGCATTCTTGTAACTCTAGTACTGAGGCAGAAGGATACCAGGAGTTGGAGGCCATCCTGGGCTACAGAGTGAGTTCAGGGTCTGACTGTGCTAATGAAGCGACCGTCTTTCTCTAAAGACAAACTTGCTTGAAAATCCATGGCTCTAGATCAAGGTTTCCCAAGGCAGGCTAGCTTCTAGAATTTTCCATCCTCACTGGGATCATGCCATACTTTAATTTATGTTTTGAGCATGCCTTTGAGGCCTGTCTTCCCTAACCAGGTGAGAGGCATGTCTGTTGATTCATTGTCATCCTAGTATCCGTCATGTGGCTGACACAAAGTAGGTGTAAGATTAAAATGTTGAGACTGAAGGAAGGAAGTACCCAGAGGGCGAAAAAATAAAATGATTCTATGGAAGAGTAAGTTGGAAACCAAAGTCCTCCCTTTTGAGATTCATGAAACACTGCTGGATAAGACAGAACTTAATCTGCTTTCGGCAATTATTTTCATTGCTGGACTTCTCGGGACACTTGCTACACAGCTGTGTTACACACCTCCAAGACAGGGCTGCCTTGCACAGCGGTATCCTCTCTGGGATGTGCATTCAAGCTCTCATTATCTGCCGGTAGGAAGGCAGGGAGCCCTGCCTCCTGACTGCTGAAGGACAAGGGACATCAAAGTCCATTCCGGAAAGGGCAGAGAGGCAGTGCGGAGGGGCTGTGCCAACCTGGATGTTCCAGTTTGTATTCTATTGCTGTGCTAAAACACATACCAAAAGCAACTTGAGGAAGAAGCCGTTTATTTGGCTTACAGCTCACAGTCCATCATGAAGGGAAATCTAGGCAGGAGCTCAAGGCAGAAACCAAAGGCAGGAACCTGCAGGCAAGAACTGAAGCAGAGACTGTGGAGGAACGCTACTTCCTGGCTTGCTGCCCGAACCCTCCCCGCCCTCAGCTAGCTTTCTTATACAGCCCAGGCCCACCTACCCAGCGATGGCACTATCCACAGTGGGTTGGGGTCTCCTACCTCAATTAGGAATCAAGAAACTGCTTGGTAGGCATGGCCACAGGCCACTCAGATAGAGGAAATTCCTTGGTTGAGGTACCCTCTTCCTGGGTGTATCAAGTTGATGACTGAAGCTGACATTAGGGCAGGCTTTTATTCCTTCAACTCTACCCTTAGAATTCCCCATTGCTCTTAAAGCATGAGCAGTTCAAGTGTATATGGAAGCTCTGTGCCTATCTTCCTAAGCATTACATTACATTATAGTTCAACAAATATTTGCTCAAAAGCACCCAGAAGGCTGCTTTTTCTAAAGGCACCAACTGCTCGCTTGGGTCCATGACTGAGATGACTGAAAGCAAGATGCAAGCCTGTCTGTGTCCTGTACTTTGGGTCCGTCATCTGCTGACCTCTGCATGCAAGCATGTTAACCACTCTAGGAGTACTGTCTGGAATCTGATGATAAATAACTTGTCACCTCTTTCCCTTCAAGGCTGAAGGCACCGAGATAACATAACCAAAGGGACGGGGAAATGGATCCGTTGGTAAAGTTTTTACTGCACAAACATGAAGACCCGAGTTCAGATTCCTAACACCCATGTAAAACCTAGGTACCATGGCACTTGTCTGTCATCCCAGTACTAGAGGGAGGAAATAGAGACAGGTGGATCCCTGGAGTTTGCTGGTCAGCTGGTTTAGCCCAGTCAGTAAGTTCCAGGTTCAGTGAGAGACCCTGTCTCAAAAATAAGATGAATGGGGCCCAAGAAAAGACACTTGCCATCCAGTCTAAGGACCTAAGTTTAATTCAATGGAGGAAGGAGAGTGCCGATTCTTTTTTCATTATGTATTTATTTATTTTTATTTTATGCGTTTAAGTGTTTTGTTTGCATGCATATAAGTGTGTGCAATGCCTGGAGAGGTCAGAAGAAGGTGTCAGGCCCCCCTCAACTGCAGTTACGGACCATTGTTAGCTGCCATGTGGATGATGAGAACTGATCCTGGGTCCTCTATAGGAGCAGCCAGTGCTCTTAACTGCTGAGTCATCTCTCCAGTCAGAGAGAACTGATTCTTGCACATTGTCTTCTGATTTCTGTGTGTCTCATGGGGTGGGTGTCTCAAGCCGCCGACTGACTCCACTAAATAAATAAATGTAACAAAAACCAAATAAAGGTGAAGAGTGACTGAGGAAGACATCTGACACTGACTGCTAATTATCACATGTGTGCACACACAACACACACACACGCGCACACACACACCCCACAAGCTGGTACAGTCCCTTTTTAACATACAGGGAAGGAACAAAGATAAGAAACTTGGGGGTGAAACAGGGAGAGGATTTAGGAGGGTTTTAAGGAAGGGACAGACAGAACAGAACTTTGTTTGGTAGTGCGCCCTGGGGCTGGAAAGAATAGGTTCAACCGGAGCATTTAGGGGCAGATTCTAGGATCCGCTTTAGAACCTTGGCTCTGGGCACCACAGACATATCCTTGTTCAAAGAAGTACAACTTCAGAGAGACTTTCTCATACTGGGCTGAAGCTCCTTCTTCCGTTTACATAGCATTAAAGATAAATCAATGAACCAACCCCTAGAGGCTGCAAAGAAAATCAAACACAGTCCACCATCCTGAGGGCACCGGACACTTTCCTGGATGGTTCTGGTTTGCCTAAGGAAGGTAAAGACCCTCAGGGGTTGGTGAGATGGCTCACGGGTAAAAGCACTTGCTGCTAAGCTGAATGACCTGAGTTCAATTCCTGGGACCCATATGTGTAAGGAAAGAACTGGCTCTCACAGGCTTTTCTCTGACCTCCACATTTGTGTTGTGTCACGTGCATGCATGTGCGTGTGTAAACACACACACACACACAATTTTAAAGAATGTGATAAGACTGTCTCAGCTGAGCTTTGGTGATTTCTGTCTGTTTAGGTAAGACCTTTAATACTAGAATCATGGCAGAAATAAAGCCATCTGTCATGTACATATGAGCAATGGAAGGAGCAGGCATGAAGTAATGGGCGCGCCGGGCTACCAGGTACCTGCACAAATGAAAATTGATTTTCTTGCGAATTCTTCATGTGAAGAAATAAATTAAATCTACATTTACTTCTATTTGTTTTAAAAACCTCTTTGTTAAAATAAGAACAGCACTGTGAAGACATAATCTAATAAATTAAAGGATGATAAATCATAACTAATAATGTTCTGCACAGAGAGCATACGCCTAGGAAGCCCAGTGGAGATGTGCCGTGGAAGCCACTTAAATGTGTGGATTAATTCTATTTGTGCCAGTGAAACTGACAGACAGTTGTGTCTGGGCCTCTTTAAGTCAGTTTTCTTTTTCAAATCACTTTTATTATCATTTTAATTTGGGAAAAAATCATCTACTGAGTTTTGTCTTTGCCTGAAGACAGACAAGTTTAACTAGCGCTTAAAAGTTAATTTAGCTTAAATGGTACACCAGTAAGAACAAAGCTTTTCCCCTTATACTAGGGATTGACATAGGACTTTACACATGCTAGGTTAGGTGCTCTACCACCAAACCACACTCCAGCCCCTCACTGGGAGATTCTAGGCAGGTGTCTTACCATTGAGTCATGCCCTTAGCTCCTTACTAGGGGATTCTGGGCAGGTACTTCACCACTGAGCTACATCCCAGCCCCTCACTGGGGGATTCTTGGCAGGTGCTCGACTACTGAGAGAATGCCCCAGTGAGGGGCTGAGCGTGTGGCTCAGTGGTAGAACACCTGTCTAGAATCCCCTGGTGAGGGTCTGGGATCTTGTCTCAGCAGTGGAAGTTTGCCTGTTATGGCCCAGTGGCAGCTTGGGGACATAGCTCAGCCATAGAGTGTCTGCCTCATGTGTCCCCACTTGCTCCTCCTCTACAGCTCCTAATAGGTAAGTTTGTCTCTTGCTCTCCTGCCCACTAGGATTCCTCCAGGGGCCTGCTCGGACTCTGTTCTTGAGGCCTGGCTTTCTCATCCTCCCTACTCCATTTTCAGGTCTCAGCTGCTGGTCACATCCTCCAGGCCCAGGAATTGCTGTGGCATCTTGATGCATTGCCTGGGACTTGGGTGTCAGCCGTTTTACACTGTGAGATGCCTACAGCCCACCACTCCTGCCTGCTTTCTGCAGTGAGGCATGAATATAGTTCCTCCTGAGGGTGCAGAAGACACAGGGGACCTGAAGAGACAAAGCGGGGACCATGGTCAGAAAGTGGAGGTGCCTCGTGCATTCAAGCTCTGTAGTTTCTGTGAGTCCTGCTCATTTCATTCTCCATGGACTTTCAGTTCCAAAAAGTCCAGCCAACTTCCTCAGAGGCCACTGGGCTAGGGTAGGTCTGACCAGGGCTAGACCCGGAGGTCAAAAGAACATGAACTTCCCCTTTCTATGAACAGCTCAAACTGAATTCAAAAAGACAGAAGTCAAAAATATGGACTGGGAAGTGACTGCCGTGAGAGTGGGAACAGAACTTGAGCCCTGTGAATCCGTGGCTTCTTTGAGAACAAGGCAAGCATTCAAAAGGCTGAGGCAGGGGGATCTTGAGTTTCAGGTCAGCCTGAGCTTAAGTAAGGAGACCCTGTCTCAAACAGACAAAGCTTCGGCCGAGCCAGGTGCTCGCGTATTCCCTCAGTGGCAGATTCTAGGCAGGCAGGGGTGCAGGGATTGAGGGAAATACAGGTGGCTTTGTCTCTGGCTGGTGTAGGGTGGAGAGAGAGAACAGACATGATTCAGAGTGTTTGGGAACATTACTACGCTCCATTCAGCATTCACATGAGATATACAGCCTGTCTGGTTCTTCCTCTTTGGATTTGGGCTGGTCAGTTTAATGATGGGGACTGTAAGCAGCAGAGTGTGGCAAACGGTGATGCTGAGAGACCCTGAGATGAGGTCAGACAAGGCCATGTGGCTCCTACCTGGCTCCGAGGACAATCCCTCTGCACACATCCCTCTGAGCTGCTCCCAAGAGGGACTTGCTGCTCTACTGTGAGGAAACCCAAGGTGCATGGGGAAGTTGGCCTTTCAAATCTGCCAGTCAGAGGCCAGACATGACTAGTGAGGTCTCTAGATGACCCAGACCTCAACCACTTGAGTCACTTCCCCAAATGTTGTTTGAGTCTGAAATATCCCCTTCAGCTCATGTGTTTGGACACTTGGTCTCTAGCTGGTGCTGCTGTTTGGGTGGGTTATGGAACTTTTGGGAGGTGGAGCCTTGATGGAGGAAGTATGTCATTGGGGTGGGGCTTTGGGGTTTTGTAGCCTGGCTGTGCTTCCCATTCTTTCTCTGTTCTTCCTAGCTGCCAGTACAGTGTGGTGGACTGACCTGTTCCTGCCTCCAGGTCTTCCCTTCTAACCCCCTGGAACTTTAAGCCAAAATAAACTCTTTTTCCCTTAAGTTGTTTTTGTCAAGGTATTTTATTGGAACAACAAAAAAGAAACTAGTACATCACAGATATAACCAATCTCTGACCCACAGTCCCTGAGTGTATACAACAGTACTTATTTTATATCCGGATGTAGGTGATTTGTCACACAGCAATCTCTGACTGGGACAGTTGGTTACCAGTCATCCATTTCCCATTCACTCTCCTTGTTGAAAGAATTCTGTTTTTGTTTTTAAGATTTATTATTTTAATGTGTACGAGTGTTTTGCCTGCATGGACATTAAGTACACTGGTGTTGTGCAGTGCCTGCAGAGGCTAGAAGAGGACATTGGCTCCCTTGCAACTGAAGTTATAGATGGTTGTTAGCTACCATGTAAATGCTGGGAACCAAACCTGGGTCCTCTGCAAGAGCAGCCAGTACCTTAACCACTGAGTTGTCTCTCCAGCCCAGAATTCTGGTTTGGTTTGAAATGGACATGTGCTTAGTTACGCACTGACTCTGCCAGCCTCTCCCACAGCAAGAGTATCCACGAGTCGCAATGAAGGGTTCTTAGAAACCTTTTCTTTCCTCTTTCTAGGGCACAGTCTCACTTAGTCTTCCCTCCATTTTCTGCCTAAAATGAGAACACGGTTATTTTGTGAGCTTGTGAGGAAGGAAAAGAGATTTGTTAATATCTCAAATGTGAGTTTTGCACATTTGGCTGAACCAAAATGTGCAGCAGTTGTTTGAACCTTCTTGATAGTGGGAAAAACATCCTCCACCCACCCCACCCTGCTTTTGGGTTGAGTCTCTGTGTCAGAATTGAGTTCTTGGTGGGCAGCGCATGGAGTCACAGGAGTCTGACATGTCAGTGCCAACTTTTGTGGTTTGACTGTGAAGTGTCTCCTGTAGGCTCCTGTTTGTGGTTTGACTGTGAAGTGTCTCCTGTAGGCTCCTGTTTGTGGTTTGACTGTGAAGTGTCTCCTGTAGGCTCCTGTGTTCGAACACTTGGTCCCCAGCTGGTGGACCCCAGCTTGGAAGACCATGGAATCTTTAGGAGGTGGAGCCTCACTGAAGGAAGGTTCTATAGCCCACCCCATTTCCTGTTCACTCCCTGCTACCTGCCTGTGAATGCAGCCAGCCAGTGTCTTGCTCCTGCAGCCATGATGGGCTGTAGCCCCTGGAACTGTGAGCCGAAAGAAATTCCTCCTTGTTGGGCAGTTTTGTCACAAAAACAGAAAACTAACTAATTCAGGGGCTGCAGAAATGGCTCAGTGGTTAAGAGCATTGGCTGCTCTTGCAGAGGTCGTGAGTTTGGTTGCCAGCACCCACATGGTTGGCACATGTGTGTAACTGCAGTTCCAGGGGATCTGATGTCCTCTTCAGGCCTCCACAGGCATTGCATGCACATGGTACAATTACATGCACGCAGGCAAACATTCATACACATAAAAAACTAATACAATAACCAAATATATGCTGAGGGAGAGCGAATAAATAAAGGAATTACAGGTTTTCTGGGTGGGTAGGAGATGAATTTCAAAGATATTTGTGGCCTGACAATTTCTTGGGTGAGGTATTCCCAGGAGGAAAGACTGATGGGGTTCTTCTTGTCTCATGCTAGTAGCTGATGTCCCCAAGGTCACCTGCGTCCCAGGTTCTCTGTACTCCTGGCCCTTCCCCCAGAGATCTTTCTTGGAAGCTTCCTCAGCTGCATGGCTTACCTCTGCTCTTAGCCGATGTTAATTCAGGCCAATGATTACTGGCCTTCCCCAAGCCCTTATGGGACTGAAATTTTGTGACTTCATTGCAAAAAGCTAATCTCGTATTTTTCTTGGCTTTACAGAAAACTTCTCCCAGTCCAGGTGGTTTTTTTTTCATTTTGGCACATGTGTTTCATTCTGCATTTTATACGTATTTGGCTTGCACACATAAGAACTTACGTATTTTAAAGTGGAAGCAACATACATCTGTTTCTCACAGCCATCTTCCTCCACTGCCTATGTCTCTGTCTTTGGTTGTTTTTTGAGACAGAGTCTTGCTTTGTACTCCAGGCTAGCCTGGAATTTGGGGCGATCCTTCTACCTTAGTCCCCTGAATGCTGGGATGACAAGTGTGCATTACCAGAATGCATCTCTCTTCAACGCTATTGGTCACAAGCAGCCAGTTAAATAGTTGGACACACAGTTGCCTTTAGGCTAAGTGTCATTTAGTGTACCTGCCTGCCTTTCTTTCTTTCTTCCTTTCCTTCCATGTGTATTGTGTATATATGTTCCTATATATGTGTGTGCCAGTGTGTATACACATGTTTATAAGTGCATGTAGAGGTCAGAGGTCAACATCAGTGTCTTATTTTTTCTCTGTCTTATTTTTTCAATTTATTTTTACTTTATATACATGCGTATTTTGTGTGTACAATCCTGACAGATGCCAGGAAAGGGTGTTGGACCCGGAACTGGAGTTACTGTTGGTCGTTAGCTACTATGTGGATGCTGGGAACCAGACCCAGGTCTTCTAGAAGAATAGCAAATGTTGGTAACTGTTGAACCATCTCTCTAGTCCCCTCACTGTCTTATTTTTTGAGACAGGGTCTCTCACTCAACCTGCAGCTCACTGATTCAGCTGGACTGGCTAGACAGCAAACTCCAGGGACCCTGCATTCTCTCTGCCTTCCCAGTGCAGATTGCGGATGCACACCACTGTGCCTGGCTTTTTATGTTGTCGGTGCTGGGGATACAAACTCAGATACTCGTGTTCCTACAGCAAGCATTTACCAACTGAGCCACCTTGCTGGCTCAGTGTTTTGTTTGTTTGTTTTCAAAAGATTTATTTATTTTGTTTTTTTTTGAGTCAGGGTCTCATTGTAGCACTAGTTGACCTGGAACTCATTATGTAGACCACGCTGGCCTTGAACTCACAGAGATCTGCCTGCCTCTGCCTTCTGAGTGCTGGTATTAAAGGAATATGCCACCATATCCAGCAGATTTATTTTTAAACTTATTTTTATGCCGGGCATGGTAGCGCAAGTCTTTCATCCCAGTACTTGGGAGGCAGAGGCAGATAGACCACTCTGAGTTCAAGGCCATCCTGGTCTACATAGGGAGTTCTAGGCCAGCTGGGGCTATAGGGAGACCCAGTTTCAAAAAAGACCAAAAAATAAAAAATAAATTTATGTTATGTGTGTGTATCCACGCCTGTGTGTGGGTGCCCAAGGGCTTCAGAAGAGAGTATCTGATCCCTGGAGTTGTAGTTACAGACAGTTGTGAAACATGCAATGTAGGTTCTCAGAGCTGAACTCAGGTCCTCTGAAAGAGCATCAAGTGCTCTTTACTGCTGAGCCATCTCTCCAGCCCCTTGTTCCCAGGCTGGCTTGAAACTGGCCATCTTCCTGCCTCTGCCTCTTGAGAGTGCTGGAGCGATGGGTTCCCGCCACTGCCCCTACCTTGTCAGCACACAGCAGCGCAGCTGGTAACTATTAGCTCTTTTTTCTTTTCCTGGGCCTAGTGAAAAAATCCTTTGAATATTTGGTGTGTTTGATAGGAATGTTGTGTCCTTTCTGCACAGGCTTGCTACTCTGTAACCTCACACACGCACACACAGACACACACAGACCACACAGACACACACACGCTGTGTGGTCACCTGTACCCATTTTTCAGAGGAACAAATCATTACTCCACATATCATCCTCCATGTGAGGTATAACCTTTCCTGCCTGGTTTGGATCCTGGTCCTGCCCTTGCTAGCTTTGTGTCCTAGAGAGGTTTTCCTAGCCCTTCTGAGCTCCATTTTATCTATTTTGTGGCCCAGAAAGAATTCTGCTGAGTGTTAACTTAGTTATGGTATAAAAGGTACTGAGAGCAAGTCCTGGCACAGCCACATGAGTGCATAGCTGTGGGTGAGATCATCTACCTGAAGGGCTGGGTACCTCAGGAGCAGAGCAAGTGCCTAGCATGCATGACGCCCCAGGTTCAATACCCAATACCACCAGAAAAATAAAATCTACCTGAAATCGTTGTCTACTTGAACAGAGGACTGTGTTTGGAGAAGTTCACAAAGGTGGGACGTACTCTCTAGCATGAAATGTTACCATTGTCTTTTTAAAAAGTGTGTGTGGGACTGGAGAGATGCTTCAGAGGTTAAGAGTACTGGCTGTTCTTACAGAAGACCCAGATTCAATTCTCATCATACACAGGGTGGCTAACAATGGTCTGTAACTCCAGTTAGAGGGGATCTGACACCCTCTTCTGTCCTCCTGGGGTACTGCACGTATGGGTGCACTTGCATGCAGGGAAAACACATACATAAAATAAAACTGAATAAAATATTCTTTTTAAAAAGCTAGTGTGTGGGAGTGTGAGAGTGCATGTGCATGTAGAAGCCAGAGAACAACTTCAGGTGTCATCCTCAGGATGGCAGTCCACCTTCTTAGGGACAGTATCTTACTCACCTGGAACTCATCAATTAGGCTAGACTGCTGGCCAGGAAGCCCTAGGCATCTTCCTGTCTTAGCCACATAGAGTTGGGATTACAAACATGTACCACCACATCCCAGATTTTAACATGGGTGTTGGGATTGAACTCAGGACCTTATGACTGAAAAGCATACAGTTTACCAACTGAGCCATCTCCCTTAGGCTCTGAACTGTATTCTTAACAGCCTAATAGCTCTGATCAACTATAAACAGATGGAACCTATTATGTATGTTTGCAGGGCTTCCATTTCACCTCCCTGAGGCTAGAGAGTGGCATGAGATGCCTTTGACCATCAAGGTGGAACATGAGAACCAAGTTGCTGCAGTACAGACTGATGGACGACTCCAGCCCCATACTGCTGCTGTGCTGTTCTGCATAGTGAGAGCCACCTGCTCCCAGGACAGGTCCAGTGGCGTCTCTGGAGAAGGATGCTCGTCTTGAGGAGGGGTAGTGTGAACGGAGGGACTGCAACTGTGTGTGTGCATGCTCATTTGTGTGCCGATATGTGCACAGTTGAGTAGGTTGTGTGTAGAGGTCAGAGGTCAGCCTTGGGTGGTGGTGTCTTTTTAAAAAGTGTGTGTGGGACTGGAGAGATGCTTCAGAGGTCAAGAGTACTGGCTGTTCCTACAGAAGATGCTACATTTTGATTGTGGGGGGCAGGGTCTTTTCACTGGCCTGGAGCTTGCTGGCTCAGCTAGGCTGGTTGGCCGTCGAGCTCCGGGGACCCACCTGTCTCTGCTCTCTGCTGGTATCACAAGCATGCTCCACCACGCCAGGCCTTTTTTTCCAGACAGGATCTCACTGTGTAGCCCTGGCAGGCCTGGAACTTACTATGTAGACCAGGCTAGCCTTGAACTCACAGAGATCTGCCTATCTCTGCTCCTGCCTGCTGGAATTAAAGGTGTGCATCACCACCACGCCTGCCTCCCGCTTTCTTTTGAATTCGAGTCCTCTTGTTTGCACAGCCATTTCCTATGGACCCATCTCCCCAGCCCCCAAACAGTGCCATTTCTCTCTTTTTTGTATAATTGTGTGTGTTTGTATGTGTGTTCGTGTATGTGTGTGTTTGTTCATGCCACAGCATATGTGCGGAGGTCAGAAGACAACTTTCGGGAGTTGGTTCTTTCCTTCCACGGTGAGTTCTGGGAACTGAATTCAGATCAGGCTTGCATGGTAAGCACTTTTCACACTGAGCCATCTTGCCAGCCCACCCATACCATTTCTAAGGCAGGTCCTTCCACTCCTCCTGTCCTCAGTCCAGCTCCAGGAGGGGCTCTGTCTGTACAGTCCTTTTCCAGCAGGGAGGAAGGAGACTTGAATACACTCTAGAAACACAGGCTGCATCCTGCATCTCCCAACCAGCCGCACAATTCAGATAAGCATCCACAGCCTTCCATTTGAATAGAACTTGTCCTTATAGAACAGAAAACTTAAAGATAGATCACAGATCAAAAGTAAATCTAAAAACCACAGAAACTTTTAGAATAGAGACTGGAAAACTTTCTGCTAAGAGCTGGTATTTAATGAATTTAACTTTGTGCACCATCCAATGTCTGAGGCAGTCACAAACAATATACAAATGGATGGGCATGGTCATGTTCCAATAAAACTTTATAGGTATTGAAAGTTGAAGTTATTATGGGTTTTCTTTTTGTGTGTGTGTGTGTGTGAGAGAGAGAGAGAGAGAGAGAGAGAGAGATGAATACTCATGTGCATGTGCACACGCATGGGGATGCTCATGGCTGTGTACGCACAGAGGCCAGAGGAGGAGGACATCAGATGCCGTCCTCTCTCGCTCTCCACCTTATTTTTTTGAGGCAGGGTCTCTCCCTGAACCTGGAGTTCATGGTTTTGGCTGGGCTGGTAGTCAGCAAACCCTAGAGATCTTCCTGTTTCCGACTCTACAGCCCTGGGATTACAGGCATGTGCAAGACCATGCTGGCTCTTTACACAAATGAACTCATGTCTTCCTGCTTGCTCAACAAGCGTTTTTACCCAATGAGCCATCTCTCTGACCCCTCATATGTGTTTTCTATGTGAAACAAAATACTCTATCTTATTACATTTTAGTTTTTTAAAAACCTTGTGTGTATGTGCATGTGTGTGGGTGTGGTGTGCCGTGGTCGGTGTTTGGAGGTCAAAGGACAACTTTGAGATTTGATTCTTTCTTTTCACCACATGGGTCCCAGGGAGCGAACTCATGTCCTCAAGATGGGCAGCAGGTGCCTTTGCCCACTGAGCCATTTCACAAGCCCTGTTATTTGGTCTTAGATTTTTGTCACTATAACAAAATTTTCAAGGTAATCAAATTATAAAAAGAAAAGGTTTATTCTAGCCCAGTGTTCATGATCTGTTGGTGTTACTGCATTGGATCAATGGGGCAGGAAATTATGGTGGGAACAGGAACCAATGCAAAGCTCATTACCTCATCACAAGCCAGAGACAAAATGAGGAAGAGGAAGGGGCGATGGCCCCCTGATCTCCCTCCAGGACATGTTCCCAATGACCTAAGGGCCTTCTGCTTGGTTTCACCTCCCTCAGGCCCCAGTGCATTGCAATACTTTCACTCTAGGGATATCCTTTGGGGAACAAGATCTGAACTACAGCACTCTGCTTTTGATTTCTTTCCAGCCACTTAAAGAAACATAAAATGCTCTTCACTCAGGAGCCATACAAACATTCTTGGCCACTTGGGTTTGGCTTGTGAGCTACTGTTTGATGATCCTGGTTCTGACAGAAATCATACATAAAAATCTTCAAACACTGAGGTAAGCAAAGATATTTTTTCTGATTGAGACACAAAAAAGCAATAACTACAAAAGGAAAATAAAGATATATTGGATTTCATCAACATTAAATGCTTCTGCTCCCTGAAAGACAGCTAACAAAAAAAAAATGCTCTTCAGAAGACATTAAGATGGCCCAGAGAAGTAGCTCATCAGTATAGTGCCTGCCTAGAGACCACAATGAGGGGCAGGGGGCATGGCTCAGAGGTAGAGCACCTGCCTAGAATCCCCTAACGAGGGGCTGAGGATGCGGCTCAGTGATAGACTACTTACCAAACACTTGCAAGACCCAGGCTTCCTCCAACAATGAAAGATAACATGGTATTAAGAAAAGTCAGACACTTGGCTGTACTTGTGTCCTGAATATGTAGAGGACTCCAATCAATGAACTATAAAGGACAGCTCCAGTTGAAAAATGAGCAAAAGGCCCCTCACAAATCAAGATCTAAGAAAGGCTAAGAAATATGTAAAAGGTTCCCAACATCTTGTGTCATCGAGGGAATGGATGGTATAACCCCAGGAGACAGAATGGCTAAAATCAAAATCGACATTACCACATGTTGGCAGACATGTAGAAAATGTGACTCTCAGATCACATAAATTGTACAATATCTTTAGAGAACTATTGATTAAAATCTTAAACAGGACCTACTTCATAACTGTGTAAGACATCTCTAGTGTTTACAGAAGAGAAAGGCTGACTTGTGATCATAAAATGTCTTAGAATGTTGACAGCTCTTCATTTGGAATAGACCCAAGTTGAGATGCAGTCAGAACGGATATCACACCGCAGATCCATACACAGTGGTGCACACCTGGGGTGGAATTTTCCTCAGCAGTAACAGAAGCTACAGAGACAGGCAACAACTTGGAAGATTCTTCTCCTAAGATCCTCTCTCTCTCTCTCTCTCTCTCTCTCTCTCCCTCTCTCTGTGTGTCTGTGAGTATGTATGTACATGCAAGTACAGTACACACAGAGGCCAGAAGAGAGTGTCAGATCCCCTGGAACTGGAGTTAAAGGTGGTTGTGAATCACCATATGGGTGCTGGGAACTGAACCTGGATCATCTGCAAGAACAGCCAGTGTCCTTAATTGCTGAGCCATTTCTCCAGTCACTATCTTGTCTTTTTTGAGACAGGGTCTCTCACTGGCCTGGAACTCATCAATCAGGTGAGACTGCCAGCTCCACCTCTCCAGTGCTGGGATTATAAGCTTGTGTCAATATGCCTAGAATTTTTTTTTTTACATGAGCTCTGGGGACGAAAGAAAGGCCTTCAAGTTTGTGCCTGAAGCACTTTACTGATGGAGCCATCACCTTGTTTTTAAGACAGGGTCTCACTCTGTAGCCAAAGCTGAATTTAAACTAGCTCTGGCTATCCTTGGCTAGCCTGGAAATCATAATCATCTGCCTCAGCCTCCTGAGTACTATTCCATTCCACCCATCCCATCCTATTCATCCCACCCCATCCCATCCCACTCCATCTATCCCATCCCATCCAACCATGCATTCATCCATCCCATCCCACCCCACTCCACCCCACCCCACCCCATCCCCCCCCATCCCACCCCATCCCATCCCATCCCATCCCATCCCATTCCATTGTATTGTATTTCTGAAACAGATTTACTCTGCTGCTCAGAATATTCTGGAACTCAAGATCCTCCTGCTTCAGCCTTTTGAATGCCAAGCAACAGGCTGCACTGTCATACCTGGCTATTCTGTACCATTTTAATGAATTTACATTTAAAAACTGAAGCATGCGAAGTATTTTCCCTTCAGTCACAGCTTGCCTGTGTTGGTAGGATTATTTCACTCCAATTCTTTTAATAAATGAGCATTTGAATTGAGTTGAGCTGTCAGTTTAAGAAGCATGCCAGTGTTGAAAGGAAGGGGAGAGTGTCTTAGAATTTGAATCTTAATTATGTACTGAAATAATAATGTTTTAGATATGTCATGTGAAAAGTACTGCATGAAATTTTTTTTCACCTGTGTCTTTTTATACTTTTATAATATGGCTATAAAAGCTTTAACGTTGCTGTGCAATGTGGTGGGGACACCTTAAATTCCAGCACTCAGGAGGCAGAAGCAGGTGGATCTCTGTGAGTTCCAGACCAGCCTGGTTTATTTAGTGAGTTTCAGGCCACATACGGCTATAACTTTTTTCTCAAAAAAAAAAAAAGAAATTTACATGAGAGGTACTGGGAATGTAGTTCAGTGGTGGGGCACTTGCACGGTGTGTGCTAGGCAGCAGGTCCTTGGTTCAATCTCCAGTACAGCAAAAAAGCCACAAGTGAAAAAAACAAAGTAAAATTTCAAACATAAAAAAAGTAAAATAAAAATAAATGCATCAAGTGTAGTTAGTGTCACACATCTGTATTCACAGCATCAGGAACTCGAGCAGGAAGATCTGGAGTTCAGGCGCACCCAGTGAGACTGTCTTGAAAGTAGAGAGAAATGATGAAGTGAGTTAATAAGACATTAAAATAAGCATCATTCTTTTTATGCTACTGTTTGGCAAAGCTGGTCTACATCTTTTTCGAGTGTTGATCACCTGGGTTTATGCAGTTGTCAAACTCATTTTGGGGGCTGGAGAGATGGCTCAGTAGTTAAGAGCACTGGCTGCTTTTGCAGAGGACTCCGATTCAACAGTTACAATTAGATGTAACTCCACTTCCAGGGGATCTGATGCCTTGGGCAATGCACGCATGTGGTATACTTGCATACATAAAGGCAAAACACTCATACACAAAAAATAAAAATAGGACTGGAGAGATGGCTCAGCAGTTAAGAGCACTGGCTGCTCTTGCAGAGGACACAGGTTTGATTCCCAGCACCCACATGGCTGCTAACAACTGTCCTGACTCCAGTTCCAGGGGATCTGATGCCCTCTTCTTTTCTCCATGGACATTAAAGGACACAGGTTCACCTACATACATGCAAACAATACATTCATCACAAAATAAAATGACAAAATTCTTTTAAAATAACTTTTTTAAAGAGAGAAGAAACCAGACTTGGTGGCACATGTCTTTAATCCCAGCATTTGAGAGGCAGAAGTGGGTAGATCTCTGTGAGATTGAAGCCAGCCTAATTTTTATAGTGAGTTCTAGGCCAGCTGGGGTTATAGGGAGACCCTGACTCAAAATAGATATAGACAGACAGATAGATAGATAGATAGATAGATAGATAGATAGATAGCCCAGGACTGGTTCCCTCAGCTCTGCCCTCTCCCTGGCTAGGAGACTCACTCTGTTAGAAGGCTCCATCACTTCTCTCATAGGTGACCGCAGTACTGAGCCTACCTCTGTGTCAGACTGTCCTCAGTCAGAGAGCCATCATGCCATTGTACTCAGGCTCAGCTCAAGCACCAGGAAAAGGCACATTTTCCCGGGAGCTGGAGAGATAGGTCAGTGGTTAAGAGCACTGACTGATCTTGCAAAGGATCCTGGCTCAGTTTCCAGCACCCACACGGTGACTAACAACCATCTGTAACTCTAGTTCCAGGGGATCCGACACCCTCTTCTGACCCAGGCATTGCATGACACAGGTGCGCTTACATATATGCAGACAATACACTCATACACATAAAATAAAAATAATAAATAAAATATATTTTAAAGCACATTTTCCAAAGAGAAGGCCCTTCTACTTCCTGCAGCCAGGCAGGATGCCCGGAGACACAGGATGTGTAGTTCTGAACTGTGGGTGCTGAGGTTGAGGAGACTGCATGACTGAGGTCTACCTGCTTGTCCTGGCAGAGGGACCACAATCCTGGGCTGTTTGAGGCAGGAAATGCAGATCACGTTAGGGTTTTCTACTGTGGGTGTGGTGGACATGAAGTTATCAGCTTGCTAATAAATGGAGGAGACTCGGATGATCAGTGGGGGAGGCTGACAGCAGAGTTATGGTGAATGCCTGCTCTCATTTTAGCCCTTTGGGAGGTTCACACACAGGACACAGCTTGGCAGCAGCTGGAAAAAATAATCAAAGAGCAGATGTAAGCACTGAGCTTTCTAGATGTGAGTCTGAGTGCTGATTCTCACGCCAGCTACATAGACCTGAACGTGTTGCTTGTTTTCTCTGAGTAGAAATCCCTCCTAGGGCCTGAGGAGATGGCTCAGGAAAGCACTTGCCTTGCAAGCATGAGGACATGAGTTCAATCTCCAGAGCTCTATGTAAATAAATCCATGTGTGCTGGTGTACACTGGCAACCCTAGACCTAGGGAGGCAGAGACAGGAGGCTCCCTGGTGGCTGCTTTCCATTCAGCCTAGCCTACATGGCAAGTTCCAGGTCAGTGAGAGACTCTGTTTCAAGGAAAAGGTGGGTGATACCTGAGGGACAACAAGTGTGTCTTCTGGCTTGTACATGCACGTACACACATGCACACACATGTACACACACACAGAGCAGTCACTCTCAAGAAAGGCAGACAGTAATTGCTGCTATGAAGGGTCATCTTGGATTTAGCAAAGGATTGTTGGGAGTTGGGGATGTAGCTCAGTGGTAGAGCTCTTGCTTAGCATGCATGTGGCTCTGAGTGTATTCCTCAGGACCATCTTTTTAAAAAGGTATCATTGGTCCCAGGATCATAGCTAGTGACTCAAGACACATGAGAGACTGAGGACTCTCGTGAGCAGGAGAGTGAGGCCAAATGACTCTCTGATAATCCTAGAAGCTGGTAACCAATTAGAAAAGGGCCCTTGAGACTGAGTCACCTGGCTGGATTGAACTCACCATGGAAACACACCTCTGGATAAATCTGTAAAGATGCTTCCAGAAAGGTTTAATTAACTGAAGAGGGAAAACCCACTCTGAATGTGGCAGCACCATCCTATGTGCCGGGGTCCTGGACTGAATACGGAGGAGATGGTGAGCTGAGCACCAGCATTCGTCTTTCTCTGCTTCCTGACTGTGGATGCCACGTGACCAGCTGCTTTGTGTTCCTGCTGCCATGCCTTCCCGCCATGATGGACTGCACCTCCAACTGTAAGCAAAACTATCCCCTTTCTTCTTTAAGTATTTTTTTCCAGAAGTTACATATTTTGCCACAGCAATGAGGTTAACTAGTACAGAAAGTGGGCACCAATAGTGGGGTCATTGCTGTAATAAACCTAAATTATTCTAAGACTTTGGACCTGGTTTTCAGGAGAAATGCCAGTGAATGTGTAACTTTGGACAAGAAAAGGCCCAGAATACTGGACGCAGAGTTCAAACGGTCATTCAGTGGGGTTGGAAGAGTAGAATACCAAGGAAAACTGGACAGTGGAGGCCCAGCTCCTGAGGTTTCAGAGGAGAACAGGGACTCTGTCAGCAACTAGGGAAGCCATTTGTGTGATGCTCTGTAAAATAGTATGTCTGCATTCTGCCCATATTCTGAAAGCCTGAGTGAGGCTGGATTCAGAAGTAATAGATTAATTTGTTTGCTGGAGGAAATTTCAAGGCAGGCAAGCACTCAAGCTATGATGTGTCTGCTCATTGCTCTTGTTCAGGTCGAGAGAGAGGGAGAGAAAGAAAGAGAGGGAGAGAGAGAGAGAGAGAGAGAGAGAGAGAGAGAGAGAGAGAATGCACAAAAAGATAAGGAAACCTGTTACCATGTGTCAGGGTTTTCCCCACATGAGTTTAAAACTTAGTACAGTACACTAATTACTTTTCTCATGTTTGTGATGTAATACCTGGCAGAAATAATAAGTTATGAGAAAATAGATCTATTCTGCCATGGTGTGGAGTGGGGAGGCAGCTGCTGTGGCTCTGGAACCTAGTCATGCATTCTGTACACATATGAGTGGGTCGTGTGAGCTGGAGCCAGAACTAGGAGCAACTTCAAGATCTATCAATAAAGGCCCATTTCTGCTAGCTAGGCCATTGTCTGATAAGTTCCAGAACATTCCTAAATAGTATCAGCAGCCAGGGACTCAGAGTTCTAACACATAAGCCTACAGGGGACACTGGAAGCACAGCTGTAACATGGCATCCCATTCTGGCACCCTATTTATAGCTCACGTGTCCATCCTGCCCTCGTGTCCCAGATGGGTGTTGGTAAAGAGCTGGTTTGGCTGCCATGAGAGTCTGAGGTTCATTCCCAGGATCTGTGTGTCCCTGTTCCCTTTCTGTGGCTGTGATAAAAAGCTCTGACCAAAAGCAACTCGGGGAGGAGAGGGTGTTTTATCTTATCCCTCCAGGTCATGCAGTCCATCGCTGAGGGAACGCAGGGCAGGAACTTGAAGCAGAAACCATGGAGGAATGCTGTTTACCGCCTCACTCATTGGCCTATGCTTAACTAGCTTTCTTATCCAGCCCAGAACCACCTCCCCAGGGTGGTTAATAATCAAGACAACTCCCTGCAGACATGGCTGCAGGCCAATCTGACCTGGGAAATCCCTCATCTGAGACTCCCTTCCCAGGTGACTCTAGGCTGTGCCAAGTTGGCAGTTAAAGCTAACTAGGACACCATGTTAAAAAAAAAAAAAAAGCTGGGTGTGAAGGCTGGGATGGCAGCCTTCCAATGCTGAGGAAGGCAGATCCAGGCGGATCCCTGGGGCTCATTGACCAATCAACTTAGCCTAATTTTGAAGCCCAGAGGCCTAGTCTCCTAAAACAATGTGGATGGTGACTGAGAAACAACCCCTGGGCTTGACCTCTGCTTCCACATGCATGCACACACATACACTCATATCCCACCCCTCCACATGAAGCTTTGAACTCTCTCTCTCTCTCTCTCTCTCTCTCTCTCTCTCTCTCTCTCTCTCACACACACACACACACACACACACACACACACACAGTATTAATTTCCAAGGCTGATGCATGCATTTACAGGACTCAAGAATGGACTTGGATGTTTAGATGTAGCACTCTACCTCATTACAGACTTGAAGCCTCTCTGTGGAGCATACTCTATTGATTTCTGCTTAATAATGATGGATGTGACCCTTGGGCCTTTCCTCTGATGGATCCAAGCTGTCTGTCAGATGGGAGAGACAGGGCAGGAAAGAAGCATTGCTATTCATCGGATGAATGGGAGGTTCCGGAATAGTGTCAATGCTGGGAAATCAATGCGATGAAGGCACACAACCTCCAGGTAGGACCTTGTTTCACAAGCATGTGTCCTATTTATAGCTCACATGTGTCCATCCTACCCTCATGTCTTCCTCCTCTTGAGCAATCTCCTCTCTGAGGGGGCCAGTTACTGTCTTTTCTTTTTTTTAAGACAGGGTCTCACTATGTAGCCCTGGTTGCTCTGGGCTGTGTAGAACAGGCTGACCTTGAACTCATGATATCCGTCTGTCTTTGCCTCCTGAGTGCTGGGACTACAGCATTGTGCTACCATGTCTGGTTAAAAGGCCATATTTATTGTACTTGGGTGTTATGTCCCCAGGGCTCCAGCCAGAACCCCTGTTGCAGGGACCCATGACTGCTGTCCACATGAGAACCAAGCAGAGCCCTTCCTCCATTCCAGAACAAGTCATTTCCAGAGCACATACATTAACATTCAAGAGTCCCCTGAAATATTCAAACTGTCGCTGAGGTCCCACTGTGGGCACAGGTATAGGTAGTGAAAACTACACTTGTGGCTCACTATGGCTGGGAACATCACTGTGGTACCCAAGCTCACGTTCATGACTCACTGTAACTGTGATAATCTGTGTTCTTTGAAAACAGGAATCCAGGGCCGTGCCCTCCCAGCACTGACCTGCTGACCAGGGACCTGTTGTGGACACACATTCATCTTTTTCCTGCTTTTTTCCAGAATGCCAGCCAGCAGAGACTGTTACACTCTGCATTTTGATCACATGGGCTGTGGGTGATTTGCTTTCTGATGAGAGCTCCTGGCCTGGCCCCTTCTGCTGAAAATTTCACCCAGGAGGAGAGATCTGAAGCAACTGTGTCAAAGGTTATGAAAGCATTTACACAGCAAGTGAAGTCTTGCTTAGCAATTGGGGGAGGAAAAAGAAGAAATAGTTGCTTCAGGCTGTATCCTGTACTGTATCATTTGTACAAAGCGGAATGTAAATTTCTGTTCTGTTAAAAGAGTAAATCCAGCTGGTAAGTGGGAGGCCATCGTCTTATTTGCATACAAATTAACCCGTGCTTCATCTTCTTTGGAGAGGAAAGAAGAATGCGTTTATTGTTCTTGGAAGCAACAAGTCTTGTCAAGACATCTTGTGTGTTGGTCAGAGCTTTCTGGATGCAAGTGACAGAGATCTAACACAACCCTATGTGACTTAAGCAAAGACTTTCTGATCTATCTAATTAAACCATCAAAGTAGAAAAGATGCACTGAGAAGAAGCATCAGCAGCTCCTCTTGAAGGCTAAGGAAATGGCTGAATGAACAATGTGCTGCCCAAGCACATAGACCAGAGTTCAAATCCCCAGCTCACATATAAAAAGCTCAAGTGTCTGCACGTGTCTGAAACCTAGACATTGGCCAGCCAGACTGTCAGAATCAATGTGGTTTCAGGTTCAGTGAGAGACCTTGTCTCAAAAAAATAAGGTGTGGGGCTGGGGAAATAGCTCAGTGGTAGAAGCACGTGCCAGGCAAGTATGAGGACCAGAGTTCAGATGCCCCAAACCCACAGAAATGCTGGGCGGGTATGGCAGCCCACCTGCAGTCCAGTCTGGGAAGATGGAGACGGGGTCTCAGAGCCAGCTGGCTAAAAACTGAACAGATCATCAAGCTCTGGGTTTGACTGAGAGACCTTGCCTCAATGAATATGCTGGACGAGTGATGGAGGATGATTCTGGGTACCAACCTTGGGCCTCCACATGTATGCATATACACATGAACTTGTTCTTCGAGAGGACTGTAGTTTAGTTCCTAGCACCCATATCAGACAGTTCAGAGCTACCTGTAACTTCAACTCCTGGGGATTTGATGCCCTTTTCTGGCCTCCCTGGACACCCACATGCATGTACACATACCCATACACAGACATACTATTCTAGTTTGCTTTCTGTTGCTGTGATAAAACCATGACCAAATTCAACTTAGGGAGGAAATGTTTATTTGGCTCATAGGCCAGAGTCCAAGAGAAGCCAAGACAGAAACTCAAGGCAAGAACCTGGAGGCAGGAACTGAAGCAGAGACCATGAAGGAACATTGCTTACTGGCTTGCTCCTTCTGGCTTGCCCAGCTGTCTTTCTTATACAGCCCAGGCCCACCTACCCAGTGATGGCACTGCCCGCAGTGGGCTGGGCCCTCCTACATCAGCTATTGATCAAGAGAATGCCCCAGACATTGCCACAGGCCACTCTGATGGAGGAAACCCTTCAACTGATGTTCCCTCTTTTCAGTGTCTCAAGTTGACAACCAAGTTCAGCCATCACAAATCCACTCCTTGTCAAGCTGACACAAGAACACATCACCCTTAAACTGTAATCTTTCCTTTCTTGTTTGTTCCTAAGATCTCATGTTAATATCACAATATAGAACATAGTCTGACTTCAAAAGTCCCATGATATTTAAAAAATTCAAACACTTTGAAGTTCAAAAATCTCTTTAAAATATCCAAAGTCTTTTAATTGTGGGCTACTGTAAAATAAAAAACATGTTAAATATTTTCCTATTTCAAAAGGGAAGAACCACTCACACTTAAGCAAAACCAGAATCTAGCAGTGTTGTTCAGTGTCTGTTGTTTGGAACATATTCATGATATTCTGGGCTCCAAAGGTTTGGGCAACACCACTTCTCCAGCTTGGCCACGTGCAGCACAAAGCTTGTCTCATAGGCTCAGGGTGGCTCCACACCATACCTGTCACTCTCCTTGGTGGGTACCCCATGGTTCTGGAGTCTCCAATATCCTTGGGTCTCTATTGCCAGTGAGGCTGCTCCTTTACCAATGGCCTCTCTTAGCCTCTCAGGGTGCCAGGCCTCAACTGTACTCTATGACCCCTTCAGGCCTTCAAAATTGGCACCATTTGGAAGACTTAAACATTACCAAGTTCTACTTCTAGCTTCAGGTACAGTCTTGGCCCTTTTTGCATCATGGCTTTTGTGTGATGACCCTGAAGAAATATATCCCAGAAGATTTCACTTCGGTGGGTATTGGTCTCTTCTTAATCATAGCTGGTTTTATCAGCCTCAGTTGACCAGCCTTTATTATCCCAGTAAAGCAAAGGTTTCACTTCCATAGAGTCTTAACTCAAACTAATCACACCACCTGACCTGACAGAGTCTTTGCTTCCCTCTGGAACTTCACAAGCCAGGCCTCCATCACCTGCATTTCTCTCAGCATTCTAACCTCCAAGTTCCCACAAAACAGCCCATTAAGCTCTGAGCACTCTGTGGCTTTCCTAGCCCAAACCCCAAGCTTCCACAGTCCTCCCCCAAATCAGCACCATCAAACAATACCATACTTTCCGGGACCAATTTCTATTCTAGTTTGTTCTCTATTACTGTGGTAAAACACTGATGAAAACCAACCTGAAGAAAGTTGTTTTTTTTCTTTTTTTTATCTTACAAGTTACAGTTCCTTATTGAAGAAAGCCAAGCAGGAACTCAATGCAGGATCTTGATGCAGAAACCAACAGAAGAACATGACTTGCTTCTAGACTGATTTTTGGCTAGTTTTCTTAGACAGACCAGGCCCACCTGCCTAGAGATGTACTTCCAACAGTGAATTGGCCTTCCCACATCAATCAGCAATCAAGGAAATGTCCCACAGGCATGGTCACAGACCACTCTGATAGAGGAAGTTCCTTAAGTGAGGTTCCCTCTTCCCAGATGTATTGACAACCAAGATTAAGTTATCTTATAAATGTACATAAGTACTATAAAAATAATTTTAAAAGAAAAGAAACATTTACATTTAACTGTGAGTATTAAAAGAGAGAGACACTTAAGAACAGTACAGTTATAACTACCCAAGTGTGCATGAGGATGTCTTCTCAAGAGACAGCTACAGAGTTGGGGAAACAGCTCAGTGGGGGGTGTGAGGACCTGAGTTTGGTCCCTAGCACACATGTAAAAATCCAGGTAGATCCCTAGAGCTCGCTGGTCAGCTTAATTGGCAAGTTCCAGGCCAGTGAGAGACCCTGTCTCGAAAAACAAGATGGAAGACAGTCTCTGAGGAATAATATCCAAGGTTGACCCTCAGCCTCTATCTGCATGCACATACATGACACACACATGCATGTGAACCTACACACACCCACACACCACACACACACACACACACAATTGCATGCTAGGATCTTGAAAAATTTATTTCATGGGCCAACTTCAATTGAGGGACGGATTATTACTGAGTTAGAGATATAAAAAGACAGGAAATTTCAAGAATAGGTCAAAGTTTTCCTGGAATAAGGCTGAATCTCCTTTTCTGCCTTTATATGAGATTTTCTTTTTTGTTTCATTTGCTTGTTTTTAGATAGGGTCTCTCTGCAGCCCCCACAGACCCGGAACTCACTATGTAGACCAGGCTGGCCACCATCTCACAGAGATCTGCTTGCCTCTGCCTCCTGAGAGCTGGAATTAAAGGCATGTGTCACCATACGTGGCTTACATGGGATTTTTATACATGTGATATGGTGTCAGAGGCATGATGGCAGCATGCAGTTTTGTAAAACTAATGATATGTACATGTCACTAGAATGAAACAAGAGCTGTTAGGGGCTATTTTGGACGGTCATGTTGGTCCTAGTCAATTTAGGGCAGTCTGAAGATCCATCAGCCCCTAGCCACCTGGCTGTGTCCCTTTCTCTCCTTTGTGCCTAGTCTAGCAGATCACAAGAGCCATTGTGGAGGCTTGAAAACAATTCCACAAACTTGTTGGCTTTTCTCCTCTGAAATGGAGACTAGTTCACTCTATGCTGAGTGTGGCTGCACTCAGTGGCTCAATGATAAATAAATAGAATATGGCAGACGTGACCACACATGACTTTTGAAAGGACGATGGCTTCCTCCCTGTTTTCTCTCTTTAAGTCCTGCTCTTGGAGAAGCCAGTGCCCCACTGTGAAGACTCAGAATAGCTCAGAGGACAAGGAACAGAGGCTCCCATCAATGACCAATGTGTGACTCCCACCAGTCACCAATGTATGACGACTTTTTTACAATGAAAGTGTCACCCTTGACTGGTCTGGAACTCATAGCAACTCTCTTCCTCAACCATCTTTGATACTGGGATTGTAGTTGTGACCACCAAGCCCAGCTATGTGCATGACTTAGAAGTAGAGTCTGTTGCACCAGTTGAACCTTCAGATTATGCAGCCAAAACCCAGTCCTTGGCTACAACTTCCTGGGAGACTCTGAGCCAAGACTCTGGAGTTCAGCTACCCACAGACTCCTTGCCCACACTTTGGAATGGTAAATGTGTGTTGGCATTTGCATCTGTTGAAATTGGGGTTAAGTTGTGTAACAGTAGATTACCAGTATAATAATTTCCTATATGGTACTCTTATGTGAACTGTATAGCTACGCTCTAGAGTTTAACTATAATGTATGTATAGTTAAATAATGAACTTTGAGCTTCACTGGAGAGAGAGGTCTGTGTAGTCTGAAGGCCCTGACTTGGATACAGGCTTATAGATTTGAACTTGAAAACAAAAAGCAAGTGGTATAGATGTGTGAAGCAATGGTTGGCCAAGCACACAGACTCCTGCAGTTCACTATTTTTCTACCCCTGTAAGACACAAGTATTTTCTGAAACAGTCACAGAATAGGTAGCATTTGAATTCAGTAGGGTATCTCTTGTGCACATTAAAGTTTGCACATATTAAACAAAACTATGAACCAAACCAAACAAAAAGGCCAAACATGGTGGCACACACTTTAATTCCAGCACTCAGGAGGCAGAAGCCATGGGTCTCTGTGAGATCAAGGCCAGCTTCGTCTATATAGAGTTCTAGGCTTAGCTGGGGTTACAGGAAGATCCTACTTCAAAAAAGAAAAGAAAATCCCCAAACAACAACAACAAAAAACTATAACTCTTCTCAATTCTTCTGTTTTGATTTATTGTTACAACTTATTTATTATGTTTAATATTTTATTTATGATATTAATTTATGTGTATGTGTTTGTTGCATGTATGCATGTAAGTACACCCATTTCACACAGTGCCAACAGAGGTGAGACGAGGGTTTCGGAGTCCCTGGAACTGGAGTTACAGATGGTTGTTAGCTGCCATGTGGGTGCTGGGAATCCAATCCCCATCCTTTGCAAGAGCAGTCAGTGCTCTTAACCACTGGGGCATCTCTCCAACCCCTTATTTATTTATTTATTTATTTATTTATTCATCTATCTATCTATCTATCCATCTCTTTATGTGTGGGCACATGTGTGTGGAGGTCAGAGGACCACCTTGGAAGTTCCATTCTCTCCTTCCACCATGGGGATCCTGGGGAATGAACTCAGGTGGTCAAACTTACTACTCTCTGGCCCTGTTCTGATGTTTTACATGTTAAACAAACAAAAACTCCAATTGGTGACAAAGGGCAGAATTAAAGCCATTCAAATGCTGTTTCTTTGTCATTACAATAACTGTATGATTGCTTATGTTGGATCTACCTTTTAAACATAGAAATGCATATTCCAATGTGGTGGAAACCTGAACCATACCCAGAAGGGAGCCCAAAAGCTCAGACTCTTGGCAAGCTTCTGCTTCATAGGAACAACGCACAGCTGAGCCCCTGTGTATGAAGCACCAACTGTGTACCTGGGACTTCTCCAAATTACCAAAGCAGTGTTTATTGAGAGGACAAATCCTACAATGTGCTAATTGGAAATCATATCATTAAACTCAACTGTAACCGCTGTACTGTGTAGAACTCGGACCAATGAAAAGATTCAGGGTAGAGACAGACAATACTGATGACATGGGGTAGATCAGACAGTACACAGTAAGAATTAAAAGGACATCAGTGCTTGTTGATTTTATTTCTGTACAGATGGCCAGGGATATGGCTCAACTGGTAGAATACCTACCTAGTTAGGGGCTAGGGCATGGCTCAGTAGTAGGGCACTTGTCTAGACTCCCTCCAGTGAGAGGCTGGCAGTGTGGTTCAGTGGTAGAGAACTTGCCATCCCCCAGTGAGGGGCTCAGTTGGTGGAGTGCTGGATGTGATGTCTATTATCCCAGTACTTGAGAGGCAGAGGAAGAAGGATCAGCAAAAGTTCAGACTAGCCAGGACTCCATAGCTAGATTTTGTCAAAACAGAACAAAACATCTACACGACCAACTACAGACAAGGCATCCCTTTTTACTGCCCCACCCAGTGTTAATGGAGCCTCGGGCATAGGCGTTGCTGTGTCAGTGTTCCAATCCAGCTGCATCCTGGCATAAGGCTAATATAGCTCAGGTCCAGTTAGAGCAAGCCCTCCCAGAGCTAACCATAGGCTTGTAAAACACTCCCGATGTTGGGTCATTGTTCTATCATTTATGCAGAGTCCTTAAAACACATTTAAATATTTCACATAGTCTCTAAATTTTTTAAAATTCATAAATTTGTAACAGTAACAAGATCATAAAAGGAAAAAACCTGTCCCAACAAGGACCCACTTATTTACATGTTGATCATTTCTTTCCTTTTTCAGCCTGCATAGTCCCAGAGATTTGATTTCTTGTTTCGAGGAGAATCCAAAGACAGAAAGCAGATCTTGGTATTAAATAATCTTTACACCTGTTCAAACGACCAGCAAGACACTAGTCATTGGTCCTTACCCACAGACATCAATCCAGGGAACATGAAATTTTAACTATCAATAAATATCCCAACATCTGCACCCACAGAGCATCTAACTCTAGCATCAAAGTCAGAGAGGCATGAACAGGTATTTGAATTTATGACAAGGGGACTCTCATCTCGGAAGCCCCTCCCAAGGTGGTCTGGTGGGCCGGATGTAGAATATTTGGGATGATACCCATTTCTCCTCTGCCTGTGTCTACCAAGATTTGATCCTGAAAATCTTGTTTAATTAATAATAAACATAGCAGGATTTTTTTTTCCATTTGAATTACGTTTGAAATGAGACGGCTGGATGCTTCTTATAAGAACGCTTTGAAAACTAAACCGTGTCAGAAATGAGAGATTTCTTATCACTCAGAATGCTGGCAGGGGGAGGCTCAGAAGAGGAGAAAATTGATGTTGCCTCCTGCTGCTGTTTCCACTGCAGAGCCGGTCTAATCCGCTTTCTTCCTGGACCTATGTCTGAAGCAGTTTGTGCAAGTGACACTTCCCTATCCTGTTGGAAGCGTCCTTTCTTCTTTCTGCCTGGAATCTTCCCAGGCCTTGGGAGGCCAGATGTTCCTCTGGTGGGGAGCCAGTCAGGGCTGGATGGAACTGGGTCCTCCAGGCATATGCTGCACTACAGCCTAGCCCTCTCTATGATGCTGGAAGTCTACATTCAGGAGAATGAAGCTCTGGATGCCTAGAAGACCAGGCATCATACTGTGAAATGTGTGCGGTTTGTTGATTCTTGGTCAAGGGTTGTGAGCAGGTTCTGCTCAAACTGCAGGGTTGCGATAATTTCCTTTTGGGAATATGAATATTTATTGGGCCATTCCCACATGCCTCAAGCTCCTAGTCTTTTACATGCTGTCACACTTTATCTTTTTCTTTTTTCTATAGTATTGTAGACTGAATCCAAGGCAAGTGCTTGCCCTGCCTCTGAACTATTTCCCCAGCCCCTCACTGGGAGAATCTAGGCAGGTGCTCTACTACTGAGTCACACCTCCAGCCCTGACTGGGAATTCTAGGCAGGTGTTCTGTCACTGAACCACATCCCCAAGGCCCTCACTGGGGGATTCTAGGCAGGTGCTCTACCATTAGGACACATACTCAGCCTTCCTTTTGCTTTTTATTTTGAGACAAGGCTGTCCCTATTTGCCCATGCTGGCCTTGAACTCACTGTGTAGTCCGGCTGCCTTAAGCTTGGGATACTCCTGCTTCAGCCTCCTGAATAGCTGGGATGGCAGACCTGTATACCAAGCCTGGCTCCATTATGATCTTTCCAAGTACTTTCATTGTACTTTCCTCATGTAAAGATCATGTCTCTCCTCCCTGATCCTGATGGTCTGCTTCCTCCCTCTAATAGGTCCTCTTCTTTCATACACACCTGCACTTGCATGCACGTGCATGCACACACACACGCACACGCACACACACACACTTGTATATATGAAAACATAGATTTCACATGGGAGAGAAAATAAGATAGCTGTCCTTTTGAGTCTGAATAATCATTTAGCTTGATGCTCTACAGTTCCATCCATTTTTCTGCAAATAACATGATATCATTCTTCTTCATGTTTGAAGAACTTCCATGTGTACATGTGCCACATTTTCTTTACCCATCATCTGTTGATGGACAGGTAGACTAATTCTGTATTGGCTATTGTGACTAGTGCAGCAATAAACAAGGGTGCTGCCAATGGGGACTCATGCCTCTAAAACCAAATGTTAGAAACTGAGACAGGAGGATTTCCATGAGTTTGAAGTCACTCTGGGCTAACTAGTGAGTTCCAGGATGGCCTGGGCTACAGAGGGAAACCTTGACTCAAAAGCCAGAAAACAAGCCATACATGATAGTTCATGCCTTTAGTCCCAGTGCTTGGGAGGCAGAGGCAGGCAGATCTCTGTGAGTTTAAGGCCAGCCTGGTCTACATAGTGAGTTCCAGGCCAACTGGAACCCTGTCTTCAAAAGAACAAAGAAACCCCCAATCAAACCAGAAAACAAAAACGTGAGATTTCGGAGGTTTGTGACTTCAGTGTACACCCAGGAGTGGTATAGAGGATCCTGTGGTAGTTCTCATTTTAGTTTTTTTTTTTCTATACTGTTTTTTTTTTTTTTTTGCAGTGGCTGTACTAGTTTACATTCCCAAATCCTCAGTCTCCCTTCCTTCCTTCCTTCCTTCCTTCCTTCCTTCCTTCCTTCCTTCCTTCCTTCCTTCCTTCCTTCCTTCCTTCCTTCCTTTTTTTCCTGAGACAGGATTAGCCTCAAACTTATTAGGCAAGAATAACCATGAGAACCAATTCTCCTGACATCGCCTTCCGAGATCACAGGTGAGAGCCGTCTTTTAGGGAGTGCTGTGAATGGAAGCCAGAGCTTCATGTATGCTAAGCAAGCATGCTACCAGCTGAGCCCAAGTCAAAGTTTCAGGCTTCTTACACCTGCTTGGGCTGGCTGGTTGTCAACTTGATGCAAACTAGAGACCACTGGGAAGGCAAAAATCTCAGCTGAGGAATTTCCTCCATCCGCCTGGCCTGTGGGCATGTCTCTAGGGCATCTTCTTGACTGCTGATTGATGTGGGAGGGCTCACATCCCTAGGCAGGTGGGAGTGGGCTGCACAGGAAAGGCAGCTGGGAAAGTGAAGGGAGCATTAAGCACTGATCCCCTGTGGTCTCTGCTTCAGTTCCTGCCCTGGCTTTCCTGGAGGGACTGGCCTGTAAGATGAAACCAGCCCTGTCTTCCCCACGTTGGTTTTGGTCAGTGTTTATCACAGCAACGGAGAAGCACACTATGACACTGTTCTGGCTTGCGCTCTCTTTGCTGCCTGTGTTAGTGGTTCCAGCAGAGAGAACCAAGAAATCTCAGTACAAAACAACCCTCACCGTCAGGTTGTTTGCAATGTGGAAGAGAAGTGGGGTGATGTCAATTGTGGAGTGAGGATGCTGGGCTCTAATGCCTTGTGGGCAGTGAAAACTGACCACCTCCTTTGGATGTGTCCCCTTACGTTCAAAACATGCGAGCCTACAGCCCAGACACTGCACAGATCCACGGAGGGCCACCACAGTGGACACTGCTGCAAGAGGGGGACGATGAAGACTCCATGAACATCACGGGAAAGATGGACCCACCAAGATGCCGTCCGATAGACTGCTTGACAGCTGGAGCATGTCAAGAAGATGAGCACATGGCAATGTGGTTAATCACCAAAGCATAATGCCTAGGAACCTACACAGTCCAAACAACAACATAGATTATTCATGGTTCGGCCATCTGAGGGTAAAGACAACTTAAGGTAGTCTGGGAACACATCCTGTGTACAAGAGAAGACAAAGGGGGATGGCCCCACAGGTGAGGATAATCTGTAAGGTTCTGCTTAATTTTAGTGCTGGGTTGGGTTTGAAAGTGTCTCACTCTGCAGTTTAAGCTAGACTAGAACTTGCTATGTAGCTGAGGCTGGCCTTGAACTCACTCAGTAGCTCAAGGTGGCCTTGAGTAAGGCCAACTCAAGTAACTCACGGTGTAATCCAAACTGACCTCGACCTCTCTTTTCCTCTCCTCTCCTCTTCCATTCCTTTCCTTTTCTTTATGGTGCTAGGGATCCAGCCCAGGGCTTCGTGCATGCAAAGTAAGCACCATAATAACTGAGCTACATCCCCAGCTCCTGGCTATGAATTTTCCATCCTCTTGCCTCAGCCTCCTTGGTGCTGGGATTATAGACCTGCATCATCACACCACCTGGTTTATTTAATATTTAAACTCAAAAGAAAAAATTTGGCTTTTGTCCATTTTGGGGTGCGGGAACTTGTTCCATTATTTGCTATAATTACCTGTGCTTTTAAACATCCCTAAAATATAAGATCCAACAAGAAACCACATCTGGACCCACACAGTCCTCCTCTTCAAAGGACAGTGTACTGTCTTGAGGCAGAACTGGTGGTGAAGGAGACATAACAGCTCTGCTTAAACAGTGTCTTTCTGGATGACGTGCTTTCCCCCAGCAGGGCAGTGTGAGCACAGGGCAAGAGCTGGCGGGCTTAGCCAGCGCACTCAGGAGACCTTAAAAAATCTGGACACTGTGGACCTTATTGATTAACATATGGAGACAGGCGTGTGAATGGGGAAGACGGGGAAAATGCAAGTCAATCAGTAAATGCTTTTCTTCTGTTCCTGACCTTGGATAATGTATGTGCTGATTGAGGGGACTGTCACTTCATTTTAAAAGGAGCGTTAAATATTAATTATGAATCATATGGCTCAACCCTGGGACAGATTACCCTCTCCTTTCCTTGGGGTTCTCCCAGAGCTATGAAAGCATCTCTGCCCCCACTCTACATCTAGGAAACTGGGTGGACTGTCTTTAGAACTCACCACCATCCAGGTCCCCTCTCCCAGTGTTACTGTGGACAGGACAATTATGGAAGCACAATTCATTGTTCAAGCAGGCTGAACTCATAATATTAGTGTGGATTAAAGAAAGGTTTTTCTTGACCAGGAAATAAAAATAGTTTCTCCCCCTCTCCTTGCCTTCCCACCTTCTTGTTCTCTCTGCCGGATTTAGAATCTGGGGCCCTTCAGAGGCTCTATCCTTGTTAGTATTCCTGTAGCAGCTCTCTGCAGCACGCCTGAGATATTTGTCTTATTTTAAATACCACGACTTCTTCGTCTTCCTGCCAGGGAGTTTCAAGGCATGAGCTTGGCTTCAGGTGCAAAGATACGGAAGCAAAGTACCCGCCCTGGGAGGCTGACACCAAAATCATGCCTTTGCCCCTGAGTCTGGGTGCTCAAAGACGGAGAAACATCAGTTCCTGTGCCCAGCTTTCTTTGCATTCATCCTTAGTGGCTTCTCTGCCACCGTAGACCTAAAACAAATCATTTTATGGGCTCATAAGGATCTGAGTTTGGATTCTTACAACCCAGGAAAAGCCAGATGTAGTAGTACATAACTATAATCCTGGTGAAACAGGCAGATCCTGGGGCTCACTGGTAGGCCAGTAATTGGCGATCCCCAGCCCAGAGATTTCCCAGTGTCTTAAAAAACAAGGTGGAGAAAGAGAAGCAATTGAAGGAAACGCTCATGGTTGATTTCTGACCTCCAAGCACAGATGGGTACCCCAAACAAGGGTACCTGCACATAAATATGTACACACACAAAAATCTATCTCATTTAAAATTTAATGTATTTATTGTGTGTGGGGATGGGTGTGGTACACACCACAGGTGTAATAACCAGAGAATAGCTATTTGTGTCTGTCATCTGGTGCCTTCTTCCCTGGTGCTTGAGACAGGGCCCCTCATTGACCTGGCAGGTCACAGGTAGGTCAGGCTGGCTAGCTGGTCACTGAGCTTCTAGAGGTATTCCTGTCTCTGTTTCCTGTCTTAAAACTTTGGGCCACTGCATTTGGCTTTTTTTTTTTTGCATGAGTTCTGGAGATCTAAACTTAAGCCCTCACAAGCACTTTGATGACTGAGCCATCTCCCCAAGGCCATACAATATATTTCAGTAAAACTCCTCAGGGGCTGAAGAGATAACTCAGTGGTTGGGAGTAGGTACTGCTCCTTCTGGTATCTGAAAGCAACTGCACTCACATGAGCATACCACCCCCCACAAACACATAATTAAAAATAAATCTTTTAGCCAGGTGTGGTACACACCTTTGATGCCAGGACTCATGAGGCAGAGGCAGGGGAATCTCTGTGAGTTTGAGGCCAGCCTGGTCTATATAGTGAGTTCCAGGCCAGCCAGGGCTACATAGTCAGACCATGTCTCAAAAAAAAAAAAAAAAAAAGATTTCCATGGTTTAGTGGTTAAGAGCACTGGCCGCTCTTGTAGCAGACCTGGATTGGGTTTCTAACACCTACATGGCAGCTAACAACCATCTATAACACCAGTTCCACAGAATCCAACACCCTCTTCTGGCTTCTATGGGCACTGCATAACATGGGTACACTTACATCCATGCAGGCAAAATACTCATACACATAATAAAATACAAATAAGTAAATTTTTAAAAATTATTTTAAAAATTCCAGGAAAATGTTTTCATACAAGCTCACCCAAGAGCCAAGTGCAGACATCCCAGTGTTCTGAGGTTCCTCCTACACTCCCTAGGCTGGGTTAAAGTCCCCCCCATTAGTTTCCACTTAAAACCTCGGGATGTGATCTTATTTAGAAATAGGAACTTTGTAGATGTAATTTTAAGACCCTAGTTTGTCTTGTCAGATGGTCACTGCCATGCCAGCACCTGGGTCTTATCTTCTGGAAACTTCTTCTAGGCCTGTGCGTCTCAAAGTTAAACACACAACAGGTGCTTGTGCATCTCACTCTCAAGTAGATTCTAATGCTGCAGATCCGGGGCTGAGCTGGGTTACTCTGTGCATCTCCAATTAGCAACCAGGTGATTCTCAAGTGGTTGCCTTGAGGACGCCACATTGATTTCACAGTCACCTGTTGACTTTGACATCAATAACTTCCTGGTTCATTTTACAAGATGGAAAGTTTATCAAGTCAGTCTTATGGACTTACAGCAACGTACACATTGTTATATTGAGATAAAGAAACAGAAACTTTAGGGCAAGGGAGGTGGAGCCCTTTGTGTGTGTGTGTGCATGTGTGTGTGTGCTGGTTTATGTACATATGAAATCCATAGACTTTCTCAGTTGTTCTCTATTTTTATGTGCATGAGTGTTTTGCCTGCATGTATCTACATGCACTTCATGTGCACAATGCCTGCAGAAGCCAGGAAGAGGCCTGGAACCAGAGTTATAAGTGGTTGTTAACCACCATATGGGAGCTGGGAATTAAACCCAAGTCTTTTACAATTACAACCACTGCTGTTAACTGCTGAGCCATCTCTCCAGCCCCAGATTTAGTTTGTTTTTAATTGTGTGTATGTATATATTTGTGTGTGGGTGTGTGCCAATGAGGCCAGACAAGGGTGTCAGATTCCGGGAGCTGGAGTTGCTGTGAGCCACCTTACATAAGTGCTGGGACCCAAACTTGGGTCCTCTGTGAGAGCAGCATGTGCTCATAACTGCTGAGCTATCTCTCCAGTCTCTCCACCTTATTTTTGAGGCAGAGTTTCTCCCTTAGCATTTTGGCTAGACTGTCTGGCTATTGGGCCCCAGGGATCCTCCTGTCTCTGCTTCCCCAACACTGGGATTACAAGCATTCATGACTATACTCAAGTTTTTTTTTTTTTTTTACAGGGTTCTTGGTCTCAAACTCAGGTCCTCATGCTTGTGCAGCAGTCACTCTATTCACTGAGCCACCTCTCAGCCCAGGCTCTTTTCTCCCGTGACTTTACTTCCTCTGTAAACTGAGGAGCTATGGAACTTCAATAGTGATACAGAGATATACTGAGAGATTCTTCCTTCCCGATGAACAAACATTTGGACATCCTAACTGGGTTACTTCCACAAATTACAGCCAACAGGAGCTTCCCCAGACCTTGTGCTGGCTTTGTTTGGAGACATCACTAACTCAAAAGGCCAGTATTTTTCTCAACAAAGCTCATTTTTTCTTACTGCTTGGCTAATCGGTGCTTTCTGCTTTATCCCTATAAGATTTCTATAAAAGTCTGTTCAGTTTTGCTGATGTCTTTCTTTGTTTGTGTGTATGACACCATCAGAGGACAGTAGAAATCTTCATGTTCGAGGGGTAGAGGAATAACACTCAGCATTCCAACACAGTTGAGAAATTATAAGAGGAAATAATTATCACAACAGAGAAGAAATATCTCTCCAGTCCTCACTAACGCACTTAACTGTTAAACAAAGGGATCTTTAAGATGATGGAGGGTATGCTGCAGGAAGAAAAATGAGAGGGAAAAATATGGCTGCAGTTAATTCTGAGGGTAACTCACAGGAAGGACCCCATTCTGCTTTGTAATCACTGAGGGAGGAAACCGGTGTGACCTGTGGGGGAAGAATGGGCTAGGAAAATCGACTTGCAGGCACGTGTCATGGGGTCAGAGTCCTGGCTCTTACCTACTGTGTTCATGCAGAGACACAAGGTACAGTTGAGAGAAAGGATGAAAGATGATCTCCACTCCAGGACAGGGGAATGTTTAACACTTCCAAGGCCAAGGGCAAAAAGCTTAATATCTCCAGAGTCAAAATAAGACAGGACAAGGGAAAAAGTTTAGTGGTAAAGTATTTTCTGAGCAAGCATGAGAACCTTAGTTTGATTCCCAGCACCCCATGAAGAGCTGGATGTGGCAATGTGCATCTGAAATCCTAGCACTGGGGAGGCAGAGACCAGTGGATCCCTAGGGTTCATTGGCCAATCAGTCTAATCAAGTGTATGAGCTCCAAGTTCAGTAAGAAACCCAGCCTCAAAAACAGGTCAGGGCCAGAGAGATGCTCAGTTGTTGAGAATGTGTGCTGCTCTTGCAGAAGACCCAAGTTCAGTTCCCAGCACACACATAAAGCATCTCACAACTGCCTATAACTCCTGGTGGCTCCGATGCACTCTTTTGGCCTCTAAAGGCACCTGCGCACACACACACACACACAAATACACACACATAATTAAAAATATTTTTTAAATCTAAAAAAATGGGTGCATAGCAATTGAGGAAGACACTTGACATCAATCTCTGGCCTACACACACAGAAACATACACACATACATGTATGCCCTCCCCGACATGAACCCACACCACATACAGAGACATGTACACACACAAATGAAGGTAACGGAAAGCATTGTAACACTCACCTTAGTAGAGTGCTCTTGCTGGGTGCCTCACTATATCTCAGGATGGTTTGCATTGCATTTAGAGTGGAAAAGTGAGGCCATTCAGTTTGTGTCAACAGACTTTTAATCTCCCACATACTTCTATTCATTTGGGATAAATGGACACTTCATTTATTCTCAGTAGGAAAAGTGGAACTGGGTGCCAGGCATGGTGGGGCACGTGTGTAATTCCAGCATTTGGGACACTGAAGACCCTGCCTCAGATGTTAAAGAAGGGCTGATAATGTAGCTAGTTGGTGAATGTCTATGATCCCCATACTTGGGGAGAAAGTGCAGGAAGAGTAGAAATTCAAGGTCATCCTCAGCTACACAGTGAGTCTGAGACCATGAGACCATGTCTTCTTTTATATTACACAGAATTAGTGCCTGGGTTTCCTTAATGCACTGTGTAGGCTGATTTTCAAAACATGCATGAGGGAGGATAAAAGGGAGAGAGAAAAGGAGAACAGAAGATGGAAGAGAGGAAGCAAGCTCAGTACGATGATTTCATTATGCACTGGGGCTCGCAGAGCTGTCTCCGCAGTTAAGAGCACTGTCTTCTCTTACAGAGGACCTGAGTTCAGTTCCCAACACTTAGACGACAGCTGACAACCGTCTATAACTTCAGTTCCAGGGGATCTGACGTCCTCTTCTGGCCTCTGCAGACACTGAACATACTTGGTGCACTTGTAAACATGCAGACAAAACACACATACACATAAAAAACAAGAATAAGCTTAAATATGAACCATCCCCCATGGGCACGTGTGTCAGAACACTTGATCCCCAGCTGGAGATGCTGTTTGGAGGTCTAAAGGAAGTGGTCCTAGCTGGAGGAAGTGGGTCCCCAGAGGACAGGATTGAGGTTTGTAGCCCATGCTGGTGAAAACACAGATCTTCTGAACTACCCTCTTCCCATCTGTGATCAGGGAGCACTTTACCCACAGGAAGGGATCTACTCCCAAGGCCAAAGCTAAATGACCCAGCATCCCTGACTCCCAGTTAGAATCAGGGGACTCCTTGGATGGCTGTATTCCCCCACTCTCTGCCCAAACACATGTATTTCAGTCACCAACTTGTTGCCAGGTTCCTAATGACTCCAGACTGTGCTGGCCTTACTATCTGTCTGCAGCAGCTGCTACCACATCTGTTCACTGAGTCAACAAAAGCTGAGCTAGCATTACTTACTTTTCTCATCACTGTGACAAAATACCTGAAGAGGCAACTTAGAGAAGGAAGGGTTTGTTTTGGGCTCAGGGTTTAAGGGCATATAGTCCATCCTGGCAGGGAAGGCATGGCAACTGGGTTTGGCTCTGTCTGGGGCTGCAGAAGCTGGAGGTCCTGCTTTTTCACATCTCTGTGGATCAGGAAAGCAAGAGTTTGGGCAGAAAGTGGAGCCAAGCTCTACCCTCAGTCCCCACCCTCCAGTGACCCACACCCTTCAGTTAGGCCCTCACCTCCGAACAGTTCACTAATTTGCAAGACCATGCCACCAGCTGGGGACCAAGTGTTTAAATACATGAGCCTGTGGGAGATAGTTCTTTTCCAAAATACTTTTTATTAATTCGCCGAGAATGTCATGCAATGTATTTTGCATGAAATTCACCCCAACTCTTCCCAGTAATTCCTCCTAGACCCACCCATCTCCCTACCACCCCCCAATTTCCTGCGGGGGACAGTTCTTATTCAGACTATAACCATGAGCAATGCATCAGCTCTCCACGTTCACTGGTTTCCATCTGAGACCAGTACTAGCTCAGTGTGTTCCTTGTTAGGGCCCTCTTTGCCTAACTCGGAAAATCCACACTTCGCAGCAGGTTATACTGTGTCAGCGCGGTCTGTGGAGACCTGGCATCTCTAGGGTCTGGCAACTTGCTCAAAGATTTGAAGATGCATGCACAGTAGCAAAGAAGAGATTTTATTCATAAGCCCAAGCAAAGGTACAGGGTAGATATGCTATAAGGAAGCAGAGAGCTTGGAGCAAGCACGGGCTCACGAGCCCCTAGTGACTGACATCCGACATGTCCTTTTTGGGTTCAGGAGGAAGGGGAGAAGTTGGTTTCTAGAGGTGGAGTGAGGATGGCTTTCTGTTTGATTGGCAGGCTCGGATTATGTAAGCTTTGGTACTGTGTGCTCTTCCCCAGGATGCATCTGATTTTAATCATATGCACATTCAATCATGCATAGGCATAAGATGGTAAATAGGGGACTTTCCCTAAAAGTTCACTCAGAGGACGTAGTTTGCTTTATTCCACACGTGCCTGAAACCAGTCCAGGTTGGATCAGTGCACAGCCCTCACTTTCACGAGGGGCTTCAGGATGTGTTTGCTCACAAAAGGGGAGTCGATAGGGAACTGTAGTTGGAGTCCCGATAAGCTTCTGTTTAGAGAGGGGCATGCCTGAAGGTTGGTACAGGTGGGGTATCCAGTGGCTAAGTGCATTGTTGGGAAAAGGGTGTGGTGTAGCTGAAGCCTAGGCAGGCCCTGCTTGCTAAGCTCCCCCAACATTTGCCTGCCTCATAGGAGTCCCCCCACCGTTTGGGCCCAGCCTCTTTCCACCTCAGTCTTTTCAAGGTCCATGTCTCCCTGTCTCAGGGCCTTCTAAGCCTACTTTTCTGTGTGTGAACACTGGGCCCTGCGACTTCTGCCTGGGGCTGCACTTGAATAGCCCTCCGCTGAGAAGTCCTCCAGCCTAGCTGAGCTCTCCTGGACTCCCCTGCTCTTGGTGAGGCCCTGTCAGACACACCTCACGACACTTCCTCCTTTCCTGGCCAGTCTCGCCATGGCGGTGTAAAGCTGGAGGAGCAAATTCCGCATTTCTAGCTCTCCTCTGGGCCCGCATGCCACCTGGCAGACGGGCCTGGGCCTGATGTTCTTGTAGTATGTGTTTTTGTCACAGACGGTCAGATCTGCTTTCATGGAAATGACTACCCTGGAGGAAGGAAGTTTATACACACAGATCCCTGGAACTGGAGGCAGGGAAATGGTGCGGAGCCATGCTGGGGAGTACCAGTGCTGGTTAGGGAGCACAGAGAGGGATGGAGGACAGATGCATGAGAGCCTTTCTGTGTGGCTTCAGGGCAAAGGAGTGGGGCTGGACAGGCAGGTTTGGAACTGGCCGTCCATTCTGTGTGCTTGATTTAGCAGCTGGAGATTGTGGTGGTTTTGGATGGGAAGTGTCCCCCGCAGGCTCCAAGTGTTTGAACACTTGGTCAGTGGTGCCAATGGTCATGGAACCTTCAGGAGGTGTGGCCATGCTGGAGGAAGCTGGTCACTGAGGGAGGGCATTAACAGTTCAGAGCTCCATCCCGTTTCCGGTTTCTCTTTCTCTGCTTCCTGCACGTGCTTAAAAGATGCGAGTGCTCAGCTTTGTGGTCTACCTGCCTCCTGCTAAGTCTCTCCTCCCATGATGGGCTCATCCCTCTGGAACCATAAGCCCAACAAACCTTTCCTGCTATAAGTGGCCTTGGTCATGGTGTTGTATCACAGCAACAGAGAAGTAACTAATACAGAGATCAAAACCAGGCCATCTGTATATAAGACTCTGCCACTGAGCCACATGTCCAGCCCTCAGGGCTGGTCAATTCCAATAATTCCAGTGAGCTCTGGAACATCAAACTGTTCCTGGTTTGTCTGGGACTGGTCCTGAGATGACTAGGTGCTATGTGACTTTTCCTGAGGAGACATGAGCAAACATCTGTTCACTCCAGATAGGACACAGGGACAGACCATGGAAACCATTCCACCCAGACCTAGCTCAGTGAACCAGTGAGTTTACGAGGGTTATTTACAGAAGCATGAGTGAGGGATTATTTACAGGAACTTGGGTGATTCAAAGGCAGATGTATCACCAAAATGCCCACCCTCCCATGGGTGACAGGTCAGGAAAGCTGGTCTCTGGAGCTCACTGTGTAACTGACAGGCAGCTCCATAGGTTAAAGCCTCCTCCAAACAACTTGGTTGGCTGCAGAGTCTCCTCTCCTAGCAACTGTTACGATTTCTAAGATTTGTGGAGAGAGGAGGCCTTGTGAATTTTGTTCCAGGAGTTCCTGTGACCTGTGAGTTGGTTATTCCCTGAGTCTTGTGAGTTGTGTTTACTTCCTGGGTCTGGTGAGTTGTGTTTACTTCTGGCTCTGGTGAGTTGTACTTACTCCCCAAATCTTAAGTTGCTTCTCCTGGACAGAATATTTCAGGTCAGAGGAAATTGCTACATAGCACTCAAAAAGGAGATGGTGGCCCAGAGTGTGAGTCCCATAGTGATTGGTTTATGGGCTCTGGGTTGTCTAAGAGGAAGAACTCTGGGGTGGAGGAGGTGTTTGCCAACTTTAGGAACTAGCTAACCCCAGTAGAGGCTGTCCCTATGTGCTGGATAGTTTTTCTTGTCAATTTGACACAACCTAGAGTCACCTGGGAAGAAGGACCCTCAACTGATGAATAGATTGGCCTGTGGATGTATCTGTCGGGGATTGTCTTGATCGCTAAGTGATACAGGACTAGGGCAGTGCCATCCCTAGGCAGATGGTTCTGGACAATCATAAGAAGGGCAGGTAAGCATGAGCCAGTGGGCGGGCTGGCGGGCTGGCGGGCCGCACCCTCTATGGTTCCTGCTGTGATTCACTACCCTGACTTCCCTCAATGATTTCCTGACCTGAAAATGTAAGGCAAATAAACGCTCTCCTCCTCTAACTTGTTTTTGATCAAAGTGTTTTATCTCTGCAAAGAAAAAGAAACTAGACCCCTCCCCCAGCATCTCGGAAGCCCCAAGATGTCAAAGCATGGAGCAAATAATGGGTTAGTAACCTGCTACTGGGAAGGTGAGCCAGTGAGGTGAGATGACAGGGCATCACTTGGCAGATGTGGTGCCATCCTAAGCAGAGGAAAGGAAGAAGATGATTATCATGACTTCATCTACAGCCCCAAAGTCTGCTAACGCACCCTGGCTGGGCACGAACTAAATTTTTTCTACTTGTTCTCCACCCCTTCAGTGGTCTCCGAATACCGTCCTTAACCCATCATCTAAAAGCAAGTGTTGGGTTTCCTGAGACAGAGCACAGCACAGCATGTGGGATGTTCACCTAAGGGAGCCCTTGGGTCCAACACCCAAGGGAGCTGAGGAAGGAAGCAGACGTGGACCGAGGAACAACTGGGCATGGTGTAATATCTTCCAAAGCCTTATCCTTTCCCTGGGCAATCTGGAGCTCCAAGTGGCCACCATGGGGCCTCATGTTGAACTGAGATGACGGGGCTTCTCATGTTGGACCTCTCGGAGTTGAAGAGAAGTTCAGCCACTGGGCTTCAGGGCAGAGAGAAGCTGGAAGGGTTTCTCTGCTGAGTAGGTTCATGTATACTTTGAGGGCTAAGCATGCATCTGTCAAATACACAAGGGACGAGCAGATACAGGGGCACAAAAGCTGGGACTAGGGGCTGAAAAAAGCAAGAAAAAAGATATCCAGGGAAGGGCTTAGGAGATGGCTCAGTTTGTGAAGTGCTGCGGTATACACATGAGGACTTGAGTTTGATCCCCAAAATCCATGGAAAAAGCTGAGCATGGTAGAGAGTGCTGTACCCAGAGGCAGGAAGCAGATCCTTGGGGCTCCGTGGTCAGTCAGATTCGTCTAATCAGTGAGCTCCATGTTCAGAGAGAGACCCTGTCTCTAAAACTAAGGTGGGGCCAACTGTAGTGGGGGCATGTCTTTAGTTCCAGCACTTGGGGGAAGGACACAGAGTCAGGGAGACCTCTATGAGTTCAAGACCAGCCTGGTGTACATAGTGAGTTCCAGGCCAACTAAGGCTACAAACTGAGACCCTGTCTCAATGAAGAACTAATTAATTAATTAGTTAATTAAGGTGAGGAGCAATTGAAGAAAACATCCAACTTTAGCCTCTAGCTTCTACAGGCATGTGCACATATGCACACACTCGATGTCTGAGGTTGTAAAAGGCAAGGCTGTAAAGATATGCGCGGCCTTGGTGCTGGAGCTCCTGGAGGGATATGCTGGGAACTGGACCGTCCATTTGAGCAGGAAGGGGATGTGGTCTTTTTGGGAAAAGCACTCACAAATGAAACTGTCCTACCTCTAGCACCCGTAACTACATCAAGAAGTCCCTCACGAGGGTCATGAGGGAGGCCCACGGCCCCCGTAGCCCACCTCCTCCCTCCCTTACCCCACAGGCTGCCATTTGTAAAATGCTCCCTTGTCTTCGTTCTTAAGCTGCATATTTTTCTTCATTCATTGTCTTGTCTTTAGCATATAATTTCCCTGTTTGCTTTTATTACAGAATACGCTGATTGCAGTGGAGGGGGAAGACATTACACGGAATGCGTGCACGCACATCCTCGGGTGGGTTCATTAAGTGTTAAATAATTAGGTTATTGGTGTTTTAAATGCTCGTTTATGCAAAAAAATACTCAGTGGGTTGTTAGACGGATGTTAGAGAAGACTTTTAGTAATTTTGGGAAATTGCTGGGAGGTTTTGAATGAGCTGGGAAGGTAGTAAGATATTTTCCCACTTAAAAAGTACAATATAGATTCAGGAGGCAGAAGTGGGAGGATCATGAGTTCTAGGCCAGCCCAGGCTACAGAGCAAGATTCTGTCTCCAAAAATCAAGGGCTCATTAGGTGTGGTGGCACACGCTTTTAGTCCCAGTACTTGAGAGACAGAGGCAGGTGGATCTCTGTGAGTTCAAGGCCAGCGTGGTCTACATAGCAAGTTCTAAGTCAGCTGGGGGCTACGGGGAGACTCTGTTTCAAAAAACACTAAAAAGAAAGAGAGAGAGAGAGAGAGAGAGAGAGAGAGAGAGAGAGAGAGAGAGAAACTTGGTACTGGTAGAGTACCTGTCTAGAATCCCCCAGTGAGGGGCTGGGGCATGGCTCAGTGGTAGAACACCTGCCAAGCATGCACAAGGCCTGGGGTTCAAGCTCTAGGGGAGAAATCCCCCAGCAAGATGGAATATAGTTTCCCGGCATCTAAAGCCTTGCTCTCTGACCTGTCTTAAAGGATGCTTAGATTGGTTTGTTACTTAGCTGTAGGGATTTCCTTCATTCTTTTAAATGACTGCATAGTATTTCATAGCATGGGTAGACCAAAATATGACTAGGGTTTTGTCAAAGGTACCCAGCTGTTTACTCTCCTGATGAAAGTTTAGTTTGTTTACATTTTCCCTGTTACAAACAACGCTTTAAGCTTTTCTCCCCTTTTAGATTGATATATTTTTGTTTTATGTGTATGAGTGTTTTGTCTGCACTTATGTAAGTGCACCTGTGTCCTGTAATGCCCATGGAGGACAGAAGAGGGCATTAGATTCCTGAAGCTGGAGTTAAGGATGGTTGTAACCCAACATGTGGGTCCTCCCCAAGAGCACCCAATGCTCCCAACTGCTATCTCTCCAGTTCCAGCTTTTCTATTTTTGTTTCTTCACTTTTCCTAATCCCAGAGGATGGTAATGATACAATAAACATCAAGGGCTCATCAGTTAAGAGCACTTCCTGCTCTTCCAGGAGACCCGAGTTCCTTTTCCAGTACCTACATGGTGGAGGGAGGGACTCAAATTATCTCTAACTCCAGCTCTAGAGGATATGACACCATATTTTGACATGTGAGGTTAGCTACACATATGTGGCATGCATTCACACACATATACACAAATTAAAAATTAAATAAAAATAAAATCTGAAAAAAATGAAAAAATTCTCCCATCTGAAGCCTTTCACGTATCCTTGGATTTACTGATACAAGTTAGATCCTCCTTAGTGGGGTGCCTAGCTCAAAAGACACACATTTAAAATTTTAATAGACATTTTTCAAAGTTAATTTGGATAAAGGTCGCAGCAATTCACACTCATGAACCAGGTGCTAGAGATCCTAGCTTCACACAGCCTTGCCAGCATCAAAAGTTATTAATGTTTTTCATCATTTACTATTCTAATAATGAAAGATGACTATCCCGTGATTAATGTAATTTCCACTTCCTGAACTGCTTAACAAGGCTGAACATCTCATCCTAAACTTGCTCGGTGATTTTGATGTTCTCTTCTGTGAACTGTCTGTTTATATCTTTTAGAATACTTTTTCCCCTGTTGACACCTCAATTTTCCCATCCATAAAATGGGAAAAATGACAGTGAGACTCTTTAATATTTAATGCACTGATAAACATTAAAGAACTTTGCAGCTGACAGATGTGGTGGAGCATGTCTTTAATCTCAGTGCTCTGGCTGAAGCAGAGACAGGCAGATCTCTGTGATTTCAAGGTTACCCTGGTCTACATAGAGAGTTCCAAGCCAGCCAGGGCTCCAACAATGAGACCCAGTCTAAAATAAATAAGCCAACCAACCAACCAACCAACTAACCAAAAAAAAAGGACTTTTCAACTAAGAGCAGTGGGCACACCTGTAATCCCAGAAGAACTTGGCAGAAGGATTGTGAGTTCAAGACCAGCCTGGACTACATAGCAAGAAACTATCTCAAAACAAAAACAGAAATTTAGAAGTCACCAAAATTATGACACACTGGATGTCAAATACAGGGTGTTGATCAGTATTTAAATTTTTTTTTCATCTTTTCAAGACAGGGTTTCCCTGTAGCTCCAGCTGGCCTAAAACTTGATATATAGACAAGGCTGGCTTTGAACTCACAGAGATTCACCTGCCTCTACCTCCTGAACGTTGGTATTAAAGACATCTAGCCAGTTTAAAAATGTTTTGTTAATGGTTTCCATACAGAGAGTCATCTTGAGAAGAAAAGGTTCATGTTAAGGTGAGAGAAAGATGGGCTGGTTAAAGTCAGGGGTCAGCGGCAGCAGGACCTAGAATAGGTTGTAACAATCATTAGGAACTAGGGTTGGAGCTGGAGAGATGGCTCAGCAGTTAAGAGCACTGGCTATTCTTGCAGAGAACCTGAATTCAATTCCCAGCACCCACATGGCAGCTAACAATGGTCTGTAATCCAGTTCCAGGGGATCTGACGCCGTCTTCTGACATCCTTGGGCACTACACGCATGTGGTACACCTACATACATAAATATATACATAGATAAAACACTCATACCCGTAAAATAACATTTTATTTTTAAAAAGAACTAAGGTTGGGGCTGCGGAGATAGCTCAGCAGTTGAGAGCACTTTCTGCTTTTCCAGAGGACCCCAGAAACTAGGTAAAAAGCCAAACATGGGGGCTGCACACACTTGTAATCCCAGCACTGCAGAGGAGGAGACAGGAGGCTCCCTGGGGCTGGCTGGCCAGTCAGGTAAGCTGAGTCAGTGAACTCCAGGCCAGTGGGAGACTGCCTCAAAAACCAAAGTGGATGGTGCCTGAAGAACAAGCCTCTACACATGTGCATGTGAATCCCCTTCCCCCGACACAAAAGAACTAAGGCTGAGGGCTGAAATGGGGGTGACTGGTAAGGTTGGATTTAGAGTCATAAAACCCAAGGGTCTGATGGATGGTGATTAGTAACTTGGAACAGGACAGTCTGAGCATGTGGACAGAACATCCTTCCTGTTTCAAGGACTTGGTCTAGACCATAATCCAATGGAAGGGGACCAATTATTCATCTCCATCTTAGTACTCAGAGGGTCCAACCAAACTGCCCAAGGTCACACAGCACGAAAGTATCAGGAGACAAGTGTGACCCTCATCCTGACTGCTCATCTATCCCACCTTTGCCCTCTTCTTTTCTGTGTTTGTACATACATGTTTGCGTATGTATACTGGAATTCTGCTCACCAAATAGGCTAGAATGACCGGTCACAGAGCCATGGGAATCTCTGTCTAAAGTTCCCCAGGGCTAAGATTACAAGCACATACCACCACATCCAGTTTTTTACATGCGTGCTAATGATCCAAATTCAGGTCCTCATGTTTATGCAGCAAGCACTTTACCTACTGAGCCACCTCCCTTGCCCCCCAACCTGCAATACAATAGAAGTTTTTTATTGTGCCAAAAAGATACCCCAAGTCCTTCTTGTAATCCAGGGTCTTGTTTCTGGAGTCAGATAACTGAGATCTCACATATCAGTCTGCTGCACTGTTCCTTTTCAGACACATAGATACTATCCAAAATTTTCTGATGTTCTTGTCCTTAACTGTTGTGGCTTGCTGAATCAAGCTGCTAAATTTGGAACAAGTTCAATACGATTCCCTTCAAGGATTAATTCATCCTTCTGGGCTTGAGAAACAAAACAAGCAACATCTGTCCTCATCTGAACCTGTAGATGTGTCTTTTGCCCAAGAAATTTCAGATTTCAACCAGTGACCCATTCTCCTGAACATCAACGTTGATGGGGAAGTAGATATCCATGAACCCCAGTGTGACACCCTTGGTCATGTTCTGGGTGTGACTCTAGATAGTTCCTACAACACCCAGGTCCCTTCTGCTTTCCCACCTTTGTCACCTGAAGCCTCTTCTTTTTCCTTCTGAGGAGACTGAGTTCCATGTTGATGTGATTGAATCCCTCCTCTGGGAACCTCCACAGTAACTGTGTGTTCCTTTAGAGTGGTGTCGATATTTTCTAGAATGCCGACACTCCAATTACTGAGAATAGTCTTCATTTTCACAGTAGATGAAGCAAAGATGGCAGACTCCCATCCCTCTCCCATCTTTTTGTTTGTTTGTTGAGACAGGGTCTCGAGGAGCCTGCTCTGGCTTTGAACTCACTATGTAGCCAAGGCTGACGCTGAACTTCTGATCCTCCTGACTCTACCTCTCCTGTGTGGAGATAACAGATATGCACCACCACACCCTGCTTCTGTCTCATCGTAGAGAGATTTGAACTAACTGGTTTCCAAGAGCCCCGCCCTCAAGTTGAAAGACATCACTCATGCAGAGATCTTTCTGCCATCATCATCTTCAGACTTTTTGGACAGATTTTTAGGAAGAAGATGAGAAATTCCCAAAGTCGTTCCCTGCTCCTGAGTCTCCTGTCAAGTAGATGTGTGTGTTACCATGCTAATTACAGCAGAAATTAACCGAAATACTGAGTTTCAGCAGAGAGAGATTTATCCACAGGTGCCTGTAATTAGGAGGAAATGAGTCACTGAATGTTTGTAGACCCACAGCCTCCTCAACTTCCTGTTCAGAAACAAACTATGTGAGCTTATTCTCCATCACCCAGTTAATGCATGTGTCTATCTTAATGTTGTAATCCAACATAAATATTTAAATAAATCAACAACTCCATCCCCCAATGGCAGTACAGAAATGAAGTTTTTCCTACAAAAATGAAATAAGAATAATTTTTTTATTTTCATTTTTTATTATTGTTTTATTGTATTATTTCTTATTGAGACTGGCAGGAACCTGAAAAACAGCCTCTACAGAAATGATTGGTTTGCAGGTCTCTTTCCTTTTCTTCTTTTTTTTTGGGGGGGTATATAAATAATTCACCTCTAATATTCAGTCCTGAACAGGGATTGGGAAAATAAAATAAACAGGATGTGGTGGGTAACTGTAGGCCTTAGAAATAGTGTTGGGAATTCATCCTAACCTGGACATTCACTGGTCACCCCAAGGCTATACTGGCCATAACTGGGGTGAGTTCTGAGATGAGAGCAAAAGAGAATTATCAAGATACATACAGCTGTGCCTTAGAATCCCAGTCTATAGGGCTGGGGAGATGGCTGAGTGGTAAAGTGCTTGTGTGTAAAAGACCCAGAATTCAGATCCCCAGCATCCACATAAAGCCAGGATGGCCAGGTCAGCACTCGGAAGGCAGAGACACGCAGATCTCTCTGTGGGATAAAGGCCAGTCTTGGCCACCTATCGAGTTCGAGGCCCTCTAGGGCAATAGGGAGACACTGTCTCAAAAAGCAAACCAAACAAACAAGCCTGCCATTGGAAGTTCGTGTCTGTAATCCCAGAGTGGGGGAAGTAGAGGCAGGAGGACCACTGGGGCTCGATGACCAGACCAGCGCAGCTGAGAAGGTGAGCCCCAGGTTCAGTGAGAGATCCTGACTCAAAAAAATAAGGTGAGAGCAACCGAAAAAGGTATCTTAAGGATGGAACTCAGGGCCTCCACATGCTAGGCAAGTTTTCTACCACTTACCCACACCCCAACCCCTCACTGGGGGATTCTGGGCAGGTGCTCTACCATTTACCACCACCCCAGCCCCTCACTGGGGGACTCCAAGCAGGGGCTCTACCTCTCTGCCACACCCTCAGCCTCTCACTGAGGGATTCTAGGCAGGTGTTCTACCACTGAACCATTCCCCTAGGCCCTCACTTGGGAGTGCTAGGAAAAACCTCCTACAGCTGAGCTATATCCCCCGCCCTTTGTACTTTTAAAGATGTGTCAGTCTCTGGCCTCTACATGTGCACATATAAATGGGCACACACAGGCAGGGCACACACAGGTGTATAAACACACCTCACATATAGACATACACAGTTAAACATTTAATTAACAAAAAAGAAAGCAGAAGCCCCCCATTGAACTATAGGAACTGCTGATTAAGAATGACATAGGTGGGGCAAGTGATGGAAATTATTTTTCCTCATAGACAGTGGTTATGTCACACATTAATGCATACATGTGTGTGATGCATGTGCCTCTGCATGCAGTTGTGTGGGTGCATTTTAAGGCTTGGAGACAGCATCTGCATAAATCATCTATCAATCATGAACATTTCTACCTTGGGAAATTGAGTCTGGGGATCTCAGTGTACATGGAGGGATGTTTGGCTTTTTCCTATCTGATCAAATTTTAGAGTCTTCTATGCCTTCTCTGTTGAGAAGATCTTAGATGACCAAGTGGGACAACTGAGGAAGACTCTCCTGAAGCCTGTGGTCAGGTAAAGGAACCATTCTGACCCCGGCCAGGCTAGTTCCTGTGGTCAGAAGCTAGTTAGTTTGATGCTGGAGGAGTTGTTCCATTTATAACAATTCAGCATCTTTAAAAGTACAAAGGGCGGGGGATATAGCTCAGCTGTAGGAGGTTTTTCCTAGCACTCCCAAGTGAGGATCTAGGGGAATGGTTCAGTGGTAGAACACCTGCCTAGAATCCCTCAGTGAGAGGCTGGGGGTGTGGCAGAGAGGTAGAGCCCCTGCTTGGAGTTCCCCAGTGAGGGGCTGGGGTGGTGGTAAATGGTAGAGCACCTGCCCAGAATCCCCCAGTGAGGGGTTGGGGTGTGGGTAAGTGGTAGAAAACTTGCCTAGCATGTGGAGGCCCTGAGTTCCATCCTTAAGTGCTAGAAAAGAGAATTCAGAATGCAGAGTGGATCTTTGAAGGTAATCAGAAACTATGATTACTTTTAGCTATAATGATGGAATTGTGCTTAGTTTGGCAAGATGCCTTCAGATAAAATGATGGAATCCCCAGGATTTGCTTTTAAAGGATCTAGGGCTATCCTCACATGCAGAAAGAAAACACAAAACTTAATATCAGCCATAAGTTGAAAAGAGTCAAAGCTGAGTGTCAGATACATGGGAATTTTCCATATCAAAGTCATGTTTGGAAGGTCATTGCTGCCACCTGAGGCTCCCCTGGGGGGCAGTATAACACAGTGGTTGAGGTGGTTTGGGGCTTCAGACAGACCTGAGTGTATGCATCTAGAGGGTGGGTTGATAAAGAAGATTCCATAACATAATATTGACTTGTTTCACCCAGGGGTAGATGAGAGAATACTATTATCCCTGGAATCTTTCTTTGCAGAGTTCTGAAAGTCAGTCCATCAGAGCTCATTAAAAGGCACCAGATCAGGAGGCTGAGGAGATGGCTCAGTCCATAAAATGCTTGGATTGCAAGTATGAGGATGTGAATACATATGCAAAGTGCACACGCAAAAGGCGAGGTTCTGCAGCGTGCTTCTGTAACCCTACTGTTGGAGGTGTAGGTGAGAGGTAGAGACAGGAGGATCCCCGGGGCTTGTTGGCCAGCCAGTCTAGCCAAATCAGAGAGTTCCAGGATCAGCAAGAGACCTTGTCTTGAAAAATAAGGTAGAGAGAGATAGAGGGAAACACCCGAGGCTGACTTCTGCCTTCCACATGCACACGTGCGCACACACAAATATATTGGAAGGAATTTGTATGTCTGTATTCCAATAAAACTTTATTTACAAAATCAGTATGGACTACAGACCATGGTCTAACCCACTGTCCATTCATTGTTTCTGCCGTGTAGATCTTTTTATGGCGTGGAACATCTTCATTCTGTGCAGTATAGAAGCCACTAGCCACTCATGGTTAGCCAACATTTTCAGTGGGATGAATTTTCAATTTTTATTTAACTTTCATCTGTTTAGATTTTAAGTCACATTAGCTTATTACCACCACATTAGAGTATACAGTTCTGGAGAGATCAGCATCACTGTTAAAGATTAAGAGATGCAGGATCTGGGGGATGACTCAGTGGTAAGAGCACTTGCTGCCCAAGCAAGAGAACTTAAGTTCGAATCCCCAGCACACATGTGAAAAACTACACATGGTTATGTGTCTGTGACCACAGTACTGTGGAGAACAGAGACAGGAGAATTCCTGGGACTTACTGGATGCCAGCTTAGCTCCAGGGAGAGACTCTGTCAAGGGAATAAGGCAGAGGGTGGTAAAGCAGGACAACTGATGTCCTCCTCTGGCTTTTTCTCACGCTCATGAGTACATTCACATTCACATGTGGACACACACAACATACACAGGGAAACACACTCAGACACCAAAAGGCAGAGAGAGAGAGAGACCACCCAATCTAGCCCTCAATATTTGATTTTATACTGGTCAAAGAGAGCTAATTAAGGTCTCCCTGGGTAAATGAATTCCTTCCTCTACCTGTAGGAGATTAAAAGTATTTCCTTCCAGAGAACAAAGACACTTCCGTTAAGGGTTTAGAAACCTCCAAGTGAGGGCTGAGGGTAGGGTGGGTGAACTTGGTGGTGCTAGACAGTATTTCACAGGGCCCAGCTTGCCTGTCCTGGTGGGAACTTCTTGGTCTTGAGGGGAACACAGTGAGTTCCAGGTGAGCAGATTGGGCAGCACGCCACTGTAGGGTAGCTGCCTGACTTCCTCTTTCAAATCTGAACCTATTGCTTTGGGTTCCTTGCCAATGGCGCTGTGACCAGTGAGGATAGCTATCAGGAGAGTAGCTCAACTTATAAAGTACCGCCTGTGAGCAGCTGGGGACCAAGGTGGGTGGACATGGGACTTCCCAGGCCAGGCAATGAGAGGGACTGGATTCACTTGCAGGTCTCTGGAACTTTCCATAAACACAATTGCTATTTCCTTTGAAAAACTATACAGAAGCTGGAGAGATGGGTCAGCAGTTAAGAGCACTGGCTACTCTGTTAGAGGACCCAGGTTCAGTTCCTAACACGCACAGCAGGAAATAACTGTGTATAACTCCAGTTCCAAGGGATCCAATGCCCTCTTCTGGCCTCCTCGGGCATCAGGCATGCTTGTGGTGCACTTATATACAGGCAGGCAAAATATACCTTAAATAAATCATTTTATTTAAAAACAAATAATATCTATTATTATTATGGGATTTTGTGTACATGTGTGTGTATATGCTGGGTACAGCACACATGGAAGCCAGAGGAGGCCGTCAGCATCCTGTCCTTTCACTCCCTGTCTTTTTCCCTTGAGAGGTCTCTCGCTGAATCTGGAGCTAGGTTGGTGGCCAGCAAGCCCCAGTGATCCTCCTATCTCCACCCTACTGCCTCTGGGGTAGCAGGTGTTTGCCCAGCCATAGACAGCTTTTTACCTGGTGCTGGGATTTGAACTCAGATCCTTATACTATTGCAGTAGATGGTCATACTCACTGAGCCACTTCTGTGTTTTGAAATAGAGTCTCATTGTGTATCCCAGGCTGTTCTTGAACTTATGATCCTCCTTCCTCAGCCTCTCCAGTGCTGGAATTACAGGTGTGCACTGTCACACTGGGCTTCATTAATTATATTATTATTTTAATGACACAAATTTATAGATTAAAACATGATAGTCTGACACATACATGTAGATATACAGAGAGAGAGAGAGAGAGAGAGAGGAGAGAGAGAGAGAGAGAGAGAGAGAGAGAGAGAGAGAGAGAGAGAGAGAGAATCAGAGCATTATCTCCTCGGCCAGATATGAACTGCTTCCAGCTTTGTCAACTGTCCCACACAGGCTCCTCTGTGGTACATGGGGCAGGTGACCAAAGAGGACAATGAGGAATGAGACATCATCTGGAATGGCCCTGGATGTATCAGGAGTTCTCTTGGTCAATTCCAGTCCAGGAAGCTCCAGAGAGCTCTGGGGAGCCATAGAGAGTTCAGGGCACATTTGATAAATACCTTACTGCTTTATATTGATTGGGATATTTCAGGTTAATAAGAAATGAACAATGACTGGCCCTCTGTCGTAGTTTACATATCATTGTGATAAAATACCCTGACCAAAAGCAACTTGAGGGAGAGAAGACTGTATTTTAGCTCATAGTTCCAGATTACAGTCCATCATTGTGGGGAAGAAAAGTCAGTAGAAACTTGAAGCAGCTAGTCGCATCACATCCACAGTCAAGAGCAAAGAGAAATGAACACATTCTTTTTCTACTCCTATACAATCCAGGACCCAAATGAAAATGACACCACCCACAGTGGACTGGGTCAATTAATAATCAAGTCAGTCCCTCACAGACATGTTCACAGGGCAACCTGATCCAGACCATCTCTCACTGAGACTCTTCGCTTAGATGACTCTAGATGTCAAGTTGACAATTAAAACTATTACTAGAGAGATGCCTCAGTGGTTAAGAGCACTGGCTGCTCTTACAGAGGATCTGGGTTCAGTTCTCAGCACCCACATGGCAGCTAACAACCGTTTGGGACTCAGTTCCGGGGATCCAACACCCAGTTTGTCCTCTGTGGGCATTGCACACATGGTACACTTATATATATGTAGGTATAACACTCAAATAAGGGTCTGGAGCGATGATTCAGAGGTCAAGAGCACTGGCTCGACTCAGGTTTGAATTCCAGCACCCACATGGTGGTTAATAATCATCTGTAATCCCAGTTCCAGGGGAATCTGACGCCCTTTTCTGACCTCCACAGGCAGTGCATGACATGGGTGCACTTACATAGATGCAGGCAGTACACTCATACACAAAAAATAAAAATAATATTAAAAAAATTTTAAAGTACTCAAACAAATGAATAAAAATTAAAACAAAACAAAAAAAACCCATCACACCCCCACTTAACAAGCCCAGAAATGTAACCAGAACTGTTGAGGCACAAGATTGGGGTTTATTCCTTGGAACAGCAATTTTTCTTTCCTTTGCTGTGGTAAAGGGGAAAGCTTTGCAGTGCCCTCCTCCCTCAGCCGGTATGAAATGAGAGCTTTGTGAGGGCAGTGGCTAGGGGCCGGGAGTCGGAGGATGGAAGGGGTGGGGTGGGGAAGTAGACGGGGGGGGGGGCGGGGGGGACGGGGAGGGGCTTGCGCCCCTGTTCTCTGCAGCAGGTAAACACTTCCTTCCCCTTTGAGACAGCTCAGTAAGCCACTCCCTCAAACCCTTCTATTCTTGGGCATCCAAAATCCTGCTTGGCTCGCACAGGGGAGTTTTCAGGTAGGTGTGCCATCAGAGGGTGACTTCCAGCCTGCAACAGTTCCCTAGTGAAGAGTTAAACTCCCAAGGTAGTTAGCGGAAATCAAAGAGCTGCACACTCTCCTTATCTTCTGACAAACAGATCAGGTTAATAGCTGTCACGGCTGCTTTCCACACACACTCCTATCATGGTGTTCTGCGAGTGCTGACATTCGTGTGTTTGCCGCAGCTTGACAGCATAATAGCAGTACAGTACCAGAAATTTCCTTTAATGTTTTACATACTCTTTCCTGCAGGTTGCCTCAAAGGATTTTTAATAATTACTGTGTATAATGGGAAATCCTTCCCTCATCTAATCTCCTCCTGTAGAAACTAGACGAACATGCCAGAGCACCCAAGATATCTGCGTCTCAACCCCCATGAATTACTTTTTCATTCACTTGCTCTTTTGGTACTGAGGGTGGAATGCTAATGGTCATTCTAACACTGAGCCTCACCCCCAACCCCTCACTGGGGGATTCTGGGCAGGTGCTCTACCACTGAGCCACAGCTGTAGCCCATCACTGGGGAATTCTAGGCAGGAGCTCTACTGCTGCTCCACACCCTCAGTCTCTTTTTGCTATTTGAGACTAAGTAGACCAGGCTGGCCTTGAACTTCTTCTGATCCTTTGGCTTTAGCTTCCTAAGTAGCTGGGATTCCAGACTGTTAATTGAGAGTAACTGTGATTGACCCATGAGAAGGATGGAGCTGGAGCACACTTCTGGTCTCTGGAACCTCAAAAAAACAAAGCACCTGTCTATGGTATTTTATAACTGCAGCTGTAGAGACTTGATACTGTCAAAGGATGCTCTTGACCAAGGGACTTGGGGATGTCAACTCTAAGGGTTTCATGGACTTGTGTGAAGCCAGGGGTAATGCTTAGCAAAGAGCTCTCTATGTATGGTGGCTGTCACCTGTCGTCCCAGGTCAGAGATGAGGCAGAAGGGACTGTGAGTTCCAGAATAGCCTGTATTACAGAGAGGCTGCCACAAAGGACTGTTTGTTGGAGGCTAGTTTAGGTTTCAGAGTGAGACCCTGTCTCAGAAAACAAAAGAGAAAAAAGAAAAAATGTTTAGCAAGCTCCCAGTCCTAGGGCAGGGCAGTGGGACTGACAGGGGCTCTCTTCCTAACCTGCTGAACATCAGCTTAGCTTTGGCATCCAACCACTTCAGTTTCATTCCATGATATTTTATTTTGCTGGCCAGGAGTTGGGGAGATCCAGAGAATGGCAGCGAGGTGCATGTAAATTTATGCAGAATTGGAAATGTTACTTAGAAAGCTGAGCCAAGAATGCTGAAATTCCAAATGCGCTCTCTCTCTCTCTCTCTCTCTCTCTCTCTCACACACACACACACACCCCTTCGGATATGATTCTTTTCCTATTCTTACCAAAGGCAGGAGAGCAGTGCAGATCGCTTTGTGAACAAACCATCCTCCATCTTGCTTTCTTCCCTCCCCCACCCCATCCACTTCCAACGGATCCAACTTGCAGAGATTCCAGGCGTCTCTGCATCTCTCTTGCAGCATACTAATTAAATGTTTCAAATGCTCCTTATCCATGGTTAAGTGAAGATAAAAATTTAATGATTTAATTAGCCAGCTCTAGGAAAAAAAAATCATAATGAAGAGAAACATTTGCAACTGTCCTGGGCTTTATGCATTTCTGCGCAATGTTGCACTGGAGGCTGGAGGTGGGGGAGGCGGAGCCAGAAATGTTCTTTGTTGGTCTCTCCTGAAGCAGAGACCCAGCTGGCCTCTTTTCCAAAGAGCCATGGCTTGGGAGCCCAGATGGGTTGGAAGTTCAGAGGCACTGGGAGAAGGATCCCAGA